>CAMTDV010000012.1:53598714-55078062 GCA_947069175.1 Scalesia atractyloides | reverse complement strand
AGCTTCAACAGTCGGGTCCTGTTCCGGCTCCTCTTCCTCCAGATCCTCCTCCGGGTCTTCCTCTGGATCCTCCTCTAGGTCTTCCTCTGGATCCTCCTCTTCTTCCTCTACCGGCGCTGGAGGGGCCGGTGCTGGTGCGGGTACTGGGACAGGTGCTTGATTCTGCTCCAGTTCTTGAATCCTCCAACTGGACTCAAGAACTCTGTCTTCGAGCCAGTCAGCCCTCAGCTGCTCAGCACGAAGATCGTTAGCTAAAATGTTTCGGCTTTCCTATTCTCATGTTGCTCTTCCTCGAGCCTTCCAGTTTTACCAGTTAGTTGACGTATCATCCATCCTTGTGCTTCGATAGTCTCATGCATTCTCTCTAGATGTTCATGTTGTTTCCTTAACATATCCCTAAGTAGGTCGTCCCCTACTTCTAACGAGTTGACCGGTTCAACCGGTATAGAGGTGGTCGGATGGGAGGACGACTCCCCTCCTAGAGCGAGTCTTTTCCTAGCAGCTGAGCGTGTCTCCACGCCATGAGGTGGTGAGGGTTCGACCATAGGTGCCTTCCCCGGCGCCCTTGATTGTCGAGATTTGTCGGATGATGATGATAACATTGCCTGATGGGTTGGTGTAGTTAGTTACGAGTTGCGTGCATCACAATATACACATATATCTTACATAAAACAGTTGTAGTATAACACATAACAAGATATCACAGTTCGGTGCCAACTAAGTCTAGTGTCGTGTAACAGCTATAGTTTAGGTCTACTTTTAACGCAAACCTGGTTCTCTATAGCTAGAGGCTCTGATACCAATCTGTCACACCCTCAATTTACACTCGCGGAGTTTTACCGCGAGGCATGTGATCAAACCAGAATCTGAGAAACTAGTAATATCGAACGACTCTATATGATTTATTTAAACATCTTCCAAAAACATTTGTTTAACCATTCACAGTTATTTTCAAATTATCTTAGTTCCCAAAGTTTAGCGGAAGCATTAGTTTCAAAGTTTAGCGGAAGCATTAGAGTAAAGTAAAGTAACGGGCGCCAACATAAACCCCAAAACCAAAAATCCCAAATAATATTCGTAAAAAAGACTCGATAAAAATGTTTTGATTAAATGCAAGTGAGTGCACCTAGCCTCTATAAGTTCACAAGTTCGGTTAAATGTTTGCTTTCCCCATTATCCCTAACCCGGGATAACGATATAGTTCCATTATTCCTAACCCAGAATAATAATGTTGGTTCGTAATTAAGTTCAATGTTAACATTAGGTAGCGAGCCTAAAGTTACGTCACATAAGAGTTCACGATCGAAGCTGACTGTTGTTGCATCAGTGTTGCCAGGTCTATCACTAACCATGGCGAAAGTAGGCCAAATTAATCACCCGTTGACCATACCCGGTCGGCTAGCGCGACTAGCTCGGGTGGGGCTTGTCGGGCCCAGTAGTACTACTTATAATTTCCCCACTATCTAACCCAATACTAACGATCTGAGAGTTTGTTGAGGACTTACGTGATATAGCTACTTAGTGACCATAACGTACATTAACATTAACTTAGTTACCGAGTAGTTTAACAAGGTTAATTTCGCATAACGTAAAAGACAGAGTTATAGAGTGTATACATGTTTCTCCCCCTGTTGTTTAACGACGTTAATTTCGCATAACGTAAAACCGGATAAAATAGGGGCCGTGAACTCACCTTAAATTGCTCGGTTAGAGTAACACAAAAGTAGCAAATGATGGGACCGCTAATAGCGTCCTAACATGTCAACCGATTTAAAGTTAGTGTGTGAACACACTGATACAAAACCCTACGCATAACTAACACACAGTGCGGCACACATAATAACCAATTCGAAAACACAATCATGCATGCAAAGTATCATCATACCAAAATAATGATCAAACCAACTTGTCATAAACACATATTAACTCATACAACACTTTGGTACACACAAACACAAGTTATCATGTTTCAGCTTGTACGCTCATAACTGGGCTGTTTTCGAGGATTTTTATAAAATAGTTCCAACGTTCTAAAAATTCCAATTTTTTTACAGGAGGTTTCAACTAAACTGTAGAATTTTATATAAACTTTTCAAGTCCTAACACCTTACCAATTATTTATAAACATTTATATACTAGGCTGCAGTAAGATTCGTCGCTTTCTGACTGTAGTCCACGGAAAAATTATTTAAAAATCATCATTCACCCAATTAATAAAATTCATGTGGGAGTTTTCCGGAAATTCACGTCTCCAGTTACTGTACAAATTTCGTGACCCAACCCCCTACAGACTATGAGATCCGACTCGATAAACAACTAGCAAATTTTGCAGAATTTATGCAGCTTCAGCTGCTGCACTAAATGACCACTTAAAAAGAGAAAACGGCCTCTGAAAAATATGAATCTAGTGCCATTAGAAGAGTTTTTAAAAAATAGACGTTTTAGGCATCAGAAAATGCACTTTTCGATAAATAATGATCAGGTTACAGCCAATTGAAGTTGGCTGTAAATGTCATTCAGCAAACAGTTTTCGACTTTTATCGCATTAGAACATGCTTAAACGATCATGACTCTTAATAACAATGATTAACAACAGGTTTATTTGTCAAATATCATCATGTATATCAATATTCATGCAAACCCTAATTATATAACATGATCTTTATCGCCAAAACGCAGCTTATGATTTTAGTATTCAACATAACATCAAAATCGCAAAGATTCGCACAATCATCCGAACTAATCATAAATCACAACACTTTTCATACTAATAATCCTACCATTACACACAATCATGATCAAGATTTATACAAACCCTAATGTGAATCGCAAAACAATTAAACCCTAACCTTGAAACGATGATGATTAGCGAACCGGGACAAGATTGGAATCATTCCGGAAGTTGGAGACTTGCGATCGTGAGAGAGGGGGGGGGGGGCTGCCGTCGGTTCTCCTAGGGACTAGGGTTTGTTGTTTTTTTTAAACTATAACATGCATACATACAATTATATAGCACAAGGGAAAAGAAGGGGAGGGGGTGGGGGCGCGACCGCAAAAGGGGGGGGGGCGGTTTGGGTAAGTGGCTTGGGCCTCAAGTTTAGGTTAGTTCCTTGGGCGGCAAGGAGGTGAGGTCAACACGTTTCGCGGCTCTGTTCGGTTCGGCTATTTATTTATTATTTTTTTTATAACTAATAATCGCGAAATCAAGGCGTGATACAATAATCTACAAAATATACAAACGTTTAATAACACATATCACGTAATTCACCCAATAAATTCACAAAGTTAGCGTAGTTATTGCGAGCGTGTAATTTAATTCTCCGAATTAAATCAGCCTAGGAATGAATAACCGTGAAGTAGCGCGTTTAAGATACCTGAAAAGCCGGGATGTTACACTTGACAAAAACGTTTCTTTTGTAAAAACCATGTAATAGATTGATTCAAAAGAAAACTTGGTATGGTTTATATCTGTAAATGAAAATCATTGCATGACATTGTTCAAAACAATTTGTCCGTGTTATAAACCATTTATTCGTGTTATAAACCATTCTCCCGTGTTATAAATCAATCGTCCATGGCATAAACCAATTGTTCATGTCACAAACCAATCATCTGTCTTTTTAATTGTGAAAACTTTTGATCGTTCTTTAATGAACACATTCAAACCTGTGTTGACTATACCACCAAAGGGTATCGTTAACAGACCACCAAAGGGTCTCCTTAACTAGACTGACAAATCAACAAATGATTTGTTAATCAGAAACAGTTTCTGTCATTACCCAAACTTCCACCAAATCCAGTGAACAGTCCGATAATGGGATTGTCAGTCCTATGGTACCATAACATACTACTGGTTGGCCCGGCCAAAGCTAATGAATGTCATTCGTGTTATGGATAACGCATCAACAAGTTGTTCACATTGTTGAAATCTTATTGTTTTATATATAAACCATAGACACTGCTTTTGAAAATTTGAAAATGATTTAGCACATAAGAGTCACCCCAAAACATTCGGAAAATGTAAAAGAGGGGAATTATGTACTCACATAAGCCTTGCGTAGTAAATATGTAGATTTGAAAAGATAGTTTAGCATACATGAATCACCAAAACATTTAAAATGTAAAAGAGGGGAACTATGTACTCACTTTGAAAATCATTTTGTATATATAAACCATGTATATTGTCTTGAAATCTTGAAAATAATTATAGGCACATATGAATCACCGCAAAACATTTAAAACATAAAAGAAGGGAACTATGTACTGACTTTGGAAATGATTTTGTATATATAAACCATGTATATTGTGTTGAAATCTTGAAAATAATTATAGGCACATATGAATCACCCCAAAACATTCTGAAAATGTAAAAGAAGGGAACTACGTACTCACTTTGAAAATCAGTTTATATATAACCATGTATATTGTTTTGAAATATTGAAAATAATTATAGACACATATGAATCACCCCAAAACATTTGAAAACATAAAAGAGGGGGCTATGTACTCACTTTGAGAATCATTTTTTTATATATAAACCATGTATATTGTTTTCAAATCTTGAAAATAATTATAGGCACATATGAATCACCCCAAAACATTTAGAAAATGTAAAATAGGGGGCTGTGTATTCACTTGGAATTCCAAAAGTGTTCTTGATCAGCGGAATAAACAAAGCTCAAACGTGTCCTAATGTGTCAGATAAATATGTTAGCGTGTCGGGAGTACAAACGGGAGATCAGATAGAATGAATCCTCATAAACCAAACGAGTGTTGGAACTCATGTGATATGGTTTAACAAACTTAACATTCTAATTTGGAAAGGTTCCTAAGTGCTTTTGACCCATTATGACTCGTTAAGCTACGCTACTTTAACGGTCATTAGCGTAAACACGTGATCGGATGGTTAGACATGTCCTATGATAAGTCTTAAGTGCCAAACATGTTTGAAAATGTTATAACATCAGTTTATATGTAAAAAAATTGGTGATATGTGTTTAGAATGTATTTATGAGCAAAAGGGCATTTTGGACATTTTTTAAAGAACATAGAAGTGACTTATCATAACACTAACCAAACAACATGACCATAAGGTTTAACCTCAGTAGGTTATTCCCTATATAACTATGGTTACAAATATGTATTTGGTCGGATCCTAGTGTCAACCAAACGGGTCAGATTCAAATCTTAAAGCAGTGGTCAAGACCGCTCGACTTACAACCCTAAATAAGCACTAAACTAGAAGTGGCGAGTTACATGTCAAAATATGTCTAACTTAGTTTATAAAACTATTTTTGGTATCAAACTTGGTGTTTTGATACCCGAAAATAGTTTCGTCGTAAAATGCACATTATGCGCATTTTTTACCGAAACATTGATTCGTCACTTCGACTAGTAAACGTGGTAATCAGAAGGTTTAATTGTTAGGGATTATAAACTTCATGATACGATCGCGTTGCAAAGTTCAATTGAACTTTGACTAGACCAAATATGGTCACAACCAAAAGTCAATCAGGAAGCCAAACCGTTCGACTTTTAGCTCAAAATAGCTAAAATAATGAAATAACTAAGAGGAGTACTTACTCGTGTTGAAGAACACTTTCGGAAATCAAGATAAGAGGCTTCCAAAGGCTGGAAACAAGCTCCAAGAAGGATAGAAAGAAGAACTTCACACTTTGCTTTGAAGTGTTTTGAAGTGGTGTAAAAAAAATGGAAGAATCAGGGGTATTTATAGTATCTTAGGATTAAGGAGGTGATGACAAGTGTCCTCAAGTGTGGATTAGTGTCCTAACATGTGTCAACACCAAATTAAGTGTGGCAAAATAAGTTCTAGGTGTCAAAAATTGGAGATATGTGGCAAACTTGGTGAAGAAGCAAAAATATTTATTAGTTTTTTGACATTTTTGGCCCTTGGACTTGTATTTTCACTTGTTTCCCATTTTTAACACCTTAAACCTAATATTTAGGTTATATAAATGTGTTAAGACATGTGTAACTTGGATTATATCAGAAAATGTCTTGGATGTCAGTTCGTTCAGTTGTACGGTTACGCGTTTTGCAAAAATGCGTAAAACGCTTTAACGAATACGAAAATGATCGAAATTGTGCAACGATTGACATTTTTGCATTCTCATCAACAAAATACAAGATTTTTTTGAATACAAAAATATTTGGATTGATACACATGGTTTGTATGTTGAATACGGACCAACAGACTTTCGCAGTTTGACAAAAATAGCCCCTGGGCTTGTATAAGAGTGCTTCTGTCATATTAACCCTTCAAAAAATATATCTAAGTTATGTAAAGTTTATTTAGGGTAGGTATAGATTATGTCCTTTTTTTGGAGTGTACGCCGTGTTAAATTGTCTGTGTTTGAGTGTCAGTTAACGAATTACTTCCACAAAAAATTTTGATGGTTCGAAATCGTGCAAGAAATTGAAATTGTGCAAATGTCTTTGATAATTATACAAATTTCAGAAATAAAACATATGGTTTCATTGAATACGAAGTTTTTTTGTAATTGTACAATGATTGAAAAGGCACAAATGTCACATATCATTTCCCGAACACCTTGAACAAACAACTTTGTCCGGCACGGTAAATAGCGCTCGACATCCAAACCTGATTTCCAAATGCTGATTATGTCGAACTCTATGTTCTAATAACCCTAGTCAGTTCCTAGACTTTTAAACCTAGTCTAGCCTAGCCTACAAACGTTAACCATATGATACCAGCATTAGGTGTAGATTAGTAGACTTTGATAGCCTAGTACTTGTGCAATCAGTGAGTTTCACTAACCCTCTCTTTTAATACATGTTTTACTGTTTTCATCAATGGTTCATTTGATTAACATACTTGTGCACATGCAAACTGTTTTGATGCTATGTATCTGAGTAGACACCTAACATACTTAAATCCCCACAAGCAAGTTATACAATTTCAGTGAATAATGTGGATAGTACTATTTGGCCCGACAAGCCTAAACCTCACTGAATACAAGGGTATATGCCGATTGCGTAAACACGCGGTCGCACATATTCATAACAAGCTACGATGTGTTAGGCATACCCACATGGGGTACTTGGTTATTGGTTGTGGTTGGTGTTGGCCACGATGATTGGATACTGGTCTCGGCTTAACTTGTAACTCAAAGCGATTTCATTACATGTGCAACAAAACATTTTCAAATACATTTTGAAAACAAACAAACTTGTGGAACTCGCCAACTTTATGTTGATTTTTTTCTTTTAAAAACAATTTTTCAGGAAATCAAGACACTAGGTGACGACTCGTCATAATAGCTGCTTGTGAAGTTGTTATGTGATATTATGTGGATAGAAGCATGTCGCATAGCTATATAAGACGGTTCACGGGAACCAACATTGTTCACAGTCGAAGTGTATAACAATGATGTGTAATATTATGTTTGTAAAACGATGATGTAACCTATTGTTTAATTAATGTATAATAGAGTATCTTTATAACAATGAACTCGGCCCAGAGGTGTTTGTTGCATCCTTTTTATTGCTTCTGCAGCTAGTTGAGGTGTGACAGAAGATGGTATCAGAGCCATTGTTTATAGAGTACTAGGTTGTCCATGGAAAACCTAGACTATAATCATAAGCTCAACAATTGGCCACAACAAATTAAAATTGATTATTAGTGTGATTATTATTGGGATGATTTGGTCGAGCAAATAAATTATTGCGGTCCCAGAACGTAATAACTTATCTGCTTGTACTTGAGAGTTCTAAGAACGTCACTAATAAAGGATTATTAAAGAACATGAAATTGTATATACATATACATGAGTTTGATTGTTTGCGTGAACATGTATACGTCTATAAAACATAGTGGATGTTAGAATTCGTTATCATTAGTGTCCTTTCTTAGATACTATGTCTGGTAGTCGTAGTAGGTCGGAGGATGAGCCGATGATGGATCCGGAGCAGGAGGAAGGCGATGAGGAGGAGAGTGATCAGGTTGTTCCTAGATATTCTTTGGATTTATCCGGATATGTGTCACACCCTAGTCGTAGCGGAAGCGCAAGTGTGTGACTATTAGGTAATCATTGCATCCAATCTAATAAACAATATAATTTAACAACCATGCCATGCCATTAATAAGTTTTGTTCCATAATTACAACCATTCCAAAGTGATATCATATTGTTATCAGTTTCAACTTGTCATCATAAAAGACCATTCAAAATACATCATTTCCAAAATAAGACAATGTTTTTATTATAATTGCATAATGAGGTTTTGACTCCTATATACCCAGACGAAGTTGGGATATAAAAGGCAAACCCTCCAAAAGATGGTACATCGTTGTCTTGACTTTTTCCCATACCCGAATCATTTCACCAGCTCACGCCTTGTGTCCTGAAATACATGTAATTTTAAAAAGTCAACATAAAGTTGGCGAGTTCATGTAGTTAATGTTTTTGTATAAAAAAGTCATTCTTGAAATCCGAGTATGTTATTAGCATTCATGGAGTTTAAGGATCTATCAGTGTGTAGCTAGCACCCTAACATATGTACCATAAGTAAGTAACCAACGTGAGACAACTCTTGACATCATTTGGGATCACAAAAGCACTCCTAACCGGTTAAGACACCAGGAGTGAAGCGTGTCTCAAACTCTATAGATCTACACATTTTGCACCTTGGTCACTAAGTGTTTAATCGTTACTCTTGTCATCATCCTACTTACGCACATTGATCGTGTTATCAAGTAACCCCATAGCAAACATACCGTTTGTTATGACATGTATTTCCCCTCGATAGTTATTAAAATAAAACTTTGAAATAGTTGAAAGGAGGGACATGAACTCATAGTTTTGCTTTCCGTAAGTCGTACTAGTAGCCGTCGGTGTCCGTACACGCGTGTAACCTACATGTGTATTAAGTTTATTAGACACCTAGGCGTCAATGGACCTTGTACTCGTTGTTCATCTTGAATTCTTGTTATGTATTTCCTTGTTTTGATAGAACAACTTTTAGTGTTATTGTAATGTTGGTAGTTCGCTTGTTCGATTAATTTTGTTATATATTTTTCTCAGAAATATATACATATATATATATATATATATATTGTTATCATTCTTTGATCATGTGTGTCTTGTCATTGGGCCTAGCCCATGTTTTCTTGTCACTGGGCCTAGCCCGTGTTTTTATGTCATTGGGCCTAGCCCATGTAATTTATGTCTTTGGGCATAGCCCATATTATTTATATCTTTGGGCCTAGCCCATATTATTTATATCTTTTTGGGATTTGTCTATATATATTATGGAACTGGGCCTAGCCCATGCTCTTATAAATTGGGCCTAGCCCAAATTTAGTTATAAGAGCCCATTTTTAATTAGTTTACACTTATAATATTTTTAACCTTCTGGATTTTTGGTTTGGATAACATATATATATGTTAAACATCAGGATACATATTTTAGACTCGTCGGTGGCGTTGTTTATTAAGCTTTTTCTTGTCGAAATCGCCCGTCGTCGTAATGAATTACGTGTCGGCGATTCCACCGTTGGTCATCGACGCGCCGATGCATTCGTGAACATTTGCCCATTGACCGTATTGTTTCGTTTGTCGGATTATTGTTTCGACGCCTTGTAAGAATATATTTGTTTATGTCACCAACACTTGGTATTATTTTCAAGTGTTTGTATTTTTGTATATGATTGGGTATTTTTATTGTGAATACCCTAAGCTTCTATATGCATACACAAACAATACACATATGTATTTATACAAAATCCTTGGTGACAAAATGTGTATATAAATTTTTATTTCCCAACTAACTATATATATATATTTATAAAAGTTACTTATTTTTACTTGTAAAAATATGTATATGTACTTGTTAAATACTTGGGTATTTAGGGTGTAACCCTTGACATTAGAACTTACTTAAGAACGATTTAAGTTACTAATCGCGTTTAGTCCCGCTAATCACCCCATTAATGTCTTAATCGCGATTAGATTTTTAGAAAATGTCGCCATAGTTTCCCCTAAACTATGGCATTTTCCACGTTTCAAAAAAATATTTAAAATCTGTTTAAGCTCATAATCAAGATCAACAATCCATCACAAATCTTCCTATTATTTATTTACAACATTAATGTATCATCATCCATGGCTTTTTATTGTTAAAAATTCTGTTAAAACATGATGGTGCTTTCAATATTTATTAGCACTTTTAAATCACCACTTTGTCATATCATTTAGATCAAGTTCATTTCTTTCAAGCTCTTGGTTTCTATACTTTTTAAGATGGTTACAACTTAAATATTAATGATTATTTCTTATAAAAATCATTCATGTGTAGAAATATTATTTTAGGTTGTAGTAATCTTCATGGATGATGTTGTTGATGATGTTGTTTAGATTTAAACTTTATCATGTTTAAATCTTCATTTTCATACTTGATTGTACAAGATCATCCAACTTTTATACCCTACTTTAACATAAACAGCATCAACATGCTAACTAACTACCATATAAACACATAATAAACACAAAATAAACAATATTTAGTGTTATTATTATGGTGTGAGTTAGGGTTTTTGGTTTATCTTTTCTTCATTTTCAAGATGATCAACTTGTACATCACTAATCTAGACATTAAAATAAGCTAGATTATGGAAGAATTTGCTTTACAATGGTTGCACAAGTTTATGATGATCTTAGAAGGAAAATGAAGCTCCAAAGAAAACCTAATGATCCTCCATCCTTGCTAGCTTCTTGAATGGTCTTGATAAGGCTTTAAAGTGAGTGTGAAGTGTTGTTTAATGGTGGCTAAATGATGTTGTGAAGGTGGTGGTTGAGCCGTGAGTTTTAGGGGGGATATGGAGGATATGTTGCAATTTTTTTTGTGAGAAAACGATGAAGATCATGAAGTGATCTTTATATATTATCACAATTCTTTCAATATCATCATCACATCAACATACCATACCCTTAATCCACCATTTTCAACAAAATCAAGTGGGTGGGACCCCACTTGAAACAGTCAAAATGAGGGGGGAGGTAAAGTGTAATATTTTTTTACACATGTTAAATATGAAGATATTTTGGCCATTAAGTTAAGTATGGTGATTAGGGGTTTAATCTTGCATTCTTAGATATTTTGGCCATTAAGTTACGTCGTATACTAAGAATTAGGGCAAGTAAATCTTATCATAACATATACTGGTTTCCGTTATGACGCGGAACAATCCAAAACAATGCCCTAAAGGTGTTGGTAGAAAATGTTGGGCGCACTAATTGTAGTGACACTAACTGTGTCCTGAAATACATGTAATTTTAAAAAGTCAACATAAAGTTGGCGAGTTCATGTAGTTAATGTTTTTGTATAAAAAAGTCATTCTTGAAATCCGAGTATGTTATTAGCATTCATGGAGTTTAAGGATCTATCAGTGTGTAGCTAGCACCCTAACATATGTACCATAAGTAAGTAACCAACGTGAGACAACTCTTGACATCATTTGGGATCACAAAAGCACTCCTAACCGGTTAAGACACCAGGAGTGAAGCGTGTCTCAAACTCTATAGATCTACACATTTTGCACCTTGGTCACTAAGTGTTTAATCGTTACTCTTGTCATCATCCTACTTACGCACATTGATCGTGTTATCAAGTAACCCCATAGCTAACATACCGTTTGTTATGACATGTATTTCCCCTCGATAGTTATTAAAATAAAACTTTGAAATAGTTGAAAGGAGGGACATGAACTCATAGTTTTGCTTTCCGTAAGTCGTACTAGTAGCCGTCGGTGTCCGTACACGCGTGTAACCTACATGTGTATTAAGTTTATTAGACACCTAGGCGTCAATGGACCTTGTACTCGTTGTTCATCTTGAATTCTTGTTATGTATTTCCTTGTTTTGATAGAACAACTTTTAGTGTTATTGTAATGTTGGTAGTTCGCTTGTTCGATTAATTTTGTTATATATTTTTCTCAGAAATATATACATATATATATATATATATTGTTATCATTCTTTGATCATGTGTGTCTTGTCATTGGGCCTAGCCCATATTTTCTTGTCACTGGGCCTAGCCCGTGTTTTTATGTCATTGGGCCTAGCCCATGTAATTTATGTCTTTGGGCATAGCCCATATTATTTATGTCTTTGGGCCTAGCCCATATTATTTATATCTTTTTGGGATTTGTCTATATATATATTATGGAACTGGGCCTAGCCCATGCTCTTATAAATTGGGCCTAGCCCAAATTTAGTTATAAGAGCCCATTTTTAATTAGTTTACACTTATAATATTTTTAACCTTCTGGATTTTTGGTTTGGATATCATATATATATGTTAAACATCAGGATACATATTTTAGACTCGTCGGTGGCGTTGTTTATTAAGCTTTTTCTTATCGAAATCGCCCGTCGTCGTAATGAATTACGTGTCGGCGATTCACCCGTTGGTCATCGACGCGCCGATGCATTCGTGAACATTTGCCCATTGACCGTATTGTTTCGTTTGTCGGATTATTGTTTCGACGCCTTGTAAGAATATATTTGTTTATGTCACCAACACTTGGTATTATTTTCAAGTGTTTGTATTTTTGTATATGATTGGGTATTTTTATTGTGAATACCCTAAGCTTCTATATGCATACACAAACAATACACATATATATTTATACAAAATCCTTGGTGACAAAATGTGTATATATATTTTTATTTCCCAACTAACTATATATATATATTTATAAAAGTTACTTATTTTTACTTGTAAAAATATGTATATGTACTTGTTAAATACTTGGGTATTTAGGGTTTAACCCTTGACATTAGAACTTACTTAAGAACGATTTAAGTTACTAATCGCGTTTAGTCCCGCTAATCACCCCATTAATGTCTTAATCGCGATTAGATTTTTAGAAAATGTCGCCATAGTTTCCCCTAAACTATGGCATTTTCCACGTTTCAAAAAAGTATTTAAAATCTGTTTAAGCTCATAATCAAGATCAACAATCCATCACAAATCTTCCTATTATTTATTTACAACATTAATGTATCATCATCCATGGCTTTTTATTGTTAAAAATTCTGTTAAATATGATGGTGCTTTCAATATTTATTAGCACTTTTAAATCACCACTTTGTCATATCATTTAGATCAAGTTCATTTCTTTCAATCTCTTGGTTTCTATACTTTTTAAGATGGTTACAACTTAAATATTAATGATTATTTCTTATAAAAATCATTCATGTGTAGAAAAATTATTTTAGGTTGTAGTAATCTTCATGGATGATGTTGTTGATGATGTTGTTTAGATTTAAACTTTATCATGTTTAAATCTTCATTTTCATACTTGATTGTACAAGATCATCCAACTTTTATACCCTACTTTAACATAAACAGCATCAACATGCTAACTAACTACCATATAAACACATAATAAACACAAAATAAACAATATTTAGTGTTATAATTATGGTGTGAGTTAGGGTTTTTGGTTTATCTTTTCTTCATTTTCAAGATGATCAACTTGTACATCACTAATCTAGACATTAAAATAAGCTAGATTATGGAAGAATTTGCTTTACAATGGTTGCACAAGTTTATGATGATCTTAGAAGGAAAATGAAGCTCCAAAGAAGACCTAATGATCCTCCATCCTTGCTAGCTTCTTGAATGGTCTTGATAAGGCTTTAAAGTGAGTGTGAAGTGTTGTTTAATGGTGGCTAAATGATGTTGTGAAGGTGGTGGTTGAGCCGTGAGTTTTAGGGGGGATATGGAGGATATGTTGCAATTTTTTTGTGAGAAAACGATGAAGATCATGAAGTGATCTTTATATATTATCACAATTCTTTCAATATCATCATCACATCAACATACCATACCCTTAATCCACCATTTTCAACAAAATCAAGTGGGTGTGGGACCCCACTTGAAACAGTCAAAATGAGGGGGGAGGTAAAGTGTAATATTTTTTTACACATGTTAAATATGAAGATATTTTGGCCATTAAGTTAAGTATGGTGATTAGGGGTTTAATCTTGCATTCTTAGATATTTTGGCCATTAAGTTACGTCGTATACTAAGAATTAGGCAAGTAAATCTTATCATAACATATACTGGTTTCCGTTATGACGCGGAACAATCAAAAACAATGCCCTAAAGGTGTTGGTAGAAAATGTTGGGCGCACTAATTGTAGTGACACTAACTGTGTCCGTAAATCGGCTAAAACGAATCAGGACAAGGAATAACGGCATGTTAATGCCATACCTGAGTCCATATAAAAATGAAAACACTTATATGAGATCAACCAATTTAAAAATACATAACTTTCCGGTACAACGCCTAAATTGCAAAATTGTCCATTTCGACCAAAAAGGCGACAAACGTCAGTTTGTCCGCATCACTAATTCGCTGGATTCCGAATGTAAGAATATTAATAAAAAAGTGTTAATCATTCTAAAACAATGTGAGAATAGCAAGAATGCACAAAAGACATCGTTTCCGGTCATTCGGCAAACAGTGCACAATTCGACCAGAAAGCGACCGTTTGTCGAAGCAACGAACATTTTAGTGGCCGATAGCCTCATTTATGCACCTAGTGAACTAGTTATGCCTCATTTGAAACTCGAAATCCATTCAACTAAGATGTGGCCACGGAAACACAACTTTCGGAAAAGTTCGACGGAAGAATATAAAAGTGCCATTATCGAGCGATGGAGGATCATTAGGTCTTCTTTGGAGCTTCATTTTCCTTCTAAGATCATCATAAACCTGTGCAACCATTGTAAGGAAAATTCTTCCATAATCTAGCTTATTTTTATGTCTAGATTTGTGACGTACAAGTTAATCATCTTGAAAATGAAGAAAAGATAAACCAAAAACCCTAACTCACACCATAATAATAACACTAAATATTGTATATTTTGTGTTGATTTTGTGTTTATATGGTAGTTAGTATTGGTGCATATTTGTGGCAACAGCTTAGATTTGGTCTTTGGATATCTTGTAATTAGTAAAATGATAAACGGTTAGCGGGTTTAGTTTTGTAATAGTTAATTAGAAGTAATTGGGCTGAATTAGACACTAAATAGTGCATGATAGGCGAATTGGGCCTTAAACCCATTAGCTGTCCATGTAGGAAACCGTAGCCCATGTGCATATTCTATCACTATATAAAGGGAGGTTTGCATTAGGGTTTAAGTTGCTGGTTCTATTGCTGTGTTGCTGGTTTAGAGAGAGAGTCTTGAATTGATTGTAATCACTTTGTGTTAGATAATCAATAGAAGAATGTTTGAAGGAAATTGTTCGTGTTCGTGTTTATGTTCTTGTTTCTATGAAATCTGATCCAGGGGATTCCGCACTCTAGATTAGATAGACGATTCTATGAAGATCCATAAGGAATAGGGGACTTACAATTGGTATCAGAGTATTCGGCTGTTGATTTAGCTCGGTTCATAATCGTGACAACAGAAAAATTGGGTTTTCGGACGTTTTGGAGGCTGTTTTGGAGTTTGTGACGGCTGAATTAGGGTTTCAGAGGCTGTTCTATGGTTTTCTAGCGACTTCGGATAAACTGCAAGGTAATTCGGATTGAAGACTTGCATTCCAGATCAAAAAGTGAAGCATTTCGGATTGAAGACTTGAATTTCGGATCTAGAAAACTTGCATTTCGAATCAGGAAAGTGTAATTCAGATTAGAAAAGCCCATTTCGAATCAGAAAAGTGTAATTCGGATCTGAAAAGCCCATTTCGGATTGAATTTCGGATCAGAAGTTATTCCGGATTCTATCTTGGATCAGCACTATTCCGAATTCCATCTCGGATCAGAATAGTCTATTCCGGTTTTCCATTTCGGATCAGAACAGTGCATTCTGGATTTCATCTCGGATCACTATTCCAAATCATCATTTCGGATTAGCAACTCGGATTACTGTTCTGGATTTCTATCTCGGATTGACTATCCGAGTTACTATTCATGATATGACACTGTTCTGAGTTATACACAAAAAAGGTGGAAAGTTAACCAGCTAACGTAACCAGAGTTAAACGTTTCTGAGTTATACACAAAAAGGTGGAAAGGGCACGAAAATTCTAAAAATCTTAATCGAACAATATACATCATTAGAATCGCATCGTCGAGACGTGTCTAACGGTATAATTTGGTAACCACCCATTTCAGACAAGTTTTAACGTTTTTAACGAGCCGGTTCGGTAAAAATGTCGAATATTTCTAACCTAAATGAGCTATTGAGAATGGAGCACAAGGCTGGCACCACAAACAAACCTCCAAAGATGCTGAAGGTAGGAACTATCTTACTTGGAAGGATAGGTTTCAATCCTTTATTGAATATTAGGACACACGGATGTGGATCTGTATTCAAGATGGGTACGCTAACCCAACGCATGATTTTGAGGGCAGACAACGAGTTACTGCTTATGTAAACATGTCTGAAGCTGAAAAGAGGATGTTTGAGTCAGAGAAGAAAGCCTTAGCTGCTATAAAGATGTCGTTACCTGATGGCATCAAACATACATTCAAGCGTTATACTACGTCGAATGAGATGTGAGATGCCCTAGAGAAGAGGTACGAGGGCAATACCGATGTGAAGAAGAACAAGGTTGATCTTCTAAAGAAACATTTTGTTGTGTTCAAAGGGATGAGAAATGAACCCCTTGAAGATATTATCATCTGATGTGAGAAATAGATAATTATGACATAGAGGGATACACGGATGTGGAGATAAACGACAAGTTGCTGGATGCTTTACATGCAAAGTGGTATATCTATACTTTGATGATAAAAGGTGAAGCTGATTATGAAAAGAAAGACTTGGAATGGGAAATTGAGAGCTTATGAGCTAAATATGAAGAAGAAGGAGACTGGATATAATCAGGTTCAAGATCCGGGGATTTATAAAGGTCTTACACCTTCATCTTCCAACAATGCTTCAAGTGATAGTGCAACTGCGTTTCTCTCATGTGAGAATGAGCAGATCGTGACAAATGCTAAAGGTGAAGTATGTTTTGTTGCTGCTTCAGGAGGCTCGTCAGGGCCTAAGAGACAACAATCAAGTAACAACAGTTCTAAGTCTATGCCTCTGAGTGTCAAAAGTGCTGAATATCACCTGGCATTGCTTGCTTCTTTCGTTGCTTCCTATGAGAACTATATTCAAGGAAAATATCTGATCCTGCTACGTTTGATGAAGATTATGATCAGATCAACCCTGATGACTTAGACGAGATGAATTTGCAATGGCAGATGGCCATGATCTCTAGAAGGGTGAAGAGGTTCATGAACAGAACGGGAGGAAGTTCGTTGGAAAGAGTGTGGGATTTGACAAGTCGAAAGTGAAGTGTTACAATTGTCACAACTACGGACATTTTGCTAAAGAGTGTCAAGGACCTAAGTCTGAATCTTGCTCTAGTTCATCCTTTCAAGATTCTCCTGGTCATGGTTCAAGCAATAGGAACGCGTCAAACAACACTATATCAAAGGCCCTGATTTCTACTGCTAGAGAAGGTTCTTATAATTGGATTGTTCATCTAGAGAGTGATAACAACGCCTCACAGGCGTTCATGGCTGAGATAGCTCCAGTTGTTGATGAAGAAGTGAAAGCTGATGCTGAGGGAGAGCAAGAGAAGGTAGCTGAGAAAGCTGATGGAGAACATAATGCTACAGAGAAGAAGATGGCTACTGATGTTGCTGCTTTCATGGCTGATCTAAGCAAATCAACAGGCGAGGTATGTTCTAACTCTGGTATTTCTGTTTGCTTAAAATGTCGTGAACTGCAAAGTGAAGTTGACACATTAGCAAAGCAAAACCAAAGTCTAGTAAATGAGCTCTTGAACCTAAAAGGATCAAACTTTTTCGTAAAACGAAATGAGTCTTTACACTTGAAGAAAATTAAAGGTTATGAAGAAGAAATCAATATTCTAACCTGTAAGCTTAATGAAAAACTTCAAGTTATTGACTTAGCTCATGATACGATGAGTGAGAAAACAAAAGAAATTTCTGAAAAATGCAAAGAGTTGTCTAAAGCATAACTTAAAATTTGTGAACTTGAAAAGAAATTAAATCAATTCAGAGATTCATCTTTTGTCATGAAACACATGATGAATGGCCTGAAGAAGGGTAATGACAAGACATGTGTGGGCTTCAAAGGTTTGAATGAAGTTCCACCACCTCTTGGTCATGACTATTCTTTCTTGCCAGATGAAGAAGAGATTACAGACTTTGTGTCAACTACACCTGGCAGTTCCACATCAGAGGATGTTGATGGTTCTGAGAATGCCAAGAAGGCTAATAACAGAGACAACGTTTTGAAAACAAAGAATACACATCCTAAGAATCAAAAGCAAGTTTTTATTAAAAAGGTTGATTTTGTTCAAGGGAGTGACATGAATGAATAGATCCCTGTTATTACTAAAGAGTCTAATGTGCAGTTTGCTAAAAATAAAGACAAAGAAAAATCAGAAGTTAAGCAAACTAAACAAGATCCTTCGAAGGCATCGTCATCATCATCATCATCATCGCCTGATGATTCTACGCAAGAGGCTTCTGTAAAGAAGTCTTCGGCTAGAAAATCTTGCTTCAAATGTCATAAAAAGGACATGTAGCTAGCTGCTTTCCTAACAAAAGAGTGAAGCACAGGTAAGGGAGACACAAAGAGAAAAATCACTAGCAAAAAGTGCTGATGCTGAGAAGAAGGTTAACTCACCAAAGATATCTGCTACCAGGCAACAGAGTGTTGCTGTTGGTGTAGATAAGGCTGAAAAAGGAACTCACCAAGTTCCTCGTTTTCAAAGAAATCAACAAAGATTTCAGCCTGCATCTACATCAGGCAGATATGATAGACCTAGAAGTAGTTCACCAAGAATGAATAACTTTAATGGTCCATCAAATAATTTCAAAAGTCAAAGTCAATATCAAACTCGATACCAGAATGTTTGTAGTCGAAATTTTTATAATGATGGCTTTAGAAATTATCATCATCAAAATTCATGGAACCAAAATCATAATTTACAAAGGTCACAAAGTCCAAACATGGTTAGGAAACCTCAGGACCACAGACCTAATGGAAATCCAAAACCATTTCCATCAACATGTCTAAGATCCAAGACTCCTGTTAGGAGTGATGGATATCGGATGGATGTTCCCGTGGTTGATGAATCTGGAAGACCCAAGACCATTAAGGCTAGGGTCCCCCAATCTAACTAATTTTGTTGGATGGTGCTGGAGCTGCTGAGGAGGATTATCAACTTGTGGTATATTGATAGTGGCTGCTCCAAGCACATGACAGGGGATGTGAGGCTATTGACTGAGTTTGAGAATATAGATGGTGGTTATGTGAATTTTGCAGGTGCTAAAGGAGGGTACATTACCGGTCGAAGAAAAGTGACCAACGGGAAGATCACACTAGACAAAGTGAACTATGTTGAGCAGCTGAAGCACAATCTGATGAGCATGTCTCAAGTCTGCGATAAGGGTCACTCGGTCCACTTTACGAAGTCTGAAGCTTTGGTGTTGAAACCTGGTTTGGTGATACCGGATGACTGGAGTGATGAGACGCCAAGGAGAAACGATACTTATGTCATGGACATGGGTGCCAAAGATTCTTCCACTGTGGTGGCGTGTTTGTTATCAAATGCATCTGAGGCTGTGTCATTGTTGTGGCACAGACGCATGGCCTACATCCACTACCGAAAAAATGAACTATATTATTAAAAATGGTTTAGTGGAAGGGGTGCCAGTGCAGAGGTTTCACGTGGAAGATAAATGTCTTCCATGTCAAAAGGGAAAACAATATAAGAAACCTCACAAGTCTAAAACAGTAAATTCCATAGATGCCCCTTATGAATTACTTCATATGGATTTATTCGGTCCGGTGAACGTAAGGAGCATAGATGGAAAGTACTATTGTTTAGTTGTCACTGATGATTACTCACGATATTCATGGGTTTTCTTTTTAGGTACAAAAGATGAGACAACAAATATGCTGATAGATCTTTTTACAAAATTGGAAAATGTCCATGATGCACGGATCAAGAGGATAAGGAGTGATAATGGCACGGAGTTCAAGAATCAGATTCTGGATCTCTATTGTCTTCACAAAGGAATCGACATCAATTTTCTGCTATATACACCTCAACAGAATGGAGTCGTTGAGAGGAAAAGCAGGACATTGACTGAAGCCGCAAGGACTATGCTATCTGATTCAAAGCTTCCAATCTTTTATGGGGAGAAGCTGTGAGCACAGCTTGTTATGTCCTGAACAAAGTTTTGATGGTTAAACGGTTTAACAAAACATGTCACGAACTATTGTTTAACCGAAAACCAAACTTAAAAGGCTTTGAACCATTTGGATTATCCTGTAACATAGTGCGAAACCAAGATAAAAAAAATTCGGTAAGGTAGCTGATGAGGGTTACATTCTAGGCTATATGCCTGGAACACCGAATAAAAGGGTTTTTTAATCTAAAAACTTTTAAAATTGAGGTGGTGTTTAACATGGAAATAACTAGTTATTCACCTCAACAATCAACGAGTGGTCCTGCTATATTATATGATTATGAGAGTGTGTTTAAATCATTTAATATTCCTGATTTTTCCAATGCAGATGAGTCTCAGGTGATCTATACTGTGATCAATGAAGATGGAGAGTGTGACTTCATGCCTAGATCGAGTATATCGATGACAGATGCCCTAGAAACTTCTTCCAGTGTAGATCCAGAGGACTCTAGTGATAGTGAGTCTGAACCTATTCAGGGGGAGGACTTCACTAACCATTTGCTAATATTCAGGGGGAGGATGGATCTAATCTGGGAGATAATCTAGTTATTAACACCATTGCTACCACACGTATAAAAAGAGATCATCCAGTTGAAAACATCATTGGTGATGCTGCTGCAGGTGTCTAGACAAGAAGAGGTGTGCTCGAAGGTTCCTGTTTCTTTACTTCAATGCAAAAGACAGGGTTGATTCATGAATGTTTATATAGCTGCTTTATTGCCTAAGAGGAGCCGAAGAATGTTCACATGGCTCTAAAAGACAATTGTTCGGTTGAAGCTATGCAAGAGGAAGTAGCTCAGTTCAAGAAGTTGAAAGTTTGGGAGCTAGTTGACTTGCCTGAAGGAGAGAAGGAAATAGGCACCAAGTGGGTGTTTAAGTGCAAGAAAGACGACCGAGAGATCGTGATAAGGAATAAGGCTCGGTTGGTGGTAAAAGGGTTCAATCAGCAAGAGGGGATTGATTATAAAGAAGTGTTTGCACCAGTAGCAAGGTTGGAAGCAATTCGTTTGTTCCTAGCTTTTGCTTCATTCAAGGGCTTCAAAGTTTACCAACTTGACGTGAAGAGTGCGTTTCTTTACGGGAAAGTCCAAGAAGTGGTGTATGTCTCACAACCAGATGGGTTTACTGATCCAGACTATCCAGATTGAGTCTATCGACTTGATAAGGCATTGTATGGATTGCATCAGGAACCTAGGGCGTGGTATGAGACACTGTCAGCACATTTGTTAAAACATGGTTTCGAAAGAGGTCAGATTAACAGTACACTGTTCATTAAAAGGAAGAAGGAAGACTTTCTGCTGGTACAGGTATACGTATATGACATCATTTTTGGGTTATCCGATGAGAACATGTGTCATGATTTCGAGGAGGTAATGAAGAGCAAGTTTGAGATGAGTGTGATGGGTGAATTATCCTACTTTCTGGGTTTACATGTTGAACAGAAGAAGGATGGGATGTTCATACATCAGACGAAGTATGTGTATGACATTTTGTCTCATTTCAAAATGGAAGATTGCGCTACTTTCAATACACCTATCTGTGAGAATCACAATCTTGGTCCAAATCATGAGAATGTGGAGGATGTTGATCCAACTCAATACAGGGAAATGATTGGTTCTCTGATGTACTTGACTGCTTCAAGACCCGACATCATGTTCGCAGTGTGTCTTTGTGCCAGATATCAAGCGAATCCAAAGGAGTCCCACATGAAAGGAGTGAAGCGGATTCTTCGTTACTTGAGGGGAAACCTAAACTTGGGTTATGGTATCCAGCTGCTAGTGACTTGAAGTTTGTTGCTTTCACTGATTCAGATTTTGGAGGATGCAAATCTACAAGGAAGTCTACCACAGGTGGTTGTCAGTTCTTAGGTGGGAGGCTTGTTTCATGGCGATGCAAGAAGCAGTCTTGCATGTCTACCTCGACGTATGAAGCTGAATATACTGTTACGGGTAGCTGTTGCTCTCAGGTTCTCTGGATCCAACAGCAGATGCACGACTACGGTTTGAAGTTCACTCGTACTCTTATTATGATAGACAATAATTGCTACTATTTCAATCACCAACAATCCTGTAAAGTACAGTCGCACAAAACATATTGACATTCGTCATCATTTTATATGGGATTGTGCGGAAAAGAAATTAATTGAACTGCATCGAGTCGACACACTTGATAACCTGGTAGATCTTTACACAAAAGTATTTGACAGGGCTCGTTTTGAACATTTAGTCGAACTCAACGGGATGAGGAACCCTGAATAACAATTTTTCCATAAAATTAGTTTGTAAATAATTTATTGGTTTTCAAAAATAAAAAACATAAAAAAAGAAAATCAAAAATGAGTTTTCACAATTTGGAAAAGAAGAAATGATAGTACATTAGCAAGTTAGACTGTCACACTGAAATTAAAATTAAATTGCTTATGTGTGATAGCAGCTTCATTGTATGATGTACCAGTAGGCAAAAAGCATGAAATAATCAACTTACCTTTGTGATACACATATAATAAACTGTGTACGAGTGGGTAACATATCAGTGGCGTATGGTTTTATAACCTTAAATCTTGCGTTGATAGATTGCCAAAATCTGAGGTTTTAGTCCTTTATATCATTATTTCATCCGGGTATCAAGATTGTCCTTCTACTGCATCCAGATAAATGCTGACCTAGGCACAACTAGGATATCTTAAAAGAGGAAAAATGCCAAATCCCAAAAATTGAAGAAGCTCTCCTAGAGAGTCATTCAAATGTGCAAATTGCATTATTCGTACCAAATTTTGGTATTTGTCCTAACCCTCGTTGGATATTTGGTCTCTTTGCTGTACGGAAGTACTGACCTGATCACCAATTATCAAACGTTGTAATTCAAAAGGATGAATTTCGGTATACTCACCTACTATGATGAATTTTTGTGCATACCTTGATCGCAGGGGTATGTCCTGAAGTGGGACACACTAGTATATCAGTATAAATTATTTAAATTCGTCACTAGGTAATGGTACTTGAAATGTTCATGTGTTTTGTTTAAGTGGATAAACAATACTGCTAATCATCTTGAACTGTTTTTCATGAATATTACATATAAAATAATCAGATAGTGTGAAAACAGTTTGATGTTGCTGATATGATCTTCTTAATAGTGAAACTCACAAAAACAGAGTGTTCATTATTTCATACTTTACTTGCTTTCAGAATATATAAAAAATCCAAAAAGATTTCTTTTTCTTTAAATCCTTAATGTACGGGATATTGGTTGTTTATGGAGGAGTTCTTACCGATAGGGGGAGACGATGTTAGAAGCTGAGTTCAAAATTTTAAGATCTTGCTGGTTCATGGTGTTTAAAATTTTGAGTATATGGTTTGAGTTGAGAAGTATTTAATCTGTGATACAGTTTTACTATCTCTTGAATAATAATAATTTGTTTAACTTGTCTTGAAAAATTCTTATGGTTTCTCGAGATGTTTGTTTTATAGTATACAGATTGTAGCAGTGTGTTGCTGACAAGTTTGGTGAAGAGGAGTTTGCTTGGGTGCATGGTAGAACCTCCTATCTACATTGCAGACAAAGTTGAAGGGTTTTGAAGATTGCTATGCATGTACTAAACTAGAGTTTACTCAAACGCTAACGATTTAGAAGATTTGGTGATTGATACATCATCTTTGGGGCAGTCTGTTGCTGACAGAAGCTATTGAAGCTGATGCTATCCAAAGAACAACGTTTTTCAATGATGTTAAAAATTGCAAGAAGACTGAAGACAAAGTTATTTTATGAAGCTATTGTCAAGGGGAAGTTTGTTGGTGCATATTTGTGACAACAACTTAGATTTGGTCTTTGGATATCTTGTAATTAGTAAAATGATAAATGGTTAGAGGGTTTAGTTTTGTAGTAGTTAATTAGAAGTAATTGGGCCGAACTAGACACTAAATAGTGCATGGTAGGCGAATTGGGCCTTAAACTTATTAGTAGTCCATGTAGAAAACCCTTGCCCATGTGCATATTCTATCTCTATATAAAGGGAGGTTTGCATTTAGGTTTAGGTTGCTGGTTCTATTGCTGTGTTGCTGGTTTAGAGAGAGAGAGAGTCTTGAATTGATTGTAAACACTTTGTGTTAGATAATCAATAGAAGATTGTTTGAAGGAAATTGTCTATGATCGTGTTTGTGTTCTTCTTTCTGTTAAATCTGATCTAGGGGATTCCGCACTCTAGATTAGATAGACGATTCTGTGAAGATCCATAAGGACTAGGGGACTTACAGTTAGTTAGCATGTTGACGCTGTTTATGTTAAAGTAGGGTATAAAACTTGTGTTCTAAATGATATGACAAAGTGGTGATTTAAAAGTGCTAATAAATATTGAAAGACCATCATGCTTTAACAGAAGTTTTAACTGTAAAAAGCCATGGATGATGATACATTAGTGTTGTAAATAAATAATAGGAAGATTTGTGATGGATTGTTGATCTTGATTATGAGCTTAAACAGGTTTTAAATACTTTTTTGAAACGTGGAAAACGCGATAGTTTAGGTGAAACTATAGCGAAATTTTCTAAAAAACTAATCGCGATTAAGACATGATTAATGGGGTGATTAGCAGGACTAAACGCGATTAGTAACTTAAATCCTCATTAAGTAAGTTCTAATGACAAGGGTTAAACCCAAAATACCCAAGCATTTAACAAGTACATATATATACTTTTACAAGTAAAAATAAGTAATTTTTATAAATATATATATAGATACTTGGGAAATAAAAATATGTATACATATTTTGTCAGCAAGGATTTTTTATAAATACATATGTGTATTGTATGTGTATGTATTTAGAAGATTAGGGTATTCACAATAAAAATACCCAATCATATACAAAAATACAAACACATGAAAATAATACCAAGTGTTGGTGACGTAAACAAATATATTCTTACAAAGCGTCGACACAATTATCGGACAAACAAAGCAATACGGTCAATGGGCAAACGTTCACAAATGCATCGGCGTGTCGACGACCATCGGGTGAATCGCCGACACGAAAAGTCATTACGACGAAAGGCGATATTCGACAAGAAAAAGCTTAATAAATGACGCCGATGACGAGTCTAAAATATGTAATTAGACGTTTAACATATATACATGTTATCGAAACCAAAAATCCGGAAGGTTAAAAATATTATAAGTGTAAACGTATTAAAAATTGGCTCTTGTAAATAAATTTGGGCTAAGCACACTTTATAAAAGCATGGGCAAGGCCCAATTCCATAATATATGGGCAACGCCCAAAAAGACATAAGTAATATGGGCTAGGCCTAATGACAAGATACACTTAATTAAAGAATGATAACAATATATATATATATATATATATATATACATATATAATATATATATACACACATATATATACATATATATGTATATATATACATATATATATGTTAGGTCCTAGAAGTGTGAGACTGAAGCTTCAAATATACGCAACAGTCTATGGTAGTTAACTGGGATTAACTGGGTTAGTTTGTATTAGATTTGGACTTTTATAGGTCATTTGGGCATGTCATAGGACATGTGGGCCAGGCAAGCCCATGAGGGGCATGCCTTACCCCAGGTATATAAGCTAAGCTTATTCATTTCAAGGGTGAAGACTTTTGGGATTTCTCTATAGAGAGCCTCCATCTTGTACCACACAGTTTTGGTTGTTCAAGTAATAGAATCGTGTGCAATGTGTTAAAGTTGATTCGTGTTGTTCTTTATCTTTTCGGTTTTCTTTAAGATCACCAAGTTTGTTGGTGATTGTGTGATATCGTTGATAGATCCGGATTTCAGGACTTACAAGTGTTATCAGAGCCTGTTGAACTTGTTTTCCAGGCTCAGATTTGATATCACACGATTCTGTTCGGTTTCTGCTGAAAAACAAGCATTTCAGATCAAAATTCAAGCATTTCGGATCAACATTCAAGGATTTCCGATAAATTCTTGAATTTCAGATTAATCTGTTGAATTTCAGATTCGAAGTCATTGAAGATTTCAAAGAACACGAAGAAGATCATCCATCACAGATTGATTCCAGACTGTGTTCATCAACTTTCTCAACAATCCGGATCGGAATACGATTGATTTCAGATAAGGATTCTCTATTCAAGATTTGATTTTCATTCCAGATTTGGTCTTTCATTCCGGACTAGTTTCTCTATTTCGGATTCTCTTATTTCGGATTGCATCTCGGATTGAAACAGTGCATCTTGGATACTATCTCGGATCACTGTTCCGAATCACCATTTCAGATTAGTATCTTGGATCACTGTTTCTGGATTCCATCTCGGATAGGTAATCTAAGTTACTGTTCCGAATTTGGTAATGTTCTGAGTTGTACCCTTAAAGGTGGAAAGTTAACCAGCTGACGTAACCGAAGTTAAACGTTTTCGTACGTAGAAGTTTATCCATAGACAATCTGGACAAACCGGTTGCACGGTTCGAATTGTGTGATTTTTAGGACAAAAAAAAACATCGTTTCTGTCGAGACGAGTCTAACAGTACATTCCTAAAATCACTATCGGACATTATATCGTTGGATTCGTGTTGTCGAGACGAGTCTAACGATAAATTTTGGTAAAAACAGTTTTCGGACATTTTTTATCGTGTTTACTGTTACGGTTTCGATTATCCGAATATGTCTACAGCCCAAGCTCAGCACTCGAACATAGTTTTCAGTCCAGCACAAAATCAAAAGCCGAACCTGCGGGATGAAGTGAAGGAAAAGATGAATGAGTTTATCAGAAACTACAATGTTGATCCGGTTGCTAACTATGTGTTGCGTTTGCTTGAACATGGGAGGCGAAAAAAGGAAGTAAGAGATGAGTTGGATAGTGTTTTAGGAGATGACAAAGACTCCTTTGTATCTTTGTTGTGGAATCGTTTACAATCAAACCAAGATCTCCAAGATCTATACGCTAAATCGACAGAGTCTAATCCTAAAGAAGTGTCCGAAAAAAAACCTCAAGCCCAACAAGCAGCAATCAACAGCCCAGCAGCCCAAACTCACGCTGATAAACCTAGCTCGCACATTGACACAATCAACTATCTTTTATGCACTGAACCTTGCAGGAATAGGGTTGCTCAACTCAGGGCACTTAATTCCAAAATGGCTGGTGAGTACAACAATGCAATGGCTCAATGCATTAGCCTTCAAGAAAGTAAGTTACTCATAGAAAAGGTTGAAGCACAAAAGAAAGACATAGCTTAGCTCCACCTGGACGTAAATCAACAGAAATGTTGGGTCCATGATTACTAAACCAAATTAGTCAATGGAATGTGACTTGGTAAGAGTTGAGCTTGGACTTCTTACTTTAAAATATCAACAAAACAAAGCTAATATAAAGAAGTTTGATACATCCAACAAGCTCGTTCAAGAAGTGTGCAATGTGCAGCTGTCATATAAGGCGAACAAGGGGAAGGGTTTGGGATTCAATCAGGTTGTCCCACCATATAATCACAACTACATGACAATGCCTAAAACCGACAAAGATATTGAGAAAGCACAACATATGGTGTACGACAAACCCAGTGATTCTAAGTCAGACACACGGGAACCAACTTGTGCTGTTGACTCTTCTAATCAGTCAACTGATGAAGAGAGAGCTGACGTGAGCTCTAAGTGTGCAAACTGAAAATTCTGAACCTTCTACATTTGATGAAAAGGTTCAGAGCAAGCTAAAAGAGTAGAAACGAGCAAATCGGAGATGAAGAAAGTAGAAGTCCAAACATCAAGGACAGTCACGCTCTCCAAAATCATCAGTGGGCAGCAATAGCCCTCAAAAGGCTAGTGTTGTGAAAAATGCTTTTGTTAAGCTGGTCTTTAATGGCAAATGTGAAAAATATGCTTTTGACCATGCTAGCAAAGCTATTGGAAAGGTTGGGGAGATTTCTGAACAAGGCGTGCAGTCTAAACAAAAGAAGAAGAATCCAAAGAAATCTCCACAATAGAAGAAGGCCCTTGTAAACGATAAAAACAAACATCCAATTTCATCTTCGTCTTCAAGAAATGTGCAAGGAAATCAAGCACAGAAGGGATCAGTTCATCCTTCAAGGCCTGCAAGAGCAAATCAAGCTGATCAGAATGCTTTACATGTGAAGAGACAAACGTGCTTCAATTGCGGCATTCCTAGTCACATCGCTAGAAACTGCATACATATTCCCCACATTCCATATCATGTTCAAAATTAGAAGTTTACACCTAAGGATAACAATCATTCGAAGCCGATGAAGGTATCATCACCTAAGGCAATGAAGAATGTGAATCCCAAGGTTAAACTATCTGATGGGGATTGGAATGTTACCAAAAACAAACGCATGGCTGTTTAGAAACAAAAATCTTTCTCTAAAACTACTAAACCTGAAATAGCCAAAGTTGCTCTATCAAAGGCAACAACCACGTTTTTAAAACAAAAAGATTTGGAAACCCAAATCCAAAGCGGTATCAACATCACCAATTCTTGAAACAAAAGAGATTTATGTCTAAAAGAAGTGTCTTATTTTGATGCTTCAGGGAAACCCAGGACCACGATGGCCTGGGTCCCACTGTCTTACTATTCTCCATATTTTTTTGGAACAACCAAGGAGGAGCTGTTGACCATCTCTGGAATGTTGATAGCGGTTTTTCCAGGGACATATTGGATAACATCTCTCTGTTGCAGAAATTTCAATCTTTTTTACAAGTGCGATGTTTCCTTTGGAGGAGATAAGGTATGAAAAGATCAGCGAAAAGGTACAATTTAAATTTCATGCTTTAATTTTGAAATTGATTAGTCTTTAATCTAATCACGGAACGGTTAAGCAAAAACAACAAAAATATTTTCCTTTTCTTCCGTTTAAAACTTTGTACATGCGGTTTCTTTATTAGGTAAATTTGTGCATAAAGTATGATGCACAAATTTAGGGGGGAAGAGGGCGATATACGTATATATGCATTGTTTGAGGGGGAGAAAGTTAGAATATAATACAAAAATAGTTGAAAAACTGAAAAATTCAAAAAGTCCTTTTGCATCAAATGGGAAATGAAATGAATATTCGTGATAAAGGGTGTGGCTGACACAAGGTGTCATAGCTGAAATGACTAGGATCTAATGTGATATGTTGGTATGCTTAATGCTCAAAGTGATTAAAAATTACTAAATGATATAAACATAACGAACTATATATCTTGTAGGTAACATACCATCGGCGTACGATTTTATGGTCTTATATCCTGCGTTAACAGATAGCCAACATATGAAGTTTCGGGTCTTTATGCTATTGAGTCATCCGGTGATATCTTGGCTGCCCTTCTGTTGCATCCAGATTATATACAGACCTAGGCACAGTCAGAATATCCTTAAAAGAGCCAAAATAGAAGGGCCAAAACATTAAAAGAAAGGAAATGTCAACATGAGAAAATTCCATGAATTCAAATATACCAGATAAGGTATTTGCCTAACCCTCGTCAGATATTATTGGTCACTCTGCTGTAAGAAAGTACTCACCTGTTAACCAATGGTCTGACGTTGTAAAAGATAAAGGATGATCTCAGTATACTCACCTGCTACGATAATGGTTGTGCTTACCTTGATCGCGGGGGTATGTCATGGTATGGGACGCATGGATATTATAGTATAATACTACCTTAAGTATATCATGAAGTTGAAAAATGAAAGTTGAGTGTTAATGGTTAAGTGGACAAACATATTGGCAATCACTTAGACCAATCAGAATAAGTTCGTACGAAAAGTGTTCCTTGGTCCGCCTGAAAATGATTTTGATCCCATTGCAATTGTATAGTTGTAACTATTGAGTTAGTTTCTTTGTTTATTTGTGTTTCTGTTTATATTCTTATATTTTAAACATTAAAAAATAGAAAACCTGGAAAATCTAAAAAAAGAGTGCTTTTATTGTTTTATTAAAAATTATTAAGCGTTCGTGAAGATTTGACTAATCATCTAAAGATGAAAGAAATTTGAATTCTGATTAGAGTATAAGTACTTGGATGTGCCAAGTGTTCTGTGGTACTCTCCCTGTTGCATAAGAATGTTTGCTTATAAATTTATGAGAATTGTGCAGATCTTGATTTAGATCAAGAAATAGGGGTTGCTGAAAATTGAGATGCTGTTAGTTGCCGACAACGCATGAAGCATCACAACAGCAAAGTGTACTAGAGTTAGAAGAACCAGATGCCAGTCATCGTCTAATAGTGATAGTACATTTGAAGAAGTACTTGAGAACCTGCTTGCTTGAAAGAGAAAGATTGAAGAAGAACAGAGTTGCTGGGTTCCTCTTCTCACATTCTTTTGACAAAGATTTTTCAAGAAAAGCTTATCAAGATTCTGATATGAAGCTAACCACAGGAGCAGAAGAAAGAGACCCAGTGCTTAGAGTTCGTTAAAGTATGAGGTCCAAGAAGTATGAGACTGACTTCCACAACACTTACAACATAGCGAAAACCATAGCCTCTGTTGAAGACGTTGTTGTATTTATGCTATCAAGACAATTTGATGCATCAGTCTAGGGGAGATGGTTAGGTCCTAGTAGTGTGAGACTAAAGCATCAAATATACGCAACAATCTATGGTAGTTAACTGGGATTAACTTTGTTAGTTTGTATTAGGTTTGGACCTTTATAGGTCATTTGGGCAAGCCATAGGCCATGTGGGCCAGGCAAACCCATGAGGGGCATGCCTTACCCTAGGTATATAAGCTAAACTTATTCATTTCTAGGGTGAAGACTTTTGGGAGAGAGCCTCCATCTTGTACCAGACGATTTTTCTTGTTCAAGTAATAGAACCGTGTGCAAGGTGTTACAGTTGATTCGTGTTGTTCTTCATCTTTTCGGTTTTCTTGATGATCACCAAGTTTGGATTCCGCCCATCCTTGGTGATTGTGTGATAAAGTTGATAGATCCGGCTTTTGGGACTTACAATATATATATTTGAGAAAAATATATAATAATATTAATCGAACAAGAGAACTACCAACATTACAATAACACTAAAAGTTATTCTATCATAACAAGGAAATACATAACAAGAATTCAAGATGAACAACGAGTACAAGGTCCATTGAGGCCTAGGTGTCTAATAAACTTAATACACATGTAGGTTACACGCGTGTACGGACACCGACCATTACTAGTACGACTTACGAAAAGCAAAACTGTGAGTTCATGTCCCTCCTTTCAATTATTTCAAAGTTTTGTTTTAATAACTATAGAAGGGAAATACATGTCATAACCAACGGTATGTTAGCTATGGGGTTAGTTGTTAACACAATCAATGTGCGTAAGTAGGATGATGAAAAGAGTAACCACTAATCACTTAGTGACCAAGGTGCAAAAGGTGTAGATCTATAGAGTTTGAGACACTCTTAACTCGTAGTGTGTTAACCGGTTAGGAGTGCTTTTGTGATCCTAAATGATCTCAAGAGTTGTCTCGGTTTGGTTACTTACTTATGGTACATATGTCAGGGTGCTAGCTACACACTGATAGACCCTTAAACTCCATGAATGCTAATAACATACTCTGATTTCATTACTGGATTTTAAGAATGACATTTTTATACGAAAACATTAACTACATGAACTCGCCAACTTTATCTTAACTTTTTAAAATTACATGTATTTGAGTCAAGACAACGATGTACCATGTTTTGGAGGGTTTGCCTTTTATATCACAACTTCGTCTGGGTATATAGGAGTCAAAACCTCATTATGCAATCATAATGAAAACAATGTCTTCTTTTGGAAATGATGTATTTTAAATCGTGTTTTATGATGACAAGTTGAAATAGATAACAATATGATATCACTTTTGAATGGTTGTAATTATGGATGAAACTTATTAATGGCATGGCATCGTTGTTAAATCATATTGTTTACTAGATTGGATGCAATGATTACCTAATAGTCACACACTTGCGCTTCCGCTACGACCAGGGTGTGACATCTGTGATACAAAGCGACCATCTCTATCAGAGATTATCAAAGATTGGCACACCATGTCGTGCCATGATTTCCTTAAGATACAGCTCAACTAACTTCTCTGTACTGTCTTTCTAGCGGATGGGTAAGAAGTGAGCTGATTTGGTTAACCGATCAATGTGACCCAGATCATATCAGGACCTCGAGAGGTCCATGGTAATTTTGTAATGAAATCCATTGATATCTGTTCCCACTTCCAAACTGGGATCTCAGGTTATTGTAATTAACCAGATGGTTTTTGGTAGTCGGCATTGACCTTTGCTTAAGTTAGGCATTTCCCAACATAGGTCGAAATATCTCCCTTAAGATTCGGCCACCAATAATATTCTTTCAGATCCTGGTACATTTTATGCAATCCTGGGTGTATCGAGTACCTGGACTTGTGCGCTTCATCGAGCACCAAATCCTGCAATTTGCCATAATAGGGAATCCAGATCCTTCCCATGAAATATAAAGTTCCATCCTTGTTGTGCTTCGCGCACCCGAGTTGTGAAGTCCGTCTGGATCGTAATTTCTAAAGCTCGTACCCGTAATGTTTTGACTCGTTCTTTCCTGCTCAAGGCATCTGCCACAACATTTTCCTTTCCCAGGTGATACTTGTTCTCACAGTCATAATCATTCAACAGTTCCACCCAACGTCGTTGACTCATATTCAGTTCCTTTTGATTAAATATATGTTGAAGACATTTATGATCTGTGAATATGGTACACTTAGTGCCATACAAATAATGACGGCGGATCTTTAAGGCAAATACCATTGCACCCAATTCTAGGTCATGTGTGGTATAATTCCTTTCACGAACTTTTAACTGACGTGACGCGTACGCAATGACTTTCTCGCGTTGCGTTAACACGCAACCCAAACCTTGATGCAATGCATCACAGTACACCACAAAGTCATCGGTACCGTCTGTGAGTGATAATATTGATGCTTTACATAATTTCTCCTTTAATATTTGAAACGCCGATTCTTGCTTTTCTCCCCAATCGAAACTTCTATCCTTTTTTGTAAGTGTAGTTAACGACTGAGTAACTTTTGAGAAGTTCTCAATGAATCTTCTGTAATATCCCGCTAAGCCTTGGAATTGCCATATTTCCGTGGTGGTTCTTGGCGTGGTCCAGTTCTCTATAGCCTCGATCTTCGAAGGGTCAACAGGTATTCCGTTTTCGTTCACCACGTGACCGAGAAATTGCACTTTGCGATCTAAAATTTGCAATTCGAGAACTTAGCATATAATTGCTCCTTCTTTAGCAATTCAAGTATAGTTCTCAAGTGTTGCTCGTGCTCTTCCTCAGTTCGTGAGTATATCAATATGTCATCTATGAAAACGATCACGAACTTGTCGAGATGTGGCTTACATACCCGGATCATCAAATCCATAAACACTTCAGGGGCATTCGTTAAGCCAAAAGGCATAACAAGGAACTCGTAATGACCATAACGAGTCCTAAACGCTATCTTAGGATTGCTTTCCTCTTGGATTCTCAACTGGTGATATCTGACTCTTAAATCAATCTTTGAGTAGAAACTCGACCCTTGTAACTGATCGAATAGATCATCGATCCTTGGTAATGGATACCAATTCTTGATGGTTAACTTGTTTGTTCTTGATAGTCGATGCACATTCGGAAGGTTCCGTCCTTCTTTTTCACAAACAACACCGGAGCTCCCTAAGGCGAGAAACTCGGTCTTATGAAACCTTTGTCAAGCAACTCTTGCAACTAAGCAGATAATTCCTACATCTCCGAGGGCGCTAAGCGATATAGGGATTTCGCCACAGGTGCAGCTCCTGGCACTAAATCAATACGGAATTCGACTTGTCGCTATGGTGGTAGCCCTGGCAAGTATTCCAGAAAGACCTCGGGATATTCCCTAACTACCGGTATGTCCTCCACCTTACGCTCCTTGGCCTTTTTATCTACTACATGGGCAAGAAAGGCGATGCATCCTTTCCTCAAACATTTTTGAGCTTTCATGTAGTTTATGATTCGTAGAGGCTTGTCATGATTCTCACCAAGAATCATCAAATGTTCTCCGTCGGATAAGGGGATGCAAATGATTTTCTCATGACATATAACTTCGGCTCGATTCTCGGATAGCCAATCCATCCTAATGACGACATCAAAACTACCCAGTTGAACTGGTAATAAACCTATATTAATCATTCGTTCGCCCAATTCTAACGTACATTTCTTTATTATTTCACTGACTCTACCAATATCCCGTTAACTAGTTCAATGGAGCACGGAACATGTAATTTACTCGACTCTACCCCAAGTTTATCTTTAAACTCCTTAGAAATAAAACTGAAATCTGCCCCGGTATCAAAAAGAATAGATACAAAGTGATCATTGATAGGGAACGTACCGGTCACCACATTCGGGTCCTGGCGAGCATCCTTAGCTCCAACATGAATGCTCTTCACCATGCTTGGTTTTCCTTAGGACAATCTTCTTGAATTTCCCTTTGTCTCCGCGTCCAAAACAACCTTGTTCTCTAGTATTTGTTCCCCGGCACACATCGGTGCGATGTCCAAACCTACCACATTTTCCACACTTGGGGCCTCGACATTCCCTGTAGTGGTGGAAAGGGCATTTGGGGCATTTCGGTGGTCCCGTAGTATAAGATGTCTTAACAGTAGTGTTTGTGGTATTGGTAACATATGCCTTGGTTTCCTTGACTTCTCTCGCAGCTTGTTTCTTGTTACTGTTATTATTTCCTCGAGAGCCTTTCTTGAAATAGGAGAATTTCCGTTTATTGGAGTCCGTAGTCTCCTCAGTGTTTCCTTCTTGCTCACACTAAATTTAGCCAACCTTCCCGGACGTAAAGCCTCCTCGGCTGACAGCTAGATCAATTGCTTCTCCAATCTCGGTGGGCTTTGAAGAGGTAACCAGACTCAGGATCTCAGGGCAAGTCCCCAGATGTACCTCTCAATTCGCTTAAATTCAGGCTCCACTAAGTATGGCACCACATGAGGTAAGTCATGAAATCGCTACGTGTACCCAGCAATATCTGAACCAACCATCTTTAAATTCCAGAATTCCATCTCCAACTTTTGAATTTCCAATCTTGAGTAATACTTCTTTCTCATCATTTCTTTAAGTCCCTCCTAGGTCAGGGCATATGCAGCATCATCGCCCTTAGTTGGGCCTGGAGGTTCCACCAAGATAAAGCTTCATCCACGAAGAGTCAAATAACATAAGTTACTCTTTGCTCACCAGGGCACTTGCTCATACGGATGACTGGATCAGTCTTCTCAGTCCAACGTACGAAGGCTACAACACCTCCACGCCGTCATAATTCAAAGGTTTGCAATCTAGAAACTGCTTGTAAGTGCAACCAGTTGGAGGATTTCCTCCGGTACCTCCACTGTGTTCAGAGCGGTTAGCTTCATACTATGCAATTGCTTATGAAATGCGTTCATCTAACTCTGCTTGTGTTGTCGGCAGTGTATTATTGTTGGAATTTCTTCGGCGGGGCGGCATAGTCTTCTGATATAACATGACGCTCACAGAATAATAAATTCGTATTTATTATTATATTTATTTATCTATTCATTGTTATTATTCTTATTTTTTTTATCGACCATATATGTATAAACACATCGGTACATAATGAATAAGAAAAAAATATATACATACGCCATACGCAACCCATCGTCATCATACACACATAACTCATTGCATAGATAGTCGCCACATCACAAGATATCAATAATAGCATCACCACGACAAAATGCATCAACCATAATATCACTACATCATGACACTATCAACCATAACATAAAAGAAATACAATGTGAAATAAAGAAAATACACTTTTATACAATGACAACTTGTTACATTTTGTTTGTGAAGATCCAAAAAGGACTTAGGGATACAGAACCCTAGTCAATACAAGTTTTTACATCAAAAAAAGAAAGATTTTCTTCTACATTGCTTCTTCACGTCATCAAGTTGTCTTCGAAAAGTCAGGATCATCAAAGCTGACTCATCCTGAGCTAAGTCTTCGAAAGTACATCTGATCCCCAAAAGATAATCACAACATGCTATTGAGGTGGAGGGGGTGGTGGAAATGGTGTTTGGTGAAGCATACAACGATGGTAAGCCACCTCCTCCTCTAGGCCAGAAATGCGCCTAATAGCATCAGTCTGGAACTGCTCTAACTGCTACACTCGCGCCTCAGATGGGCATGATGAGTGGTGAAATGGGCAGTAAAAAGGTGGGGTCGGTGGTGGTGATAGTGGTAGTGGTGGTGGTGATGGTGGTGGGGGTGTGGCTCTAGCACCCAGCATGAGCAGTGCGCTGGGTCTCTAATTGCAAGATCCTGCGAAAGGTCAAGGAAAACGGAAAATGATACGAAGTCACTCTCTCCTCCACAGGAATCGGAGGGAAGTGTGAGGGGTGATAGGGGTTAGAATGGCTCATACCCGGTGGGGGTATCGAGGTAGACATACCCACATTAGGTGGTATGGGCCGTGGGGAATATATGGGAGGTGATCCAGTAGAGAAAGAAGGTCCTACCATGTGGGAAGGTCCAGCTACAGATGGGTTGAAAACAGGGTGGTAGTGGACTTCCTATAGAAAAGTTGGGTGGCTGGAGAAAAGTGAGGTGGCTCTCTGGGGTGCGTGGAGTACCGCTCAGTGAATAGTATCGGGCGAGTCCAGAGTAGTGAGCGGGTCCAGTGTATGGAACGGGTCCATGGGTCGGGGTACTAGCTGGAAATGAGTTGACATGGGCCAGTGAGGTTGCAGGGGGTGAATACATCGATACAGGCGTATCTGGGGCGGCAATAGAGGCATCGTCTACCATATGCTCGCTCTGGGTGGCATCTAAGGATGACGAGATGTTAACGACTAGTATGACAGGGGGTGGGATCTCGAGTATAGCTATGTCATCAAAGACCTCTTCGTCACCAAGGTCATCCTTCATATGCTCGACATGGAACACTAGTATGTCATCATCATCATCTTCCAGATCAATAACTGTAGAAACCATAGCAAGAGGCACAGCCAAGTGTATAATCGCATGCTCACCCTCCGAATGGTCATAAACAATAACATCGTGCGGGGGCTGCAGAACGGCTAGCACACCGTCTTCCGGTGGTGCATCGTCCTCCATAGGATCCATAAGAGCAAGCGGCTGAAGGTCATCAACATCTCCATGGTCGGCTCCATCCCCAAGGGGTAGGGCCTCAGCATCGGGGTTGTATCCATCATCAGATACATACTCCATGGGATCCTCTTCGTAACTCGACGAAGAAGACATAGTCCTGGCAAATAATCCATTCAATGCATATATATTCATGTTAGTAATTAATATTACTTATGATATATTTTATATTAACCACCACTTCTTATGCACGACTTGTTCTCTTCTAATTTCACATGTAATCTTACTATTTTGTGTCTATCCACTATAGACTAATCATGTATTGATCCTTTCTCATTACTTATAGTTGACCTCGTGTGGTAGATCCTCATGTTATCGTGACACAATGAAAACCTTTTTGTTATCTTGTTATAATTCCAAAACATTTCTATTATGTTTTAAACTTTGTTTTCATGTGTAAGCCCCTAGTGATTGTAGACCAAACTTTAATTAAAAAAATTTCCCCGGTTCACTACAATCGGCGCTCTGATACCAACCTGTCATACCCTGGTCGTAGCGGAAGCGCAAGTGTGTGACTATTAGGTAATCATTGCATCCAATCTAGTAAACAATATAACTTAACAATGATGCCATGCCATTAATAAGTTTCGTTCCATAATTACAACCATTCAAAAGTGATATCATATTGTTATCTGTTTTAACTTGTCATCATAAAACACGATTCAAAAGACATCATTTCCAAAATAAGACATTATTTTCATTATAATTTCATAATGAGGTTTTGACTCCTATATACCCAGAAGAAGTTGGGATATAAAAGGCAGACCCTCCAAAAGATAGTATATTGTTGTCTTGACTTTTTCCCATACCTGAATCATATCACCAGCTCACGCCTTGCGTCTGAAATACATGTAATTAAAAAGTCAACATAAAGTTGGCGAGTTCATGTAGTTAATGTTTTCGTATAAAAATGTCATTCTTGAAATCCAGTAATGAAATCCGAGTATGTAGCTAGCACCCTCACATATGTACCATAAGTAAGTAACCAACCCGAGACAACTCTTGACATCATTTGGGATCACAAAAGCACTCCTAACCGGTTAACACACCAGGAGCGGAGCGTGTCTCAGACTCTATTGATCTACACCTTTTGCACCATGATCTGTAAGTGATTAATGGTTACTATTGTCATCATCCTACTTACGCACATTGATCGTGTTATCAACTAACCCCATAACTAACATACCGTTTGTTATGACATGTATTTCCCCTCGATAGTTACTAAAACAAAACTTTGAAATAGTTGAAAGGAGGGACATGAACTCATAGTTTTGCTTTTCGTAAGTCGTACTAGTAACGATCGGTGTCCGTACACGCGTGTAACCTACATGTGTATTAAGTTTATTTGACACCTAGGCCTCAATGGACCTTGTACTCGTTGTTCATCTTGAATTCTTGTTATGTATATCCTTGTTATGATAGAACAACTTTTAGTGTTATTATAATGTTAGTAGTTCGCTTGTTTGATTAATATTGTTATATATTTTTCTCATATATATATATATATTGTTATCATTCTTTGATCAAGTGTATCTTGTCATTGGGCCTAGCCTATGTAATTTCTGTCTTTGGGCATAGCCCATATTATTTATGTCTTTTGGCCTAGCCCATATTATTTATATCTTTTTGGGCTTTGTCTATATATATTATGGAATTGGGCCTAGCCCAAATTTATTTATAAGAGCCCATTATTAATTAGTTTACACTTATAATATTTTTAACCTTCTGGATTTTTTGTTTTAATAACATATATATATGTTAAACGTCTAGATACATATTTTAGACTCATCGTTGGCGTTGTTTATTAAGCTTTTTCTTGTCGAAAATCTCCCTCGTCGTAATGACTTTTCATGTTGGCAATTCACCCGTTGGTCGTCGACGTACCGATGCATTCGTGAACGTTTGCCCATTGACCTTATTGCTTGGTTTGTCCGATTATTGTTTCGATGCTTTGTAAGAATATATTTGTTTATGTCACCAACACTTGGTATTATTTTCAAGTGTTTGTATTTTTTTATATGATTGGGTATTTTTATTATGAATACCCTAAGCTCCTAAATACATACGCATACAATACACATATATATTTATACAAAATCCTTGGTGACAAAATGTTTATACGCATTTTTTATTTCCTAAGTAACTATATATATATATATTTATAAAAGTTATTTATTTTTACTTGTAAAAATATGTATATGTACTTGTTAAATACTTGGGTATTTAGTGTTTAACCTTTGACATTAGAACTACCTTAATGATGATTTAAGTTACTAGTCGCGTTTATCCCGCTAATCACCCCATTAATCATGTCTTAATCGCGATTAGATTTTTAGAAAGTTTCGCCATAGTTTCCCCTAGACTATGGCGTTTTCCACGTTTAAAAACGTATTTAAAACCTGTTTATGCTCATAATCAAGAACAACAATCCATCACAAATCTTCCTATTATTTATTTACAACATTAATGTATCATCATCCATGGCTTTTTATTGTAAAAGATTCTATTAAAACATGATGTGCTTTCATATTTTATTAGCACTTTTAAATCACCACTTTGTCATATCATTAAGATCAAGTTCATTTCTTTCAATCTCTTGGTTTCTATACTTTTTAAGATGGTTACCACTTAAATAATAATGCTTATTTCTTATAAAAATCATTCATGTGTAGAAAATTATTTTTAGGGTGTAGTAATCTTTATTGATGATGTAGTTAATGATATTGTTTAGATTTAAACATCATCATGTTTAAATCTTCATTTTCACACTTGATCATACAAGATCATCCAACTTTTATACCTTTACTTTAACATAAACAACATCAACGTGCTAACTAACTACCATATAAACACATAATCAACACAAAATAAACAATATTTAATGTTATTATTATGGTGTGAGTTAGGGTTTTTGGTTTATCTTTTCTTCATTTTCAAGATGATCAACTTGTACATCACTAATCTAGACATAAAAATAAGATAGATTATGGAAGAATTTGCCTTACAATGGTTGCACAAGTTTATGATGATCTTAGAAGGAAAATGAAGCTCCAAAGAAGACCTAATGATTCTCCATCCTTGCTAGCTTCTTGAATGGTCTTGATAAGGCTTTAAAGTGAGTGTGAACTGGTGTTTAATGGTGGCTAAATGGTGGTGGAGCCGTGAGTTTTAGGGGGGATATGGAGGATTTGTTGCAATTTCTTTTTTTTTTGTGAGAAAATGATGAAGATCATGAAGTGATCTTAATATATGTGATATCCCGGGTTTTTCGGATAACTTACACGTGACACTTGTCGAATAATGTATATGCTAAGTATTAAACGTGCACGAGTTAAATGAATGCGTGATGTGTGTTGTGTGATTGTTTTAGTTATAGAGTAAGTAGGGTAGATATGTACACGAACCGAACCGAACCGCGACACGTTCCAACTTTGACTCCTTGTGACTCTAGGAATTAACAAAGTTTAGAACTCAAACCATTCTCGGCCATGTACAACCCAAACCGCAAACCCAAACCAAGATTAAACCAAAACCTTAAACTAAAACTATTGGCCGCAAGATCAAACTCAAACCCAAACCAACCCAAGTCTTCGGCCAAGAATAAGGATCAAGCCCAAAACCGCAAGATCAAACCCAAACCAACCCAAGTCCCTCGGCCATGAACCCAAACCAAACCGTAACCTTGTCCCCTTGCGCCTATAAATACAAACCCATGCATGTTTCATTGACAAACACAAACCCTAACAAGCAAACAGCCGTCGGCAGCCGAAGTCTTCATCTTCTTCAACCGTAAACAGCCCTTTACTTGTTCCCTTGATCGACAGTTCAGTCTTGATACACTCCATCTCGATCACAAACAGCTTAGCCTCATTCCTCGGTCGCGAGATCAGCCTTTCTTTCCTCTCGGTCGCAGCAGCAGCAGTCATCACCATCATCATCTTCTCGGTCGTGATCTTGATTTGGAACAGCCGGATCAATCTTGTCCAAACCTCGGTTTGTTTACCTAGTTATTCAAGGTTAGGTTTATCTCTTGATTACAAGATCATGTTCAGATTTATGTGTTTGAATGAAGTGATTAGTTGTTCGGATTACATGTGCTTGTAAGTAATCGGCTGAATTGATTGTGTGTATATGCATGATTGTTTTCGGAATTAATAGCTTGCGACTGCGATTTGTTTATAAAGAGTAAAGTTATTGAGTAGGGTTTGCATGGATATGTTGTTAGTGTTAATCTATGATTAAAAATCGGTTCTTGATCGCCTAGGTTAATCGCATGAACGGGTTATACTAGGTTATGATAAAGATATGCTGAAAACAATCTGCTGAATAATAGTTACAGCCGACTTCATCTGGCTGTAACTCGGTCGTTAGTTGTCGAAAAACGGATTTTCTGATGTCTAGAACGTAGAGATTTGAATAAGGAATCTAATGGCGCTGGATTCATAATTTTCTGAAATCGTTTGATATTTTTAAAGGGCAAAATAAGTTCATTAACTAAAGCTGTGAAAATCCTGAAATTTTGTTGGTTGTTTATCGAGCTGGATTTTAAAATCAGTAAGGAGTTGAGTCATGATTTTTGTACAGAAACTAGGTATGGAAATTTCCGGGCAACTCTAACTGGAATTTTGTTAATTGGACGATCAGTGATTTTTAAATAAATTCTTCCATGGACTGCAGTCAGAAAGTGATAAATCAGACTGCAGCCTAGTATATTAATATTATGGTTAATTGGTAAAGATTTAGGACTTGGAAAAATTATATAAATTTCTATGGTATAAATGTCACCTACTGTAAAAATATGGGAATTTTTAGAATGTTGGAACTATTTTATAAAAATCCTAGAAAACAGCTGAATAATGAGTGTTAAGCTGAAATTTGATAACTTGTGATTGTGTGCACCAAAGTGTTGCATGGATTGGATTATGTTCATGATAAGTTGTTTGATTTCTATGATCACATGAGGATACTTGCATGCATGTTTGAGTGTTAGATATGTTGTTTGTGTGTATCACCTTGTGAGTAAATTACGTGTGAAATTTGTATTGGTGTGTTCACACACTGACGTGGAATTAATTGGTTTGTTAGGACGCAACTAGCGGTCCCATCTCTTATAACATTTTTGCTACACTAACCGAGCAAATAAAGGTGAGTTCACGGCCCCTAACTTTATCCGGTTTTTAAACAACAGGGGGAGAAACATGTATACACTCTCAAACTCAATCTCTTTACGTTATACGAATTTAACGTCACATAACTATACGGTAACTAAGTTAATGTTAATGTAATGTTATGGTCACTAAGCAGCTTTATCACTTAAGTCCTCGACAATCTCCTCGGATCGTTAGTATTTGGGTTTAATAGCGGGGGAATTATAAGTAGTACTACTGGGTCTGACGAGCCCTATCCGAGCTAGTCGCGCTAGCCGACCGGGTATGGTCAACGGATGAATAATTGGCCTAACATCGCCATGGTCATGTGATAGGCCTGGCAAAACGGAGGCACAACTGTCAGCTTCGATCGCGAACTCTTACGTGACATGACTTTAGGCTAGCTACCTATATATATTAACATTGAACTTAATTACGAATCAACTGTATTATCCCGGGTTGGGGATAATGGAAACAACAACTGTATTATCCCGGGTTGGGGATAATGGAAACAACAACTTAATATTCCGGGTTTGGAATATTGGAAACAACAACTTAATATTCCGGGTTTGGAATATTGGAAGCAACAACTTATTATTCCGGGTTGGAATAATGGAACCAATACGTTATCCCGGGTTAGGGATAACGGAGAAAACAAACTATAACCGAACAAGCGAATTTATGAAAACCTGTGAACTCACTCATCTTTAATGTTGACACTTGTTTCTTTACATGTTTCTCAGGACGCTAGGAGCTCTAGGTGCACGCACATGCATTGAACAAGAAATCTTTTATCGAGTCTTATTTCTTAATATTGTTTTGGGATTTTTTATTCGTTTTGGCGTTTGTGTTGGCGCCCGCTTCACTACTTATTTATGCTTCCGCTCAAACTTTAAAAACTGATGCTTCTGCTAAATATTGGTAACATAAAATCTACAACAAGTGATTTTGGAAAACGTATTATCAAATCATATAGAGTCGTTCGACGTACTAGTGTTTCAGATTCTGGTTTGTTCACACGCCTCGCGGTAAAACTCCGCAAGTGGAAATTGAGGGTGTGACAGATTGGTATCAGAGCCACTAGCTATAGAGAACCAGGTTTGCATTAGAAGTAGACCTAAACTATAGCTGAATACACGACACTAGACGTAGTTTTGGCACTGAATTATTATATCTTGTTATGCGATGTACCACTACTATGTTATGTGAAATATGAATGCATAATTGAAGCGAATGCAACTCGTAACTAACTACACAACCTAAAGGCAATGTCATCATCATCCTCATCATCATCCGACAAACTTACGCAACCAAGGGCGCCAGGAAAGGCACCTATGGTGGAACCCTTACCATCTTATGGCGTGGAAACGCGCTCAGCAGCGAGGAAAAGGCTCGCTCTGGGGGAGGAGTTGTCCTCACGCCCGACCATCGCTGTGACGGTCAAACCGGTTAACTCGTTAGAAGTAGGGAACGACCTACTTAGAGATATGATAAGAACGCAACAAAAACAACTAGAAAGAATGCATGAAACCACCCTAGCACAGGGATGGATGATACGACAACTGACTGGTAAAACCGACTCGCTCGAGGAAGAGCATCATACAAGTAAGATAGCTCGTAACACCATAGACAGAGATCTGCGTGCTGAGCAGATAAGAGCCAACTGGCTTGAGGACCTAGTCCTGGAAAATAATTGGAACATTCAGGAACTGCAAAATCAAGCACTTGCACCAGCACCGGCCCCTCCAATGCCGGTAGAGGACCCAGAGGAGGATCCAGAGGAGGATCCGGAAAAAGACCCGGCTGTAGAAGCTGGAGACGCCGCGGAGGATGACGGCAACGATAGCAATTTGGGAGATGGAGACGTAGAGGACTAACTCGTCTCGCCAATCCCCGCTTTGTTTTCTTTAGTTTATTTGAAATGGCAACTGGACGTCGCGGAAACCTCAACATGTCAATGAAGAATTGGCCGCAACGATCCAAGAACACATGGACCCTGCTCTGGCAGGTGTTCAAAACCCACCAGCAGCAGGAGGGGGCTCTAACCCCTACAAGATATTCCTTGACGCAAAGCCAAGCAAATTCTCGGGGGCAGAAGGACCCATTGGACTGGTCCGCGGGATCGAAAAATCTGAATCAGTATTTGAAATGTGCAACTGTCTAGAGGCCAACAAGGTCAAGTACGCAGCCTCAACACTGGAAGATAGGGCACTAACTTGGTGGAATGCACAAGTCCAAACGCGTGGACTTATTGCTGCAAATGCTATGGCCTAGGCCGAGTTTAAGGCCCTAATCAAAGAAGAGTACTGTCCGCGAGACAGAGTGCAACAGTTGAAGCAAACCTTATGGAACCACAAGATGGTGGGATCTGAAATACAAGCATACACAGCAAAACATCATGACTTGGTATTTCTATGTCCCGATCTGGCCAACACTGTGGAGAAAAGACTCGAGTTCTATCTTGGGGGTCTGGTTCCGGAAATTCAGGGTATGGTAATGTCTAGTAACCCTGTAACTGAACATCAAGCAATCCGATTGGCTCACAAACTCACCGATAAGGCGGTGGAACAGAAGAAACTACCAGCACGGGGTACAACTGAAGTTTCCCCGGACAACAAAAGAAATTTTGAAGACTCCACTGTTCGACAGTCTTCGTCATCTCATCCGCAGCAAGGGAATCAGAAACGGTTCAATCACTACAACAGCCACTGAGGTCACCAAAATCAACCCGCCAACTACAACAACAAAAAACAACCAGAATGCAGGCGGCTATGTGGGTCGAAAGCCGCAGTGCAATCGCTGCAATCTTCATCATCACGGCTCTTGTGCCGGAAATCGCTGCCAAAGATGTGGCAGGTGGGACATACGGCAAAGGATTGTCGTGGGGAAATCATGTCCGACAAAATCAAGCTCAGCCCCAGGGTATAAACCGGGGATGCTATCAGTGTGGTAGCACTGCCCACTTCAGAAAAGACTGCCCACAGTTGCGTAACAACAACAATAATGGGAACGGTGGCACCGGAGGTGCCAAAGGTCGCGCATTTACATTGGGCCGCTGAGAGGCCAGAAACGACACCAACGTGGTCACCGGTAAGTTTCCCCTTAATAAACATTTTGCTTCTGTTTTGATACGGGTGCGGATAGGAGCTTTATATCTGAGTCTTTTAGGAAGAACCTAAGTCTCACGCTTAAACCATTAGAGACCCCTTATGTTATAGAATTAGCCAATGGTAAATCCGTAGATGTGACCCAAATCGTATCCGGCTGTCAACTCAAACTCGCGGGCAACACTTTACCATTGATCTGATGACAACTACCCTGGGTAGTTTTGACGTGGTAGTCGGAATGGACTGGCTATCCGACGTCCGGGCTGAAGTTCTCTGCTTCGAAAAATCTATCCGTATTCCACTCTCTAACGACGAAATCCTGACGGTACAAGGCGATAAGGCAAGCGCCGTCACCAACATCATCTCTTACATGCAAGCGCAGAAGTATCTTCGGAGAAAGAACTCCTTCGCTCTACTCGCACTGATTACCGAAAAGCCTAAGGACGAGAAACGTATAGAAGACATCCCTGTCGTCCGTGATTTTTCTGATGTATTCCCAGAGGAACTACCTGGTCTTCCACCACATCGACAATTGGAGTTTGAAATTGAATTGGCAAGCAATGCAACCCCTATTGCCAAGGCTCCATACTGCCTAGCTCCGGCCGAGCTGCAGGAGCTGTCTACCCAACTTCAGGAGCTATTAGAAAAAGGATTTATCGGCCAAGCGTTTCGTCATGGGGAGCTCCAGTCCTGTTTGTCAAGAAGAAGGACGGGACTTTCCGCATGTACATCGACTATAGGGAACTCAACAAGGTTACAGTCAAGAACCGATACCCGTTACCTCGCATCGACGATCTATTCGACCAACTTCAAGGGTCAAGCTACTACTCTAAGATTGATTTACGGTCCGGTTACCACCAGCTACGCGTCAGGGAGGAGGATATCGCTAAGACAGCATTTCGCACTCGGTATGGCCATTACGAGTTCTTGGTCATGCCATTCGGTCTCACCAACGCACCTGCGGTGTTCATGGACCTCATGAACCGCGTGTGTAAACCATACCTCGACAAATTTGTCATTGTGTTCATCGATGACATACTCATCTACTCCAAAAGTGAAGAAGAACATGCTGAACATCTACGGTTACTACTAGGATTACTCCAATAGGAAAAGCTATATGCCAAGCTTTCGAAGTGCGATTTCTGGATTCGGGAAGTTCAGTTTCTCGGGCACGTCGTGAATGAAAAGGGTATCCACGTAGACCCTGCCAAGATTGAAGCAATAAAAAACTGGGAAGCACCTAAGACACCGACGGAGATCCGCCAATTTTTGGGATTGGCTTGGTTACTACAGACGCTTCATCGAGGGGTTTTTAAAGATCGCACAACTGCTCACTACCCTCACCCAGAAAGGCATCAAGTATGCTTGGGGTGAGAAGCAAGAAGCAGCATTTCAATTGCTGAAGCAGAAACTTTGCAGTGCACCCATTCTGTCCTTACCGGAAGGAACAAATGACTTGGTAGTATATTGTGATGCTTCCATTCAGGGTTTGGGATGCGTACTCATGCAACGCGATAAAGTCATCGCGTATGCGTCGCGACAACTGAAGGTTCACGAGAAAAACTACACGACGCATGACCTGGAATTGGGAGCAGCAGTGTTTGCACTTAAGATTTGGAGACACTACCTCTATGGAACCAAGTGCACAATCTTCACAGACCACAAGAGCCTCCAACACATCTTTGATCAGAAGGAGTTGAACACGCGACAGCGTCGCTGGGTCGAACTCTTGAACGATTATGAGTGTGCCATTCGATATCACCCGGGTAAAGCTAACGTGGTAGCTGATGCCCTCAGTAGGAAGGAACACTTGAAACCTCGTCGCGTACGAGCACTACAACTCACTATTCATTCGGGGCTACCCGATCAAATACGCGACGCCCAGTTAGAAGCAGTTAAGAGGGAAAACATCAAAGCCGAATCAGTGGGAAAAATGGAACGCGATTGGGAAGTAAAGCCCAATAGAGCCCGTATTTCATGAATCGCATATGGGTACCTCTCTACGGAAACCTCCGAGAGCTAGTCATGGATGAAGCTCACAAATCCCGATACTCTGTCCATCCGGGTTCGATAAGATGTATCAGACCTTAAAGCTGCGTATTGGTGGCCCAACATGAAAGCCGATATAGCCACCTACGTGAGTAAATGTTTGACTTGTGCAAAAGTCAAGGTGGAGTACCAAAAGCCATCGGGGCTACTCCAACAACCTGAGATCCCAGTGTGGAAATGGGATCAGATCTCAATGGATTTCATCACTAAACTCCCGCGAACCTTGGGTGGTTGCGATACCATCTGGGTGATCGTGGATCGTTTAACTAAGTCCGCACACTTCCTAGCTATTAAAGAAACAGATAAGATGGAGAAGTTGACTCGCATCTACATTAAGGAAGTAGTTTCTCGACACGGAGTGCCAACGTCCATCATCTCAGACAGAGATGCTCGCTTCACGTCAAACTTCTGGTAGTCACTCCAGAAAGCGTTGGGAACACGTCTGGATATGAGCACGGCTTATCACCCTCAGATTGATGGTCAAAGTGAAAGGACCATACAAACCTTGGAAGAAATGCTTAGGGCATGCGTAGTGGACTTCGGAAATAGTTGGGAAATCCACCTGCCTCTAGTAGAATTCTCATATAACAACAGCTATCATACGAGTATCTCGGCAGCACCGTTTGAGGCATTATACGGTCGTAAATGTAGATCACCGGTCTGTTAGGCAGAAGTCGGTGACAGTCAACTCACAGGCCCTGAGTTAATACTTGAGGCTACCGAAAAGATTGTACAAATCAGAAACTGCATGGCGGCGGCACGAGATCGACAGAAAAGCTACGCTGATCAACGACGCAAACCGCTCGAATTTCAAGTAGGCGACCGCGTCCTACTAAAAGTGTCACCCTGGAAGGGTGTAGTCCGCTTTGGAAAACGGGGCAAACTTAACCCACGGTACGTAGGCCCGTTTGTAATCTTGAAACGTATTGGACCCTTAGCATATCAATTAGACCTTCCTTCCGAACTCAGTGGAGTTCACAACGTATTTCACGTGTCAAATCTGAAGAAGTGTCTATCAGATGAAACTTTAGTTATTCCATTGGATGAGATCCAAGTGGATGAACAACTACACTTCGTGGAGATGCCTATTGAGATTATGGATCGTGAGATCAAGACTCGAAAGCAAGATTCCAATCGTTAGGGTTCGTTGGGACTCTAAGCGTGGACCGGAGTTCACGTGGGAAAGAGAGGACCAAATGAAAAGCAAATACCCACATCTCTTGGCATCTGAGCAGCAAACCAATGATACCAGTAACTAAATTTTCGGGACGAAAATTCTTTCAACATGGGGATGATGTGACAACCTGGAAACTTCTTATACTTTCGTGTACTATTGTTGACTAAATTCTTGTGCATGGCACTTGGAAATCTTTGTGTATGGCACTTGGGAACTTCTTGTAACGTTGCGTACCATCATTAACGAACTAACTCTTTGTGCGTGGCACTCTAAACATGTACGCTACATGCTAAACCGCGTTTACTCAATTTTCGGGACGAAATTCTTTCAACATGGGGATAATGTGATATCCTGGGTTTTTTGGATAACTTACACGTGACACTTGTCGAATAATGTATATGCTATGTTTTAAACGTGCACGAGTTAAATGAATACGTGATGTGTGTTGTGTGATTGTTTTAGTTATAGAGTAAGTAGGGTAGATATGTACACGAACCGAACCGAACCGCGACACGTTCCAACTTTGACTCTAGGAATTAACCAAGTTTAGAACTCAAACCATTCTCGGCCGTGTACAACCCAAACCGCAAACCCAAACCAAGATTAAACCAAAACCTTAAACTAAAACTATTGGCCGCAAGATCAAACTCAAACCCAAACCAACCCAAGTCTTCGGCCAAGAATAAGGATCAAGCCCAAAACCGCAAGATCAAACCCAAACCAACCCAAGTCCCTCGGCCATGAACCCAAACCAAACCGTAACCTTGTCCCCTTGCGCCTATAAATACAAACCCATGCATGTTTCATTGACAAACACAAACCCTAACAAGCAAACAGCCGTCGGCAGCCGAAGTCTTCATCTTCTTCAACCGTAAACAGCCCTTTACTTGTTCCCTTGATCGACAGTTCAGTCTTGATACACTCCATCTCGATCACAAACAGCTTAGCCTCATTCCTCGGTCGCGAGATCAGCCTTTCTTTCCTCTCGGTCGCAGCAGCAGCAGTCATCACCATCATCATCTTCTCGGTCGTGATCTTGATTTGGAACAGCCGGATCAATCTTGTCCAAACCTCGGTTTGTTTACCTAGTTATTCAAGGTTAGGTTTATCTCTTGATTACAAGATCATGTTCAGATTTATGTGTTTGAATGAAGTGATTAGTTGTTCGGATTACATGTGCTTGTAAGTAATCGGCTGAATTGATTGTGTGTATATGCATGATTGTTTTCGGAATTAATAGCTTGCGACTGCGATTTGTTTATAAAGAGTAAAGTTATTGAGTAGGGTTTGCATGGATATGTTGTTAGTGTTAATCTATGATTAAAAATCGGTTCTTGATCGCCTAGGTTAATCGCATGAACGGGTTATACTAGGTTATGATAAAGATATGCTGAAAACAATCTGCTGAATAATAGTTACAGCCGACTTCATCTGGCTGTAACTCGGTCGTTAGTTGTCGAAAAACGGATTTTCTGATGTCTAGAACGTAGAGATTTGAATAAGGAATCTAATGGCGCTGGATTCATAATTTTCTGAAATCGTTTGATATTTTTAAAGGGCAAAATAAGTTCATTAACTAAAGCTGTGAAAATCCTGAAATTTTGTTGGTTGTTTATCGAGCTGGATTTTAAAATCAGTAAGGAGTTGAGTCATGATTTTTGTACAGAAACTAGGTATGGAAATTTCCGGGCAACTCTAACTGGAATTTTGTTAATTGGACGATCAGTGATTTTTAAATAAATTCTTCCATGGACTGCAGTCAGAAAGTGATAAATCAGACTGCAGCCTAGTATATTAATATTATGGTTAATTGGTAAAGATTTAGGACTTGGAAAAATTATATAAATTTCTATGGTATAAATGTCACCTACTGTAAAAATATGGAATTTTTAGAATGTTGGAACTATTTTATAAAAATCCTAGAAAACAGCTGAATAATGAGTGTTAAGCTGAAATTTGATAACTTGTGATTGTGTGCACCAAAGTGTTGCATGGATTGGATTATGTTCATGATAAGTTGTTTGATTTCTATGATCACATGAGGATACTTGCATGCATGTTTGAGAGTTAGATATGTTGTTTGTGTGTATCACCTTGTGAGTAAATTACGTGTGGAATTTGTATTGGTGTGTTTACACACTGACGTGGAATTAATTGGTTTGTTAGGACGCAACTAGCGGTCCCATCTCTTATAACATTTTTGCTACACTAACCGAGCAAATAAAGGTGAGTTCACGGCCCCTAACTTTATCCGGTTTTTAAACAACAGGGGGAGAAACATGTATACACTCTCAAACTCAATCTCTTTACGTTATACGAATTTAACGTCACATAACTATACGGTAACTAAGTTAATGTTAATGTAATGTTATGGTCACTAAGCAGCTTTATCACTTAAGTCCTCGACAATCTCCTCGGATCGTTAGTATTTGGGTTTAATAGCGGGGGAATTATAAGTAGTACTACTGGGTCTGACGAGCCCCATCCGAGCTAGTCGCGCTAGCCGACCGGGTATGGTCAACGGATGAATAATTGGCCTAACATCGCCATGGTCATGTGATAGGCCTGGCAAAATGGAGGCACAACTGTCAGCTTCGATCGCGAACTCTTACTTGACATGACTTTAGGCTAGCTACCTATATATATTAACATTGAACTTAATTACGAATCAACTGCATTATCCCGGGTTGGGGATAATGGAAACAACAACTATATTATCCCGGGTTGGGGATAATGGAAACAACAACTTAATATTCCGGGTTTGGAATATTGGAAACAACAACTTAATATTCCGGGTTTGGAATATTGGAAGCAACAACTTATTATTCTGGGTTGGAATAATGGAACCAATACGTTATCCCGGGTTAGGGATAACGGAGAAAACAAACTATAACCGAACAAACGAATTTATGAAAACCTGTGAACTCACTCATCTTTAATGTTGACACTTGTTTCTTTACATGTTTCTCAGGACGCTAGGAGCTCTAGGTGCACGCACGTGCATTGAACAAGACATCTTTTATCGAGTCTTATTTCTTAATATTGTTTTGGGATTTTTCATTCGTTTTGGCGTTTGTGTTGGCGCCCGCTTCACTACTTATTTATGCTTCCGCTCAAACTTTAAAAACTGATGCTTCTGCTAAATATTCGTAACATGAAATCTACAACAAGTGATTTTGGAAAACGTATTATCAAATCATATAGAGTCGTTCGACGTACTAGTGTTTCAGATTCTGGTTTGTTCACACGCCTCGCGGTAAAACTCCGCAAGTGGAAATTGAGGGTGTGACAATATATTATCACCATTATTTCAATATCATCATCACATCAACATACCATACCCTTAATCCACCATTTTCAACAAAATCAAGTGGGTGTGGGACCCACTTGAAACCGTCAAAATGAGGGAGGGTAAAGTGTAATATTTTTTTTACACATGCTAAGTATGAAGATATTTTGGCCATTAAGTTAAGTATTGTGTTTAGGGGTTTAATCTTGAATTCTTAGTATACAATTAGGGTTTAGGGTGTCATTACATGGTAGTTAATCCATTTGGTCCACCAATATAAGTTTCGGATGACGGAAATGTCGTTAAATCATTCAACGACGCAATAATCGCTAATAAACGAACCTAATTATTTAGTACTAGAAGCATTCGTTTTCGACCACCACAATTTCCAAGGTGTATACTTAGTGCATTTCCGACCTAAAATTATGCATAACTAGTTCGCTAGACGAATATTCGATTAGTTAGGATGGCCGAAATGCCTTTCGTTCGATCATTCCCTTGGTATCGGCACTTTTATATTCCGCCGTCGAGCTTTTCTGAAAGTTGTGTTTCCATGGCCTCATGTTAGTTGAATGGATTCCGAGTTCCAAATAAGGCTTAACTAGTTCGCTCGGTTCATATATGAGGCTATCGGCCACTAAAATGTTCGTCGTTTCGACAGACGGTCGCTTTCCGGTCGAATCGTGCACTGTTTGCCGAATGACCGGAAACGATGTCTTTTGTGCATTCTTGCTATTTCCAAATTGTTTTAGGATGATTAACATTGTTTTATAAATATTCTTACATCCAGAATCCTCCTAATTAGTGCTGCAGACAAACTGACATTTGTCGCCTTTTTGGTCGAAACGGACAATTTTGCAATTTAGGCGCTGTACCGGAAAGTTGTGTATTATTGTAATGGCTGATCTCAAATAAGTGTTTTCATTTATATATGGACTCAGGTCTGGCATTAACATGCCGTTATTCCTTGTTCTGATTTGTTTTGGCGGATTTACCGACACAGTTAGTGTCACCGCGATTAGTGTGCCCATCACTTTCTACCAACACTTTTAGGGCATTGTTTTGGTTTGTTTCGAGTCATAACGAATTCCAGTATATGTTATGATAAGATTTACTTGCCCTAATACTTATTACACGAAGTACGACTCAATTACGAACTTAAACTACGATAATATGCATGAGATTATGGAATAAAATTAGTGATTATATTGTACACCGGTTATTTGCCATTTGTCACATATGTGTGTGGCACTCCACCTCCCCGACACCCACCTATTATAGGACAGTCTAGTCATACCCATGATGTTAGTGATGACATAGATCCCCATGAGGTAACCAGTAGGGAGTGTACACCGAGTCACGCACATAGGTCACCTCCACCTAGAGAACCTACTCCACCACATATGTATTTTCATCAGACTGCACGTCGTAGGGTTCCTACACCTATCCCTACATTCTCATCACCCCCACGTACCTATGAGAGAGGAGAGCCATCCTACGCAACTCGAGGTATCCCTGTGCCACCAAGAGCTAGAGCTCCTACGCCACCTAGGACTGCATGGTTAGGTTTCCTATTTGATCAAGTGGTAGATAACAACATAGCTCTAAGTTATGAGATACACGTAGGAATGAGATCTATGATTACATTATAGTTATGCAGCAGGCGGTTATGTCGATGCAGCAGTATATGTCATATTTAGTTTATTTAGATGGTCGTAGGGAGGGGCAGATGTAGCTTTGCAAGGGTATACTTGCGATCGTAGTGATGTTGGTGATGTAGCTGATTACGTGTACGGGAGGACAATAGACGGTGGTAGCATATGTATATGTATCTTTTGCACCCTTTCAAGCTCTAGGCTTGCATGCCTATGTCGAGATTGGGAATACTATATATTATATTTCCTTTTCGGATCTTAGTGATCCTTGTATGTACGATGCCTTAGTGGCTAGCTTTGGTTTGCAATCCTTAGTGGATCACCGTTGTATACCGAATTTTTTCATGTACAGCGGCTTCTATGTATGACAATGTTTTTTATGCATTATATATGTGTGGTTCTTATGTTTTGGATGTGCATGATTGTTATGTTTTGGATGTGCATGTTTGTTATGTTTTGTATGGGTGCAATGGGTTGATGCGATACCAATCAATATGTGTTTGCATTATTATAGAAATGGCCCCAAACTGAGCTAATGTGATACCTGAGACGGATATAGCGCAGCTAATAGTGCAACAACTCCAACTCGCAATTCCTACAATTATTACCCAGGTAACTGCTGGCATTAATGCAGGGTTAAATAATAACCAACCAAACTCTGGTAATCCTAATCTTGATAACCATCCCCCGCAATGTCTCAATTCTTATAAATAGTTTATGTCTTGTAAACCTTTAGAATTTCTTGGTACTAAAAGACCTAATGGGATAGTTAACTGGATTGAGAAAATGAAAAGGTTATTAATGTTTATAATTGCCCGTACGACTGTGTTGTTAGGTATGCCACATGTGCATTTCAAGACCATGCGTTGACATGGTGGAATACAGTTATTCAGACTCGTGGCAAGGAAGCCATTAACCAAATGAGATGGGTGGAATTGAAACAGATCGTGATGGACAATTCTGTCCTAAGAATGAAAGTCCGAAATTAGAAATGACTTTTGGAATTTACGAATGCAAGGCACTGACCACATCGGCTACACCAATAGATTTCATGATTTAGCGCGAATGTTACCCGATATGGTGAGACCGGAACATAAGCAAATTGAAATGTATATATGGTGGATTTTAGGAGTATTGTGAATTCAGTTGATCATCCCACAATGCACAGTGTCGTGTAGAGGTCAGGCACTATTACTTTTGACATGGTACGAAGAAATACTTAAGATGCCCAATGATGAAACAAATGGGAAGTTGAGTGCGGATGAGTATAAGGCGGAGAGTAGTCAAGGTAATAAGCGTAATAGGATCACTGACATAAATTATAGCATGACAGCAATGGACAAGAAACTAGGAGGATATAAGGGAAATCTTCCCGAGTGTAACAAGTGTGGATTTCATCATGTGGGTAGTTGTCGTATTTGTAATAGATGTCGTAAACCCGGCCACTTTGTAAGAGATGCAGCATCCATAGGAAACCAGGCTGGACAACCAAGAACCCGTTCACAAACACAACAACAACCTTAACTCTTACAACAACGTCCCAACAACAACAATAGTTAGTGCCACTCCGAGCGTGTTAAGGATGTGGTAGTACCGAACACTTGAGGAACACATGTCCCTAGATTTACCATGGAACCGGTGGAAGGCAGGGCCAAGGGCGGACATCCAATGCGAACCAGGTTAGAGGACGTGCATTCATTATGAGAGATGATGTTGCACGATAGGACCCTAATGTCGTCTCATGTATTTTCTTAGTTTCTAGACATTACGCCTTATTTGATAACGGTGCTGATAGAAGTTTTATCTCTCTTAATTTTCAATCTCTTGTTGAAATGTTACCCAGTGAATTAGGATGCCCTTATTCTATAGAATTGGCCGATGGTAAATTTATAACTACCAATGAAATAATTCAAAACTGCACTCTAACCCTTAACGATCGACAATTTCCTATTGACCTTTTACCTATAAAATTGGGAAGTTTTGATGTAATAATTGGAATGCACTGGTTATCGAAGTTTAAGGCAGAGATCATATGCTTAGAAAAGATCGTTAGGATTGCATTAACGAGCAGAGAAGTGTTAGTAGTTCAAGGAGAGGAACCCAGAAAAATATTACCATTAGTATCACATACTAAGATGCAAAAGTACCTTCGTAAAGGCTATATGGCATACATGGTAAATATGGAAACAAAAGATCCTAATAAGAAGCGAATTGAAGATATACCCGTAGTTTGTGAATATGCTGATGAATTACCCAGATTGACATTACCCTGACAAGTTGAATTCCGTATTGATTTGATCCCTGAGCAACCCCTATTGCCGGAGCACCTTATAGGTTACCACCCTCAGAGCTATAAGAATTGTCTAGTCAATTACAGGAATTACTAGACAAAGGTTTTATACGACCTTGTTTTTCACCTTGGGGAGCGCCGGTAGTGTTTGTTAAGAAAAAGATGGAAGTTTTCGTATGTGTATTGATTATTGGGAACTAAACAAGGTTACTACTAAGAATAGATACCCTTGCTTCGCATAGACGATCGATTTGACCAACTGGAGGGATCAAGTTATTTCTCCAAGATTGATCTAAGATTGGGATATCACCAAGTTAAGATCCAAGAGGACGATATTGTGAAAACTGCTTTCCGAACTCATTACGGACAATACGAGTTCTTAGTTATGCCTTTTGGGCTAACTAATGCGCCTGTAGTATTTATGGACCTTATGAATCGGGTCTGTAAACCATTCTTAGATAAGTTTATGATAGTTTTCATAGATGATATTTTGATCTACTATAAGAGCAAAGAAGAGCATGCACAGCATCTGCGACTAGTTTTAGATCTACTTAGGCACGAAGAGTTGTACGTGAAACTTTCAAAATGTGAATTCTGGTTGAAGGAAGTCCAATTCTTAGGACATTTAGTGAATCCCCAAGGAATTCAAGTTGACCCTACTAAGATTGAGGCTATTAAGAATTGGAAAGCACCGTGGTTACCCACCAAAATTCATCAATTCCTAACACTCCTAACTCAAAAGAATAAGAAGTTTGAGTGGGGAGAGGAACAAGAGACAACTTTTCAGTTATTAAAACACAAGTCATGCAATGCCCTGATTCTTACTTTGTCGGAGGGAAATGAGGATTTTGTAGTTTATTGTGATGCATCTCGCAAAGGTTTTGGATGTGTGCTGATGCAAATGAATAAAGTGATTGCTTATGCTTCTAGACAGCTTAAGATACATAAAAAGAATCATACTACGCATGACTTAGAGCTGGGAGCCATGATTTTTGCACTTAAGATATGGCGACATTACTTGTATGGGACGAAGTTCACTATCTACATGGACCATAAGAGTTTACAGCACATCATTGACAAGAAAATGTTAAACATGAGGCAGAGAAGGTGGGTAGAGTTATTGAATGATTATGATTGTAAAATTAAGTATCACCGGGTAAGGGAAATGTGATGTTAGACACATTAAGTAGAAAGGAACATATAAAACCGCTTCGAGTAGGGCTCTCACATTTGTACGTTTTTAGTCATTGAACAATTCCGGAACATTTTCGTATTCAATAAAATATTGTGTTTTATTTGCGAGGATGTATATTTATCAATCATTATACAATCCTGGACATTTTTATTCAATAAAATCTTGCATTTTATTGGTAACAATGCAAAAATGTCAATCATTGCACAAATTCGGTCATTTTCGTGTTCGATAAAGTTTTATACTTTATTTACGAAACGTGTATCCGTACAATCAAACGAACCGACATCCATGACATTTCCAGACAAAATCCAAGTTACACATGTCTTAAAGCCTTTATATAACTTAAATATTAGGTTAAGAGGGGTTAAAATGAGAAAACGCGACAATACATGTCTAGGGGCCAAAATTGTAAAAAAAAGTTTGCTTCATCAGCAAGTTTGGCCATCTTTCTCCAATTTTGGACACCTTGCACTCATTTTGCCATACATAATTTGGTCTTAATACATGTTAGGACACTAATCCACACTTGGTAACACTTGTCATCATCTCCTTGATCCTAAAAGATTATAAACATCCTTTGATTCTTCCATTTTTTTCACACCACTTCAAAACACTACAAAACAAAGTGTGAAGTTCTTCTTTCTATCCTTCTTGGAGCTTGTTTCCAGTCTTTGGAAGCCTCCTATCTTGAGTTCTGAAAGTGTTTTTCAACACAAGTAAGTACTCTTCCTAGTTCTTTCATTATTTTAGCTATTTTGAGCTAAAAGTCAAACAGTTTGGCTTCCTGTTTGACTTTCAGTTCTGACGGTTTTGGTCAAGTCAAAGTTTAAATTGAATTTTGCAACATGATCGTAATCACGAAGGTATTAATCCCTTTCGATTGCACCTTCTGATTACCATGTTTAGTAGGCGAGATGACGAGTCAAAGTTTTACGAGTTAAATGTAAAAAAAATGTATAAAAATGCATGTTATGACGAAACGTTTTTGGGTATTAAAACATAGGTTTTAACACCAAATCAGTTTTATAACATTATTAGACATGTTAAACATGTCTAACTCATCATTTCTAGTTTATTGCTAATTTCTTAGTCGTAAGTTGAGCGGTTTTACTACCGCTTTGTCTTTCGAATCTGACCCATTTGGTCAATCTTAGGATTCGACCAAGCATATTTTTATGACCATAGTAATTTAGGAAATAATCCTCTGAGGTTATACCTTATAGTCATATAGTTTGGTTAGTTATATGATGAGTCGATTTTATGTACTGCTAAAATACCGAAAACACCCTTTTGGCGCATAAAATGGTTTTAAACATGTAAGACCAGACATCTAAACTCATATTATAACATAATCAAACTTGTTTTGACATATAAGACTCTTCATAGGAATTATTTAACCATCTAAACCCATGTTACATTTGCGCCCGTTAAAGTGGTGTAAACCATTTTAACAAGTCATAACGGGTTAAAGCACTTAGAAACTCTTCCAAATAAAAATGTAAAGTATTATAAACCATATCATACGAGTCCCAACACTCGTTTGGTTTATAAGACCTCATTCTATCAAATCCACCGATTAAAGTCTCGACACACTAAAAAAGTATTCCAATACATTAGGACACACATGAACTCTTCAATCCTTGAGTTTTGTTCGATCATTTGAACAAGACATTTACACAATCCTAGTGAGTACATAGCCCCCTATTTTACGTTTTCAAATGTTTTCGGGTGATTCATATATGCCTATCACTATTTTCTTGTTTTCATAACATTATACAAGTTTTGCTTATCTAGTATATATAGTACATGATTTCAAAGACATTTTGCTTCGTATGTTAACTTAGCATACCTAGTACATGATTTCAAAGACATTTACATTTTTGCTTCGTATGTTGACTTAACATACCTAGTACATGATTTCAAAGACATTTTGCATCGTATGTTGACTTTCATACCTAGTACATCATTTCAAAGACATTTTTACTTCGTTTGTTGACTTAGCATACCTAGTACATGATTTTAAATACATTTTTACTTGGTGTATTGACTTAGTATGCCAAGTACATGATTTCAAAACATTTTCATGACATGCTTACATTGTTCAAGCCACATTGGTGCGTTGAATATACAATGATTCATTCATTAACATTTATCACGCTGACCGTTAGTATGTAATGGTACCATAAGATTGACAAACCTGTTCCCGCTTCCTAGGTTTGTTTGGAAGTGACTTTATGGAATGATAGAATCCGATGAACATTTGATAAACCTTTATCTTTATAAGGGTTTATTCGATAGTCAACAAGGCTTGAATGTATTTGCCAACAATCCATATATATGTGTCTACACAATTAAAGTAATTCATTTATAAGACAAGTGTTTTTGTTTAAACAAGACCTTTGTTTATTCAAAACACGTGTTTTATACAAGACATTTTGACAAGACAGGACATTTTGGTTATTTTATACAAGACATTTATTTTATAGTTTAAACAAGACTTTTGTTTTCCATAGACGACATTGGTTTATACATAGAAATTTGTTTATAAAATACATTTGGTTTATACATGACATTGGTTTAAACAATACATCTCAATTGTTGGCTCATGGTAAGTAATTTAAGTGACAAGACGTGTGTAATATGATAAAAGCATGGTGGATACGCTGCTAATACTTCCTATATATAAGTGCTTTCATTATATTACATAACGTAACATTATCTAAACCACTTCAAACAAAATACAAGAAATGACATATTTTATACAAGGCACGAGTTATTTTGGTTATTAAGTTAACCATGCATAATTTCTTTTAAATCATTTGATTTTCATATGATTTCATAAATGAAACATTTTTGTAAAGGATCATGGCTACTTTTGTAATAATTGAGCTTTTCATTTAACTTTCAAAGCCATGAATCTTCATCACAAAACCTATGTTACTCACATGCATTTTTATGCTGACGTTTTATTTTCACATATGTTTCAGGAGCTAATGCTTGACTTTGAGCATGCTTCACATAGGGCGGACTTGGGCCTTAGTGACTTTAAACTTTGCAAGACAATTGATATGTTTTTTATTTCATTCTCCCAACACAATGTGACCAATTAAATTCAATAATACGAAACTTTATGTACCATGTGTTGTGAAAAATAGTTATGTGTCATGACTCCCCGACGTTTCAACTGCGGTTTGTTGTTTTACGCGGTCGGGGTGTTAAAGAAGATTGGTATCAGAGCTCATGGTTATAGGGAATTAGGTTATTAGTAATACTTTGAACTAGACTATAACCTTCCTAGGTCTCTAACACAAGTTATCCTGTGTTTAGATCTTAAAACAATACCATCATGTATCCTTAGGTGATTAACAAAACAAATACACAATTACAAATTCGTTTTGAAAATCAATCTTCTATCCTTATATGATTTGTTTTTTGGCTTCATGCCTTCAAAGTTTTCAAAATCTCATCAAATTTTGAGTTTTAATAATGTGGACACGTGCAATCTGGAAGGGTGGATGCCCGTACCCTGAGTTGTCTATCTAAGGCTAGAGTGTTCGTACAAATCCTCATTATCGGACTATTCACTCTTAACTAGGACCTCTTAGGGTGAGTATCCACTTATAGGCTAAAGCATGTCTTCGCGATACATTACAAAGACCCATTTACTTTGATCAGTCACTATGTATCGTTTGTTTGTTTAAGGTAACGAACAGATGATCACAATCCTTACGTTTCGTCGATATTTTTAACATTTCCTTTTGACTATCCAATATCAATCTCACCCGTTTTCTTGCATATTTCCTTCTCTTTTAGAATGCCTCCTCGTCGAAATGCTGCTCACCATGCCGATATGGGGCAATGATAACTCAGCAGATAGCTGTTGTGCTACCAAATCTTGTGACTTAATTAAACAAAGCCAACAATAACAACAATAATGCACCTGTTTCATGCAACTTTAAAGAATTCAATTCGGCTAAACCGCTTAAGTTTAGTGGTTCTGAGGGAGCTACTGGGCTCCTACAATGGTTTGAGAGTCTTGAGTGCACATTCCATCATGTTCAATGTCCGAATGAGCGCAAACTAGAATTTTCTTCGAGTATATTCCAAAGAGGGCGCTCACTGGTGGAATGGAGTGGTGAGAGATAGGGGTGCTGATGTTGCAATGGCTCAGATGTGGGAAGAGCTTCGAGCTCTTATGATGAAGGAATTATGCCCACAAAGAGCACTTAAGAACGAATTCCATGACCTGAAATAGGATAGTGGAGAACATCATGCTTACACTGACCGTTATGAGGAGCTAAGTTTGTTAGTCCTGCTATGGTCACGCCCTTAGATAAGGCTATTGAAAAGACATTGATGGCCTTCCTAACCCAGTTCAACATAGTCACTGGTAGCAAACCCACTACAGTTAGAAAGGCTATCGAGTTGGATGAAACCCTAACTGACTCGCAAGTCAAGAAGGGTATATTTTTTCGCAAAGGCGATAAGAAGCAATCTACCAAGACTGCACAAGGGAAACATACGGGAAACAAGGCTGAAACCTTCAAGAAGACTAGGAAGCGTAAAGCTTCCAAGAATTTCGCTATTGTTACACAAGCCAACCAAGCTACTCCCAACCAACCAGCACAGCCTCCCACCAAAGAGACAATATGTCGGTACTGCACCTCTGTGCAACAAGTGTGATAGTCATCACCAACCCCATCTATCATGCCATCATTGTACCAATTGTGGATGATCTGTCCATCTGGCCAACAATTGTCGTTTTTCTCCTGCCCCAAATCAAGTGGTTCAAAATCCTGTTCAACCACAAGCCAATCCTGCACGACCCCACTACCCACCTGGATCCTACTATAATTGTGCTGATCTTACTCACTACTGAAACAACTACCCGAAGCTACTTAATGCAAATCTATCCCGAGGACTGCATTTAACATAAATGCTAATGAGGCTCGTGCTGACAATGATGTGGTTAACAGTACGTTCCTTGTCAATAATCAGCATGCTTCTATTCTTTTTTATTCGGGTGCCGATAGGAGTTTTGTATCCTTAGATTTTGAGCCTTATCTTTCAACACCACGAACCAAACTAGGAAAACCCTTAACAGTGGATATAGCTAGTGGCAAACCTTTTGTACTTGAATCTGTTATACGTACCTGCCAATTGAACTTCAATAACCGTCTTTTTTCCATTGACCTCACGCCAATGCAACTTAGGAGTTTTGACGTCATAGTAGCCATGGACTGGTTAACCAAACACCATGCTGAAGTGATCTGTTTTGATAAGATTGTTCGCATCCCTCTTTTGTCTGGTGAAATCCTAGAAGTTCATGGAGAGAAACCCTCTCATAGCCTTAAACTCATGGCATGTACCCAAGTCCAAAAATACCTACAAAAGAATTATGTAGCCTTTTTGGCATATATCATAGAGGAGAAAAGCAAGGGTAAGAGTATTAAGACATCCCCATTGTTCGATATTTTCCGGAGGTGTTTCCTGAAGAACTACCTGGTTCACCCCCAACACGTCAAGTCAAGTTTCGTATAGACATTGTACCTTATGCCAACACAATTGCCAAATCCCCTTACCATCTTGCACCATCTGAAATGCAAGAGTTGTCAAAACAACTCCAAGAACTTTAAGAAAAAGGATTTATTCGTCGAGCTTTTCACCTCGGGGCGCTCCTGTCCTATTCGTGAAAAAGAAGGATGAATCCTTTCGTATGTGCATCGATCATCGTGAGCTCAACAAACTCACAATTAAAAATCGATATCCCCTACCTCGTATTGATGATATTTTTGATCAACTACAAGGTGCTACATGTTTCTCCATGGTTGATATGCGTTATGGGTATCATTAGCTTCGTATACTCGATGAAGATATTCCTAAAACTGCTTTTCGCACTCGATACGGCCATTACGAGTTCACTACCATGCCCTTTGGTTTGAAAAATGCTCATGTCGTCTTCATGGACTTAATGAATAGGGTTTGTAAACATTATCTAGGCAAGTTCATCATTGTTTTCATCGACGACATTTTGATTTATTCGAAATCCCGAGTGGATCACAAACGTCATCTTCGTCTAACGATGAAACTCCTAAAGAAAGAACAACTTTATGCCAAATTCTCCAAGAAAGTATTAATTACAGAAGCATTGATCATGTGGGTGTTAGATTTTAAAGATAAAGACAGTGATCCGACGGGTTATTCAGAAAGGATGGTTAAAGGATGCTTTTATAGAATGGGTTATAAGGTCATGTGAATCAGAAGAATTTCATGAAATCTTATCTTGCAAGACCTAATAAATTCTTCGTACACTCGGTAATACATGCTTTGAGTCATCGTAAAGGAGGTTTTGATGAGCCTCTTGATGTAATGCCTCGCTTTTTCTTGTTTTCCTTAATTAGAAAGTGTAATCGTATTTCTATTTCTGGAAACTTGTATTCGTATCATATTCGTATTTCTTTTCCATCTGTAATCCACTTGATGTAATTAATCCATATTGATGACCTACCAATAATCATATGAATGATTCACTTATTTCTGTTTGGTCATAATCTTTGAGAAGATTGTGATGTTGAAGCGTACTTGTCTTACAGGCATTCAAATGTTAAGTATGTGTTTACATACAAACCGATACTTTTTATGCGTGCAAATACTCATACATACATACTTGATACCTAAAATATACTTACATATATGTTATACACTTAAAAACCTACAAAGCTATCAAGTTATAACATGAAATGAAGGAAAAAAAAAGTTCAGGGATAAAAAGTGACAAAAATCAAAGAAGTTTCTGGAATAACCTCTCTCGCGGCCCGCAACCGTCCCCTCTTCATTCTCTCCCTGCCCGCAAGAGGGCTTGATCCGGAGTTTGTTGTTTCTAGCTTATGGATTGGGCATTTTTGTGTTTCTTGCATTTATTACACCCACCTAACTCACCCCCAAACCTCAACTATAAATACCCACCTCCCCCACTCTCATTTCACACCTCAAACTTCATCTCTCTCCCTAAATCTCTCTCTCAATCCAGAAAGTTGAAGACTTTCAAGTGAGTTCTATCTCACCTTTACTTCCTTCTTTAGTCTTCTTCTTCTTAATACTTGGAACATCTCTAGGAGTGTTTCCATAGGTTTTTCATGGAAAACCAACATGGAATATCCATTTTAATAGGGTTATAACCCAAAGTGTTGTATCTTCCAAGCTTGTTCTTTAAACAAGAATTGAGTTGGTAGTGTATGATTACTTGGAAGCTTGGCTATCCTACATTCAATCCACCACCTCACTTGATGATTTTGTTTATTTTACAACTTTTATTTTCATATTAACTTATTCATGACCGTCCTTGTGGTCCTTCTGACAACTTGTGCATTGGTGAACAATATGAAAGAGGTTAAAGTAAGGTTATCCTCCTACCTCCATGCATGACTTCTATGAACTTCCATGGTAAATATCATCTACTTATCATGAATAATATATAATATATATATATACACTAACCGAAACCTTGATAACAATCGAATGATTGTCCATCATGATACTAGGTTACATCACCTAAGTACTTAAGATCTCGTTACGATTCTAATGGGTATCTTAACCCATGAAAACACATCAACCCTAATGGGTGTTATAGTGTCAAAAACAAGTATTAAGTCTAGGTGGTTATTTTCTCATATACAAAATTTGGTTCATTTAAATTCCTAATCCTCCATTATCATCTGAATTCTTACCAACCTACGTTTTACTCATGTAGGATAACTCGGTGTTCCTCCACCTCTCCAAACCCTTCACCGAGTACTCAAGTGGAAGCTTGCAAAACCGTGAGTACACTTGACCCATTTCCCTTTTTACACAATTTGGGTTGTAACATGTTAACTTACAAAATACACGAATACACACACTACATGCTTTATACACTCCATCCATATACATGCTTATTGTTATGCTTAGGTTCATGCTAGATTCATACATACTTCTTGTCATTAACTTAGCTATCCCCAACTTAACATATATATAATGCTATAGGAGTAGCATACCGCCCGTCGGGGTATTGTTAAGCTTAGCTTATTCTTATTCTTAAATAGTCTCATTACTTTGTGTGACGAGGACACTTAATCTTTGGACACTTGGGTTTGACAACTAGTATTGCACGCTAGCTTACCTTATATACAATTGCCATGTGGATTTCAGTAATCCCTTTATACATATGCTATATACTTAAACTTGTGTACTTGCCAATGCTTTTGCTTTGAACCATATTTTTAACATGTTACAGGTTGATGATGATGCTTATGACGAATCTACTAGGGACGACATAGAAACGCACCTAGAATGTTCGTCTTTTATGTTTTAATTTTGTTGAAGTTGTATTTTGATTTATGTTGTAATTGACAATTAGATATATGAAATGAACGAGTTTTGATTTTAATATTGTCGCAAAAAGTGTTATGATGTCTCGAGCAATCTATTTTGTCTCACTCTGATGTTTTCGCCATCGGTTGGGGTGTGACACTTGATTATCAAATATGCATGATTGCAGCTTTGAGTTTGAATATGTCATATAATTTCACGAAAGTTATCTTTAAGCAGATGAAAGCAAATATCAACTAAGAGAAATTTTTGTAGTATCCTAGGTTTGTGCAAACGATGTTTGACGATCAATTTCCTAATCTCGTCAAAGATGAAAAGGATGAACTAGTTTTGGAACATATGACAAATTTGTCATTAATTCGTTTAAATTAGTATATTTATTAGAAAATCATTCTTCTAGGCAAGAACTTTTTTGGAGGCATGAAAAATGAAAATTATATTGCGCCACCAACTAATACATGGAGGAAGGATGAGAGAAACTCCGAAAACGATGAAGACGAACGTTTAGATGGATATGTGCCAAAAAGGAATAAATAATATGTGAAAGATGATAAGAAAAAGAAGCAGACGCCTAAAAGAAAAAGAGCATCAAAAGAAGTTGCTACTATGTTGGTAGACGAGGATACTGATGAAGAGATACATGTTGAAGAGAATGTGGAAACTGAAGTGTTTTCAGCAACTTCAGATCATGATCGAGGCGAAAAGAGTATGGCTGACACAACAAAAATTGTAGAGAACATTGAGAAGTAAGTGTTTGAAGGTGGTAGTGATGCTAATTTTGATAAGATTGAAAGTGATCATAATAATCCATTCACTGAACAAGCTCTGAATGATCCTAGAAAGATGGTTGAACAGAAAGCTTCAAAGAGAAAGAAATGGGCAACTGAAGAAGATGTTGAGCTGTATGTGCCATCGAAGAAGGTTAAAAGAGTTAAACGCAAGGCTTCGGATGTTAACAAAAAGAAAAAAAGGGCCTCCACTTACAAAGAAAGTGTTGGTGCATTATGTCTATTGCCTATGTCTAGGATATGTCAAATTGTATATAGGGCTTAAATGTCATTTGTATAAATGTTATTATTTGTTTTTTTAAGTTTTGTAGATGACTCGTACGAGTGAGTCACTTGGCTCCTACGAGTGACACTCTCTCACTCGCACGAGTCACAGTCTCTGTCACTCGCACGAGTCACAGTCTCTGTTTCACACACTCCAGTGCGAGTCATGTCGACCTATAAATAGAGGAGTGTTTGTGTCAGAGCTAAGGAGTGTTAGTTCAGTTGGTGCGGCGAAGCCCTGCTAATTTGTTTACTCGCGTCTGTACTTTGCACGTGTTTCAATACAATTAAAAGAAGTTAAACAATATCTCTCTCTTGTTCGTTTGTCATCCTCTCTAGCAATGAATTCCACCTCTGCTAGCTGAGCTAGATCAAACTAGTTGCTCATCGGATGAGCCGAACCCCCGTTCACAGAAAGCTAGAAGAAAGTACTTAAAACAGACAACTGCTGGGGCTCGAGTAGTTCATGAAGAGGATACACCATCGAACGAAGCCAAAATTGAGAATGTTGTTCTTATTCAAACCCCTTCATCACCACAAGTACAGAAACCTCAATCACCATAAATATAACAACCACCCTTACCACTAAAACAATCAACACCACTGAGACAACACAAACACACCACAATCCTCACAGCGATGACGTTCTCAACCTATAGGTCCTGCTTTCAGAGAAGCTGAACATATCTTTGATGATGATTTCCAATTTCCAAACATTTCTTCAATGGGTGCAATAGATCTTGATTTTCTAGATAACCAGAATGACCAAAAGATAAAAGATTTGGAGAACAGATGAAGTTTTTAGAGGAAGATCGTAAGCATATGGAAGCAGTAATAGACAGTTTTGTCTCTGACAATGAAAGATTAAGAAGATTGACATGAGAGTTAGAGGCTAACAGAATGAGGAAATATAGAAAAATTGATATGATTCAAAAAGTTATGCGAAATTAGTTGGGTATAGATTTTGAGGCAAAATTTAGTCAAACTGAAATTGATGAAGCCAGGGAAAGAGCGGTTGAAAGAGCAAGAAAGTACTGTAGCTGCAATAGCAGGCAAAGGCAAAGAAGAGATTGATGATATTCCAATTATTACACCCGAGCCCAAAAAGAAAAAGAGCCAAAAATTAATATCACAAAGTTTGTTCTTATAAGTGATGTTATTGATATTCGGTATCATTTTGAAAGAAAGAAAAAGTGAGAAAGAAACTAAGGAGGATTAAAAAGACGATGATGAAAATGATGATGATGATGATGATGATGATGATAAGGGTGATGATGATGATGATGATGATAAGGGTGATGATGATGACAACACGCAAGTTGGTACAGGGTTGGTGGTGTATGAAGCTAAGATCTCTTATTCGTTTGATTATGATAACTTCCTAAATGATAATATGAATCAAGAAGACAATGCTGGAAGAAGGGGGGGGGCAGAAGGAGTCTGTGAATGATGAAGAGAATTCAGGAATCTTCACAGACGTTACTCCAATAACGGTTGCTCCTACAATTTCTTACTGAACGATTTATTAGAACATGATGTTGAGGAGGGAGAGTTTGTGGATAACTAATCGAAGAAAGAGATTGGAGAATGATGGGCATTGATGAAAGTACATTTTAATTTGACTTCAACGAAGAAGTGAACAACATAAATATGTCCAAACCAGAAGAATATGTATTCCAATATGTTGAAGAAGCTGATAATTACAATGATGTTGTCGTGGAGGATGACTCAGACAAAGAAACACTAAAATAATCAGGTGAAGTGAACAACATAAATCTGTCGAAACCAAAGTTTCGATTTTTCGATCAAATAGACGTGTAGTAACTAGAAGGGTAAAATGCCGTTAATCGCTTCTCGGCGAGAGCATTTTACCTATAGGCCAAAGCACTTTCTCTAATTTGAAAGGATCTTCGATTCACTTTGGAATAGTCAACGTTTCTCATACCGAAACACTCCAATGTTTTACTAAGCCTATAATTTTATGTTAACCCGATTTCTATGTGTTTTAATACTTGTTATCTCATTCATTTCGGACTCGATGCACAATTCGCATGTCTTTCGCAATCAAAAACAATAATAATTCTCGCAAACTAACTAAATTTATACTCCATACGCAATCATACATGTTTATACTTGTTATGCTTATGTTATGCGTGTTACTTACATTCTCAAACGTGACTTTTTTATACATCGCGTTACGATCAAGTCTCATCCTTTCCTCTATTTTTCGACCACCTAGATGTCTTTCTCGCAAAACTCAAGCGCAAGGTTGAGGTCAAAGGCCAACTCCAACTCGACTACCAAGAAAGATTGCATGAAATTTATGGCGAAATAGATGGCTAAGGTCATCCCGGATATCGTTAGCAAGATCCAACCCCCACCAAACACCGAATAACCCCATGGCTCCGTCAACTCCAAGGTGGAAACACCTAAAGCAACGTTTACTTTTAAGCAATTTTGCTCTTGTAACCCCCAACCTTTCACTAGCGAAGGGGATGCCACTAAGTTGATTCAATGGTTTGATGCCACTGTAGTAACATTTCTACAAAGTGGATGCCCTCACCAATTGCGTACGATTAACGCAATGGCCATTTTCCGATCGAGAGCCCTTGATTGTTGGACCTCCGAGTGTAACTTTCTTCGGAACGAAGCCGCACATGGCCTCCCTTGGGCCGAACTCCAAAAGTTGATGCAGGATGAGTTTTGCCGTCCACACGAACTCCGGAAACTAGAGAATGAATTCTGGAATCTGAAGCAAGTGGGGAATGACAATGTTGGCCTCACAGCTTGCTTTAAACAACTAAGTGCACTATGCCCTAGCCAAGTAAACACCCTCGACAAGGCTATCGCAAAGTACATCGAATGCCTACCCCCCTCGATCATGGACCTGATCAAAGCCGCCTCACCAAAACCCTCAAAGATACCTATAGAATGGCTGCCAAATTCAACAACAACCACGTTCTTCATGAAGCCTCCAACAAGGCTTTATCAAAAATACGCACCAAGCTACCACCGATACCACCGAAGAACCTACCCTATGCAAGCCACCTCGGAACAACAAGGGCAAGAAGCGGAAGGCTTCTAGTCAAAATTGTACGGTTGTCACTCCGCAAAACCTGATGGCCTTGCAATCAGTTTCTACTGCCTCAACCCTTGAACCACCAAAGAGGAACTACATTGGTTCATGGTCTAAGTGTAACCAATGCTCCTACCACCATCCTGCCAACACCTAGTGTTGCAAATGCGCAACCTGTAACAGGTTTTGGGCATTTCGCTGATCGATGTCACCGAAACTTAAGGCCTACCCAAGACCAACCTATCATTGCAAACCCTGCCCCTAACCAACCACAACCTCAAGTCACTACCATTCGAGCATGCTTCAAGTGTGGCAATCCTAATCACCTCACCAACGCCTTCCCCTAACACAACAACAAGCAGTAGCAACAACCACGACAGCATCAACAAGCTCGAGGCCGAGCTTTCGTTATTGCCGCCGCTCAGGCATAAAATGCTAATGATGTTATAACTTCTACATTTCTCCTCAATAATGTCTATGCTTCTTGTCTTTTTGATACTTGCGTAGATAAAAGTTTTGTATCCGTTGAATTCGAACCTATGCTTAAGTGTAAACGCTGTAAACTGCCAAAATCATTCGAAGTCGAAGTCGCTAATGGAAAATCCGTCACTATCGATTCCGTCCTTTCCAAATGTTCATTAAATCTTAACGATCATACGTTTTCTATTAACCTCATACCCATGCAAATGGGTAGCTCCGATATCATAGTAGGCATGGATTGCCTTAGGCGAGTTCATGCCGAAGTCATTTGTTCGGAAAAAATCATCTGTCTTCCTCTTCCAAGTGGTGACTCCTTACTCGTCTATGGCGAGAAATCTTATAAAGGTCTCAAACTCATGTCGTGTGTCCAAGTGAACAAATACTTACGTAAGGAATACTTCGCCTTTCTCACCCACCTTGTGGAAAAGAAGGACAAGGGTCCAAGCGTGAGTGATGTTCCTGTTGCTTGCGAATTTCCTGATGTTTGTCTAGAGGATCTTCCTGGTCCGCCTCCTCCTCGTTCTGTTGACTTCCGAATCGAACTCATCCCAAGCGCAATTCCTGTTGCGAAATCCCCTTATCGTCTAGCACCCTCGGAATGCAAGAGCTATCTTGCCAACTTCAAGAACTTCTTGATAAACGCTTCATACGCCCTAGTACTTCTCCTTGGGACGCTCCCATTATGTTCGTCAAAAAGAAAGATGGATCATTTCAGATGTGTATCGAATATCGTGAGCTCAATATTCTTATAGTCAAAAACTAATATAGTCTTCCACGTATTGACGATCTCTTCGATCAATTTCAAGGCGCGACTTGCTTCTTGAAGATCGATCTTCGTTCTAGTTATCATCAACTTCGAGTCCTCGAAGAAGATATACCCAAAACCGCATTCCATACACATTATGGGCATTACGAGTTCATGGTCATGTCTTTCGGCTTTACCAACGCACCCACAGTGTTCATGGATTTGATGAATCGTGTGTGCAAGCCTTATCTCGACCGTTTCGTGACCGTCTTCATCAACGATATTGTTATCTATTCCAAGACACAAGCAGAGCACGAGCGACACTTGCATCTTATCCTCCAGCTGTTGCGTACTGAATGTCTCAAATTCTCCAAGTGTGAATTTTGGCTAAAAGAAGTTCAATTCCTTGGTCATGTCGTCAACAAACTTGGTATTCACGTTGACCCTGCAAAAATCGAAGCTGTGAAGAACTGGATTTCTCCTAAGTCTCCATTTAAAATGCGTTTGTTTCTCGGTCGAGCTGGTTACTATAGTCGCTTTATCTTGAATTTCTCCAAAATCTCCATACCTCTCACTTCTTTGACTCAAAAGGATAAACCTTTTGTTTGGGTTCCAAGCAGGAGGAGTCTTTTCGAATGCTCAAGGACATGCTTTGCAATGCTCCTATCTTAACTCTTCCTGATGGTAACGATGATTTTGTCGTGTATTGCTGCGATGCCTCAAAATAAGGTCTTGGTTGCGTTCTTATGCAACAGGACAAGGTTATCACTTACGCGTCTAGACAACTCAAGACTCATGAGAAAAACTATACTACGCATGACCTCGAACTTGGAGCGGTTTTTTGCATTGAAGATATCGCGACACTACCTTTATGGTACATAGTATATTGTCTTCACCGACCATAAGAGCCTTCAACACATCTTCAATCAAAAGGAACTCATCATGCATCAACGTCGTTGGGTGGAATTGTTAAACGACTACGACTGCGATATTCGTTACCACCCTGGTAAGGCGAATGTTGTAGTTGATGCACTTAGTCGGAAAACTCATGTTAATAGTATACTTTGCTACTAAACCTTGGGAAAGCTTCATGAGGGTAACCTCGATAGTGAATTGAAGTGTGGTGTCGAAAATCAACCCGTAATCAAACCTTGGGAAAGCTTAATGGATTTGATGAATCACGTGTGCAAGCCTTATCTCGATCGTTTCGTGATCGTCTTCACCGACGATATTCTTATCTATTCCAAGACTCAAGCAGAGCACGAGCGACACTTGCGTCGTATCCTCCAGCTGTTGCCTACTGAACGTCTTTAAGCCAAATTCTCCAAGTGTGAATTTTGGCTAAAAGAAGTTCAATTCCTTGGCCATGTCGTCAACAAACTCGGTATTCATGTTGACCCCGTAAAAATCAAAGCTGTGAAGAACTAGATTACTCCTAAGTCTCCGTCTGAAATGCGTTCATTTCTAGGTCTAGCTGGTTACTATCGTCAATTTATCTCGAATTTCTCCAAAATCGCCGTACCTCTCACTTCTTTGACTCAAAAGGATGAACCTTTTGTTTGGGTTACAAGCAGGAGGAGTCTTTTCGAATGCTCAAGGACATGCTTTGCAATGCCCCTATCTTATCTCTTCCTGATGGTAACGATGATTTTGTCGTGTATTGCGATGCCTGAAAACAAGGTCTTGGTTGCGTTCTTATGCAACAGGACAAGGTTATCGCTTATGCGTCTAAACAACTTAAGATTCATGAGAAAGACTATACTACGCATGAATTCGAACTTCGAGCAGTTGATTTTACATTGAAGATATGGTAACACTACCTTTATGGTACAAAGTGTACTGTCGTCACCGACCATAAGAGCCTTCAACACATCTTCAATCAAAAGGAACTCATCATGCATCAACGTCGTTGGGTGGAATTGTTAAACGACTACGACAGCGATATTCGCTACCACCCTGGTAAGGCGAATGTTGTAGCTGATGCACTTAGTCGGAAAACTCATGTTAAGAGTATACGTTGCTATTAAACCATGGGAAAGCTTCATGAGGGTAACCTCGATAATGAATTGAAGTGTGGTGTCGAAAATCAACCTGTAACCAAACCTTGGGAAAGCTTCATGGATTTGATGAATCGCGTGTGCAAGCCTTATCTCGATCGTTTCGTGATCGTCTTCATCGACGATATTCTTATCTATTCGAAGACTCAAGCAGAGCACGAGCGACACTTGCATCGTATCCTCCAGCTATTGCCTACTGAACGTCTTTAAGCCAAATTCTCCAAGTGTGAATTTTGACTAAAAGAAGTTCAATTCCTTGGCCATGTCGTCAACAAAATCGGTATTCACGTTACCCCGTAAAAATCAAAGCTGTGAAGAACTAGATTACTCCTAAGTCTCCGTCTGAAATGCGTTCGTTTCTCGGTCTAGCTGGTTACTATCGTCACTTTATCTCGAATTTCTCCAAAATCGCCGTACCTCTCACTTCTTTGACTCAAAAGGATAAACCTTTTGTTTGGGTTCCAAGCAGGAGGAGTCTTTTCGAACGCTCAAGGACATGCTTTGCAATGCCCCTATCTTATCTCTTCCTGATGGTAACGATGAATTTGTCGTGTATTGCGATGCCTCAAAACAAGGTCTTGGTTGCGTTCTTATGCAACAGGACAAGGTTATCGCTTATGCGTCTAGACAACTTAAGATTCATGAGAAAGACTATACTACGCATGTCTTCGAACTTCGAGCAGTTGATTTTTCATTGAAGATATGGTGACACTACCTTTATGGTACAGAGTGTACTGTCGTCACCGACCATAAGAGCCTTCAACACATCTTCAATCAGAAGGAACTCAACATGCGTCAACGTCATCGAGTGGAATTGTTAAACGACTACGACTGCGATTTTCGCTACCACCCTGGTAAGCGAATGTTGTAGCCGATGCACTTAGTCGGAAAACTCATGTTAAGAGTATACGTTAGTACCAACCTTGGGAAAGCTTCATCAGCTAATTCGCGAGGCGCAATACTCAATCGTTCATGGCATCCTTTACATCTCGATCGTATCTGGATTCCGAACCGTGAAAACCTTCGTGACTTCTTGATGCGAAAAGCTCATAAATACTGATATTATATTCATCCCGGCGCTGATAAGTTGTACCATTACCTTCGTACGTCCTATTGGTGGCCTAGCATGAAGAAAGATATCTCCTTCTACGTTTCAAAATGCCTTACTTGTTCCAAGGTAAAGGCCGAACATCAACGTCCATCTTGCTTACTCGAACAACCAGAAATTCCTATTTGGTAATGGGAGAGCATTACCATGGACTTCATTACCAAACTCCCTCGTACATCGTCTAGTCACGATAGTATTTGAGTTATCATTGACCGTTTGACCAAATCCGCTCACTTCCTCCCATACGTGAAGACTAGAAAGACGTGAAATTGGCTCGTATCTACACAGATGAAATCATTTGTCGTCAATGTATCCCCATCGACATCATCTAAGACGGTGATGGTCGTTTCACCTCTCATATTTGGCAAACATTTCTAAAGATCTTGGTACTCATCTCAATCTTAGTACTGCTTTCCATCCTCAATCTGATGGTCAAACCGAGCTTCTTATCCAAACTCTAGAGGATATGCTTCGTTCTTGCGTAATCGATTTTGGTGGCAACTAGGATATGCACATGCCTTTGATCGAATTTTAGTACAATAATAGTTATCATGCGAGTATTCAAATGGCACCGTTCGAGGCATTGTACGGTCGTAAGTGTCGATCGCGTATTTGTTGGCACAAGATCAGGGAAGCTCAAATCACTGGTCCAGAGCTTATACTAGAGACAATGGACAAGATCCTACAGATTCGAGACAACTTGCTAAAAGCCAGGAGCCGACAAAAGAGTTACGCTGACAAAAGACGCAAAGCCTTGGAATTCAACGTAGGTGATTTTGTACTTCTCAAGGTATCCCCTTGGAAGAGTGTGGTTCGATTTGCTAAGAAAGGCAATCTCGCTCCTCACTATGTTGGTCTTTCAAAATTCTCGAAAGGATTGGCAAGGTAGCGTATCGAGTAGACCTACCTCAAGAACTCAACAATGTCCATCCTACATTCCACATCTCAAACTTGAAAAAGTGTCTAGCTAATGAAGGACTTCAAGTTCCACTCGAAGATCTTCAAATCAACGAGACCCTACACTTCGTGGAGAAACCTGTCGAGATCATGGACCGAGGCATCCAGCAATCGAGGCGCAGTCGAATTCCCATAGTCAAGGTTTGATGTGAAGGTAAACGTGGCACTGAATTTACTTGGAACTCGAAAGTGATATGAAGGCGAAGTATCCGCATCTGTTCGTTACACCTTCATCTTGAATAAATTTCGGGACGAAATTTCCTAAAGGGGGGAGACTGTAACGCCTCACTTTTTCTTATTTTCCTTAATTAGAAAGTGTAATCAAATTTCAATTTATGGAAACTTATATTCTTATGGTATTCGTATTTCTTTTCCAATCTTGTAATCCGAGACTTTGATCGTAATAAAATCCATACTTGATACATACTTGTCTTACATGCATTCAATTGTTAAATGCATGTTTACAAACAAACCGATGCTTGAATATACGTGCAAATACTCATACATACATACTCAATACCTAAAATATACTTACATATACGTTATACACTTAAAACCTGCAAAAATATCAAGTTATAGCATGAAACAAAGGAAAAACCAAGTTTAAGGACTAAAAGTGAGAAAAATCAAAGAAGTTTCTAGAATAAACTCTCTCGCAGCCCGCGACCGTCCCTCTTCATTCTCTCGCGGCTCGCCAGAGGGCTTAATCCGGAGTTCGTTGGTTCTAGCTCATGGATTGGGCAATTGTGTGTTTCTTGCATTTATTACACCCACCTAACTCACACCCAAACCTCAACTATAAATATCCACCTCCTCCCACTCTTATTTCACACCTAAAACATTCATCTATCTCTCTAAATCTCTCTCTCAAATTAGAAAGTTCAAAACTTTCAAGTGAGTTCTAACTCACCTTTACCTCTCTTCTTTACTCTTCTTCTTCTTCTTAATACTTGAAACACCTCTAGGAGTGTTTCCATAGGTTTTCTATGGAAAACCAACATGGATCATCACCATATTTGAGGTCCCAAGTGTAAGAAACTTTTCGTTTTAATCAGGTTTTAACCCACAAGTGTTGTATCCTTCCAAGCTTGTTCTTGAAACAAGACTTGAGTTGGTAGTGTGAGATTACTTTGAAGCCTTGGCTATCCTACCTTCAATCCACCACCTCACTTGACGGTTTGGATTATTTCACAACTTTTATTTTCATTTTAACTTATTCATTACCATCCTTATTGTCCTTGTGACAACTTGTGCATTGGTGAACAATACGAAAGAGGTTAAAGGAAGGTTATCCTCCTACCTCCATGCATGACTTCTATGAACTTCCATGATAAATATCATCTGCTTATTACGTATACTATATAATATATATATATATACACTAACCGAAACGTTGATGACAATCGAATGATTGTCCGTCATGGTACTGGGTTAAATCACCTAAGTACTTAAGTTCTCATTACGATTCTAATGATTATCTTAACCCATGAAAACACATCAACCCGAATGGGTATTATTGTGTCAAAACGTGTATTAGGTCTAGGTGATTATTTTCTCATATATATACTTTGGTTCATTTAAATTCCTAATCCTCCTTTATCATCCGAATACTTACCAACCTACGTTTTCCTCATGTAGGATAACTCGGTGTTCCTCCACCTCTACAAACCCTTCATGGAGTAATCAAGTGGAAGCTTGCAAAACCGTGAGTATACTTCACCCGTTTCCATTTTTACACAATTTGGGTTGTAACATGTTAACTTATAAAATTCACGAATACACACACTACATGCTTTATACACTCGATCCATTATAATGCTTATTGTTATGCTTAGGTTCATGCTAGATTCATACATGTTTCTTGTCATTAACTTAGCTATCCCCAAGTTAACATATATAGCACTATAGGAGTTGCACACCACCTGTCGGGGTATTGTTAAGCTTAAGCTTATTCTTATTCTTATTCTTGAATTGTCTCGTTACTTGTGTGACGAGGGACACTTAATCTTGTCGACACTTGGGTTTGACAATTAGTATTGCACGCTAGCTTACCTTGTATACAATTTCCATGTGGATTTCAGTAAACCCTTTTATACATATGCTATATACTTAAACTTGTGTACTTGCCAATGCATTTGTGTTGAACCATATTTTTAAGGTTGATGATGTTGCTTATGACGAATCTAGTAGGGACGACATAGAAAAGCACTTAGATTGTTCGTCTTTTATGTAGTAATTTTGTTGAAGTTGTTGTATTTTGATTTATGTTGTAATTAACAATTTGATATATGAAATGAACGAGTTTTTTGGAGCAATCTATTTCGTCTAACTCCGATGTTTCCGCCATCGGTTGGGGTGTGACACTTGATTATGAAATATGCATGATTGCAGCTTTGAGTTTGAATATGTTGTATAATTTCATGAAAGTTATCTTTAAGCAGATGAAAGCAAAGATCAACAAAGAGAAGTTTTTGAAGTATCCTAGGTTTGTGCAAATGATGTTTGATGATCAATTTTCTAATCTCGTCAAAGAAGAAAAGGATTAATTAGTTTTGGAACATATGACAAATTTGTCATTAACTCGTTTATATTAGTATCTCTATCAGAAAATCATTCTTGTAGGCAAGAACTCTTTTGGAGCCATGAAAAATGAAAATTATATTGCGCCACCAACTGATAAATGGAGGAATGATGAGAGCAACTCCGAAAATGATGAAGAGGAATGTTTAGATGGATATGTGCCAAAAAAGACTAAATGGTATGTGAAAGATGACAAGAAAAAGAAGCAAACACCTAAAAGAAAAAGAGCATCAAAAAAAGTTGCTACTATGTTGGTAGACGAGGATACTGATGAAGAGGTACATGTTGAAGAGAATGTGGAAACTGAAGTGTTTTCACCAACTTCAGATCATGAACGAGGCTAATAGAGTATTGCTGACACAGCAGAAATTGCAGAGAACATTGAGAAGCAAGTGTTTGAAGGTGGTAGTGATGCTAATTCTGATAGACTGAAAGTGATCATGATAATCCATTCACTAACAGGCTCTAAATGATCCTAGAGAGATGGCTGAACAGAAAGTTTCCAAGAGAAAGAAATGGGCAATTGAAGATGATGCTCAGTAGTATGTGCCATCGAAGAAGGTTTAAAGAGTTAAAAGCAAGGCTTCGTATGTTAATAAAAAGAAAATTGGGCCTCCACTTACAAAGAAAGCTAGAAGAAAGTACTTAAAATATACAACTGTTGGGGCTGATACAGTAGTTCATGAAGAGGAGACACCAACGATCGAAGCCGAAATTGAGAATGTTGTTCTGATTCAAACCCCTTCATCACCACAAGTACAAAAACCTCAATCACCACAAATACAACAACCACCATTACCACCAAAACATTCATAACCACCAAAACAATCAACACCATCGAGACAACCACAATCACACCACAATCCTCACAGCCACGACGTTCTCACCCTATAGGTCCTGCTTTTAGAGAAGCTGAACATATCTTTTATGATAATTTCCAATTTCCAAACATTTCATCAATGGGTTCAATAGATCTTGATTTTCTAGAAAACCAGAACGACCAAAAGATATAAGATTTGGAGAACAGGGTGAAGTGTTTGAAGGAAGATTGTAAGCATATGGAAGCGGTAATAGCCAGTTTTGTCTGTGACAATGAAAGATTAAGAAGAATGACATGAGAGTTAGAGGCTAACAGAATGAGGAAAGATAGAAAAATTGATTTGATTCAAAACGTTATGCGAAATTAGTTGGGTATAGATTTTGAGGCAAAATTTAATCAAACTGAGATCGATGAAGCCAGGGAAAGAGCGGTTGAAAGAGCAAGAAAGTATTGTAGCTGCAATAGCAGGAAAAGGCAAAGAAGGGATTGATGATATTCCAATTATTACACCCGAGCCACAAAAGAAAAAGAGCCAAAAATTTATGTCACAAAGTTTGTTATTATAAGTGATGTTATTGATATTCCATATCATTTTGAAAGAAAGAAAAAGTGAGAAAGAAACTAAGGAGGATTATAAAGAGAATGATGAAAATGTGGATGTTGACGGTGATGATAATGATGATGATGATGATGATAAGGGTGATGATGATGAAAACACACAAGGCGGTACAAGGTTGGTGGTGTAGGAAGCTAAGATCTCTGATTCGTTTGATTATGATAACTTCCTAAATGATAATGTGAATCAAGAAGACAATGCTGGAAGAAAGGGGTAGCCGAAGGAGCCTGTGAATGATGAAGAGAATTCAGGAATCTTCATAGACATTACTCTAATAATGGGTGTTCCTACAATTTTTCATAGAATGATTTATTTAGAACATGATGTTGAGGAGGCAGAGTTTGTGCATAACTACTCGAAGAAAGAGATTGAAGAATGATGGCCATTGATGAAAGTACATTTGAATTTGACTTCAACGAAGAAGTAAACAACATAAATCTGTCGAAACTAGAAGATTATGTATTCCAATATGTTGAAGAAGCTGATAATTACAATGATGTTGTCGTGGAGGATGACTCAGACAAAGAAACACTAAAATATTCAGGTGAAGGAACCAATGACTTCCCAACATTTCAGGAGATATTTGATGATGAAACGAATGAGCTTTTAAAGCGATAGATTGACAAAATAGTTAATGATCGCGTGTCTCGTATGGTTGATAGAGAAGAGATTAAAAGAGCCTAGAGGCCATGGTTCAAAAATGTTCCAAGAGAAAGGAAATTCCGACGACAGTTAGCGTTTTTCTCAAAAATCAAGATAAGTCGATTGGAGATATTATAAGTTGGGGTTGGATTCTGAAATTGAATGTCTGGGGAATCAAGAGAGAATATGGCATGCAATACTTCAAGAAGTTACAAGCTATTAGTACATTGCCATACTGGAAAACTCATTATCCCAAGAAGATTACAAAGATAGATCTAGTTTCGGGATTGCCTGACATACGTTGATCATTAAAAGACGGCGAGCAATGAAACATATGCCCCTATTGAAGTTAGAACAAGATTTTAATAAAGAATTCAGATGGTGGGAATTAGATTCGGAAACAGGGGTAAGCGGTGATCGTATTAAAGACTTATTAGTGCATATTATGTCCGTCAGTGTGCGATTATGCTAGATAGAGTGTGTGTTTGATATTGTATATATTAGGTAAAACACATGACTTTAGAGTGGACGAGGTGTTTAAATGTCACTTCGTACGAAGTAGGTCACTCCGTACGAAGGTAGTTACTTCGTACAAAGGTAACATGGTCAGTTCGTACGAAGTTAAATGTCTCCGTTTGCATGAGGGTGAACTCCTATATATAGTGTTGTGTGATTGTCATTTGTTAAGTTTTGGAGTTTCAGGAGGGGAAATGCTGGAGAAAGTTCCACCAGCTTGTAAAGATGTATACTCTTTCGGTATGAATGGAATCATTCAACTTCTGCTTGTAATATGTTCTTAATAACATTGTACCGAATTAGCTCTATTCTTCTAAAACTTCCATCTAATCCTGCCAGTTTCTAGACATTCAAGTGGTGTCAGAGCTACGATACCGACTCAATTGATCTAACAGTTGATTGAATTACCTATGCTCATAAATTATGGACTTTTGAGAGGTTTTATACGTAAATCATCAAATACACGGACAATCCACAAACAAAAATTAAAATTGAAACCATAGGATTGTTTGGAATTGAATTTCGACTATGTATGTGAAAGAATTATCATGAAATTCGAAGAAATAAAGATTTTGGATAGAAAATTGTGATCATCATGGGATTACTTTCGCATGAAGATGCCCAAATTACCATCGTATGAAGGTAAGTTACCACCGTATGAAGGTAACCAAAATATCTGAAGATTCATTCTATGGGGAATTTGTGCATAATGAAGATAACGCAAGCCCAAATCATCAATCAAAGGGGAATTATTTAAAAGATTTCAAGATGTTTGATTGCAGTTGCAGAATATTCAAACACGGCTCTCAGATTTCAAGATCAAGATCAAGCTTCGAAAGTGACGTCCAAGGGGGAAATTGTTGGTGCATATTATGTCCATCGTTGTGCGCATTGGCTAGATAGAGCATGTGTTGAACATATATCTATTAAATACAAACACATGACTTTAGAGCGGATGAGAAAGGTGTTTGTGGGTCCCGGCGATGGCGGTTCTAGACGGAAGTTTGAGCGTATGATAGTACCAATTCGGTTGAAAGTTATTGAAAGGGAGTAGAAACAGAATTAGCGGAAGCATTCATTCATTCATACCGAAAAAAGTATACATCTTGTCTGGCAGGCGGAATTCTTGGAGAGAATCCGCTAGCGTTTCCCCTCAGGGAACTTCCAAAACTTACAACAATGAACACAAAACACTTATTTATAGACATGAGCAGCTCGTGCGAATGGTTGCTCGTACGAGTGACAAGAGGTCCCTCGTACGAACCACATAAGCTCACTCGTATGACTGAGATGTTTATCATTCTTACGAGTGACAATGTCACTCATAGGAGTGACTTTGTTACTCTTACGAGCCAATATTCAATACCCATCTTTCTAGCCTATTGCATAGTGACGGACATAAAGTGCATAAAAAATTCCCCCTTGGACGTCACTGTTGAAGCTTGATCTTGATCTTGATCTTGAAATCTGAGAGCTGTGTTTGAATATTCTGCAACTTCAATCAGGTAGCTGTCAATGTCGTAGATCGCGTCAACAAATTCCCCCTTGATTGATGATCCGGGTTTGCATTATCTACTTTAAGCAACATTCCCCCTGAAATAATTTCTCTAGAAATTACTCTTCAGGTCTTTGTTTGCATGGTTCAAGACCTCCTTTGATTTTCTTGATCTACTAATTTTCTCGAACAGTCACCAACTTGAAATTAATCAAAGCAGCTTCTCCGTTTCAACTTTAACCACATCCGCATATTGTTTAGCGCACCCCTCCAATGCTCGATACCTCTGATCTTCAAAACCCAACTGGCAATTGTAGAAACTTCGAATTACAACAACGATAAACTTCAATCAATTAATATCCGCGTATTTCTGAAATCCTGATTTTCGTAATCACGATTGATCAGCAAATCGGTAATCTTCTCAATCAGCAAATCATCATCGGAATCATACTATCTAGTAACACATCGAATCTGAGACACATTCTTTGGCAATCAGAATCACATTCTTCCTTTTTAGTCACAATAATTGATGTATAGCTATCTCCGCTAGAATGGGGCAACTGAAACTACAAGACATCCTGGTTTCCTGGCGGTTAGTCCGAATAACGTTCATTTTCCTTGCAGAGTTAAAGATAAGAAGTCGTATGTGCTTTCACTTCCACATTGGGGATAGGTATTTAACCATTGAACATCAATCTGTATCATTATCTAAAAATTCTCAACATTCTTTGATCACACATTTTGCTACAATCAGAATCACATTCTTCCTTTTTTGGTCACAAAAATAGATGTATAGCTATCTCCGCTAGAATGGGGCAACTGAAACTACAAGACATCATTGTTTCCAGGAAGTTAGTCCGAAAAACATTTCATTTTCCTTGTAGAGTTAAAGATAAGCAGTCGTATGTGCTTCCACTTCCACATCGGGGATCAGGTATTTAACCTTTAAGCATCAATCTATATCATGATCTGAAAATTATGAACATTCTTTGATCACGACATTCCAAATGTATAGTCTATTTCTGAATAGATATAAATGTTATCTCATCACTAATGACTCTTCGATGCTCTGTGTTTCCCATATAATCTGTAGTCGGAACCAACCCGGATACCGTTGCATCGTCACGAATTTCAAAAATGCCAGAATTTTAACATATACGAGAAAATTTTATTCCCCCTCATTTTTGCAAATTCTGACGTCTTAAGTTCTTATGGGAGTGAAGATTATGGGGCGACTGTAGCATATGGTATTCAAATTTTGTGGAAAATTTCCAATATTAAAGTTTTGAACAATTGTTGATTTAACGTTGAAGCACATTAATAGTCACTACACTAGATGATCAACGTTTTGCACAGGTATAAGTGACTACCCCAAAATCTTCATCATTTTGTGACCGTATCATCAAATCTATACTCTGAAGCTCAAGACGGTGTCCCCGAACAGCCCGAATTAGACGTCAAAATCTCAAATAAAATTGTAATCACCAAATTTTTCTGGGGCACTCGTCTCGTTGAAACGACCCAAAAATGCCTTTGTACGAGTTGCGCTTCGTAGGTGATTTATCAACTGTTAGATTGAATTAATCGGTACCACGACTCTGATACCAGTTGTGAGTCCCGGCGACGACGGTTCTAGATGGAAGTTTGGGCATATGATAGCATCGATTCGGTAGAACGTTATCCAAAGGGAGTAGAAACAGAATTAGCAGAAGCATTCATTCATTCATACCAAAAGAGAATACATCTTGTCTAGCTGGCGGAACTCCTGAAGAGAATCCACCTGCGTTTCCCCTTAGGGAACTTCCAAAACTTACAAACAATGAACACACAACACATATATATAGACATGAGTAGCTTGTGCGGATGGTTGCTCGTACGAGTGACAAGATGTCACTCGTACGAACCACATAAGCTCACTCCTACGAGTGAGATGTTTATCACTCATACGAGTCATAATGTCACTCGTACGAGCCAGTTCTTGTTCGCACTTGGGTCGTGTGTTCCTATCTAATCTATACAATATTCAATACACACTCTTTCTAGCCTATTCGCATAGTGACGGACTTAAAGTGCATGAATAGTGTTTAAATGTCACTTCGTATGAAGTAGGTCACTCCGTACGAAGGTAACATGGTAAGTTCATACGAAGTTAACTAGTGTCACTTCGTACGAAGTTAGCTCAGTTCATATGAAGTTAAATGTCTGAGTTCGTACAAGGGTAAACTCCTATATATAGTGTTGTGTGTTCCTTGTGAGGATCTGCTCATCCAATAAGATCAGGTCCAAATCTATTTTTCTAGTTCAATATGCACGGAAATCACATTAACAAGTGACAAGATCAAGATTTACTTTTTAAATTGTTTATCTCATTAATATTGATTAACTTTTACAATCGTGAGTGAAATCTGACAAGGCTTGCCGTATCAGTCAACAAAACAGTATACAGACTCTAACCTCAGCACACCTATTTATAGACTTTTCACTTCGTGCGAGGTGAGTCTCTTCACACGAGGTAAACTGTACTTCGTAAAACGTGAACTAGGTTACCTTCGTATGAAGTGAAATTTCACTTCGTGCAAAGTGAGCCTTATACATACAAACATCAAATCTAACAATTTCGCCTTATTACATACACATGCATGATCCTAAGATGTAGGCGATAGACACACTTCATCAACAAACTCAACTTGGATATTTTCGCAGTCTTGGTCGGTCTTCAAAAACTTAAAAATCTTCATATAACGTTAATCTTTATTTTCCAAAGAAATTCTTCCTTGGTTTCCTTCTTTCTTCACTAGGAATTGGTGTTTGGTCTATCGCTGGAGCCCACTTTAAAAACAAAACCTTCTGATTGAAGCTTTCTGTGCAACAGCATCGGTTCTTTCTTCTTTGCGAATCTGCTTCATAAACTCAACTCTTTCCAGCTCTCTCCACTTAGATCTCCACATATTTCTAGAATTAATACCGTGTGAATAACATATGTTGATCACACATGTGTAATGCATAGCCTTCACTTTCTCTCTAGCCTCGTAGCAGATCTTGTTGTAAATAAACACTCGATATCCTTCTTAGAACAGTTCACTAGCCACATCGGGTCTAGCATTCGAATCACCCTCCATAATCCTTTAGCCTTAAGCACAATCAAGCTTCACCTGTTTCAATATCATATTGCCACCACTTGAAGAATTCATAGAAACCTTGCTCGATCTTCATCAAAGGCATATTCTTCATCCCCCACGGGCCCTTTATAATCAACGTAACATCATTTTCTTTTGTAACTGGATCTATCTTGATTTTTTACTTTGGAACGTGTGGTTTCTAGTGTTAAAAACCATGAGCAACTTCAAATTTAATCAACTCCCATAGCCTCTGATCATGAAACTTCATCAAATAATTAGTCAAGTTTGTTTGCACCAACTCTTCAACGTCCCACCATGGCAACGTCTTGATATCACTTAAGTACCGAAAGTACTGCACACCGAATTCCCTCATTACTTCATAAACGTCTAGTTTAGGAATCCATCCCTAGCTTAGTATGCCTCCTAACGACTTATCCTGATCACGAGTGAAAAAGGCTAGCGGTCATTGAAACTTTTGTTCTTTGGGTAGTTCCACTACCGATATCTACATCATCATCCTCCTCATAACCATCTATCTTAGCATTTGCTTTCATCTTTTCTCTTTCCATGTATTTTGTTTGCAAAAATCTAAGTAATATCAAAAGGTTCACCAAATAATAATAGTTCACTAACAATTCAGGCTTAGTGGGTATAATAACTGGAATATCATTTATCTTGTTCTTTCTTTTACCTGCAGCTGCTGCTACAGCTTCAGCTTTCTTTGCTCTTTCTTCAGCTCTTGCCTTAACTTCTTCTATTTCAATCAAATCATACTCTGAATAATATTTTATACCAAACTTTTTCTCCAATACATTGTACAACAAATCAACCTGCTTGGCATTCAAGGCCTTTTTAACTACCAGATCCTATACAACTTTGTGAAGCCTCTCGTTTTCAGCAGTCACATTTGTAAGCATAGACACCAACTGTACTTTTCTGCTTCAAGATGCTTTACTCTATTTTCTAACTCTATGACTTTCTGATCATTGAAGAAATCCCCTTCAAATCCAGCGAATAATAAATCATCATCAACGTTTGTAGGACTAGTTAGATTCGATCATTATCTCTGAGCTGATTGTGGAGTAGATTGTTGTCTCGTTGGTGTTGGCTGCATTGGTGGTGAAGTAGGATGTGGTGGTGTAACATGTTGTGGTGATGGAGGTAGTTGTTCATGTGGTGGTGATGGTGGTTGTTCGGACTCAACTTTAGTTGTCTTCCTTTTTCTATATTTTCGCCTCGCTTTGTTAACTGCAAGAGATCATGTTGCTTTCTTCAAAACATCAGTAGGTTTGCTTTTAACCTCTTGGCTTTCTTGTAAGGGCATTCAATAATCTCTTCAGGCTCTGAAGGTACATAAGTTTCATCATCGTCGCCCAAAGCCTTTTTCTTTCTTAACTCTGCTTTTTCAGCTGCACCTCTTGCTTCAGGATCGATACTTTCTTCAGAACTGCCTTCATCAACTCCTTCAAATGCTTGTTTCTCGACTTTAGCAGCAATATTAACAACAACGATATCATCACGCTCTTGATCAGAAGTGGCAAAGAAAACTTCATCTTCAACATAAAAATTCTGCTCGACTTCGACATTCACATCAACGTTAGCCTCTTCATTTGTCATTTCGTTTCCCAAAATAGTTTCAACTTCACTTTTCTACTGAGATTTCTTCTTCGGAGTAGTCTTTTTCTTTTTTGCATCCTTTTATTCATACCAAGCACCTCTTTTCGGAACGTAATCCTCCATCTTATCTTCTTCATTATCTGAGTTACTGCCATCGTTCCTCCATTTATCGTTCAGGGGTTTCTTGTATCTTTCATCTTCGATCGCTTTGAAAAATTTACTTGTAACATGATCAATCTTTTGCTTCAGATTCAATCGGTTTAACGACAGATCTGACATGTGATCCAGTGGCAACAAATCTTTCTTATCCTTCGCAAAGTTAGGAAATTGGTTGTCTAGCATCATTTGGACGAACCTTGGATGCTGGAAAAACTTATCTTTCTCTTTATTTTCCTTCATCTGCTCAAAGATAAGATGTGTAAAGTTGTAAGGCTTGTTGAGAGAGAGAGCAGCAATCATGCACATTTGATAATCTAGTAGTGCATCGTATTGTGTTAAGCCCTGTTAGGTTTATGCATTAGTCACTTTTGTAGATTGGGCTAGCTTGTAATAGATGGGCTTGGGAAGACTTTTGGGCCTAGGTGTTTGGGTTAATGGTGCTCTAATCCCTTACTACAAATAGTAAATGCTGTTTAGGGATTAGGAGCTTTTTGGTGGTTTTCTCTCATTAATTGTATTAGACAAATTTCCATATTTATATGAAAGTTAATCTTTCATCTTATTTCTTTAATCTCGTTCCAAAGCTTTGTTTGTGTGATCCGCCACCAAATAAGCTTTGTGTGATATTGTAGATCCGGTTTTCGGGACTTACAATTGGTATCAGAGCCTGTTTGAACCTGTTTCTAGGTTCATATCTGATATCACACTGTTTCGGATATTATGCTTGTGTTCGGTTCTCTTTCGGATCATCCTTTGAAGTTTCAGATTCATTTCGGATAACTTTCTTGTGTTTCGGATCCATTTCGGATCAAAAGGCTTGCATTTTCAACACATTTCGGATCATTCGCATTGAAGATCGCTTGCATTTTGGTTCATCTTCAAACCATCTCGGATAATCTTCAAAGCATCTCAGATAAACTTCAAAGCATCTCGGATAATCTTCAAACCATTTCGGATAAGTCACTCTTCAGAGTTCGAGTTACTGTTCCGAGTTCGAATCACTATTCCGAGTTGACTCATCATTTCGAATAGAACACTATTTCGAAGTTGACCATTTTGGATTGGACTTTTTTGGGCCATTCACTTTTAATTTAAAAATACTTAATTTTAATTTGGTAAAATTAAAAATGATGAACTCGAATGGTGTTTTAACTGGTGCAGATCTTGCCAATGCTACCTTAGCGGCTATCCAGTCACAGACTCTAGCGTTGCATCAGGAGCTGGATCAGATTATCAGCATATCTACTAGAATTCCGATGTTGCTGTATGGAGACGACTAATTTGAGTGGACTTGGCATTTTGAGCAATACTACAAGGCAAAGGAGCCTGGAGTCTTGAGTGTATACGGGATGGTCCTCGTACCATTATGTACGCCACTGATACTCAGATTCTGAAGCCTGAGAATCTGTGGATGGACGATGATCGAAGGATCAAAGACGAATATGATAAGGCAATGTCGAATCTTACTATGGCTCTTGGTCCGGATATCTCAATTGTTGTTAGAACTACACAAATGCAAAAGAGGTTTGGGATGTACTTAAGAATATGTATGAAGGAAACACTTACATGAAGGCTAGAAGGTAAATAGGTTGAACCAGCAGTTCAGTTAGTTCAATCACATTTACAGGGAGACTATGGAGAACCAAATCAGGAGATTCGTCAAGTTAATCTCACAGATGATAAATGTTGGCATCTCTATCACTAACAGTGGGATGAATCGCCAACTTTTGAATTCGTTGCCAAAAAGTTAGGATGCTGATGTCTGGATGACTAAACGTTCTACAAACCTGAATGAAGTCACACGCACCAAGCTGATTGCTACAATCAAATCATGTGAGATTGACAATTAGCAGAGAGAGCTAAACTACAAGAATTCAATGATTTCTAAAGTGATGACGAATTCTAACACTGCCTTAATGTCTCAAAGTCATCCAAACATTGTTTTCTATGACAAATGGCAAATAACCGGTAATTCCGTACAGTCTAATCATTATTCTTATTAAATTATCTCATGCATTTTATCGTAATTTGATTTCATAACTGAGTTGTAATACACGGGTTTCCGTTACGACGTGAAACAAATAAAACAATGCCCTAAAAGTGTTGGTAGAAAGTCTTGGGCGCACTACTCGTGGTTGCACAAACTGATGTCAACAAAACCGCTAAAATGAAACAGAATAATGGATAACGGCATGCTAATGCCCGAAATGAGTCCATATATACATGAAAACACTAATGTGGGAACACATCTTGCAATAATACATAACTTTCAGGTACAACGCCTAAATTACAAAATTTCCCGTTTCAACCAAAAAGGTGACAATTTCAGTTTGTCCACAACATTAATTCAATATTTTTGGATTCTAGAATTATAATAAAACAATGTTAAATGCCCTAAAACATTATGAGAATAGCAGAAATACATAAAAGACATTGTTTCTGGTCATACGGCCAGCAGTGCACAACTTGACCGGAAGCGACCGATTGTCGAACCGGCGAAAATTTTAATGGCCGATAGCCTCATACATTAATCTAAAGAGCTAGTTAAGTTTCATTTGGGATTCAAAGTCCTTTCAACTATCTTGAGGTCATGGAAACACAACTTCCGGAAATGTTTGACGGCAAAATATATAAGTGCCGATATCGAGCAAACAATTAGACGGAAATCTTTTGGGCCATCCTAACTCAACATATATTTTGCTAGCGAACTAGTTAAGTGTGACACCCCGTAAATTCGACCATTGTTAGTGTCGGCTAGAGTCACGATACAAATTATTATTATTAACTGAAAATTTATAATAACTTTATTTGAGTAAATGCGTTGTCAATTAATTACCTCTATTGCGATATTTCAACTTTGTTTTTGTTTAGTGGTGTCGTTTTAACTTATATATATATATATTACCCGGTAATATCGTTAGAATATAATCGCTAATGTATTTAATGAGACTCGTGATGACTAGCGGGTTCGTGCACGCGTTATAAACCCAACCCACCTATACCAAACCCTAACTATTTAAACAACCTATCATCTTCATCTTCTTACCTCCTTCAAAACCCTAGCCCTCAAGTGCATCTCCCACAAATTTCACAAACAAACACACACCCTACAAATCTCTACAGCACATACACGCATCTGCACATGCTAGAGAGAGAGAGAGAGCGATGTAGAGAAAAATGGGAGGCAGTTTCCCCCTCCGATAACTGTAGGCCACCCCCCCCCCCCCGTGGCGGCGGCGCTGTGGTGTTGGGATTTCGCCGATGCAGGGAAGCGGGGTTGTTGTGGTGGTGACGCCTTGGAGTGGAAAAGGGGGCAGAGGTGTTGGTGTACGGTTGTGGTGGGGGTGGAGCAGTGGTGAGTGGTACGGTCGCAGCTGGTTGCTGCAGATGGGTGACGGCCGGTGACTGGGTTCGAGCAAAAGGGCGGCGACAACAGGAAGCTAGGGCTTCGCTTGAACCCATGGCAGCGGCCTCGGCTGAGTATCGACGACAACAACGCGTAAGTATGTCTTTCACGTTTCTATTTTCGGCTATAAGCCATCCTTTTGACGTTCCAGATCTGATGTTTTTAGCTTGGTGGTGGTTGTTCTGGAGTGGTATAGCGATGATGTTATGATGGTCCGTGACCGAGGTGTGTCACAGAGTGGTTGGGTTAGCGGTGCAATGTAGCTGATTAAAGTGTCGGGTTATATCTTCCGAGGTTGTAGTGAAGACAGGTCTTGTTGTCTTGGTCAACTTCAGTCAATTCTCGGTCAACATAAGTCAACGCTGATCAAAGCTCAAGTCAGCACGTCATATTTGAGTGGCACTCTTACCGAGGAGACCCTCTTTTTCGTGTCGGTGTGAACAATTCTTATGAGTAGGTAACGACAAACACGAAGTCTATTCATTAAGTTTTGTAATTAATATTTTGTAATAATTGAATGTGAAACGAGCTCTAGTGAACCCGACCCGGTTAATAAAATTGAATAATAATAATAATAATAATAACAATATATGGAATATAAATGAAATATTTGGTTGTAATCAGACTGGTACGTGTCTTATGTGGTTTGTCCGATAAACAGAGGAAACTTTGCCCGATTTTTGTAATAATCTTAACTTGCGTGTTTAAAACAAATAGAACAAAGCGGGATTAAATAGTTTTATAAAAAAAAGTATAAGTATATACGTTGAACGACGCTTGTGACTGACGAACAAGTATATAGTTTGACTTGGTATTTAAATTACCTACGATTTTATAATGCTACATATAATCAGCTACATTTAATTCATACATTTAAACGGGATTCGAGATTGAATTAGTGTATGATAATAGATAATATTATTCGGGATATTATCGCATTATCCGAATGAAATAAAATAAAATGAATATATAATGATAGTTATTTTAACAATTATAAATGATGCGCTAGTGTGTCCTTGACTTGTTACTATGCTATGTGTGCTATACATGTCATATACTTTACGAGAGTTTGTAGAAGTTGCTTTATGTAAATTGATTGTGTATATGCATGACTATTATTTGGAAAACCATATTAATATATTGGACGTTTTTACAACATGTGCTATGTAAAACAGACACACACTTGTATACACATTGACACGATTTATAAATATATTTAAGTATATATTTAGTTACCCGAGAAAAAAAGTTGTTCTTAAGGCACAGTACGTATATGAAACATATGTGGAATTAAACAAACTTATGATTATTGTTTGCATCACGGTAATAACCTTACCATCGGGTCGCACGTTTAGCGATTCGGAAGAGCTCGATCACACGTTAAACAACTTTACCCTAGTATTGGTTACTTATGATGTGCTAATATTATTAGGGATGTCTTGGTGAATATCGGCATGTTATGCCAGTTCGTGTCGCTAACACATAGTACTTTTGGATATAACACGCATTCTAAGGTGAGTTCACGGCCCCTACTCTTTTAAATGTTTTTAAAACACAGGGGGAGAAAACATGCACTACATTACGGTAAAGTAATGCCATAACGTTACGGTAAGGTAACGACTCAACTGTTAGAGTTTTTGTTATATTAGTTATGGTCACAAAGTAGCATTATATCACATGTCAGTCCCCTTAAAACTTACGATGCTGTTAGTATTGGATTATAGCGAGGGAATTTTTAGTAGTACCACTGGGCCCGACAAGCCCCACTCGAGGTGGGCGCGCCAGCTAGACCGAACGTCGAAGGTCACAAGTGTAGAATTTTCCTAACACTTAGCCATGGTTGGTGATAGACCTGGCACAACAGGGGCAGCAACGTCAGCTTCGGATCGAACTCTTTGTTGACATGACTTAGGTTAGCTACCTACAGATATAACAAGTAACTGCTAAACACTTCAACTCACTGTTTCGGGTTTGAAACAGTGGAAACTCTTGAGAAACAACTTTCTTATAACTATAACCTAAAACCTGTGAACTCACTCATCATTATGTGTTGACACTTGTTCTTGCATGTCTTTCTCGGGTTGCCAAGGTCTCACACATCAGTATTAGGATGCATTATGGAGTCACATTGATTTTATCAAACAAATAGACTCAACATTAAATTACATTTGCTATTTTGGTTTTGTAACTGTTACGCTTCCGCAATTCAATTGTACAAACATATTTTTCTCATGAATGAGTAAACATAAATTTTTTTTAAACTCATATAGTGGTCGTTCAATATAACTAATGACTGTGATCCTGTTTGTCACGCGCCTCGCGGTAGAACTCCGCATGTGGATTTTTGAGGGTGTGACATTAAGCATATTTCTAGGTCAGAAGTGCCCTAAATAAACACCATGGCACTTATGGTAGTCGAAAACCAAAGCTTCCGGTATGAAATAATAAAGTTCGTATACTAGCCGATATCGTATTGATGAACGAACTAGTGACGTTTTTGTTATCCAAAACTAATACCAATTAGTTAAGAGGACTAACTAACCATGATTAACACACTAAACCCTAATTACTTACCAATGATACAAGATCAATCCCTAATCCTCATACTTAAGCTAATCCCTAAATATTTACAATTTATCACATGTTATAAAAAGATAATTACACTTAGCCGCCCCCCCCCCTCATTTTCGTGGATTCAAGTAGGTCCCACACCCACTTGATTTGTTAAAAAGAATGTGATTAGAAGCATGGTGTGAGATATTGTTGTGACCTTTGAAAGATAGCAATTATATACTAGACCAAACACTATTCTTTCCATCATTTCTTACTTCAAAAAAATGAAAAATAAAAAACAAACCTTCTCTTGGTCTCTCTCTCCCTGGCTCACTACCACCACCACAAACCTACATATTTCCACCATTAAACACTCAATTTTATACACTTTAAAGCCATTACAAGATTATGAAAGTACTTGTTGATCATCTTGAAGGTAAAGAAAATTCAACTTAAAAACCCTAATCTCACCATCATAATCCACTAAATAAATCTTATTATGTGTTGATCATGTGCTTTAGTGTTAACTAGTTAGCATGATTATGTTGATTATGATAAAGTAAGGTGTTTAAAGTGGATGATCTTGTATGAATAACTTTGTAAATGATGATTTAAACATGGTGATGTTTAAATCTAAACAAGATCATCAACCCCATGATCCATGAAGATTACTACAACTTAAAAATGATTTACTACATATGTGTGATTTTTATAAGAAATAAACACCATGATTTAAGTTATAATCATCTTAAAAAGTGTAGTAAACAAAGGAGGTTAAAGTGGAAATAATGATTTGAAGATGTAACAAAAGTGGTGTCTTAAAGGTTCTAATAAATAGATGAAGATCTCATTGTTTTCAAGTAAAGTAGTAAAAATATATATTTACAAAGATCATGGAATTTGAGGATGCATAAGTTGTACATAAAGCATAATAAAGTGGTATGTAATCTTGAGTTAATGATTGACCTTGATTATGGGATTAAACTTGATTTAAATACGTTTTTGAAACATGGAAAACGCCATAGTTTAGGGGAAACTATGGCCAAATTTTCTAAAAATCTAATCGCATTTAAGAATAATTAACGGGACTAAACGCGATTAGTGACCTAATCTGTCATTAAGGAATTTTTAATGACAAGGGTTAAACCCTAACCTTCCAAGAGTTTAACAAGTATATATATATATTTTTTTACAAGTTAAAAGTAAGTATTTATTACATATATATATATATACTTGTGGGAATAAAAGCATATATATACATATTTTGTCACCAAAAGTTTATGTATGAATACATGTGTATGTATCTAGAAGTTTAGGGTATATCCCACAAAATACCCAACTTATACAAATACCTCAAACATCTGAAGAATTACCAAGTGTAAACGACATAAAGCACATACAATTTTACAATATGTTTGAGGCAATAATCGGACGAACAGAGTAATGCGGACGATGGGCGAATTTACACCGTACACCGCCGCGTCGTTGACCAACGAACAAATCGCCAACATGAAGAGTTACTACGACTTTGGGTGATTTTCGACGCGATAAGATAAATGACAACGACAACATATCTAAAATGATATATTTTAGACACTTAACGAATATATGTATTTATTGATGACAAAATCTGGAAAGTTAAAATGTATAAGAATTACTAAGTGATTTTATAAAAGTATATAAATATACTTAAAAGTCTATACTTAGTAAAACTTATTAAGTGTAAGATTTATAACATTTGGACTCTTGAAAAGCTAGCATTATATAAAAGACATGGCAAGGCACATGTAATAACATGGGCTAAGTCTAAAGGCATAAAATGCATGGGTTTAGCCCAAAACATATAATTTCATGTGCTACGCCCAAACATATAAATTTCATGGGCTAGGCCTAAACATATAATTTCGTGGGCTAGGCCCAAACACATAAATTACAAGGGCTAGGCCCAATCACATAAAAACATGGGCTAGGCCCACACATAAACACAATAATAATTACATGGGCTAGGCCCAATGACATAAATTACAGGGGCTAGGCCTAATCATATGAAGACATGGGCTAGGCCCAATGACACGCGTGCAAGGCACGAGGACATGTGAAGGGCGAGGCCCTTCACACACGGTCTAAGAATGACAACACACACACATATATATATACAAATATATATACATATATATATATAATATACATATATATACTATATATATATCTATATACAGAGATATATATATATATATGAATATATATATATTTGAGAAATATATGTGTAAAAATATTAATCGAACAAATGAACTACCAACACTATGATAACATTAAGGTTGTCCTAATGTGATAAATATGTACACAACACGAATTCAAGATGAACAACTAGTTCGAGGTCCAACGAGACCTAGGTGTCTAACGAAGTTAATACACATGTAGGTTACACACATGTACGGCCACCGAATTCGATAAGTACGACTTACGGAACACAAAACTGTGAGTTCATGTCCCTCCTTTCTATTATTTCAATATTTGTTTTAAAACTATCGAGGGGAAATACATGTCATATCAAACAGTATGTTAGCTATAGTTTAGATGATAACATGATCAAATGTGCGTAAGTAGGATGATGACAATAGTAACCATTAATCACGTAGTGACCAAGGTGCAAAAGATATAGATCTATTGAGTTTGAGGCGCAATCCACTCTTGGTTGGTAAACCATTATGAGTGCTTTTGTGATCCGAATGATGTCAAAGTTGTTTCAGTTTAGTTGCTTACTTATGACACATATTTTAGGGTGCTGGCGACACACGGATATATCCTTAAACTCCATGATTGCTAATAACATACTCGATTTCATTATTGGATTACATGGATGACATTTTATACGAAAACATTAACTACATGAACTCGCCAACTTTTGATTACTTTTTAAAATTACATGTATTTCAGGACGCAAGGCATGAGCTAGTGATACATTTTGGGATATGGGAAATGACAAGACAACGAATGCCATCTTTTGGAGGATTTTCCTCTTATATCCCAACCTCGTATGGGTATATAGGGGTTAAAACCTCGGTATGAATTTACCTTGGAAACAATATTTTATTTTGAGGTGATGTATGTCAAACTGTGTCTCAGATGACAAAGTGAAAACTATGAAATTACTTTTTGTAACTTATAAATGTAGGAATGAAATATTTATGTCAGTATGGCATGGTTGTTGGTTTATACTTGTTTACTTGATTGGATGCAATGATTACCTCATAGTCACACATTTGTGCTTCCACCACGACCAGGGTGTAATAGATTGGTATCAGAGCTCCGGTTGTGTACAAAGACCAAGACATGATTAACGTACACACCACTTATGAACCCACGAAGGAGTTTTCCCCAACTAGTGGGTAAAAATAATTTAGCATTCGCATCTGTTGGGTGTATTCCTACACCCCGTGCTTTGGTCGTGGTTATCTAATGTAATGAGCCAAGGATATCCAGGACACAGTCGTTAACCCCAATGTTTAAGTTATCAAACAAAACTGACCAAAAGGGAATATGCAGATTTATTAGCCACAATCCGACATTTGATTTACCGTAACCCAAGCAAGTATAGGGGAAATAAGTCAAGAGTATTTACCTGAGCTAGTATTGATTTAAAATGCAAGATTTAATATCTCAGTCATATTCTAAATGAATTAACTACAGATAACATTTACCGGGAGGCTCTAGTCTGGATTATGGCATAAGCTAAAAAAAATAATAATTAAAATGCTAACTGTCTGAATTAAGTCATAGACTAGACTGACTAGTGTAAAGGATCATAACGGTATAATATGCTAGATTAAGCGATGACTGGATATACTGTTGTTTCAACCTAACAAGTACTATGACTTGTATAATAGGGTAAACAATAAGCATTCTGGATTTTGAGATTTAAAATGATAAGGTTAAACTATTTTTGGGTTAATTTCCGTAAACTAGTTACATATACTTAACCGTGCGCATATAAGCGATATCGGGCAAGCGGATAAGTCATGAACAAGTTCTATATGCCATTATATTTTAATAAGTTGTAATATGAGTAGGATATCAACTTACATGCCCGTTAAAATTTTAAAATGAAATTAGCCTTAAAAGGGCATTTTATTAATTATATATATTGTATAAAAAAACTTGAATATATTTTGATGTTATGATCATAAGTATTCTTGAAAAATATTTAATTTATGGTATAATATCAGTAAGATATTGATCATATGTGTAATTTATCATTTATGACCAAACTATGCACCGTAGGGGCATCTTGGTCAGTTTACACATAGTTTTATAATTTATTTAGGATTCTAAGTTTATATTATGTACCTACTGTAAAAATATTTTAAATAAGTTTTAAAATCAGTAGGTAACAAGTCTTGGTTGATAAATATGGTTTAAAACCATACTATGCACTGAAACGACGTTTATGTCGAAAAATAACGATTTGTGTGAAGTTTAACAAAAACTTATGCTAAGACCAGGTTTATATGTTTTAGATATGTTATCTAATATAAGACATCAGTAGATAAAAAGGTTCGGTATAAAAAATATGATTAAAATCGTTTTATGCGCCATAAGGGCTTTATCATTATTGGTCGACATAATGCAAGGACTTATATGTAAATTCAGTATATAAAACTGACTTGACATCCCAAAAAATCTTACTTATGATATTACGTCAGTAGGAAATCATTTTCAAGTTCATTATCAATTGAAACCTTATTTTATGTAGAAAGGCATTTTAGTCAAAATTGGTATAATAACGGAACTTGTGCGTAAACTCAGATTCTGATTATGATCATGTAATATAACCTCAAGGGTTATGCTACATTATATTACAATCATAATGCAACATAAGATCAGTATCTAACTAATCTAAATCGGTTCATAATCTAAAGTAACACTAGAAGTCAAACTTTGCGACTTTCGGTTGCGAACCAACCCTAGAACTGAAATTGACGAGTCGAACATGTTCTCACATGTTCTAATAATTACTACCAACTTGTTTAAGTGTCAAAACCTGTTTCATAACATATATAAACTTAGCTTGTAATATTTTCAAATCTGGCATGTTTGATGTTTTTTTAATAATAAAACTTTGACCCGTCAATTGGTCTAGCAAACGTGATCTTTAGGAGGTGCCCTTGATAGGGATTAATATCTACCTTATTACGATCGCTTAGCCATGCTGGTTATGAACAATGGCTGGACCATAATGGTCTTAACTGAAAGTCAAAGCGTTTTTCCGTAAATGCTTGACTTTTAGCTATAAAAAGCCTATAAACGAATCTGCAAGAAAAAGACACTTACAAGTGATCCTTGGATGAAATAGAACTAAGTTGGATGCTCCTTTCAGTTAGGAACTTCCAGAGGAGGGAGATAGAATGTTAATGAGAAAAGTGCAAGTTCAGGTGATGAACCATTGCACCTATTTATAGTTGGAGAGCTTGAAGGAGGTAATGCCAGGTGTTAGCAAGTGTTAGAAGGAGCCTAAAAGTGTCCTAAAACATGGCATAGCAGTTTGGAAGTCCATGGTTTCGAATCAAATGGTTTTTGGCAACTTGTGTGGGTGCTAAGCAAAATTTTCTGCAGATACAACCTTCTGGCGGCCCGCGAGAGACCAGCCATGTCTCTGGCGGCCCGCGAGAGGTTCTTGGAAACATTCAAACCATGTCACATTTAGCCTCTCAAATAATAAAACTTCTAAAACACCTTTATAAGCATAATAAGCCCTCTGTGGCAAATATTTGGCGTACCCGGGAGTATGCCCGGACATTGTCAAGCTCTCAGTTCGTTAAAAGGTCAGGCAGAGGTATAAATTAACATGTTGACACTTTTAACCTCTCCATTGTCCAACTTTTACATTTTTACATAATTAATCCTTCTGGTCCAACCAGTGGCTCATATGAGAGTTAGGACTCTATAAAGGGTCACTCAGAGGCTTAGTTTATGCGTTGACACTAGAGGATTACTCAGAGGCTTAGTTTATACATGTTGACACCAGAGGGTCACTAAGAGGCTTAGTTTATGCATGTTGACACTAGAGGGTCACTCAGAGGCTTAGTTTATGCATGTTGACACCAGTGGGTCACTCAGAGGCTTAGTTTAAGCATGTATACATCAGAGGGTCACTCAAAGGCTTAGTTTAAGCATGTTAACACCTTTAGTCCTTATTAGTCCTTACTAGACTTTTTATAAAAGTAATGACATATGTCACTATATTATTGGACATGATTCTTACGAGGTGTTACATCCTCACCCCTTTAAAAGAAATCTCGACCTCGAGATTTTATTCAAAAAAAGATGGGGGTATTTTTGTCGCATAGTGGACTCAACCTCCCATGTATATCGGGGCCTCGAAGGGCATCCCACTTAACCTTTACTATAGCATCTTTTTCTTTCGGAGCTTTTTAACTTGTCGATCCTCGATCGAATTCGGTTTCTCAATGAACCTCAAGTTTTCATCAATTTGCACATCATGATGTGTTATTGCTAGCGACTCATTGGCTAGACATTTCTTAAGATTACATATGTGGAATACATCATGAATTCCACTAAGCTCCTCTGGCAGCTTAAGCTTATAAGCTACATCGCCGACACCTTAGATTATCTCAAATGGTCAATATATCTTGGGCTGACCTTGCCATTCTTTCCAAATCTCATTACACATTTCCAAGGTGATAGTTTTAGCATGACTTTGTCCCCTATTTGGAACTTAAGAGGTTTACTCGTCTTGTCAGCATAGCTCTTCTACCTATCACGGGCAGCTTTGAGTCTATCAAGGATTTGCACAATCTTGTCCGTAGTTTCCAGGACAATTCCCAGTCCTGATAGTTGGGCTTCCTCAACTTCAGCCCAACACACGGGCGTTCTACATTTTCTCCCATACAAGGCTTCAAAAGGAGCAGCCTTGATGCTTGTATGATAGTGTACGTTCTACATTTTCTCACAATCTAGGGGTAAGTGGTCATCCCAACTTCTATCTAAATCAATCACACATGCTCTAAGCATGTCTTCCAGGTCTGAATAGTACGCTCAATTTGTCCATCCATATGTGGGTGGTAAGCCATACTAAAGTTTAATCTTGTGCCTAAGGATTGTTGGAAACTTTTCCAAAAGTGAGATGTATATCTAGTATCTCTATCGGATACAATAGATATCGGCACACCATGTAGGGACACTATCTTGTCCACATACAACTTAGCCAATTTGTCCAGAATTATATGTTTCTTTAACTAGCAACAATGCGCTGACTTAGTCAGCCTATCCACAATTAGCTAAATCATGTCATTACCATGTTTGGTCTTTGGTAACTTTGTAATCAAGTCCATAGTTACCATTTCCCATTTCTAAGTGGGAATTTCAAGTTGTTGTAGAAGTCCTGAGAGTTTCTGATGTTCGGCTTTAACTTGCGAACACGTCAAACACTAAGCATATGTGGCTATGGATTTCTTCAAACCCATCCGCCAATAATTATTTTTCAAATCTTGATACATCTTGTCACCACCTGGGTGAAATGAGTATCTTGAATTGTGCGCTTCTTGGAGGATTAGATCTCTAATTCCTCCGAAGATTGGAACCCCGATTCTGCCATTAAATCTATGGATTCCATCTTTTCCAGGCTTTAACTGATCAACAGTTCTGCCTAATCCTTCCTTAGGAATATTAGCCTCTAACAGGGCTTGCTTTTATACATCTATTAGCTTCTCATTTAAGCTATTTCTGAGCTCAATGATCTTGGTGTTAATTCTTATGGGCTTAACCCTTTCTTTGCGACTCAAGGCGTCAGCAACGACATTTGCCATGCTAGGATAATAGCGAATTTTGCAATCAAAATCATAAAGTGTTTCCATCCAGCGGCGTTTTCGCATGTTCAAATCCTTTTGATTGAATAAATGTTGGAGACTCTTACGGTCAGTGTATATAATACATTTTGTGCCATATAAGTAATGTTTCCACAATTTAAGTGCAAATACAACAACACCCAATTCCAAATCATGGGTGGTGTAATTCCTTTCATGCATCTTTAATTGTCATGATGCATAAGCAATCACTTTGCCTTTTTGCATTAGCACATAGCCCATGCCAGTGTGTGAGGCATCCCAATAAACGACAAAATCCTTAACACCCTCAGGTGGAGATAATGCAGGAGCATTGCTCAACTTGTGTTTTAGAATTTCAAAAGATTCGTGTTGTTTTGGACCCTAGTCAAACTTGACATTCTTACGGGTCAAGGTAGTTAAAGGAGTGGCTATCCTCGAAAAGTTCTCAATGAACCTCCTGATAATAACCAGCCAAACCTAAGAAACTACGAATCTCTGATGGAGTTTTGGGTACTTCCCAATTTATTATGGCTTCAATCTTAGCGAGAGCCACTTGGATACCATGCTCGCTTACTACATGTCCATGAAACGGACTTCTCTAAGCCAAAATTTGCACTTAGAGAACTTAGCATAAAGCTTCTCTTGTCTTAGCAATTCTAGGATGCACCGAAGATGTTTCTCGTTATCAATTTGATTATGAGAGTAGATAAGTATGTCGTCTATGAAGACAATGATAAACTTATCTAGATACGGTTTACAGACTCTATTCATGAGATCCATGAACGCTGTAGGTGCATTTGTGAGCCCAAAAGGCATCACTAGAAATTCATAATGATCATAACGGGCCCTAAAGGCAGTCTTGGGAACATCCACACTCTAACCTTCAGTTGATGATATCCTGATCTTAAATCGATCTTAGAGAAATAACTAGCCCCTTGAAGTTGATCAAACAAATCGTCGATCCTGGCAGAGGATAATGGTTCTTATTGTTATCTTGTTTAATTCACGGTAGTCAATGTACATTCACATTGAACCGTCCTTTTTCTTAAAAAAAATAATAGGAGCTCCCCAAGGTGAGGAACTAGGCTGAATGAAGCCTTTCTCTAAAAGTTCATCTAATTGTATTCTTAATTCCTTAATTCTGTCGGTGCTAACCTATATGGAGCCCTATCAACATGTGCTACTCCTCGTAGGATGTCAATCCTAAACTCTACTTGTCTATCTAGAGGTTGACCTGGTAATTCTTCAGGGAAAACATCAAAATATTCCAAGATGACTGAAAGGTCTTCAATATTTGGCTTTGGCTCGTTAATAGTTACTTGTGCCTTGTAAATGACACAACCTTTCCCGGACACTTGGATGCCTTGAATAACGACACCTTGTCTGGCAATCCATTGTGTGAATCTCCAAGGATGGTGATCATTTCACTAGATGGGGTTTTAATTTCGATCACAGGCAATGCAGGCTTGATTATGAGATAACTAATCCATGCCTAAGACTACATGGAACCCGCCAATATCATTGGAAAAAAGTGAGATATGAATAGAATGATTCTTAATGGATATAAAACATCCATCAAGAATGGAAGATGCTATTTCTAAAGTTCCATCAGCAAGTTCTACCTCATAAGTTATGTCTAGAGTTCTTATGGGTAAGTTTAATAGTTTACTAAACTTATGGTCTACAAAGGACTTATATACACCCAAATAAAAAAGAACTCTAGCATATACGTCATTAATGAGGAATGTACCTGTTATAACATTGTTGTCATTAACAGCCTCTTTAGCATTCATCTGGAAGGCACGTGCATTTCCTTTCTTAGCCTCTCCAGGATTTGCATCGTTACTTCTGGGGTTCTTAGGGCAGTTAGGCTTAATATACCCCTTCTCATTACAACCGTTACAGATTGCATCTTTAAGATTTTTGCACTCTGGGGTCTTATGCCATTTTCTTTTGCAAATTCCTAAGGGTTTAGCCTGTGGGTCAGCATTGCACTGTCCCCAATACCTGCGGTTACAGGTCTTGCACAGAGGTCTATCATTAGACGTATGCTGGTTCTTCTTGAACCCAAAATTTCCTCCCTTTTTGAACTTTTGGGAGCTATCATCCTCCCGTTTCCTTTTTCCGTCAGTCTCAGTTCTAACTGACTTTTGCCTCACCAAGTCTAAGGTGAGAGAGAGAGATAGGTCAACAACAGACTAATAGGTATTAGGTTGAGCAGCCTTTACCATGCCCTTAATCTCGGGTGCTAACTCCTTAACGAAACGTGCAATGCTTTTGGGTTCAAGAGTAATAAGATAGGAGACTAATCTGGATAGGGAGTTGAAGTTAGTAACATACTTCCGACAGTCCAGATTTTCCATTATAAGAGTCAGAAAGTCTGACTCTATCTTCTCCACCTCATGAGGTGGGCAATATGTCTCTTTGACTAAGTCAACAAACGTGGACCACCCCAAGTTATACAGGTGTACTTTACCTGTTGACTGAACCATTGCCTTCCACCAAATTAGGGCATCACCCTTATCAGCGCAACCATTGATGTCCACTATCGTCTCCATTTCATCAAACCATCTCAAGGCTTCTACTGCTCCCCTTTCTCCATTAAAATCTCGGGGCTTGCAAGAGACAAAGAAATTATAGGTACATCCGTGTTTAGAAGAACGAGACCTTTTGTTAAATTCTAGTTTCTTTGGTTCACTCTTCGAATTAGAAAAGTGAACGGAGCTCTCCTTATGAGCTGATGATGGTGGAATAGACAAAGGTTTAGACTGAGTAGCGCTCACTTCCTTAAATTTTTCCATGGCCTTTCCAAGAGCTGCATCTATGCGAGCTTGGAAATCATCATTACCAATGGCTATGTTTTCGGCATTGTTAGAGTTAATATCTCGGTGGCTACTTTGCGTCTCATCCGAGTTAGCCATTCTTGAAGCTTTGGTTCTAAACACCAAATTATATTTCACTTTTAGCCATGGTCTTAATAACCATATTGGCTTTAAAGTTGGATATATAAATCCAATTCCTATTTAAACTAGTGTGCATATAATCACAACTCTTAGGCTTAACATTTCTATGAATGTTATCCATATTTTGCCTAGGTCTCAAAAGGACCATCAAAGGCAAATTACAATTTGGAAATAGTCAATATATATTTTAGACAGTGGATCTTAATGTCACAACTGCCATTGTCATATGACCTATAAATAGCTCATGGGCTTGTCTCGTAGGACATTTTAAAAATATGGCTCATAGGCCTGTCACTAAGGAAACATAAAAATACGGCACATCATAACTTTGGGCAGAGGGTCATATTAACCACAACTATCATTATCACATTGACAATTATAACATGGCCGTAGGCAAATAATATAATAGATCAATTAACATCTCCTAAGATATTAAGATAGATAACCATCGCACTGATGATATTAGTCATGATCTCATTGATCATATAGACTATGAGGCTTGAGCATACCTCACCACCTTGGAAAGGGAACCATAAGGTTACAACTGTTGTTGTCTTAATTGACAATGTAATATTGCTCGAAGGCAAATCATCACTAATGGATGTTTAATTATGGCTCGTAGGCACTACTTCACTAATGGATGATTAATTATGGTACGAAGGCACTACATCACTAATGGATGTTCAATTATAGCCCGTAGGCGCTACATCACTAATGGATGTTTAATTATGGCCCGTAGGCACTTACATCACTAATGGATGTTTATTATGGCCCCTAGGCACTGCATCACTAATGGATGTTTAATTATTATCATCGCATTGATGATATTAGCCGGGATCAAATTTGATCACATAGGCTATACAAGGTTTAGGACATAGTCCATTACCTAGCCTGCTAGTGTGGTTCCTCAAGTCACACTACCAAGTGTATTAACATTACTTGAATGTTAACACAGATTATCCTAATGGTCGATTAATAGTCACGGTCGCATTGACCTTAACAACTTGGAGGCTTGAACATAGTTCACCACCTCTGGATAGAAGGATAATTCTTCCTTAACTATCATGATAGAAGGTTATTCATCCTCAACTATCATTTATAAATTGGCCAATTAGTATGGACTGTGCCATTTGGCTAATCAAAACCATTATGATCTTTTGGAATTATATAGCAGATCATAAATTTCGTGTAAAATTGAGACGATCGCTTGAGGAGGATGAGTACATATATATATAATTCCAAAATATTTCGTTAAATGTCCGTAGGAAATTACAATACTAGAATAAAGAAATAAAACTAATTGTCCATGCAAGGACTAAAAGGAATAACTTGTCCATGTTGGGACTAAAGAAATAACAATGTCCATGCAGGGACTAAAGGAATAACAATGTCCATGCAGGGACTAAAGAAATAACATAATAATAGAAGAGACCTCACTCGTCCTTCTTTCCCTTAACCAACTTGGAGAGCTTCTTGAAGAACTTATTCGTCTTCTTCTCCGTCTTCTCCGCTTGTTGTTGCATTTCCTTCATCCGCTCCAAGGCCTCATTAATGGCCTCAAGAGGTGGCGGTGGTTGTGGTTGTGGTTGGGGTACAACAGGATACTTCCATAATTTGGGTATCCAGTAGGTGGATAAGCAGGTGGGAAAGGAGATGGGTAAAGTGCAATATGCATAACCGCTTGCATATAAGGGTCATGCGATGATGCCTTGTAATTTACCGGCGTAGATGGGTTAAAAGGATCATATCCATATGTATCTGGGTATGTAGGGATAGGGTTATTAAAACGCGATGGTGGTGGTTGAACTACTGGTGGTGGTGTCGGTTCCACCACAGGTGAAATATTGGAGGGTCCACCCATTTGTGGGTCTTCGTGAATGGTAGGATAGGTTTTGGGGAATGGTGGCAGCGAACCCAACTGTTGACTCACACGTACCGACATACGTGCTCCATGTTTCCTCCTTGGTGGCTCAGGTGGTGGCTGAAGTTGCTCCACCGATTCCATTTGATCGACTTCTTATGTAGGAGTCGATGTTGGAGAATGGTGCGAAGGAGTGATAACAAAAAGTGAATTGACTCCAATATTGGTCCCATTCGCTAGGACCGTGTTATGGTGATCTAGCGTAAGAATTAGAATCGCTAGAGATTTTGATAGGGTGTCCATGCGATCTTGATGGTGGCATCTCCGGGTCGGAGTCCTCGTCCATAGGGTTTGGTTGGTTCAACTGATTTTGATTAGCTGGGGTGTGTTGAAGTATTGGTTAGGGTTAAACTCATCATGATATGAATGAGAATGATGAGAGTGATGAGAATGGTAAGTGGTGAGAATGGTATGAGTTTTGTGTATGTGTAGGTGAGTGTTCTTGCGAGTTAGAATGTCTCACTAGTGGCCAAGAATCTTCTGAATCCACATAAGGATTTGAGTGATGGGGTTGTGAAGGGATTCGTCCAGATGGTCCTCCCCTCATAGGTCGTTTACATCTTCCTCGAACTCTTGGCGGCATTTTCCTGTAAAATCAAGTCAAAACAATAATAATAACTTAATAATGAAATGGGTAATCCTGGGTCAAAGCCTAGACTCAGAAGTCTAAGGAATGTGCTTTTGTGTAATGTTTGAGATTGAACACAAGAAGGCTAGTGTTTAATTCTCTCAAACGTTGGCTCTGATACCAACCTGCCAGACCCCATATTTCCAACCAAACACCGGTGGGCCTGGGCGGGGAATATCGTGACGTAAGTTGATATCATCATAGTCAATTAAACACATCACAATGGAAGTCTTGGAGTTTAAATTACTATTACAAGCCAAATGTTAAAAATACCAAAATAATATACAGACGACTTGTAATGAAATATCCACAGGCGGATCGTAAAATATACAAAAATGTCTAACAGACTTTGGGCAGATCTAAGGATTTGCAAGATCCTCTATATCACTACCAAGCAGCTTCCAGCCTATTTCGTATTGTACCTGCAACTTGGTCTTTTGAAAATACGTTAGCTTTCGCAGGTAAATACACCCGACTGACTCACATTAAAAACATTTCAGAAATGGATTTAAGTGCACATGGCACGGAAAATATTTTATATCTTGGGAAAGTCAGCCTTGTAACCTTGTTAACAGCTTTACATGTTTGTCCATACATATGGGGCTCAGTACAGAGACCGAGACATGATTAACATACACACCACTTATGAACCCACAGAGGAGTTATCCCCACTAGTGGGTAAAAATAATTTAGCAATCGCATCTGTTGGGTGTATGCATATACTCCGTGCTTTGGTCATGGCCAATATCTAATGTAATGAGCCAAGGATATCCAGGACACAATCGTTAACCCCAAATGTTTAAGTTATCAAACAAAATTGATCAAAACGGAATATGCGGAATTATTTGCCACAATCCGGCATTCGATTGATCCCATTTCCGAACAAGCGGTAATAATATACCGTAACCCAAGCCCGTATAGGGGAAATAAGTCAAGAGTATTTACCTTAGCTAGTCTTGATTTAAAATGCAAGATTTAATATCTCAGCCGTATTCAAAATGAAATAAGTGTAGATAGCATTTACTGGAATGCTCTAGTCTGGATTATGGCATAAGCTAACCAATTAAAATGCTAACGGTCTTAATTAAGTCATAGACTAGACCGAATAGCGTAAAGGATCTTAACGGTATAATACGCTAGATTAAGCGACGATCGGATAGAATGTAGTTTAAACCCAACAAGTAGTATGACTTGTATAATATGGTTAAACCATAAGCATTCTAGATTTTTAGATTTAAAATGATAAGGTTAAACCTTGTTTCGGTTAATTTCCGTAAACTAGTTACATATACTTAACCGTGAGCATATAAGCAATATCGGGTAACCGGATATCTCATGAAAAAGTTCTATATGCCATTATACTTTAAATAAGTTGTAATATCCGTAGGATATCAACTTACATGCCCGTTAAGGTTTTAAAATGAGGTTATGCCTTATAAGGGCGTTTTGGTAATTATATATATTTTATAAAAGGAACTTGAATATATTTTGATGTTGTGATCATAAGTATTCTGGAAAAATATTTAATTTATGGTATAATATGAGTAAGATATTGATCATACGTGTAATTTATCATTTATGACCAAACTATGCACCGAAGGGGCATTTTGGTCATTTTACACATAGTTTTATAATTTATTTGGCATTCTGAGTTTATATTAGGTACCTAATGTAAAATATTTTAAAAAAGTTTTAAAATCAGTAGGTAACAAGTCTTGGTTGATAAATATATTTTAAAAGCCATACTATGCGTCGAAACGGCATTTATTTCAAAAATAACATTTGTGCGAAGTTTAATGAAAACTGATGCTAAGACCATGTTCATATGTTTTAAACATGTTATTTAATATAACACATCAATAGATAAAAAGGTATAAAAAGTATGATTAAAACCGTTTTATGCGCCATAAGGGATTTATCGTTATTGTTGACATAATGCAAGGACTTGTATTTAAATTCAGTATATAAACTGACTTGTGTAACACCCTGACCGTCTAAAACAACGAACCGCGGCGGAAACATCGGGGAGTCATGGTACAAAACTATTGTTTCACAACTCATGGAATTTAAAATTTTGTTTTATTAACTTCAATTTTTACATTGTCATGGGATAAACAGAAACAACACACAAATAAATTTTCTTTCATGGTTTTAGTCACTAAGGCCCGCTCCATTCAAACTGAAGCATGCATGACTCTGAAACGTATGTGAAAAGAGAGTCACCATAAAAATGCCGACCAGTACATAGGTTTTGTGAGTATGTCAAATTCGTGGCTTTGTATACATATCGCAACACCTCGTCCGACTACAAGAGTCGTTAAGTGAAAACCTCGTATCAAAAGTGTTTAATATTGCAATACAATTAACCAACTAAAAAAGTTGGTTAGAGTTGTGAAAACCTTATAGCCATTAATGTTGACCAAAACTTTTCTTTTTAAAAACATTGTAATAGATTGATTCAAAAGAAAACTTCGTATGGTTTATATATTTAAGTGAAAATCATCGCGTGACATTGTTCAAAACCATTTGTCCATGTTATAAACCATTTGACAGTGTTGTAAACCATTTGTCCGTGTTATAAGCCATTTATCCGTGTTAAAAACCAATCGTTCGTGTCATAAACCAATTGTCCATGTCATAAAAAAATCATGCGTGTTTTTTTATTGTGAAAACTTTTGATCGTTCTTTAATGAACACATTCAAACCTGTGTTGACTATACCACCAAAGGGTATCTTTAACTAGACTACCAAATCAACAATGATTTGTTAATCTGAAACAGTTTCTATCATTACCCAAACTTCCACCAAATCTAGTGAACAGTCCGATAATGGGATTGTCAGTCCTATGGTACCATAACATACTACTTGCTGGCTCGGCCAAAGCTAATGAATCCATTCACGTTATGGATAACGCATCAACAAGTTGTTCACATTATTGAAATCGTATTGTTTCATATATAAACCATAGACATTGTTTTTGAAAATTTTAAAATGATTCTGCACATATGAGTCACCCCAAAACATTTGCAAAACGTAAAAGAGGGGAACTATCTACTCACTTTGAAATCAATTTGTATATATAAACCATGTATATTGTTTTGAAATCTTGAAAATAATTATAGGTACATATGAATCACACCAAAACATATAAAAAATGTAAAAGAGGGGCTATGTACTCACTTTGACAATCATTTTGTATATATAAACTATGTATATTCTTCAGAAGTCTTGAAAGTAATTAGGCACATATGAATCACCCCAAAACATTTAGAACATGTAAAAGAGGGGAACTATGTACTCACTTGGGATTGCGAAAGTGTTCTTGATCAACGGAATAAACAAAGCTCAAACGTGTTCTAATGTGTCCGATGAAGATGTTAGCATGTCGGGACTACAAACGGGAGATCGGATAGAATGAAGTCTTATAAACCAAACGAGTATTGGAACTCATGTGAAATGATTTAACAAACTTAACATTCTGATTTGGAAAGTATCCTAAGTGCTTTTGACTCGTCACTTCGACTTGTAAACATGGTAATCAGAAGTTGAAATCGTTAGGGATTATAACCTTCGTTACTACAATCACGTTGTAAAGTTTAATTGAACTTTGACTTGACCAAAATACGGTCAGAACCAAAAGTCAAGCAGGAAGCCAAACTGTTCGACTTTTAGCTCAAAATATCTAAAACAATTAAAGAACTAGGAAGAGTATTTACTCGTGTTGAATAAGACTTTTGAAACTCAATATAGGAGACTTCCAAAGGCTGGAAACAAGCTCCAAGAAGGATAGAAAGAAGAACTTCACACTTTGCTTTGAAGTGTTTTGAAGTGGTGTGAAAAAAATGGAAGAATCATGGGGTATTTATAGTATTTTTGGATTAAGGAGGTGATGACAAGTGTACTCAAGTGTGGATTAATGTCCTATCATGTGACATCACCAAATTAAGTGTGGCAAAATGAGTGCTAGATGTCAAAAATTGGAGATAGGTGGCAAACTTGGTGAAAAAGCAAAAATATTTGTTATTTGTTTTTGACATTTTTGCCCTTGGACTTGTATTTTCACTTGTTTGCCATTTTTAACCCTTTAACCTAATATTTAGGTTATATAAAGGTGTTAAAACATGTGTAGCTTGGATTATGCCCAATAATATCGTGGATGTTGGTTCGTTCGGTTGTATGGTTACGCGTTCGCAAAAATGCGTAAAGCGCTTTAACGAACACGAAAATGATCGAAATTGTGCAGCGATTGACATTTTTGCATTCTCATCAATAAAATACAAGATTTTATTGAATTAAAAAACATTTGGAAATAAAACAAAGGGTTTCATTGAATATGAAATTGTTTGTAATTATGCAATGATTGAAAAGGCACAAATGTCACAGCCTCCCTTACCTTTGGAAATTTTGTCCTGAAATTTATTTAGAGAAAACTTTGTGAAAACAGATGTGGATATTTTGCTTTCATCTGATCCTCTCATTCCCAAGTAAATTCTGGGCCACATTTGGATTCCCAGCGAAGTTTAACTATCGCTATACCTCTACGCTTGAGTTTCTTGACTTCACGGTCAAATATCTAAACAGGTTTCTCGACAAAGTGCATAGTGTCATCAACGTGAATTTCGTCGAGGGGAATGTGGAGGTTTGTATCAGCTAAACACATTTTCAAATTGGACACGTGGAATGTTGGGTGAATATTCCCAAGTTCAGGGTGTAGCTCAAGTCAGTAGGTTATCTTTCCGATTCTCTCAACGATCTTAAATGGTCCAATATATGGTGGTGAAGTTTTCCTCTCTTTCCAAATCTAATCACACCTTTCCAAGGGGATACCTTGACAATGACATGATCACCAACTTGGAATTCTAAGGGCTTGCGTCGTTTGTCCGCATAACTCTTTTGACAGCTTCTAGCTGTCAGAGGATTATCGAGAATTTTCTTGACTTTGTCTGTTGTGTCGTGAATGAGTTCAGGTCTTGTGAGTTGAGCTTCACCGACCCCATTCCAGTAGACAGTTGAACAGCATTTTCGACCGTATAGAGCTTTGAAAGGCGCCATATTGATGTTGGCGTGATAACTATTGTTGTAGGACAATTCGACCAATGGTAGATGTGAATCCCAACTACCACCAAAGTCGATCACATATGCTCTAAGCAAATTCTCCAGTGTTTGAATCATCCTTTCAGATTATCCATCCATTTGAGAATGATAAGTAGTGCTCAAATTGAGTTTTGGTTCCCATGGTAGATTGCATGGTCTTCCAAAAGTGAGATGAGAATCGAGCATCTCGATCGGATATAATGTTCAAAAGAAACACCATGACGAGATACAATCTCATCAACGTAGATCTTGGCGAGTTTGTCAGCAGATAGATCCTCACGAATTGCCAAAAAGTGTGTTGACTTTGCTAGATGATCTATGATTATCCAAATGGCATCATGACCTCTAAGTGTGTGCGGTAGTTTAGTGTTGAGATCCATCGCAATGTTCTCCCCCTTCCACATTGGTATTTCTGGTTGCTCAAGTAAACCATATGGGCATTGATTTTCTACCTTAACTTTAAGACAAGTTAGGCATTTAGACACATACACGGCAATGGCCTTCTACATACCTGGCCACCAATACTAGGTACGGAGATCCTTATACATTTCCTATGCACCAGGATGGATTGAATAACGAGACTTATGAGTTTTCTCCATCAATAAGGTGCACAGATTGTCTTGACTAGGAATCCACAAACGGTTCTTGTAGTTGAGTAATCCGTTGTCTTTTGTTTCGAGTTGAAGTTCGAGATTTTGTGGCAGCTCATTTTTCAACAAGCTTTGGGTCACATGTATGTTGTGCTTGAAGGATACGTGTCTGGATATCAGATTGAACTCGAACACAATGAAGTTTGACACGTTCCTTATGACTAAGAGCATCAACCACAACATTAGCCTTACCAGGATGGTAGCAAATCTCGCAGTCGTAGTCATTCAAAAGTTCGACCCAGCATCGTTGTCTCATGTTTAGCTCCTTTTGATTGAATATGTGTTGGAGACTTTTGTGGTCAGTGAAAACCACACATTTCGTACTGTAAAGGTAGTGTCTCCAAATTTTTAGACCAAAAACTATGGCTCCTAACTCAAGATCATGAGTTGTGTAGTTCTTCTCGTGGATTTTCAATTGTCTTGACGCATAGGCTATGACTTTGTCTCGTTGCATGAGAACACAACCAAGGTCTAGATTTGATGCGTCACAATAGACAAGAAATCGTCGTTGTCGTCGGGTAAAGATAAAACTGGAGCATTATAGAGTTTTTGTTTCTGTGTTTGAAAGGCATCCTCTTGTTTGGGTCCCCACTCTAAAGGTTTATTCTTCTGAGTCAAAGTCGTGAAGGGAACCGCGATCTTTGAAAAGTTCATGATGAATCCTTGATAGTATCCAGCAAGACCAAGAAATGAACGAACTTCGGTAGGAGTAGTAGGTGTACTCCAATCCCTAATCTCACTGATTTTGGCGGGATCTACATGTATACCTTGTTCGTTAACAATGTGTCCCATAAATGTGAACTTCTTTTAGATAAAATTCACACTTGGAGAATTTGGCGTAAAGTTGTTCTTTCTTTAGGAGTTCCACCTTTAGACGGAGATGTTGTTCGTGATCGGCTGAGACTTAGAATAAATGAGGATGCCGTCGATGAAAACAGTGATGAACTTGTCTAAATAAGGTTTACAAACCCTATTCATTAAGTCCATGAAGACGACAGGACCATTCGTCAAACCAAAAGGCATGACAGTGAACTGGCTGTAATGAGTGCGAAAAGCATGTCGCACCATGCAGTTGATGATACCTAGAACACAGATCAATCTTTGAAAAGCATGTCGTACCGTGTAGTTGATCAAAGAGATCATCAATGCGAGGTGGGGGATATCGATTTTTGATTGTGAGTTTGTTGAGCTCATGATAATCGATACACATATGGAAGGATCCATCCTTCTTTTTCACGAATAGGACATGAGCTCCACAAGGTGAAAAGCTAGGACGAATGAATCCCTTGTCTGAAGTTCTTGGTGTTGCTTTGACAACTCTTGCATTTCAGACGGTGCAAGACGGTAAGGAGAATTGGCAATTGGATTGGCACCAGGTACAAGGTCAATATGAAACTCAACTTAACGAATTGGGGGTAAACCAGGTAGCTCTTTAGGAAACACCTCAGGATATTCCCGAACAATGGGATGTCCTTAACAGTTTTGCCCTTGTCTTTTTCCTCTACGATATGTGGCAACAAGGCTACATAATTATTTCGTAGGTATTTTTGGGCATGGGCACAGGTCACGAGTTTTAGGCTACTAGAGGGTTTCTCTCCGTGAACTTCTAAGGTTTCGCCAGACAAAAAAGGTATACGAACAACCTTGTCGAAACATATAGGTCCCTTAATCCTTATAGATCTTCACAGAATCGTCTATCCAACCTAGAGTGCGGAATCCTCTAGATTAGATTTCACAGAAAACCGAACAATAACAAGAACACTAATAGACGCTTTCAATCAGTCTTCTATTGATTATCTAACACGAATGTATACAATAAATTCAAGACTCATAAGAAATCTCTCAGCCACTCTGTGTAGATTTCTCACACTCCTTTCTTCTAACCACTTCTTGCAACTAACACCAAACCCTAATGCGCAACATGTATATATATATATATATAATATATATATATATATATAACACTACATGTCTACATACTAGGCTTTAGACTAGGCTAGCCCATTACAACTCTAAACAAGCTAAACACAAATGCTAAGACCAATAAAAAATATCCAAAGACTAAACTAGTAAACTATTTAAGCTGTTGTCACCAATATGCACCAACAGACTCCCCCTCACAATAGCGCTTCATAGTGTAATTTTGTCTTCAGACATCTTGTGATCTTTTGGTCTTTGGATAGCTTCAGCTAAACACAGATTCTAACATTAACAAAATCCCCCTTAGCTGATGCTTCCAATCTCCAAAACTTTCATTCGTTATAGATAAATGAACTAGCATTCTCTAGTTAAGCTCTTATCTCCAAATTCCTCTATATCTCTTTTTACAATGTAGTAGAAGGATCCTACCATGCATCTTCATACATTATGTACTCCACTCTTAATATGCACTTTACTTGAATTCTGCACTTCATATTGATAACCGCATCAATTTGTTTAGAAACACAAGCAAGTAACTTGAAAAACCATTAGTTCTTTTTTAGATTAAAGATAAACCAATATTTTATCTTATAATGCAAAAACAAACAACTTATCAGTTCAAACGGGGAGACTTTAAAAACAATTTTTTTTGTATTTTTTATATTTTCTGAAAACAAATAACTAACAAGAAGATAAACACTCTATTTTTGTGAGAATCACCGGGAAGAAGATCATATCAGCAACATCAAGCTGTATTCACACTATTTGATAATTCTATATGTAATTTTCATGACAAACAATTCAAGACGATTACCAGTATTGTTTATCCAGTTAAACAAAATACATGAACATTTCAAGTACCATTACCTAGTGATATGTTAAGATAATTATATACTGATATACTAGTGTGTCCCACTTCAGGACATATCCCCACGATCAAGGTATGCACAAAGATGCCTTGTAGTAGGTGAGTATACAGAAATTCATCCTTTTTAATTTACAACTTTAGATAATTGGTGATCAGGTCAGTACTTCCGTACAGCAAAGAAACCAATATCCAACCAGGGTGGGGCTAATACCAAATTTTTGTACGATTAAGGCAATTTGCGCGTTTGAATGATTCTCTAGGAGAGCTTCATCAATTTCTAGGATTTGGTATTTTAGCTCTTTTAAGATATCCTGGTTGTGCCTAGGTCAGCATATATCTGGATGCAGCAAAAGGACAATCTTGATACACCGGATGAAATAATGATATAAAGACCTAAAACCTCAGATTTTGGCAATCTATCAACACAAGATTTAAGGACAAAACCATACACCACTAATATGCTACCCACTCATATACAGTTCGTTATATTTATATCACCAAGGTAAGTTGATTATTTCATGCCTTTCGCCTACTGATACATCATATGATGATGTTGCTATCACACTTAAGCAATTTAATTTTAATTTAGTGTGAAAGTCTAACTTGGGTTGGTGCATAATAGCTTAATAGTTTACTAGTTTAGTCTTTGGATATATTGTATTGGGTTTAGCATTTGTGTTTAGCTTGTTTAGAGTTGTAATGGGCTTGGAGAATGGCCTAGCCCAGTCTAAAGCCTAGTATGCAGACATGTAGTATATATATACATGTTGTGCATTAGGGTTTGATGTTAGTTGAAATAAGTGGTTAGAAGAAAGGAGTGTGAGAAATCTATAGAGAGTGGCTAAGTGATTTCTTGTGTGCTGGAATTGATTGTAAACATTCGTGTTAGATAATAAATCTAGACCACAAGAATTCTCTCAGCTCTCTCTGAAGTGATTAATTGAGTAACTGAGCAACCTTAACCCTAATGCAAAAATCTCTTTATATAGAGACAAGTTTGCAACTGGGCTAGGGTTTCACCACATGGGCTGCAAATGGGACTAGGCCCAATTCGCCTACCACTCACTATAATGTGTCTAGTTTAGCCCAATCACTTCTAATCAACTACTACAGTTTCTAAATCCACTAACTATTTATCGTTTTACTAATTACAAGATATCCAAAGACCAAATCTATGTTGTTGTCTCAAATATACACCAACAAACTCCCCCTTGACAATAGCTTCATAAAACAACTTTGTCTTCAGTCTCTTGCAATCTTCAACATCTTTGGAAATCGTTGGTCTTTGGATAGCTTCAGCTTTAATAGCTTCTGTCAGCAACAGACTCCCCCTAAGCTGATGTATCCAATCACCAAATCTTCTAAATCGTTAGCGTTTGAGTAAACTCTAGTTTAGCCCTTGCATAGCAATGTTCAACATTCTTCAAACTTTGTCTACAATGTAGAAAGGAGGTTCTACCATGCATCCAATCAACTCCTCTACACCAAACTTTTCAACAACACACTACTACAATCTGTATACTATAAAACAAAGATCTCGAGAAACTATAAGAATTTTTCAACACAAGTTCACAAATTATTATTATTCAAGATATGAAAAAACTATATCACAGATTAAGCACTTCTCAACTCAAACCAGACACTTAAAATTTTAAGCACATTAAACCTGCAAGATTTTAAAATTTTGAACTCATCTTTTAACATGGTCTCCCCCTATCAGTAACAACTCCTCCACGAACAACTATTTTTCGTACATTAAGAATTTACAAATAAATGAAATCTTTTTGGATTTATATATTTTCTGAAAGCAAATAAATAAAAAATAATAAAAAACCTGTTTTTTTGTGAGAATCACCGGGAAGAAGATCATATCAGCAACATTAAACTGTTTTCAGACTATTAAATAATTCCATATATAATGTGCATGAAAAGAAGTTCAAGACGATTACCGGTATTGTTTATCCACTTTAACAAAAATACATGAACAGTTCAAGTAACATTACCTAGTGATATGTTAAGATAATTTTATACTGATATACTAGTGTGTCCTACTTGAGGACATACCCCCACGATCAAGGTATTGAAAAAGATTCCTCGTAGTAGGTGAGTATACCGAAATTCATCCTTTTTTATTTACGACGTTAGATAATTGGTGATACCAAAATTTGGAACGATTTTTGGGATTTGGCATTTTAGCTCTCTAGTAGAGCTTTTTCAATTTTTGGGATTTGGCATTTTAGCTCTTTTAAAATATCCTTGTTATGCCTAGGTCAGCATATATCTGGATGCAGTAGAAGGACAACCTTGTTACCCCGGATGAAATAATGATATAAAGACCTAAAACCTCATATTTTGGCAATCTATCAACGCAAAATTTAAGGTTATAAAACCATACGCCACTGATATGTTACCCACTCATGCACAGTTCGTTATGTTTATATCACCAAGGTAAGTTGATTATTTCATATCTTTTTCCTACTAATACATCATATGATGAAGCTGCTATCACACTTAAGCAATTTTAATTTTAGTGTGACAGTCTAAGTTGCTAATGTACTATCATTTCTTCTTTTCCACACTGTGAAAACTCATTATTGATTTTTTTTTGATGTTTTGATTTAAAAAAAATTAAAGTTTAGATAATTGGTGATTAGGTCAGTACTTTCGTACAACAAAGAGACCAATATCTAACGAGGGTTAGGGCAAATACAAAACTTTTGGAATGATTGATTCAATTTGCACATTTGAATGACTCTCTAGGAGAGCTTCTTTAATTTTTGGGATGTGGCATTTATCTCTTTTAAAATATCCTCGTTAACCCTAGGTCAGCATATATCTGGATGCAGTAGAAGGACAACCATGGTACCCGGATGAAATAACGATATAAAGACCTAAAACCTCAGATTTTGGCAATCTATCAATGCAAGATTTAAGGTTATAAAACCATACGCCACTGATATGTTACCCACTCATACATAGTTCGTTATGTTTATATCACCAAGGTAAGTTGATTATTTCATGCCTTTTGCCTAATGATACATCGTATGATGAAGCTGCTATCACACTTAAGCATTTTAATTTTAGTGTCACAGTCTAAGTTGCTGATATACTATCATTTATTCTTTTCCACACTGTGAAAACTCATTATTGATTTTTTTTTTGATGTTTTGATTTTTTTTTTTAAAATTAAACTTTAGATAATTGGTGATTAGGTCAGTACTTCCGTACAACAAAGGACCAATATCTAACGAGGGTTAGGGCAAATACCAAATTTTGGTATGATTGATGCAATTTGCACATTTGAATGACTCTCTAGGAGAGCTTCTTAAATTTTTGGGATTTGGCATTTTAGCTCTTTTAAGATATACTGGTTGTGCGTAGGTCAGCATATATCTGGATGCAGCAGAAGGACAAGCTTGATACCCTGGATGAAATTACGATATAAAGACCTAAAACCTCAGATTTTGGCAATCTACCAATGCAAGATTTAATGTTATAAAACCATACGCCACTAATATGTTACCCACTCATACACAGTTCCTTATGTTTATATCACCACGGTAAGTTAATTATTTCAAGCCTTATGCCTATTGATACATTATATGATGAAGCTGCTATCACACTTAAGCAATTTTAATTTTAGTGTGACAATTTAAGTTGCTGATGTATTATCATTTCTTTTTTTCCACACTGTGAAAACTCATTTTTTATTTTTTATTTTTTTATATTTTGATTTAAGAAAAATTAAACTTTAGATAATTGGTGATCAGGTCAGTACTTCCGTACAGCAAAGAGACCATATCCAATGAGGGTTAGGGCAAATACCAAATTTTGGTACGATTGATGCAATTTGTACATTTGAATGACTCTCTAGTAGAGCTTTTTCAATTTTTGGGATTTGGCATTTTAGCTCTTTTAAGATATCCTGGCTGTGCCTAGGTCAGCATATATCTGGATGCAGCAGAAGGACAGCCTTGATACCCCGGATGAAATAACGATATAAAGACCTAAAACCTCAGATTTTTGCAATCTACCAACGCAAGATTTAAGGTTATAAAACCATACACCACTGATACGTTACCCACTCATACACAGTTCGTTATGTTTATATCACCAAGGTAAGTTGATTATTTCATGCCTTTGGCCTAGTGATACATCATATGATGAAGCTGTTATTACACTTAAGAAATTTAATTTTAGTGTGACAGTCTATGTTGCTGATGTACTATCAATTCTTCTTTTCCACACTGTGAAAACTCATTTTTGCTTTTTTAATTTTTTATGTTTTGATTTTTAAAAAAAAAATTTAACTTTACAACTTACTCCCCCTAAGCTCACGTACTAACTTAACTATTTTTTGCTTAGGGAAATTTCTCCCCTTAAATTTTTGTTTTTTACGGAGTAAGGTTTTAAATACAGAAATTTAAACACAAACAGACTCCCTCTTTAACCTGACAAAAAGTTTTTCACTTTTGATAAAACATTATCTATCACAGAAGTAAATAATTCGTTACCATGCGTAACCTACTATTCACCTCAGATGCTTTATAGGAATAACCACTATTGAACACATCAACAGTCCTTCTTGGTCATCCTGCATACACTCAATAACTTAGTTAGACTTGAGAACCCAAACCCTACCAGTTTTAGGTTGGCCATGAATATCAATATAACTTAATTTTGTCAATATCCATCACACCCTACTGGTGTCTTGGATGTCTTCCTAATTGTTGAACAAGATTTATAATTTCCACGAGATCTTTGATCGTGAAAGTTCCAATAAACTCTCAGATTTTCCGACCTTTGAAAATTATTATCTCGAAACCTTCTTCTCCCATTATCATATTCTGAACTTTGAAAAATTTATTGGATTATTTTGAACATTTGAGTTACTAAAACCCCTATATTCGTTTCTTCTTTGAAAATTTCCATTACCAGAAGTCTGGTATCGATTTTGATGTCCAAATTTTTTCCTTGTAAAACAATTTGATTGACCATTAACATGACTTGATTTTGGAGAAAAAATTCTTTGATTATCAAATCTTCTTGATGTTGAAGATTTAGGTTGAAATCTCGGTTAATTTGTCTGAGAACTTGGTTTTAAATTGTTATTTGAACCAACTTGATTTCCTTCCTTAACCTCAACCTTAGCCTCCAGTTTCTACCCTTTTTAAACGGACAACAACTAGCCACATGTCCTTTGTTGTGACATTTAAAACAAGATCTTTCTTAAAAATTTTCTTCCTATTAGATCCCTTTTTAAATGTTTTAACCATTTTTTCTTAAGTATCCTCATCCACTTTATGAGGTGTACTGTTAGACCTAACCGATTCTTTCAAAGACCTGGACTATTAGGTATGTCAACTCTTATCGGATCCACTACATCTGGTGTAGTAGGCACAAAATCTGTTCGCTCATTTTCATTTGGTAAAAAGGAGTAATCCTGATCCTCAGAAGATGAAGCTTTACTAAACCCCACTCTCGTTTTATCACTACTCCATTTAAAACCTTTTTGAATTTGAGTCCTGACTAACAAGGATTTTCAAAATTTGTCTAACATCCATTAAGTTCAACAACTTTGGCTTGTGCACCAGCCAATTCTTTGCACTTTTCTAGAAGCTTGTTAGTCTTATCCTTCAAAGTTTCACGAGCCAAATCAATGTATGTAACAATTCATAGACTTTGCTGGTTAAACTGTTGATTTCTTGTTCATTTGATTTGAGTTTATTTAAACAATTTGACTCCTTTTTACTCAAAATAATATTTGAATCTTTCTGTTTTTCTAATTTAGCTAATAGAATTTTGTTTTGTTTCCATAGTTTACCAACTTTACCTTGTAGTTCAGTGCAATCATGACAAGTATGACTTACAGATTGAAGATGTACGTGTACCTCTGCTGTAAGGTCATCTGTATAATCCATGCACACGGTAGCTCTTGTATCCTTCTCAGCTTCCTTCTTCTCTTCTTTCTTAGCATGTGTTTCTTCAATCCGTCACAGCTAAACATGCTTGTTCACATGTACTTTGTCTTGAAGAACTCTGATAACGTTTTCCTAAAGCTTCCCACAGCTCTCTAGAAGATTCATCCCTATTACAAATGTGTTTCATATCAATTGGCAAGGACATCTTTATCGCTGCTAAAGCTTTCTTCTCAACATCATACATACGTTTCTCAGAATCTTCCATCTTCTCATATGAAGGTACCAGAATTCTCCCGTTAACTCGTCGTCTGGGAGCAATGTAGCTATCAATCATACAGTTCCACATCTTAGAATCTTCACCTTGAACAAATGCCTCAAATCTCTTTTTCCAGTCTACATATTGTTCAACATTTATCAACTTTGGCCAATTATTAACACCCTCACTCATATTTTTCATTCTGACCATCTTTAACACATAGAGTATCAGTCTAATTGATTTTGGTATACCTGTGTCAAAACCCAAATTTAAACTCTCTTCTGGTCCTTCTTCGTGTTTTACCATAACCGTACAGACAAAAAACGTTCAAAAATTTGTCCGAAATGTGTGATTACCAAATTCATTTTTTTTAAATCACACGAGTCTAACCATGCAATTGGTTTGTCAATATTGTCTATGGATCAAATTCTGTGTACGAAAACGTTTAACTCTGGTTACGTCAGCTATTTAACTTTCCACCTTTGTGGGTACAAGTCGGAACAGTACCGAATTCAAAACAGTAATCGGATTAACAATCCGAGATGACAACTCGGAACAGTGATTCGAGATGCTAATCTGAGATGGTGATTCGGAACAGTGATCCGAGATGTATCCGAGATGCATTGTTACAATCCGAGATGCTTCCTTATTTATCCGAGATGCTTCCCAAACTCGAGATGCAATCCAAGATGCAATCCGATGAAAACCTATGATCCGAGATGCACTGTTCTGATATGAGATGCAACTATTTTGATCCGAGATGCAACTATTCTGATCCAAAATGCTTTTCTGATGATACGAAATACAACTCTTATGATCTGAAATGCAAGCTTTTTGATCCGAGATGCTTCTCTAATGATCCGAGATGCACTTCCTCTATCCGAGATCCCTGTTGTTTTTCCGAAATAAAAACAGAAACCCTAGAACAGCCGTCAAAACTTCAAAACAGCCTTCAAAAACGTCCAAAACTTCAACTTTTTCTGCTAAACGATTCCGAACTAAGCAAAACAAGAGCCGAATGCTCTGATACCAATTGTAGGTCCCCTAATCCTTATAGATCTTCACAGAATCGTCTATCCAACCTAGAGTGTGGAATCCTCTAGATCAGATTTCACAGAAAAACGAACAATAACAAGAACACGAACAACCACTTTCAATCAATCTTCTATTGATTATCCAACACCCATGTTTACAATCAATTCAAGACTCATAAGAAATCTCTCAGCCACTCTCTGTAGATTTCTCATACTCCTTTCTTCTAACCACTTCTTTTCAACTAACACCAAACCCTAATGCACAACATGTATATATATATACTACATGTCTACATACTAGGCTTTAGACTGGGCTAGGCGATTTTCCAAGCCCATTACAACTCTAAACAAGCTAAACACAAATGCTAAGCCCAATACAAAATATCCAAAGACTTAACTAGTAAACGATTAAGCTGTTGTCACAAATATGCACCAACAGACTCCCCATGACAATAGCTTCATAGTGTAATTTTCCCTTCAAACATCTTGTGATCTTTCGGTCTTTGGATAGCTTCAGCTATACACAGATTCTGAAATTAACAAAACAAATCGCCTTAGCATGGTGTTTTGTTAACCAACCCATTCCTATGATGATGTCAAAACTCCCGAGTTGCATTGGTGTGAGGTCAATGGGAAAAAAGGTGTTTATCCAGGTTCAATTGGCAACTATGAATGACATAGTCGAGTACAAGGTGTTCACAACTAGCTATTTCCACTGTTAAGGGTTTTCCTAGTTTAGTTCTAGGCATCCTTAGAAGAAAACATGAGGGAAAATATGTGAGATTGACATTAGATAATCAAGAGAGATGTTAAAAATATCGATGAAATATAAGGATGGTGGTCATTCTTTCGTTACTTGAAAACAAACAAACGGCATACGGTGACTAATCAAAGTAAATGGGTCTTTATAAAGTATCGCGAAGACATGCTTTAGCCTATAAGTGGACTCTCACCCCAAGAGTTCCCAGGTAAGAGTGACTGGTTTGATAATGCGGATTTGTACGAACACTTTAGCCTTAGACAGAAAACTCATGGTACAGGCATCCACCCTTCCAGATTGAACGTTTTCACATTAATAAAGCCAAACTTTGATGGGATTTTGAAAACTCACAAGGCTTTAAGCCTAAACAGATCATCTAAGGATAGATGATTGATTTTCAAAACGAATTTGTAACTTGTGGTATATGTTTTGGTAGTCACCTAAGGATAGGTGATGGTATTGTTTTTAAGAATCTAAACACAAGATAACTCACGTTAGGGTCCTAGGAAGGTTATAGTCTAGGTCAAAGCAATACTAATAACCTAATTCCCTATAACCATAAGCTAAAATACCAATCTTTCTATAACACCCCGACCGCGTAAAACAACATACGTGGTGGAAACATCGGGGAGTCATGTCAAAGAACTATTATTTCACAAATCATGGAATTTAAAATTTTGTGTTATTAAGTTCAATTTTTACATTGTCTTGGGATTAACAGAAACAACACATAAATAAATTTTCTTTCATGTTGTAAGTCACTAAGGCCCGCGTCCATTCCTACGTGAAGCATGCATCATATTATTAAGCATTGACTCCTGAAATATATGTGAAAAGAGAGTCAGCATAAAAATGCCGGCGAGTACATAGGTTTTGTGAGTGTGTCAAATTCGTGGCTTTGTATACATATTGCAACACCTCGTCTGACTACAAGAGTCGTTAAGTGAAAACCTCGTATCAAAAGTGTTTAATATTGCAATACAATTAACCAACTAAAACAAGTTGGTTAGAGTTGTGAAAACCTTATAGCCATTAATCTTGACCAAAACGTTTCTTTTGTGAAAACCTTGTAATAGATTGATTCAAAAGAAAACTTCGTATGGTAAATATCTTTAAGTGAAAATCATTGCGTGACATTGTTCAAAACCATTTGTCCGTTTTATAAACCATTTGTCAGTGTTATAAACCATTTGTCCTTGTTATAAGCCATTTATCCGTGTTAAAAATCAATCATGCGTGTTTTTTTATTATGAAAACTTTTGATCGTTCTTTAATGAACACATTCAAACCTATGTTGACTATACCACCAAAGGGTATCTTTAACTAGACTACCAAATCAACAAATGATTTGTTAATCTGAAACAGTTTCTGTCATTACCCAAACTTCCACCAAATCTAGTGAACAATCCGATAATGGGATTGTCAGTCCTATGGTACCATAACATACTACTTGCTGTCTCGGCCAAAGCTAATGAATGTCATTCGTGTTATCGATAGCGCATCAAAAAGTTGTTCACATTATTGAAATCGTATTGTTTCATATATAAACCATAGACTTTGTTTTTGAAAATTTGAAAATGATTCCGCACATATGAGTCACCCCAAAACATTTGTAAAACGTAAAACAGGGGAACTATCTACTCACTTTGAAATCATTTTGTATATATAAACCATGTATATTGTTTTGAAATCTTGAAAATAATTATAGCACATATGAATCACCCCAAAACATTTAAAAAATGTAAAAGAGGGGGCTATGTACTCACTTTGAAAATCATTTCGTATATATAAACTATGTACATTGTTCTAAAGTCTTGAAAGTAATTAGGCACATATGAATCACCCTAAAACATTTAGAAAATGTAAAAGAGGGAACTATGTACTCACTTGGGATTGCAAAAGTGTTCTTGATCAACGGAATAAACCAAGCTCAAACGTGTCCTAATGTGTTAGATAATGATGTTAGCGTGTCGAGACTACAAACGGGAGATCGGATAGAATGAAGTCTTATAAACCAAACGAGTGTTGGAAATCATGTGAAATGGTTTAACAAACTTAATATTCTGATTTGGAAAGGATCCTAAGTGCTTTTGACCCATTATGACTCGTTAAGGTAGTTTATGCCACTTTAACAAGTCACTAGCGTAAACGGGTGATCGTCCTATGATAAGTCTTAAATGCCCAAACATGTTTGAAAATGTTATAAGAGCAGTTTATATGTTAAAAATTTGGTTACATGTGTTTAAATTGGATTTATGTGCAAGAGGGCATTTTGGTCATCATTTTTTTAAGAACATAGAAGTAACTTATCATAACACTAACCAAACGACGTGACCATAAGGTATACCCTCAGTATGTTATTCCCTATACAACTGTGGTCACAAATATGTGTTTGGTTGGATCCTAAGATTGACCAAACGGGTCGGATTCGAAAGTCAAAGCGGTGATCAAGACCGCTCGACTTACGACCCTAAATAAGCACTAAACTAGAAGTGACGAGTTAGACAATTCAAATATGTCTAACTAAGTTTATAAAACTGATTTGGTATCAAAACTTCAAAAAATAGTTTCGTCGTAAAATGAACATCATGGGCATTTTTGACTAAAATTTTGACTCGTCACTTCGACTAGTAAACATGGTAATCAGAAGGTGAAATCGTTTGGGATTATAACCTTCATGACTACAATCACGTTGCAAAGTTCAATTGAACTTCAACTTGAGCAAAATATGGTCAAAACCAAAAGTCAATCAGGAAGCCAAACTGTTCGACTTTTAGCTGAAAATAACTAGAATAATGAACGAACTAGGAAGAGTACTTACTCGTGTTGAAGAACACTTTCAGAACTCAAGATAGGAGGCTTCCAAAGGCTGGAAACAAGCTCTAAGAAGGATAGAAAGAAGAACTTCACACTTTGCTTTGAAGCGTTTTGAAGTGGTGTGAAAAAAGGAAGAATCATGGGGTATTTATAGTATTTCAGGATGAATGAGGTGATGAAAAGTGTCCTCAAGTGTGGATTAGTGTCCTAACATGTGTCATCACCAAATTAAGTGTGGCAAAATGAGTGCTAGGTGTCAAAAATTGGAGATAAGTGGCAAACTTGGTGAAGAAGAAAAAATATTTATTATTTTTTGACATTTTTGGCCCTTGGACTTGTATTTTAACTTGTTTGCCATTTTTACCCCATTAACCTAATATTTGGGTTATATAAAGGTGTTAAGACATGTGTAATTTGGATTATGATCGAAAATGTTATGGATGTCGGTTCGTTTTGGTTGTACGGTTACGTGTTTCGCAAAAATACGTAAAGCACTTTAACGAACACGAAAATGATCAAAATTGTGCAACGATTGATATTTTTGCATTCTCATCAATAAAATACAAGATTTTATTGAATACAAAAATATTTGGAAATTAAACACAGGGTTTCATTGAATACGAAATTGTTTGTAATTGTGCAATGATTGAAAAGGTACAAATGTCACAACTTGACATCCCAAATAATCTCACTTATGATATTACATCAGTGGGAAATTCATTTTCAAGTTCTTTATCGATTAAAACTTTATTTTATGTAAAAAGGGTATTTTAGTCAAAATTGGCATAATAACGGAACTTGTGCATAAACTCAGATTTTGATTATGATTATGTAATATAACCTCAGGGGGTTATGCTACATTATATTACAATCATAATGCAGCCTTAGATCAGTATCTTACTAATTTAAATATGGTCTGAATAGAAAGTTAAAGTAGAAGTCAAACTTTGTGACTTTCAGTTGCGAACCAACCCTAGAACTGAAATTGACGAGTCGAACATGTTCTCACATGTTCTAATAATTATTACCAACTTATTTAAGTGTCAAAACATGTCTCATAACATATATAAACTTAGATCGTATTATTTTCAAAATCTAGCCTGTTTGACTTTTTTAATAATAAAACTTTGACCCGTCAATTGGTTTAGCAAATGTGATCTTTAGGAGGTGCCCTTGGTAGGGATTAACACCTACCTTATTACCATCACTTAGCCATGTTGGTCAAGAACAATGGCTGGAGCATAATGGTCTTAACCGAAAGTCAAAGCGTTTTCCGTAAATGCTTGACCTTTCGTTGTAAAAAGCCTATAAACAAAAATGCAAGAGAAAGGAACACTTACAAGTGATCATTTGATGAAATAGAACTAAGTTGGATGCTGTTTTCAGTTAGGAACTTCTAGAGGAAGGAGATAGAATGTTAATGAGAAAAGTGCAAGCTCAAGTGATGAACCATTGCACCTATTTATAGCTGGAGAGCTTGAAGGAGGTGATGCCAGGTGTTTGTAAGTGTTACAGGGAGCATACAAGTGTCCTAAAACGTGGCATAGCAGTTTGGAAGTCATGGTTTCAGTTCAAATGGTTTTTGGCAACTTGTGTGGGTGCCAAGCAAAATTTTCTATAGATACAGCCTTCTGGCGGCCCGCGAGAGACCAGGCCATGTCTCTCGTGGCCCACGAGCGGTTCATGGAAACCTTCAAACTTTGTCACATTTAGCTTCTCAACTTATCAAACTTCTAAAACACCTTTATAAGCATAATTAGCCCTCTGTAGCAAATATTTGGCATACCCCGGAGTATGCCCGGACATAGTCAAGCTCTCGGTTCGTTAAAAGGTCACTCATAGGTATAAATTAACATGTTGACACTTTAACCCCTCCATTGTCCAACTTTTACATTTTTACATAATTAATCCCTCTCTCGCATGAGTTGTCATGTCTATAAACAGGTGTTGTGTGTTCATTGTTTGTTAAAATTTTGGAAGTTCCCTAAAGGGAAACGCTGGCGGATTTTCTCCAGGAACTCTGCCAGCCACACAAGATGTATACTCTTTCGGTATGAAAGAATGAAAAGCATCCGCTGATTCTATTCCTATTTTTTGGTCAGCACTTTGTATGAGCTGGACTTTGTACGAGTGGGGCTTCGTATGAGTGATGCTTCGTACGAGTGATGATTCGTACGAGTGATGCTTCGTACGAGTGACAATTGGTCAGTCGTACGAGCCACTGAGGCTCACTCGTACGAGTGAAACTGATTATGTCTTTTCGATCGAGAATCTTCATTTCTCCGAATTTCAACGTGATTGTTGCATAGATCTAGTCGAAAATCAGTTTCTAACAATCCTATGGTTTCAATTTTAAATTATGTCCGTGGATTGTCCGTTTATTTGATGGTTTACGTCTAAAACCCCTTATACGTCCAAAATCATGAGCGTAGGTGAGTAATCAACTGTTAAATTGAATGAATCGGTACCGTAACTCTGATACCAGTTGTGGTCCCGTGGGTGGTGCTTGTAGACGGAAGTATGGGGATAGTACAGATTCGGCATAACGATATAACAAGTAGGAACATAATCAGCGGAATCTTTTCATTCATTCATACCAAAAGAGTATACATCTTGTTTGGCTAGCGGAGTTCCTAGAGAGAATCTGCCAGCGTTTCCCCTTCGGGAACTTCCAAAACTTGCAAACAATGAACACACAACACCTATTTATAGACATGACTGCTCGTGCGAAGCGAGCCTGTTGTCACTCGTACGAAGGGTCATTCGTACGAGTGAGATATTTTCACTCGTACGAGTAACTAAGTCACTCGTACGAAGCACATTGTCACTCGTACGAGGCACATGTCAATCGTACGAGCCAGTACTTGTTCGTCCTTGTGACGTGTGTTCGTCTCTAATCTATACAATATTCAATACACACTCTTTCTAGCATATTCGCACAGTGACAGCCATAAAGTGCATCAACAATATCACAAGTATTAGGACAAGTAAATCAGATCATAACATACACTAGTTTCCGTTATGACGCGAAACAAATAAAACAATGTCTAAAAGTGTTGGTAGAAAGTGTTGGGCGCACTACTCGCGGTTGCACAACTGAAGTTAGCAAAACCGCTAAAATAAAACAGAACAATGGATAACGGCATGCTAATGCCGTATATGAGTCCATATATACATGAAAACACTAATGTCGGAACACAACTTGCAATAATACATAACTTTCCGGTACAACGCCTAAAAATTACACAATTGTCCGTTTCGACCAAAAGGGTGACAATTTTAGTTTGTCCGCAACATTAATTCAGTATTTTCCGGATTCCAGAATTATAACAAAACAACGTTAAACACCCTAAAACATTATGAGAATAGCAGAAATACATAAAAGACATTGTTTCCGGTCTTACGGCCAACAGTGCACAACTTGACTAGAAAGCGACCGATTGTCGAACCGGCGAAAATTTTAATGGCTGATAGCCTCATACATTAATCTATAGAGCTAGTTAAGCTTCATATGGGACTCGAAGTCCATTCAACTATCTTGAGATCACAGAAACACAACTTCCAGAAATGTTCGACGACAAAATATATAAGTGCCGATATCGAGTGAACAAATAGACCAAAAGCTTTTTGGCCATCCTAACTCAACATATTCGGCTAGCAAACTAGTGAAGCATATTTCTAGGTCGGAAGTGCCCTAAATAAACACCATGGCACTTATGGTAGTCCAAAACAAAAGCTTCCAGTATGAAAGAATAAAGTTTGTATACTAGCCGATATCGTACCGATGAGCGAACTAGTGACGTTTTTGTTATCCAAAACTAATACCAATTAGTCAAGAGGACTAATTAACCTTGATTAACACCGTAAACCCTAATTACTTGCTAATGATGCAAGATCAATCCCTAATCCTCATACTTAAGCTAATCACCTAAATATCTACAATTTATCACATGTTATAAAAATTTAATTACACTTAGCCCCCCTCATTTTGGTGGATTCAAGTGGGTCCCACACCGACTTTATTTGTGAAAAAACATGTGGTTAGAAGCATGGTGTGAGATATTGTTGTGGCCTTTGAAAGATAGCAATTATATACTAGACCAAACACCATTCTTTCCATCATTTCTTACTTCACAAAAAAATTAAAACAAACCTTCTGTTGGTCTCTCTCTCCCACGGCTCACTACCACCACCACAAACCTCCATATTTCCACCATTAAACACTCCATTTATACACATTAAAGCCATTACAAGATCACCTAAGGTGCTTGCAAAGATGAGGGTCATTAGGGCTTTCTTGGAACTTCATCTTCTTCTTAATCTTCACTAATCTTGTGCAACTTTGTAAGATAATCTTTCATCATATCTAAGCGTCTTATAATGTCTAGATTATGAAAGTCCTTGTTGATCATCTTGAAAGTAAAGAAAATACAACTTAAAGATTCTAATCTCACCATTATAATCCACTAAATAAAGCTTATTATGTGTTGATTATGTGCTTTAGTGTTAACTAGTTAGCATGATTATGTTGATTATGAAAAAGTAAGGTGTTTAAAGTGGATGATCTTGTATGAATAACAATATAAATGATGATTTAAACATGGTGATGTTTAAATCTAAACAAGATCATTAACCTCATGATCCATGAAGATTACTACAACTTAAAAATGATTTACTACATATGTGTGATTTTCATAAGAAATAAACACCATGATTTAAGTTATAATCATCTTAAAAAGTGTAGTAAACGAAGGAGGTTAAAGTGGAAATAATGATTTGAAGATGTAACTAAAAGTGTGTCTTAAAGGTTCTAATAAATATATAAAGATCTCATTGTTATTAAGTTAAGTAGAAAAAATATATACTTAGAAAGATCATGGAAACTGAGGATGCATAAGTTGTAAATAAAGGATAATAAAGTGGTGTGTAATCTTGAGTTGATGATTGATCTTGATTATGGGTTTAAACTTGATTTAAATACGTTTTTGAAACGTGGAAAACGCCATAGTTTAGGGGAAACTATGGCGAAATTTTCTAAAAAACTAATCGCGTTTAAAGAACAATTAACAGGGTGATTAACGAGACTAAACGTGATTAGTAACCTAAACCGTCATTAAGAAAGTTTTAATGACAAGGTTAAACCCTAACCTTCCAAGAGTTTAACAAGTATATATATAAATTTTTACAAGTTAAAAGTAAGTATTTATTATATATATATATATATAACTTGTGGGAATAAAATCATATATGTACATATTTTGTCACCAAAAGTTTATGTATGAATACATGTGTATGTATGTGTGTGTATCTAGAAGTTTAGGTATATACCACAAAATACCCAACTTATACAAATACCTCAAACATATGAAGAATTACCAAGTGTAAATGACATGAAGCACACACACTTTTACAATATGTTTGAGGCAACAATCGGACGAACGGACTAATGCGGACGATGGGCGAATTTACACCATACATCACCGCGTCATCGACCAACGAACAAATCGCCAACATGAAAAGTTACTACAACGTTGGGTGATTTTCGACGAGAAAAGGTATATATTAAACCACAATGACCACATGTCTAAAATGATATATTTTAGACACTTAACGAATATATGTGTTTATCGATGACAAAATCTGGAAAGTTAAAATGTATAAGAATTACTAAGTGATTATATAAAAGTATATACATATACTTAAAAGTCAATCCTTGGTACAACTTAATAAATGTAAGATTTATACCATTTGGACTCTTGAATATAATTTGGCTAGGCCCATTATATAAAAGACATGGGCAAGACCCAATTACACAAAACATGTTAACATGGGCTAAGCCCAAAAGCATAAAATACATGGATTAGACCCAAACATATAATTTCATGGGCTAGGCCCAAACATATAAATTTCATGGGCTAGGCCCAAACATATAATTTCGTTGGATAGGCCCAAACATATAAATTACAAGGGCTAGGCAAAAACATGGGCTAGGCCCAATCACAAAAGAAAATGGGCTAGGCCCAATGACATAAATTACATGGGCTAGGCCCAATCATATGAAGACATGAGCTAGGCCCAATGACAAGCGACCTGTTCAGACACGATCTAAGAATGACAAAATAGATATGTATATATATACATATATATATCTATATATATTTGAGAAATATATGTATAAAAATATTAATCGAAAAACGAACTACCAACACTATGATAACATTAAGGTTGTCCTAATGTGATAAATACGTACACAACAAGAATTCAAGATGAAAAACTAGTACGAGGTCCAACGAGACCTTGGTGTCTAATGAAGTTAATAAACATGTATGTTACACACGTGTACGGACACCAAATTCGATAAGTACGACTTACGGAACACAAAACTATGATTTCATGTCCTTGTTTTCTGTTATTTCAAAATTTGTCTTAAAACTATCCAGGGGAAATACATGTCATAACAAACAGTATATTAGCTATAGGTTTAGATGATAACACGATCAAATGTGCGTAAGTAGGATGATGACAATAGTAACCATTAATCATGTAGTGACCAAGGTGCAAATGATATAGATCTACTGAGTTCGAGGCGCGCTCCACTCCTGTTTGGTAAACCTTTAGGAGTGCTTTTGTGATCCCAATGATGTCAAAGTTGTCTCGGTTAGGTTGCTTACTTATGGCACATATGTTAGGGTGCCCGCGACGCAACGATAGATCCTTAAACTCCATTATTGCTAATAACATACTCGCCAACTTTTGTTTACTACATGAACTCTCCAACTTTTGTTTACTTTTTAAAATTACATGTATTTCAGGACGCAAGGCATGAGAACATTTCGGGATATGGGAAATGACAAGACAACGAATGCCATCTTTTGGAGGATTTGCCTCTTATATCCCAACCTCGTATGAGCATATAGGGGTCAAAACCTCAGTTTGCATTTACCTTGAAACAATATTTTATTTTGAAGTGATGTATATCAAACTGTGTATCAGATGACAAAGTGAAAGCTATGAAATTACTTTTGGTAACTTATAAATGTCCAAAGGAAATATTTATATCAATATGGCATCGTTGTTGGTTTATACTTGTTTACTTGATTGGATGCAATGATTACCTCATAGTCACACGTTTGCGCTTCCGCCACGACCAGGCTGTGACATTTTCAGCCTTGTGACGAAAAGTAATCTGAATGTTGTCTTCAGTTTTATAACTCAAGCTCAGCTACAAGCTTAGAAGACAAACTACGTGTATGGCATGTCTCTTCCAAACAACTCAGCTGCATCTGCTACTACTCAGCAATATCCTCAGCACGCAAATGCGGTTTTCAGTCTAGTGAACCCCTCACCATCTCAGAATGTCCAATCCACACCCTCTGCAGAAAACCTTACCTTCCTGACTAAGCAGAATGAAGAAAAGTTGGATCTCTCAGTGTCTATGCTTAACAGTCTGCACGCTTTCCTTGAAGGTGATATTTTACCCACATTCGTTCTTGCAATAGAGGTTAATCAGGTGGTCAAAGAAGATATAGAGGAACTGGATGCGTCTTGGAACTTGGCCTTGGTAGCATTTCGAGAAGAGAAGTTTTAGAAAAGATGCGGTCGACATCCTATGTCAAATATTTGGACTAGATCCGTGAAAGACAAGCTGAGATGCTACAAATGTCATGAACCAGGACACTTTGCCAGGGATTGCAAGAAGTCACTAGTGACAACTGGCAAATAACTAGAAATTCCGTACAATGTAATCACTAATTTCGTCTTATAATCTCATGCATGATTATCGTAATTTAAATTCAAAACTGAGTTGTACGTTTCTAGGACATGTAAATATGATCATAACATATACTGGTTTACGTTATGATGAGAAACAAATCAAAACAATTCCCTAAGAGTGTTGGTAGAAAGTGCTGAATGCACTAAATGCGGTGACACTAACCGTGTCGGAAAACCCGCTGAAACGAATCCGAACAAGAAATGACGGCATGTTAATGCCATACCTGAGTCCATATACAAATGAAAACACATATTTGAGAACAACTATTACAATAATACATAACTTTCCTGTATAACGCCTAAATTTCAAAATTGTCCGTTTCGACCAAAAAGGCGATAAATGGTGATTTGTTGGTGCATAATGTCTATTGCCTACGTCTAGGATATATCTGTAATGTTTAAAAAGTTTACAAGTTAATGTTTAAATCATAAAATGTAAAGTTTATATGTTTTTACAGTGTCATTCGCATAAAACAGATGTGTGTTTCGTACGAGTGAGTCACTCATACGAAATACTATTTTATACGAATCATAGATGTTTGTTAGTGCACGCACTTCGGTACGAGTCATGTCGACTTATAAATAGGGAAGTGTTGTGTTAGAGCTGGTACGGATTTGTCATTTCATATGGCGAAGCTCTGTCAGTTGTTTACTTGCGTTTGTAACTTGAACGTCTTTAATACATCAGAAGCATTAAACAGTAAGTATTATCTTGTTTGACATATCTACCTCTCTAGCAATGAATTCCGCCTCTGCTAGTTGAGCGAGATCAAGTCGATTGCTCATTTCCGGAGCTCGATCCCCGTTCACAAGTGGTATCAGAGCCATGAGATCTGATCTACAGATAGACAACAAGTAGTTACTTTTCAGACTTAGATATATCTTCATCTTCATCAGTTTTCTAACCTTTGCTGGATTTTGGACAAATTTCAGACGAATTCATGGACAAAATGGACTAGGATTTTGGTAATTCAAGTTAATCTTCAATCTAATCAATCCATACCATAATTCGGACATAAAATTGAACTAAATCATGTTGAAATCGATAAAACTTGGTCAGTTAGAAGTTTGAATCAGTTTCGTACGAGTTTCGCACGAAATTAAGTATTCTTATTTTTGTACGAATCAGTTTAGAATTCATACGAACTTAAAGTTCATACACAATCTTGAAAATTTTTTCAGAATTTCAAATTGTTTCGTACTAAATGAATTGATCCGTACAAAATTCATCGCACAAAATTCTCTCAGTTCAAAACACTTATTTCGTATAAAAAATTGAATTGATTCATACGAAATCGAAGTTCTTGTGAGAGAATTTGAATCGTACAAAATATTTGTTTCGTGCAAATTCTTGTTTCGTACAAAATTTTTTGTCGACACAAAAAGTTGTCTAATCTGATCTGTCTGTGTTCGAGAAGTGTGTTCTAATTTTTTACAGGAAAAATGTCTGAGGAATTTTACAATGCGTTCGCCATATCGGTTGTTACCACAGCAGCAGCTCAAAACATCAATTTAGAGAATGAAATGGGAACAATGACTAAACCTCCAAAGCTTATGAATTTGGAAGAGTTTGATAGCTGGAGCGAGAGGTTTATGAACTGGGTGCAAGCTAACCATTTTACTTGCTTGTTTGCAATCGAGTTAAAATACATCACACCAGTTGGCGAAAATGGACTTGAAAAGACCCTCGCCCAATTCTCTGATGTTGAACGAGAAAGATTTATCAACGAAAAGAAAATGATGAACATTCTTCAGCAATCGATCAAAGAAGACATATTGGCTTTACAACAGCATGATGATAATGCGCAATCTTTGTGGAATGCTCTTCCACTCAAATTTCAAGGAAGTGCTCAACTCCGCAAAAGCAAAAGGGCATTATTAAGCAAAGAGTTTGACGTATTCACATTCATCAAAGGAGAAACAGTTAATCAGCTGATTGAGTGATACTGTCATCTGGTGGTTCATATGAAGAGAATGGGAATTGTGAAGACAAATGAAGAGCTTGTTGATAAGCTAGCTGATTCTCTGCCACAAGGTGAATGGTCAACTTACTTAACCATCTTGAAGAATGGAGTAGAATACAGCAATTTCTCGTTGCTCGCTTTATCGAGAGATTGGAAGGTCATGAATTAGAGATGCAAAAGATGGCCAAAAACCAGACTGTTCAAATGCTACAAGATGTGAATCTTTATTTCAAAAACAGTTCTGTTGCTCAAATCCAAGCGCCAAAGATTCAAACTGCGTTCAGTGCATATAGCTCACCAAGCACACCTCCAACTCAGTCAAGTGGTTTCCAATCATACCCAATAGTTGATCCGAATACACCTTCTAGTCAACAATCTTCTTTCGGATCAAAATGAATCTCAGAACAATCAACCCACTCCATCATCCAATGCAAGTCAAAGAATTCTGCAATGCAACATTGCTATTGACTTTCAGAACGCACAAAATTTTAACGAAAAGACAGCAAAACAACGTTGTCTCTACTTGCTTCAGTTCTTGAGTCATATGAAAGTCTTGTTGCTGGAAAGATTGGAAACTCTGAGATGACACGTGAAGACTACAATCAAATTGATCTAGTTGAAATGGAGTTGATTGATATAAAATGGTGTATGGCCTCGATCGTTCAACGAGCACAGAGATTTATGGAAATCACTGGTAAAGAAAATTTTGGAGGTTTTGACGGGAAACTTGGATTTGATAAATCCAAAGTTACTTGTTTCAAGTGTCGGAGAAAGGTCACTTTAAAAGAGAATGTCCAAACCGAGAGGTTCAAGGGAATCATAATCCTTTCGCCGATGACTATTACAAAAGAGCGATCTATCACCGACCACAACTAAGAACAAGAATCATGTCGATTGAAGACAAGCAACCTGAAACTAAAGATAAGGCTTTGGTTGTTACACAAGAAGACGAAGGGTTTAATTGGAACAAGTTTATTTCGAAAGGAGAAAGTTTGGCATGGTGGCTGAAATTATTGATGAACCAGAAGAAGAATCGGAGGCATTCTTTGATGAAGGACCTGAGGGTGACGATTATTACTATCATACTTCATCAGAGGAAGAGGAGCTTTTGAATGGTCCATTCAAACATCTTTTGCCTAACGATGTTTTAAAAACTTTTGAAGGATATTTCGCACCTACTCAACATTCAACAAATGAAGTGCAAAAGAAGCCGGTTGAAGATGTTAAAGTGGTTGAGAAAAAGGAATTACTGAAAGAAGACATCATTAAAGCATGCATGGCGAATGGAAATGAGGTAAACAAGTCATCTGAGAATGAAAAATCTTGTTCAAAGTGTGATGAACCATGTGGTGAGTGTCTTGTGAAAGACAAAAGATTTGCTGAATTGCAAAGTTTAACAGACAATTTGTCCAGCGATTACAAAACCACAAAGGAAGCTTATGACAAATTGATTGCGTCTGTTAAACAATATAATAAAGCACTCAGAGAAAATGATGTAACACTTATGATGCTTAAAGCAACAGTGATGGATACCCAAATGGCAATTAATATTCATCTAAACACTAAACCTGAGCTCAAAAGTGAGCTTGAGAAAATGAGAATTGAACCGAACGAGTTAACAAACTGTTAATTAGTTATTCCACAAGCTCATACGTCATAGATCACATTTTACCAAAAATTAAAATACTGAGGAATCTAAAAATGGTGAAACAAAGAGTGGAAGTTATGATCGAGTTCCTCCACCCATGTGGAACAGTTATGCTTGCAATCCATCTGAGGTGGAAAAGGCGCTAAATCTTAAATTGAAAACCGAACAGTTGCCTGAGGATATCGATATAACTTACACTAAAAATGATGTTGAATGTGATTCTGAAGTGGTAGAAAATGTGATTGAAAAAGTGTTAACAAATGAATCTGAAGTGGCCGAGTCTGAAATGTCTGAGAAGTCAAAATCTGATAACAAATCAGAAAATAGTTTAAATGATGATCCCAATGTCATAGTTTATAAAATGAGAGGATCTGATAAACTATTTGCGGATGAGGATTTTCCTATCAAGAATGTGAAAAGAGGTTGTGTTGATAAAATGTTCAAGCTGATGGAGGTAAGTCATGATGATTTAGATAAACATGATTCATCTTTCTATTCTAAATAAAAAACTGACAACCGACCTTACTATCGAAAAAATGGAGATTTTTCGGAAAACAAACGCGAAGGGTTGGGTTTTCAGAAGCAACATAAAACCAACAGGTCCCAAAAATTGGATTTTAGAAAGAAAATTAATTTTGTATTTGGGACAACAACCGAGAAGGAAAAGGAAATCATTGGTACTCAATCAAATGATGATTTTCTTAATGAAAAAGAGAAACAAAAACAGAAACAGGTTTTGAATACCTCTGTTCATAAGGATAGCAGGACATGCTTTAAATGCAAGAAAGTTGCACATATCGCACGATATTGTTCACAAGAAAGTTCAAAACCAGTTTCTTCTCTCGAAAAAGTTCAAGGATAAAAAGCAAAAAGCACCAATGGTTATGCCGAAACAAATTCTTAAAAGAAAGACTGAATCTCATCAAAATATTAAACCAATTATTCAACCTCAATCTAAGTTTGTAATTGGTGAAACATAAAAAAAAATTCAACAAAAAGATTCAAAATTTTATGTCAAAAGGGCTAAACCACAAACACAGAAATGGGTTGCTAAAATTGTTAAAATCAAATCTTTGAAGGTTGAATTCAAACCTGATGTTCCAAACAAAATTGAGCTTGAAAAGATTGAAAAGAACAAAGCGGGTCCAAAGTTCGACATTCCAAACCCACCCAAGACCAAACTGGCTTGGGTCTCTTTGTTTAAATGAATTTTGTTGATCATGTGTGCAGGGGCTCCAACGTTCGATATTGTAAAAATGGATCATGGATAGTGGAGCCTCTCGTCACATGACAGGAATGCCTGCGCAGGTCAATGATGTTAGAGCTATTCGAGGAGGATATGTTGGATTTGCTGGAACACAAGGAGGGAGGATTGTCGGAGAAGGGACTCTCTCGAACGGAGTTGTAGCGTTTGATAAAGTGAACTATATCGCCGAGCTTGAGAACAATCTGCTTAGTATCTCGCAAATTTGTGACAAGAAGTTCACGACATATTTCAACGATAAAGAATGTCTTATTCTAAAACCCGGTTTCAAGATTCAAGAAGAATCGATTCTGATGCGAGCTTCGTGAGAAAATGATTTATATGTCCTTGACATGAGCATCGCTTCTACCACGTCAAAGAAAGTTCAATGCTTTTTTCCAAAGCTACTGAGAAAGAGTCAATTTTATGGCACAGAAAATGGGGCACATTCATCTTCGAAAGATGAATTTTCTTGTGCATAACGAGTTAGTGGAGGGTGTAAATTTGAAAAGTTTTCATATATCAGATATTGTCTTTGCTGCAAAAAGGGGAAGCAGCATAAGAAGTCACACTCGAGAAAGCTATTGAATTCGATAAAGCTACCATAGAAAGACTACACATGGATCTCTTTGACCAGTCAATGTTAAAAGTATTCCAGGAGATCTATATTGTCTTGTCGTTACAGATGATTATTTTCGATATTCATGGGTGTTCTTTCTGGAAAGTAAGGATGAAACGTTTGAAACTCTTATGATCCTTTTCAGAAAACTCGAGAATTTATATCATTTGCCCATTAAGAGAATTCGCAGTGATAATGGAACGGAGTTTAAGAACGAGAAGATGCAAGAGTTCTGCAATGAATAGGGGATTCTTCATGAATTCAACGCCCCCTATGCTCCACAACAAAATGGAGTAGCTGAACAAAAGAATCGCACGTTGATAGAAACTACTAGAACAATGTTAGCTGATTCGAAATTACCGAACAGTTTTTGGAGTGAAGCAGTAGCATCAGCATGCTATACCCACTGCTTCTTGACTAGATATCATGTATCCAACGTGCCTATGCTCCCGTTATCAGTCTAATCCAAAAGAGTCACACCTGCTTATCGTTAAACACATAATGAGATATCTGAAGGGTTTTCCAAGCACCGGCTTGTGGTACCCTAGACATGATGAATTTAATCTTGCAGGTTACTCGGATTCTGATTTCGGAGCTGCAAACTGAATACAAAGTCTACAACGGTCGGCTGCCAGTTCTTCGGAACTCATTTGGTAACGTGGCAATGCAAGAAACAAACCGCGGTCGCTCTCTCTACCTGTGAGGCTGAATATGTTTCGGCTTCTAGTTGTTGTGCTCAGATTCTCTGGATACAGCAACAGATGAGAGATTTCGGTTTGCAATTTCTTGATACGCCTATATATGTAGATAATCAGGCCACGATCGATATCACCAAAAACTCATGTCAACACTCACGTACTAAACATATCGAGATTCGACACCACTTTATCCGTGATTGCTACGAGAAAAAGTTAGTCAGAATTGAGAAAATCCACACTGATGACCAAAAAGCAGATTTTTATACCAAAGCTTTTGATAAAAAAAAAGTTCAAAAATTTGTTAAAGCTAAATGGTTTAAAAAATATGATCTCACGGGATGTTTTTGAGGTTGAGTTTGAGGATGATGATGACTTGATGTGAATTTGTAATCGGTTAAACGTTTTATGAACATACTTTCTTATAATTTCTTAAAAAATCCAAAAATAAGTTTTTGATTTTAGGGGGAGAATATTTGAGGAAAATACAAAAACATTTAAAAAACCAAAAAGAGTTTTGTGTAAAAAGAGTGATCATAGTAAATCAAAAATAATAGTCACAGTATGCTAAAGAATTGTATTGTTTTAAAGTAATTAAGCAAGTCTTACTATGGATATGCCAATAGACTTCACTCGTTCAGTAAATTATATCTGAGATATAAACCTAAAAACACAAAACTGATTAACTTGTGGATTAACATCTTTTGGATATATGGACTTAGTACTCTGAAATTTCGTTTGAGAGAATGCTAGATTCTGTGATACTAGGTCTTTCTATTTGATTGATATCTGGGGTATTATTCGAGTTCTTCTGATTTTGCGGAAGCAATGACCTAGAACTCATATAATACTTTCGCATTATTTCCCCGAAAGCTGCATAAAAATGATTATGTCTTAAGCAATTATGACATTTGCAGTACCTAAAGACGAGACTTCATCTCTTTGCCTGTACGGTAGTACTAACCTGAGCTCTCAAGGTCTCGCATTCACCCTATATACAGATATCAATTGAATATATTCACCTGTAATATGACATTCTGGGAATCTCGATACGGGAGTATATTCTGAGATGGAGAAACATAGTTATTTCATGTTTATAATAATACCTTAACATATCTTGAAACAATTGAGAAACGAGAAAAAGTTTAAATGGACAAATATATTGGCAATCTAGGTAAATTTGTTTAAAAGCTTAAAAGATGTTTCTAGACTAACGGTACTGATGACTTATATGAATGCTTGAAATGATCCTCTGAAAAACACAAAATTCATAAAAATGTTATTATTCATTGAAAAATTTCTTCAAACCCAAACAGATTTTTAGTTTTCCTAGCTTGATAGTTTTAATTTTTGTTTATCGATGATAAAAACACTGATGGTTGGAATCATAGCAACATCTTGCTGTAGAAAGCTTGGAATCATGGGTTGGGAGCTAATTTTTAGCAACAAAGTTTACTCAAATGTCAAGAAAGTTAATTAATTTGAAACATTACATGTTAAAATAAATCTGTTTGGTCAAACATGGTCATTAACTTGGACTTGGAAAACAAATTGGAGAAAGATTGAGAAGAAGGAATCAAAGAAAACTGAAGAAAAAGAAGCCCGGATTGCCGAACGTTCAAGAATAGCATCTTTGAGGAGCTTTCAGTTTTTAAAGCGACGTCCTCTGACTGATCAAACGCCTATTGCTTCTGAGGAACGTCGAAAGCCGTAAAAAAGATTCTTTGGGCATTAAAGTCAAATCAAATTGAAGTTTTGAAGATTATCCAGACTACGACAACATCCAAGGGGGAGTTTGTTGGTGCATAATGTCTATTTCCTACGTCTAGGATATATCTGTAATGTTTATAAAGTTTACAAGTTATTGTTTAAATGAGAAAATGTAAAGTTTATATGTTTTTACGCTGTGATTCGCACGAAACAGATGTGTGTTTCGTACGAGTGAGTCACTCGTACGAAATGCTATTTCGTACGAATCATAGATGTTTGTTAGTGCACGCACTTTGGTACGAGTCATGTCGACCTATAAATAGGGAAGTGTTGTGTTAGAGCTGGTACGGATTTGTCATTTCATACAGCGAAGCTCTGTCAGTTTGTTTACTTGCGTCTGTAACTTGAACGTCTTTAATACATCAGAAGCATTAAATAGTAAGTATTATCTTTTTTGTCATATCTGCCTCTCTAGCAATGAATTCCGCCTCTGCTAGTTGAGCGAGATCAGGTCGATTGCTCATTTCGGGAGCTTGATCCCCGTTCACACGATTTGTCCGCAAGACCAATTCGAAGGATTCCGGATGCCAAGATAAGAATAAAACAATATTAAACATCCTAAAATAAGGTTAGAATAGCAAAAATGCACAAAACACATCGTTTCCGGTCATTCGTCAAACAGTGCACAACTAGACCAGAAATCGGCCGATCGTCAAAATGACGAAAATTTTAGTGGTCGATAGCCTCATCCGAGCGTCTAGTGAACTAGTTAAGCATGAATTGGAACTCGAAATCTATTCAACTAACATGAGGTTACGGAAACACAACTTTCGGAAAAGTTCGACAGCGGATCATAAAAGTGTCGATAGGATCGAACGGTCGAACGGAAGACATATCAGCAACCCTAATTCCTCGTGTATTCGTCTAGCGAACTAGTCATGAATATTTTTGGATCAGAAATGCCCTAATTTGACACCATCTTAGTCGTGGTAATCGAAATCAAACGCTTCCGGTAATAAATATATAGTTTCGTTTATTAGCGAATACTTCGACGATGAACGATCTAACGACATATCCGTCATCTGAAACTTATTTTGGAGGATCATATGGATTAAATGCAATATAATAACACCCTAAACACAAGTCTTATGCTTAAGATGCTAGAAGATTAACCCTAATCATCATAATTAATTTAAAGACCAAAATATCTATCTTTTTTTAACATGTGGTGAAAATAATTTACACTTACCCCCCCCCCCTCATAGTTGACGGTCACAAGTGCGTCCCACCCCACTTGATTTTGTTGAAATTTTGTGATTTTAAGTATGGTGTTAGGATTTCTTTTGATGAAACATGAAGATGTAAGTAATTATATAAGTTAACCTCCATCATTCTTATCATTTCATCCTTCAAAAAAATTCAAACTTTCCTCTCATTCTTCTTCCACTATCCCACGGCTACAACATAACCACCACACACCACCATTGAGCCACCTTAGAACACCACATTCCATACACTTTGAAGCTTAATAAAGCCCATAAGAAGCATTCAAGGATGGAGATCATTAGGGGTTCTTAAGGAGCTTATTTTCTTCCATAATCTTCAAGAGTGCACCCATTGTGAGCTAAGCTCCTCCATAATCTATCTTATTTTTATGCTTAGATTATTAGTGTACAAGTTGATCATCTTGAACATCAAGAAAAGGTACATCAAAAACCCTAAAATACAACATAATAATAACAATAAATATTGATTATTTTGTGTTGATTTCATGCTTATATGATGGTTAGATTGCATATTGAAGTTGTTTATGTTTATATTATGATATAAAAGTAGGATGATCTTGTGTGATTTAGTATAAAAATAAGGATTTAAACATGATAAGGTTTAAATCTAAACAAGATCATAACTTACATCATCACATAATTTTTATACATAAGAATGATTTTTATAAGAAATAAACATTTGTATTTAAGTTGTAATCACATTAAAATGTGTAGTAATCAAAGAGTTACATGCATGAACTTGTTTAAATAACATACTTAAGTATTGTTTTGAAAAGAAAAATAAGCACTAAAAACCCTCTTGATTTACTAGGGTTTTTAACAACAAAAGTCATGGATGATGATATGTAGATTATGTTAAATAAATAGTAGATGGTTTGTTGATGATGATTATGAGTTTAAACTGGTTTTAAATATGTTTTTAAAATGTGGAAAACGCCATAGTTTAGGGGAAACTATGGCGAAATTTTCTAAAAATCTAATCGCGATTAAAGCATGATTAGTGGGGTGATTCGTCAGACCCAAACACGATTAGTAACTTAAAACGTCATTAAGTGGACTCTAACTACGAAGGTTATTCTTAAATATCCAAGTGTTTAAAATAAAGTCACAAATATATATTTGTAAGAAAAATAAATACTTTTACAAATATATATATTCTTATATGGAAAATAATACAAGTGTTTGTATGCATATTTGTTGTTAATAAATAATATGTATACATGTGTGTATTGTATATGTATGTATTAGAAACTTAGGATATTCACAATAAAATACCCAATCTTATACAAAATACAAACACTCAAACAATATACCAAGTATTGGTGACATAATAAATACATTCTCACAATGCGTCGAAACAATAAATCGGACAATTAAAACAAATGCGAACAATAGGCGGACATTCAAGATTTCACCTTCACGTCGACGACAACGGACGATTCTCGACAAAAACAAACATGTAATAAACGACGCCGACAACGAGCCTAAATATATATTTAGACGTTTAACATGTTTATATATTACGAAATGAAAAATCCGGAAAGTTAAGTGTATTAAAAAGTTAGAAAAATATAAGTAAACACTATAATAAAAATGGGCTTACATATATAAACATTTGGGCTAGGCCCAATGGTGAAAATCATAGATTGGGCCCAAATACCATAATGGTTATGAATGAGGCCCAAATGTAATAAAGGCCTAAAACATATAAAAATACATGGGCTAGGCCCAACAACATAAAAGAAACATGGGCTAGACCCAAAGACATAAAAACATGGGCTAGCACCAAAGACATAAAATACATGGGCTAGGCCCGATGACGTAAAAACATTGGCTAGGACCAAAGACATAAAATACATGGGCTAGGCCCAATGACATGTAAAGGGCAAGGCCCAGTTCACAATTGTTTGAAAACAATAATATATATATATACATATATATATATATATATATATATATATATATATATATAACATTATTCATCGAACAAACGAACTACCAACACTAAGATCACATTATAAGTTGTTCAATCATGATAAGTAAATAAATAAAAAAAATTCAAGATGAACAACGTGTACAAGGTCCATTAAGACTTAGGTGTCTAATGAAACCAATACGCATGTAGGTTACAATACGTTGCAGACACCAATTGTTAAACAGTACGACTTAAAGGAACGCAAAAACTGTGAGTTTCATGTCCCTCCTTTCACTCATTTCAAGTTTAGTTTTAAACTATCGAGGGGAAATACATGTCATGTCAAAACTGTATGTTAGCTTTGGGTTAGCAGATAACAGATCACTGTGCGTAAGTAGGATGATGACAATAGTAACCATTAATCACTTAGTGACCAAGGTGCAAATGAAGTAGATCTATTGATTTTGAGACCCGCTCCACTCCTTGTTGGTATACCCTTCGGAGTGCTTTTGTGATCCCAATGATGTCAAAGTAGTCTCGGTTTGGTTACTTACTTATGGCACAAGTATGTCAGGGTGCTCGCGACACACTGATAGATCCCTAATTAACTCATTTATGCTAATAACATACTTGGATTTCAATACAGGTTTTCAAGGATGACATTTTGATATGAAAACATTAAACTACATGAACTCGCCAACTTTAGTTGAGTTTTTAAAATTACATGTGTTTCAGGACGCAGGGCTTGAGATGGTGATGGGATCCAGGTGTGGGATTTTCAAGACAACGATGTATTACTTTTGGAGGGTTTGCTCTTTATATCCCAACCTCGTTTGGGTATATAGGGGTCAAAGCCTCAACCTTAATCTGTGATGAAAAAACTACCTTATTTTGGAACACTGTCTCTTAAAACTATGTTTGTCTTGGAAATCTGAAACTGGTAACAATGTAATTCCACCTTTTGAAAGTTGTAATATCGAAACGAAACTTATGAATGGCATGCATCATTGTTCAATTATAGTGTTTACTATATTGGGTGCAATGATTACCTAATAGTCACACACTTGCGCTTCCGCTACGACCAGGATGTGACAGGTTGGTATCAGAGCTCCGATTGTAGTGAACCAGGGAAAAACTTTTTACTTAAAGTTGGTCTACAATCACCAGGGACTCACACATGAAAACAAAGTTTTAAAACATGAAAGAAATGTTTTGGAATTAACAAAAAAAACAAAAAGGTTTTCATTGTGTCACTATAACACAAGGATCTACCACACGAGCTCAACTATAAGTAATGAGCATAGTCAATACATAGTAATAATGGATAGACAAAAAATAGTAAGATTCAATGGATTACAGAAGAGAATAAGCTTTGCATGAGAAATGGTGATTAATTTAAAAATATATCATAAATTACTAACATGTATATATATGTATTGTACGGATTATTTGCCAGGACTATGGCTTCAGCATCCAGTTATGAGGAAGACCCAGAGGAGTATATATCCGATGATGGATATGATCCTGCTGCCGAGGCCCAACCTTTAGGGGATGGAGCCGAAGATGGAGACGATGGGGACTTCCAACCAGTGGCACTGATCGATCCTATGGAGGTAGATGCACCTCCAGTAGACAACGTATTGGCCATCCCTCAGCCCCTGCATGACATCATAGTGTATGGTCACCCGGAGGGTGAACACGCTATTGTACATCTGGCCGTGCCCCTTGCTGTGGTCCCTCCTGTGATTGATTTGGATGATGACGACGACGAGATACTAGCGTTCCATATGGAGCACATGGAGGACGACCTGGGAGATGGCGAGGTCTTCGACGATATCACTATACTCGAGATTGCACCCCCATATATTCCAGTCGTGGATATCTCGTCATCTACTGATGCTGCTCCGTGTGAGCATGAGGCAGATGATGCTTCGTCTGGCGTCCCAAGCACCCTGCATCCATGTATTCACCCCTTGCGGCCTCACAGCTCCTGTCAGTCCGTTCCTAGTCAGAGTCCCGACCCATGGACCCATTCATTATACAGGACCTGCCTGTTTCTACTCTCTGAGCGGCACTCCATGTGCCCCCGAGCAGCCACCACCGTACTTCTCTGAGAGGTCCACGTACTACCCTATTTTCTACCCATCCGCAGCTGGACCTTCTCATATGCAGGACCTTCATTCTCTGATAGAGTACCACCTGTGTATGACCCACGTCCCACACCACCTCCAGCAGGTATGTTTACTCCGACAGCTCCACCAGGCATGAGCCTTTCAGACCCTTATCATCCCTCACACTTTCCTTCGATCCCTGTGGAGGAAAGGGTGACTTCACATGACCTACAGCTCTCTCTGATCTTTCGTAGGATTTGGGAGATAGAGTCGCAACGTACTGCTCACGCCACTACCAAAGTGACATCTCCACCACTGTCATCACCGATACCAACCCCACCATCGTACCCACCTCCATCACCACCACCACTACCTCTATCACCACCACCGACTCCACCTTTCTACTGGCCATTCCACCACTCGTCATGCCCATCCGAGGCATGAGTGCAGGGGCTAGAGCAGTTTCAGTTGGATGCTACTAGGCGTATTTCTAGCCTCGAGGAGGATATGGCATACTATCACAGTATGTTCCCACGATCACCAATTCCACCACCCCCTCCACCCCAGTAGCATGTTTGTAGATATCTTTTGGGGATCAGTTGTACTTCTGTTGTTTCGGCGAATGAAGATCCAACCTTGAAGATCCCAACTTTTGGAAGACAACTATTTGACTTAAAGAAGCAATGTAGTAGAAAATGGTACTTTTGTAATGTAAAAACTTGTATTGACTAGGGTTGTGTACCCCTAAGTCCTTTTTGGCTCTTCGCGAACAAATTGTAACAAGTTGTCATTGTATAAAAATTTATTTTCTTTATGTTACATTGTATATCTTTTATGTTATGGTTGATTATTTCATGATGTGGTTATTTTATGATTGATGCATTGCACCGTGGTGATATTATGATTTATACTTTATGATGTTGTGAGCCATATGCAGGAAGACGATGGGTGTGCGTATGGCGTTTGCATATATTCATTATTTATTTATCATGTACCGATGTGCTATTGCATATATATAAAAAAATATATAATAAATAAATAAATAAATGGTAATAATAACATGAAAGTATTATTCGACTAATTGTGAGCGACATATTGTGTTAGAAGACAATGATGCCCCGCAGAAGAAGCTCAAACAACAACACCTCTACCCACCACACAAGAGGAGCTGAACGGACGTATCTCCAAAGCCATTGCACAGTACGAGGCAAACCGCTCTGAGCATACCGGCGGTACAGGAGGTTCAACAGGAGTAAATCCTCCCACTAGTAATACACGGTTTCTCATAAAACCTCGATACACTCTCATCCATCTTATTCGTGCTACATACTCATGCTTAAATGGCGTATCCAATGATTTCAGGTTGCACATATAAGCAGTTTCTTGACTGTAAATCTATGAACTTCGATGGTCCCGTAGGCAATGTAGCTTTCGTACATTGGACTGAGAGGGACATTCTTGGTTCAGACATTGCTGGGTATACGCAGCGATTCCATGACTTATCCCGAGTGGTGCCCTATCTAGTGGAGCGTGAATTCAAGCATATTGATAGGTACATTTGGGGACTTGCCCCAGAGATTCTGAGTTTGATTACCTCTTCAAAAGCCACAGAGATTGGTGGAAACAAGAAAGAATCTACCGAAGAGACCACTGTCTCCAACAAACGGAAATTTTCTCACGTCAAGAAAGGTTCTCGTGGTAACCACAACAATAACAAGAGGCAATCCGCGAGGAAGTTAAGGAAACCAAAGCCTATGTTACCACAACCATGAACACTACGGTTAAGAAAGATTATACTCGGGACGCACCGAAATGTCCCAAGTGTCCTTTCCACCATCACGGGGAATGTCGTGGCCCCAAGTGTGGAAAATGTGGTAAATTTTGGACACCAATCCGATGTGTGCCGAACCAATACTGGAGTGCAAGGTTGCTTTAGATGTGGAGACAAAGGACATTTCAAGAAAGATTGCCATAAGCAAATCAAGCGCGTGGGAGAGCGTTTGTAATTGGAGCTAAGGACGCTCGTCAGGATCCAAACGTGGTCACCGGTACGTTCCCTATCAATGATCACTTTGCATCTTTTCTCTTTGATACTGGGGCAGATTTCAGTTTTGTTTCAAAAGAGTTTAGGGATATACTTGGGGTAAAGTCGAGTAAACTAGATGTTCCCTACTCGATTGAGTTAGCTAACGGAATATTTAGTAGAGTCGAATGAAATAATAAAGAAATGTACGTTAGAGTTGGGTGAACGAAAGTTTGATATAGATCTATTACCAGTTCAACTGGGTAGTTTTGATGTTGTCATTGGAATGGATTCGCTATCCAATAATCGAGCCGAGGTTATATGTCATGAGAAGATCATTCGCATTCCCTTGTCCGATGGAGAACATTTGGTGATTCACGGGGAGAAGATTGATACACCTCTTCGAATCATAAACTGCATGAAGGCTCAGAAATGCTTGAGGAAAGGATGCATCGCTTTTCTTGCCCACGTGGTGGATAAGAAGCTTGAGAAACGCAAGATTGAGGACATACAAGTAGTGAGGGAATACCCCAAGGTCTTTCCGGAAGACTTGCCGGGACTACCCCCACCATGACAAATCGAATTTTGTATCGACTTAGTGCCAGGAGCTGCACCTATGGAAAAAGCTCCATACCGTCTAGCCCTCTCGGAAATGCAACAATTATCTACGCAGTTGCAAGAGCTGCTCGACAAAGGTTTCGTAAGACCGAGTTTCTTGCCTTGGGGAGCTCCGGTGCTATTGTGAAGAAAAAAGGACAGAACATTTCGAATGTGCATCGACTACCGGGAGTTAAACAAGTTAACTATCAAGAACCGGTACCCATTACAACGGATCGATGATTTGTTCGATCGGTTACAGGGATCGAGCTTTTACTCGAAGATTGATTTAAGATCCGGATATCATCATTTGAGAATCCAGGAGGAAAGTATTCCTAAGACAACGTTTAGGACCCGTTATGGTCATTATGAGTTCCTTGTTATGCCCTTTGGCCTAACGAACTCCCCTGCAGTATTCATGGATTTGATGAACCGGGTGTGTAATCCATACCTCGACAAATTCGTGATCGTATTCATAGATGATATACTAATATACTCACGCACCGAGAAGGAGCACGAACAACACCTGAGAACCATTTTGGGATTATCGAAGAAAGGACGGTTATACGCCAAGTTCTCGAAATGCGAATTTTGGATTCGCGAGGTGCAATTTCTTGGCCATGTGGTGAACGAGAACGAAATACATGTTGACCCTTCGAAGATCGAGGCAATAAAGAATTGACCACACCAAGAACTCCCACAGAAATACATGGGCTAGGCCCAATGACAAGAAAACATGGGCGAAGCCCAATGACATGTGAAGGGCAAGGCCCAGTTCACACATTGTTTGAAAACAATAATATATATATATATTTTAAGAAATATATAACAATATTCATCGAACAAACGAACTACCAACACTAAGATCACATTATAATTTGAAGAAATAACAAAAATTCAAAATGAACAACGTGTACAAGGTCCATTAAGACCTAGGTGTCTAATGAAACCAATAATCATGTAGGTTACAATACGTTGCAGACACCAATTGTTAAACAGTACGACTTAAAGGAACACAAAAACTGTGAGTTTCATGTCCCTCCTTTCACTCATTACAAGTTTAGTTTTAAACTATCGAGGGGAAATACATGTCATGTCAAAACTGTATGTTAGCTATGGTTAGCAGATAACAGATCACTGTGCGTAAGTAGGATGATGACAATAGTAACCATTAATCACTTAGTGACCAAGGTGCAAAAGAAGTAGATCTATTGAGTTTGAGACCCGCTCCACTCCTTGTTGGTATACCCTTCGGATGCTTTTGTGATCCCAATGATGTCAAAGTAGTCTCGGTTGGGTTACTTACTTATGGCACAAGTATGTCAGGGGCTCGCGACACACTGATAGATCCCTAATTAACTCATTTATGCTAATAACATACTTGGATTTCAATACAGGTTTTCAAGGATGACATTTTGATATGAAAACATTAAACTACATGAACTCGCCAACTTTATGTTGAGTTTTTAAAATTACATGTGTTTCAGGACGTAGGGCTTGAGATGGTGATGGGATCCGGGTGTGGGATTTCAAGACAACGATGTATTACTTTTGGAGGGTTTGCTCTTTATATCCCAACCTCGTTTGGGTATATAGGGGTCAAAGCCTCAACCTGAATCTGTGATGAAAACACTACCTTATTTTGGAACACTGTCTCTTAAAACTATGTTTGTACTGGAAATCTGAAACTGGTAACAATGTAATTCAACCTTTTGATAGTTGTAATATCGAAACGAAACTTATGAATGGCATGCATCGTTGTTCAATTATAATGTTTACTATATTAGGTGCAATGATTACCTAATAGTCACACTTGCGCTTCCGCTACGACCAGGGTGTGACAGGTTGGTATCAGAGCTCCGATTGTAGTGAACCAGGGAAAAACTTTTTACTTAAAGTTGGTCTACAATCACCAGGGACTCACACATGAAAACAAAGTTTTAAAACATGATAGAAATGTTTTGGAATTAAAACAAAATAACAAAAAGGTTTTCATTGTATCACTATAAAAAAAGGATCTATCACACGAGCTCAACTATAAGTAATGAGTAGAGTCAATACATGAGTAGTCAATAATGGATAGACAAAACACAGTAAGATTCCATGGAATACAAAAGAGAATAATCTTTGCATGAGAAATGGTGATTAATTTAAAAATATATCATAAGTTACTAACGTGTATGTATATGTATTGTACGGATTATTTGCCAGGACTATGGCTTCAGCATCGAGTTATGAGGAAGACCCAGAGGAGTATATATCCGATGATGGATATGATCCTGCTGCCGAGGCCCAACCTTTAGGGGATGAGCAGAAGATTGAGACGATGGGGACTTCCAACCACTAGCACTGATCGATCCTATGGAGGTAGATGCACCTCCAGCAGACGACGTATTGGCCATCCCTCAGCCCCCGCATGACATCATAGTGTATGGTCACCCGGAGGGTGAACATGCTATTGTACATCTGGCCGTGCCCCTTGCTGTGGTCCCTCCCGTGATTGATTTGGATGATGACGACGATGAGATACTAGTGTTCCACGTGTAGCACATGGAGGACGACCTGGGAGATGGCAAGGTCTTTGACGATATCGCTATACTCGAGATTCCACCCCTAGATATTCCAGTCGTGGGCATCTCGTTATCTACTGATACTGCTCCGAGTGAGCATGAGGCGGACGATGCTTCGTCTGCTGTCCCAGGCACCCCTGAATCCATGTATTCACCCCCTGCGGCCTCACCGGCTCCTATCAGTCCGTTCCCTGTCAGAGTCCCGTCCCATGGACCCATTCAATAAAAAGGACCTGCCTGTTTCTACTCTATGAGCGGCACTCCACGTGCCCCCGTGCAGCCACCACCGTACTTCTCTGAGTGGTCCACGTACCACCCTATTTTCAAGCCATCCGCAGTTGGGCCTTCTCATATGCCAGGACCATCATTCTCTGATAGAGTACCACCTGTGTATGACCCACGTCGCACACCACCTCCAGCAGGTATGTTTACTCAGACAGCTCCACCAGGCATGAGCCCTTCATACTCTTATCATCCCTCACACTTTCCTCCGATCCCTGTGGAGGAAAGGGTGACTTCAGATGACCTACAACTCTCTCTGATCTTTCGTAAGATTTGGCAGATTGAGTCGCAACGTACTGCTTACGCCACTATCAGAGTGACATCTCCACCACTGTCATCATCGATACCAACCCCACCATCATACCCACCTCCATCACCACCACCACTACCTCTATCACCGCCACCGACTCCACCTTTCTACTGGCCCTTCGACCACTCATCATGCCCGTCCGAGGCATGAGTGCAGGAGCTAGAGCAGTTTCAGATGGATGCTACTAGGCGTATTTCTAGCCTCGAGGAGGAGATGGCATACTATCACAGTATGTTCCCACGATCACCATTTCCACCACCCCCTCCACCCCAGTAGCATGTTTGTAGATATCTTTTGGGGAACAGCTGTACTTCTGTTGTTTCGGTTCATGAAGATCCAACCTTAAAGATCCCAACTTTTGGAAGACAACTATTTGTCTTAAAGAAGCAATGTAGTAGAAAATGGTACTTTTGTAATTTAAAAACTTGTATTGACTAGGGTTGTGTACCCCTAAGTCCTTTTTGGCTCTTCGCGAACAAATTGTAACAAGTTGTCATTGTATAAAAGTGTATTTTCTTTATGTTAATTGTGTATATCTTTTATGTTATGGTTGATTATTTCATGATGTGGTGATTTTATGATTGATGCATTGCACCATGGTGATATTATGATTTATACTTTATGATGTTGTGAGCTATGTGCAGGAAGACGATGGGTGTGCGTATGGTGTTTGCATATATTCATTATTTATTTATCATGTACCGATGTGCTATTGCATATATATAAAAAAATATATAATAAACAAATAAATAAATGGTAATAATAACATGAAAGTATTATTTGACTAATTGTGAGCGACATATTGTGTTAGAAGACAATGCTGCCCCGCAGAAGAAGCTCAAACAACAACACCCTACCCACCACACAAGAGGAGCTGAACGGACGTATCTCCAAAGCCATTGCATAGTACGAGGCAAACCGCTCTGAGCATAGCTGCGGTACAGGAGGTTCAACAGGAGTAAATCCTCCCACTGGTAATACACGGTTTCTCATAAAACCTCGATACACTCTCATCGATCTTATTCGTGCTACATACTCATGCTTAAATGGCGTATCCAATGATTTCAGGTTGTACATATAAGTAGTTTGTTGGCTGTAAACCTCTGAACTTCGATGGTCCCGGAGGCGCTGTAGCTTTGGTACGTTGACGAGAGGGACATTCTTGGTTCAGACATTGCTGGGTATACGTAGCGATTCCATGACTTATCCCGAGTGGTGCCCTATCTAGTGGAGCCTGAATTCCAGCGTATTGATAGGTACATTTGGGGACTTGCCCCAGAGATTCTGAGTTTGATTACCTCTTCCAAACCCACAGAGATTGGTGGAAACAAGAAATAATCTACCGAAGAGACCACTGTATCCAACAAACGGAAATTTTCTCACGTCAAGAAAGGTTCTCGTGGTAACCACAACAATAACAAGAGGCAAGTCGCGAGGGAAGTTAAGGAAACCAAAGCATATGTTACCACAACCACGAACACTGCGGTTAAGAAAGATTATACTAGGGACGCACCGAAATGTCCCAATTGTCCTTTCCACCATCACGGGAATGTCGTGGCCCCAAGTGTGGAAAATGTGGTAAATTTGGACACCGCCCCGAGTGTGCCGAACGAATACTAGAGAGCAAGGTTGCTTTAGATGTGGAGAAAAGGACATTTCATGAAAGATTGCCCTAAAGCGAATCAAGCGCGTGGGAGAGCGTTTGTAATTGGAGCTAAGGACGCTCGTCAGTATCCAAACGTGGTCACCGGTACGTTCCCTATCAATGAACACTTTGCATCTATTCTCTTTGATACCGGGGCAGATTTCAATTTCGTTTCAAAAGAGTTTAGGGATATACTTGGGGTAAAGTCGAGTAAACTAGATGTTCCCTACTCGATTGAATTAGCTAACGGAATATTAGTAGAGTCGAAAGAAATAATAAAGAAATGTACGTTAGAGTTGGGTGAACGAAAGTTTGATATAGATCTATTACCAGTTTAACTGGGTAGTTTTGATGTTGTCATTGGAATGGATTGGCTATCAATAATCGTGTTGAGGTTATATGTCATGAGAAGATCATTCGCATTCCCTTGTCCGATGGAGAACATTTGGTGATTCACGGGGAGAAGCTTGATACACCTCTTCGAATCATAAACTGCATGAAGGCTCAGAAATGATTGAGGAAAGGATGCATCGCTTTTCTTGGCCACGTGGTGGATAAAAAGGCCGAGGAACGCAAGATTGAGGACATACTAGTAGTGAGGGAATACCCCGAGGTCTTTCCGGAAGACTTGCCGGGACTACCTCCACCATGACAAGTCGAATTCCATATCGACTTAGTGCCAGGAGCTACACCTGTGGCAAAAGCTCCATACCGTCTAGCGCCCTCGGAAATGCAAGAATTATCTGCGTAGTTGCAAGAGCTGATCGACAAAGGTTTCATAAGACCGAGTTTCTCGCCTTGGGGAGCTCCGGTGCTATTTGTGAAGAAATAAGGACGGAACATTTCGCATGTGCATCGACTACTGGGAGTTAAACAAGTTAACTATCAAGAACTGGTACCCATTACCACGGATCGATGATCTGTTCGATCGGTTACAGGGATCGAGTTTTTACTCGAAGATTGATTTAAGATCCAGATATCATCAGTTGAGAATCCAGGAGGAAAGTATTCCTAAGACAACGTTTAGGACTCGTTACAGTCATTATGAGTTCCTTGTTATGCCCTTTGGCGTAACGAACGGCCCTGCAGTATTCATGGAATTGATGAACCGGGTGTGTAAGCCATACATCGACAAATTAGTGATCGTATTCATAGATGATATACTAATATACTCACACACCGAGAAGGAGCACGAACAACACCTGAGAACCATTTTGGAATTATTGAAGAAAGAACAGTTATACCCCAAGTTCTCGAAATGCGAATTTTGGATTCGCGAGGTGCAATTTCTTGGCCATGTGGTGAACAAGAACGGAATACATGTTGACCCTTCGTAGATCGAGGCAATAAAGAATTGGACCACACCAAGAACCCACAGAAATACGACAATTCCTAGGATTAGCGGGATATTACAGGAGATTTATTGAAAACATCTCCAAGGTTGCACAACCGCTAACCTCGCTAACCCAGAAGGATAGAAAGTTTGATTGGGGAGAGAAGCAGAATCGGCATTCCAAGTATTGAAAGAGAAGCTATGCAAAGCACCAATACTATCCCTCCCGGACGGTACCGATGACTTTGTGGTGTATTGCGATGCATCACATCAAGGTTTGGGTTGCGTGTTAATGCAACGAGAAAAAGAGATCGCGTACGCGTCTCGACAGTTGAAAGTTCATGAAATGAATTATACCACGCATGACCTAGAGCTAGGTGCCGTGGTATTTGCCTTGAAGATCTTGCGTCATTTCTATATGGCACTAAGTGTACCATATTCACAGATCATAAAAGTCTTCAACATATATTCAACCAAAAGGAACTAAATATGCGCCACCGACGTTGGGTGGAACTGTTGAATGATTATGACTGTGAGATCAAGTGTAAACCGGGCAAAGCAAATGTTGTAGCAGATGCTTTGAGTAGAAAAGAACGAGTCAAAACATTACGGGTGCGAGCTTTGGAGATGACAATCCAGACGAACTTCACAACTCGAGTGCGTGAAGCACAGCAAGAAGCATTGAAACCGGAAAACATTCCAGCTGAATCATTAAAGGGAATGGAAAACCAATTGGAACCAAACAAGGATGGAACTCTATATTCATGGAAAGGATCTGGATTCCCTATTATGGTTAGTTGCGAGACTTGGTGCTAGACGAAGCACACAAGTCCAAGTATTCGATACACCCAGGATCGGACAAAATGTACCAGGATCTGAGAGAATATTATTGGTGGCCTAATCTCAAAGGAGATATTGCGCCCTATGTTGGGAGATGCCTAACTTGTGCAAAGGTCAAGGCAGAATACAAAAAGCCATCCGGATTATTACAACAACCAGAGACTCCAGTTTGGAAGTGGGAGCAGATATCAATGGATTTCATTACAAAGTTACCACGGACCTCTTGAGGACATGACATGATCTGGGTTATCATTGACCGGCTAACCAAATCAACTCACTTCCTACCCATCCTCGAGAAAGACAGTACGGAGAAACTAGCGGAACTGTATCTGAAGGAGATTGTGGCACGTCATGGTGTGCCAATCTCGATAATCTCTGATAGAGATGGTCGCTTTGTGTCATGTATCTGGCAATCATTTCAAAATTCATTTGGTTCTCACTTGGATTTAAGCACAGCCTTTCACCCGCAGACCGATGGTCAGAGCGAGCAAACCATTCAAACATTAGAGGATATGCTTCGGGCCTGTGTGATGGATTTAGGCAGAAACTGGGATATTCATTTACCGTTGGTAGAGTTTTCCCACAAAACAGCTATCACACCAGTATCAAGGCCGCGCCATTCGAAGGACGAAAGTACCGATCACCGCTATGTTGGGCGGAAGTTGGTGACAGACAACTTATTGGTCCCCAAATAGTGCAAGAGACAACATACAAGATATTTAAGATACGTGAGCGTATTAAAGCAGCCCGAGATAGACAAAACAGCTACGCGGATCGAAGACGCAAACCATTATCCTTCGAGGTGGGAGACAAAATATTGTTAAAAGTCTCACCTTGGAAAGGCGTACCTAGGTTCTGGAAGCGCGGGAAGCTCAACCTGAGATATATTGGACATTTCGAAATTCTGGCAAAGATTGGTACTGTGGCTTAACAGTTAAAAATGCCAGAGGAACTCAATAACGTGCATGACACCTTTAATGTGTCTAATGTGAAGAAAAGTCCAACAAATGACACCGTTATTATTCCAGCAGATGAAATTCATGTTGATGAAAAATTACAATTCACCAAAGAACAAGTTGAAGTCATGGACCGGAAGGTCCAAAAGACAAGAAGAAGCTAAATCAAACTAGTGAAGGTACGCTGGAACTCACGTCACGGTCTCGAGTATACGTGGGAGCATGAAGATCAAATCAAGTCAAAATACCCCCACCTGTTTGAGAAGACTACTTCGGTGGACGCCTCAACCTAAATTTTGGGACGAAATTCTTTTGAACAGGGGGAGTATGTGACAACTGGCAAATAACAGGAAATTTCGTACAATGTAATCACTAATTTCGTCTTATAATCTCATGCATGATTATCATAATTTAAATTCAAAACTAAGTCGTACATTATTAGGACAACTAAATCTGATCATAACATATACTAGTTTCCGTTACGATGAGAAACAGACCAAAACAATGCCCTAAGAGTGTTGGTAGAAAGTGCTGAATGCACTAAATGCGGTGACACTAACCGTGTCGGAAAACCCGCTGAAAGGAATCCGAACAAGAAATAACGGCATGTTAATGCCATACCTGAGTCTATATACAAATGAAAACGTATATTTGAGAACAACTATTACAATAATACATAACTTTCCGGTATAACGCCTAAATTTCAAAATTGTCCGTTTCGACCAAAAAGGCGACAAACGGCGATTTGTCCGCAAGACCGATTCGGAGGATTTCGGATGCCAAGATAAGAATAAAACAATATTGAATATCCTAAAATAAGGTGAGAATAATAAAAATGCACAAAACACATCGTTTTCGGTCATTCGTCACACAGTGTACAACTCGACCGGAAAGCGGCCGATCGTCGAAACGACGAATATTTTAGTGGCCGATAGCCTCATCCGAGCGTCTAGTGAACTAGTTAAGCATTATTTGGAACTCGAAATCCATTCAACTAACATGAGGTCACGGAAACACAACTTTCGGAAAAGTTCGACGGCGGATCATAAAAGTGCCGATATTGATCGAACGGTCGAATATAAGACATATCGACAACCCTAATTCATCATGTATTCGTTAAGTGAACTAGTCATGAATATTTTTGGATCATAAATGCCCTAACTTGACACCATATTAGTTGTGGTAATAGAAATCAAACGCTTCGGATAATAAATATTTAGTTCCGTTTATTAGCAAATACTTCGACGATGAACGATCTAGCGATATATCCGTCATCCGAAACTTATTTTGGAGGATCATATGGATTAAATGCCATACAATTACACCCCAAACACAAGTCTTATGCTTAAGATGCTAGAAGATTAACCCTAATCACCATAATTAATTTAAACACCAAAATATCTATCTATTTTTAACATGTGGTGAAAATAATTTACACTTACCCCCCCATCATAGTTGACGGTCATAAGTGGGTCCCACCCCACTTGATTTTGTTGAAATTTTGTGATTTTAAGTATGGTGTTAGGATTTCTTTTGATGGAACATGAAGATGTAAGTAATTATATAAGATAACCTCCATCATTCTTATCATTTCATCCTTCAAAAAAATTCAAACTTTCCTCTCATTCTTCTTCCCCTATCCCACAGCTACAACATAACCACCACACACCACCATTGAGCCGCCTTAGAGCACCACATTCCATACACTTTGAAGCTTAATCAAGCCCATTAAAGAAGCATTCAAGGATGGAGATCATTATGGGTTCTTAAGGAGCTTATTTTCTTCCATAATCTTCAAGAAGCTTGTGCACCCATTGTGAGCTAATCTCCTCCATAATCTAATGCTTAGATTATTAGTGTACAAGTTGATCATCTTGAACATCAAGAAATGATACATCAAAAACCCTAAAATACAACATAATAATAACAATAAATATTGATTATTTTGTGTTGATTTCATGCTTATATGATGGTTAGATTGTATATTGAAGTTGTTTATGTTGATATTATGATATAAAGAGGATGATCTTGTGTGATTTAGCATAAAAATAAGGATTTAAACATGATAAGGTTTAAATCTAAACAAGATCATCACTTACATCATCCATGTAAATACTACAACTTAAACATAATTTTTATACATAAGAATGATTTTTATAAGAAATAAACATATGTATTTAAGTTGTAATCACATTAAAATGTGTAGTAATAAAAGAGTTACATGCATGAAATTGTTTAAATAAAATACTAAAGTATTGTTTTGGAAGAATAATAAACAACTAAAAACCCTCTTGATTAACTAGGGTTTTTAACAACAAAAGTCATGGATGATGATATGTAGATTATGTTAAATAAATAGTAGATGGTTTGTTGATGATGATTATGTGTTAAACAGGTTTTAAATACGTTTTGAAACCTGGAAAACGTCATAGTTTAGGGGAAACTATGACGAAATTTTCTAAAAATCTAATCGCAATTAAAGCATGATTAGTGGGGTGATTAGTGAGACTAAACGCGATTAGTAACTTAAAACGTCATTAAGTGGACTCTAATGACGAAGGTTATTCCTAAATAACCAAGTGGTTAAAATAAAGTCACAAATATAAATTTATAAGAAAATAAATACTTTTACAAATATATATTCTTATATGGAAAATAATACAAGTGTTTGTATGCATATTTGTTGCTAATAAATAATATGTATACATGTGTGTATTGTATATGTATGTATTAGAAACTTAGGGAATTCACAACAAAATACTCAATCTTATAATAAATACAAACACTCAAACAATATACCAAGTATTGGTGAGATAATAAATACATTCTCACAATGCGTCGAAACAATAAATCGGACAATTAAAACAAATGCAACCAATAGGCGGACATTCAAGATTTCACCTTCACGTCAACGACAACGGACGAATCTCGACAAAAACAAACATGTAATAAACGACGCCGACAACGAGCCTAAATATATATTTAGACGTTAACATGTTTATATATTATCGAAATAAAAATCCGGAAAGTTAAGTGTATTAAAAAGTTAGAAAAATTATAAGTAAACACTTATAATAAAAATGGGCTTACATATATATACATTTGGGCTAGGCCCAAATTGTGAAAATCATAGATTGGGCCCAAATTCCATAATGGTTATGAATGAGGCCTAAATCTAATAAAGGCCCAAAAACATATAAAAATACATGGTCTAGGCACAAAGACATAAAAAACATGGGCTAGGCCCAAAGACATAAACACATAGGCTAGGCCCAAAGACATAAAATACATGGGCTAGGCCCAATGACATAAAAACATAGGCTAGGCCCAAAGACATAAAATACTTGGGCTAGACCCAATAACAAGAAAACTTGGGCTAGGCCAAATGACATGTGAAGGGCAAGGCCCAGTTCACACATTGTTTGAAAACAATATATATATATATTTTTTAAGAAATATATATAACAATATTCATCGAACAAACGAACTACCAACACTAAGATCACATTATAAGTTGTTCAATCATAACAAGTAAATAAATAACAAGAATTCAAGATGAACAACATGTACACGGTCCATTAAGACCTAGGTGTCTAATGAAACCAATACGCATGTAGGTTATAATACGTTGCGGACACCAAAAGTTAAATAGTACGACTTAAAGTAACGCAAAAACTGTGAGTTTCATGTCCCTCCTTTCACTCATTTCAAGTTTTGTTTTAAACTATCGAGGGGAAATACATGTCATGTCAAAGCAGTATGTTAGCTATGGGTTAGCAGATAACAGATCACTGTGCATAAGTAGGATGATGACAATAGTAACCATTAATCACTTAGTGACCAAGGTGCAAAAGAAGTAGATCTATTGACTTTTAGACCCGCTCCACTCCTTGTTGGTATACCCTTCGGAGTGCTTTTGTGATCCCAATGATGTCAAAGTAGTCTCGGTTTAGTTACTTACGTATGGCACAAGTATGTCAGGGTGCTCGCGACACACTGATAGATCCCTAATTAACTCATTTATGCTAATAACATACTTGGATTTCAATACAGGTTTTCAAGGATGACATTTTGATATGAAAACATTAAACTACATGAACTCGCCCACTTTATGTTGACTTTTTAAAATTACATGTGTTTCAGGACGCAGGGCTTGAGCTGGTGATGGGATCCGGGTGTGGGATTTTCAAGACAACGACGTATTACTTTCGGAGGGTTTGCTTTTTATATCCCAACCTCGTTTGGGTATATAGGGGTCAAAGCCTCAACCTAAATATGTGATGAAAACACTACCTTATATTGGAACACTGTCTCTTAAAACTATGTTTGTCCTGGAAATCTGAAACTGGTAACAATGTAATTCCACCTTTTGATAGTTGTAATATCGAAACGAAACTTATGAATGGCATGCATCGTTGTGCAATTATAATGTTTACTATATTGGGTGCAATGATTACCTAATAGCCACACACTTGCACTTCCGCTACGACCAGGGTGTGACATCACTAGTGGGTTTTGAAGCAACTCAAGCTACTGATGCTATGAACTCAGAGAGATCCATGGTTCATGTTACTCTAGGTCAAACATCATCTTCAACTTCATCTAGCCAAGGAGTCACTAGAGAAGGAAAGGCGCTAATGGCACAAGAGCAATGTGGATTCAGCTAGGTAGATGCTGCAGCTCAAGTGAAATCTCTAAAGATCTCATAAGTTTCTGAAACAAACCACCAATGTTTGATGGCGCAAACCGAGGAACCTAAAACTCTTTCAAAACGGTAAACTCTCTTTTATGTTCCGAGCATTGTAGAAACAAAATTGCTTAGATGAGAGCACATAATTTTGGTATCAGTGATTACAACAGTGTCATGTCTAAGTGCATCGGTCTTCGAGAGAACAATAAAATTTTCTATGAAAAGATTGACGCGCTAAAGAAGGACATAGCTTAGCTCCACTTGGACGATAATCAACATTAATGTTGGGTCCATGATTACAAAAATAAACTAAATTTAAAAACTATGGAATGCGACTCTGTGAGAGCTGAGCTGGAACTTGTTACTAGAAAGTATCAACAAAATGAGTTAAACTTAAAGAAATTTGATACTACACTGTTCGTAATTTATGCAATGTACAGTTGGCATACAAGGAAAACAAGGGCAAAGGGTTGGGTTATAAGCATGTTTCCCCACCATATAATCATAATTATTCTAGAATGAATGTTACTAAGCAAGTGATAGAAAATTATGATAAACTGATATATAGCAAACGAAGTGATTAGAGTCCATGGGAATCTTTCAAACCAAATAATGGCAGACACATTGATTTTCAAAAACCCATGAGTTTTGTTAAAAACATTAATCAAGAATGCTTAAATGAATCAGTTGAAAAATTTAAACATGAAAAGGAGTTAACAAAAACTCCATCAGAGAGATCTTAGGAAAACATATTATCTTCTCATTCTGTAGACAATATTATCTATTTTAGTGTATGTGCAGCTTCAGCTAGCCAAGGAGTCACTGCTTTTTGGACTCAGGGTGTATCAACTTCATAGCCTACCGTACGTGAATTTCAGATCATATTAAACAATGTTGTTTGGACATGGTGTCCTCAAATCACCAACTCTTGTCACTAGAGAAATCACTGTGTGTTAAACCTACATATCAGATCATATTAAACATTGTTGTTTGGACTCAGGGTGTTGCAAAATGCTACTCATATACATACTTACACTTAATACATTAGGTCACGTGTAATGGGCCTAACACTTACACAATGCACAAAGGCACGCTAACACTTACCGAGCAACTAAAGGTGAGTTCACTACTCTTTCACAAGCATGCGTCCCGGGGGGACAAACTAAACATTCCTTATGTTGTAGTTTAAATTCGATGTTAGTTAATAAACTCAAACACTATCACGAAAGTCCCTATTTACAACCGAGCTAGTTGCCTGGGAGGCAACGGGGAATTAGTTGATAGCGATATTAGGTTTGACAAACCTCACACCGTGCTGGGAGGCGGGCATGAACTAAGGACCTCAAACACTTGATCAATGCTGCTAGACATTGATGAAGGCACAACAAACATAACAGTCATTCGATACCGAGTTATTGTTTGTTACATGTCTTTACACTAAAAACCTACTGGTTTTACGGTAAACAAACTTGTGAATTGGCCGGCTTAATCGCTGACACATTTTTCTACATGCTTTCAAGTCGTTAGATATGTGGTCGAACGGGAACTTGCAGTCTGAGGAGTGGGAGCTGTCATGGGTCGTATCGCTTGAGGAAACACTTGATGTTATGTTTAAATTTTGAAACAATGTGGTTTTGTTTGATATAACAATTATTTACACTTTCGCTGAACACATAATATTTTTTGAAAGCGTGTAATTTGGAATACGATTGTGTTTTATGTTATTTACTAATAGTTCAACATGATTAGTGGCTGGAACCTGGTACGTCATATGCCTCATGGTAAAACCCTGCATGTAGTAATTTGGGGGTGTGACAGTTGAGGAGTGGTTGGAAGTTGATGATGAACCACATCCAATTGATGCTGATGATTCAGATGTTTATTTGTGTGATAAACATGATAATTACGTTTGGAACTTTGTTCAGTCCATGGTTTTTGATACTCTGGGTTTTTCTAAAGTTGTTACAACTGGAACTTTGAATGTTGTGTTTTTTTATTCTGATTGTGATTTAACTGTTTTACTAGAAGAGTCCAAGGCATCCGTTTCAAGTGATTTAGACAACTATTCTAGTTTCCCTGAAACACAGATCTCTCTAAACATTGTGAAGTTAAATAATATTGTGTTGGATTGTGTGAATGAAATTGTTGATGAATAGGAGTTGTCTGATAAATCTAAGGATAAGGCTAAAGATGCTAACTCATCAGATAATGAGCAAAGTGTTTGTGAAAGTGGAACTATTGACGAAAATTGCTTATCATCTAGTAAACATGAATCAAATGATCCCCAAAGCTTTGTGTTTGATGAAACGGTTTCTAAAGAAACTAATTTAGTCATCTCCAAGAGCTCAGTTTCTAAAAAAAGGTTTCAAATGAGACTAAGCCTACAGGATCCACTTCTGCAAAGAAAAGGCGTTCACGAAAAACCAAAAAACAGCATAAAGGGAAAACTCAAGAGGAAATCTCCTCAAATGCTATTGATAAAAATCAAAAGAAAAACCCACCTCAAAAACTAACTGAACCTAAGTTGAAGGGTAAAGTTATCGATACTCACTCTTGTGCTGATGATTGTGAGAAGGTTTCATCCAAGAGTAAATATGCACAAAAGAAATCAGCACCTAGTGGAAAGAAGAGACCAAATCAGGTCCCCAGGATAACACAAGCAGAACTAAAAGTATTTTTCTCGAAAAGACAAACTTGTTTTAATTGTGGAATTCCAGGGCACATAGCCAGTAGTTGCATTCATCGTCCTCTCATGTCTTACCATTCTAGGAACACCTATCATTAGATGGCTTCACACTATCGACGTCGTGGACATCAACTCTATTAAGCCAAGCCTTCTGATGGAGACTTGAATCTAGCAAGCAAATCAATCAAAAGTTTTCAAACTCAAATGGTTTCCAAAATCAGTCCAAGAAAATAAAAGCAACATCTACCAAATTTATTTTGAATAATAATGAATCAAAAATCTGGAAACCCAAAATTCTTGCTAGATCTCAGTCTTAGTGTTCAAAATCGTCAAACTCTTCAACCACTTGTTTTCAAACCTCAAACTCTTCTAAAAGTCATGTGATCTTTCGTGAGATTTTGCGAACAAAGAGTGATGATCAACTCAGGTCGAATATGGCCTAGGTTCCAGTTACTCACTAATCTCGTTATGCATGCAAGATCGACTATGGATGGCTATCGTGAGACTTTGGTCTATCGATAGTGGTTGTTCTAGACACATGACAAGGGACATCTCCCAGTTGAAACATCAAAATCTTCGACGGCGGACTTGTCAACTTTGAAGGAGGAGAAACTGGAAGAATAACTATGAAGGGTAAAGTAAAAAATGGAGCTCTCAGCTTCTCTAATGTAAATTATGTTCCTGAACTCAAACACAATCTCTTGAGCGTCACTTAGATGTACGATAAAGGTCTAGAAGTTCTTTTCACAAAAGATGGATGCGTCATTTTAAAGCCAGGGATAGTTATACCGGAGGATTGGTACTTTCTTGAAGCCGAACGTCACGGAAATGCTTACGTGCTTGACATGAACAAAGGTCCATCTGATCCAGTTATCTATTTTTACTCTTAAATCGCCAAACATGATGCTATGTTGTGGCAACGTCATTTGGGTCATCTGAACATGAAGAATGTTAATCAACTAGTTAAAGGAGGAATAGTCAGAAACCTACCATCAAAGATTTTATGAAGATAGAGAAATGTGAATCTTGTGCCCATGGGAAACAACATTGTAAGCCTCACAAGTCCAAGCTTGTGCATACGACGTCTAAAGTTCTAAAACTGCTTCACATGGATCTTTTTGGTCCTGTTAATGTGCTGAGTATCTGAGGAAAAGAGTGAAACTACAAGACTTATAAAGATATTTGTCACTCTCATGAAGAATCAGTGAACGAGCGAGTAAGAATGCTGAGCTGAATAATTTATGCGCTTTGAAAGGAATTCATCGTCAATACAGTGCAGCTCGAACTCCTCAACAAAATGGAGTTGCTAAAGACGCAATCGAACTCTCATGGAAGTTGCTCGTATGATACTGATAGATTCTAGCCTTCCACTTATCTTTTGGGCAGAAGCAGTGACCACAACCTGCTATGTTCAAAATCATGCGCTTTGTTGATTCAGAATATCTATAGCCTACGTCTTAGGGTCATGTCGTGTATGTAATAGTGCTTCGATGTTAGATTTTGTGATTAATTGTATATAATAGGGACACTTCACATGAAGTGATAGCCACCTCGTACGATGTGAAGCTCACTTTGTACGAAGTGACCAACTCATACGAAGTGGCAAAGGCCAACTCACATGAAGTATGAGTCTATAAATAGGCGAGTTATGGTCTTGGTTAGCTAGCTGTTTGGTTGATTGTGAAGGCGAAACCCTGTCAAGTTAGTTTCAGAATTGTAAACGTTGAACGATATTAATGAAACTGAGCAGTTAAATAGTAACGATCATATTGTCACTAGTTAATCATAAAACCGCACATATTGACTAGATTTCAAGTTAGGCCCTATGCTTATTTGAATTTGCCGATCCCACAAGTGGTATCAGAGCCATGGAGGCCTGATTTGAATACATTTAATCAAGATTCAACCTTTGAAGACTTCTTATTCTACTCATTCTTCTTATTTTCCACTTTTGAAAATGAATTCATGGACAAAATGAACTGATTCTTCATTATAACATGTAAAACCAGTTTAGATAAACCCTTGAAAGAATAAGAGCTAAAACAACTGAATTTGTAGGATTGTTTGTCCAATAGCAAAGGTCCTATTTTGAGTATCTAGTCTATACATGTTGAATTCATATGAATTATTGACAAGTAACAAGATTATTTCATCAATTAACTAATTTCATTCATAGTTTAACAATTACAAATGATCAGGAAATCCGACAGACCTTCGTTGTCTCTATATATAGACATGCTACCTTCGTGCAAGGGTAGTTTATCTTCGCACAGAATTTACCTTCGTGCGAAGGTAGACTCTACCTTCGTACGAAGTTAAATACAAACATCGTAAAATCCAAAATTTAGCCTTATTACAAAATACAGACATAACCCTAAGACGCAGGCAATAGACATTATGCACCAACAAACTCCCCTTGGATGCTGCCAAAGTCTTGGTCTGTCTTCAAAAACTTCAAATGTTTGACTTTAACGCCCAAAGAAATTCTTGTATGGCTTCCCACGCTCTTCAGATGGTATTAGCGTTTGATTAGTCGTACGAGCCCACGTCATAAACTGAAATCTTCTTGAACGAGCTTCTTTTGAATTTTCTACAATCTTTTCCAAATATTGCTCCTATTTCAGAAATTCTCCTTTCTCTAACTCTCTCCATGACGATACCCACATCTTACCAGAATTAATACTATGTGCATAGCATAGTTAATCACACCCTGGTATTGCATCGCTTGCGTCTTTTCCTTTACATCAAAACAAATCTTGTTGAAGAACAAGCATTTGTATGTACAAGCTCTTCGATATCCCAGTACAACAATCTTCAAATCATACAAGTACCTCAAGTATTGAACACCATATTCTCTTTTAGTTGCATAGACATCCACCTCAGGAATTCATACCTAGCTCAAAATATCACTGAAAGATTTGTCTTTGTCGCGTATGAAGAATGCTAACAGTCGCCTGAACTTCCTTTCTTTTGGTAGTTCTTTAAACAACATCTTTTTAGCTTCTGCAATTTGTTCTTTAGATAGACGTTTCAGAATACTTCCCTCTACAACTGTCTCTTCAGTCCTTCTTTTTAACAAGTATCGTTTGCTTTACTAGAATATCTATTCAAAAGTTGGAAAGTTATTAGTTCCTTCACTAGAATAATTGATCGCTTTTTCATCATCAGATGCATCTTCAATAATTACCCTATCATACATGTCAGCATCCGGTATATGCTTGTAAACATAATCATTTAGCTCGATTGCACTGATGTTATTCAGTTCCTCTTAAAAGTAAAATTCGAATGATTCTTCATCAACTCCTAGCATAATAGCAATCTCTTCTTTTGTATAATTGTGCACAAACTCACCTTCCTCAACACTATGTTCCAGATACAAAATTCAGGGATTATAACAACCAGGAACATCTGTAAATGGAGTAGTTGTGAGGATTCCTGACTGTTCTTCATCGTGAGTCTGCTCATCCTGCTCCCCCTCGCGATGTGTATCATCTTCTTGGTTAGCAGAATCATTCAGATAAGCATGGTAATCAAAAAAATCCGTTTATCTTTGCAGTACCGTCAGTCAAGTACCTCCCTGAGTATCATGGTCATCATCACCCTTATCGTCGTCATCTTCTTTTTATCATTTTCATCATCTTTATCTTTGTCAGCATCCTCCTCGTCATCGTTATATTCATCTAACTCAACATCTATCTCAGCATACAATCTCTTTCGCTCTACAATCTTTTCAATCATAGGATTTTAGAAACATCCACTGGTCTTACAACAAGTATAAAATTAACTGGTTCAACATCAACATCTATATCGACTTCTTCCTTAGTCTCCGCACTAGTAGCAGTAATTTCTGGCACACATTTAGCTTCTAGGGCAGATTGTTCTATCACAGGAACCTCATCAATTTTCTCTTTCCCTTTGCCCAAAGCTTAGCATCTTCCTCTGCTTTCTTAGCCCGTTTGGTAGCTTTTTGTCTTGCTTCTTCACTTCTAAACGATCAAATTCAGCATCAAACTTTATTCCCAACCTGCTAGCCAAGACCTTCTGAAATAAATCAAATCTTTGATTATTTCTAGCTCGTTCATCCTCAAAATGATTTACCACCCACCTCAATCTATCATTATCAGTCACAAGACTTTCAATCACAACTTTCATATACTCTCGATCGTTTTCAAGAAATTTCACCCTGCCTTCAAATACTTCGTTATTATCTTCCAAGGCTTTGATTTTGCTTTCCAGCTCTACTATTTTGGAGTCGTTGAACATGTCTGCATCGAAGTTTTCATCAAGCCCTTCTGTAAATGGAATATCTCCAAAATCTATAGGAAATATGTCTAACATTAATTGTCTCAGAGCTGATTTAGGTGTTGGTTGTTTGGGTGTTGAATGAGTTTGTGGAGATATTGGTTGTGGTGGAGTTTGATGTAATGGTGTGATATGCTGTGGTGGTGGTGATGGTGGTTGTTGTGGTGAAGAAATGTGAATAGGTGATGTATATGGTTGTTCAACACTTTCAATCTCAGCTATATTTTCCTCATATATTTCCTTCTAGCTTGATTTATAGTGGGAGACACAGTACACTTTTTCGGAACATCAAGCTTGCTTTTAACTCTTTGTGCCTTCTTAATTGGCCTTTTAGCTTTAGAATCATTATCAGACGGAAAATACACATCATCGTCATCTCCAACCACTTTCTTCTTTTTGATATGAACCAACCTCTCAGCTTTTTCAACTTTGTCAAATGTATCTTTAGAATCTTCATCGTTATCACCATCTGCACCTTCCTTTTCTTTATCTGAGGTAGCAGAAATACCTCGTCTTCAACATTCACTTTAGCTTCAACATGTTGCTCAATAACTGGCTCAATCTCTACTTCCTCATCAGTAGATTCATCTTTGAGGACTGCTTCTCTCTTTCTTTTCTGAGTTTTGGCTTTTGGGGTACTCTGTTTCTTAGCATCTTCCTTTTCGTACCACACTCATCTCTTAGGCTCATAACCATCCACTGAGCAGCCTCATAATCAGAACAACTGTCTTCATTTCTCCATTTATTCTTTGGAGGTGCTTTGTATCTCTTATCTTTAAATCTCCTAAAGAAATTTTTGGCCACAGGCTCTGTACCAAAGATAATCCTGTCTTTCTTACGGCAGCACATCATTCTTGTTTTTGACTATGTTGGGAAATTGATCATCCAACATCATTTACACAAATATGGGGTATTGCAAAAACTTTTCTTTATCAATGTTTAACTGCATCTGCTTGAATATCATCTTGGTGAAGTTGTAAGGCTTGTGCAGCTTAAGTGCAGCGATCATGCACATCTGATAATCGACTATAGCATCACCTCCCTTTTCCTATGACTTAATGCAGATATCACAGAATGTACAAAAAAACTTGTAAGGCCTTCCAAGATTTTGCTTTATTGAACTGTGTATTGACATGCCCCTTATAGCCCATTTTATAAAAGCATCCTTTGCACATACGTTCAGTATACATCATTGGATCTGTATCATTGTCTTTGTAATCTAAACACTCTGTGAATCAGGGCTATAGCAATATACACCTCTTTATTTTCATTACTAATCCGCACAAAAGATCGTATAACTTTCTTCTCTGGTACATACTTTGCATGCTCCTAGAACCTCTGATATGTGAACGATATGCCTTGTGAGGATTTGTAAGTGCTTTAACAATTAGCAACTCACTCATAAACTTTAATATTGACTTGAAAGGAGCGATTTCTGGGATACTCTCATCAAGACACAACAACAGATGTTGTGTTTCTTGTCAAAATTCGATTTCTTTTCCAGTACAAACACAAACACGAAAACATTTAGATTTTTTTCCAAAAAATATGTTTTACCTTCATGTGAAGGTAACTAGTGTGAAGTGAACCTTTACCTTTGTGCCAAGGTAAATAATCAAAAATACATATTTGCACTTTATCTTTGTGTGAATATAAAATACCTTGGTGCGAAGATAACTTCTTTGAGCGAAGATAAAACTGTGTTGGAAATTGAACCTTACAAAAAGAACAGATGATAGAAAGCCCAAATATTTGACGATCCTTATAATAAATGAACATCTGCTGAAGCCAAGCTTTGTTGAAGACAAAGGTCAAGGTCTGCCCTAACAAAGCTCTGATGAAGACTCAAAGGCTTGCTAAGGTAAAGCTCTGCTGAAGACTAAAGCTAAGGTCTGCAAGGCAAAGCTCTGTTGAAGCCCAACAGAGGATGTCTCATCAGTGCTTACTTAGAGTTGTATTATATAGTTTGTAGCAGTGTTTAGCTTAGTAGATGTTGCAGTTTGTTTTAGTTTGTTACATGTCACCTTCAATGTTACGTCAACATAAGCGGTTTGCTCTGTACTATAAATAGAACAGTGTGTGAACTGTTCTATTCATCACTTCACCAAGACATTTTGTGTACGAGCAAATCAGAGTGATGTTAGGCTGACGGGGAGTTTGTAATCGTTCATGCATACGTAAATTCATAAATTTATAAAAGCATGTTTGTGAAAGCAATCTTCCTATTGTTGTGAATTTAAAGTTTATTATTTTTGCTGCACTATCCGTACAAGTTTATCCACTTCCATTTATTTCATCTTAAACATTCACAACAATATCAAACTCAAATCCTAACAATTGCTTCGTCAATCAATTTGATTTGAACAAATCAGCTTTTGCTGCTAATTCATTTTCTCGTTGGATTGAAAACAGAGTAAAAGTTTATTTACGCTCAAAGTAGTTTAAACAAAAACTTGTTTTACAAACAATTGAAAATGTCTCAAAATTCACAAGATCCTCACAACACCGGCAATATATTTAAACCACCGATTCTCGTCAGATCAGAGTACAATATCTGGCAGAGACGGATGGGTCATGTTCTTGCTCAGCAAAACATCGGTTGCTGGAAATAGGTTATCTTTGGACCTCATGTTTGAATGATACCAAGTACCAAAGAATCCTGAAAATTACTCCGAGCAAGATTTCCAAAAGATCGAGCTAGATGCAAAGGCATTTAGCATCGTGGCCTCTGCATTGCTAAATGATATCTATGCTGGCCTGTTGCATTGCAATAGTACAAAGGAGTTATGGGATGCTTTGAAAGAGCAATTCGATGGGACTAAGGAAGTAATTGAAAACAACAGAGATGTTTTGAATTAACAATATGAAACGTTTTGTCATGTGAAAGGGGAGTCATTAACCCAATAGTTTGAAAGATTTAGCTGTCTCATTAGTGAGCTTTAACTAGTTAATGTTGAGTTTGCAAATTTGACTTTAAATAGTCATTTTCTTAGATCATTGCCAGACAAGTGGGACACTATAGCTTTTGTAACTAGAAAAACAGTTAGGTTCAAAGAAATGAGTCTTACTCAGCTTCATTGTAGGCTCCTCACTTATGAGAGAGAGCTGAACCAGAAGAAAGAATCTATAAGAGTCTAGCAAAGTAGCTAATGACTATGCATTCGGTAGTACAACACTATTTTATCCAAGAAGAAGCCTCTAACACTTTTAAGGATCAGAGATGATCATTTCATTGAAATAACCTCTAGTGGTAGTTTCAGCTCTATTTCTTACACACCCAATTATGCTCTTACTACTAATGGGGAAAGCCAAACTTCTGATAACTTATCCTTTGAGTTGAATGACGTTCAATATTTTGACCCTATAGATTTGAAAGAAATGGATATTTTGCACCAGCTTGCCGTTTGCCTTGTTGGTTATTAGAGCTAGCAAGTATTACAAGAGACTTGGTAGAAAGTTTCCGGGTTGCATGGGGGGCTAAAAGTTTGGCTGGATAAGTCAAAGATTAAATGTTTCAAGTGTAATAGACTAGGTTATTTTGCTAGAGAATGTGGTCTCAAACATCTGGACCAATTATCTCACATCCTAGCCCTCGACCTCAAAACGCACAAAACACTGTCCATTATTCGCAGTATACCCCGGCTCCTCATATGCAAAACACTGCTCATTATGCACACCGTGTTACCACTATTTCTGTGCAATATGTTCAAACCACTATTCCTCAAATTCAATATGTTCAAGCACCAGCTCCTTAGGTTCAAATGCAACCTACACAATAGGTTACCCAAACCACTACTCAGGCAGAGGTTAATTAACAGAGCTTCTTTAATCAGGGCTTTGTTGATTAGAGTAGCTTGCCCGAGGATCTGACTCATAAAAACTTTGCTCTAATTGCTGACATTGAAAAGAAACAAAATGAATTTTTCTTATGGCATTAGAGTCTATAGTTGAGGGTATTGAATTGAGGAAGTGGAGCCTAAGTCTGATGTTCATGATGAAACAGTTGTTACACAAGAAAATTTGATGAAGAATTGAACCTCTGTCTAACCCATGAGATGCTAGTGTTTGTGGAGGTGAATGTGATTGTACCATGATGGCTGCTACTAAGGTATCTCCTTAGGTCTAAAAAGATATATGTTCAGATAATTGTATCATAGCTTTTGCTAACATAAAAGAGGTGAATGAAAACCTTAGGTATAAGACTTTGGATGATGAATTGCAGTTTGAAAAGCTTTCAAAAGAGCTAAAAAATAAACTGTTTGAAAAAGAATCTAAAATCGGCAACTTAAAATATTAAGCTAACATAACCAAGGACCAACTCCAAACTATGATAGAAAAATATCAGGTTTGCAAAAAGGAGTTGGAATCCACCCAAATCAGTTGTGAAAAATTGGTGGAATCTTGTGAAGGTTATGAGATTATGTTAGAAAACCAGGTCAAGAGTAACATAAACATTTGGCATTGGTTTCAAAGAAAAGTACCAAATTTATGAAAATGTTACTGGAAATGATTTTGGTGTGGTTGAAATGGTTACAACAAATTTGGCTGGTCAAGAAATCAAAGTCACTGATAAAAATGGAAATAAAATTTTTTTAGAAAGACATGAGGGGTCCTTAACTTTTGAGGAGATTGAGAAGTATCAATTTAAACCCACATGGTCTGATGAATGTGACATTATTGAAAATTTCAAACCAATGGATTTTACAACCATTGAAGGTGTCAAAGCACCAAAGGCAAGAATCATTCCCATAACAGATTTACCAGCAGATATTGTACAAAAAGTCTGACAACCAGAAAAAGAAAGAAAAGATCAAAAACCTGTTTTGGGATTTCTGTGAAAAGAAGAACCATGTTACCAATAACGGTTTTTCTTCTAAAAGCTTATGACATTAACAGAACAGCTATGATCATTGATTCTCCAAACTGCACAATTTGTAATAAAACATATCATAAAACTTAAGAGTGTGTTTATCTCAGAAACTTTGATGTGAAAAAGAATGAGTATCAATCCAAAACACTGGAGAGTTCAAAGACTAGTACTTCAAAAGGAAAGTCTAAATAGACCTTTGTGCTTGTTGAAACATCTATTACCAAAGCACTACACAAAACCTCTGCTCCCGGAGAGGTGCACGTAACAGATGCACCACCTGCCAACCAATACCCAAGAGGATACGGCCAACCAATTTACTAAAAGGTACCTCTTAGTTACGAGGGTTACAAAAGGCCCTCAAAACCAAGAGTAAATAGGCATCCTCATGGTTAATATCATCTGATAGGAGATGGGTCTCAATAGATGTTGTACAAAGATCTATTCAAACCACTAACCATTCTTCTAAATTTGAGACTGACATGTCTATGACCCCTTCCAAAGCGATTTTGGCTTTGGAAACACACCTAAACTAATTAATTACCATTGTGTAGGGAGCTTCTACTTGCCTTGATAGTTTATGGTATGTAGATAGTGGAGGCTCCAGCACATGACAGGATGTAGAGCCCTTCTCAAAGACTTCATGGCTCATGGAGGGGGTCAGGAACTGTTCAGGTTGGGAAACTCAAATTTGAAATGTCAATCTATTGACAATCTGAAAGTTAATCTTCTTAGTGTTTCACAAATGAGTGATAAGGGCTATGGGTCATTCTTCACTAAGAAAACTTGTCAGATTGTGGGGCCAGAAGTGGTTAATAAGATTGATCAAATCATAGCTGAGAGCAACCATAACTTGTTGCTCATAGGAGTGGCAATGTGTATGTGGTTGATATGTTGAAAGATAAGCCAATGACTGATGCCTGTCTATTTTCAGCTACCTCTAACAAAGAGACAGAACTATGGCAAAGAAGACTTGGGCACACAAATCTGACAACTATCACCACACTCTCTAAACAAGGCCTTGTAAGAGGTCTACCACAAAATTTCTTCACAAGATGAACATTGTGTTTCATGTTTAAAAGGCACACAACATAAAAGTTCATACAAGCCTATTGGTGAGTCCAAAACAAGTCTATACTTACAATTGTTGCATATAGACTTGTTTGGCCATGTAAAATCATGAGCCTTAAACAACAAAAGGTATTGCCTTGTTATTTTTGATGATTTTTCTAGGTTTACTTGGACTTACTTTTTGCACTCCAAGGATGAGACTACAAGCATCTTGCAAGGATTTGTGAAACAAGTTAAATAGCAATTTGACATGCCAGTAAAAGTCTTCAGGAGTGACAATGGCACAGATTTTAAAAATAAGGAGTTGGGTGAGTTTTGTGTGTCAAAAGGAATTGTAAGGCAGTACAACATTCCAAGAACACCAGAACAAAATAGGATGGTTGAAAGGAAATACAGAACTTTGATTGAAGCTGCCAGAACAATGCTTGCAAACTCAAGTTTACCCTTAACCTTTTGGGTAGAGGCTGTAAACACTACTTGCTAAGTGTAGAACCGAATCTTGATTAACCTTAGGCATCAAACAACTGCTTATGAAATTATGTATAAGATCAAACAACTGATCCCATATTTCAAAATCTTTGGCTGCCCATGTTTTATTGTGACCTTAAAAGATTCAATTTCAAAATTTTCAGCCAAAGTAGATTGTGGTTATTTTCTGGAATACTCAACCATGCTAAAGCCTATAGAGTATTTAATTCAAGGACTAGGTGTGTGGAAGAGACATTGAATGTAAATTTCAACGAACTTTTTTCATTAAAAATCCTAGCAAACCTTGCAGAATTGTTTGATCTAAATAAATTTACATTTGATGATGTGTCTGTCAAGACTAACCCTGCAGGTACACCATAATCTTCACCATAAGACTATAGATATGGCATTGTGATTCCACAATATAGAGTTACTTCCACAATCAGAGGAACAGATGTTATTAATAACTATGAAAACTCTGCCACTACTGGAACAACCACTTCTGATCCTCAATCCTCTGCCATCTCATCAAATATAACCTTTATTGATAAAAGTCCAACCATTGTGGATAAAACTCAACATGTTCTCACACCTCTCCCTCCAATGCCTCCACCTCCATTTCAAACATATGTTGGCTCTTCAAAATTGCGAACAGATGTTAGCTCAGATGATTCCCATCTGCAGCTTTCACCTTAAAATGCCATTATTCCATATAGGGGGATCTAATCTACCTTACAAGTCATCCATCCGATCAAATCATTGGTAACATCAATGAAGGGGTGCTCTCTAGAAGTCAATCCCAAAACATTTGCCTTTTGCTGGTTTCCTATCTCTCACACAACTTGTTAATTACCAAGAGGCACTAAAAGAGAATGGTTGGGTAGAAACCATGCAAGAAGAGCTCCTTCAGTTTTAAAGACAACAAGTATAGGAACTTGTACCATTCCCAAACGATGTATGTCCAACTGGCACAAAATGGGTCTTTAAAAACAAAACTGATTAAAGGGGTATTGTTGTTAAGAATAAAGCTAGGCTTGTGGTTCAAGGTTACAGACAGGAAGAAGGCATTGGCTATGATGAAACATTTGCTCATGTAGCAAGATTAGAAGCCATCAGACTGCTCTTAGCCTTTGCTGCTAACCACAACATCAAGGTGTTTCAAATAGATATCAAAAGTGCATTCTTGTATGGCAAGATCAAAGAAGAGGTATATGTTTGTCAACCTCCTGGTTTTGAAGATGCATTTTATCCTGATCATGTCTACAAGCTTAATAAAGATTTATATGGCTTCAAACAAGCAGCAAGAGTCTGGTATGAAACACTCTCCACTTTTCTCTTATCTTTAGGTTTTACAAGAGGTAGAATTGATAAAACCTTGTTTTTAAAATGGAGAGGAAAAAAATTGATGGTTGTCCAAAATTTATATGGATGACATCATTTTTCGATCCACATGCATTGCCATGTGTGAATTTCAGACAAGTCATGGTAGTAGAGTTCAAAATGAGTGCTATGGGTGAGCTCCAATGCTTTCTTGGTCTTCAAGTAAAGCAATTTCAAAATGGTACTTTCGTTCATCAAATTAACTATGTCAAAGAACTACTTACAAAATTTGATATGAATGGCTGACTGTCAACCATGTAGCACACCCATGGCAACCACAAAGCTTGTCATTGTTGATGACAAAGATGACTTGGTTGATCAAACTCCATATAGAAGCATGATAGGTTGTTTATTGTACATAACTGCATCAAGGCCATACATCATGTTTGCAACATGTGTTTGTGCTAGATCCTAGTCAGCACCTAGGAAGTCCAATCTCATTGCTGTAAAAGGGATATTCAAAGACATAAAAGGTGCTCCCACACTTGGTATCTGGTATCTAGCTAAAGGAAATATTGAGCTTTCAGGTTATTCAGATAGTGATTTTGTTGGATGCCACACCACAAGGAAGTAAACTTCAGGAGGCTGTCAATTCCTAGGAAATTGCTGCTGCAAGCTGTATGAGTCAACTCCTATGGCTTCAAAATGAATTGCTAGATTTTTGTGTAACTACTCTAAAGACTCCTCTCATGTTGGATAGTCAAGCAACTAGAAACATCATAATAAATCCAGTCTCTCATTCTACCACAAAACACACTGACATCAGACATCACCTTTACGAGAGATTGCTAGGAAAAATGTTTGATTTCTCTGCATCATGTTCCACTAGAGATCAAGTTGCAGATGTTCTAACCAAAGCATTAGGTACATCTACCTTTGAAATTCTGATCTCTAGGATCGGTATGCTAAACTTGGAATAAAAACAAAATTTTGTTATCCATGTGTAAATAGCATCAAGATGTTTTCAAAAAGTCAAAAAATTCATCCTTAAAAATAGCTAAAATTGAAATTTTTCAATAAATCTCTAAAGTCTACTCATAACCATTGTTTCTCAAACCTCTACTTGGCATGAAAATCAATCCGTTGTTAAAAGTGTATCCTCTGTTTCTACATCCACTGTTGCCGAAACCACTGTTTTCCGAATCCACTGATAATCTATCCTCTAATAGTATAAATTCACCACTATTCAGAACCACTGCTGGTATCAAGTTGAGGTTTCCACACAACTGTCTCCCATTATCCAACAGAGTTTACACATAGCCATCAGATCTTTTAAGAACTGCTGCCACATCAGCTTTCACCTTTTCCTTTATAAACCCTGTTCCATCCAAACAGTGTTTTACACTACAGTATTGAATTAAAAAGTTCTCCAAAGTGGTTTCTTCTTCACTAACCCTCATTCACTCTTCAATCATGACTTTGAACATCAAAAATCCCCACAACTACCTTCCTATCCTCAACACAATAGATAATAATGTTGCTTATCATGCAATGATCGATGTTCTAAACATCATCATACAAGGATATTCTACTAGCAAAGGATCCAATCTATGTGGACACACTTCGATAGTTTTGGGCAAATGCTAAAGTTGAGATTCAAAATAAAAAGCCATTTGCTATTACATCAAAGAATGGGTAGTCTCTTGTCTAAATTTCCCCATCCACCATTTCCACCACATATGGTCTAAATGACCTAAATGACCCCACTTCTTTCTGATGAATTCATTAAGCATGGTTCTGAAGGTCAAATGACAGGTATTACCATCTTTAAACCTAAATTTCCTGCTGACATGAAATTCTTTTTCCATACTTTACTGTTATGTTTGTCAGCCAAGACAACTGCTTTTAATGAATTACCTTTAAACATTCAGTATCTGGGTTATGCTACTTTAACAAAATCAAAATTTAATTTTTCCTAGGTATTGTTTTTTTAACTTGGTTGAAACTATAACAACGTTTCCAAAAATAAAGGTTTTCTTATACTAGGTTGTTGAGTTATTATCTTCAAAAACAAGTTTTTGAAACTGATTTTCAACAAGGTGTCATTTGTGAAATTGGCAGCCTTAAACATGAAACTTTTACAAGACTCTCTAACCAAAAGACAATGATTTTGAAAACACAAGCAAAGGGGAATGAGCCAATTTTAGATACTAACACATCCACTACTCAAATCTTTGTTGTTGAGCCCGCTGCTCTTGGTGAACATGGCACTATAACCAGTGTTGTGCAACCCCCACCGGAATCTACCCAAAGAAAACCTTCCAAATCCAAAAAGCCCTCCAAAAAGAAAACCAAACAGGTAACTCTAGAAGATGAGATCCTAGAGGATATACCTGTGATAACACCAAAGTCACTTGAAACCACTGCTGCTACTTCCTCACAATAGATGGAACAAAGATCTCCACGTAGCCAAACTCCTCTTGATTACTCACATAAGGAACTAGTTGTATCCACATGGACACCATATTATGAAGCTCTAGATTCACTTGAATCAATCTTCCACAGCCCCTCTCCCAGGACAATGTCTTTTTCTACACCACAACCCACTCCCACTTCTCCAACACTACCCACATTTCTAACATTGCTTGATGCAATAGAGAAAACTCAAAGAAACATCAGTCCCTCTCACTCACCCATTAAAGAGCGTCAAATTCTACATTTGACCGAGTCTGAGAAAACTATCTGATAGCCCACAAGCATTTGAGGAGGCTACACCCCTTGAGTTACTAGTAACTCTTGGTGGTATTTCAAGTGAAGCAGCCACTACAACTGATGACACAACAGTGTTTGAGTTGGACAATAGTTACATTAGTAAGACGTCCTTAAAGGCAACAGCTGCTGAGGCTACAAAAGTAACCTCTGTCCTAGTTGGAAGTCCCCAGTACCAAGACAAAGGGGTATTTGGTTATGAAAACATTAAGGTTCCTCATGTTGATGATCCGAATACAACTACCTCTGGTAGGAATTTAAACGATCCTATTAACTTTGGTGATAAATTAAAATACCAAGAATTAACGAAGAGGATGTCTTCAATGGAATCATCAATTGATGACCTTAAAACCATGATGAAGCAAGTCTTACAAAACTCTCAAAGTAAACCATCACCAACTAAAATGTTGATGAGCTATGGAAGAGTTGTGCAACCAATTATCTTAGCTCAGAGACAAGACATTCAGCATGAAAGACATATGAAGCTAATCAGGAACATGGTTGAGGCTAGTTACAAAGACACTCAAGCTGACATTAAAGCCATCAAAGACCAATTACTGAAAACAACTGGCTCTACCCCGGCTACAATTCTTGTTGAAGAAAAAGAAGATGATGCCAAAAAGGGGGAGAAAGATTCACTGAAGTTGCACCCTTATTCAAGTGCTAAACCAAAGGTGCAACAACAGCCAGAAACCACTGCTACAACTTCTGATGCAAACTTTGGGAAAAGGGATTGATGAGACCCTAAAAAAGAAGCTGAAAAGACAAGATATAATGGAAGCTAAAGCCTTAATGCTGATTGAAGAAGAAAAAGTCAAACAGATGCAAAAAGAAGATGTTGGCACTTCAAGAAAAAGGAAGTCTGCAAGAAAAGTTAGACAACCAACTGTCACCACTTTTAAAGCCACTATTGAGGCTAATCTTGTTGTATCCTCTGTCCAAACACCACAAAACAACCCAACAGATGTTAGGTCAGGGGTTGTGACAGTAGATGCTGGAACAACAGATGTTCCCTAAACCACTGCTCCTATCACATTTCCCACTTTACCCCAACCATCAACCACTCCATCAAGAATTCCTTCACATCCACCATTACCAAAGATCAAATTCCAATGCAAAAGAAAAAGTTTTGTTGTTGATGAAGGTGATGAAGAGGTTCCATCACCAATCTCTTTATCATTACAACCTACTTCCACTCCACCCTCATCATCTCCACATACAGACACTTCATCTCCACCCACGCATCTATCATCATCATTCCTTCCACTAGGTGCTCTATACCCCCTTGAATTGTATGTAGTAAGAGGGGAGATAGAGTCGTTCTACAAGATAGAGGATCTTAAATAAAGAAAGTTTCCATCTCTTCTAGGGTATCGAAAGCCGAGAAACCTTAATGAGTATCTGAAACTAAAGGCTAGACAAGCAGAAACTATTGCAAAGGAGATGTCAAAGGGTAAGGATGACAGGGCTCTACAAAGATCCATGCAATTTCAATTGAGCAAAGTGAGAAACATTGAAGATTTTGCTAAGGATTTGAGTAAGTCCATGTCTGAAAAGCTAACCACTAATGGTCCCGAGATAAAGCAAGACTATCTTGATCTCATCATGAAGCATAAACCTTATAAAGCAACCAGAGCACAGTTCAAGGATTGGTCTGCAAATGAGCTTAAAGGGGAGATTGATAGGATTACAGTTATGGCCCAAGATTCTTCATTAAAGCCTACTCCTCCTAATTGAAAAGGTACAAAAAGATTGACCAAAACCAGACATTAAATCTCAAAAGAATGAAGGAAGAACTTGTTACTGCTAACTATGGCTCTGTTAGGTCTGTTGCAAGATGGTCTGAGTCTAAGGTTGTTGATACCAATAGAAGCCTAGAAGAGCTTAGAAAGAAAGATCCTTCTGTCCCAAGAAAGCTAGACTACTCACCAACTACCACTTCCCCTCAATACACCCATGTCTTTAATAGACCATCTTCAACCTCTGTCTTACACATAACTGCCTTGAATCAAACAAAAAGGCAAAAGCATATGGAACAAGAAGTTCAAAAGGTATGAAGAAAAAAGAAAAGAAGGAATTAAATGTTAACTTCTTTATCATACTGGTTCTGCAAGTGATAAACTAAGACAATCTATATCAAGACTTGTTAGCAGACCCTCTTCACCAAACTCATCACAAATAACTCTCCTCCTAAGAAAACCACCTGACTCAAAAATTCTAAAATGGAAGTCATCCACAGACACCCATGAAGTGAGTTTGCTCAAGTCAGATGGTAGAGCTCAAAAGATAAGAATGGAGGATGCATATGGTCTGGATGCAGTTGACCTCCAAGATCTAATGAATCTTGAGCTTGAAAGGGATCTTGAAGTCATGATCTCCCTAGACTTGAACTTCAGTTCAAAGGACAAATAAGAGAATCATTGATGAGGAAATAAGATCAAGAATAGAGAAAAGTTTTGGCATCATCTGTTCTAGGGGGAGATTGTTAGAAATTTAACCTTACAAAAAAAAGATGATAGAAACCAAAAATATTCTACAACCTCTGATCCTTATAATAAATGAACATCTACTAAAGTGAAGCTCATTTGAAGACAATGGTCAATGGTTTGCCCTAGCAAAGCTCTAATGAAGACTCAAAGGTCTGCCAAGGCAAAGCTCTGCTGAAGACTAAAACTAAGGTCTACCAAGGCAAAGCTCTGCTGAAGACTAAAACTAAGGTCTACCAAGGCAAAGCTCTACTAAAGCCTAACAGAGGATGTCTCATCAGTGCTTACTATCAGACATTGTATGATATAGTTTATAGCAGTGTTTAGCTTAGTAGATGTTGTAGTTTGTTTTAGTTTCAAAGTGACATCAACATAAGATGCTTAGACGTTTGCTCTGTACTATAAATAGAACAGTGCACGTACTGTTCTATTCATCACTTCACCTTGACCTTTTGTTTACGAGAAAATCAGAGTGATCTTAGGCTAAGGGGGTTGTAATCGTTCATGCATATGTAAATTCATTAATTTATAAAAGCATGTTTGTGAAAGCAACCTTCCTATTGTTGTGAATTCAAAGTTTATTATCTCCGCTGCACTTTTCATATATGTTTATCCACTTCCATTGATTTCATCTTAAACATTCACAACAATATCAAACTCAGATCCAAACAAACGGATTTTTAACATCCTGTCTATTTTAACCAGTTTTAACAACCCACTCAATTGACCAAGTCCAAGTTAATGACCCTGGTTAACTGATTTGTGTACCAAGTCCAAGTTAATGACCTTAGTTGAACACTTTGTGATCAAACTGATGTTTTAGGCAATGTAAAGTATCAAGTTAATAACTTTTGATCTTTTCAAACTATTTTCATAATTCAGATAAGTTCCCAACCCGATGTCTCTCGGAATTCTCAGCATTCGGCATCTCTGGATTTTGAAGATTCGATTTCCATCATCGGTAGTCAAAACTAAGATAGAAATAAAATCTTTTTGGTTTTTCCAAAGTTTATGCTAAAACATACTGAAAATCTTTTTAGGCTTCTCTGAAATGAAATATAATAAACTATGTACAAACATATTTACAGACATATTTTTGTGAGTTTGTGTTAGAGGATCATATCAGTTTATGAGAATATCACTAGTACCGTTGAACTTTATAAGACTTAAAATACTAAACAAATTCACTTAGATTGTCAGTATACTTATGCACATAAACCTCTACACATTTCTCAATTGATCCGAGATACATTTAGGTAATTTTATGATCTTGACTTAACTGTGTTTCCTACCTCAAAATATACTCCCGTATCAAGATTCCCTAGATTTCATCTTACAGGTGAATTTTTAACTGATATCTATATCTGGGTAATGCAAGGCCTTGAGAACTCAGGTTAGTACTACCATACTGACAAAGTATGAAGGCTTGTCTTGAAAGTAGTGTTCAAATTTGGAATCTTTTACTGTAATTGTTGGATCCTTTAATACTTACAATTTGTTGCAGTTTTTGGTATTAAAAGCAAAAGTATTCTACAAGTTCTAGTCCATTGTCGACGCAAAATCATAAGAACTTGTATAATACCCGAGATATCAATTATTTATAAATACCTAGTATCTCAGAATCCGGCAATCTCTCAAACGAAATTTTGGTTTACTAAGAACATAAATTCGAGAGATGTTAAGCCACTAATTAAGAAGTTTTTTTCTTTTAAGTTTAGATCTCAAGAACAATCTACTGAAAACTCTTTTTGTCTTTTTCATGTTATTTATACATTTTTTATTTTTAATGTTTTTGTATTTTCTACAACATTTCTCCCCCTAAAATCAAAAACGTGTTCTTGGATTTTTTTTAAAACGAAATTCTAAAAACTATAAAATGTGACAAACCGATGACGATCACGAAACCTCGTTATCGGATCCGTATTCAACCTCTCATTTCACATCTAATGTTAGATTTTCATACCATTAATTCTCAAAAGATATTCAAATCTGGTTCGATCAAATGGTTTGGTATAAAAACTTTGCCTTTTGTTCATCAGTGTGGATTTTTCTATTCGAATCAACTATTTCTCGTGACAATCACGAATAAAGTGATGTCGAATTTCAATGTGTTTAGTTTTAGAGTGATAAATTGGGTTTTGAGTTATATCGATGGTAGCCTTGGAATCGTCATAAATGGGAGTCAAGAAATTGCAATACAAAGTCTCTCATCTGTTTTTGTATCCACAAGATTTAGGAACAACAACTGGAAGCCGAAACGTATCGAGCCTCGCACGTAGAGAGAGCGAAACCGTGGTTTGCTTCTTGCATTGCCATGTTACTAAGCGTGTTCCCAAGAACTCGCAACCAGCCATTGTAGATTTGGCTAAGTTTGCAGCATCCGAAATCTGATTCTGAATATCTTGCAAGGTCAAAATTGTCATTTCGTGGATACCACAATCCGGTGCTTGGGCAACCTTTCAAATATCTGAAAATCCACTTGACTATCATTAGGTGTGACACTCTAGGACTCAATTGATATTGAGCGCAAATGCATGTTGGATACATGTGTGACAAATGGCAAACCGGTAATTCCTTACAATTTAATCACTAATTACATATTATAATCTCATGCATAGTTATCGTAATTTTATTGTAAACTGAGTCGTACGTCATTAGGGCAAGTAAACCTGATCATAACACATATGGTTTCCGTTACGATGAGAAACAGACCAAAACAATGCCCTAAAAGTGTTCGTAGAAAGAGTCCGACGCACTAATTGCGGTGACACTAACTGTGTTAGAAAACCCGCTAAAACGAATCAAGACACGAAATAACGGCATGTTAATGCCATACCTGAGTCCATATGGAAACGAAAACACATATTTGTGAACAACTAATACAAAAATACATAACTTTCCTGTATAACGCCAAAATTGCAAAATTGTCCGTTTCTACCAAAAAGGTGACAAATGGCGATTCGTCCGCAAGACTAATTCGGAGGATTCCGCATGCTAGGATAAGGATTAAACAATGTTAAACATCCTAAAATAATTTGAGAATAGCAAAAGTGCACAAAACACATCGTTTCCGGTCATTCGGCAAACAGTGCACAACTTGACCGGAAAGCGGCCGATCGTCGAAACGACGAATATTTTAGTGGCCGATAGCCTCATCCGGGCGTCTAGTGAACTAGTTAAGCATTATTTGGAACTCGGAGTTAATTCAACTAACATAAGTTCACGGAAACACAACTTTCGGGAAAGTTCGATGGCGGATCATAAATATGCCGATATTGATCGAACGGTCGAACGAAAGACATATCGGCCATCCTAACTCATCGTATATTCGTCTAGCGAACTAGTCATGAATATTTTTGGATCGGAAATGCACTAATTAGACACCATATTAGTTGTGGTAGTTGAAAACAAAGGCTTCCGGTAATAAATATATTGTTCCGTTTATTAGCGATATTTCGACGATGAGCGATCTAGTGACATATCCGTCATCTGAAACTTATTTTGGAGAACCATATGGATTAAATGCCATGTAAATACACCTAAAACACAAGTCTTATACTTAAGATGCTAGAAGATTAACCCTAATTACCATACTTATCTTAAGTACCAAAATATCTCAATTTTGAACATGTGTATAAATTAAAAGTTACACTTGATTGTGTCAAAATTAAAGGACTAGAAGCATGGTTTTTAATATTTTGATGGAACTTGAAAATGATGGAAATATATACTAATTTCTCAAGACTACTTATCATTTTTCACAACCAAAAAGTTGCAACATATACTCCTTCCTTTCCCCTCTTGGTCACGACTACATACCACCACCACACACCACCATTTGCCACCACAAAACACCACATTTTATACCATTTAAAGCCTAATCAAGACTTCTAAAGAAGCTTGCATGGATGGAGATCATTAGGGCTTCCTAAGGAGCTTTCTTTTCTTCTAAATCTTCAAGCAACTTGTGCACCATTGTGAACTAAACTCCTCCATAATCTAGCTTATTTTTATGCTTAGATTATTAGTGTACAAGTTGATCATCTTGAAAATCAAGAAAAGATATATCCAAAACCCTAAAACACAACATAATAATAACATTTAAATATTGTTTATTTGTGTTGATTATATGCTTATATGATTGTTAGATTTCATGTTGAAGTTGTTTATGTTGATAGCATGATATAAAAGTGAGATGATCTTGTGTGATTTAGTATAAAAGTGAAGATTTAAACATGCTAAGGTATAAATCTAGACAAGATCATCAACTACATCATCCATGAAAAATACTACAACTTAAAAATATTTTTTATGCATATAAATGATTTTGAAGAGAAGTAAACACTTATATTTAAGTTGTAATCACCTTAAAAATGTGTAATAATCAAGAGGTTAAGTGCATGAACTTGTCTAAACAACATGCTAAAGTATTGATTTGAAATGGTTAATAAATACTAAAAACCCACTTGATTTTACTAAGATTTTAAACCATAAAAAGTCATGGATGATGATATTTAGATTATGTAAAATAAATATTAGATGGTTTGCTAATGATGATTATGAGCTTAAACAGGTTTGTTTTTGAAACGTGGAAAACGCAATAGTTTAGGGGAAACTATGGCGAAATTTTATAAAAATCTAATCGCGATTAAAACATGATTAGTGGTGTGATTAGTGGGACTAAACGTGATTAGTAACTTAAATCGTCGTAAGTGGACTCTAATGACAAAGGGTATCTCTAAATAACCAAGTGTTTAAACAAAGTTACAAATATATATTTATAAGTAAAAATAAATGCTTTTACAAATATATATTTTTACTTGGAAATAGTACAAGTATATATATTTATACAAGTGTTGCCAATAAATTGTATGTGTACATATATGTATTGTATGTGAATGTATTAGAAACTTAGGGTATTCATAATAAAAATACCCAATCTTATACAAGATACAAACACTTGAACAATACACCAAGTATTGGTAACAAAATAAATATATTCTCACAATGTGTCCAAACAATAAATCGGACAATCAAAGCGATGCGAACAATAGGCGGACATTCAAGATTATACCATCGCGTCAACGACCAACGGGTGAAACACCGGCACGAAAGGTCGTCACGACAATGGGCGATTCTCGACGAAATGAACATAGAACGAATGACGCCGATGACGAGCCCAAATATATATTTAGTTGTTCAACATATATATATATGTTATCGAGATGAAAAATCCGAAAGTTAAGTATACAAAAGGTTAGAAAAATTATAAGTAAATACTTATAAGAATAATGACTTATAAATATATACATTTGGGCTAGGCCCAAACTGTGAAAATCATGTACTAAGCCCAAATTCCATAATATTATGGAGGTGGCCCAAAAACTAATAAAAGCCCAAAATTACAAAAAGACATGAGCTAGACCCAAAGACAAAAAGACATGGGCTAGGCCCAAAGACAAAAAGACATGGGCTAGGCCAAAAGATAAAAAGACATGGGCTAGGCCCAATAACAATAAAACATGGGCTAGGCCCAAAGACATAAAATTACATGGGCTAGGCCCGGTGACAAGAAAACATGGGCTAGGCCCAAAGACATAAAATTACATGGGCTAGGCCCGGTGACAAGAAAACATGGGCTAGGCCCAAAGACTAAATGAAATGGACTAGGCCCGGTGACAAGAAAACATGGGCTAGGCCCAATGACATGTGAAGGGCAAGGCCCAGTTGACACATGGTTTGAAAACATTATACATATATATATATATATATATATATATATATATATATTTAAGAATCACATAACAAGACTTCAAGATGAACAACGAGTACAAGGTCCATTGAAACCTAGGTGTCTAATGAAACCAATACACATGTAGGTTACATACGTTGCGGACACCGAACATTAAACAGTACGACTTAAACGGAACGCAAAAACTGTGAGTCCATGTCCCTCCTTTCACTTATTTAAGTTTGTTTTAAACTATCGAGGGGAAATATATGTCATGTCAAAACAATATGTTAGCTATGAGTTAGCAGATAACAGATCACTATGTGTAAGTAGGATGTCACACCCGACCCGCAGCGGAATAAGAGTCGGGGCATAATTGGGTTATCACCAAAGCTCATGATGTTTACTAAAATCTTTCATATTTATTAATTTCAAATTACAACTTAATTATTCAAATCAAATCCATACAATTACAAGGAAAATGAAACTAAGTAAAACAATCCAAAGCTTAAACTGATTTATTCTTCTAAGCCTTCCTATGTGTTTCTTGCCTCAACTGGATCACCTATATCATGTGTAAAATGGGAGATATTTTGGGTCAACAAAAGTTGGCGAGTGAACCTTGATAAAACATTGTTATTAATTTTCTTGTTGTGTTTAATATTGAAAAGTTGTGCAATAATCACATGTGAGCAAACATATGTATATAACAAAAACATAAACCACATTGGATGAGTAAATGACATAAATGATGAAGTATTTGAGATCAAGGCTCAATCAAACGGAGCCGATCGAATAACATGAATGATGATGTATGTGAGATCAAGGCTCAATCAAATGGAGCCGATCGAATGAGGCACCTGATACTCAACCCGTATCCCACGGGGAGCTGATGGGCCTAATGAAATGCATGTACTGAAAATGATAACTTCAATCTAAACATAATTCACACAACAATTGATACATACACATTTGGTCACGGATATGATGGATGCACAAGTGTTTAAATATAATAAGGAATTAAACGACACATGATACACCCCAAAATGTAATTAAAACGGGGAATTTGTAGAGATTCACTCACATTGGGTCCGTTCTTTTGATGACGTTGGATGCGCACGAGTTTTGGGATTTGATCGATGAGGAAAACTAACCAAAAATAATAACGAAATGCTTCGGTAAATAAATGGATTTTATTTGAGATTAATTCTTTTAATTCCTAATGGTTCGGTAAATAAATGGATTTTATTTGAGATTAATTCTTTTAATTCATAATCTTAATAGGACATTTTCTAACTTCAAAAATATGATTTTTAAGTATTTTTAAATAATTTTCTGATTAAATAAAAATATAAAAATGTTGATTTTTTTGACTTTGACCGTTGACCGTTGACCGGTCGGATTCAGTTTATTCATGCGCTGAGTGAGGTTCGAACCCGAGACCTCTCGTACGCGTGCACGCAGCTCTACCAACTGAGCTACGTGTCTAACCCGAAATATTCTCTATTTTAATTATATATATATACTAATTAATTGTTATTTTATTGGGTTATATTAAAATGATTTAAAATGGCCGAAAAGGTTGCAGGGACCCAGAGTCGAACTCGGGTCCTTCGGTTCGTATGCGCACAGCCCAACCAGTTGGGCTGTGTGTCTAATCTGTTTAACTCACGGATTATATTACTCTTATAAACATACTGTGACTTATTCTTATTCAGTTCTAAAAATATTGGTTTTATTTCTGAAAGTCGGTACGTTGTGTGATTCGAATTCGTGACGTGCGTTTTATGATTGCACACAGTCCACCACTGGACTGTGTGTCTAACCCGGTTAAATATTCAGTTTTACTTAAATTATACACATTTCGACTTCGTCTTCTTCATTTATAAAGACACAGAACAAAGATGTCCGACTGTTCTTGTTTAAATCGGTCATTGAACATATAATTGATTGGAATGAATAGGATAAAGAGGGTTACGGAGTTAAATGTACCGATCAGAATGTCTTTCTCAGATTTCCGGCAAGAGTCGTCGGCTTTGATTTGTGACTTCCATCTGAGTGAATCAATTAACAGTTTTGATCAACGAGTTGTGAAATTAAGTTACTAAACAAGGGATATCAGGGGGTTTAGATGATTGTACCGATTCACAGCGAGACTTCGGAATTTCCAGTGATTTTCCGGCGAGTGCAGAAATTCCCGGCAACGTTGTCTGGGACCGATTCTGGTTGAAGGTTTGAAGTTAATATATGTCTAATAATGGATTACAAACAAAAGAGTCGAGAAATTTACTGATTTGAGGTAAGTCTCGGTTTTCCGGTGAAAGTCCGGCGAATGCAGAATATCTCTGGCGAGTGCTAAAGCTTCAAGAGATTGTGCGATTTTGAGCGAAAATGTTACTAGAGGTTTGGGTGGGTATTTATAAAGAAGAAACAGAATGTATTGAATCCGAATTTGGTCTTGATTCGTGGTCAAAGTTTCTCCGGCGGTTACGACCGCAATGACTGTTAGACGTCGGTTATAACCGATGTCGAAGTCGGTTACAACGTTATAGTCAAAAGGAAAATGACTAAACTCGCGGATTGTCGGATTTTCGGTGATTGCGAGTTCTGCCGCGCTGAAGTCCGGTTTTGAATTCGAGTTTTAATTTAAGTATTATTTGTTTCAGTAATTACACAAAGGTGTCATGTGGCGGAGTGGTGTAGTTTTGTTTGTTGAAGCGGCTGACCCGGGTTCGAAACCCGGCAGCCTCATTTATTTTTTTATTCTCTTATTTTTATTATTTATTAATTATGGTTTAAAATTCTAACAATGTGTATTAATTATGTATTGTTTAAAATTAAAATGAAGAATATATACGCAACGAAAATTATATCTGACTATTCGATTAATAAACGAAGCGGGTTCTGGAAATCCCTACTTTTAGAAATTTCGTCACGAAATTTAAGTAGTAGTGGTAACAGGAAAAAGATGCGGGTATTTCTCGCGCATTGAGTCTTCACGTTCCCAAGTAAACTCAGGTCCTCGTTTCGACTCCCAACGTACCCTGACAATTGGAATACGACTTCGTCTTAAACGCTTCTCTCCGAAGTCCATAATTTCTACTGGTCTTTCAATGAAATGCATAGATTCATCGACTTGAATGTCTTCTAGAGGAATATGGAGGTTTTCATCGGCGAGGCACTTTTTCAAGTTTGATACGTGGAATGTGGGATGAATTCTGTTGAGTTCTTCTGGTAAGTCAAGCTTGTATGCTACAGGACCTACTCTTTCGAGTATTTTGAAAGGTCCTACGTAGCGTGGTGCTAGCTTGCCCTTCTGGCCAAAATGAACTACTCCCTTCCACGGTGATACTTTTAAAAGTACTTGATCACCAATGTTAAACTCCAAGGGCTTTCGTCGTTTGTCTGCATAACTCTTTTGACAACTTTGTGCCGTAGAAGATTGTTTCGAATTTGATGGATCTTGTCTGTTGTTTCTTGAATTAATTCTGGACCGGTGATTTGTGCTTCTCCAATTTCGTGCCAACATACTGGAGATCGGCACTTACGACCATATAAAGCTTCGAAAGGAGCCATGCCGATGCTTGAATGATAGCTATTGTTGTACGAAAATTCAACTAATGGTAGATGAGTGTCCCAATTCCCTTTGAAGTCTAAGACACATGCTTGAAGCATGTCTTCAAGAGTTTGGATGGTGTGTTCAGATTGACCATCAGTTTGTGGATGAAAAGCGGTACTGAGGTCTAATCGTGTACCCAAGGCGGCTTGTACGGCTCGCCATGTTCGTGAAGTGAACCGACCATCACGGTCTGAAATGATGCTTAAAGGCACACCGTGGCGGCTTACGATCTCGCAGATGTAGATACGGGCTAACTTCTCGTTTTTTAAGTCCTCGCGGATCGGAATGAAGTGAGCTGATTTTGTAAGACGATCAATGATTACCCATATAGTGTCATACGCACTGGAGGTGCGAGGTAACCCGGTGATGAAATCCATGGTTATGTTTTACCACTTCCACACAGGTATTTCAGGTTGGACAAGAAGTCCTGAAGGTCTTTGATGTTCAGCTTTTACTTTGGAACAGGTAAGGCACTTGGAAACAAAAACAGCGATGTCGCTTTTCATGCCAGGCCACCAGTAGGTGTATGGTAGGTCTTGATACATTTTGTCGGTTCCTGGGTGTACAGAGTACCGTGTTTTGTGCGCCTCATTCATGAGGAAATCACGAAGGTTGTCGCGATCAGGAATCCATATGCGGTTTAAATAGTATAGGATGCCGTCGGATTTGGTTTCCATTTTGAGTTCAGCTCCGCATAACAGTTCATCGCGTATATCATTTTCTGTCACAGACACATGTTGGGCTTCTCGGATTCGATCTTTAATGTCGGTTATGAGTTGCGAACATAGAAAATGAATGGAGTTCGCATAACCTTTTCGACTGAGTGCATCAGCCACCACATTTGCCTTGCCAGGATGATACCGAATTTCACAGTCGTAGTCGTTAAGAAGTTCGACCCATCTTCGTTGCCTCATATTCAACTCTTTTTGATTGAAGATATGTTGGAGGCTCTTGTGGTCAGTGTATATTTCACACTTGGTACCGTAGAGGTAATGTCTCCATATCTTGAGAGCGAACACAACGGCTCCAAGTTCCAAGTCGTGGGTGGTGTAATTCTTTTCATGAACTTTGAGTTGCCTAGAAGCATAGGCTATCACTTTTCCTCTTTGCATTAATACACAGCCTAGTCCTTGCCCTGACGCGTCGCAATAAACTACGAAGTCATCACAACCCTCAGGGAGTGTGAGGATAGGTGCATCACAAAGCTTTTGCTTAAGGGTTTAGAAGGCTTCTTCTTGTTTAGGTCCCCATATGAAGGGTTTTCCTTTATGAGTCAAAGCCGTGAGTGGTACAGCAATACGGGAAATTAGCAATGAAGCGGCGATAGTAACCAGCCAAACCAAGAAATGACCTTACTTCGGTAGGGGTACGTGGCGCTTGCCATTCCTGCACTGCCTTGATTTTTTAAGGATCAACATGAACTCCCTTGTCATTGACGACGTGTCCAAGGAATTGTACTTCCCTTAACCAGAATTCACATTTCGAGAACTTAGCGTACAGCTTTTCAGTCCTTAAGAGTGTAAGGATAAGTCGATGGTGTCGTTCATGATCAGATTTAGACTTTGAGTAGATGAGGATGTCGTCGATGAAGACTATGACAAAGCGGTCGAGGTAGGGTTTGCATACCCTATTCATTAGATCCATGAAGATAGCTGGGGCGTTGGTTAAACCAAATGGCATGACCATGAATTCGTAATAACCATAACGAGTTCGGAAGGCGGTCTTTGGGACGTCTTCTTCATGTACTCTGAGTTGATGATAACCAGAACGAAGGTCGATTTTTGAAAAACAGGTGGCGCCTTGAAGTTGGTCTAGTAGGTCATCGATGGGGGTAATGGGTAGCGGTTCTTGACCGTTAACTTGTTGAGTTCTCTGTAGTTGATACACATGCGAAACGTTCCATCTTTCTTCTTCACAAAAAGAACACCCCAAGGCGATGAGCTAGGACGTATGAATCCTTTGTCAGTCAGCTCTTGCAGCTGACTGGCCAGCACTTACATTTCGGATGGGGCTAACCTATAAGGAGATTTTGCGACTGGTGTAGCGCCAGGTATAAGATCAATGCGGAATTCGACTTCTCTCACGGGGGAAGTCCTGAGATGTCGTCGGGAAAGACTTGTGGGAATTCTTTCACTACAGGTATGTCTTCGAGTTTCTTCTCCTTGTTTCCCTTCTTGACGACGTGAGTTAGGAATGCGACATAGTTCTTGCGGAGATATTTTCGGGCTTGAAGGCAGGACATCAATTTGAGTCCTTTCGAAGGGGTTTCTCCAAAGATTCGTAGGGTCTGACCGTTTGCAAGAGGAATGCGAATGAACTTTTCGCGGCATACAACTTCAGCGTGATGTTGGCTGAGCCAGTCCATACCGATTATAATGTCGAAACTTCCCAACTTCATAGGAATGAGGTCAACTGGAAAATCGTGATCGTTTAGTGTGAGGATACAATTTCGTATAATAGAGTTTAATGAGACTGGTTTTCCGTCAGCAACTTCCACCGTTAGAGATTCCATGAGATTATCACGAGTTTGGTTGAGGATAGGTTCAAATTCTAAGGACACAAAACTCTTATCCGCGCCAGTATCGAATAACATGGATGCATAACTACCATTGATGAGAAACGTACCGTTAACCACGTTGTTGTCAGCCCTAGCTTGGTTGGCGTTGATGTTGAAAGCTCTTCCTCTAGTAGGTGGAGGAGCTTGGTTAGCTTGGTTTACCGGATTTGCTTGAGCTTGGGCATGGATAATGTTCACCAAGCGTGGACATGTGTTCCTGAAGTGGTTCGGGTCTCCACAGTTGTAACATGCTCGCATGGGTTACATCATGGGGTAGTTGGGTTGGTAGTAGGATTGGGTTATATGTTGTGAAGGAGGTAGAAGTAAAGGTTGTTGGGCTTGACCCACTAGCTGATGGTGGGTTTGGGTTGAGGGTTGGTTGCGGTTCATTCGTTGAAGTGTGCGACAAGTTTGAATAGTGTGACCCGCACGGCCGCAGCTGGTGCAATGTTGGCAAGGAGTTTCGGGGAGGTGGTGGTATTGACAACGGTTGCATTTTGGGTATGGGCCAGTGCATGGCTTTTTAAATGGTGCAGCCGAGGGAGCAATTTGGGTAATTGGTGCGGCAGTGATAGGAAGGTTTGTTTGTGTGACGGCAAAATTTCTGTTGTTTTGTTTCCTCTTACCAGCAAACTTTGAAGAGGAGATGGAATGGTTTGAAGTTTGGGCCTCAATGGGGGCTTTCTTTTTCTCATCCTTGAATTTGCCGTTTCGGATGCGATTCTCGGTAAGTTCGGTAGCTAATTCCGTTGCGGCTTCAAGTGTTGCAGGCGAAGTGCTTAGAACCGAGTCTTGAATTTTCGAGGGAAGGCTCGAATGTAATGTTCAACCAAGCGGTACACAGGGGTGAACAAATTAGGGATCATCCGATTCAGCTCGAGAAATCTTTTGTTGTAGGAATTATGATCTCCTTCCTTTTGTTTTAACGAGTGGAATTCATCTTCCAACTTTTTGATTTCGCTTCTTGGACAGAAGCGTCTTGTCATGATTTCCCTTAACTCTTCCCATGTTAAGGCCATGGCATCTTCGACTCCTCTCTTACCCTTTTCTGTGTTCCACCAGGTAAGGGCTACCCCAAACAGACTCCCAGTTGCGTAACGTACCTTGCGATCCTCGGGACAATCGCATTTGCGGAAGGTGTTCTCCATTTCTTCAAACTAGTGGAGGAGAGCAGTAACACCTTCGGTACCTTCATACTTTGGGGGATCGCAAGATTTGAAGTGTTTGTAGGAGCACTTTTTGGAGGGAGGGTTATCAACGTTCTGGTCTTCTTGATTGGGAGGGTTGATGGGATTCGCGGTGAGAGCTTGTTGGAATTGAATTACGATGCCAAGAAGCACTGCAGCCATTTGTTTAGCAATTTGGGTGGCCAAGCGTTCGTTTGATCTTCCTGACTTTCTACCTCCACGTAGTTGCCTAGCTGACATCTACAGGAACATACATAGGAAGGTTGTGAGTTTAAGAAGTTTTTTTTTAGGTGGCATTTGTCGTTAAAAGAATAAAAATAACATAACTATCAATAATGCAACTACATCCATAGGATGTCTTGGGTTTGCTCATGTTTGGGCCTCCAATGTCCCCATACCATCGCCTGTATAGTCATGTGGGCCCCCATGACTATTGGCTTAGTAGGATTCACATTGGTGTTGGCGGTTTAACACTCGCATCACCCGAATGAAAACCATGAAATATGATTGCGAGATGTATGGTAGGAGGGTGTCCAATGCAACTCAAAGTAGGGTTAGCTCACACGACGTTTGGTATAGCATGCTTTGGCCTAATAGGTCCTTCGTACTCTCATCGTTAGTCCCCAGGTAGGCAAACTGGTCCTTTATTTTGGATTTATACGAATGCCAAGCCTAGACAGGACGTTCCGACTACCGGTACTCGTACCCTTCCAGTTACTACATGCCCGTCATGAGAACTCACTTTGATGTGATTTGAAAATACAAAAATCGTTGCAAAAATCATGGGAATTGTGAGGTGTGTGCTCTCATTGATATGATATGTTATGGGGATATGATTCATGATGAGCATTGTATAATAATATGTACTTATGAACCTGCTTGCATAACATTGAATGTAACAATAAACATAAAGCATATAAACATCATGAATTTTGTATGTAACGCATAAACAATTTAAAATTTTAATCAACTATAGTATAGGCTCTAAGGGTCTAATAACCTATCCTATATCCCTATTGTCATGGCTCTGATACCAATCTGTCACACCCCGACCCGCAGCGGAATAAGAGTCGGGGCATAATTGGGTTATCACCAAAGCTCATGATGTTTACTAAAATGTTTCATATTTATTAAATTCAAATTACAACTTAATTATTCAAATCAAATCCATTCAATTACAAGGAACATGAAACTAAGTAAAACAATCCAAAGCTTAAACTGATTTATTCTTCTAAGCCTTCCTATGTGTTTCTTGCCTCAACTGGATCACCTGTATCATGTGTAAAACGGGGGATATTTTGGTCAACAAAAGTTGGCGAGTGAAGCTTGATAAAACATTGTTATTAATTTTCTTGTTGTGTTTAATATTGAAAAGTTGCGCAATAATCACATGTGAGCAAACATATGTATATAACAAAAACACAAACCACATTGGATGAGTAAATGACAAAAATGATGAAGTATTTGAGATCAAGGCTCAATCAAACTGAGCCGATCGAATGACATGAATGATGATGTATGTGAGATCAAGGCTCAATCAAACGGAGCCGATCGAATAAGGCACCTGATACTCAACCCGTATCCCACGGGGAGCTGATGGGCCTAATGAAATACATGTACTGAAAATGATAACTTCAATCTAAACATAATTCACACAACAATTGATACATACACATTTGGTCACGGATATGATGGATGCACAAGTGTTTAAATATAATAAGGAACTAAACGACACATGATACACCCCAAAATGTGATTAAAACGGGGAATTTGTAGAGATTCACTCACATTGGGTGCGTTCTTTTGATGACGTTGGATGCGCACGAGTTTTGGGATTTGATCCACGAGGAAAACTAAACTAAAATAATAACGAAATGGTTCGGCAAATAAATGGATTTTATTTGAGATTAATTCTTTCAATTCATTTAGGATTTTTAGATTTATTTTTGTGAGTTTAAGGACATTTTCTAACTTTAAAAATATTATTTTTAAGTATTTTTAAATAATTTTATGATTAAATAAAAAAATATATAATATAAAAATGTTGACTTTTTTGACTTTGACCGTTGACCGTTGACCGGTCGGATTCAGTTTATTCATGCGCTGAGCGAGGTTCGAACCCGAGACCTTTCGTACACGTGCACGCAGCTCTACCAACTGAGTTACGTGTCTTACCCGAAATATTCTCTGTTTTAATTATATATATACTAATTAATTGTTATTTTATTGGGTTATATTAAAACGATTTAAAATGGTCGAACCGGTGCAGGGACCCGGAGTCGAACTCGGGTCCTTCGTTTCGTATGCGCACAGCCCAACCAGTTGGACTGTGTGTCTAATCTGTTTAACTCACGGATTATATTACTCTTATTAACATACTGTGACTTGTTTTGATTCAGTTCTAAAAATATTGGTTTTATTTCTGAAAGTCGGTACGTTGTGTGATTCGAATTCGTGACGTGCGTTTTATGATTGCACACAGTCCACCGCTGGACTGTGCGTCTAACCCGGTTAAATATTCAGTTTTAATTAAACTTATACACATTTCGACTTCGTCTTCTTCATTTATAAAGACACAGAACAAAGATGTCCGATTGTTCTTGTTTAAATCGGTCATCGAACATATAATTGATTGGAATGAATAGGATAAAGAGGGTTACGGAGTTAAATGTACCATACAGAATGTCTTTCTCAGATTTCCGGCAAGAGTCGTTGGCTCTGATTTGTGACTTCCGTATGAGTGAATCAATTAACAGTTTTGATCAACGAGTTGTGAAATTAAGTTACTAAACAAGGGATATCAGGGGGTTTAGATGATTGTACCGATTCACAGCGAGACTTCGGAATTTCCAGTGATTTTCCGGCGAGTGCAGAAATTCCCGGCAACGTTGTCTGGGACCGATTCCGGTTGAAGGATTGAATTTAATATATTTCTAATAATGGATTACAAACAAAAGAGTCGAGAAATTTACTGATTTGAAGTAAGTCTCGGTTTTCCGGTGAAAGTCCGGCGAATGCAGAATATCTCCGGCGAGTGCTAAAGCTTCGAGAGATTGTGCGATTTTGAGCAAAAAGGTTACCAGAGGTTTGGGTGGGTATTTATAAGGAAGAAACAGAATGTATTGAGTTCGAATTTGGTCTTGATTCGTGGTCAAAGTTTTTCTCCGGCGGTTACGACCGCAACTGACTGTTAGACGTTGGTTATAATCGATGTCGAAGTCGGTTACAACGTTATAGTCAAAAGGAAAATGGCTAAACTCGCGGATTGCCGGATTTTCCGGTGATTGCGAGTTCTGCCGCGCTGAAGTCCGGTTTTGAATTCGAGTTTTAATTTAAGTATTATTTGTTTCAGTAATTACACAAAGGTGTCATGTGGCGGAGTGGTGTAGTGTTTGTTTGTTGAAGCGGCTGACCCGGGTTCGAAACCCGGCAGCCTCCTTTATTTTTTTATTCTCTTATTTTTATTGTTTATTAATTATGGTTTAAAATTCTAACAATGTTTATTAATTATGTATTGTTTAAAATTAAAATGAACAATATACGCAACGAAAATTATATCTGACTATTCGATTAATAAACGAAGCGGGTTTTGGAAACCTGTTTTTCGACGGATGTTACATAGGAAATAACAGTAGTTTAATCACTTAGTGACCAAGGTACAAAATAGATAGATCTATTGAGTTTGAGACCCACACCACTCCTGGTTGGTATACCCATTGGAGTGCTTTTGTGATCTCAACATGTCAAAGAAGTCTCGGTTTGGTTACTTACTTATGGCACAAGTATGTCAGGGTGCTCGCTACACACTGATAGATCCTTAATTGCAAAACTGAGTTGTACGTCATTAGGGCAAGTAAACCTAATCATAACACATACTGGTTTCCGTTACGATGAGAAACAGACCAAAACAATGCCCTAAAAGTGTTGGACGCACTAATTGCGGTGACACTAACTGTGTCAGAAAACCCGCTGAAATGAATCAAGACACGAAATAACGGCATGTTAATGCCATACCTGAGTCCATATACAAATGAAAATACATATTGGAGAACAACTAATACAAAAATACATAACTTTCTGGTATAACGTCTAAATTGCAAAATTGTCCGTTTCGACCAAAAAGGCCACAAATTGCAATTTGTCCGCAAGACTAATTCGAAGGATTCCGAAAGTTAGGATAAGGATTAAACAATTTTAAACATTAAAAAATAATGTGAGAATAGCAAAAATGCACAAAACACATCGTTCCGGTCATTCGGCAAACAGGGCACAACTTGACCGGAAAGCGGCCGATCGTAGAAACAACGAATATTTTAGTGGCCGATAGCCTCATCTGGGCGTCTAGTGAACTAGTTAAGCATTATTTTTAACTCCGAATCCATTCAACTAACAGGAGGTCACGGAAACACAACTTTCGGAAAAGTTTGACGACGGATCATAAATTTGCCGATATCGATCGAACGGTCGAACGAAAGACATATCGGCCATCCTAACTCATCGTATATTCGTCTAGCGAACTAGTCATGAATTTGGATCAGAAATGCACTAATTAGACACCATATTAGTTGTGGTAGTCGAAAACAAAGGCTTAATAAATATATAGTTCCGTTTATTAGCGATATTTCGACGATGAGAGATCTATCGACATATCCGTCATCCGAAACTTATTTTGGAGAATCATATGATTAAATGCCATGTAAATACACCCTAAACACAAGTCTTATGCTTAAGATGCTAGAAGATTAACCCTAATTACCATACTTATCTTAAGTACCAAAATATCTCAATTTTGAACATGCGTAAAAATTAAAAATTACACTTTACCTTCCCCCTCCAAATTCACGGCTACAAGTGGGCCCCATGCCCATTTGATTGTGTTGAAATTAAAGGATTAGAAGCATGGTGTTTAAGATTTTGATGGAACTTGAAAATGATGGAAATATATACTAATTTCTCAAGACTACGTATCATTTTTCACAACCAAAAAGTTGCAACATATTCTCCTTCCTTTCCCCTCTTGGTCACGGCTACATACCACCACCACACACCACCATTTTGCCACCACAAAACACCACATTTTATACCATTTAAAGCCTAATCAAGACCTCTAAAGAAGCTTGCATGGATGGAGATCATTAGGGCTTCCTAAGGAGCTTTCTTTTCTTCTAAATCTTCAAGGAACTTGTGCACCCATTATAAGCTAAACTCCTCCATAATCTAGCTTATTTTTATGCTTAGATTATTAGCGTACAAGTTGATCATCTTGAAAATCAAGAAAAGATATATCCAAAACCCTAAAACACAACATAATAATAACACTAAATATTGTTTATTTTATATTGATTATATGATTATATTATTGTTAGATTGCATGTTGAAGTTGTTTATGTTGATAGTATGATTTAAAAGTGAGATGATCTTGTGTGATTTAGTATAAAAGTGAACATTTAAACATGTTAAGGTTTAAATCTAGACAAGATCATCAACTACATCATCCATGAAAAAACTACAACTTAAAAATAATTTTTATGCATATAAATGATTTGGAAGAGAAGTAAACACTTATATTTAAGTTGTAATCACCTTAAAAATGTGTAATAATCAAGGGGTTAAGTGCATGAACTTGTCTAAACAACATGCTAGAGTATTGATTATGTATGATGATAATCAACAAATGGCTAATAAATACTAAAAACCACTTGTTTACTAAGATTTTAAACCATAAAAAGTCATGGATGATGATATTTACATTATGTAAAATAAATATAGATGGTTTGTTGAGGATGATTATGAGCTTCAACAGGTTTTGAATACGTCTTTGAAACGTGGAAAACGCCATAGTTTAGGGGAAACTATGGCGAAATTTTCTAAAAATCTAAACGCGATTAAAACTGATTAGTGGGACTAAACGCGATTAGTAACTTAAATCGTCATTAAGTGGACTCTAATGAAAAAGGCTATCTCTAAATAACCAAGTCTTTAAACAAAGTTACAAATATATATTTATATGTAAAAATAAATGCTTTTACAAATATATATTTTTACTTTGAAATAATACAAGTATATATATTTATACAAGTGTTGCCAATAAATTGTATGTGTACATATATGTATTGTATGTGTATGTATTAGAAACTTAGGGTTTCACAATAAAAATACCAAATCTTATACAAGATACAAACACTTGAAGAATACACCAAGTAGCGGTAACAAAATAAATATATTCCCACAATGCGTCGAAACAATAAATCGAACAATCAAAGCGGCGGACATTCAAGATTATACCGTCGCGTCAACGACTAACGAGTGAATCGCCGGCACGAAAGGTCGTCACGACAATGGGCGATTCTCGACGAAAATGAACATAGAACGAAGGACGCCGCCGACGAGTCTAAATATATATATATATATATATTATCCAGATGAAAATCCGGAAAGTTAAGTATACAAAAGGTTAGAAAAATTATAACTAATACTTATAAGAAAAATGAGCTTATAAATATACACATTCAAGCTAGGCCCAAATTGTGAAAATCTTGTACTAAGCCCAAATTCCATAATATTATGGAGGTGGCCCAAAAACTAATAAAAGCCCAAAATTACAAAAAGACATGGGCTAGGCCCAAAGACAAAAAGACATGGGCTAGGCCCAAAGATAAAAAGACATGGGCTATGCCCAAAGAGAAAAAGACATGGGCTAGGCCCAATGACAAGAAAACGTGGGCTAGGCCCAAGACATAAAATTACATGGGCTAGGCCCGGTGACAAGAAAACATGGGCTAGGCCCAAAGACATAAATGACATGGGCTAGGCCCGGGTGACAAGAAAACATGGGCAAGGCCCAGTTCACACATGGTTTGAAAACAATAATATATATATATATATATATTTATATATAAAAACAATACTAGTCGAACAAACAAATTACAAACGCTATGATAACATTCTAAGTTGTTCAATCATAACAAAGAATCACATAACAAGAATTCAAGATGAACAACGAGTACAAGGTCCTTTGAGAGCTAGGTGTCTAATGAAACCAATACGCATGTAGGTTACATACGTTGCAGACACCGAACGTTAAATAGTACGACTTAAACGGAACGCAAAACTGTCAGTCCATGTCCCTCCTTTCACTTATTTTAAGTTTATTTTAAACTATCGAGCGGAAATACATGTCATGTCAAAACAGTATGTTAGCTATGAGTTAGTAGATAACAGGTCACTATGCATAAGTAGGAAATAACAGTAGTAACCATTAATCACTTAGTGACAAGGTGCAAAACAGGTAGATCTATTGAGTTTGAGACCCATCCAGTCCTGGTTGGTATACCCATTGGAGTGCTTTTGTGATCCCAACATGTCAAAGAAGTCTCGGTTTGGTTATTTACTTATGGCGCAAGTATGTCAGGGTGCTCGCTACACACTGATAGATCCTTAATTAACTCATTGATGCTAATAACATACTTGGAATACAATACAGGTTTTGGAGGATGACATTTTGATACGAAAACATTAAACTACATGAACTCGCCAACTTTATGTTGACTTTTAAAATTACATGTGTTTCAGGACGTAGGACTTGAGCTGGTGATGGGATCCGGGCATGGGGTTTTGTCAAGACAACGATGCACTACCTTTTGGAGGGTTTGCCTTTTATATCCCAACCTCATTGGTTATTTAGAGGTCAAAGCCTCAGCATGACTCTGTGAATAAAAACAACATCTTATTTTAGAACATGTGTTTTTAACTATGTTCGTAACGGTAATCTGATACTGATAACAATGTGGTTTCACTTTTGAAGGATGTAAATGTATAATGAAACTTAAAAATGGCATGACATCGTTGTTGTTAATATTGTTTACTAAATTGGATGCAATGATTACCTAATAGTCACACACTTGCGCTTCCGCTACGACCAGGGTGTGACAACATGATGTCTGGTCTTGATGCTGTAAGGTTTCATCTAGACAGATGCCATGATTAATTGCCAATTGGGTATATAATGGTGACGTTCCTGACATATCGAATTTCTCCAAGATATCATTGACGTATTTTGTCTGATGAATGAAGATACCATCAGGAAACTGATTGACCCGAAGCCCTAAAAGAACTTCATTTCTCCCCTTCTTTTTGATGACTTTTTCAAATTCATTACACAGCACATCGTTCTTAGAGACAAAGATGATGTCATCCACAATAGATTTGTACGATTAGTAGATATCCTTTCACTTCTGTGTGAAGATTGTGCTATCAATAGTGCCTCTTGTAAAGTCGTTGTTTAACAGGTGATGAGAGAGTGTCTCATACCAGGCTCTCGGGCCTGATGCAACCTGTATAACACCTTATCTAGAAAGTAAACCTTGTTTTTATGCACTGGATCGACAAACCCTGGTGGTTGTCCAACATACACTTCCTTTTTCACTTTTCTATAAAGGAAAGCTGATTTGACATTAACTGGTACACTTTAAAACCTTTCCATGATGCAAATGCCAGGAATATGCAGATTGCTTCTAGTCTTGCGAAACCGGAGCATAAACCTTTATATAATTAATGCCTTCTTGCTGGTGAAAACCTTTGGAAACCAGTTGAGCTTTATTGCGCACAATTACCCCTTGATCATTATTTTGCACTTGAAAACCCATTTAGTAGCAATATATTCGAGATTACCGGTAGGTCAACAAGCTTCTAGACACCAAGCTTTTCGAATTGTTGTAGCTGATCATGCATTACATTTATAAAGCTATCATCGGTAAGTGCTTCCTTATTCGATTTCAGTTCGATCTGTGAAATAAAATAATGATGTAAGCATATATCTTGAATCTGTGCAATTTTAGTCTAAAACAACTAAGATCTTTGTTGATCTAGAACATACAGATTGATTTAACAAACTTGTTATCTGCTTAGAACCTTCATCGGAGCTAGATTCACCATCTTGATCATATGTCGGCCCAGCATCTGAATCAGAATCGTCAGAATGGTCGAAAGTGGGCTCTGTGGCATTCACTACTGATACAACAGGTTCTGTTTCGTGTTTGGACCTGCTCCTAAATCATTTATGCCAATAGATGGTTGAGTAACCACTATCAGTCTTGGAACTTGTTCTTGATTAGACAATTGTTGTTGTTGATACAACAACACAAGTTCTTCTTCATTTGGTTCGTTTGGCAGATCAAAAGAATTCCATACACTCTCGTAGTTGAACATCCAAGATTCACCAGGCTTTTGAGTAGACATTGTATACTTTTGACAATCAACATGTTGAGCAAGAATAACTCGATTTAGACTTGGCAAATATACTCTTCTCAACAGACGTGCATATCCTATGAAAAATCCCTCCAAAGATCTGGCACCAAATTTACCATCTGGGTCAATGACCGTACATGGAGATCCAAATGGTTCCAAAAACTCTAAGTTTAGCTTTTATTAGTTAAGCAATTCAAAACGTCTTCGCTCCAGAAATTAACAGGTAACTTTGAATAGACGAGCATCATGCGTGCAGTTTCAATGAGAGTTCGATTCTTACGTACAACTACTCCATTTTGTTGCGGAGTATAAGGGGCGCTGAATTCGTGAAGAATACCTTTGTTGTTACAGAATTCGAGCATTTGATTATTTTTGAACTCAGTATCATTATCACTTCGTATTCGTCTGATTAGAAGATGGTACAAGTTCTCTAACTTTCTGAAGAGAATCATAAGATTATCAAATGTCGCATCTCTACTCTTGGAAGATAACCCACGGGAATCTCGAATAATAGTCTTTCACAACGAGGCAATATAAACTACCACATATGCTTTTGACGTTGATTGGCCCGAAAAGATCCATATGAAGCCTCTATAGTGGTAATTTTATAGAATTCAGAAGTTTTCTCGGGTGTGATTTCTTATGCTGCTTCCCTTTTTGCAGCTAAGACAATCATCCTTCAGATGAAAACTTTTGAGATTAACACCCTCCACTAGATTGGTGTGTGCTAAATAGTTCATTTTTCTCAAATGGATATGCCCCATCTTTTGATGCCATAAGATCGATTCTTTTTCGTTTACTTTCTTGACAAAACATTATGCCGACTTCGATGTAGTGGATGCGATGCTCATGTCTAGAACATAAAGATCATTCTCTCGTGGAGCGCGCATGAGAATCCACTCCTTAGGAATTTTGAATACTGGCTTCAGAATTAAGCATTCTTTATCATTGAAGTGCGTTGTAAACTTCTTATCACAAATCTGTGAAATGCTTAGTAAATTGTTCTCCAATTCAGCTGTGTAGTTCACTTTATCGAACAAGACCACTCCATTGGAAAGTTTTCCTTCTCCGACAATCCTTCCACCTTGATTTCCAAAGAACACTACATAGCCTCCAGGAATAGACTTAACCACATAGAGTAAGGCCAGCATTCTTGTCATGTGACGAGAAGCTCCACTGTCCGTTATCCATTTAGATATGAATGAGCTCGGGAGCCCCTGCACATGTAAATAAGCAATTACTTAAACAGTGAAACCCAAGCCTTCTCGGTCTTGGGTGGGTTCGGAATATCAAACGTTGGAACATTGACATTAACATCCTATTTAACATAAGATTTAACATGTGTTTGATTTCTACAAAAATTATTTTGGTTTTAAGCACCCAAGTTTGTGTTTTTAGAATTGCCTTTTTCGAATAAAATTTTGAATCCTGTTGTTTAGTTTTGATTGAAGATTCACCAATTTCAATTTTGAAACATTTTGAATTATTGGTTCAACAATTTTGTTGGGTTCATTATTTCTTTCTAAGATCTGTTTTGGACAAACTCATGTTTCTTTTGTCTAACATCTTCTGTTGATTTCTTTGCGTTGTAAACAGATTTTAAGTTGCTTTGAGTACAATGTCGTGCAAGATGCCCAACATGTTCTACAGTCACAATCAGTAGATGAACTCAAAATTTTCTCATGACGTTTCTTTTCAGCATGGAACTTGTCGTTTGCTTGTTCCTTTCCCAACCTTTCTTTTTCACTCAACGTGCTTGAACCAAACACAAAGTTTACCTTCTTTTGAAAATTTTATTTTTGAAACTTATTATTTTTCTTCGTAACATACCCAACCCTTTACGCTTGTTTTCAAGATAATTTTAACCTTTGCGATCATTTTTACAAAAACTTTTGCGTTAGAGTAATAAAACTTATTTAAATTTTCCACTTCAGAAAGATTAATTTCTGTTAGCTTAAACACTTGCTCTACCTTCCTAAGATTCACATTCGGAATCGGAAATTCTTGATCAGAATATAGTTTGTCCGATCCTCTCAGTATGTAAGCAACCAATGTAGATTCATCATCCAAACTAGATTCTGATCCTTTCATTATTAAGATAATTCTTGTGAATGCTCTCCTCATTTTCAGACGGTGAACTTGAACTAGTTTTCTCCAAATTTGACTTAGCACTTTGATACTCTGTGCTATCACTTTCACTTCCCAAAATCTTTTCAACCACTTTTTTAACCACATCAGACTAACAGCCATTGTTTTATTTAGTGTATGTTATGTCAATGTTCTCAGGCAACTCATTTTTCTTTTCAATTTTCAAATCTAGATTGAGCGCCTTTTCCACCCATGAAGGTTTCTTTCTAGCATAGCTTTCCCACATGGGTGGTGGAACACGGTTGTAACCAACACTTTTGTTCTTACCGTTCTTATCATTTTCTTCCTTTTCAAGTTTCGGAAGAATATGATCAATGACATATGGACTAGTGGAATAATTGATTAACAATTTGTTAACCCTTTTAGTTTCAATTTTCATTTTATCAAGCTCATTTTTTAGTTCAGCAATTTTGTTAAGATGAATGTTAATTGCCGTTTGCTTGTCCATAATAGTTGCTTTAAGAATCAACAAAGTTGCACTATCTTCACTATTAACCTTTTCATATTGTTTAATTACTTTAGATAATTTGTCATAAGCTTGTTTAGTTTCGTTATAGTCACTTGACAAATTATATGAAAGTGTTTTCAGTTCAGAATAGTTTTTATTTTTCTCGACACATTCCTTCCAAGGTTCTTGGCATCTTTTGCATGGTTTTTCAACCTCAACAACCTGAACTTTGACAATCTCCCTTACCGACCCTTTGACAAAATCATTCACTAACTCTTCTTTGAATTCATCAGAAACTACCTCTTTATGGTTTGCCATCATTGCTTTATTTGCAATCTCTGTCAAATTCTCGGCATTCATCTCTTTTTCCACATCTATCAATTCCACACATTTAGACTTTGATTCCTCTTCTGCTTGCACTTGATAACTTTAACCAAAATATCCTGCAAAAGATGGAAACAATTTAGGTGGAATCAGATTTCTAAAAGCATTATGCAATATATACTCTTCTTCAGCACGTTGTTCATGAATATATCCTTCAAGAACAGCTTCCTCAAGAGCTTCATCAAATACTGCTTCAGAATATTCTTCTCGTTCAGGTTCAGGATCTTCAATTATCTCTGCGAGAAGTGCGAGACTTTCATTTTTAGAAATATACTTGCTCCAATTAAATCCTTCATTTGCTTGGGCGACTACTAAACCTTTGTCTTTAGCATTAGATGAACCGTCTTCTGTTTGAATCCTCCTGGAATTTGATTGTGGTGGTGACGGCTTATGATAGTTAGCTTTCTTGTAGTAATCATCACCAAAAGGTTTGATTATTGTTGACTTCTCGATTAGTACATTCTCGTTTGAAATGTCTTTTCTCTCTACATATGAAACAGGTAACTTTTGATTTGTCGAATCCAACCTTCCCATCCAAACCTTCCAAACTATTTATGCCCGTAATCTCCATAAATTTCTAAGCTCTTCGAACTATAGAAGCCATGCACCATTTGATGTTAATAAGCTCTAATTCTTTTGAATCTATTTGATCATAATCTTCCTTGGTCATATCTGGATTTCCTATTGTGGTGGTGACGGCTTATGATAGTTAGCTTTCTTGTAGTAATCATCACCAAAAGGTTTGATTATTGTTGACTTCTCGATTAGTACATTCTCGTTTGAAATGTGTTTTCTCTCTACATATGAAACAGGTAACTTTTGATTTGTCGAATCCAAGCTTCCCATCCAAACCTTCTAAACTATTTATGCCCGTAATCTCCATAAATTTCTAAGCTCTTCGAACTATAGAAGCCATGCACCATTTGATGTCAATAAGCTCTAATTCTTCTGAATCTATTTCATCATAATCTTCCTTGGTCATATCTGGATTTCCTATCTTCCTAGAAACCAGGCTTTCGTAAGATTCAAGAACAGATGCGAGCAACGACATGTGCTGCTTGGTAGTATGTTCATTAAAATCTTGAGCGTTTTGGAGATTCACAGCTATGTTACAATGTAAAATCCTCTGGTTTGAGTTAGATTGACTAGATTGTAGACTTTGGAACTGTTTGAGCTCTGCGAAGACTGAGGTGTTTTGGGTAAATTTGGTTCAAAGCTAGAAAATGATTGAAACCTGGATTGATTAGAAGATGGGCTTGCAGAACTTTGAGTACCAACAAAACTGCCTTTAAAGTAAAGGTTTACATCTTGTTGCATTTGAGCACCTTTCGATTTGGCGATCTTTTGCATGCCTAGTTCATGACCTTTGAGCTTTTCTATCAACTTTGATAGACTGTAACCACTATACTTTGCACCATTTTTCAGAATTGTCAAGTACATAGTCCATTCTCCCTCAGGCAAAGCATTTGCCAACTTGTCGACTAACTCCTCATTTGTGTCTAGATTCCCAAACTCTTCATTTAAATAATTAGGAGATTGTAACGATCGATCAACTTCTTCATAGAGTCGCCTTTCAAAAGGTCGAAAATATCGAACTCTTTTCTAAGCAGTGCCTTTTTGCTCTTCCTCATATGTGAACTTCCCTGGAACTTCAACCTTAATACATTCCATAATGATTGTGAGTTATCACCATGTTGCAGCAATGCTAAGATATCTTCTTTGATTAATTGTTGTAGTATGCTCATCATTTTCTTCTCATTGACGAATTTTTCTTTTTCAGCCAGTGTGAACTGAGTCAATGTCTTCTTGAATTCATTTTCCCCAATCGGTATAGTATATTTTTCTTCTATAGCAAACCAACAGTTAAAATGGTTCGCTTGCTAACAAACCGTTCACTCCAACTGTCATAATCCTCCAATTCATCATCTTTTGGGGTTTTGTAGGTGCATAATGTCTATTGCCTACATCTAGGATATGTCGGTTATGTATATAGGGCTTAGAATGTTAAATACTGTATGTTAATATATGATTTATATGTTTTGTACATGGCTCGTGCGAGTGAGCTTAGTGGCTTGTACGAGTGACACCTGTCACTCGTACGAGGCACCACTCGCACGAGTCAAACACACCTCTCTCCTGTGCGAGTCATGTTGACCTATAAATAGTGGAGCTTGAGTGTTGTGTTAGGTCTGTTGGTGTGTGACTACTGCGAAGCCCTATCAAAGTGTTTACTCGTCTATAACCACTCACATTTATTAATACGAATCAAGGCGTTTAAGCAGCATATCTTTCTTGTTTGTTTGTCCAACTCACTAACAATGAATTCAGCCTCTGTTAGTTGAGTCAGATCAGTCCGGTGCTCATAAGAGGAGAGCCGATCCCCTCTCACAAGAGGTATCAGAGCCTTGAGGCCTGATTTGTGGACAAAGATCAAGTTTCTGCAGTCAACCAATAGTTTTAGCAATTGCAGATTTAGATTCAACCATTAAAGTTTTTTTACATCTTCTACTCTTTCTCATACAGATCTAGATCTAGACGAATTTATGGACGAATTGGACTAGGATTTTAGTAGATCATGTTAAAATCAATTCTAACAAATTCTTGAAAATTTTAGATCTAAAATCAAACTAAATCATGTCGAAAATCGTAAAAACATCCGTTTGGTGACCTAAGCTGACCCGTACGAGTAGAGGGACAACTCATACGAACGACCATCCATCTAATCAGACACTCGTACGAACAAGTAAACACGTTTTCTTAAAATCTACAAGTTACAGAACTGTCATTCGCACGAAGTAGTCACTCGCACGAGTAACCTTTTTCATTCGCACGAGCATCTCGCTCGCATGAATCCTTGATTCGCACGAGTATCTTACTCGCAGAATCATCTGAGTCGCACGAGCAACTGGTCACTCGCACGAAGAACATTTTGAGAACTTTTTCTTAAAGTGTGTTTCTGTTTTCTAGAAAAAAATGGAAGAAGAATTTTCTAATGCATTTGCGGCTTCAACAGTTACGACCACCACAGCTCAGAATATGAATCTTGAAAACGAGATGGGCACAATGACAAAGTCTCCAAAGCTTATGAATCTTGAAGACTATGATAGTTGGAGTGAATGGTTTATGAACTGGGTTCAAGCGAATCATTTCACCTGCTGTTTGCTATTGAATCGAAATATCAAGCTACGATTGGAGAGAATGGTCTTGAGAAAACGTTAGCTCAACTCTCGGAATTCAAAAGAGAAAAGTTCATTAATGAGAAGAAGATGATGAACATCTTGCAGCAAGCCATCAAAAAAGACATCTTGGCGCTTCTACAGCATGATGATGATGATGCTCAATCTTTATGGAATGCTTTACGGTTAAAATTCCAAGGAAATGCGCAACTTCGAAAGGGAAAGAGAGCGTTATTAAGTAAAGAATTCGATATATTTACTCTAATCAAGGGAGAGACGGTGAAATAATTGATTGCACAGTACTGTCACTTGGTGGTACAAATGAAGCGAATGGGAATTGTGAAGACAAATGAAGAATTGTAGATAAGCTCGCAGATTCTCTACCTCAAGGAGAATGGCCTACTTACTTGACTATTCTAAAGAATGGCACAGAGTATGGTAATTTCTCATTACCAAGATTTATTGAAAGATTAGAAGGGCATAAGCTCGAGATGCAAAAATGGCAAAAAGCAAAGGCACCCAGATACAACAAGATGTAAATCTATATTACAAGGGTAGTCTTGCCGCGCATATACAGAGTCCAAAAGTTCAAATTGCCTTCAACGCCTTCAACACACCAAGTCCACAGTCAAGTCAAGCTAGTGGATTTCAATCGTTTGCTTCTATCAACCCAAATACGCCTCCAGGCGCACAATCATCCCATAGTTAAAGCAATTCACAGAACAACCAGAACAATCAATCTAATCCCAATCAAAGGCTTCTACAATGCAATATTGTTGTTAATCTCCAAAATGCTCAAGACTTTGATGAAAACAGCACAAAGCCACACACGTCTCTACTTGCCTCGGTACTTGAATCGTATGAAAGTTTAGTAGCAGGAAGAATTGGGGATCCAGAGACGACGAAAGAGGATTACGATCAGATTGAAATGGAACTGATTGACATTAAATGGTGTATGGCTTCCATCGTCAGAAGAGCTTAACGTTTCATGGAGATTACCGGAAAAGATAATTAGGGAGGACTTGATGGGAAACTTGGCTTCGATAAGTCCTAAGTTACATACTTCAAATGCCGAGAGAAGGGTCATTTCAAACGAGAATGTCCAAATAGAGAGGTCAAGGGAAATCAGAACCCTTTTGCTGATGATTATTATAAGAAAGCCATTACTCATCAAACACAACCCAAAACAAGAATGGTGCTAATTGAAGATGGACCATCAAACTCCAAAGACAAAGCTCTCGTCATCACTCAAGAGGATGAAGGTTTCAACTGGAACAAGTACATCAAGCAGAACAAAAGTTTGGCATTGGTAGCAGAAATCATTGAAGAGCCTGAAGTTAATGAAGAATATGCAGAGGCATCTTTTGGCCGAAGCTCCAGAAGAATATTACAACACATCATCAAAAGAAGAGGAATTGTTAAATAGTGCATTTATACATCTCTTGCCTAATGACATTCTCAAAACTTTTGCAGGTTATTTTGATTCCAACCATCGATCACCTTGTGAAGAAGAGAAGAAGCCTGAAGTAGAAGAGAGGATTGATGTGACGTTGGAAAATCTGACTGACAAGACCAACAAAGCTTGTTGATGCACTTTGTGGCCGTCACTATGTGAATAGGCTAGAAAGAGTGTGTATTGAATATTGTATACATTAGATACGAACACACGACCCAAGTGCGAACAAGTACTGGCACGTACGAGTGACATGTGCCTCCTACGAGTGACATGTGCCTCGTACGAGTGACTTTGTGCTTCGTACGAGTGACTCTTGTTACGCGTATGAGTGATAACTCTCACTCGTACGAATGACCCTTCATACAAGTGACAACATGCTTGGTTCGCACGAGTGTCATGTCTATAAATAGGTGTTGTGTGTTCATTGTTTGTAAGTTTTCGAAGTTCCCTTAGGGTAAACGCTGGTGGATTCTCTCTAGGAACTCCACAGCCAGTCAAGATGTATACTCTTTCGATATGAATGAATTGAAAAGCTTCCACTGATTTTGTGCCTGCATGTCTATTTCGTTCTGCCGAATCTGTTCTATCCCCAAAGCTTCCGCCTAGAACCACCGCCGACCACGTGACCACAAAGCTTTTATGGCGAATGTGAATGAGGTAAACGTGTCAGTAAATGAGTCGGTGAAAGAAACACCTTGCATGAAGTGCAAAGAGCCATGAATTGAGTGTGCTGAAAAAGAAACACTATTCATGGAGCTGAAATGTCATACAGATAATTTGTCATGTGATTATAATTCAACAGAAGAAGCTTATAACAAATTAAGCAAAACAATTAAACAATTTGAAAAAGTGATCAGAGAATATGACGGAATAGTTTTGATGCTTAAGGCGACTGTAATGGATAAACAAATGGCCATTAATATTCATTTAAATACAATTGCCGAGCTAAAAAGTGAACTTGAAAAAATAAATAGAAACAGAACGGGTTAAGAAGTTGTTAATCAGTTATTCTACAAGTTCATACGTTATTGATCACATTCTCCAAAATTTGAAAACAAGGAAGATAATCAAATTGATGAAAACAAAGGTGCAAGTTACAATCGTGTTCCACCACCCATGTGGAATAGTTATCCAAGTAAAAAACCATTGGGGGTGGAAAAGGCTCTCAATTTAAAATAAAAAACTGAAAAGACAAATGAGTTGCCTGCGAGCATTGATGTAACTTAAACTAAACCAGAAAAAGAATTTGATTCTGACGTGGTTAAAACTATGGTTGAAAATGTTCTGACGAATGAGTCTGACAAATCCGAATTGGATGTTGAATCATCAGAAAATAGTTTAAACAATGATCCCAATGTCATCATATATAAAATGCATGGATTTTGATAAACTATATTCCGATGAGGATTTCCCAATTCAAAATGTCAATCTGGATCGTGTTGATAAGTTGTTCAAGATTGTTGAGGTGAGCCATTCTGATTTAGAAAAACGAGATGCATCATTTTATTCCAAATCAAAATGTGTCAACAAACCCTACCATCAAAGGAATAGAGACTATCCTGAAAACAGGAGAGCAGGGTTGGTTCTCAAAAGCAAAGAATGAATAACAAGTTTCAAAAGTTGAACTTTACAAAGAAAATCAATGTTGTCTATGGGACAACTACCAAAAGAGAAAAAGTGATCATTGGTAAACAACCAATGATGAATTCAAGAATGAAAAGGAGAGTAGAAAATAGGATTTCGATTCCTCTGTTAGAAAAGACAGTAGGAAGGGCTACAAATGTAACAATGTTGGGTATATTGCACGACAATGTTCCCAAAGAAATCCAAAACCTGTTTCTAACTCCAACAGATCGACAAAAGAGGAGAAACAAAAAGCACCCATGTTTGTACCAAAACAAATTCTGAAAAGAAACAATGAATCCGATAAAAATGTAAAGTCAACGATTCAAGTTCATTCTAAATTTGATATTGGTGAAACTTCCACCAAGAATCGTCAAAAGGATTCAAAGTTTTATTCTAAACCGGAAATTTTGAAAACACAAACAGCAAAAGTCAAACCATCTTTAGTAGAACCGAAACCACCTGTTCCAGCCAAAACAGAGTTCAAACATAATGTCAAGATCAAAGTTGGTCCGAAATTTGATATTCCAAACCCACCAGAGACCAAGCAGGCTTGGGTTTCTCTTTTTAAATAATTTTTTCTGCATGTTGCAGGGGCTCCTATGGTCGATCATGTCAAAATGGATTATGGATAGTGGAGCTTCCCAACACATGACTGGGATGCTTGCATTGTTGCATGGCTCAAAGCTATCCTGGAGGTTACGTTGGTTTTGCTGGAACTAAGGGTGGAAGAATTGTGGGAGAAGGTATTCTTATGAATGGAGTGGTTTCTTTCGACAAGGTGAACTACATTGCGGAGCTGGAGAACAATCTACTGAGCATTTTGCAAATCTATGATAAAAATTCACAACACACTTCAATGACAAAGAATGCTTAATTCTCAAGCAGGGATTCAAAATTCCTAAGGAGTGGATCCTCATGCGCGCTCCACGAGAGAATGATATTTATGTTCTAGACATGAGTGTTGCATCGACTATGTCAACGAAAGTTCAGTGCTTCGTTTCTAAAGCAATCGAGAAAGAGTCAATCTTATGGCATCGGAAGATGGGGCCATTCACCTGAGAAAGTTGAATTATTTGGTGCACAATGACCTAGTGGACGGTTTTAACCTGAAGAATTTTCATTTATTTGATGATTTTCTGAGCTATAAGAAGGGGAAACAACATAAGAAATCACACCCAAGAAAGTTGCTTATCTCTATTAAGCTACCACTAGAAAGGCTTCATATGCATCTCTTTGGGCCAGTAAACATGAAAAGCATTTCTAGAGATCTATATTGTCTGGTCGTGACAGATGATTTTTCAAGATTCTCATGGGTTTTCTTTCTGGAGAGCAAATATGAAACGTTTGAAAGTCTTATGATTCTCTTCAGGAAACTAGAAAACCTGTATCACTTGCCTATCAAGAGAATCCACAGTGATAATGGTACAGAGTTTAAGAACAAGAGGATGCTCGAATTTTGCAACGAAAAGGGGATTCTTCACGAATTCAGTGCTCCCTATACTCCTCAACAAAATGGAGTAGCTGAACGTAAGAATCGTACACTGACCTAGACTACTAGAACCATGCTCGCTGATTCAAAATTTCCAATTAGTTTCTTAAGCCAAGCAATCGCATTTGCATGTTACACCCTCAACCGTGGGTGTTGACAGTCAAGCCTCACAACAAGACCTGTTTTGAGCTGCTAAACCATCAAAAGTCGAACCTCACGTTTTTGGAGCCTTTGGATCACCGTGTACTGTTCTAGACCCGGACGGTAAATTTGGAGCCAAATCCTTGGAAGGATTTTTCGTTGGTTATGCAAGCCCATAAAAGCGAGTCTTTATGCCGAGTCTTAACCAGGTTATTCTGGCACAGCATGTTGATTGCCAATGATATACTACGCCAACGCAGAAACCTGGGGATCCATGGTGTTTAACTACGAAGGTTTGTGCAATTCATTTGACCTACCTGAAGTGCCATTAGAAGAAGAACTTGTTATGCTCTTTCAACAACATCAAATATCCAATCAAGAGTAAGTTTCTAGACTGTTGGTGATTTCCCCATCACTTCCTACTCTAACACTTCTGATGTAGGTCCGAGCAATACTCTGATGGAATCGGTCTCTGTACCTATCTTGAACACTGCTGAATCATCTGCTCATCAACCAATTAATTCCGACTCTGATCGTGAACCGACTTTTGATGACGGAGGATCCAGTTCCGATGAACGATATGAGCATATTGAAAGCTTTCAGAATTCCCAGGCTGATCAATCTAATGTCAGGAGTGAAGTTATATCTTCTACACCAGTTGCTGATTAAATTGTCATGAATTTACAGAGTCAAGTAGATGTTCCGAGTGAAGTAATGCCAAGGATCCAGTTCCGATGAAGGGTCTTACCATCCGTCAGAGAATACCATTGGCAACAAACAAACTGGAGTGAAAACTCGCAATCAGATCAACAAGGATCTAAGTTGCTTTTATAGAAGTGTTGCTCCATTGCAAACCAGACTTTCTTACAGTTGTTTTGTTTCGCAGATTGAACAAGGAAACTTGAAAGACGTGTTGAAAGAAGAAAGTTGGGCAGATGCAATGCAGGAAGAGTTGCTTTAATTCCAGAAACTTGGTGTCTGGAAGCTTGTTGACCTACCGGATCATCATAAAAAGATTAATACTCGATGGGTCTTCATTTGCAAAAGAGATGACAGAGGTAATGTGGTCAGAAACAAAGCTCGGATCGTGGTCCAGGGCTTTCACCAGTAAGAAGGGATAGACTACACTAATGTCTACGTCCTTTTCGCTCATCTTGAAGCTTTTCGCATATTCTTGGCCTTTGCTTCTTGGAAAGGATTCAAGGTGTATCAATTGGATGTCAAATCTGCTTTCCTTTACGGTAAAGTCAAAGAGGAGGTGTGTTGTCAGCCAACCACCGGGGTTTGTCGATCCAATACACAAGGATAACGTCTACCTTTTGAAGAGGGTGTTATATGGTCTACATTAAGCCCCGAGAGCTTGGTATGAAACACTTTCAATACATCTTCTAAGCAACAGCTTTCTCAGAGGAACTGTAGACTCTACCCTCTTCACAAAGGAAGTAGATGGACATTTGATTTTGGTACAAATCTATGTGGATGATATCATCTTTGGATCGACAAATGATAAGTTGTGCAAAGACTTCAAAGAAGTCATCAAGAAGAAATTCGAAATGAGTGCTCTGGGTGGTTAGGACTTCAGGTTGAGCAATTGCCTGATGGTATCTTCATTCATCAGACGAAGTATGTTCATGACCTGTTAAAGAAATTTGACATGTCAGGAACTACACCAGCATCAACTCCATTAGCCCCAAATCACGGAATTTGTCCAGACGCTCATGGAGTCAAGTTCGATGAAACATTATGTCGCTCCATGATCAGATCCTTAATGTATCTTACAGCTTCGAGAGCTGATATCATGTATCCAACATGCCTATGCGCCCATTATCTGTCCAATCCAAAAGATTTGCACTTGTTAGCGATCAAACGAATCATGCGATACTTAAAAGGATGTCCAAGCACCGGCTTGTGGTATACTCGTCATGACGACTTCAAACTTGCAGGTTACTCGGATTCTGATTTCGGCTGCTGCAAGCTTAATGCCAAATCTACTACGGTTGGTTGCTAGTTCTTCGTAACTCGTTTGGTAATGTGGCAATGCAAGAAACAGATCGCGGTCATCTCTCTACATGTGAAGCAGAATACGTTTTAGCATCCAACTGTTGTTCCCAGATACTCTGGATACAACAGCAGATGAGAGACTACGGACTGCAATTTCTTGATACGCCAACTTACGTAGATAACAAGGCGGCTATTGATATCAACAAAAATCCTGTTCAACACTCTTGTACTAGACATATTGAAATTCGACACCACTTTATCCATGACTGCTACGAGAAAAAGTTGGTTAGAATTGAAAAAATCCACACTGGCGACCAAAAAGTAGATTATTGCACCAAAGCATTTAATCAATCAAGATTTAAAAATCTTTTAAAATTAAATGTTTAAGAAATCTGACATCAGGGGATATACATGAGGTTGAATATGAGGATGACGAGGACTTGACGTGATTCTCATCGGTATGCCATGTCTTTATGTAAATATTTTTTCTTCAAAACTAAAAACCAAAACTATGTTTTTGATTTTAGGGAGAGAAAAGTTGTGCAAAAATTCAAAAACATCAAAAAGACAAAAGAGTTTTTGTGAAAAAGAGGGAATCATATTACATCAGTAGAATCTCACAATATGCTAAAGATATGTAATGTTTAAACAGGTAATTAAAAAAGTCTTACTGAGGTGTGCCAATAGAGAAAGAAGAAGCCCAACAGAGAGTTGCCGAGCGAGAACGTATGGCTAAAGAACTTTCAGATGCTTAGGGCAAGGGCAAAGAGAAGGTTGTTGAGGAACCTGTGATTGACAAACTGAGCCAGAAGCTGAATCTGTGCCAGTATCTTCTAAACTAGTGGTGTTTGCAGACATGAAGAAGTTTGTGTTGGTCGGAAAGCCAAAGGATGTTGACATTCACATGACGAATCTTTCTACTAAGCATCAAGAATGGCCAAGGAAGAAAAAGCTGGAGAAAGAGATTAAAGATGAGATAGATGTTTTTTTATGAGGATTCAGAAGACTTAGATGAAGATTTAGAGGAAAATATGATATATCAAAGGCTAAGTCTGACAAGGATAGTGATGATAATGATGATGATGATTTGGGTGGTTCAGTTATTCCTGTAACAGAGTCGACTTTGAATGAAGATATCGTTTTTTGAGTGTACTTAAATGACTCAGCTAATCAAGTTAACAATGACAGAGATCAGGGAAGGTCGTACGATAGCCTGAAGGATTCTTCGCAAGCAGGAATCCTCATAGTGACCGATGTGTCAACTGTTCCTGTTGTGCAAAAACCAAATATATTGTATTTAGAGCATGATGTGGAGGAAGGTGAGTGTGTCCACAATTTCACAAAAAAAGAAATTGCAAGTATGTTGGGCGTGGACCAAGAAACATTTGAGTTTGATTTCGAAGACGAGCTTAACGACATCAGTGCTTTCGAGCCTGAGGATTATATCTTCGAACATGTTTCTGTCGCACATGATTATGACAAAGTTGTCGTGGAGGATGATTCTGATGACAATGATGAAAATGTTGCCGAAGAGGGTACAGATGACTCCCCAACTTTCAGTGAATTGTTTGTAGTCGAGAATGATGATCTACTGAAGCGAAAGGCTGAAGAGGCTGTCAAACATGGTACGATTCCTCAACGCTTGTCTAAAGAAGAAATTGCATAAATGAGGAAATGATGGTTTAAAGAATTTCCAGCAGAGCGTAAATTCAAAAGTCCCCTAGCATTCTTCACGCGTGATGCTAACATTTCTCTGGGGGACATCATTAGCTGGGGATGGATCGAAGAGCATAATGTTATGTGATTAAACGGGAGTATGGGCTCCAGTACTTCCGATACCTAATAAATATCAAGACCCTACCATTCTGGGATATTAAATAATTGGTGCAGACCAAGATGATAAATCTAAAGATTAGATAACATGACCAGCGGCTGTGAAATTGATTAAGCTGGAAGCTACTCATGGCTTTAGACGCTGGAAGCCTCATATGCCAAAGAGAATCATAACGATCGATCATGTTACAAAGGAAAAAGATGTGACATTGATAGTAAAGAGGCCTAAAGTAATGAAGAACATGCCTCTGATTAAGATGGAACAAGATTTCTTCAAGATCTTCAAATGGTGGCACTACGATTCTAGTACTGGTGAAGCTGTTATTTGTGTTCATCTAGATGAAGATTCTTGGAAGATAACTAAAGAATTATCCGAAGCCGTCATAACACACAAACGCATATATGGTCTATGGCGTGGCATTCGAGACTCTATGTGGCTGGTCAATTACTCTAAGAAGGATATTGAATGCTTATTTTATAGCAAAATTAGTTTTGCGGAGAAAGACCAAGAGTAGGCTCTCCAGTTGAAGAAGATTGTTAATGTTTGTTTTGCTAATGACATACATTCAGGAACAACATGGAACACTTCTTGGAGGAAGCTGGAAGAGATAGAAAAGCGAAAGAAAGAGAATAATGATGAAAGGATTACTGAGCAAACGCGGATTGCATCGCTAAGGAACTTTCGATTTGGCAACACGTACAATCGGCCTCCTCCTACAGACCAAACTCCGATATCTTCTGAGGAGCGTCGCAGGCCACCAAAACATTTCTTTGGACGTTAACTGTCAAATCTTTGAAGATTTTTTGAAGACTATCCAAGGCTGCGGCAACATCCAAGGGGGAGTTTGTTGGTGCATAATGTCTATTGCCTACGTCTAGGATATGTCGGTTATGTATATAGGGCTTAGAATGTCAAATATTGTATGTTAATATATGATTTATATATTTGAACATGGCTTGTACGAGTGAGCTTAGTGGCTCATACGAGTGACACCTTGTCACTCATACGAGGCACCACTCGCACGAGTCAAACACACCTCTCTCCTGTGTGAGTCATCTGACCAATAAATAGTGGGGCTTGAGTATTATGTTAGGTCTGTTGGTGCATGACTACGGCGAAGCCTTGTCAAAGTGTTTACTCTTCTGTAACCATTCACGTTTATTAATACGAATCAAGGCGTTTAAGCAGCATATCTTTCTTGTTTGTTTGTCCAACTTGCTAACAATGAATTCCGCTTCTGTTAGTTGACTCAGATCAGTACGGTGCTCATAAGAGGAGAGCCGATCCCCTCTCACAGGTTTCACAATTGTCCCCATTTATTCTCCAAATTCAGATTATGTGGGCTGCTGCTGATACATTAACAGTTGACATGGCAAACACGTTGTAAAATTCATTCTCCATTTTACCAGCCTGAAACAACGTTAAATGCTAAAACGATTACGATTTTGGTTCGAGTGAAGTAAAAATGTCAAAAAATTATTTATCTTCGTGAGAAGATATATTTATCCTCACACGAAGGTAAATGATTTTAAACCTTTACAAATTTTTTTCTTCGTGCGAAGGTAAAATTATGTTCGTGCGACGATAGGTTCACCTTCGTGCGAAGGTAGGTTCAAAACTTGACTTTTTTGCAATCTTCAATATGAATTCGTTTATTTATACTTAGATTTCTCAAGGGTTTAAGTAAATATGTTTTTACGTATTATACTTGAAAATCAGTTCATTTTGACCATGGGTTTATTTAACAAGTGAAGAATGAGTAGAACAAGAAGTCTTCTAGGCTTAATCTTGAACAGTTGTCTTCAAATCAGGCTCCCTGAACTCTCATACCACTTGTAGTAGCAAAGGTCCTAATTTGAGTATCTAGTCTATACGTGTAGAATTCATTAGAATTAGTGACAATTAACAAGATTATTTGATTTCGTTCAATGTTCAACAGTTACAATGATCAGCAAATATGACAGAGCTTCACACAAACTATATATAGACATGGTACCTTCGTGCGAGGGTAGTTTATCTTCGCACGAAGGTAGTTTACATTCGTGCGAAGGTAGACTCTACCTTCATGCGAAGTTAAACACAAACGATATGAAATCTAACATTCTAGCCCTATTACATGATACAGACACAACCCTAAGATGTAGGCAATAGACATTATGCATGAACATAATTCATGTCGAAAATTGCAAAAACACGTGAAATATTAGACACACCTCACGCGAACTGAGCAGACACTTCGCACGATGTGACCATCCACTTTTGTTTAAAATTTTGTTTTATTAAGTTAAATTGGGATAAACAGAAACAACACATAAACAAATTGTCTTTCATGTTTTAAGACACTAAAACCCGCGTCCATTCCTACGTAAAGCATACATCATATTATCAAGCATTGACTCCTAAAACATATGTGAAAAGCGAGTCAGCATAAAATGCCAGCGAGAACATAGGTTTTGTGAGTGTGTTAAATTCGTGGCTTTGTATACATATTGGAACACCTCGTCTGACTACAAGAGTTGTTAAGTGAAAAGCTCGTATCAAAAGTGTTTGAAATTGCAATACAATTAACCAACTAAAACAAGTTGGTTAGAGTTGTGAAAACCTTGTAGCCATGAATCTTGACCAAAACGTTTCTTTTGTAAAAACCTTGTAATAGATTGATTCAAAAGAAAACTATGTATGGTTTGTATCTTTAAGTGAAAATCATTGCATGACATTGTTCAGAACCATTTGTCCATGTTATGACCATTCATCCGTGTTATAATCAATCGTCCGTGTCATAAACCGATTGTCCATGTCGTAAACAAATCGTCTTTGTTTTTAGTTGTGAAAACTTTGATCGTTCTTTAATGAACACGTTCAAACCTGTGTTGACTATACCACCAACAGTTATCTTTAATAGACCACCAAAGGGTCTCCTTAACTAGACTAACAAATCAACAAATGATTGATTAATCAGAAACAGTTTGTGTCATTACCAAAACTTCCACCAAATCCAGTGAACATTCCGATAATGGGATTATCAGTCCTATGGTACCATAACATAATAAATCAACAAATGATTTATAACATCAGGTTGTATGTAAAAAATTTGGTTACTTGTGTTTAAAATGGATTTATGCGCAAAAAGGCATTTTGGTCATCATTTTTGTAAGAACAATGATGTAACTTACATAACACTAACCAAACGACGTGACCATAAAGTATAACCTCGGTAGCTTATTCTGTATACAAATGTTGTCACAAATATGTGTTTGGTCGGATCCTAAGAAAGACCAAACGGGTCGGATTCAAAAGTCAAAGCGGTGGTCAAGTCTGCTCGACTTATGACCCTAAATAAGCACTAAACTAGAAGTGATGAGTTGGACATGGAAAATTATGTCTAACTAAGTTTATAGAATTGATTTGGTATCAAAACTTGGTGTTTTGATACCGAAAAGTTCCGTCATAAAAAGCACATCATGCACATTTTTAACCGAAACTTTGACTCGTCACTTCGACTAGAAAACATGGTAATCAGAAGGTTAAATCGTTAAGAATTATAACCTTCGTGATTACGATCACGTTGCAAAGTTCAATTGAACTTTGACTTGACCAAATATGGTCAGAACCAAAAGTCAATCAGGAAGCCAAACTGTTCGACTTTTAGCTCAAAATAGCTAAAATAATGAAAGAACTAGGAAGAGTACTTACTCGTGTTGAAGAACGTTATCAAAACTCAAGATAGGAGGCTTCCAAAGGCTGGAAACAAGCTCCAAGAACGATAGAAAGAAGAACTTCACACTTTGCTTTGAAGTGTTTTGAAGTGGTGTGAAAAAATGGAACAATCATGGGGTATTTAATTTATTTTAGGATCAAAGAGGTGAGGACAAGTGTCCACAAGTGTGGATTAGTGTCCTAACATGTGTCAACACCAAATTAAGTGTGGCAAAATGAGTGCTAGGTGTCAAAAATTGGACATAGGTGGCAAACTTGGTGAAGAAGCAAAAATCTTTATTATTTTTTTTTATTGACATTTTTGGTGCTTGGACTTGTATTTTCATCTGTTTGCCATTTTTAACCCCTTTAACCTAATATTTAGGTTATATAAACATGTTAAGATATATGTAACTTGGATTATGCCCAAAAATGCCATGGATGTCGGTTCGTTCGGTTGTACTGTTGAGCTTTTCGCAAAAATGCGTAAAACGCTTTAACGCACACGAAAATGATTAAAATTGTGCAACGATTAACATTTTTGCATTCTCATCAATAAAATACAAGATTTTATTGAATATAAAAGTATTGGATTGATACACAAGGTTCATATCTTGAATACGAACCAGTAGACTTTCGTAGTTTGACGAAAATAGTCCCTAGATCTAACCCTTCAAAGCTTATATATAAGTTATGTAAAGGGTATTTAGGGTATATGTGGCATATTTCCTTGTTTCGGAGTGCACTTCGTGTGAAACTGTATGTATTTGAGTGTCAGTTAACGAATTACTTCCACAAAATTTTTTGAGGGTTAAAAATCGTGCAAGAAATTGAAATTGTGCAAATGTCTTAGATAATTATACAAATTTCAGAAATAAAACATAGGTTTCATTGAATACGAAATTGTTTGTAATTGTACAATGATTGAAAAGGCACAAATGTCATAGTCCCCCTATTTAATTCGTGGAACCTTTGTGAAAACAGATGTTGATATTTCGCTCTCATCGTGTCCTCTCATTCCCAAGTAAATTCAGGGCTATGTTTGGATTCGCAACGAACTTTTACTATCAGTCTGCGTCTACACTTGAGTTTCTTACTTCATGGTCCAAAATCTCCACAGGTTTCTCGACAAAGTGCATAGTATCATCAACGTGAATTTCATCGAGGGGAATGTGGTGGTTTGTATCGGCTAAACACTTTTTCAAATTGGACACGTGGAATGTTGGGTGAATATTCCCAAGTTCAGGAGGTAGCTCAAGTTGGTAGGCCACCTTTCCGATTCTCTCAATGATCTTGAATGGTCCAATATATTGTGGTGCAAGTTTTTTCCTTTCTTTCCAAATCTAATCACACCTTTCCAAGGGGATACCTTGACATGGACGTGATCACCAACTTGGAATTCCAAGCGCTTGCGCCGTTTATCCGCAACTCTTTTGACGGCTTCTAGTTGTTAGAAGGTTATCGCAAATTTTCTTGACTTTGTCTGTTGTGGTCATGAATGATTTCAGGTCTAGTGAGGTGAGCTTCACCGACCTCATTCCAGTAGACAGGTGAATGACATTTTCGACCGTATAGAGCTTCGAAAGGCTCCATATTGATGTTGGCGTGATAACTATTATTGTTGGAGAATTCGACCAATGGTAGATGCGAATCCTAACTACCACCAAAGTAGATGACACATGCTCTAAGCATATCCTCCAGTGTTTGAATTGTCCTTTCAGATTGTTCATCCGTATGAGGATGTTAAGCAGTGCTCAGATTGAGTTTGGTTCCCATGGCAGATTGCATGGTCTTCCAAAAGTGAGATGAGAATCGAGCATCTCGATTGGATATGATGTTCAAAGGAACACCATGACGAGATACAATCTCATCAACGTAGATCTTGGTGAGTTTGTCAGCAGATAGATCCTCACGAATTTCAAAAAACTGTGATGACTTTGTTAGACGAACGATGATTACCCAAATGGCATCATGAGCTCTAGGTGTGCGCGGTAGTTTAGTGATGAGATCTATCGCAATGTTCTCCCACTTCCATACCTGTATTTCTGGTTGCTCAAGTAAACCAGATGGGCGTTGATGTTTGCCTTAACTTTAAGATAAGTTATACATTTAGACACATACAAGACAATGTCCTTCTTTATACCTGGCCACCAATACTGGCTACGGAGATCCTTATACATTTTGTCTGCACTATGATGGATTGAATAACGAGATTTATGAGCTTCGTCCATCAATAAGGTGCGGAGATTGTCTTAACTAGGAATCCACGAACGGTTCTTGTAGTAGAGTAATTTGTTGTCATTTTTTTCGAGTTGAAGTTCGAGATTTTGTGGCAGCTCATTTTTCTACAAGCTTTGAGTCACACATGTATGTTGTGCTTGAAGAATACGTGTCTGGATATCAGATTGAACTCAAACATAATGAAGTTTGACACGTTCCTTGCGACTATGCGCATCAGCCAAAACATTCGCCTTACCTGGTAGCGAATCTCGCAGTCGCAGTCGTTTAGAAGTTCGACCCAACGTCGTTGTCTCAGGTTTAGCTCCTTTTGATTGAATATGTGTTGGAGACTTTTGTGGTAAGTGAAAACCACACATTTCGTACCGTAAAGGTAGTGTCTCCAAATTTTGAGAGCAAAAATTATGGCTCCTAACTCAAGATCATGAGTAGTGTAGTTCTTCTCGTGGATTTTCAATTGTCTTGAGCATAGGCTAGGAATTTGTCTCTTTGCATGAGAACACAACTAGGCCTCGGTTTGATGCGTCACAATAGACAACGAAATCGTTGTTGTCATCGGGTAAAGATAAAACAGGAGTGTCACAGAGTTTATGCTTCAGTGTTTGAAAGGCTTCCTCTTGTTTGGGTCCCCACTCGAAAGGTTTATTCTTTTAAGTCAAAGTGGTGAGGGGACCGCGATCTTTGAAAAGGTGATGATGAATCGTCTATAGTATCCAGCAATACCAAGAAATGAACGAACTTTGGTAGGAGTAGTAGGTGTACTCCAATCCCTAATCGAACTGATTTTGGCGGGATCTACACGTGTACCTTGTTCATTAACAATGTGTCCTAAAAATTGAACCTCTTTTAGCAAAAATTCACACTTGGAGAATTTGGCGTAAAGTTGTTCTTTCTTCAGGAGTTCCATCGTTAGACGGAGATGTTGTTCGTGATGGGCTCGAGACTTAGAATAAATGAGGATGGCGTCGATGAAAACAATGATGAACTTGTCTAAATAACGTTTACTAACCCTATTCATTAAGTCCATGAAGATGGCAGGGGCATTCCTCAAACTAAAAGGTCATGACAATAAACTCGTAATGGCCGTATCAAGTGCGAAAAGCAGTCTTGGGAATATCTTCTTCGAGTACCCGAAGTTCATGATACCCAGAACACAGATAAATCTTTGAAAAGCAGGTCGCACCTTTTAGCTGATCAAAGAGATCATCAATGTGAGGTAGGGGATAGCAATTTTTTATTGTGAGTTTGTTGAGCTCACGATAATCGATACACATACGGAAGGATCCATCCTTCTTTTTCACGAATAGGACAGGAGCGCCCCAAGGTGAAAAGCTCGAACGAATGAATCCCTTGTCTGAAAGTTCTTAGAGTTTTTTGACAACTCTTGCATTTCAAACAATGCAAGACTGTAAGGAGATTTAGCAATTGGTTGGCACCAGGTACAAGGTCAATACGAAACATAAGTTGACAAATTGGGGGTAAACAAGTAGCTCTTTAGGAAACACCTCAGGATATTCCCGAACAACAGGGATGTTCTGAACAGTTTTGCCCTTGCCTTTTTCCTCTACGATATGTGCCAAGAAGGCTACATGATTTTTTCGTAGGTATTTTTGGGCCTGGGTACAGATCATGAGTTTTAGGCTACTAGAGGGTTTCTCTCCAGTGAACTTCTAAGGTTTCGCCAGACGAAAGAGGTATACGAACTACCTTGTTGAAGTAGATCACCTCAACATGGTGTTTGGTTAACCAATCCCTTCCTATGATGATGTTAAAACTCCCGAGTTGCATTGGGGAGGTCAATGTGAAGAAGGTGGTTATCTAAGTTCAATTTTCAACTATGAATGACATAGTCGAGCAAAAGGGGTTCGCCACTAACTATTTCCACTGTTAAGGGTTTTCCTAGTTTATTTCTAGGCATTGAAAGCAAAGCTTCTATCGGCACCCGAATCGAAAAGAATAAAAGCACGATGATTGTTATCAAGGAGCGTACCGTTAATGACTTTGTTATCAGCACGAGCCTCGTTAGCATTGATGTTGAATACGCGTCAACGGGCTTGATTTGCATTCGCATTCACTAATTTTGGGCAGTTGTTTCTGAAGTAATCCATCTCGCCGCAATTTTAGCATGAACCAGGTGGAAACGGAGGTCTAGCAGGGTTGGCTTGGGGTTGAACAGGGTTCTAAACATCTTTTTTGGGACCGAATGACAAACATTGGATATGTGAACGAATCTTCCACAGAGGTGCATTGGTGACACTGTAGTTGAGCTTACTGGTAACCATTACACCGATTGCACAACCGTTCAGTACTAGCATAGGTTTCCTCGCATGAGGTTGTGCTGGCTGGTTTTGAGTGTTCTGGTTGGGTTGTGCACGAACTGCAAAGTTATGTGAAGCCTTATGCTTCCTCGACTTCTTAGAACACTCAGCTTTGTTCTCCTTTGTTTTCTCTTGAGTGGTCTTAGCTGCCTGTTTCTTGTCGCCCTTGCGAAACAGTTTCCCCTTCTTGACTTGAGACTCAGTCAGGGTAGCAGCTAATTCGATAGTCTCTTGAATAGTGGTAGGGTTGCTACCAGTAATAATGTCCTGAACGGGGTCAGGCAGGCCATCGACGTACCTCTCGATTGCTTTATCCAACGAGGTGACCATGGCGGGACAAAACAAGCTCAATTCTTCGTAACGGTCAATTTAGGCACGATGCTCTCCACTATCTTGTTTAAGATTGCGGAATTCATCTTCCAGTGCCTGTTGTTCTTGACGTGCGTAGAATTCCCTCATGATTAGAGCTCGAAGCTCTTCCCACGTTTGTGCCATTGCCACATCAGCACCCCTATCTCTCATCACACCATTCCACCATGTAAGTGCTCTTTTATGGAATACACTCGATGCAAACTTGACTTTTCGCTCATTCGGGCATAAAAGATGACGAAATGTGCCTTCGAGACTCTCAAACCATTGCAGGAGTCCAGTAGCTCCTTCGGACCAAGTAAACTTGAGTGGTTTAGCCGAGTTAAATTATTTGTAGTTGCACGGTGTGGGTGCATTGTTGTTGTTATTATTTGCTTGGTTTATCTGGGTCACTAGGTTTAGGAGTACAACAGCAATTTGCTGAGCGATCATAGCTGCCATTTCGGCATTGAGTTGTATTACGTCGAGGAGGCATTCTAGAAGAAAACATGAGGGAATATGTGAGATTGACATTGGATAATCAAGAGAGATGTTAAAAATATCGACGAAATACAAGGATGGTGGTCATTCGTTCATTACTTTAAAACAAACTAACGACACACGTGACTAATCAAAGCAAATGGGTCTTTATAATGTATCGCAAAGACATGCTTTAGCATATAAGTGGACACTCACCCCAAGAGTTCCCTAGTAAGACTGACTGGTCCGAAATGCGGATTTGAATGAACACTCTAGCCTTAGACAGAAAACTCAGGGTACAGGCATCCACCCTTCCAGATTGCACGTGTTCACATTAATAAAACCCAAACTTTGACGGGATTTTGAAAACATATAAGGCTTTAAGCCAAAACAGATCATCTAAGGATAGATGATTGATTTTCAAAACGAATTTGTAACTTGTGTATTTGTTTTGGTAGTCACCTAAGGATAGGTGATGGTATTGTTTTAAGGATCTAATAGCAAGATAACTCGCATTAGGGTCCAAGGAAGGTTATAGTCTAGGTAAAAGCATTACTAATAACCTAATTCCCTATAACCGTAAGCTCTGATACGAATCTTTCTATAAACCCCGACTGCGTAAAACAACGAACCACGGCGGAAACGTCGGGGAGTCATGTTACACAACTATTGTTTCACAACTCATGGAATTTAAAATTTTGTTTTGTTAACTTAAATGTTTGCATTGTCTTCGGATAAATAGAAACAACACATAAATAAATTTTCTTTCATGTTTTAAGTCACTAAGTCACGCATCCATTCGTACATGAAGCATGTATCATATTATCAAGCATTGACTCCTGAAACATTTGTGCAAAGAGAGTCAGCATAAAAATGTCCGCGAGTACAAAGTTTTTGTGAGTGTGTCAAATTTGCGGCTTTGTATACATATTGCAACACCTCTCGTACGACTATAAGAGTTGTTAAGTGAAAACCTCGTATCAAAAGTGTTTGATATTGCAATACAATTAACCAACTAAAAGAAGTTGGTTAGAGTTGTGAAAACCATGTAGCCATGAATCTTGACCGAAACATTTCTTTTGTAAAAACCTTGTAATAGATTGATTCAAAAGAAAATTTTATAGGGTTTATATCTTTAAGTGAAAATCATTGCGGGACATTGTTCAAAACCATTTGTTCGTGTTATAAACCATTTGTTGGCATTATAATCAATCGTCTGTGTCATAAACCAATTGTCCATGTCATTAACAAATCGTCCATGTTTTTAATTGTGAAAACTTTTTATCGTATTTTAATGAACACATTCAAACTAGTGTTGACTGTACCACTAAAGGGTATCTTGAATAGACCCCCAAAGGGTCTCTTTAACTAGACTAACAAATCAACAAATGATTTGTTAATCAGAAACAGTTTGTGTCATTACCCAAACTTCCACCAAATCCAGTGAACAGTCCGATAATGGGATTGTCAGTCCTATGATACCATAACATACTACTGGTTGGCTCGGCCAAAGCTAATGAATGTCATTCGTATTATGGACAACGCATCAACAAGTTGTTCACATTATTGAAATCGTATTGTTTTATATATATAAAACATAGACATTGTTTTTGAAAACTTGAAAATGATTTAGCACATATGGGTCACCCCAAAACATTTGCAAAACGTAAAAGAAGGGAATTATGTACTCATTTGGGATTGCGAAAGTGTTCTTGATCAACGGAATAAACAAAGCTCAAAAGTGTCTAAATATGTCAGATGAATATGTTACGTGTCGGGACTACAAACGGGAGATCGGATAGAATGAAGACTCACAAACCATACGAGTGTTGGAACTCATGTGATATGGTTGAACAAACTTAACATTCTGATTTGGAAAGGATCCTAAGTGCTTTTGACCAATTATAACTCGTTAAGGTAGTTTATGCTACTTTAACGGTCATTAGCGTAAACGCATGATCGGATGGTTAAACATGTCCTATGATAAGTCTTAAATGCCCAAACATATTTGAAAATGTAATAACATCAGTTTATATATCAAAAATTTTGTTACTTGTGTTTAAAATGGATTTATGCGCAAAAGGGCATTTTGGTCATCATCATAGGAAAATTATCAGAGCCTTCCCCGGAATACTTAAGTGTTTCATCATCATCATCTGATGCCTCTTCGATAATCACTTTGTCATAGTAATCAGCATCTGGCACGTATTTGTACGTGTAATCGTTAGGCTCAGAAGTAATAATGTTGTTAAGTTCTTCTTCAAAATCGATTTTGAAGGATTCTTCGTCAACCCCTAACATGATAGCAATCTCTTCCTTTGTGTAATTATGCACAAATTCTCCTTCCTCAACTCCATGTTTTAACAAGAAAACTCGAGGCGGTTGACAATTTGGAACAGCTGTCAAAGGATTAAATGTGAAGATTCCTGATTGTTTTGTATCGTGAACTTATCTTTCTGCTCCCCCTGTCTTTGAGCTTCATTTTCTTCATTAACATTATCAATAAAAAACGTATCATAATCAAAAGATTTGTTTATCTTTGCCGTTTCAAGTATCCACCATGTTCCACCTTGTGTATTATCATTGTTATCGCCTTTTTCATCATCTATTTCTTATCATTTTTCTTACTATCATCATCATCTTTATCATCATCTCTCATCATTATCAAAACCATCAATCTCTGCATCAACTTCCGCATACAACCTCTTTCGATCCAAAATCTTTTGCCTCAGAGATGTTCAGACGCATCAACTGGCCCCACCTATAAGCACAAAATTCACTAGCTCAGATTCAGCTACAGTTTCAATTTCTGTCACATCTTCAACTGTTTCAGCAATAATTTCTGGCGGAGATTCAGTTTCTAGCTCAGGTTGAACAATGATTGGAACCTCATCAACTTTTTCTTTCACTTTACTAATGTTGCGACCTTATCTTCTACTTTCTCTAGCTTCTTCTCTTTCAGTTAAATCACTTTCGGCCTCAAAAGTAATACCAAACTTTCTGGTTACAATCTTCTAGAATAAATACATCTTCCTATTGTTATGATGGCGTTCAGCATCATATTCCATGATCAACCTTCTTAATCTTTCATTCTCTGACATGAAACTTGATAATACTGCCTCTAGATTCTTTCAATCATCTTCTAAAAACTTAATCCTGCTTTCCAATTCTGCAATCTTTGTATCATTAAAATGTCTGCATCAAACCCCTCAAAGAATGGAATATCACCAAAGTCATCAGGAAATTTATCATTTAAAGAACGTCTTGGACCAGATCGTGGTGTAGAGCGTTGTTGAACAGGAGGTGTTTCCTGTTTTTGTGGTGATGGTTGTGGAGGTGTGATATGTTATGGTGATAGAGGATGTGATGGTGATTGTTGTGGTGAAATATGAATGGGTGAGATAGGTGGTTTTTCAACATTTTCAACTTATGGTGTCTTCATTTTTCTGTACTTACTTCTAGCTTTCTTGATAGCAGGAGATCCAGTTGTCTTTTTCTTGGTAGCAGGCTTGCTCTTAACTCTTCAAACCTTCTTAGCAGGCCTTTCAGCATCGTCTTCGGACTCTGGATCAGACGGAACATAAACATCATCGTCTTCACCAACCACCTTTCTTTTTCCTTGAGCCATTTTTTCTTCTCGTTCTATAGCGTTTCTCGCGATATCAAAACTATCATCCGAAGCTTCTTCACTATCATCAACAACTGCTTCTTTCTCTTTCTCTGCAGTAGAGATCAAATATTCACATCATGTTCTTGATCTGAGGTAGCTGAAAACACTTCATCCTCAACATTAACCTCTGGTTCAACATTATGTTCTATATTCTGCTCATTCTCCACCTCTTCATCAATAGCTTCATCCATAAGTATTGTTTCGATCTTTTGTTTCTGAGCTTTAGCTTTGGGAGTTCCCTTTTTCTTTGAATCTTCTTTCTCATACCATACACCCCTCTTAGGTTCATAATCTTCCATTTGTGTAGCTTCATTATCAGAATCACTACCATCATTTCTCCATTGAACTTTCGAATGTGCTTTCTAAGATCGTTTTGTCCAATAGCAGAGGTCCTGATTTGAATATCTAGTCCATACGCGTGGAATTTATAGTAATTAGTGATAATTAACAAGATTATTTCATCAATAAACTGATTTCTTCAATGTTTAACAGTTATAAATGATCAGGAAATCCGTCAGAGCTTCGTCGTCTCAGTCACTAAAATTCTACACACTAACACCTCACTAGCTATATATAGACATGCTACCTTCGTGCGAGGGTAGTTTATCTTCAAACGAAGGTAGTTTATCTTCGTGCGAAGGTTAGACTCTAACTTCGTGTGAAGTTAAATACAAACAATATGAAATCTAACATTCTAGCCCTATTACATGATACAAACACAACCCTAAGATGTAGGTAATAGACATCATGCACCAACAAACTCCCCGTTGGATGTTTTCGTAGTCTTGGTCTATCTTCAAAATCTTCAAATGTTTTAACTTTACGCCCAAATAAGTTCTTGCGCGGCTTCCTACGCTCTTCAGATGGTATAGGTGTGTGTTCAGTCGCAGGAGCCCACTTCATAAACTGAAATCTTCTTAAATGAGCTTCTTTTAACTTTTCTTCAATCTTTTCCAATCGTTGCTCAACTTTTAGAAATTCTTCTTTCTCTAACTATCTTCATGACGATTCCCACATCTTTCTAGAATTAATACCATGTGCATAGCATATGTTGATTACACCCTTGTATTGCAATCGCTTGCATCTTCTGCTTCACATAAAATAAATCTTGTTGAAGAACAAGCATTTGATATCTTCTTTTGAACAATTTACTAGCCACATCGGCTCTAGTATATGGATAGGTCTCCACAATCCTCATATTCTCTTTTATTTTATCATTTCTGGATTCAAACCTTCAGTAATATTCCAAGTGTCATCAGCTTTCAAAATAATCAGAGCATCACTTGTTTCAGAATCCACTTACCACCACTAAAAGTACTTATGGAAATCTTGTTCAATCCTCATCAACGGCATGTTTTTCATCACAAGTGGCCATTTCATCACAAGCGTGACATCTTTTTCATTTGTAACTTTGTCAATCTTTATTCTTTTCTTAGGAATCAATGGTTTCCACTTGCTAAAACCATGAGCTGCTTCATATTTGATTAACTCCCATAATCTTTGATCATGAAACTTCATTTGGAAGTTAACACTTTTTGTCTGTACAAGCTCTTCGATATCCCAGTATGGCAATGTCTTCAAATCATTCAAATACCTGAAGTATTGAACACCATATTCTCGTTTGATCGTATAGACATCCAACTCGCGTGTGAAGAATGCTAACGGTCGTCTAAGCTTTCTTTCTTTTGTTAGCTCTTTCAACCATATCTTTTTAGCCTCAGCAATCTCTTCTTTGGATAGACGTTTCGGAATACTTCCCTCTACAACCATCTATTCAATCCTTCTTTTTAACAAACCATTGTTTGCTTCAAAAGTTGGAAAGTTATGAGTTCCTTCACCAGAATAATTAATCGCTTCATCATCATCCGATGCATCTTCATAATCACCCCATCATATATATCAGTATCCGGTATATGCTTGTAAACATAATCATTTGGCTTGAATGCACTGATATTATTCGGTTCCTCTTCAAAGTCAAATTCGAACGAATCTTCATCAATTCAAAGCATAATAGCAATCTTTTTTTTTTGTATAATTGTGCATGAACTCACCTTCTTCAACATTATCTTCTTCAATACTCAGGAACAGCTCTAAATGGAGTAGCTGTGAGAATTCCTGACTGTTCTTCATCGTGAGTTTACTCTTTCTACTCCACCTGACGTTGTGTATCTTCTTCTTGGTTAGCAGAATCATTCAGATAAGCATCATAGTCAAAAAAATTCGTTTATCTTTGTAGGTTCAACTACTATCACTCCAGTACCTCCTTATGTATCATCGTCATCATCACCCTTATCATCATCATCCTTTTTATTATCATTTTCATCATCCTTTTGCTTTATCATCATCATCCTCATCATCAAATTCATCCAACTCAACATCTATATCAGCATACAATCTCTTTCGCTCTACAATCTTCTCAATCATAGGATTCACTAAAACATCTACCGGTGTTCCAACAAGAACAAAATTAACCAGTTCTCATCAACGTCAATATCAACTTCTTCCTAAATCTCAACACTAGCAGCATTAATTTATGGCACAGATTCAGCTTCTAGCTCAGATTTTTCTATCATAGGAACCTCATAAATTTTCTCTTTTCCTTTGCTTTCTTAGCTCGTTTAGCTGCCTTTTGTCTTGCTTCGTCAACTTCTAACCGGTCAAATTCAGCATCAAAATCTATTCCCAACCTGCTAGCTAACACCTTTTGAAATAAATCAAATCTTCTATTACTCCAAGCACGTTCATCCTCAACATCATTCACCACCCGTCTCAACCTTTCATTATCAGTCACCAGACTTTCAATCACAGCTTTCATATATTCTCTATCATTCTCAAGAAATTTCACCCTGCCTTCCAATACTTCCTTATTACTTCCAAGGCTTTGATTTTGCTCTCCAGCTCTACTATCTTGGAGTCATTGAACATGTCTGCATCAAAGTTTTCATCAAGCCCCTCTGTACACGGAATATCCTCAAAATCAGTAGGAAATCTATCTTACATTGATTGTCTTGGAGCGGATTTAGGTATTGGTTGTTTGGGTGTTAATTGAGTTTGTGGAGATGTTTGATGTTGTGGAGGAGTTTGATGTGAATGTGTGATATGTTGTGATGATGACTGTGGTGGTGGTGATGGTTGTTGTTGTGGTGAGGAAATGTGATTGGGTGATGCATAAGGTTATTCAACACTTTCAATCTCAGCTGTCTTTTTCCTCATATATTTCCTTCTGGCTTTCTTTGAAGCTGGAGACCTAGTAGTCTTTTCCTGAATATCAAGCTTGCTTTTAACTCTTCGTGCCTTTTTTACCGGCCTTTCAGCTTCAGAATCAATATCAGACGGAATATATACATCATCGTCATCTTCAACCACTTTCTTCTTTTGATTGCCATCCTTTCGCTTTTGATTATGTCAAAGGTATCCTCAAATCTCATCGTAACACCACCTGACTTCCTTTTCTTTATATGAGGTAGCAGAAAATACCTCATCTTCAACAGTAACTTCAGCTTCAAAATGTTGCTCAGTAACTGGCTCAATATCTACTTCCTCATCAGTAGTTTCATCTCTAAGGACCGTTTCTCTCTTTCTTTTCTGGGCTTTGGCTTTTGGTGTGCTCTGTTTCTTAGTATCTTCTTTTTTGTACCACACACCTCTCTTAGGCTTATAACCATCCATCTGAGCAGCCTCATCATAAGAATCACTGTCTTCATTTCTCCATTTATTCTTTGAAGGTGCTTTGTATCTCTTGTCTCTGAATCTCCCAAAGAACTTTCTGGCCACTGACTCCGTAGCTTGCTTAAGATACTCGTTCAATCTCACCAAAGATAACCCTGTCATGTGATCTAACGACAGCACATCATTCTTACTTTTTGGCTAAGTTTGGAAATAGATCATCCAACATCATCTGCACAAATCTGGGGTATTGAATAAACTATTTTTTATCAATATTTATGTTAATCTGCTAGAATATCATATTGGTGAAGTTGTAAGGCTTTTTTAACGTGAGTGCAGCTATTATGCAAATCTGAAAATCAACTATCGCATCACCTCCCCCTTTCCTGTGACTCGGTGGAGATCGTTGAATGCACGAAGAATTTGTATGGTCTTCCAAGATAAGCTTTACTGAATTGTGTGTTGATGTGACCTTTGTATCCCATCCTGTAAAAGCATCCCGTGAACATATGTTCAGTGTACATCATTGAATCATCGTCCTTGTCCTTAAAATCTAACACACGAGGATCAACGATTCCATTATCACACCTCTTTATCTTCGTTCTTACTCTTACAAAGGATCGTATAGCTTTGAGCTCCGGTACATACTTTGCATTCTCCCAAAATCTTTCAACGTGCAAGCGATAAGATTTATATGAGTTGTAAGTGCTTTAGCTATCTGTAACTCGCTCATAAACTCTAAAATAGACTCCAAAGGAGCAATATCTGGAATACTTTCATCAAGAACACAACAGATGTTTCGTTTCTTGTCAAAGTTTGATTTCTTCTCCTGTACAAACACAAACACGAAAACACTTGGAATTTTTTGGAAAACTATGTTTTACCTTCATGTGAAGGTAACTGGTGCGAAGTGAACTTTTACACTTCGTGCGAAGGTAAATAATAAAAAATGCATATTCTGCACTTTATCTTCGTGCGAAGATAAATTACTCCGTACGAAGGTAATTTACCTTCGTGCAAAGGTAACCTTAAACACATTTGAACATTTTCCTCGATTTTCATGAAATTGATGTTACTAAAATAACCTGAAAATGCCGATTTTCATAATGGTATGCTCAATTTTAATTTTGGCCCATTAGATTGTCCTTGATCTACGTTTTTATGTTCGTTTTACCGAAAACATTGATTTTTAGTTCAATTCGAGTTCTATTAGGTTCAAACTACCTTAGGCATTGTTAGTGGTGTGTTAAACGACCACTACAAGCTAAAATTTGGGCAGTACTTCGTTGTTTGCAAGAATTTTTAACTTCGCTCAGAGCAAATGTACAGTGACATGTGTATTATTCTCGTGCGAAGATAATATATATAGCAGATTATCTTCGTGCGAGGATAATTATCTTCGTGCGAGGACTCCTTTGAGTGAATGTAAATATGATTTTTACCATTTCGTTCATTTTAACCAGTTTTAACGACCATTCAGTTGAACAAGTCCATGTTAATGACAAAGTCCAAGTTAATGACCTTGGTTGATGTTTTTTAGGCAATGTAAAGTTTCAAATTAATGAACTTTTAATCTTTTTAAAACTTTTTATTAACATAGATAAGCTCCCAACCCGTTGTCGTCTGGAATTTTCAGCATTCGACATCTCTGGATTTTGATGATTCGTTTTCCATCATCGGTAGTAAAAACTAAGATAGAAATAAAATCTTTTTGGTTTTCCAAAGTTTATGCTAAAACATACCGAAAATCTTTTTGTGTTTTCTGAAATGAAATGTAATAAACTATGTACAAACATATTTACAGACATATTTTTGTGGGTTTGTGTTAGAGAATCGTATCAGTTAAGGAGACATATCTCTAGTACCGTTGACCTTTGTAAGACTTTAAGTACTAAACAAATTCACTTAGACTGTCAGTATACTTGTCCACATAAACCTCTACACATTTCTCAATTGTTCTAAGATACATTTAGGTAATTTTAGGAACTTAACTTAACCGTGTTTCCCACCTCAGAATATACTCCCGTATCAAGATTCCCTTAATTTCATCTTACAGGTGAATATATCTAACTGATATATATATTTATGGGTAATGCGAGACCTTGAGAGCTCAGGTTAGTACCAACGTACCGAAAAAGAAATGAAGGCTCGTCTTGAAAGTAGTGTTCCAATTTGGAACCTTTTACTACAATTGTTGGATCTTTCGATACTTACAATTTGCTGCAGTTTTTGGGTGTAAAAGCAAAAGTATTCTACAAATTCTAGTCCATTGCCGACACAAAATTATAAGAACTTTTATAATACCCAAGATATCAATTAATTAAAAAGACCTAGTATCTCAGAATCTGGCAATCTCTTAGATAAAATTTTAGTGTACTAAGACCATATATCCGAGAGATGTTAACCCACTAATTAAGAAGTTTGTCTTTATGTCATATCTCAGAAACAATCTACAGAATGTGCGAAGCCTACTGGCACATCCTCAGTGAAACCAGTTTAAACTTTATAACACTTCTAATCTATAGCATACCCTGATATTGCACTGATGTATAATGATTTCCTCTTTTCACACGAAAACTCTTTTTGTTTTTTTTCTCATGTTTTTGTACATTTTTTAATTTTTAAATATTTTTGTATTTTCTACAACATTTCTCCCTCTAAAAGCGAAAACATATTTTTGGTATTTTTTTTTCAAAAGAAAGAGATTCTAAAAACTATAAAATGTGACAAACCGATGAGGATCCCAAAAACTCGTCATCCAATCCGTATTCAACCTCTCATTCCCATCTGATGTTAAATTTTTCATACCATTAATTCTCAAAAGATATTTAAATCTAGCTCGATCAAATGGTTTGTTATAAAAATCTGCCTTTTGTTAATTATTGTGGATCTTTTCTATTCGAATCAATTTTTTCTTATGGCAATCACGGATAAAGTTGTGTCGAATTTCAATGTGTTTAGTTTTAGAGTGATGAACCGGATTTTTAGTTAAATTGATGGCAGTCTTGTTATCTACATATACGGGCGTATCAAGAAATTGCAATCCAAAGTCTCTCATCTGTTGTTGTATCCACAAAATATGGGAACAACAACTTGAAGCCGAAACGTATTCATCCTCGCAAGAAGAGAGAGTGACCATGGTTTGCATCTTGCATTGCCATGTTACTAAGCACGTTCTGAAGAACTGGCAACCAACTGTTGTAGATTTGGCATTAAGTTTGCAGCATCCGAAATCTGAGTCTAAATATCCTACGAGGTCGAAGTTGTCATTTTGTGAATACCACAAGTCGGTGCTTGGGTAACCTTTAAATATATGAAAATGCGCTTGACTATCATCAGACGTGGCACTCGAGGACTCGATTGATATCGAGCGCAAAGGCATTTTGGATACATGATGTTGTAAGATACATCAGTGATCCAATCATTGATCGATATAAGGTTTCATCTATCTTGACTCCATTTTCGTCTGGACAGATGCAATGATTAATTGCCAATAGCATAGATAATGGTGACATTCCCAACATATCAAATTTCTCCAAGATATCATGGACGTACTTTGTCTGATGAATGAAGATACCATCAGGTAACTGATCCACCTGAAGCCCTAAGAAGAACTTCACCTCTCCCATTGAACTCATTTCGAATTTATTTTTAATGACTTATTCAAATTCTATACACAGTGCATCGTTCATAGAACCAAAGATGATGTCATCGACATAAATTTATATGATCAGCAGATGTCCTTTCACTTACCATGTGAAGAGTGTGTCATCAACAGTGCCTCTTGTAAAGTCGTTGTTTAACAGGTGCTGAGAGAGTGACTCGTACCAGGCTCTTAGGGACTGATGCAACTCGTACAACGCCTTATCAAGTAAATAAACCTTGTCTTTATACACTGGATTGACAAACCCCGGCGATTATCCTACATACACTTCCTCTTTCACTTTTCCGGAAAGAAAAGCTGATTTGACATCCAACTGGTACACCTTAAAACCTTTCCATGATGCAAATGCCAGGAATATGCGAATTGATTCTAGTCTTGCGACCAGCATAAACCTCTGTATAATCAATGCCTTCTTGCTGATGAAAACCTCTGACAACCAGTCGAGATTTATTGCGCACAATTACCCCTCGATCATCTCTTTTGCACTTGAAGACCCATTTAGTAGCAATAACATTATGAGTAACCAGAAGGTAAACTAGCTTCTAGACACCAAGCTTTTCGAATTGTTACAGCACCTCCTACATTGCATTTATCTAGCTATCATCAGCAAGCGCTTCCTTGTTCAATTTCAACACAATCTGCGAAATAAAACAACGATGTAAGCACATATCTTGAATTGATGCAATTTTGGTATAATTCAGATAGCGCGTTTTAACTGCAACTTGCAACTCTCGAATAATATTCTCCGATGGTGGTAAGATAAATTTCTGTGGCATTACTTCATTAGGAACATTTACTTCGCTTTCCAAATTTGAAATGTCCTGTTCAACAACCTGATTACTAGTTGAAGCTTTATTCTGATCATTAGAACCTGCAGATTGATTTAACAAACTTGTTATCTGCTCAGAAACTTCATCAGGGTTGTATTCACCATCATGATCATATGTCAGCCCAACATATGAATCAAAATCGTCAGATTGCTCGAAAGTGGGTTTTATGGCATTCACTACTGGTACGACGACAGATTCTTTTTGAATGTGCTCAGATCTGCTCAAGAATTATTATGCCAATAGATGGTTGAGTAATCACGATCGGTCTTGGAACTTGTTCTGGATTAGACGATTGCGGTTGTTGATACAACAACATAAGTACCTCTTCATTTGGTTCGTCTCGCAGATCGAAAGAATTCCATAAACTCTCTTAGTTGAACATCCAGGATTCACAAGGCTTTTGAGTAGGCAATGTGTACTTCTGACAATCAACATGTTGAGAAAGAATAACTTAATTTAGACTTGCAAATATAATATTCACAACGGACTTGTATATCCTACGAAAAATCCCTCCAAAGATCTAGCACCAAATTTACCATCCGGGTCAACGACCGTACATGGAGAACTAAATGGTTCCAAAAACTCTAAGTTTGGCTTTCTTCGGTTAAGTAGTTCAAAACATGTCTTTTTATGTGCCTTGATGGTTAAAACCCTGTTCAACGTGTAACATGCAGAGGCAATGGCTTCGCTCCAGAAATTAATAGGTAACTTTGAATCCATGAGCATTGTGCGTGCAGTTTCAATGAGAGTTCGATTCTTACCTTCAGCTACTCCATTTTGTTGCGGAGTATAGGGGGCGCTGAATACGTGAAGAATACCTTTGTCATTACAGAATTTGAGCATTCGATTATTCTTTAACTCAGTACCATTATCACTTCGTATTCGTCTGACTGGAAGGTGGTACAAGTTCGCTAACTTTCTAAAGAGAACCATAAGATTATCAAATGTCTCATCTTTGCTCTCCTAGAAAATAACCTATGAGAATCTTGAATAGTCGTCTATCACAACAAGGCAGTATAGATCACCAGATATGCTTTTAAAGTTTACTGGCCCGAAAAGATCCATATGAAGCCTCTCTAGTGGTAATTTGATAGAATTCAGAAGTTTTCTCGGGTGTGATTTCTTATGCTGCTTCCCCTTTTTGCAATTAAACAATCATCATTCAGATGGAAACTTTTGAGATAAACACCCTCCACTAGAACAATCATCATACAGTGACATGTGTATTATCCTCGTGCGAAGATAATTTATCTAGCAGATTATCTTCGTGCGAGGACTCCTTTGAGTTAAGGTAAATATGATTTTTACCATTTCGTTCATTTTAACAAGTTTTAACGACCCATTCAGTTGAACAACTCCAAGTTAATAACCCCGGTTAACTGATTGTCTTCCAAGTCCAAGTTATTGACCTTGGTTGAACACTTTGTGATGTTTTTTAGGCAATGTAAAGTTTCAAATTAATGAACTTTTAATCTTTTTAAAACTTTTTATTAACATAGATAAGCTCCCAACCCGTTGTCGTCCAGCATTCGACATCTCTGGATTTTGATGATTCGTTTTCCATCATCGGTAGTAAAAACTAAGATAGAACTAAAATCTTTTTGGTTTTCCAAAGTTTATGCTAAAACATACTGAAAATCTTTTTGTGTTTTCTGAAATGAAATGTAATAAACTATGTACAAACATATTTACAGACATATTTTTGTGGGTTTGTGTTAGAGAATCATATCAGTTAAGGAGACATATCTCTAGTACCGTTGACCTTTGTAAGACTTTAAGTACTAAACAAATTCACTTAGACTGTCAGTATACTTGTCCACATAAACCTCTACACATTTCTCAATTGTTCTAAGATACATTTAGGTAATTTTAGGAACTTAACTTAACCGTGTTTCCCACCTCAGAATATACTCCCGTACAAGATTCCCTAGATTTCATCTTACAGGTGAATATAACTAACTAATATATATATTTATGGGTAATGCAAGACCTTGAGAGCTCAGGTAAGTACCAACGTACCAAAAAGAGATGAAGGCTCATCTTGAAAGTAGTGTTCCAATTTGGAACCTTTTACTACAATTGTTGGATCTTTCGATACTTACAATTTGCTGCAGTTTTTGGGTGTAAAAGCAAAAGTATTCTACAAATTCTAGTCCATTGCCGACGCAAAATTATAAGAACTTTTATAATACCCAAGATATCAATTAATTAAAAAGACCTAGTATCTCAGAATCTTGCAATCTCTTAGATGAAATTTTAGTGTACTAAGACCATATATCCGAGAGATGTTAACCCACTAGATTGTTGTACACCAGATAATTTATTTTTCTCAAATGGATATGCCTTATCTTTCTATGCCATAAGATCGATCTTTTTCATTTGCTTTCGTGACAAAACATTGTGGCGACTTTGATGTAATGCATGCGATGCTCATGGCTAGAACATAAAGATCATTCTCTCCGGGAGCGCGCACAAGAATCCACTCCTTAGGAATTTTGAATCCCGGCTTCAGAATTAAGCATTCTTAAGTAGTTGTAAGCTTCTTATCACAAATTCTATGAAATGCTTAGTAAACTATTGTCCAATTCAACAATGTAGTTCACTTTGTCGAACAAGACCACCCATTGGGAAGTTTTCCTTCTCCGACAATCCTTCCACCTTGATTTCCAGCGAACCCTACATAGCTTCCACGAATAGACTTAACATCATAGAGTAAGGCAAGCATTCCTGTCATGTGACGAAAAGCTCCATTGTCCATTATCCACATTGATATGATCGACCTTGGGAGCCTCTACACATGTAATTAAGCAATTACTTAAACAGTGAAACCTAAGCCTTCTCGGTCCTGGGTGGGTTCGGAATATCAAACAATTGTACTTTGACATTAACATCCTGTTTAACTTTTGATTTAGCAGGTGTTTAGATTTCTATAGAAGATGTTTTGGTTTTAACCACCCAAGTTTGTGTTTTTAGAATTACCTTTTTCGAACAAAATTTTGAATCTTTTTGTTTGGTTTTGGTTGAAGTTTCACCAAGTTCGGATTTTGAAACATTTAGAATTTTTGGTTTCACAATTTTGTTGGATTTATTATTTCTTTTTAAGATATGTTTTGGAACAAACTCAGGTTTCTTTTGTCTCACATCTTCTGTGGATTTCTTTGCATTGTAACCAGATTTTGAGTTGCTTTGAGTACAATGCCGTGCAAGATGCAAAAATTTGTTACATTTCCAACATGTTCTACTGTCACAATTAGTAGATGAACTCAAATTCTGCTCACGATGTTTCTTTTCCAGCATGGAACTCGTCGTTTGATTGTTCCTTTCCCAACCTCTCTTTTTTACTTACCATGCTTGAACCAAACACAAAGTTTACTTTCTGTTGAAAATTTTATTTTTGAAACTTATCATTTTTCTTCTTAACATACCCCAACCCTTTACGTTTGTTTTCAGGATAATTTTTACCTTTGCGATCATTGTTTTCCAAAAACTTTTGGGTTTAGAGTAGTAAGACTTATTCAAATTTTCCACTTCAGAAAGATTGATTTTTGTTTGCTTAAACACTTGTTCCACTTTTTCAACATTCACATTCTGAATCGGAAATTCTTGATCAGAATATAGTTTGTCCGATTATTTCATGGTATAATCAACCAATGTAGAATCAACATCCGTACTAAAATCTGATTTATCAAGATAATTCTTGTGAAAGCTCTCCTCATTTTTAGAAGGTGAACTTGAACTAGTTTTCTCCAAGTACAACTCAGCACTTTCATACTCTATGCTATCACTTTCACTTCCCAAAACCTTTTCAACAACAGTTTTAACCACATGAGATTCATAGTCATTGTTTGATTTAGTGTATGTTACAACAATGTTCCAAGCAACTCATTTTTCTTGTCATTTTTCAAATTTTTATTGAGCGCTTTTTCCACCCCTTATGGTTTCTTTCTAGCATAGCTTTCCCACATGGGTGGTTGAACAGGGTTGTAACCAACACTTGTTCTTACCATTCTTATCATTTTCTTCCTTTTCAATTTTTTTAAGAATATGGTCAATGACATATGAATTGCTAGAATAACTGATTAATAATTTGTTAACCCTTTTAGTTATAAATTTCATTTTTTCAAGCTAATTTTTTTAGTTCAGCAATTATGTTAAGATGAATGTTAATTGCCATTTGTTTGTCCATAATAATTGCTTTTATCATCGAAAAAGTTGCATTATCTTCACTGTTAACCTTTTCATATAGTTTAGTTGCTTTAGATAATTTGTCATAAGCTTGTTTAGTTTCGTTATCTCAAAGTTTTTTTCAGTTCAGAAATCTTTCTCAACTTATTCCTTGCAAGATTCTTGGCATCTCTTGCATGGTTTTTCAACCTCAACAAATCCTTGTTCATCAGAAACTACCTCTTTAAGGTTTGCCATCATTGCTTTGTTTGCAATCTCTATTAAATTCTCTGCATTCATCTCTTTCTTCACATCTATCAATTCCACACATTCAGACTTTGATTCCTCTTCTACTTGCACTTGATAACTTGAATGAAAATATCCTGCAAAAGATGGAAACAAATTAGGTGGAATCAGATTTCTAAAAGCCTTATGCAATATATACATTTCTTCAGCATGTTGTTCTTAAATATATCCTTCTAGAACAGTTTCCTCGAGAGCTTCATCGAATACTGCTTCAGAATATTCTTCTGGTTCTGGTTCAGGATCTTCAATTATCACTGCGAGAAGTGGGAGACTTTCATTTTTAGAAGTATACTTGCTCTAGTTAAATCCTTTGTCTTCTTGGGCGACAACTAAATCTTTGTCTTTAGTATTAGATGAACCGTCTTCTATTTGAATCATCCTTGAATTTGATTGTGGCGGTGACGGCTTATGATATATAGCTTTCTTGATTACTGTTGACTTCTCCGTTAGTACATTCTCGATTGGAATGTCCTTTCTTTCTGCATTGAAATAGGTAACTTTTGATTTGTCGTATCCAAGTTTCCCATCCAAAATTCCGAAACTATTTCTACGAGTAATCTCCATAAATTTCTAAGTTCTTCGAACTATAGAAGCCATGCACCATTTGAAGTCAATAAGCTCTAATTCTTCTGAATATATGTGATCATAATCTTCCTTGGTCATATCTGGATTTCCTATCTTCTGAGCAACCAGGCTTTCATAAGATTCAAGAACAGATACGAGCAACGATATGTGCTGCTTGGCAGTATGTTCATTGAAATATCGTGTGTTTTGGAGATTCACAACTATGTTACATTGTAAAATCTTCTAGTTTGAGTTTGATTAACCAGATTGTTGACTTTGGAAACTGTTTGAGCTTTGTGAAGACTGAGGTGTTTTGGGTGAATTTGGTTCAAAGTTAGAAAATGACTGGAAACTGGATTGATTAGAAGATGGAAATATAGAACTATTAGCACTTAAGGCGGTTTGTACTTTTGGACTTTGATCACCAACAGAACTGCGTTTAAAGTAAAGGTTTACATCTTGTTGCATTTGAGCATGTTTTGATTTGGCCATTTTCAACATTTCTAGTTCATGAACTTCAAGTTTTTCTATGAACTTTGATAAGTTGTAACCACTATGCTCTACACCATTTTTCAGTATCGTCAAGTACGTAATCCACTCTCCTCTGGTAAAGCATCTGCCAACTTGTCAACTAACTTCTCATTTGATTTCTGAATACCCAACCTCTTCATTTGAACAACTAGGTGACAGTAACGCTCGATCAACTGCTTCATAGTTTCGCTATTCAAAAGGTTGAAAATATCGAACTCTTTTCTAAGCAGTGCCTTTTTGTTCTTCCTCATTTGTGAGCTTCCTTGGAACTTCAGCCTTAACGCATTCCATAATGATTGTGAGTTATCATCATGTTACAGCTAAGATATCTTCTTTGATTGATTGTTATAGTATGCTCATCATTTTCTTCCATTGACGAATTTTTCCTTTTCAGCCGGTGTGAACTAAGTCAACGTCTTCTCTAATTCATTTTCCCCAATTGGTGTGGTATATTTTTGTTCTATAGCAAACCAGCAGTTGAAATGGTTAGCTTTCACCTAATTAACAAACCATTCACTCCAACTTTCATAATCCTCCAAATTCATCAACTTTGAGGGTTTCATCATTGTCCCCATTTCGTTCTCCAAATTCAGATTTTGTGTGGTTGTAGTTGATATATTCACAGTTAACATAGCAAATGCGTTGTAAAATTCGTTCTCCATTTAAACAGCCAGAAAAAAAGTTAAATGCTAAAACGATTAAAATTTCGGTTCGAGTGAAGTAAAAATGTTAAAACTTGATTTATCTTCGTGCGAAGATAGATTTATCTTCGTGCAAAGATAAATCAAGTTTTAACATTTTTACTTTACTCGAACCGTAATCTTAATCGTTTTAGCATTTAACATTGTTTCAGGCTTGTTGTTCATGATTTATCTTCGTGCGAAGGTAAAATTATGTTCATGGAAAGATTGGTTCATCCTCGTGTGAAGATAGGTTCAAAACTTGAAAATTTTTCAATTTTCAACACGAATACGATTGTTTTCAGCTTTGATTTTCTCAAGGGTTTATCTAAACATGTTTTTATGTATTATACTTGAAAATCAGTTCATTTTGACCATGGATTCATTTTTAAAAAGTGAAGAATGAATAGAATAAGAAATCTTCTAGGCTTGATCTTAAAATTTTCTTCAAATCAGGCTCCCTATACTCTGATACCACTTGTAGGATGGTTTTGTCCAATAGCAAAGATCCTAATTTGAGTATCTAGTCTATACGTCTGGAATTCATATGAATTAGTGACTATTAAAAAGATTATTTAATTTCGTTCAATGTTTAACAGTTACAAATGATCAGCAAATACGATAGAGCTTCACTGTCTCAGTCGCAAAATTTCTATAAACTAACACCTCACACAAACTATATGTAGACATGCTACCTTCGTGCGAGGGTAGTTTATCTTCGCACGAAGGTAGTTTACATTCGCGCAAAGGTAGGCTCTACCTTCATGTGAAGTTAAATACAAATGATATGAAATCTAACATTCTAGCCTTATTACATGATACAGACACAACCCTAAGACGTAGGCAATAGACATTATGCATCAACATAATTTATGTCGAAAGTTGCAAAAAACGTGAAATTTTAGACACACCTCGTGCGAACTGAACATACACTTCGCACGAAGTGACCATCCACTTTTGTTTAAAATTTTGTTTTATTAAGTTAAATTGGGATAAACAGAAACAACACATAAATAAATTGTCTTTGATGTTTTTAGTCACTAAAGCCCGCGTCCATTCCTACGTAAAGCATACATCATATTATCAAGCCTTGACTCCTCAAACATATGTGAAAACCGAGTCAGCATAAAATGCCAGTGAGTACATAGGCTTTGTGAGTGTGTTAAATTCATGGCTTTGTATACATATTGCAACACCTCGTCCGACAACAAGAGTGGTTAAGTGAAAACCTCGTATCAAAAGTGTTTGAAATTGCAATACAATTGACCAACTAAAACCAGTTGGTTAGAGTTGTGAAAACCTTGTAGCCATGAATCTTGACCAAAACGTTTCTTTTGTAAAAACCTTTTAATAGATTGATTCAAAAGAAAACTTCATATGGTTTATATCTTTAAGTGAAAATCATTGTGTGACATTGTTGAAAACCATTTGTCTGTGTTATAAACCATTTGTCTGTGTTATAAACCATTCATCCGTGTTATAATCAATCGTCCGTGTCATAAACCAATTGTGCATGTCATAAACAAATCGTCTGTGTTTTTAATTGTGAAAACTTTTGACCGTTCTTTAGTGAACATATTAAAACATGTGTTGACTATACCACCAAAGGGTGTCTTTAATAGACCAACAAAGGGTCTCTTTAACTAGATTAACAAATCTACAAATGGTTTATAATCAGAAACAGTTTCTGTCATTACTGAAACTTCCACCAAATCCAGTGAACAATTCGATAATGGGATTGTAGTCCTATGGTACCATAACATAACAAATCAACAAATGATTTATAACATCAATTTATATGTGAAAAATTTGGTTAATTGTGTTTAAAGTGGATTTATGCGTGAAAGGGCATTTTGGTGATCATGTTTTTAAGAACATAGAAGTAACTTATCATAACACTAACCAAACGACATGACCATAAAGTATAACCTCGCTAGGTTATTGCCTATAAAACTATGCTCACAAATATGTGTTTAGTTGGATTCTAAGATAGACCAAACGGCTCGGATTCAAAAGTCAAAGCGGTGGTCAAGACCGCTCGACTTACGACCCTAAATAAGCACTAAACTAGAAGTGACGAGTTAGACATGGCAAAATATGCCTAACTATGTTTATAAAACTTATTTGGTGTCAAAACTTGGTATTTTGATACCGAAAATAGTTTCGTCGTAAAAAGCACATCATGCGCATTTTTGACTGAAACTTTGACTCGTCACTTCGACTAGAAAATGTGGTAATCAGAAGGTGAAATCGTTAGGGATTATAACCTTCGTGATTACGATCAAATATGGTTAGAACCAAAAGGTCAATCAGGAAGCCAAACTGTTCGACTTTTAGCTCAAAATAGCAAAAATAATGAAAGAACTAGGAAGAGTACTTACTCGTGTTGAAGAACACTTTCGAAACTCAAGATAGGAGGCTTCCAAAGGCTGGAAACAAGCTCCAAGAAGGATAGAAAGAAGAACTTCACACTTTGCTTTGAAGTGGTGTGAAAAATGGAACAATCATGAGGTATTTATATTATTTTAGGATCAAGGAGGTGTCCTCAAGTGTGGATAAGTGTCCTAACATGTGTCAACAACAAATGAAGTGTGGCAAAATGAGTGCTAGGTGAAAAAATTGGAGATAGGTGGCAAACTTGGTGAAGAAGCAAAAATCTTTATTATTATTTTTTTTTGACAATTTTGGCCCTTGGACTTATTTTCACATTTTTTCCATTTTTAACCCCTTTAACCTAATAAAGGTATTAAGACATGTGTAACTTGGATTATACCAGAAAATGTCCTGGATATCGGTTGGTTCAGTTGTAGGGTTACGCATTTCGCAAAAATGCATAAAACGCTTTAACGAACACGAAAATGATCGAAATTGTGCAACGGTTGACTTTTTGCATTCTCATAAATAAAATACAAGATTTATTGAATATAAAAGTATTTGGATTGACACACAAGGTTCGTATCTTGAATACGGACCATTAGACTTTCGTAGTTTGATGAAAATAGTCCCTGGACTTGTATAAGCGTGTTTTTGTCATATCTAACCCTTCAAAACTTATATCTAAGTTATGTAAAGGGTATTTAGGGTATGCGTAGCTTATGTCCTTGTTTCAGAGTGTACTTCATGTGAAACTGTATACGTTTGAGTGTCAGTTAACGAATTACTTCCACAAAAATTTTTTAGGGTTCGAAATCGAGCAAGAAATTGAAATTGTGCAAATGTCTTAGATAATTATACAAATTTAAAAAATAAAACATAGGGTTTCATTGAATACGGAATTGTTTGCAATTATACAAATTTCAGAAAAAAATACATAGGGTTTCATCAAATCAGGCTCCCTAAGCTCGGATACCACTTGTAGGATCGTTTTGTCCAGTAGCAAAGGTCCTAATTGGAATATTTAGTACATACGCGTGGAATTCATATGAATTAGTGAGAATTAACAAAAATATTTCATCAATTAGCTGATTTCATTCCATCTTTAACAGTTACAAATTATTAGGAAATCAGACAAAGCTTCGCCATCTTAGTCGCTAAAATTCTACACACTAACACCTCACACTAGATATATGACATGCTACCTTTGTGCGAAGGTAGACTCTACCTTCGTGCGAAGTTAAATACAAACAATATGAAATCTAACATTCTAGCCCTATGATATGATACAAACACAACCCTAAGACATACGTAATAGACATCATGCACCAACATGCTTTGTACCTTTAATCCTTGAATCTTCCAAAGAATTTCCTGTAGATGGTTCTGTATTCTATTTCAAGTATTGATTCAATCTAATCAGCGATAAGCATGTCATATGATCAAGCGGTAGTACATCTTTCTTATCCTTTGCCTAGTTTGGGAACTAGTCATCTTACATCATCCCTAAACCTAGGATACTATAGAAATTTCTCTTTATCTATATTTAACTTCATTTGCTCAAAGATCATCCTAGTGAAGTTATATGGCTTGTTCAGCACAAGTGCAACAATCACACACATCTGATAATCAACATCGCATCGCCTCCCCCTTGCCTGTGACTCAGTGCAAAAATAAATTAGTGTACAAGAATTTATACCGTCTTCCAAGATAAGCTTTATTAAACTGTGTGTTCATATGACCCTTATTTCCAATCCGGTAAAAACATCCTTTGCACATACGCTCTGTGTACATCATGGGATCGTCGTCTTCATCTTTAAAATCTAACACACGTTGAATTAATGCTTCCGTTATCAACACCGCTTTGTCTTCATTCTTAGCTCGTACAAAAGATCGTATAGCTTTAAGTTCTGGTACATACTTTGCATGCTACCAAAATCTTTCTACATGAGAGCGATAGGCTTTATGCCGATCTATAAGTGCTTTGGCAATCCGTAACTCACTCATAAATTTAGAATAGACTTGAATGGAGCAATCTCTAGAATTTTCTCATCAAGGACACAACATATCTTGTGTTTCTTGTCGAAATTAGACTTTTTATCCTGCGGAAACACAAACACGAACACTTAGAAAACATTTCAAAAATACCATTTTACTTCGTGCGAAGTGAATCTTGAACGAAGTGGTAGTTTTAACTTCATGCGAAGTTAAATGAGCAATTTTAACATTTGCATTTTTCTTCTGCAGGTAAAAAACTTTGTGCGAAGTACTCAAATCACTAGAATTTTCTTGTTTTTCTGAAATTGATGGTTCTAAAACTAAAAGTGCGATTTAAAATTTTCATTTTATTTTGGCTGTTTTAACTGTCCTAAGTAAAATAATTTATAGGGTGGTTAACCGAAAATTCATTTTAGGCAATTATTTATCTATCTTTACCCTTTGATTTTGTGGTGTTATCAAACCTAAGTCCATTTAAGACTTGGTCAATTGTAATTTTGGCTTTTCCTTGATCTAAGGTTTATAGGTGTCGGTTTAGTGAAATTATTTGTTCGTGTCAATTCTAAGTTTATCTAGTACGAAGATTAATTTTCTTGTTGCAAAGTAAAGCTTTTCTTGAATTTACCATTTCGTAATTTTTACTAGTTTATACGCTCCACTATAGTTGACAAAGTTCAGTGCTATATAGGTTATTTGTCAAGATAATTCCTTTGTGATAATGATTTTTTAATTTACCAAGTAAAATTTAATGACCTTTGAATCTGTAACATACTATTTGTAACAATCCAAGTTAATCCTGATAAATTGGACAATATGTTTTTAGGCAATGCTAAGTTTCAAATTAATGAACTTTTGATCTTTTTAAAACATTTTATCAATTCAGATAAGCTCGCAACCCGTTGTCCTCCGGTATTCTCAGTAAACAGCATCTCTTGACTTTGAAGATCCGCATTCCATTATCGGTAGTCAAAACTAAGATAGAAATAAAATCTTTTTGATTTTTACAAAGTTTATGCTAAAACACACTGAAAATCTTTTTGGTTTTTCTAAAATGAAATATAAAGAACTATGTACAAACATATTTACAGACATATTTTTGTGAGTTTATGTTAGAGGATCATATCACTTTTTGAGACAGAAAACTAGTACCATTGACCTTAATAAGACTTTAAGTTCTAAATAGATTGACTTGGATTGTCAGTATACTGATGCATTTAAACCTCTACACATTTCTCAATTGTTCTGAGATACGTTATGTATTTTTTAGGAACTTGACTTAATTGTGTTTGTCACCTCAGAATATACTACCCGTATCAAGATTCCATGGATTACATCTTACAGGTGAATATATCAAACTGATATCTATATCTGGGTAGTGCGAGACCTTGAGAGCGCAGGTTAATACCACGGTACCGACAAAGAGATGAAGGCTCGACTTAAAAGTAGTGTTTTAATTTGGAATCTTTTGATTACTTATTGTAATATCTTCGATACTTCCAGTTTTGTGCAGTTTCGGGTTTAAAATCCAAAGTATTCTACAAGTTCTAGTCCATTGCTGACGCAAAATCATAAGAACTTGTATAATACCCCAGACACCAATTATCTATAAAGACCTAGTATCTTAGAATCCGACAATCGCTCAATCAAAATTTCAGTGTACTAAGACCATTTATCCGAGAGATAATCCACTAATTAAGAAGTTATACATTTATGTTTATATTTCAAAAAAAAAACTACTGAATATGCGAAGCCTACTAGCACATCCTCAGTGAAATCTGTTTAAACTTTTTAACCCGTCAATTCTTTAGCATACTGTGATAGTCCATTGATGTATATCATTTCTCTTTTCACACAAAAACACATTTTGTCTTTTTCATGTTTTTGTACATTTTTGCATTTTTTTATGTTTTTATATTTTCTACAACATTTCTCCCCTTAAAATCAAAAACATGTTTTTGGATTTTTGCTTTTAAAGAAAGAATGTGACTAACGGATGAGGATCACGAAAACTCGTCATCCGATCCGTATTCAACTAGAATTTCCCTATTTAATGTCAGATTCTTCATACCGTTAAGTCTGAAAAGATATTTAAATCTGGTTCTATCAAATGGTATTGTAGAAAAATCTAACCTTTGTTCATCAATGTGGATCTTTTCTATTCGAATCAACTTTTTCTCGTGGCAATCACGGATAAAGTGATGCCCAATTCAATATGTTTAGTTTTTTAGTGTTAAGCCAGATTTTTAATTATATCAATGGCAACCTTATTATCTACGTATATGGGCATATGAAGAAATTACAATCCAAAGTCTCTCTTTTATTGTTGTATCCATAAAATCTGGGAACAATAACTGGAAACTGAAACGTATTCAGCCTCCGCAAGTAGAGAGAGCGACTGTGGCTTCTTTCTTGCATTGCCACATTACTAATCGTGTTCCGAAGAACTGCCAACCGGCCGTTGTAGATTTGACATTAAGTTTGCAGCATCTGAAATATGAGTCAGAATATCCAGCAACGTCGAAGTTGTCGTTTCACGGATACCACAAGTCGGTGCTTGGGCAATCCTTCAAATATCTAAAATCTGCTTGACTATCATCAGGTGTGACGCTCAAGGACTCAATTGATATCGTGCGCTAAGGTACGTCAGATACATAATATCCGGCTTAGATGTTGTGAGGTGCATAAGCGATCCTATCACGGATCTGTATAAGGTCTGATCAATCTTCACTCCGGGTTCATCTAGGCAGATGCCATGATTAAGTGCCAATGGGGTAGATAAGGGTGATGTTCCCGACATTTAGAATTTCTCCAATATATCGTGAACATAATTCGTCTGATGGATAAAGATACCATCAGGTAGCTGATCGACCTGAAGTCCCAAGAAAAACTTCATTTCCCCCATTGAACTCATTTCAAATTTCTTTTAATGACCTCTTTGAAATCTTTGCATAAAGCGTCGTTCGTTGACCCAAAGATGATGTCATCCACATAAATTTGTACAATTAGCAAGTGTCTGTTTACTTCCTTCATGAAGAGGGTGCTATCGACAGTGCATCTGATAAAGCCATTGCTTAACAGGTGCTAAGAAAGTGTCTCATACCAGGCTCTCGAGGCCTGATGCAACCCGTATAACACTTGTCTTTATGCACTGGATCGACAAACCCTGGTGATTGGCTGACATACACTATCTCTTTTACTGTTCCGTAAAGAAAGCAGATTTGACATCAACCTGGTACACCTTAGAACCATTCCATGACGCAAAAGCCAGGAATATGCGGATAGCTTCTAGTCGATCGATCAGAGCATAGACCTCAATATAATCAATACCCTCTTGCTGATAAAAATCTTTGACAACCAGTCGAGCTTTATTGCGTACAATTACCCCTCGATCATCTCTTTTACACTTGAAGACCCACTTTGTCGTGATAGCTTTATGATTATTTGGTAGGTGGACAAGCTTCCAAACTCCAAGCTTTTCAAATTGTTGCAGCTCTTCCAGCATTACATTTACCCAGCTTTCTTTAGTAAGCTTCTTTGTATGATTTTGGCTCAACCTATGAAATGAAACAACTATATAAGCATTTTTCTTGAATATATGCAATTTTAGTATAGAAACAGCTTAGATCCATATTAATTTGATTTCTTGTTTTTACTCCAACTTGTAACTCTCCAATTATGTTTTTGGATGGGTGGTAAGACAACGTCCTCAGAATTACTTCATTAGGAACATTCACTTCATTCTCCAGATTCGTAATATTCTGTTCAGCAACCTGAGTACTTGTAGATACGTCATTCTGATTGCTAGAACCCACAGATTGATTTAGTAGACTTGTGATTTGATCAGAACCTTCATCGGAACTGGATCCTCCATCATCATATTTTGGCTCAGCATCTGAATCAGAATCATCTGGTTGATCGAAAGTGGGCGTCGTATTATTCAAAACTGGTTCAACGACGGGTTCTTGTTGAATATTGCTCGGACCTGCTATAGAATCATTTGTGCCAACTTGTGGTTGAGTAACCACTATTGGTCTTGGAACTTGCTCCTGATTAGACGCTTGTTGTTGTTGATATAACAACACAAGTTCCTCTTTGTTAGGTTCTTCTGGCAGATTGAATGAATTCTATAAACTCTCGTAGTTAAACATCCAGGGATCACCAGGCTTTTGAGCAGGCATTGTGTATTTCTGAAAATCGATATCTTGAGCAAGAATAACTCAGTTTAAACTAGGCAGATATACTCTTCTCAAAGGACTAGCGTAACCCACGAAAAATCCCTCCAAAGATTTGGCACCAAATTTACCATCTGTGTTGATGACCTTACACGGAGATCCAAATGGAAAAGAAATTCCAAATTTGGTTTTCCCTGGTTAAACAACTCAAAGCATGTCTTCTTATGAGCCTGGAGAGTTAAAACATTGTTCAACGTGTAGCAAGAAGATGCAACACCTTCGCTCCTGAAACTAACAGGTAACTTTGAAGTAGCAAGCATCGTGCGTGCTGTTTTGATGAGAGTACGATTCTTACATTCAGCTACTCCATTTTGCTATAGAGTATAAGGGGCGCTAAATTCATGAAGAATACCTTTATCATTACAGAATTCGAGCATTCGATTATTTTTTAACTCAGTACCATTGTCACTTCATATCCTTTTGATTGGTAGATGGTTCAAGTTTTCTTTCTTTCTGAAGAGAATCATAAGATTTCCAAATGTCTCATTTTTACTCTCTTAAAATATAACCAACGAGAATCTCGAGTAGTCGTCTGTCACTACAAGGCAATATAGATCACTAGATATACTTTTGACGTTTACTAGCCCGAAAAGATCCATATGAAGCCTCTCAGATGGTAATTTGATAGAATTCAGAAGTTTTCTCAGGTGTGATTTCTTATGTTGCTTCCCCTTTTGCAGCTAAGACAAACGTCATTTAGATGAAAACTTTTGAGGTTAACATCCTCCACCAGATTGTTGTGCACCGACTAGTTCATTTTTCTCAAATGGATTTGCCCCATCTTTGGATGCCATAAGATCGATTCCTTTTCAGTTGCTTTTGTTAGAAAACATTGTGTTGATTTCAAGGTAGTGGACGCGATGCTCATGTCAAGGACATAGAGATCAATTTCTCTTGGAGCGCGCATGAGTATCCACTCCTCAGGAATTTTGATTCCTGACTTCAGAATTAGGCATTCTTTCTCATTGTAGTGAGTTGTAAACTTCTTATCACAAATCTGTGAGATGCTCAGTAAGTTGTTCTCTAACTCAACGATATAGTTGACTTTGTTAAACGAGACCACACCATTCGAAAGTTTTCCTTCTCCGACTATCCTACCACCTTGATTACCTACAAACCCTACATAGCCTCCACGAATAGATTTTACAACGCAAAGTAAGGCCAGCATTCCTTTCATGTGACGAGAAGCTCCACTGTCCATTATCCACTTTGAAATGATTGATCTCGGGATCCCCTACACATGTAAATCAGTAATTCCTTAATTAATGAAACCCAAGCCTTCTCGGTCTTGAGTGGGTTTGGAATATCAAACTTTGGAACTTTGACTTTAACATCCTGTCCATCCTTAGATTTAATAGGAACAGATGTTTTGATTTCTATAGAAGATGATTTAGTTTTAACCACACAAGTTTGTGTTTTTAGAATCGCCTTTTTGGGATAAAATTTTGAATCCTTTTGTTCATTTTTTGTTGATGTTTCACCATTTTCAAATTTTGAACCATTTGGAGTTATTGGTTTCACAATTTTGTTGGATTTGTTATTTCTTTGTAAAATCTGTGTTGGTACGAACTCAGGGATCTTTTATTTCACATCTTCTATAGAGTTCTTCATGTTGTAAACATATTTTGGGTTGGTTTGAGTACATTATCGTGCAATGTGCCCGATTTTGTTACATTTCCAACATGTCCTACTGTTAGAGGAACCCAAAGTCTACTCATGACGTTTCTTTTCTGCATGGAACTCATCGTTTGATTGTTCCTTTCCCAACCTTTCCTTTTCACTTAATGAGCTTGATCCAAAAACAAAATTTACCTTCTTTTGAAAGTTTGGTTTTTTAAACTTATCATTGTTCCTTTTTACATACCCCAACCCTTTTCTTTTGTTCTCGGGATAACTTTTACCTTTGTAATTGTTTTTGTAAGAACTTTTGAGTTCAGAGTAGTAAGGCTCGTTCAAATTTTCAAGCTCTGAAAAGATTTATTTCTGTCAACTTAAACACTTGTTCAACTTTTTCAAGATTCACATTCTGAATAAAAAACTTTTGATGAGAATATAGTTTGTCCGATCATTTCATTGTATAAGCAACCAATGTAGAATCATCATCCGAACTAGAATCTGATTTATCAAGATAATTTTTATGAATAGTCTCCTCATTTTCAGAAGGTGAACTTGAACTAGTTTTCTCCAAGTTCGACTCAGCACTCTCATATTCTGTGCTATCACTTTCACTTTCTAAAACATTTTCAACAACAATTTTAACCACATCAGATTCACAATCATTGTCTCATTTACTGTTTGTTACATCAATGTTCTCGGGCAGCTCATTATTCTTTTTAGTTTTTAACTTTAAATTGAGCGCCTTTTCCACCCACGATGGTTTCTTTCTTGCAAAACTTTCCCACATGGGTCGTGGAACACGGTTGTAACTAACACTTGTGTTCTTACCATTCTTATCATCTTCTTCCTTTTCAATTTTTGGAAGAATATTGTCAATAACCTATGAACTTGTAGAATAGCTGATTAACAATTTGTTAACCTTTCAGTTTAAATTTTCATTTTCTCAAGTTCATTTTTAAGTTCAGCGACTGTGTTAAGATGAGTGTTAATTTCCATTTGTTTGTCCAAAAGAGTTGCTTTAAGCATCACTTAACTTATTCATATTGTTTAATCACTTTTGATAATTTGTCACAAGCTTGTTTTGTTTCGTTATAATCACTTGACTAATATCTAGAAGTTTTTTCAGCTCAAAATGTTTTTTTATCTTTCTCGGCACACTCCTTTCAAGGCTCTTCGCATTTCTTGCAAGGTTCTTCAACCTGAACAACCTGTACTTCAACAATCTCCTTTACCGACACTTTGATATATTCAGTCACCAACTCTTCCTTGAATTCGTCAAAGACTACCTCTTTAAGATTTGCCGTCATGGCTTTGTTTGTGATCTCCGTCAAGTTCTCGACATTCATTTCTTTATCAAGATCTATTAATTCCACACATTTAGGATTTGATTCATCTTCTTATTGTGCTTGATAGCTTGAATCGAAATATCCTACAAAAGTTGGAAACATATTAGGTGGAATCAAATGTCTAAAAGCACTATGCAACAAATTCTCTTCCTCGGAACATTGCTCAAGATAATATCCTTCAAGTACAGCTTCCTCAATAACTTCATCAAAGATTGCTTTAGAACATTTTTCTGCATCAGGTTCGGGTTCTTCGATTATCTCTACCAGCTTGCAAAACTTTCATTCTTTGAAATTTACTTGTTCCAATTAAACCCTTCATCCTCTTGAGAAACCACTAAAGTTTTGTCTTCTGCATTTGATGGACCATCTTCTATTTGAACCATCCTTGAACTTGATTGTGGTGGTGACGATCGATGATATATAGCTTTCTTGTAGTAGTCATCTCCAAAAGGATTTTGATTGTTTGTTAACTTCTTGGTTACTACATTCTCGTTTAAAATGTCCTTTCTCTCGGCATCTGAAACAAGTAACCTTTGACTTATTAAATCCTAGCTTCCTATCTAAACCTCCCAAGCTATTTATGTCCGTAATCTCCATGAATCTCTGGGCTCTGCAAACTATAGAAGCCATGCACCACTTTATGTTGATCAGCTCTAATTCTTCCGAATCTATCTGATCATAATCTTTTTTGGTCATATATGGGTTCCTATCTTCCTGTCAACCAGGCTTTCATAAGATTCAAGAACAGAAGCAAGCAATGGCATGTGCTGCTTGGTAGTGTGTTCATTGAAATCTTGTGCATTCTGTAGATTCACAACAATGTTGCACTATGGAATCCTCTGGTTTGAATTGGCATTTGTGTTTTGACCGCTCTGAGAGTTGTTTGATCCTTGCGAAGATTGCGATGTTTGCGGAGACTTGGCTTCGAAAGACAGAAATGACTGAAAACCACCCGATAGGTTTGAAGATGAACTTGTAGAGTTGTTTGTGTTGAAGGCTGTCTGTATTTTTGGACTTTGTGTACTTGCTACAGAACTACCTTTAAAGTACAAGTTCACATCTTTTTGTATGTGAACACCTTTTTTCTTATTCATCTTCTGCATTTCTAGTTCATGACCTACGAGCTTTTCTATGAACTTTGATAAGGTGAAGCCATTAAAATCTACACCGTTCTTCAGAATCATCAAATACGTAGACCACTCTCCCTCTTGCAAAGCATCTGCCAGCTTGTCAACTAACTCCTGATTAGTTTTCTGAATTCCCAACCTCTTCATTTGAACAACAAGGTGACAGTTGTGACAAATGGCAAATAACTAGTAATTCCGTACAATTTAATCACTACTTTCAGTACATAATCTCATGCATTATATCTTAATTTGATTACGTAACTGAGTCGTACATCACATTATAAGCATAGGACAAGTGAATCATGCCATAACATATATTGGTTTTCGTTACGACGCGAAACAAATTAAACTATGCCCTAAAAGTGTTGGTAGAAAGTGTTGAGCGCACTATTCGCGGTTGCACTATTCATGTCAGCAAAACCACTAAAACGAAACAGAACAATAATAATGGCATTCAATGTCATAAATGAGTCCATATATATAAATGAAAACACTAATGTGGGAACACATCTTACAATTATACATAACTTTCCGGTACAACGCCTAAATTACAAAATTGTCCGTTTCAACTAAAAAGGTGACAATTTCAATTCCTCCGCACCACTAATTCGATATTTTCCGGATTCCAGAATTATAACAGAACAATGATAAACACCCTAAAACAACATGAGAATATCAGAAATACATAAAAGACATCGTTTCTGGTTATACGACAAGCAGTGCACAACTTGACCGAAAGCGACCGATTATCGAACCGACAAAGATTTCAATGGCCGATAGCCTCATACCTTAATCCAGAGAGCTAGTTAAGCTCCATTTGGGGTCCGAAATCCCTTCAACTATCTTGAGGTCATGGAAACACAACTCATGGGAATGTTCGACGGCAAAATATATAAGTGCTGATATTGGGCGAATAATTCAACGGGAAGTGTTTGGCCATCCAAACTCAACATATACTCGACTACTGAACTAGTTAATCATAATTCTATGTGGGAAGTTCTCTAAGTAAACGCCATGGCACTTATGGTGGTTGAAAACCAAAGCTCCTGGTACCAAATAATAAAATTTGCATATTAGCCGATATCTTACCGGTGAGTGAACTAGTGACATTTTCGTTATCCGAAACTAATTCCAAATAGTCAAGAGGACTAATTAACATTAATTAACACCCTAAACCCTAATTACTTCCTAATGATACAAGATCAACCCCTAATCACCATACATAACCTAAACACCTAAATATCTATTTTTCAACACATGTTATAAATAATATTTACACTTAACCCCCCCCCCCTCATGTAGGTGAATTCAAGTGGCCCACCACCACTTGATTTATGTTGAAAAGAAATGATCGGAGTATGGTGGAAGGATATGATTTTGACTTATTGATTTATATAAATGATCATCATGTTTCTTTATATCATTTTACAAAAAAAATAAACCCGTCAGAAACTCTCCCAACTCCTCCCTCATCCCACAGCTCAACACCACCATCATCATCATCCTTTTCTTCAACTTTAAATCACCAAAATCAAGCTTAGTTAGGCCACTACAAGTTCATCCAAAGTGCTTGCAAGGATGGAGGATCATTAAGTTTTCTTGGAGCTTCATCTTCTTCCTATATCTTCATTAATCTTGTGCAACTTTGTAAGATAATTTCTTTCATACTTAAGCTTCTTATAGTGCCTAGTTTAAGAAAGTACAAGTTGATCATCTTGAAAGTAAAGAAAATACAACTTAAAAACCCTAGACCTCACCTTATAATAACACTAAATATAGCTTATTATGTGTTGATTATTTGCATATTTGTTAACTAGTTAGCATGATGACGTTGATTATGATAAAGTATGTTGTTTAAAGTAGATGATCTTGTATGAATATTAATATAAATGATGATTTAAACATGGTGATGTTTAAATCTAAACAAGATCATCAACCTCATGATCCATGAATATTACTACAACTTAAAAACGATTTACTACACACGTTTGGTTTTTATAATGAATAAACACCATGATTTAGGTTATGATCATCTTAAAAAGTATAGTAAACAAAGGAGGTTATAGTGGAAATAATGATTTGAAAGTGTAACTAAAAATGGTGAGTTAAAGGAGCTAATAAAAATTTAAAAATCACATTATTATTAAGAAAAGTAGTGAAAATATATTTTCATGGATCATGGAAGATGAAGGTGCATAAGTTGTAAATAAAGCATGATAAAGTGGTATGTAATCTTGAGTTGATAATTGATCTTGATTATGGGTTTAAACATGATTTAAATATGTTTTTAAAATGTGGAAAACGCCATAGTTTAAGAGAAACTATGGCGAAATTTTCTAAAAATCTAATCGTGATTAAAGTGTGATTAACGGGGTGATTGATGGGACTAAACGCGATTAGTGACCGAAACTGTGAATAAGGAAGTTCTAATGACAAGGGTTAAACCCTAACCATCGAACAATTTAACAAGTATATAATATATATATATAATATATATATATAAGTTTAAAATAAAGTATTTATTACATATATATATACTTGTGGGAAAAAAACCTATATATGCACATTTTGTCACCAAAATTACGTGTAAATACATGTGTATATGTGTGTATGTGACAAATGGTAAATAACCGGTAATTCCGTACAATTTAATCACTAACTTTACGTTATAGATCTCATGAATATTTATCGTAATTTAATTTCATAACTTAGTCGTACGTCATTAGGGCAAGTAAATCTGATCATAACATATATTGGTTTCCGTTACGACGTGAAACAAACCAAAACATTGCCCTAAAAGTGTTGGTAGAAAGTGTTGGGCGCACTAAATGCGGTGACACTAACTGTGTCGGTAAATCCGCTAAAACGAATCAGAACAAGGAATAACAGCATGTTAATGCCATACCTGAGCCCATATATAAATGAAAACATTTATTTGAGATCAACTATTACAATAATACATAACTTTCCGGTACAACGCCTAAATTGCAAAAATTTTCCGTTTCGACCAAAAAGGCGACAAATGTCGGTTTGTCCGCAAGACTAATTCGGAGAATAGCAAGAATGCACAAAAGACAATTTTAATCGTCCTAAAACAATGTGAGAATAGCAAGAATGCACAAAAGACATCCTTTCCGGTCATTCGACCAACAGTGCACACTTCGACCGGAAAGGCGACCGATTGGCGAAACGACGAGTATTTTGGTGGCCGATAGCCTCATCCGGCATCTAGCGAACTAGTTAAGCCTCATTTGGAACTCGGAATCCATTGAACTAACATGAGGTCATGGAAACGCAACTTTCAGAAAAGTTCGACGGCGGAACGTAAAAGTGCACATATCGATCGAACGAAAGACATTTCGGCCATCCTAGCTCATCGTATATTCGTCTAGCGAACTAGTTATACATATTTTTAGATAAAAAATGCACTAAGTAGACACCATATAAATTGTGGTGGTCGAAAACAAAAGCTTCTGGTACTAAATAAATAGTTACGTTTATTAGCGATTATTGCGACGATGAGCGATCAAACGACATTTCCGTCATCCGAAACTTATATTGGAGGACTAAGTGGATAAATTAGCATGTAAATACACACTAAACCCTAATCTTATGCTAAGGATGCTAGACCATAAAACCCTATCACCATACTTAATCAAATGACCAAAATATCTATTATTTAAACATGTGTTAAAAAATTTACAATTTACCCACCAGCCCTTATGGACGGTTCAAGTGGGCCCCATGCCCACTTGATTTTGTTGAAAAATCAAAGATTTGAAGCATGGTGTTGAGGACGGTGATCTTGAAGAATGATGTGATTATATATCATGTCTTTCTCATAACAATTATCATTTTCCCTTACAAAAAATGCAACTTTCCTTCCCTCCCTCCCACTAAAGCTCACGGCCATCAGAACCATCATTGAACCACCATTTTGCCACCTTGATACACCACATTTTATACACTTTAAAGCCTAATCAAGATCACACAAGAAGCTAGCAACGATGGAAGATCGTTAGGGCTTCTTAAGAGCTTCATATTTCTTCAAAAATCATCAAGAACTTGTGCACCCGTTTGTAAGCTAAACTCATCCATATTCTAGCTTATTTTTATGCTTAGGTTCCTAATGTACAAGTTGATCATCTTGAAAATCAAGAAAAGATAAACCAAAAACCGTAACTCACACCATAATAATAACACTAAATATTGGTTTATTTGTGTTGATTATGTGTTTATATGGTAGTTAGTTAGCATGTTGAAGTTATTTATAATAAAGTATGATATAAAAGTTGGATGATCTTACATGGTTAAGTATAAAAATGAAGATTTAAACATGATAAGGTTTAAATCTAAACAAGATCATCAACTACATCATCCATGAAAAATACTACAACTTAAAGATAATTTTTATACATATGAATGATTTTTATAAGAAGTAAACATTTGTATTTAAGTTTTAATCATCTTAGAAATGTGTAGTAATCAAGAGGTTAAAGGTATGAACTTGATTAATTTATATGGTAAAAGTAGTGATTTGAAAGTGTTAATAAATATTGAAAACCCTCTTGATTTAATAGGATTTTAACAGTAAAAAGTCATGGATGATCATAGTTTGATAATGTAAAATAAATATTAGATGGATTGTTGATGTTGATTATGAGCTTAAATAGGTTTTAAATACATTTTTGAAACGTGGAAAACGCCATAGTTTAGGGGAAACTATGGTGAAATTTTCTAAAAATCTAATCACGATTAAGACATGATTAGTGGGACTAAACGCCATTAGTAACTTAAATCGTCATTAAGTAGGCTCTAATGAACAAGGGTTATCCCTAAATGCCAAGTGTTTAACAAAGTTATATATATATATAATATATGTATATATATATACATATATATACTATATATTATATATATATACATATATATATATATATAATATTTATAACTAAAAGTAAATACTTTTTACAAAAATATATATTGTTACTTGGGAAATAATACATGTATATATATTTGTTGCCAACAAACTTGTATGAGTACATATGTGTATTGTATGTATATGTATTAGACACATAGGGTATTCCCAATAAAATACCCAATCATATACAAAGTACAAACACTTGATCAATACACTAAGTGTTGGTGACATAACAATTGTATTTTCACAATATGTCGAAACAATAATCGGACAAGCGAAACAATGCAGACCATAGGTGAACGTGCACCATTACACCGTCGCGTCGACGACCAACGGGTGAATTGCCGACACGAAAGGTCATTACGACGACGGGCGATTCTCGACAAAAACAAACACGTAATAAATGATGCCGACGATGAGCCTAAATATATTTAGACGTTTAACATATATATCTATATATATATATGTTATCGAAATTAAAATCTGGAAAGTTAAAAATATAAAAATGTTATAAGTATAAGACTTATAAAAATGGGCCTTAGTAAAATAAAGGTGGGCTAAATTATAAAGATCAGGGGCAAGGCCCAATTCCATAATAGTTATGGACAAGGCCCACAACGAATAAAAGCCCAAATATATAGAACCATGGGCTAAGACCAAAAATATAAATACATGGGCTAGGCCCAAAAACATAAATTACATGGGCTAGGCCCAATGACATAAAAACATGGGCTAGGCCCAAAGATATAAATTACATGGGCTAGGCCCAATGACATAAAAACATGGGCTAGGCCCAAAGACATAAATTATATGGGCTAGGCCTAATGACATAAAAACATTGACTAGGCCCAAAGACATAAATTACATGGGCTAGGCCCAATGACAAGAAAACATGGGCTTGGACCAAAGACATAGATAACATGGGCTAGGCCCAATGACAAGAAAACATGGGCTAGGCCCAATGACATGGATAACATGTGCAAGGCCCAATGGCACGCGTGCAAGGCACAAGGACATGTGAAGGGCAAGGCCCAGTTCACACACGATCTGAAAACAACAATATATATATATGTATATATATATATATATATATGTATATACATATATACATATAACAATATCAATCGAACAAACAAACGACCAACACTATGATAACATGTAAACGTTCTTCTATCATAACAAAGAAATGCATAACAAGAATTCAAGATGAACAACGAGTAGAAGGTCCATTGAGACCTAGGTGTCTAAAGAACTCCATACACATGTAGGTTAGATACGTGTACAGGCACGATAATAGTACGACTTATCGAAACGCAAAGACTGTGAATTCATGCCCCTCCTTTCAATTATATCAAGTTTTGTTTTTAAAGTATCGAGGGGAAATGCATGTCATGTCAAAACAGTATGTTACCTATGGGTTAGTTGATAACACGATCATTTGTGCATAAGTAGGATGATGACAATAGTAACCATTAATCACTTAGTGACCAAGGTGCAAAAGAAGTAGATCTATTGAGTTTGAGACCCGCTCCACTCCTGGTTGGTATACCCTTCGGAGTGCTTTTGTGATCCCAATGATGTCAAAGTTGTCACGGTTTGGTTACTTACTTATGACACATATATGTCAGGGTGCTCGCGACACACTGATAGATCCTTAATAACTCATTGATGCTAATAACATACTCGGATTTCATTACATGATTTCAAAGATGAAATTTTGATACGAAAACCTTTAACTACATGAGCTCGCCAACTTTATGTTGACTTTTTAAAATTACATGTATTTCGGGACGCAAGACATGAGCTGGTGATAGTATTCGGGTATGGGAAAATAGTCAAGACAACGATGTACCACCTTTTGGAGGGTTTGCCTTTTATATCCAAACTTCGTATGGGTATATTGGGGTCAAAGCCTCAGTATGAATCTGTAATGAAAACAATGTCTTATTTTGGAACAATGTGTTTTAAACTATGTTTATAATAGTAATATAAAACAGATAACAATGTGATTTCACTTTTGATGGTTGTAAATGTGTATTGAAACTTAGTAATGGCATGACATCGTTGTTGCTTAATACTGTTTACTAAATTGGATGCAATGATTACCTAATAGTCACACACTTGCGCTTCCGCTACGACCGGGGTGTGATAGGTTGGTATCAGAGCTCCGATTGTAGTGAACCGGGGAAAAACTTTTTATTAAAAGTTTAGTCTACAATCACCAGGGGCTCACACATGAAAACAAAGCTTAAAACATGATAGCAATGTTTTGGAATTATAACAAGATAACAAAAAGGTTTTCATTGTGTCACCATAACACAAGGATCTATCACACGAACTCAACTATAAGTAATGAGTAGAGTCAATACATGATTTGTCAATAATGGATAGACACAAAACATTAAGATTACATGGAAAACAGAAGAGAACAAGTCATGCATGAGAATTGGTGATTCATATAATATATATCATAAATTACTAACATGAATATATATGCATTGTACGGATTATTTTCCAGGACTATATCTTCCTCGTCCAGTTACGAACAGGACCCCGAGGAGTATGTATCTGATGATGGATACGACCCTGATGCTGAGGCTCTACCCCTTGGGGATGGAGCCGACCATGGAGGCTTTGAGGACCTTCAGCCACTTGCCCTGATTGATCCTATGGAGGAGGATGCACCACCGGCAGATGACGTGCTAGCCGTTCCACAGCCCCCGCACGATATTATAGTTTATGGCCACCCAGAGGGAGAACATGCGATTGTACATTTGGCTGTGCCTCTTGCTATAGTTCCTCCAGTTATCGATCTGGGCGATGATGATGATGACATACCCGTGTTCCATGTTGAGCATATGGAGGATGACCTTGGTGACGGCGAGGTCTTTGTTGATATAGCTATACTCGAGATCCCACCCACACCAGTTGTTGACATCTCGTCATCCCAAGATGCTGCTCAGAGTGAGCATATGGCAACGATGCCTCATCTGCCGCCCCCGATACAGCTGTATCTATGTATTCACCCCCTGCAGCCTCACCGGCTCGCGTTAGCTCATTTCCAGTCAGTAGCCCGACCCATGGACCCGTACCATATGCTGGACCCGCTCATTACTCTAGACCCGCTCACTACTCTGGACCCGCCCGATACTATTCACTGAGCGGTACTCCACGTGCCCTAGAGCAGTCACCACCATTTTTATCTAGGAGGTCCACTTACCACCCTGTTTTCAACCCATCTGCAGCTGGACCCTCCCACATAGCATGACCTTCTTTCTCTGGTGGATCACCCCCAGGTATGCCCCACGTCCCTCAGAACCTCCAGCAGGTACGTTTACCCTAACACCCCTACCGGGCATGAGCCTTACTGACCCTTATCATCCCTCACACTTCCCTCTAATTCCTGTGGAGGAGAGAGTGACTTCGCATGACCTACAGCTCTCTTTGATCTTCCAAAGGATCTGGGAGTTAGAGACTCAGCGTACCACTCATGCCATTGCCAGAACCACACCCCCACCACCGCCATCACCGATACCACCCCCACCATCATACCCACAACCATCACCACCACCACTACCCCTATCACCACCACCGACCCCACCTTTTTACTGCCCATTTCACCACTCGTCATGCCCATCCGAGGCATGAGTGCAGGAGTTAGAGCAGTTTTAGACTCATGCTACTAGGCGCATTTCTAGCCTCGAGGAGGAGATGGCCTACCATCGTAGTTTGTTTCCCCGATCACAATTTCTACCACCCCCTTCACCCAGTGGCATGTTTGTGAATATCTTTTGGGGATCAGATGTACTTTTGATGATTTGGCTCATGAAGACATAGCCTTGAAGATCCCAGATTTTGGAAGACAGCTTGATGACGTGAAGAAGCAATGTAGAAGAAAATTGTACTTTTGTAATGTAAAAACTTGCATTGACTAGGGTTGTGTATCCCTAAGTCCTTTTTGGCTCTTCACGAACAAATTGTAACAAGTTGTCATTGTATAAAAGTATTTTCTTTATGTTACATTGTATTTCTTTTATGTTATGGTTAATTATGTCATGATGTGGTGATATTATGATTGATGCATTGTGTCGTGGTGATATTATGATTTATATCTTATGATATGGAGACTATGTATGTGATGAGCTAGGTGTATGATAACCATGGGTGTGCGTATGGCATATACATATATTAATTTATTTATTTATCATGTACCAATGTGCTATTAAATATATTTTTAAAAAATAAATAAATAAATAATTAGTAAATAACAGGAAATTATTATTCGGCTAATTGTGAGCGACATATTGTATTAGAAGACGATGTCTCCCCGCAGAAGAAGTTCAAACAATAAAACCCTAACAACAACACAAAAGGAGCTGAATGAACGCATATCCCAAGCCATTTCACAGTACGAGGCTAACCACTCTGAGAATAGCGGTGGTACCGGAGGTTCAACAGGAGTAAATCCTCCAACTGGTTCATAAAACCACAATACACTCTCATCCATCTTATTCATGCTATTTGGTTACTCATGCTTAAATGGTGTATCCAATGATTTCAGGTTTCACTTATAAGCAGCTTCTTGACTGCAAACCTCTGAACTTCGATGGTACCTGAGGCACTGTAGCCTTCGTAGGCTGGACTGAGAAGACAGATTCAGTCATCCGAATAAGTGCCCGACTGAACTAAGAGTTACCTATGTTACTGGACTCTTTGTGGATGGAGCTCTATCATGGTGGAACCTTCATGTGCACACCAAGGGCGATGATGCTGCATACGCTCTGACCTTGAGGAACTTAAAGAGATGATGAGAAAGAAGTATTACTCAAGATTGGAAATTCAAAAGTTGGAGAAAGAGTTCTTGAATCTAAAAATGATTGGTTCAGACATTGCCGGGTACACACAGCAATTCCATGACTTATCCTGAGTGGTGCCATATTTAGTGAAGCCTCAATTTAAGTATATTGAGAGGTACATTTGGGGACTTGCCCCCGAAATTCTGAGCATGGTTACCTCTTCAAAACCCGCTGAGATTGGTGAAGCGATTGATCTAGCTGTCAGCCTGACTGTGGAGGTTGTACGTCATGGGAGGTTGCCTAAGTGTAGTGGGAACAAGAAAGAATCTACTGAAGAGACTACTGATTCCAACAAACGAAAATTTTCACATTTCAAGAAAGGCTCTCGAGGTAACAACAACAGTTACAAGAAATAAGCCGCGAGAGAGGTCAGAGAAACTAAGGCATAGGTTACCACTACCACAAACACTGCTGTTAAGAAATCCTATACCGAGGACGCACCGAAATGCCCCAAATGTCCTTTCCACCACTATGGGGAATGTCGAGGCCCTAAGTGTGGAAAATGTGGTAAATTTGGACATCGCACCGATGTGTGTCGGGGGACCAATATATGATAACAAGGTTGTTTTGGATGTGGAGACAAAGGACATTTCAAGAAAGATTGTCCTAAATCAAATCAAGCACGAGGAAGAGCGTTTGTAATTGGAGCTAAGGATGCTCGCTAGGATCCGAACGTGGTCACCAGTACGTTCCCTATCAATGATCACTTTGCATCTATTCTTTTTGATACCGGGGCAGATTTTAGTTTTATTTCTAAAGAGTTTAGAGATTTACTTGGGGTAGAATCGAGTAAATTAGATGCTCCTTACTCGATTGAGCTAGCTAACGGGATATTACTAGAGTCGAAAGAAATAATAAAGAAATGTACGTTAGAAATGTACGAAAGAAATAATAGTCCAAGGTCTTTTCGGAAGACTTGTCAGGACTACCTCTACAGAGACAAGTCGAATTCCGGATTGATTTAGTGCCAGGAGCTGCACCAGTGGCAAAAGCTCCATATCGACTAGCGCCCTCGGAGATGCAGGAGTTATCTGCGCAGTTGCAAGAGCTGCTCGACAAAGATTTCATAAGACCGAGTTTCTCGCCCTGGGGAGCTCTAGTGTTGTTCGTGAAAAAGAAGGACGGAAACTTTCGCATGTGCATTGACCACCAGGAACTAAACTAGTTAACTATCAAGAACAGGTACCGATTACCAAGAATCGATGATCTATTCGATCAGTTGCAAGGTTCGAGTTTTTACTCAAAAATTTATTTAAGATCCGGGTATCATCAGTTGAGAATCTAAGAGGAAAGCATCCCTAAGAGAGCATTTCGGACTCGCTATGGTCATTACGAGTTCCTTGTTATGCCCTTTGGCCTAACGAACACCCCTGCAGTATTCATGGATTTGATGAACCGGGTATGTAAGCCATACCTTGACAAGTTCATGATCGTTTTTATAGATGACATGCTGGATATACTCACGAACTGAGAAAAAACACGGACAACACCTGAGAACCATTTTGGAATTGCTAAAGAAGGAGCAATTATATGCAAAGTTCTCGAAATGTGAATTTTGGATTCATGAGGTACAATTTCTCGGTCCTGTGGTGAACGAGAATGGAATACATGTTGACCCTTCAAAGATCGAGGCTATAAAGAACTGGACCACGCCAAGAACCCCCACGGAAATACGACAATTCCTAGGATTAGCGGGATATTACAGGAGATTTATTGAGAACTTCTCCAAGGTTGCTCAGCCGCTAACTTCGTTTACCTAGAAGGATAGGAAGTTTCATTGGGGAGAAAAGCAAGAACCGACGTTCCAAGTATTGAAAGAGAAACTATGCAAAGCACCAATACTATCCCTCCCGTATGGTACCGATGACTTTGTGGTGTACTGTGATGCATCACATCAAGGTTTGGGTTGCGTGTTAATGCAACGTGAAAAAGTCATCACGTACGCGTCAAGACAGTTAAAACTTCATGAAAGGAATTATACCATGCATGACCTGGAGCTAGGTGCCGTGGAATTTGCTTTGAAGATCTAGCGTCATTATCTACATGGCACTAAGTGTACCATATTCACGGATCATAAAAGTCTTCAACACATATTCGACCAAAAAGAACTGAATATGCGCTAACGACGTTGGGTGGAACTGTTGAATGATTATGACTGTGAGATCAAGTATCACCCGGGCAAAGCAAATGTTGTAGCAGATGCTTTGAGCAGAAAAGAACGAGTCAAAACATTACGGGTGCGAGCTCTAGAAATGACGATCCAGACGAACTTCACAACTCGAGTGCGCGAAGCACAACAAGAAACATTGAAACAAGAAAACATTCCAGCGGAATCCTTACGGGGAATGGAAAAACAATTGGAACCCAACAAGGATGGATTTTTATATTTCATGGGAAGGATCTGGACTTTTATCGTGAGTTGCAAGACTTGGTGCTGGATGAAGCACACAAGTCCAAGTACTCGTTACACCCAGGATTGGATAAAATGTACCAGGATCTGAAGGAATATTATTGGTGGCCGAATCTCAAGGGAGATATTGCGACCTACGTTGGGAAATTCCTAACTTGTGCAAAGGTCAAGGCCGAATACCAAAAACCATCTGGGTTATTACAACAACCTGAGATCCCGGTTTGGAAGTGGGAACAGATATCAATGGATTTCATTACAAAATTACCACGGACCTCTAGAGGTCATGACATGATCTGGGTTATCATTGATCGGCTAACCAAATCAGCTCACTTCTTACCGATCCGCAAGAAAGACAGTACGGAGAAACTAGCTGAACTGTACCTGAAGGAAATTGTGGCATGGCATGGTGTGCCAATCTCGATAATCTCTGACAGAGATGGTCGCTTTGTATCACGAATCTGGCAGTCATTTCAAAATTTGTTTGGCTCTCGCTTGGATTTAAGCACAACCTTTCACCCACAGACCGATGGTCAGAGCGAGCAAACCATTCAAACATTAGAAGACATGCTTTGGACCTGTGTGATGGATTTAGGCGGAAACTGGGATACTCATTTACCGTTGGAAGCACTATACGATGAAAGTGCCGATCCATTCGAAGGCCACGCCAGTATCAAGGTCGCGCCATTCGAAGCACTATATGGACGAAAGTGTCGATCGCAACTATGTTGGGCGGAAATCGGTGATAGACAACTCATTGGTCCCGAACTAGTACAAGAGACCACATACAAGATATTTAAGATACGTGAGCGTACCAAAGCGGCCCGAGATAGACAAAAGAGCTACGCGGATTGGAGACGCAAACCATTATCCTTCGAGGTCGGAGACAAAGTATTGTTAAAAGTCTCACCTTGGAAAGGCATAGCTAGATTCGGGAAGCACGGAATGCTCAACCTGAGATATATTGGACCTTTCGAAATTCTGGCAAAGATTGGTATAGTGGCTTACAAGTTAAAACTGCTAGAGGAACTCAATAATGTACACGACACATTTCATGTGTCTAATCTGTAGAAAAGTCCGACTAATTGCACTGTTATCATTCTAGCAGATGAGACTCATGTTGATGACAAGTTACAATTCACCGAAGAACCGGTTGAAGTCATGGACTGGAAGGTCCAAAAGACAAGAAAAGCCAAATTAAACTGGTGAAGGTTCGCCGGAATTTGTGTCACAGTCCCGAGTATATGTGGGAGCGTGAAGATCAAATCAAGTCAAAATACCCCCACCTGTTCAAGAAGACTTGCTAGAACTTTTGAGACCATTGATGCTTGATTATCCACAGTTTGAGCTAGTTTGTAATAGTTAGACAATGTTGAAGGGTCAAAAGTGCAATATTGTGAAAATCATATGTAAGCGGCGTAATTAATAACCCAGCGTAATTAATAATTAGGCTGGGTGAGCAGTTTGTATAAATACATGGTTCAATGAATGTATGTCCAAGTTTCTTGGACAGATTTTGGTGATTCTCTTGTGTTGTGATTTTTGCTATTGTGTTTACATCCGAATATCCAGGTGCTATTATTGATTACATGTTATTGGGATTTCATATACAACACTAATTGTTTGATCCATTCAAGAATCTTCATCCTCTTTGCTTAGTTTTTCTTAATACTTGCACATTCAAACAACTAATCCATAGTTGATTGGGTGATAACAATCAACCACTGTGATCCGAATCTGTTTTAGGACTCACAATTTGGTATCAGAGCCTTTGTGCTCTTGATTGTTTGAGTTTTTGTTAAGATTTTTCATGTTTTGAAGTTTTAACAAAAGTTTTCAAAGTTTTATGGTTTTTCAAATTTTTGGGCATAAAATGGCTTGATCTGGTTCGTTTAATCTTTGGTTTGTTTTTAATCAGTGGTTTGGTAAACATTTTGGTCATTTAGCTGCAAAGAAACATGAATTTGAGTCGTTTTTGGGTGATTAGATGGTTTTTGTTCGTACTAAAACCCTTCTGGGCTTAATTATTGTTGAAGCTAGCGATGATATATTTGAAGCTAGCGTAATTAACTTGAATATCGCGTATTTAACAAATACGCTGGTTTTAAACCAGCGGATTTGTAGAGTTTCAGTGAAATAGTACCAGCGAAATTAATCGAAGGCGACTTCGAAGTCAGTGATACAAATCCTCAGCGATTTTATCACAGTGTTTGCGAAATTAACTAAACCTTTGTTTGTTTTCAAATATCCAGCGGATTTAGCTTTTTGCAGGACAAAGTCGTCGCTCTCCATCAGCATAATTGATTCCAAGTGCAGCGAATTTGATCTCTGGTCCAGCGTATTTATCACATTTGCAGCGTATTTGTTCTCTTTTCAGCGAAATTGTCTTCTGATTCAACAATTCCCAGCGTATTTAATCACCAGTTAACCATTATGTCTCTCAATTAACTCAATCCGATTGCTCAAGCCGAACTAGAAACTGGAACCGCTACAAGACCACCAAAGTTGAAAGGGTCGGAAGATTTTAGCAGTTGGAAAACAGGATCAAGGCCTTCTTTGAGTATACCGATTATACTCAATGGATGTCAGTCACTGTGGGCCCGCATGTTCATATGATAATACGTGACGACATCCGTACTATCAGTGAAGATCCTTCTACGTTCACAGATGAAGATAGGACACTCATTCAATGTGACCAGAGGGCTCACGCTGCTCTTATTATGGCTCTGTCGAAGGATGATAACAACCTGTTTGAAGAACACACCTCCGTACATGAACTATTGTTGGCTCTAGTCGATCATTATGAAGGTAATGAAGAGCTCATGGATAACAAACGTGACATGGTGCAGAAACAGTATGATATGTTTGGAAGTATTCGTGGGGAAAGCTTGTCTGACCACATAATTCGATTTCTGGGGTTGCTGACCAAGATGAAGAAAGTGGGAAACCCTGTTGCAAATTATGCATCAATCAAGAAGCTGCTAGATTCTCTTCCTAAAGAATGGAGCCTTCAATGCATGATGATCAAGAAACTTCCCTAACCAACACAACTCCGGTCACACTCTAAGAATTGATTAACACTTTAAAAGCTTTTGAAATGGACATAGTCAAGAGAAAGATGAACCAAACTGGGTATTCTTAGAAGATATCTCAGCAAGCTGCTGCAACCTCGGTCCCCAAGAATATGGCATTTATTGCTCTCGTCACCTCATGTGGATTAATTTCTCAAAGTGTTGCCGAATCTTATCTGAATGCTTCCGCAAGCTCTGTGAAGGCCTCGTCATCCTCCGAGAAGTCTACCGTGGCCAGCGACGCCCAAGCACTTAAAATATCCACAGAACATGTCGCTCTGTTTAATACTTTCTTAAGCAGCTATGAGGCGCTTATGTTGGGAGAATTGAAGAAAGATTTCCTCACAGCTGAGGACATGTATCAAGTAGATCCTGACGACATGGAGGAGATGGATCTGAAGTGGCAGATGGCAATGATCACCCTACAGCTGAAGAAATTCCAAGATAAAACGGGTAAAAGGTTGGCCCTTGGAAAAGTTGGATTTGACAAGTCCAAGCTTAGATGTATAACTGCAAAAACTTGGGCCATTTCAAAAGAGATTGTCCTTTTCTGAAGAATGAGAATGTCGAAATCAACCAGACAAGGAGGACGATTACTATTGAAGGAAATGACAATGCTGCTGACAATAATCCTAAGGCTTTAGTTGTGGAGGATTATGACTGGTCGGAAGAGACAGCTGAGGCGAAAGGAGAAGTAAACAAGGCCCTCATGGCAAACATCTCCACTGTTTCTGCCACGATTGTCTCAAATGGTGTTGAAAAGCAAACCCCATGATTCCAAAAGATGACACTAGTTTGAAAAGCATCATCACACCTGCCTCAGAGAAGAGACAACAGAAAGCTGAAATGAATGAGTCGAAGCCTGCAGTTCAAGAAGTCATCAGTATCAGCAAGAATGAAGCGGTTGGAACATCTACTACCACCATGAAATCAGAAGCCGAGGATAAGGATTTGGTAAACAGCATTCCATATGAATTTAAACGTTTTTGAGTTCCATTTTATGTTTTACCGGTCCAATCTTCCTAAATCTACGTTTTAGTCTGTTTGGTTTAAATTTTGCATTATAACAACTTAAATCAAGCATAAGTACATTTTCCATTACAAGAGGTGTGCTAATCAACCTCCCCAATGTATCAGTACACAATATAGATCAAGAAATGTGAAGTGAAAGAACTGGTTAGCACAAAATTCTCTCTCAACCGCACAGAAACAACAGACTGACTCGTGCGAATGAGTAACCCTTTTATACTCATCCAGTAGTCGCTCGTATGAACCATGGTCCATGCGAATAAATAATAATGTCACTCGTACGAGTCAGTTCTGACACTTGTTAAACTTTTTGGTTTTTTATTTTTTTATGAGATTTTATCTGTTTAATAACCCACCCAGTTAACCAAGCCCAAGTTAATGACCCTGGTTATCTGATTTGCCTACCAAGTCCAAGTCAATGACCTTGGTTGACCATTGTTTGACCAAAAAAAGTTTATATAAAAATGTAAAGTTTCAAATTAATGAACTTTGTTGACGTTCAGCTAAAATTTCTTCTTAAGATTAGCTCCTAACCCACGGACTTCAGCATTCCTTCAGCAATCGTCGCCATGACTTGAACTATCGGTGTTTTCATCATCGGTAGACTTAAAATCTAAGATAAAATTGTTAAAAAAAATCGAAAATGTTTTTGGGATTTTTTTGAAAAGAAATACCAAGGAAAGACATACACAAGCATATTTTTGTGAGTTTTGTGTTAAGAGAATCATATCAAATATTTAAACAAGTCACCAGTACCATTGATCTTGGTGGTAACTCTAAGTTTTTTAAACAAATTTACTTAGATTGCCAATATACTTATCCACTTAAACTTCGTATCGTTTCTCAACAGTTTCAAGATATGTTAGGTAATATATGGAAAATGAAATAACTGTGTTTCCTATCTAAGAATATACTCCCGTATCGAGAATCTCAGAATTTCATTTCACAGGTGAATATATCCAATTGATATCTGTAAATAGGGTGAATTGCGAGACCTTGAGATCTCAGGTTAGTTGTACCGTATAGAAAGAGAGATGAAGGCTCGTCTTTAGGTGGTGTTCCTTAAAGGAATCTTTTAAACTGTAGATGTCACAAAGTTTATAATCTAATCATTTTTTATGCAGCTTTTGTGGGCGAAAATTGCGTAAAGTATTATACAAGTTCTAGGCCATTGCTGACTCAAAATTAAAAGAACTCGGATAATACCTTAGATATCGATCAAATATAAAGACCTAGTATCGTAGAATCTGGCATTCTCTCAAACGAAATTTCGGAGTACTAAGTCCATATATCCAAGAGATGTTAACCCACAAGTTACTCAGTTTTTCTTTTTAGGTTTATATCTTGAAAAACAATTTACTAAACGAGTGAAGCTTATTGGCATATCCTCAGTAAGACCTGTTTAATTACTTGTATAAACATTCCATATCTTTAGCATACTATGATTGTCATATTGATATAATATGATCTCCCTTTTTCACAAAACTCTTTTTGACTATCATATGTTTTTGTATTTTCCCAAACTTTCTCCCACTAAAATCAAAAACATATTTTGGATTTTTAGGATTTTTAGGATTTTAAGAAAGTATGTACAGAAAACATGTCATACCGATGAGAATCACGTCAAGTCCTTGTCATCCTCAAACTCAACCTCATGAATATCCCCCGATGCCAGATTTCTTAAACCATTTAATTTTAAAAGATTTTTAAATCTTGAACGATCAAATGCTTTGGTATAAAAGTCTGCTTTTTGGTCATCAGTGTGGATTTTTCAATTCTAACCCACTTTTTCTCGTAGCAGTCATGAATAAAGTGGTGTCGAATCTCAATATGTTTAGTACGTGAGTGTTGACATGAGTTTTTAGTGACATCAATAGCAGCCTGATTATCTACATAAATGGGCGTGTCAAGAAATTGCAATCTAGAGTTTCTCATCTAATGTTGAATCCAGAGAATCTGGGAACAACAACTGGATGTTGAAACATATTTAGCTTCAAACGTAGAGAGATTGACCGTGGTCTGTTTCTTGCATTGCCACATTACCAAACAGGTTCCAAAGAACTAGCAACCAGCCGTAGTAGATTTGGCATTGAGTTTGCAGCAACCGAAATCAGAATCCGAGTAACCTGCAAGATTGAAGTCGTCGTGTCGAGGATACCACAAGCCGGAGCTTGTAAATCCTTACAAATATCTCATAATACGCTTGACTGCTTGCAAGTGCGAATCTCTTGGATTGGACTCAAAACGGGCGCAAAGGCATGTAGGATACATGATATCAGGTCGAGAAGCTGTGAGATACATCAAGGATCCGATCATGGAGGGGTATAATTTTTCATCAACTTTGACTCCATGAATATCTAGACAAATGCCGTGATTTGGAGCTAACGGGTAGATGCTGGTTTAGTTCCTGTCATATCAAATTTCTACAATATGTCATGAACACACTTCGTCTGATGGATGAAGATACCATCAGGCAATTGATCAACCTGAAGTTCTAAAAAGAAATTCATCTCCTCCATCGCACTCATTTCAAATTTGCGCTTCATCACTTCTTCGAATTCTTTACACAACTTATCATTTGTCGATCCGAAGATGATATCATCCACATATATCTGCACAATAATCAAATGTCTATCCACTTCCTTGGTAAAGAAGGTAGAATCTATAGTTCCTCTGAGAAAGCTATTGTCTAGAAGATGTCTTGAAAGCATTTCATACCAAGCTCTCTGTACTTGATGTAGACCATATAACGCCTTATTCAGAAGGGACACTTTATCCTAGTGTATTGGATCGACAAACCACGATGGTTGGCTGACATACACCTCCTCTCTGACTTTTCCGTACATGAAAGCAGATTTGACATCCAATTGATACACCTTGAACCCTTTCCAAAAGGCAAAGGCCAATAAAATGCGGATTGCATCGAGACGAGTGATTGGGGCATAGACTTTGGTGTAGGCTATCCCTTCGTACTGAAGAAAGGCTTGTACCACGAGTCGAGCTTTATTGCGTAGTACGATCCCTCAGTCATCACGTTTGCACTTGAAGACCCATCTAGTGTTTATCTTTTTGTGATGATCTGGTAGGTCAACAAGCTTCAAGACTCCTAGCTTCTGGAGTAGAAGCAATTTCTCCTGCATTGCCTCTACCCAACATTCTTCTTATAACGCGTCTCTCCAATTCCCAGGTTCAACCTGTGAAACAAAACAATTGTAAGAAATTCGGGTTTGTAATGGAGCAATACGGGTATAAAAATATCTTAGATCCTTATTGATCTCATTGCGAGTTTGCACTCCTATTTGTAAGCTGCCAATGATATTCTCCGATGGATGATATGAAAGTATCCTTGGCATAACGTCACTCAGAACATCCACTTGAGTCTGCAAGTTCATGATCACTTCATCAACAATCGGAGCAGAAAATGTAGCTTCATTCCTGACGTTTGATTGCTCAGCTTGAGCATTCAAGAAGCTTTCAATATGTTCAGATCCTTCATAGGAACTAGATCCTCCATTATCGAAAGTTGGTTCTCGATCAGAGTCGGCATTGGGCGGTTGTTGAGCAGATGATTCAGCAGTGTTCATGAATGGTACAGAGACAGAGTCTTGAAGAGTAGTGCTTGGACCTACATCAGAAGTGCTAGACATAGGAAGTGACAGGGAAATCACCAACGGTCTGGTAACTTGCTCTTGATTAGATATTTGATGCTGTGGAAAGAGCATAGCAAGTTCTTCTTCAGATGGCACATCTTGTAGGTCGAAAGAATTCCACAAACCATCGTAGTTGAACAGCCATGGATCCCCAGGTTTCTGCGTAGGCGTAGTATAACGTTGACAATCAACATGCTGTGCAAGAATAACCTGGTTCAGACTCGGTAAGAAGACGCGCTTTGTGGAGTAGTGTAACCGACGAAAAATCCTTCCAAGGATTTGGCTCCAAATTTACCATCCGGGTCCAATACAGTACACTGTGATCCAAAAGGCTCCAGAAACGCAAGGTTAGGCTTCCGTTGATTAAACAACTCAAAACAAGTCTTGTTGTGACGCTTGACTGTTAACACACGATTGAGGGTGTAACACGCTGATGCGACTGCTTCGCTCCAGAAACTAATTGGCAATTTCGAATTGGCGAGCATGGTTTTGGCAGTCTCAATCAATGTGCGATTCTTACGTTCTACAACTCCATTTTGTTGAGGAGTATAGGGAGCACTGAATTCATGAAGAATCCCCTTTTCATTGCAGAGCATCCTTTTGTTCTTGAACTTTGTACCGTTATCATTGCAGATTCTCTTGATTGGCAAGTGATAAAGGTTTTCAAGCTTCCTAAAGAGAATCATTAGACTTTCAAACGTTTCATATTTGCTCTCCAAAAAGAAAACCCATGAGAATCTTGAGAAATCACCTGTAACGACCAGGTAATATAGATCTCCAGAAATGCTTTTGACGTTTACTGGCCCCAATAGATCCCTATGAAGCCTCTCTAGTGGCAGCTTGATAGAATTTAGAAGCTTTCTTGGGTGTGATTTCTTGTGTTGTTTCTCCTTTTTACAGCTCAGATAATCATCAGATAACTGAAAACTTTTCAGATTAACCCCCTCCACTAGGTCGTTATGCACAAGATAATTCATCCTTCTCAGATGAATGTGCCCCGTCTTCCTATGCCATAGAATAGACTCCTTCTCGGTTGCTTTAGAAACAAAACACTGAACCTTCTTTGATGTTGTAGATGCGATACTCATATCAAGAACATAACGTTCATTCTCTCTTAGCGCACGCATAAGAATCCATTCCTCAGAAACCTTGGATCCCGGCTTTAAGATTAAGCATTCTTTATCGTTGAAGTGTGTTGTGAACTTTTTATAAAAAATTTACGAAATACTCAGTAGATTGTTCTCTAGTTCCGCAATGTATTGCACTTTGTCAAATGGAACTACTGCATTTGTGAGAATACCCCCTCCAACGATTCTACCACCTTGTGTTCCAGCAAAACCAACGTAACCTCCTCGGATAGCCTTGACGTCGTGCAACAACGCAAGCATCCTTGCCATGTGTCGAGAAGCTCCACTATCCATAATCCATTTAGACATGATCGATCATAGGAGCCCCTCTACAAATGAGGAAGAAACTATTTAAACAAAGAAACCCAAGCCTTCTTAGTCTTGGTTGGGTTCGAATATCAAATTTCAGACCAACTTTGTTTATGACGTTTTGTTTAGGCTCGGTTTTGTTTGGAACATATGGTTTCAGTTCTACCTTAGATAGTTTGACTTTTGCAACCCATGTTTGCATTTTCAAATTAGCCCTTTTTGAATAAAACTTTAAGTCCATCAGACAATATTTAGTTGATGTTTCACCAATTTCAAATGTATAATTTGATCGAATTGTTGGTTTAACATTTTTGTTTTATTCATCGTTTCTTTTCAAAATTCGTTTCCGTACAATCATGGGTGCCTTTTGTTTCTCATCCTTGGTAGATCTGATGGAATTAGAAACAGGTTTTGGATGTTTTTGTGAGCAATATCATGCAATATGCCCAACATTTTTACATTTATAACACGTCCTGCTGTCTTTTTGGACAGAGGAATCCAAAACTTGTTTTCTACTCTCTTTTTCTTTCTTAAACTGATCATTGGATTGTGTTCCAATGATCTCCTTTTCTCTTTCTATTGTTGTCCCAAAAGCAAAATTGATTTTCTTTGTAAAGTTTAGCTTTTTGGACTTGTTGTTCATTCTTCATTTTTTTAAAACCCAAACCAGCCCTCCTATTCTCAGTATAATCTATTTTTTGTTGATTGTAGGGTTTGTTTACACATTTTGATATAGAGTAAAATGATGCATTATGTTTATCTAAATTAGAATGGCTTACCTCGATAAGCTTGAACAACTTTTCAACTCGATCCAGATTGACATTTTAGATCATGAAATCTTCATCAGAATATAGTTTATCAGATCTATGCATTTATAAACTATGATGTTTGGATCAAAATTTAAACTATTTTACGATGTTTCAACATCAGATTCAGATTTTTCAGATTCACCTTTTAAAACACTCTCAACCACTGTTTTAACTACCTCAGAATCACATATATTTTTAGATTTTGTGTAAGCTACATCGTTGTTCATAGGTGGCTCGTTTGACTGTTCGGTTTTCAATTTTAAATTGAGTGCATTTTCCACCCTGATGGCTTTTTACAAGGATAGCTATTCTACATGGGTGGTGGAACACGATCGTAACTTGCACTCTTGTTATCATCCTTTTTAGATTCTTCTTTGTTTTTGATTTTTGGTAAAATGTGATCAATGACGTATGAACTTGTGGAAAACTGATTAACAATTTGTTAACCCGTTCTATTTCTATTTGTATTTTCTCAAGCTTACTTTTTAGCTCAGCCCTTGTATTTAAATGAATATTAATGGCCATTTGCTTGTTCATTACTGTCGCTTTACGCATAGAAAGTGTTCCGTCATTTTCTCTGAGAGCTTTTTCATATTGTTTAACAGTTTTGCTCAGTTTGTCATAAGCTTCTTTTGTGGCTTTATAGTCACATGACAAAATTTCTTTTGAACTTTTGAGCTCATTATATCATGTGTCTTTTACATCACATTCACAGCATGGGTCAACACATTTCAAACATGGTTTTTCTATCATAGACTCACTTTTAGACTCAATTACCTCATTTACGTTTGCCATACACGCTTTTTTGGTCTCAACATTCGTTTTTCCAACTCTTCATCAACATTCTTTGCTTCAACTTCCGGCTTCTTATTTTCTACACAAAATGATCAATAGCTTGGTTCAAAGTAACCTGCAAAAGTTTTCAAAATATCATTAGTCAGGAGATGTTTAAAAGCACAATTTAATAGTTCCTCCTCTTCTGATGATATATTATAATAATCTTCTTTAGGAGCCTCATTAAAAGATGCCTCTGATTCTTCTTCAGGTTCTTTGATTATTTCTACAACCAATGCCAAACTCTCATTCTTGGAAATATACTTGTTCCAGTTAAAGCCTTCGTCTTCTTGAATTACGACAAGCGCTTTGTCTTTGGTTTCTGGCTGTCTATCTTCGATTTGCACCATTCTAGTTCTTGGCTGAGGACGATGATAAATGGCCTTCTTGTAGTAGTCGTCGGCAAAAGGATTTTGATTACCCTGAGCTTCTCTGTTTGGACATTCACGTTTAAAATGCCCCTTCTCCTGACACTTGAAACAAGTAACTTTCGATTTGTCAAAACCAAGTTTTCCATCATATCCTCCCAAGTTTTCTTTCCCGATGATTTACATGAAGCGTTGTGCTCGTCTAACAATAGATGCCATACACCATTTGATGTCGATCAGCTCCATCTAGACCGGATCAATCTGATCATAGTCCTCTCTGGTCATTTTTGAATTTCTAATTTTCTCGCTACAAGACTGTCATAAGATTCAAGAACTGAAGCTAATAGTGTCATATGTTACTTGGCAGTGTTCTCGTTGAAGTTCTGTGCATTCTGTAAATCAACAACAATATTGCACTGTTAACCCTTTGAGAAGGATGAGATTGAGTGTTCTGGTAATCTGGGAATTGTTCAATCTATGTGATGACTGTGTGCTTGAAGACGTGTTCGGGTTGACCTTCGCAAATGATTGAAAGCCATTGTGTTTATTTGACGGTGGGCTCGGTGTGTTGTAAGCACTGAAGGCAATTTGGTTCTTTGGAGATTAACGTCTTGTTGCATTTAGGCGCCTTTGTTCTTCGCCATTTTCTGCATCTCAAGTTCGTGTCCCTCCAGTCTCTCAATGAATCGTGATAATGAGAAATTACCATATTCAGTTCCATTCTTCAAAATGGTCAGATAGGTAAAGCATTTGCCTTGTGGTAAAGAATCTGCTAGTTTGTCAACTAATTATTCATTCGTCTTTATGACTCCTATTCGCTTCATTTGCACAACCAAATGACACTATCTTTCAATCAGTTGTTTTACTGTCTCTCCTTTTATCAAAGTAAAGATGTCAAATTCTTTACTCAACCACGCTCGCTTTTCTTTATGGAACTGTGCCTTTCCCTGGAATTTCAAACGAAGAGCATTCCATAATGATTGTGCGTCATCATCATGTTGCAATAGTGCTAGTATGTCTTCCTTGATGGCTTCATGATCGTACCCATCTCATTTTCGAGGTTCATGTTTTGAGCTGCAGTAGTTGTGACCGCTGATGTAGCAACTACGTTATAAAATTTTTCTAACATTTTTTTGCAAAAATTTTTAGAAACACACTTTTGAAAAATTGATTAGTATGATAAAAATTTCTTAGTGCGACCAAGTTTAGTTCGTACGATACAGAGATTCGTGCGAACGAGAGGATTCGTACAATGTATATACTCGTGCAAACAAGATGTTCGTACGAGTGAAAATGTTTGCTTCATACGAGTAGGTTGCTCATACGAATGACTTCTTTAGTGTGAATCACAGTTTTAACTTTTAACTTTTAAATTTTAAGAACTTCTGTTTACTCGTTCGTACGAATGACTTTAAATTGTATGGATAGTTGTTCATGCGAGTGGTCTCTCTACTCGTACGAAACAACTTAGGTCACTAGACGGATGAATTTTACCAAATTTGACATGATTAAGTTCGATTTTTGATCTGAAATTGTCAAGGATTTATTAGAGTTGATTTTACCGTGATATCCTAGAATCCTAGTCAATTTTGTCCATGAATCTGTCCAATTCTGAGATCAGTATAGGAAAGTGTAGAAGTAGAAAGCTCCAATGGTAAATCTGAATCTTTGACTGTTGGTAGAAACTTGATGTGTGTCAGCAGATCAGGCCTCGTGGCTCTGATACAATTTGTGAATGGGGGATCGACTCCTCCGATGAGCACCGGACCGATCTGACTCAACTAACAGAGGCGGAATTCATTATTAGTGAGGTTGACAAACAAACAAGTGAAATATACTGCTTAAGTGCCTTGAATATATTGATAGACGTGAACAAAGTACAGTGCAAGTAAACAGTTTAGCAGGGCTTCGCCACACCAACACGATTACAAACTCGGACACAACACTCCTCTATTTATATGTCGACATGATTCGCACAGGAGAGTGTGTAACAGAGTGTGAGACTCATGCGAGTGGTTGCCTCGTACGAGTGATAGAGTATCACTTGTACGAATCATATGACTCACTGGTACGAGTCAGCTACAACACAAATAAAATATACATTATGATTTACAAACTGATGTTCTAAGCCCTATATACATAATCAACATACCTAGACGCAGGCAATAGACATTATGCACCAACAATTTATGATGAAAATAATATTTTATTTTGAAGTAATGTATGTCAAACTGTGACATTGATGACAAAGTGAAAACTATGAAATTACTTTTGGTAACTTATAAATGTTGGAATGAAATACTTATATCTGTATGGCAACGTTGTTGGTTTATACTGGTTTACTTGATTGGATGCAATGATTACCTCATAGTCACATGCTTGCTCTTCCGCTACGACCATGGTATGACAGATTGGTATCGGAGCTTCGATTGTAGTGAACCGGGGAAAAACTTTTATTAAAGTTTGGTCTATAATCACTAAGGGCTCTCACATGAAAACAAAGTTTATAACATCACAAAAATGTTTTCATAAATATGACAAAAATGATAAAAGGTTTTCATTGTGACACGATAACACGAGGATGTATCACACGAGCTCAACTATAAGTAAAGAAAAAGGATCAATGCATTATTAGTCTATGAGAAATAGACACATTACGTTATAAGACTATGTGTCATGGACACGTTACAAGAGATAGAAATCCTGGCTAGATGGGATTTTATGTGATTATATATATAAAATTTATTTATATATGTGTTGTATGGAATATTTTTCCAAGAACCAAATACCTTTGACTACGGATATTATTATTATTATTATCCTTGACTCGCACAATCAAAATATCGACTTCGCATCTATTGCGGAGCTTATGGCAAACGTGGTTCCCAAGTGAGACCTTAGGATCGATTCCACCTAAGGTGGTTGTTTTTCCCACGGATGCGGAGATGCCTGGCTTCATTAGTGATGAAGAGGTGGAGGTGGTAGCCTTGGATGACAACTCTATTAGCGGGACGAGGTCCCTGTGACCCATATTAATCATTAATAACGACACTCTTGTCCAGACAAGGAAAGTGAAGTACTCATCTTGAAAGTTCCCCTCCAGTTGTTATTGTTGCAAATTCTCTCTAGTTCTAAATCTCTCTAACGATGCCCCTTCACGAGTAATGTCAATGGACGATAGCACGTGGACCATCATGAAGGTCCCTTCTATATTGAAGGTATGTTGACAATAGTGTCCTCTCTCGGACTGATCGTCGTCTTTGAACGGTAGAACACTAGGGTGACTATGCAAGGCAATTTATTGCCCACGTAATAATAACTTGCAGTGGATGAGAATCCTGGTGGACTCTGCGGGTCAAGCTAATGATCATTACCCATTCGAAACTGTTAAGTTGTTTGAGTTTCTATCTAGTGGGACACTAACCGGGGTGGTTGCTATAACACCCTATGATACAGAAACACCACACGTATTTGTTCGCATCTAACATTCAATATATATCATGAGTCGATTGAGACTAGTCATCTAAACAAACAAAACTGGTTGGCCACCCAGGGATTACATTAAACTAGTCCTCAACAGTCTAGAGTTCTTATACATGGTTTGGTTACATGGTGTCTATGGATCCTCATCTTATTTATTTGAAAGAAATTACATTAAACTCCGTCATTTGTCTTATTCCAAGGGATGGAATGGCATGAACCATGCTTCTGTTGGAATCGGTATGCCCAAGACACATATTAAATTGATGTAGCTAGTACGTTATGATCCAAGTTGGGTCATACCAAATAACAAGCTAGACAAACACGTACAATATTTATTTATGATATGATCAAACAAATAAATATTAAAACTTAGAATATTTAGAAATTGGTTTCTAAATAATTGTACTTGGGAAATTAATAAATTATACGGATAATTTATTTTGAGAGAATATTTTATATTGTTATTTAATGGGCTAAATAACTTTATAAATAGTTATGAGATATTGCATAAAGTCTTATATTGTGTTATATTTTATAAAATTTATAAATTATAAATACAAGATTTAAATAAAAAAAGTTTTTTTTTTAAAAAGACCCCATAGGGCCGATTTTTCGGGGTCGTCCCAAGGTGGTCTTCCACCATTCATATTTTATGCAATATCTCCCACAATCTCATCAAATCCAACACTTGATCTTGTAAGATTATATGGAGGATTTTTGTGTTTTTAATTAATACATTACACACACATATTTTCTAGACAAAATTCAAGTTGCAAGAACTCAAAAGGGAGCTCTCAAATTTTCGACCAAAAGGGGTTTTGTCCAAGAGAGTTCAAGTTTTAATTATAAGTGTAAAAGTCCTAGCAATCTTGTGGTGTTTGTCGGAAGCTTGGGGTATGCATGCTTGAGGTTTTCGTTTTAAAAGACTACCATTCAAGAAACATCAACTTCTTCTTAACTACTTGTTCTTGGAAGGTAGTATTCTAAACACCCTATGATTGTATTTTGATAGCATGCATGTTCATATATGGATCCGGGTTATGGTTTTACATATAAAATAGGTTTTATATTATGTAAATAACATGTTTTAAATAAATATTCCGCTGCGTTTTTATTTTATACAGATAAAATAACTTTGATAAACATATTCAAAAACCCCAAACAGTGGTATCAAAGCCGCTTATATGAATGCATGCTTCAAAGGATTTAAAGATTTCGGGATTTTGGGTTTGTGGAAACCCTTTGGCCGAAATTTTAAACTTGGTTTTCTCTTGTTTTTCAAGACACTTTTACTAACATGCATAAGGTATCTTGAAAAATAATGTCGTTTGGATGATTTGTTTGTTTGGACAAAAACCCATCTTTTCGGTTTTTCTCTTGGCCGAAAATTTGGATGTAAAAGGGAACCATTTTTGCTCTAGAATTTAAATATATATGTGGATATATATTTTTTGGTGTTCATAACCTAGCCATGACATTGTGTTTAAATATGTTAAATGATTGTGTTGTGATTTATTTAATTATTTCAATGGGTTGTAATAATTAATTATCTTTGTTCTTCCATTTGTAAAGTTGTAATTTATTTTTTTTCATTTGTTATGTAAATAAATAGATTAGGTGCATTTTATTCTACTAGAAAAATGTATTAGGATACTTCATTGTAAAAGAAGATGCACACAAAATGCGTTTTGATTTTGGCCAATTTTGGGCCTAAAGAACCTCATGGTTCTTAATGGGATTTTAGCCCAATAATCAAAACACATTTTTTGAAGCCTAAAGGAGTTTGGAGCTGAATTTAAAGATCATTTGGAAGCCCAAAGAAAGTGAAGAAATCGCAACACAAAAGGAATACTTGAAGCAGTTGGATGCGGGTTCAAGTGGGAGTTCAACGACACATTTTGTGTCAATATTCACCCTTTAGGAAGGATCTTTTGGCACACTTGTTTCGGCTAACAAGTGTTGTCAACAAAAATAGTTGGCTATGGTTATGCACCTATTTTGTTTGTTATACTTGTATGGTTGTTTTATTTATGGTTGTTTAGATGATATTTGGATATGTATGCTTAACAACTTATAATCCATAACAAGCTTAAAATTGGTTCTTTAAAAATCATTAAAGTGGTTAAAAAAATGGTTTTATTAAAAATTAATGAAATTATAATAAAATGGGTTTTATTAAAAGAACCTTGAAAATTGATTTTCACTAAGGTACCATGAATTTGAATGCATGCAAATGTATGGTACATAAAGTTTTCTAAAACTAAAATTTTTGAAAACATAAAATCCCTTTTATAAAACAAGTCAAACACCATCCTTTTATACAACACTCGAATCACTTGGGAATTCTTTGTGGGATAAAGGTCACCTAACCACATTTGAAGGAACTTGTGAATTGGAGGTAGGCTTACAATATTTGTGGGATAAAGGTCACGTAACCACTTGTATGTGTAAACTTACATGTGTGTATAAGTAGGACGATTTGATTTGGAAACCATGTGCTTAGGGTCACCCAAGCATGGCTTACAAAGGTGTTGATGGGATTAAACATGCCAAATAAACATTAAGATGTTTAACCCATCCCATATGGCTAGAAATTGCAAAGGTTGCAATCGTCAAACGTTGACTACCTTGTTAATTTAAATAATGGGATAAAGGTCACCTAACCAATATTTAAATGTAACTTTGGATTCGAGATTTTAATTATTAATTGTCTGTGAGGCACAAAAGGGTATTAATAATTAAAAATTAATAATATCGAAAATACTAAAATTAAAGTTTGTTAAAATTTTGTAGATGGCTGCTAACAATGCAAACAAAATTACCCAAACCGTCCGTAACCTATCACTAAGAACCATCCTTGAAAATGATCGTCTCAACCATAACAACTTCATGGATTGGTATCGAAACTTGAGAATCGTTCTCAAGCAAGAAAATATATCTTATGTGTTGGATGATCCTATTCCCAATGAACCTAACGTCGAAGATGAGGAGGCCTATAACGATTGGATTAAGTATACCGAGGACTCCATGAAAGCCTCTTGCCTCATGTTGGGTACTATGGTTCCCGAGATTCAAAAGGATTTTGAAATCATGGGTCATACGACATGATTACCCAACTGAAGGAAATGCTCATTCAACAAGCAAGGGTAGAACGCTTCGAAACGGTTCGGGCGCTTCATGCATGTCGTATGGAGGAAACCCAATCGGTCTCATCTTATGTCCTTAAGATGACAAGCCACATTGATCGCCTCGAAAGGCTTAATTGTCCCGTCTCTAAAGAGTTGGCTACGGATTTGATCCTCAACTCTTTAACAAAGAAGTTTGAGACTTTTGTCATGAATTATAACATGAACGGATGGGACAAGAGCATTGGTGAGCTTCATGCAATGCTCAAAACTGCCGAGGCGGGCATGGGTAAAAAGGCTTTACCCGTTCTAACAATCAATGAGGGAGGCAACAAGAAGAGGCCCCACCCCGACTCCAAGGCAAGTTTTGCCTAAAGGAAGGGCCACGTCAAAGGGAAACGAAAAGGAAAGGTTAAAGCGGAACGCATGAAACAAAAAGGAAAAGAAGTAAAAGGTTGCTTCGACTAACCCATGCTTTGAGTGTGGAGAGATAGGACATTGGAAAAGAAATTGTCCAACCTATCTCATGGAGTTGAAAAACAAGAGGGATGCGGGTCAAACCTCAGGTACAATCTTTATGATACATATTGACCTTAATATTATTTCTTCAAACACATGGGTATTGGATACCGGGTGTGAAACTCATATTTGCAATTTGTTGTAGGGGTTCAAAAGAAATAAACATTACAAGAAGGGAGACATTAGTCTCTTCATGGCCAATGGAGCAAAGGTTCAAGTTGAAGCCCGAGGAGACTATGTTTTGAAACTTCCAAGTGGTTTGGAAATCATCTTGAAAAATGTTTTGTATGCTCCTAGTTTGACTAGGAACATTATTTCAGTTTTCCTCTTGCTACAATATGGTTTTAATTTAAAGTTTGTAAACGATGACATTTATGTTTTGATGAATGACATGTTTTACTTTAAAGCTATGCCTTCAAATGGTATTTATGAATTGGTTCATGAGAATACATTTGATAGTTCAATGTACTAAGCAACCACCAAGAAACTCAAATTAGATTTGAGTGATTCCTATCTTGGCATTGTTGCCTTGGACATATAAACAAAAATCGCATGCAAACACTTCGAAAGAATGGTCTTTTGGAAACAAATGGAGATGATTCATTTGATGTATGTGAATCTTGTTTACAAGGCAAAATGACTAAGGCACCCTTCAGTGGCACCTTTGAAAGGGCAAAATACGTATTAGGTATCATACATTCGGATGTATGTGGTCCTTTTAAGCCAATGACTAGGAATGGTGAAAGATACTTCATTAGTTTTACCGACGACTATAGTCGTTATGGTTATGTGTACTTGCTAAGACACAAAGATGAAGCATTTGAAATGTTCAAAGATTTCAAAAGTGAAGTAGAAAATCAACTCAAGAAAACAATCAAAGTCCTTCGTACCGATAGAGGAGGTGAATACCTTAGTGATGCTTTTCAAGATCATCTTAGGAGTTGTGGGATTATCTCACAACTTACTCCACCTAGAACACCACAACAAAATGGTGTGTCTGAAAGGAGGAATCGAACTCTATTGGACATGGTTCGATCTATGATTGCTAGAAGCACATTGCCTCTATCATTTTGGGGTTACGCTTTGCTCTCCGCGGCCCGTATACTGAATATGGCCCCAACCAAGAAAGTAGATAAGACACCTTTTGAAATATGGCATGGAAAGGCTCCATCATTATCATATTTGAAAGTATGGGGTTGTCAAGCTTATGTGAAACAATACACCCCAAACAAATTGGAAGTACGATCCACTAAGTGTATCTTTGTAGGATATCCTAAAGATGATATAGGATATTATTTTTACGATCCAACAGAGCAAAAGGTATTTGTTGCTCGAAAGGGTAAGTTCTTGGAGGCTAAGTTCCTTATGGAAGGAACTAGTAGTAGAACAGTGGAACTTGATGAGGATCAAGAACCACAAACCGATACACATTTGGTTGATACTAGCACTCAATAAGAGGTTGTTGAAGAGGATCAAGTGGTTGATCAATACACACAAAACGTTCGCCGATTTGGTAGAATTAGTAATCCACCCGAAAGATATGGATTTTTCATGGATGGATGCTATGTGGTAGATTTGGATGAACCAACCACATACCATGATGCAATGTCACAATCCGATTGTGACAAATGGCTTGAAGCCATGAACGTCAAGATGCAATCCATGTATGCCAACCAAGTATGGGAATTGGTTGTACCACCTCTTAACTCCAAAGTAGTTGGAAGTAAGTGGGTTTTCAAGAAGAAAACTGATATGCATGGTAACTTGGATACTTATAAAGCGAGACTTGTAGCAAAAGGTTTCACTCAAACTCAAGGGGTTGATTATGATGAGACCTTCTTTCCCGTGGCGATGCTAAAGTCAATTAGGATATTATTTTCCATAGCTGCATACTACGATTATGAGATTTTGCAAATGGATGTCAAAACGGCTTTCCTCAATGGATATCTTAATGAAGAAGTCTATATGGTTCAGCCTGAAGGTTTTGTCGATCCAAAACATCCTAACAAAGTATGCAAGTTAAAGAAATAAATATATGGATTGAAACAAGCATCTAGAAGTTGGAATCATCGTTTTGATGAAGAAATTAGGAATTTTGGATTCATCAAGAACACCGATGAAGCTTGTGTGTATAAGAAGGCTAGTGGGAGCATCATCACTCTCCTAGTACTGTATGTCGATGACATTCTACTATTTGGAAATGATATTCCAACCATGGAAGGTGTTAAAACCTGGCTTGGAAGTTGTTTTTCCATTAAGGATATTGGTGAAGCCGCCTATATTTTGGGAAAAAAGATCTATTGGGATAGATCAAGGCGCCTGATAGGTTTGAAAGAAAGTGCATACATTGACAAAGTCTTGAAGAGGTTCAAGATGGAGAACTCTAAGAAAGGTTTGGTACCTATTCAAAAGTGAACGATATTGAATGCGTCTCAATGTCCAAGCTCAAAGGATGAGCAAGAGAGAATGAAAGGAGTCCCATATGCCTCTGCTATAGGATCCATCATGTATGCAATGATATGCACTAGACCGGACGTGTCATGTGCCTTAAGCATGACAAGTAGATACCAGCAAAATCCAGGTAACAGTCATTGGATGGCTGTTAAAAACATATTGAAATACCTTAGAAGGACTAAGGATATGTTTCTAATATATGGATCTGGTGAAGAGGAACTCGTTGTAAAGGGTTACACGGATGCGAGTTTCCAAACTGACCGAGATGGTTCTCGATCACAATCTGGGTATGTCTTCATTTTGAATGGCGCTTCAGTCTCTTGGAAGAGCTCGAAGCTGGTTGTTGTAGCATTGTCCACTACGGAATCATAATACATCGCCGCTTCATTGGCAGCACAAGAAGCTGCATGGTTGAAGAAATTCATCACCGACCTAGGGGTAGTCCCTACCATTCAGGATCCCCTAGAAATCTTTTGTGATAACGAGGGTGCAATTGCACAAATTAAGGAACCTCGTGCACATCAAAAGACTAGGCACATTGAGCGGAGATTCAACTACATAAGGGATGAAGTTGAAAAAGGAAAGATATGTATTCGCAAAGTTCACACCAATCAAAACATTGCGGATCCACTCACGAAGCTCCTTGAACGCCAAAGCATGAGGGTCATACTTGTGCCTTAGGACTTCGATATTCTAGTGATTGGAATTGATCTACTTTGTATTTGGATATTGGAAAAATTGCTATTTTGACTCATTTTAATGATTATGGCATTTCGAGTTATGTTCCATTTTAGCATGTTTAAATCCATGAATAAGTTAATTATTCTAAATGTCCGTAGTCGATCATATTTGTGGGAACAAATATGAAGGTAAGACTATTGTGAACTTGGATTGGTGGATATTCATTAGGTATGAATATAGAGCAATGTGTTGCTGCCGAAGTTCATAGATATTTGTCGGATACAAATATTGGACTGACCCGCTCTCAATATTACTACATGGAATCTTTGAGATTGATCATAAGTAAATTTGAGTAAAGGCGAATATCATTGTATCCTCTGACCTGAGATACATATTGGGTCTTGATATTCACCAAATATTGTACTTTGACTTGGTTCTTTACTGTCAGTAATATGGCAGTACATAAGGCTAAGCTCAGGTGTGGTACGAGGTGATTGTGAGAGACGTATGTAGTCAAGAAGGGATTTGTTCCTCTTATTCGTTGAGAGTTAGATGTCTAAGGCCTGCTAAAGTTAAATCAATAGAAAATGATCTCTCTCTGTCTCTGGATTTGACATGACATCTGTAACGAAAGGATAAATGATTGATTCACCTAAATCATCTTCAAGTAAGGGACTTGAAGGAGATGATGTTATTGAATGGCACTTCGTCATACGTATAAGGTGTAGTAAATCGTTGTTAGGCGGTATTTGCTACTTGCATCAATCTTCTATGTATCTTGTGTAAGTGGGAGATTGTTGGAATCGGTATGCCCAAAACACATATTAAATTGATGTTGCTAGTACGTTATGATCCAAGTCGGGCCATACCCAATAACAAGCTAGACAAACACTTACAATATTTATTTATGATATGATCAAACAAATAAATATTAACACTCAGAATATTTAGAAATTGGTTTTCTAAATAATTGCACTTGGGAAATTAATAAATTATATGGATAATTTATTTTGGGAGAATATTTTATATTGTTATTTAATTGGTTAAATAACATTATAAATAGTTATGAGATATTGCATAAAGTCTTGTATTGTGTTATATTTTATAAAAGTTATAAATTATAAATAAAAGATTTAAATAAAAAAAGTTTTTTTTTAAAAAGACCCCATAGGGCCGATTTTTGGGGGTCTTCCAAAGGTGGTCTTCCACCATTCATATATCATGCAATATCTCACACAATCTCATCAAATCCGACACTTGATCTTGTAAGATTATATGGAGGATTTTGGTGTTTTTAATTAATACATTACACACACATATTCTCTAGACAAAATTCAAGGTGCAAGAACTCAAAAGGGAGCTCTCAAATTTTCGGCTAAAAGGGGTTTTGTCCAAGAGAGTTCCAGTTTGAATTCTAAGTGTAAAAGTCCTAGAAATCTTGTTGTGTTTGTCGGAAGCTTGGGGTATGCAAGCTTGAGGTTTTCGTTTTAAAAGACTACCATTCAAGAAACATCAACTTCTTCTTACCTACTTGTTCTTGGAAGGTAGTATTCTAAATACCCTATGATTGTATTTTGATAGCATGCTTGTTCATATATGGATCCGGGTTTTGGTTTTAAATATTAAATGGGTTTTATATCTTGTAAGTAACATGTTTTAAATAAATATTCCGCTGCTTTTTTATCTTATACGGATAAAATAACTTTGATAAACATGTTCAAAAACCCCAAACAGCTTCAACACCCTCATTGCATTCTATTCGATATCTATGGAAACTATAACAATCTAGCTGGAGCTCGTGGAGCTCTAGGGATATCCACACATTCGTCACACGGGTTGGTGTGGCAGACGATTTGTTTTCCTGCTTTGGACGACGATCGAGGTCCACTACGTATGGAATACATGCTATAAGGTTGGAGACGACCGTTTGGTTTCTCCTCCTTAACGAGTTATTTCCTTTCCACTTAGACATATGGCCGATGCACGCATTAGGTACTACGAATTTTGGATTGTTGTTGTTCACGTTATTATTGTTTCAAACATGTATGAACAATACAATCTTTAGATTTTCATGACCGATGGCATTCTTTATTCTTAAGCGCATGGTAGACTATATTTATCCAAATATATGTCTAGCTAACGTGGCGCCAAAGGGACGTCTACACCCAAAAGGGGTTAGTTAATCCATGACATACTGGGTAAGCCGAACTAGAGTTCTTATGGAAGGACATACGGTTGCGGAAATCGCACGACATGAGAGTAATTTAGGCGACACTAGTGACGGTACTAGTAGTACCGGTAGTTCAAATGGTTTTAATCCCAATAAATTGGGAACTAGTGGCAGCGCTACACCTGAAGATGTGATTATACAAGGTTTTAAATTCTAAGGCTTTCCCGGACTGTAAGCCGCGAGACCTCATTGGTGCGAGAGGTGCGATAGGTTAGGTCCGCTAAATAAGGACAACGAAGTCGGTAAGCAATGCTAGTAAATGCACTCTAGAGTAAATGATTAGGTAAACAAAGAGTCTCCTGCTGAATGCAGCATTAACTTGGTGAAATCCTCAAGTAGAAACTTTAAGGAGTAATAGTACGAAGAGGTCATCATCGGAATAAATCAAAAATATTATGCGAGAAGAGTATTACTCGCTGACTGGAATTCCAAGGGTAGAAACGAGAACCTAGAACTGGATCATGATTGCAGCCAACGTTGTTGGTTACACTCAACGCTTTCACGATCTCTTAAGGATTGTTCCATACTGGGAACACATGAAATCGAACGCATTGAGCTCTACATTTGGGGTTTAGCCTCTAAGAACCAATATATGACCACATCAGCCCACCCTACCCTCATCACTGAAACAGTAACTCTCGAAGTTAGTCTCACCAAGGATGCATTGAGAATGGGAAATTATCAAAGAAACGTGCGAAAAGGAAGGAAACGCATGTGGAATCTACTAGCAACATGAAGCGAAAGGGAACTCTCGTGATGATAGAAATGAAGGCAATTGCTGCCATAATTGATGGTAGCACCAAGAAATGTGCTGATAACTTACTGAAATCCTAAATGTGATAAGTGAAAATTTCCTCATGAGGGCACTTGAAAAAGAGCCAAGAGTAGAAGTGTGGTGAATCAAGACACAAACGGAAACCAGTAAGTTAGTAAGACTGAACCAAGAACAAGGATGTTAAGTGTGGCAAGAAGGCCACTTCAAGCATGAACGTCTCAAGAATGAATCAGGCAAGTGAAGTATAGTGTGAGTGAGCAGAAACTATGGATACCCCGCAAGATCCTGATGTCGTCACGCGTACGTTCTACTCTACATTCATTACGTGTCAATTCTTTTGATACCAACACCGAGCTTAGCTAGTGTCTTTAGGTGTTAAGCTTATACTCGAATTAGAGTCTTGAAAATTGACACGTTATCAAGTTAGATAATGGAGAATTAGCTTTAGACTCGACTCGTCGATACAAATCCAATGATATATAATGTCCAAGAAAAATCCTAAAAAATCACACACGATTTTAACCGTGCAATCGATTTGTAAAATTGTTTACGGATCAATTTCTGTGTACAAGAACGTTTATTTCACATCCGGTTAACTTTCCACCTTTTCGAGTTAAACTCGGAACAATACCCAATTCGAAACAATAGTCCAAAATGGTAATCCAAATTGCTATCCAAGATGGTAATACGAATTGCTATCCGAGATGGTGACCCTAGGTGGGAATGCGTTTGAAATAAGGTATCCGAGATGTAATTCGAAATAAGGTATCCGAGATGTAATTTGGAACAGTAGTCCGAGATGGTCCAAAATCAATACCAAAGATCCGAGATGCACTGTTTTGATCCCTGAGTCATGAGGAATCATTAAAAGGTCACCGACACGTTTCCTATCAACCAACATCTCGCATCTATCTTGTTTGATACCTATGCTGATTTTGGTTCATCACCATATAATTCAAAATATACGTGACCTAGAGTGTAGTAAGATAGATGTTCCCTCATTCTGTAGGATTTGCCAACGGTAAATTAGTCAAGTCACGAGAAATTATAAAAGGATGTACTTTGGAACTTGGAGAGCGAGAATTTAATATCGATCTTTTACACGGTTATCTAGGTTGTTACGACGTACCTTTTGGCATAGACTTGTTGACATATAACCGAGCGAAAGTAGGTTGTCTTGAGAAAACTATCTACATTCCTTTCCAGACGAAGATACACTTGTAGTACACGGAGAGAAGGACGAGACACCCTCATGAATCATTAATTGCATGAAGGCCAAAAGTGCCTACAGAAAGGTTGCATAGCCTTTCTAGCTCACGTAGTTGACAAGGAAACGAGGAGCAAAAATTGGAGGAACAATCGTTGTGAAGGCATTCCCTCGAAGTCTTCCATCATACTTGTCTGGATTACCTTCGTAACGACACGCCAACTTTCGCATTGATTTGGTGGCCAGGAGCAGCATCAGTAGCGAAGCCTCCATACCGATTAGCTCTGTTATAAATGCAAAGACTATCTACACGACTTCAAAAGTTGTTAGACAAAGGATTCAAAAGACCGAATTTCTCGCCTTGGGGAGCTTTAATGTTGTATGTCAAGAAGAAGGATGGAACCTTCCGAATGTGCATAGGCTACTGGGAACTAAAAAAGTTAACCATCAAGAATCGGTACCCATTACCGAGGATTGATGATCTGTTCGATCAATTACAAGGGTCGAGTTTTTATTCAAAGATTGATTTAAGATCCGGGTATGATCAGTTAAGAATTCAAGAGGAAGTATTCCTAAGATTACGTTTAGGACTCGCTATGATCATTACGAGTTCCTTATTATGCCTTTTGGGTTAACAAACGCCCATTTACAGATTTGATGAACCGAGTATGTAAGCCATACCTAGACAAGTTCGTGATAGTATTTATCGATGACATATTAATATACTCGCGAACCAAGGGAGAACACGAACAACACTTGAGAACTATACTGGAGTTGCAAAAGAAGGAGCAATTACATGCCAAGTTCTCAAAATGCGAATTTTTGATTCATGAAGTAAAGTTTATCGTTCACGTGGTGAACAAGAATGGGATACACGTCGACCTCCTAATGATCAAGGCTATAAAGAGTTGGACCGCGCCAAGACCCCCACGGAAATGCGACAATTTCTAGGTTTTGCGGGATATTATAGGAGATTTATTAAGAACATCTCAAAACTTGCTCAGCCGCTAACCTCGCTTACACAAAAGGATAATAAGTTCGATTGGGGAGGAAAACAAAAATCGGCATTTCAACTATTAAAGGATAAATTTTGTAAGGTGCCGATATTATCACTTCTAGATGGTATTGATGACTTTGTGGTGTATTATGATGCATTGCATCAAGGCTTGGGTTGCATGTTAATGCAATGTGAAAAAGTCATCGCCTACGCATCTCGTCAGTTGAAAGTTCACGAAAAGAACTATACCACTCATGACCTAAAACTAGGTGTAGTGGTATTTGCTTTAAAAATCTGGCATCATTATTTATATGGAACTAAGTGTACCATATGCCCAGATCATAAAAGTCTTCAGCATATATTCAACCAAAAGGAACTAAATATGCGCCAACGACGTTGGGTGGAATTGTTGAAGGATTATGACTGTGAGATCAAGTATCACCCGGGCAGAGCAAATGTAGTGGCAGATGCCTTGAGAGGAAGGAACAAGTTAAAACTTTGCGAGTCCGAGCTTTAGAGATGACAATCCAGGTGAACTTTACAACTCGAGTGACTTAGATGAAGATTATGATCAGATTGACCCTGATGACTTAGAGGAGATGGATTTGCAATGGCAGATGGCCATGATTTCTAGAAGGGTGAAGAGGTTCATGAACATAATGAGCAGGAAGTTTGTTGGCAAGAGTGTGGGCTTTGACAAATCAACAGTGAAGTGTTACAACTATCACAACTATGGACATTTTGCTAGAGAGTGTCAAAGAGATAAGTCTGAATCTCGTCCTAGTTCATCCTTTCAAGATTCTCCTGGTCATGGTTCAAACAACAGGAATACATCAAATAACACTTGATCAAAGGCCCTGATTTCTACTGCTTGAGGGTTCTTATGATTGGAGTGTTCATCTAGAGAGTGATAACAACGCCTCACAGGCGTTCATGGCTGAGATAGCTCTAGTTGCTGATGAAGAAGTAAAAGCTGATGCTGAGGGAGAGCAAGAGAAGGTAGCTGAGAAGGCTGATGGAGAATAGACTGCTATAGAGAAGAAGATGGCTACTAACTTTGATGCTTTCATGGCTGATCTAAGCAAGTCAACCGGCAAGGTATGTTCTAACTCTGGTAGTTCGGTTTGTTTGAAATGTTGTGAACTGCAAAGTGAGGTTGACACATTAACACAACAAAACCAAAGTGTGGCTAATGAGCTCTCATACTTAAAAGAATCAAACTTTTTCTTAAAATGAAATGAGTCATTATACTTGAAGAAAATTAAAGGATATGAAGAAGAAATTAATATTCTAACCTGTAAGCTAAATGAAAAACTTCAAGTTATTGACTTAGCTCATGATACGATGAGTGAGAAAACAAAAGAGGTTTTTGAAAAGTGCAAAGAGTTGTCTGAAGCACAACATAAAATCTGTGAACTTGAAAAGAAATTAAACCAATTTAGAGATTCATCTTTTGTCATAAAACACATGATGAATGGCCTGAAGAAGAGTAATAGCAAGATTTATGTGGGCTTCAAAGGTTTGAATGAAGTTCCACCACCTCTTAGTCACGACTATTCTTTCTTGCCAGATGAAGAAGAGCTTACAGACTTTGTGTCAACTACACCTGGTAGTTCCACATCAGAGGATGGTGATGTGACTGAAAATGCGAAGAAGGATAATAATAGGGAACCAATTTTAAAAACAAAGAATGCACACCCTAAGAATCAAAAATAATTTTTGTTAACAAGGTTGATTTTGTTAAAAGGAGTGATTTGAATGAAGAGATCCCTGTTATTACTAAAGAGTCTAATGTGCAGTTTGCTAAAAATAAAAACAAAGAAAAAATCAGAAGTTAAGCAAACTAAACAAGATCCTTCGAAGGCATCGTCATCATCACCGCCTGATGAATGTAAGCAAGAGACTTCAATTAAGAAGTCTTAGGCTATAAAATCGTGTTTCAAATGTCATGAAAAAGGACATGTAGCTAGCTGCTGTCCTAACAAAAAGAGTGAAGTACAGGTAAGTGAGAAACAGAGAGAAAAATCACCAGAGAAAAGTGGTGATGGTGAGAAGAAGGTTAACTCACCAAAGATATCTGCTACCAGGCAACAGAGTGTTGCTGTTGGTGTAGATAAAGCTGAAAAAGGAACTCCTCAAGTTCCTCGCCTAAATCAATAAAGATTTCAGCCTGCATCTACATCAGGCAGATATGATAGACCTAGAAGTAGTTCACCACAAATGAATAACCTTAATGGTCCATCAAATAATTTCAGAAGTCAAGGTCAATATCAAAATCGATACAAGAATGTTGGTACTAAAAAATTTTATAACGATGGCTTTAGAAATTATTATCATCAAAATTCATGGAACCAAAATCATAATTTCCAAAGATCGCAAAGTCCAAACTTGGTTAGGAAACCTCAGGACCACTGACCTAGTGGAAATCAAAAAGCATTTCCATCAAAAGGTCTAAGATCCAAGACTCCTGTTAGGAGTGATGGATACTGGATGGATGTTCCTATGATTGATGACCCTGGAAGACCCAAGACCATTAAGGCTTGGGTCACCCAATCTAACTAGTTTTGTTGGATGGTGTAGGAGCAGCTAAGGAGGATTATCAACTTGTGGTATGTTGATAGTGGCTGCTCCAGGCACATGACGGAGGATGCAAGGTTGCTGACTGAGTTTGAGAATATAGATGGTGGATACGTGAATTTTGCAGGTGCTAAAGGAGGGCACATTACCGGTCGAGGAAAAGTGACTAACGGGAAGATCACACTAGACAAAGTGAACTATGTTGAGCAGCTGAAGCACAATTTGATGAGCGTGTCTCAAGTCTGCGACAAGGGTCACTCGGTCCACTTTACGAAGTCTGAAGCTTTGGTGTTGAAACCTGGTTTGGTGATACCGGCTGACTGGATAGTGATGAGAGCACCAAGGAGAAATGATACTTATGTCATGGACATGGGTGCCAAGGACTCATCTTCTGTGGTGGCATGTTTACTATCAAAAGCATCTGAGGCTGAGTCATTGCTGTGGCACAGACGCATGGCCCACATCCACTACAGAAAAATGAATTACATTATTAAAAATGGTTTAGTGGAAGGGGTGTTAGTGCAGAGGTTTCACGTGGAAGATAAATGTCTTCCATGTCAAAAGGGAAAACAACATAAGAAACCTCACAAGTCTAAAACAGTAAAATCCATAGATGCCCCTTATGATTACTTCATATGGATCTATTCAGTCCAGTGAACGTAAGGACCATAGGTGGAAAGTACTATTGTTTAGTTGTCACTGATGATTACCTACGTTATTCATGGGTTTTCTTTTTAGGTACAAAAGATGAGACAGCGGAGATGCTGATTGATCTTTTTACAAAATTGGAAAATGTCCATGATGCACGGATCAAGAGGATAAGGGGTGATAATGGCACGGAGTTCAAGAACCAAGTTCTGGATCGCTATTGTCTTCGCAAGGGAATTGAACATCAATATTCTGCTCCTTATACACCTCAACAGAATGGAGTCGCTAAGCGGAAGAACAGGACGTTGATTGAAGCCGCAAGGACTATGCTATCTGATTCAAAGCTTCCAGTTCACTTATGGGGAAAAGCTTTGAACACAGTGTGCTATGTCCTGAACAAAGTTTTGATGGTTAAACGGTTTAACAAAACATGTCACGAACTATTGTTTAACCAAAAACCAAACTTAAAAGGCTATGAACCATTTGGATTACCCTACACCATTGTGCGAAACAAAGATAAGCAAAAATTCGGTGAGGTAGCTGATGAGGGTTACTTTCTAGGCTATATGCCTGGAACACCGAATAAAATGGTTTTTAATCTAAACACTGGTAAAATTGAGGTGGTGTTTAACATGGAAATCACTAGTTATTCACCTCAACAATCAACGAGTGGTCCGGCTATATCATATGATTATGACAGTGTCCTTAAATCATTTAATATTCCTGATGTTTCAAATGCAGATGAGTCTCAAGTGATCCATACTCTGATCAGTGAAGATGGAGAATGTGACTTAATGCCTAGATCGAGTGTTTCAAAGACAGATGCTCTAGAAACTTCTTCCAGTGCAGTTCCAGAGGACTCTAGTGATAGTGAGTATGAACCTATTCAGGGGGAGGATTTCACTAATCCATTTGCTATTATTCAGGGGGAGGTTGGATCTAATCTTGGAGATAATCTGGTTGTTGAAACCATTGCTACAACATGTGTACACATAGATCATCCACTTGAAAACATCATTGGTGATGCTGTTGCAGGTGTTTAGACGAGAAGAGGTGTGCTCGAAGGTTACTGTTTGTTTACTTCGATTCAGAAGACTGGGTTGATAAATGATTGTTTGTATAGCTGCTTTATTGCCCAAGAGGAGCTGAAGAATGTTCATATGGCTCTAAAAGTCAATTGTTGGGTTGAAGCAATGCAAGAGGAACTAGCTCAGTTCAAGAAGTTGAAAGTTTGGGAGCTAGTTGATCTACCTGAAGGAGAAAAAGAAATAGGCACTAAATGGGTGTTTAAATGCAAGAAAGACGACCGAGGGATCGTGATAAGGAATAAGGCTCGGTTGGTGGTAAAAGAGTTCAATCAGCAAGAGGGGATTGATTATAATGAAGTGTTTGCACCAGTAGCAAGGTTAGAAGCAATTCGGTTGTTACTAGCTTTTGTTTCATTCAAGGGCTTCAATGTTTACCAACTTGACGTGAAGAATGGATTTCTTTACAGGAAAGTCCAAGAAGTGGTGTATGTCTCACAACCAGATGGGTTTACTGATCCAGACTATCCAGATCGAGTCTATCGACTTGATAAGGCATTATATGGATTGCATCAGGCACCCAGGGCGTGGCATGAGACACTGTCAGCACATTTGCTAAAACATGGTTTCGAAAGAGGACAGATTGGCAGTACACTGTTCATTAAAAGGAAAAAGGAAGACTTTCTACTGGTACATGTATATGTAGATGATATCATCTTTGGGTCATCTAATGAGAACATGTGTCATGATTTCGAAGAGGTGATGAAGAGCAAGTTTGAGATGTGTGCGATGGGTGAATTATCCTACTTTCTGGGTTTACAAGTTGAATAGAAGAGGGATGGGATGTTTATACATCAGACGAAGTATGTGTATGACATTTTGTCTCATTTCAAAATGGAGGATTACGCTACTTTCAACACACCTATCTGTGAGAATCACAATCTTGGCCCAACTCATGAGAGTGTGGAAGATGTTGATCCAACTCAATACAGGGCAATGATTGGTTCACTGATGTAGTTGACTGCTCTAAGACCCAACATCATGTTCGCAGTATGACTTTGTGCCAGATATCAAGCGAATCCAAAGGAGTCCCACATGAAAGCGGTGAAGCGGATTCTTCGTTACTTGAAGGGGAAACCTAAACTTGGGTTATGGTATCCAGCTGCTAGTGATTTGAAGTTTGTTGCTTTTACTAATTCGGACTTTGGAGGATGCAAATCTACAAGGAAGTCTACCACAGGTGGTTGTCAGTTCTTAGGAGGGAGGCTCGTGTCATGGCAATGCAACCCGTATAAAATGATGACGAATGTCAATATGTTTTGTGCGACTGTGTTTTACGGGATTGTTGGTGACTGATATAGTGGCATTATTGTCTATCATAATAGGAGTACGATTGAAATTCAAACCGTAATCGCGAATCTGTTGTTGGATCCAGAACACCTGAGAGCAACAGCTACCCGCATCAATATATTCAGCTTCACACGTCGATGTAGACACGCAAGACTGCAATTGTGCTGGAAAGAAATTAATTGAACTGCATTGAGTCGACACACTAGATAACCTGGCAGATCTTTACACAAAAGCATTTGACAGGGATCGCTTTGAACATTTAGTCGAACTCAATGGGATGAGGAATCTTGAATAACCATTTTTCCATAAAAATAGTTTGTAAATAATTTACTGCTTTTCAAAAATCAAAAAACAACAAAAAAATAGAAAATCAAAAACACAAAATATATAAAATCAAAAATGAGCTTTTCACTGTGTGAAAAAGAAGAAATGATAGTACATCAGCAAGTTAGACAGTCACACTGAAATTAAAAGAAAATTGTTTAAGTGTGATAGCAGCTTAATCATATGATGTACCAGTAGGAAAAACGCATCAAATAATCAACTTACCTTTGTGATACAAAATATTATATTAAACTGTGTATGAGTGGGTAATATATCAGTGGTGTATGGTTTTAGGTTTTAGGTCTTTATATCGTTATTTCATCCGGGGTATCAAGGTTGTCCTTTTGCTGCCTCCAGATATATGCTGACCTAGGCACAACCGGGATATCTTAAAAGAGCTAAAATTCCAAATCCCATAAATTGAAGAAGCTCTCCTAGAGAGTCATTCAAATTTGCAAATTGCATTATTCGTACCAAAATTTGGTATTTGTCCTCTCCCTCGTTGGATATTTAGTCTCTTTGCTATACGGAAGTACTGACCTGATCACCAATTATCTAACGTTGTAATTCAAAAGGATGAATTTCGGTATACTCACCTACTACGATGAATTTTTGTGCATACCTTGATCGCGGGGTTATGTCCTGAAGTGGGACACACTAGTATATCAGTATCACTTAACTAAACAGAGGTAATGGAACTTGAAATGTTCATGTATTTTGTTGAAGTGGATAAACAATACTGGTAATCATCTTGGACTGCTTTCATGAATATAAAGCAAAATCAGATAGTGTGAAAACAGTTTGATGTTGCTGATTTGATCTTCACACCTGTGATACTCACAAAAATAGAGTGTTTATTATTTCGTTATTTACTTGCTTTCAGGAAATATAAAAATCCAAAAAGATTTCATTTTCTTGTAAATTCTTATTGTACGGATATTGGTTGTTCGTGGAGGAGTTGTTACCGATATGGGGAGACGATGTTAGAAGCTGAGTTCAAAATTTTTTTTAAGATCTTTCGGGTTCTGTGTGATTAAAATTTTTAGTATATGGTTTGAGTTGAGAAGTGCTTAATCTGTGATACAATTTAACTATCTCTTGAATAAAAAATAATAATTAGTTTAACTTGTGTTGAAAAATTCTTATGGTTTCTCGACATGTTTCTTTTATAGTATACAGATTGTAACAGTGTGTTGCTGAGAAGTTTGGTGAAGAGGAGTTTCCTTGGATCCATTTGTAGACAAAGAAAGTTGAAGAGTTTGAAGATTGCTATGCAAGGACTAACCTGGAGTTTACTCAAACGCTAACGATTTAGAAGTTTTGGTGATTGGATACATCAGCTTAGGGGGAGTCTGTTACTGACAGAAGCTGTTAAAGCTGAAGCTATCCAAAGACCAACCATTTTCAAAGATGTTAAAGAATGCAAGAAGTCTGAAGACAAAGTTATTTTATGAAGCAATTGTCAAGGGGGAGTTTGTTGGTGCATATTTATGACAACAACTTAGTTTTGGTCTTTGGATATCTTGTAATTAGTAAAATGATAAACGGTTAGCGGGTTTAGTTTTGTAATAGTTAATTAGAAGCGTTTGGGCTGAACTAGACATAGAATAGTGCATGGTAGGCGAATTGGGACTTAAACCCACTAGCAGTCCATCTAGGATACCCTAGCCCATGAGCATAACCTATCTCTATATATAGGGAGGTTGTGGTTAGGGTTAAGGTTGCTCAGTTAGTTGCTGGTTCTATCTGCAAGAATTGCTTCAGAGAGATTGAGAGAAGAGTCTTGAATTGATTGTAAAACAATTGTGTTTGATAATCAATAGAAGAAAGTTTGGAGGAATTGTGTTCGTGTTCCTGTTATTCTGTTAAATCTGATCTAGGGGATTCCGCACTCTTTGTTGGATAGACAATTCTGTCAAGATCCATAAGGACTAGGGGACCTACAACTCACGAATGATCTGGTTTCTTTTGACAAAGTCAACTACATCGCTGAATTAGAGAATAACTTGCTAAGCATTTCACAGGTTTGCGATAAGAAGTTTACAACTCACATTACGGTAAAGAATGCCTATTTCTGAAGCCGGGATTCAAAATTCCCGAGGAGTGGATCCTCATATACGCTCCACGAGAAAAAGATCTCTATGTTCTTGACATGAGTGTCGTATCCACTGCTACAAAATCAGCTCAATGTTTTGTATCAAAGGCTATAGAAAAAGAATTAATCTTATGGCATTGAATGATGGGTTATTCTAGCTCAACATGTTGACTGCCAGATATATACATCACCAACACAGAAGCCTAGGATCCTTGGTTGTTTAACTATCAGAGTTTGTGGAATTCTTTCGAACTACCAGAAGAACCTACCGAAGAAGAGCTTGTATTGCTATATCAACAACAATAATCGTCTGCTCAAAACCAAATTTCAAGACCAATAGTGTTTTCACAATCACAAGTTTGGGTAGAGTTGCAACATCACCCTTCAGACAACATTTTTTGAGAGTTGCAAGCTGGAGTAAAAATGAGAAATCAGATCGACGAGGATCTAAGTTGTTTTTATACTACATTTGCACCTATTCAAGAAAAAGTCTTATATACTTGTTTGTAGATCAAAGGTTGAGCAAAACACGTGCAAAGAAGTGCTTACCGAAGAAAGCTGGGTAAACGCAATGCAGGAAGAGTAGCAACAATTTGAGAAACTTGCAGTCTGCAAGCTTGTAGATCTTCCTGATAATCACAAGTCAATCAGTACTAAGTGGGTCTTCAAGTGTAAGAAAGACGATAAATGAGTTATCATACACAATAAAGGTTGTCTGGTTGTCCAAGGTTTTCATTAGCAGGAAGGTATTCATTACACCGAGGTCTACGCTCCTGTCACTCGACTAGAAGCCATCCGCATATTCCTTGCTTTTGCGTCATGAAAAGGTTTTAAGGTGTAATAGCTTGATGTTAAGTCTTCTTTCCTATGCGAAAATGTGATAGAGGTAGTGTATGTCGGCCAACCACCGGGGTTTGTCGATCTAGTGCATAAAGAAAAGGTCTACTTTTTAGATAAGGTGTTTTATGGTCTGCTCCAAGCCCCGAGAGCCTGGTATGTGACACTTTCTCAACTCCTGTTGAGCAAGGGTTTTTTCAGAGGCACTATTGATAGCACGCTCTTCACAAGGGAAGTGAACGGACAATTGCTGATCGTACAAATCTATGTGGATGACATCATCTTTGGTTCTATAAATGGCGAGTTATGCAAGGCCGGATATCATGTATCCAACAAGCCTTTGCGCCCGATATCATTCAAATCCACGAGTGTCACACTTGTAGATTGTTAAGCAGATTTTCAGATACTTGAAGGGTTGCCCAAGCACCGACTTGTGGTATCTGAAAAATGATGATTTCAACCTTGTTGGATACTCTGACTCTGATTTCAGATGTTGTAAGTTAAATGCTAAATTTACAATGACTGGTTGCAAGTTCTTCGGAACACGATTAGTAACGTGGCAATGCAAGAAGCAAACCACGATCGTTCTCTCTACTTGTGAAGCATAATATGTTTCTACTTCTTGTTGTTGTTCCCAAATCTTGTGGATACAACAACAGATGAGAGACTATGGCTTGCAGTTTCTTGATACGCCTATATATGTAAATAATAAGGCGGCCATTGGTATAACTACAAACCTGGTACAACACTCTAAAACGAAATTGTAGGTCCCCTAATCTGTATGGATCTTCACAGAATCGTCTATCCAATCTAGAGTGTGGAATTTTTTAGATCAGGTGATCAGAGAAATATGAGTAGAAACAAAAATCACTAGAAACCCGGCCTTTGTTGAATATATATCACAACAATTACAATCAATCTAGATCCCATGAATTTATCCAAGTCAATCTCTCTATGAATTCTCTCTCAACTCTCTCTAAAGTGACTAACTGAGCAACCTAAACCCTAATGCAAAACTATGTTTATATAGAGACAGGCTTGCAACTAGGCTAGGGTTTAACCACATGAGCTGTGAATTGGGCTAGGCCCAATTCACCTACCGCTCCCTATAATGAGGGTCTGGTTTAGCCCAATCACTCCTAATCAACTACTATAATGCTAAACCCGCTAACCGTTTATTGTTCTACCAATTATAGGATATCCAAAGACCAAATCTAAAGTTGTTGTCACAAATATGCACCAACAAACTCCCCCTTGACAATAGCTTTATCAAACAACTTTGTCTTTAGTCTTCTTCTAATCTTCACAACGACTTTCAATGTCTTTGGTCTTTGGATAGCTTCAGCTTCAATAGCTTCTGTCAGCAACAAACTCCCCCAAAGTTGACGCATCTAATCACCAAATCTTCTAAATCATTAGTGTTTCAGTAAACTCCAGTTTAGCACTTGCATAGCAATCTTCAAACTCTTCAACTTTGTTTGCAATGTAGAAAGGAGGTTCTACCATGCATCCAAGCAAACTCCTCTTCACTAAACTTCTCAGCAACACACTACTACAATCTGTATACTATAAAACAAACATCTCGAGAAACCATAAGAATTTTTCAACATAGTTAAACATTTATGATTAATCAAGAGATGGTAAGACAACATCACAGATTAAGCAATTTTCAACTCAAACCACACACGCAAAATTTTTAAGCACACAGAACCTGCAAGATTTTAAAGTTTTGAACTCATCTTCTAACCTCGTCTCCCGCTATCGGTAACAACTCCTCCATGAACAACCATTTTCCGTACGTTAAGAATTTTCAAGAAAACGAAAATCTTTTTGGATTTTTATATTTTTTGAAAAGAAATAAATAAAATTATAATAAACACTCTGTTTTTGTGATAATCACCTGTAAGAAGATTATATCAGCAACATCAAACTATTTTCACACTATTAGATAATTCGATATGTAATTTTCATGAAAAGCAGTTCAAGACGACCAGTATTGTTTATCCACTTAAACAAAATACATGAAAATTTCAAGTACCTTTACCTAGTGATACTTTAAAGTAATATTATACCGATATATTAGTGTGTCACATTCAAGGACATACCCTCACGTTCAAGGTATGCACAAAGATTCCTCGTAGTAGGTGAGCATACCGAATTAATCCTTTTGATTTACAACGTTAGATACTTGGTGATCAGATCAGTATTTCCGTACAACAAACAGACCAATATCCAACAAGGGTTAGGCCAATACCAAATGTTTGTACGATTTATGTATTTGTACATTTGAATGATTCTCTAGGAGAACTTCTTCAATTTCTGGGTTATTTGGCATTTTAGCTCTTTTAAGATATCCTGGTTATGCGTAGGTCAGCATATATCTGGATGCAGCAGAAGGACACCCTGAAACCCCGGATGAAATAACGATATAATGACCTGAAACCTTGGATTTTGGCAATCTATCAACGTAAGGTTTAAAGTTATAAAACCATATGCCACTGATGTGTTACCCACTCATACACAGTTCAATATGTTTATATCACCAACGTAAGTTGATTATTTCATGCTTTTTGCCTACTGGTACATCATATGATGAAGCTGCTATCACACTTAAGCAATTTAATTTTAATTTCAGTGTGACAGTCTAACTTGCTGATTTACTATCATTTCTTCTTTTCCACATAGTGAAAGCTCATTTTTTATTTTCTTTTGTATTTGTGATTTTCTAATTTTTTTTATGTTTTTATTTTTTGAGAAACAATAAACTATTTACAAAATTCTTATGAAAAACTAGTTATTCAGGATTCCTCATCCCGTTTGAGTTCGACTAGATGTTCAAAACGAGCCCTATCAAATGCTTTTATGTAAAAATCTGCCAGGTTATCTAGTGTGTTGACTCTATGCAGTTTAATCAATTTCTTTTTAGCACAATCTCATATAAAATGATGACGAATGTCAATATGTTTTCTACGACTGTGTTTTACGGGATTGTTTATGATTGAAATAGTGGCATTATTGTCTATCAAAATAGGAGTACGAGTGAAATTCAAACCGTAATCGCGCATCTGTTGTTGAATCTAGAGAACCTGAGAGCAACAGCTACCCACAACTATATATTCATCTTCACACGTAGAGGTAGAAATGCAAGACTACTTCTTGCATTGCCAAGAAACTATCCTCCCTTCAAATAACTGACAACCATCGGTGGAAGACTTTCTGGTTGATTTGCATCTTCCAAAATCCGAATCAGTGAAAGCAACAAACTTCAAATCACTAGAAGCTGGATACCATAACCCAAGTTTAGGTTTTCCCTTCAAGTAACAAAAAATCCGCTTCACTGCTTTCATTTGCGACTCTTTTAGATTCGCTTGATATCTAGCACAAAGACACCCTGCGAACATACTATCTGGTCTTAAAGCATTCAAGTACATTAGAGAACCAATCATTGCCCTGTACTGAGTTGGATCAACATCATCCACACTCTCATGATCTGGACCAAGATTGTGATTCTCGTAGATGGGTGTGTTGAAAGTAACGCAATCCTCCATTTTGAAATGAGGCAAAATGTCATACACATACTTTTTTTGATGTATAAACATCCCATCTTTCTTCTACTCAACGTGTAAACCCAGAAAGTACGATAACTCACCCATCACACTCATTTTGAACTTCCTCTTCATCACCTTTTCAAATTCATGACACATGCTCTCATTAGATGACCCAAAAATGATGTTATCCACGTATACCTATTCCAGCAGAAAATCTTCCTTCTTTCGCTTAATGAATAGTGTATTGTCAATCTGACCTCTTTCAAAACAATTCGTTAACAAATGTGTTAGCAGTGTCTCATACCACGCTCTGGGTGCTTGATGCAATCTATACAATGCCTTATCAAGTCTATACACTCGATCTGGATAATCTTGATTAGTAAACCCATCTGGTTGTAGACATACACCACTTCTTGGACTTTCCCGTAAAGAAACACATTCTTCACGTCAAGTTGGTATACTTTGAAGCCCTTGAGTGAAGCAAAAGCTAGGAACAAACTTGTAATCAATCCCCTCTTGCTGATTGAACCCTTTCACCACTAACCGAGCCTTATTCCTTATCATGATCCCTCGGTCATCTTTCTTGCACTTAAACACCGACTTGGTGCCTATTTCCTTTTCTCCTTCTGGCAAGTCGACTAGCTCCCAAACTTTCAATTTCTTGAACTGAGCTAACTCCTCTTGCACCGCTTCAACCCATGAATTGTCTTTAAGAGCCATGTGGAATATTCTTCACCTCCTCCTGGGCAATAAAACAACTATACAAACACTCGTTTATCAGCCAAGTCTTCTGAATCGAAGCAAATAAGTAGGAACCTTCGATCATACATCTGCTTGTCTGAACACCTGTAGTAGCATCACGTATGATGTTCTCAACTGGATGATCTCAATTTGCTTGGTAGTAGCAATGGTCTCAACAGCTAAATTATCTCTTAGATTAGACCCAACCTCCTCCCTAAATGTTCTCATTAGCAGACGGATTAGTAAAGTCCTCCCCCTGAATAAGTTAAAACTCACTCACTTAAATCCTGTTGAGCTGCACTAGAGGAAGTTTCTGGAGCATCAGTCATTGATATACTCGATATAGGTATGAAGTCACCCTCTTCATCTTCACTGATCATAGCAGGACCACTCGTTCATTGTTGAGGTGAATAACTAGTGATTTCCATGTAAAACACAACCTCAATTTTACTAGTTTTTAGATTAAAAACCCTTTTATTCGGTGTTCCAGGCACATAACCTAGAAAGTATCCCTCGTTAGCTACCTCAACGAATTTTTTCTTATCTTTATTTGCACAATGGTGTAGGGTAATCCAAATGGTTCAAAGCCATTCAAGTTTGGTTTCTTGTTATACATAAGTTCATGACATGTTTTGTTAAACCGTTCAACCGTTAAAACTTTGTTTAGGACATAACAAGTTGTGTTCAAAGCTTCTCCCTGGAAAGGAACTGGAAGCTTTGAATCAAAAAGCATAGTCCTAGTGGCTTTAATCAACATCTTGTTTTTCTTCTCAGCGACTCCATTCTGTTGAGGTGTATAAGGAGCAAAATATTGATGTTCAATTCCCTTGCGAAGACAATACAGATCTAGAATCTGATTCTTGAACTCCATTCCATTATCACTCCTTACCCTCTTGATACGTGCATCATGGACATTTTCCAATTTTGTAAAAAGATCTATCAACATCTCCGGTGTCTCATCTTTTATACCTAAAAAAGAAAACCCATGAATATCGTGAGTAATCATCTGTGACAACCAAACAATAGTACTTTCCACAAGGTCACTAGTCTTGGGTCTTCCAGATTCATCAACCACTGAAACATCCATCCAATATCCATCACTCCTAAGTCTTGGATCTCAGACCTATTGATGGAAATGATATTTGATTTCCACAAGGTCTCTGGTCCTGAGGTTTCCTACACATGTTTGGACTTTGTGACCTTTGGAAATTTTGGTTTTGATTCCATGATTTTTGATTGCGATAATTGCTAAGGCCATTGTTACAAAAATTTCGACCACCAATATTCTAGTATCGATTTTGATATTGACCATGACTTCTGAAATTACTTGGATGACCATTAAAGTTATTCATTCTTGGTGAACTAATACTAAGTTTCTCATATATGCTTTATGTAGATTCAGGTTAAAACCTTTGTTGATTTCGTTGAAAACGAGGAACTTGTGAGTTCCATTTTCAGCGTTATCTACACTAACAACAACTCTCTGTTGCTTAGTAGCAGATGTCTTTGGTGAGTTAGAAATTTTCTGCTCACCATCACCATCATTTTTTGGTGATTTTTCTCTCTTTCTCTCAGTCACTTATGCTTCATTGCTTTTGTTAGGACAACAACTAGCTATATGTCCCTTGGTGTGATATTTGAAGCACGTTCTTCTAGCCGAAGACTTCTTAACTGAAGTCTATGGTTTAGATCCATCAGGTCACGATGATGAGGATGATGCCATTGAAGGATCTTGTTTAGTTTGCTCAATATCTAGTTTTTCTAAGTCTTTATTTTTATTAAACTACACATTTGACTTACTTTCAATAACAGTGGTTTCATCTTTCATATCACTCCCTTTAACAAAATTATTTTTTTTAACAAAAGTTTGCTTTTTATTCTAGGGTGTGCATTCTTTGTTTTCAAAACCGCTTCCCTGTTATTATCTTCTTGGCATGTTCACATACGTCAACATTCCCTGATGTGGAACTACTAGGTGTAGTTGACATAAATTCTGTAAGATCTTTTTCCTCTGGGAAGAAAGAATAGTCATGACCAAGAGGTGGTGGAACTTCATTAAAACCTTTGAAGACTAGACTAGTCTTGTCATTACTTTTCTTCAAGCCATTCACAATATGTTTCATTACAAAAGATGAATCTCTGAATTGATTCAATTTCTTTTCAAGTTCACAAATTTTCAGTTATGCTTCTGATAACTCTTTGTATTTTGTAGAAATCTCTTTTGTTTTCTCACTCATCGTATCATGAGCTAAGTCAATAATTTGAAGTTTTTTCGTTTAGTTTACAGGTTAAAATGTTGATTTCTTCTTCATAACCTTAATTTTCTTCAAATATAACGATTCATTTCTTTTTACGAAAAAGTTTGATTCTTTTACGCTCGAGAGATCATTGACAAGACTTTGGTTTTGTTTTGTTTTGTTGATGCACTTTTATGTATGTCGCTTGTTCTTAGTTAGGTCAGTAATTGTACGGTCTTTGTTTATTGTGTCTGTACGGTTTGGTCGTGTCGACAAATCAAGATATCCTCCTATCTTGATTTAGTACGACGTTTAATTTGTCTGTGTTGTAAAACAGTTGCATGTGTGCATACTGTTAAGTCTTGTGTACGGGATGTCTATTAGGAAGTTCTGCGAAGAATACTTCTTCGTGAGAGTGAAAGGTGCTTCATCCGAGCAAGTAGCTTGCTCGTACGAGCCATTATCTTGTTCGTACGAGTCATTCACATGATCATACGAGTGGCCCTTTCAACAAGCATTTTGTTTATTCATACGAACCAGTTTCTGTTCGTACGAGCCATAGGTTGTCGTACTAGCAACCATTGCTGAATGTTCTTCGTGGCTTGTAGTGGTTCGTACGACCAGCAACATTCTTCGTACTATTGTTGGGTATTGGTACTATGTAAACAGACATGCACTTCTCAGTTCTGTGTGATACTAGAGAGAGACACTAAGGCACAAAAGAGAGAGCGCAAAGAGAATATCCTGAGTCTGTATGAACATTGTTTGTATGTTTCGTACTAGCTCTCTTCATTTAACCTAGATAGCGAATCTTTGGTTATCTTGTGTTTGTTACTTTGCTTTGGTTTGCATACTTAAATGGATTCCGTACTCGTATGTGTGTTAGATAAACAAGGAAGTAGGTTATCTTGATCCTCTAATTGGACCTACAAGTGGTATCAGAGCTTTAGCTCTACTCCTTGTTTAAAATCAAGCTTAGTGTTGTGTTTGAGCAAGTTGTGAGGGTTCCTGGAAGTGTTCTTGAACTTCTAACAAGAAACTTATGTTTTTAAAAGATAAGCTTAAAACTTAGGTAAAACTTGTTGTATCTAGAAATATTCATAAAAACCTTGTTAGAATACATGGAGACATGTTAAGATAAGGTTTTTCTTAAAATTCTCTATCGGACATATTTTCCTTGAAGCACTTGCCGAAAACTCACCGGAATATTCTTTAAGGGTTTACCAAATCTCAGGACTTGACTGTTCTGATTGAAAAGCTGATATTGGAATGTTTGTCTTTTTAACGGAAACTATGTAGACAACTGACACCTTTGAAACAAACACAGAAACAAGTCTCTGTTAGAAAAGGAAATTTTCACCAATCAACCTCGCCAAAGTATTCCTCCCTTCGAAAAACCAAACATCCACGAAAAACTTCCGTGCGAATAACCCATCCGCACGAAGAACAAGATTGCTCGTGCGAAAGACCAACTGACTCGCACGAAGAACCTTGTTCGCATGGAGCATCAATTGCTCACACGAAAGGAAGTTGTTCGTACAAACAACCTAGTTCGTACGAAGAACAGTGATTCGTACGAATCTTATTCGTATGAAGAAATTAGTTTTTCGTGTCCTTCAGGTTATTTGTGCTAGTTTTTTTGTGAGATTTGATACCTTGAGTTTTTTGAGAATGTGAACCTTTACAAGAAATTTTTATTTAACCCTTGGAATTTATAAATTTTTAAAAGCATATTTTCATAAACAAGAAAGAAAATGGGTACAAATCTTTGGGATTGGGGGTGTAGTTCAAGCTCAAACCAAGACTCACCACAATCTAGCTCCGCAACCTCATGGGTTAAATCATTGATGCCTCAGCGACAGTCATGACTACCGCTAATCAATGGGCATGCGTGGCAAATCAGAACCAAAGCATTCAAACTCTTCTTATTAGCGAGAGTGAGACAGGAAGTAATAACCGTCCACCGAAGTTGAATCATATGAATGTTTATTCTTCATGGAAAAGTCGTCTGCATACATATGTTCTTGGTCAGAATACAGAATTATGGACATGTTTTACTACACCGTACAAAGAATCTCTCGAAGAAGCAGGATCAAATCCAACCTCTTTAGCCAACTTAGATGAAAATGATAAAAAGGCTTATGATTTAGAAAAGAAAGCGTTCGCTATCCTTACACAAGCACTTCATAAGGACATTTATCATCAATTCGTGTACTATACCACACCAAATATTTGTGGGATACTTTGGAAGCAAGAGGGGAAGGAAATGCTGCAACAAGAAAAATACGACATGATCTGCTAAAGAAAGAGTTTGAAGGTTTTCTGTTCATGGAAATGAAACACTAGGTGATATGACAACATGTTTCTATCATCTGCTTAGTGAAATGTATTCATACAAGGTGATTGCATCTCCACAAGAGATTGTAATGCGGTTTGCTGATGCTCTACCACCAAAATGGAGTCAATTCATTGACTTGCTAAAGCACACAGGTGTTTTGGATGTGATCAGTATTTATGAATTTGTTCAGAAGCTGGAGAACAAAAATGAAGAGGAAATTTGAAAAGCAAAAAAGAGTTCATGTTCCACAAAACCCTGAGATGTATTTTGGAGGTACTAACACATGCGTTAGTACACCTCAGCAACCAAAACTTCAAACAACGTTTGTGTCAAACGTTAATCCCTTTCTACCACAACCAGTTCAAACAGATCAATCTACTGGTTCAAGTAGTCAAACCTAGGGTCAAGTACTTGATCCTAAAGCCTTTCTACCACAACCACAAGTTGTTACACCTTAAGTTCCACAACAAGCTTATCAACAAGCTTTCTATGGTAACAACTTTCAACCTGCAAATCCTAATACCGTCAGACTTGATACGTCACTTCTTTCTAAGGTCAGTGTAGAAGTTACTCAGGAACACATGGAACTTCTGAACACCATGTTAGTGCATATCGTGGATTAGTCGCTGGTCAAATTGGAAACATCAATTTGACTAATGAAGACTATTAACAAATAGAGAGAGATGAGATGGAGTTGATGGATATTAAATGGGCATTTGCTAGTGTAGTTAGAAGAGCAAAGGACTACATGAGTAGAACTGGAAGAACAAGTTTAGAAAGCAAGAAAGACACAAAGTATGGATTTGATAAAGATGCTGTTACTTGCTTTAACTATGGTGAAAAAGGTTACTTCAAGCGTGAATGTACTCGACCTAGCAAGCAAGGAAATCACAACCCTTTCCGAAATCAATCACGGCCATCCAACACAACTCAAGTTAACAATGAACAAAGTATAGTAGTTGTTAACAATCCAAACAACTCCAACCAGTCTGGGCCTTCAAACAACACAAACAGAGCATTAGTTGTTCAAGCAGATGAAGGATGTGATTGGTCAGTTCAGTTAGGAAGCGAAAATCAAGGAGGAACTGAGTGTTATACCAAGATAATCAATCAGATCAAACATGTTCACAGTATTGACTCTTCTGATGATGATAGTTTTGGGTATAATGGGAGTTCAGACGAGGAAAGCTCGAGTGTAGGTGGTTATGGATCTGATTGAGATGTCAAGGAAAGGATTGATTCTAAGGTCAATGACTTGCTAAAAGAAGCTGAGAAGTTGAAAAGTCAAAAGGCTGGTATAATAAGGAAAGCAGAATTTGCATCAAAGGAAATGGAGAAACTCTTTGCCAACAATGCATCCTTTTCTCATCATACGACTTTCATGGCTAATGTTGCAGGTTCAACAAGTCAGGTAAAATCCAACTCTCCTAGGATATGCAATGATTGTGCTGACTTAAACACAAAATTTGAAACAATTAATAGTCACAATCAAAGCCTAGTAGTTAAACTGTCAAAATGCAAAGAGGCAAATCTAGCTTTAACTCGAAACAAAAAAGATTTCAAATTATGTAATTGAGACTCTTAAGAAAAGCGTATCTGAGTTAACAAAAATAGTTTTGAACAAGCAAACAAGTATTAATAACTACATTAATATCCTTGAAGAAACAAAAAAGGAGTTAGCCATTGCCAAATGCGAGCATGATGCAATCAAGCTGAAGTTGGAGAGTTACTCTAACTCCCGATATGTGCTTGATCACATCACTGACGTTCAAAAACTTAAGGGAGATATCAAATACATTGGGTATAAATCGTATCAATCCCATTGAAACACATTTATACCAAATTGCCTGATGAAGAGGAAATGCCATGCTTTGAACCATCTGTACCTCTTAATCTTGAAGAGTTTGCAGCAGGATTAGGATTTAATCTAGACAATTTCTCAGATGAATCAAGAAAAACAGAAAACTCATCATCAGTTGTTGATCAAAATCCATCTATATTAGAGGAAGATGATTCATCAGACGATGAGTTAAACAAGATCGATCAAGATCAATCTCTTGATGAAAAGAAAGGGGTATAAATTTCTGCTACTCCCGATGAGCAATCGGTTGCAAATCAAGGGAATGATCCTATCGAATCTATAAAGACAACTGCACCTACATTTGAAAACGACAATGTGTTGTATACGTTGATTGGTGATGAGAAAATTTACTCAAACAAGAACTTTCCGATCAAAAATGTAAATCCAACTTCAATTGATCAAGTTTTTGAAAATTCAACAACCAAATTTTTGGGAATGAAGAATCCAATCAAACCTCAACCATTAATCGCTTCCAAAGGTAGACAACAAGAAATGTGAGCTGAAAAACCTAAGGTATCACAACCAAAGGTAGAAGCTAAAGGCGCTCGTGGCAAGAAAAAGGGGAAGAATGTTGATTTTGTAAATCAGGTATTGATTTTGTAAATCAAGTCAAGATTTTAAAACGCAATAGTCAAAACAGTTACACTCAACACACAAATGGGTGTGAAGATGGACCAAGTACCTCAAGGCCTACAAGTTCAACATCAAGTCATCAAACAGGATCTCCTAAATTTGTTGAAAGGAGAACATGTTTTAAGTGTGGGGAGTTTGACCACACAATCCAAAATTGTACCAACCCAGCAAAACCCAAGTTTGTTGAAAAAGCCCCTCCTCAAGGAAATTGCCGACGTCGATATGTGTCCCCTAAACAAGACAAACGTGTTGTTAAGGAACAAGAAGAAAAACAACGACGTAAACAAGTTAAAATAATTGAGAAGGCATAAAAACCAGATGTTTTAGAAAAGAAACCAAGTTCTTCAAGATCATTAAAACCAGAAATGTATATATTTGTAAATAATAGTCAATCTGGAAAACATCAACAATCTTAGAAATCCAAAATCGGTAATGTTCCAGGGGAGGCACAAGGTTTCCAAATCATCAAGAAATAGAAATCACATTTCTTGATGATAAAGGTCGACCCAAGACCACTAAGGCTTGGGTCCCCATCTCAAACTAATCGGGTAATGCAATGTGCAGGGTGTTCCAGGAGGAACTGTGAATAGTCATGGGATTGTTGGAGCATCACGGCACATGACATGCGACTTAAGGCTCCTTTATGATGTGGAAAGCTTAGGGGAGGTTATGTTGCTTTTGCTGGAGATAAGGGTGGTTACATCATTAGGGAAGGAACGGTTTCCAATGGTGTTGTTAGTTTTGACAAGATCACTTATGTTCGTCAAATTGATCACAATCTTCTGAGTGTTTCTCAAATCCGTGACAAGAAGTTCACGGTTCATTTTGATGATGCCGGTTGTTTTGTGCTAAAACCTGGTTTCAAGATTCCCAAAGAATGGATTCTTCTGTCGGCTCCAAGATTTAATGAATTGTATATTCTTGACATGAGCCAAGCTATTACTACATTTGCACAAGTTACATGTTTTATCTCAAAAGCCACTGAAAAAGAATCAATCTCTTAGCATAGATGAATGGGACATATTCACTTGAGGAAAATGAACTATTTGGTGAAAAATAATCTTGTGAATGGTGTACCAGTGAAGAATTTTCATCTACAAGACGTCTGTGTTTCATGCCAAAAGGGAAAGCAAGCTCGAAAGTCTCATCCTGTGAAGAAAATAAACACTATCAATATGCCTCTGGAACGTCTTCATATGGAACTTTTTGGACCTATGAAACACAAGACTACCTTTGGCGATGCAAATTGTTTAGTTGTCGCTGATGACTCTTCAAGATTTTCATGGGTGAATATGATGGCACACAAGAGTGAAGTTCCTGAAATCCTCAAGAATCTCCTCACGCTACTTGAAAATTTGTACAATTTGAAGATAAGGAGAATAGAAGTGACAATGGCACCGAATTCAAGAATCATGTTATGGATGAGTTCTATTCTTCTAAGGGCATTTTACATGAATACAGTTCTTGATACACTCCATAACAAAATGGTATCGCTGAGAGGAAAAATAGAACTCTTATCAAACTGCAAAAACTTTGTTAGTAGAGTCAGAACTTCCAGTTCAGTTTTGGGGGGAGGCTGTAGCTACTGCTTGCTATACAATGAACAGCGTTCTTACGGTGAAACGGCATGGGAAAACATGTTTCGAATTGTTACATAAAAGGAAACCGGATGTGTTTTTCTTGGAACCTTTTGGAGCTCCATTTACTATGATTGATCCACATGGTAAATTCGGTCCAAAGGCTATCGAAGGTATCTTTCTTGGATATGCTACTCCAAATTTCAGAGTGTGGAATTTATCAACGAAAAAGATTGAGGAATGGGGTGAAGTTAAGGTTCAAAGATACACTGAATCAGTAAGAGCTCCGGTGCTCCTCGGATATTTGACTACGATGGACTATTTAACTCCTTCAATCGGCCAACCTTTGATGATGCATCTGCAGCTGCTCAAATGCTACAGGAAAGTGATACTGCAGTTGACTCGTCATTAGTACGACCAATTATTGGTAACCCTCAAGTGTCTACTTCGGTTAAGAATGAGGAATTTGAAGATGCTGCTGATTATAATGTTTCATCAGAAGATGATGAGTTCCATGATGCAAACAAAGCAACTTCTGCTCCAGTTCCTGGAATTTCTGATGTCACGTCAAATGTGCAAAATCAAGGGACGACAGAAGGTCATGCTTCTACATCTTCGTCAATTCCGGCCATCGACTTAGATGTTGATCTGAATATCAACAATTTGGGTATAAATTTTTCGAGTTCCCAATGTTCCTGAAACTCGAATTCATAATACCCATCCTCAGCAGAATATTATAGGAGATGTCCAGAGTGGAGTGCAGACACGTAATCAGCTAAGAAACAACCAGAATGCTGGTTTGTATTCAGAAATTAGAGAATCTAGGGAACAGAATGATTGGTCCTTTACCTGCTGTGTTTGCCAAGTAGAACCGAAATCTTGGAAGCACGCTATGAAAGAAGACTCATGGGTTGAAGTAATGCAAGAAGAACTTCCACAGTTTCAGAAGTTGGGCATGTGGAAATTGGTTAACAGGCCCGACAACTACAAGAAGATTGGTACTAGATGGGTTTACAAGCGTAAGAAGGATGACCAAGGTGTTGTTGTGAGAAACAAAGCAAGATTGGTTGTCCAGGGCTTTAATTAGGTAGAAGGCATTGATTATAATGAGGTTTATGCACCGGTTGCACATCTTGAGGCCATAAGAATTTTCTTGCCTTGTGCGTCCTACAAGAAGTTTACAGTTTATCAAATGGATGTGAAGAGTGCATTTCTTCATGGTATGGTTGAAGAAGATGTATATGTTGAGCAACCACCTGGTTTTGAAGATCTAATCCATCCTAACAAGGTTTGGCTTCTCAAAAAGGCATTATACGGTCTTCATCAAGCTCCACGGGCTTGGTATAAAACGTTGTCTTCCTATCTTCTCAAGGATGGTTTTTGACGTGGATTGATCGACAATACTCTCTTCATCAAAGAAAAGAATGAGGATTTATTGCTGGTACAAGTATATGTTGATAATATTATTTTGGCTCTACAAACGAGAAAATGTGCAAAGAATTCGAGCAGGTGATGCAAGAGAAGTTCGAGAAGAGCGCCGTGGGGGAAATGACTTTGTTTTTAGGTTTGCAGGTTCATCAATCCAGGGAAGGGTTCATCATTCATCAAACCAAGTATGTTGGAGATATTCTCAATCGATTTCAAATGGAAGACTCAAAGCCTTTGGGAACTCCATTAGCTCAAAATCATGGGATTACTCCTGATGGAATGGTTGAACATGTGGAACTGTCTCTTTATCGTGCTATGATCGGATCTCTTATGTATCTTACTGCTTCAAGACCCGATATAATGTACCCAACATGTCTTCTAGCTCGCTACCAGTCAAGTCCAAAAGTTTCTCATTTGATGGCTGTGAAAAGAATCTTTTGTTATTTGAAGGGTCGCCTAGACACTGGTCTCAGGTACCCCAAGGATGATAAGTTTGATTTGACAGAATTCAGTGTTTCTAATCATGGTGGATGCAAGATCATGTAAAGTCAACATCAGCATGATGTCAGTTCTTGGGAAATCGCCTAGTCACGTGGCAGTGCAAAAAAGCAGACTTGTGTAGCTACTTCAACTTGTGAGGCTGAGTATATTTCGACTTCTAGCTGCTGCTCTCAGGTTTTATGGATCCAACAGCAAATGCGCGACTACAGTTTTCAATTTCTAACCACTCCTATTTATGTTATAATGAAGCTGCTTTACAAATCACTCATAATCCTCTACAATACTCAAAAACTAAACACATTGAGATTAAGTATCATTTCATACGAGATTGTTATGAAAAGAAACTTATCAATGTTGTTAAAATCCACACCGATCACCAATGTGCCGACCTGTTTACAAAAGCTTTTGATAAATCACGTTTTAATTATCTTCTTTGGTCAATGCATCAAGATGAAACCCGAGTAAATCATCCTTGGCTAATCGTTTTCATAAATATTTTCTTCAAAACTGAAAATACAAACAGATTTTTTCATTTTCTTTTCCATTTATTTAATTATGAGTTTATTTATTTACTTTCTGCATTTAAGGGGGAGAAATTTAAAAAAATAATAATACAAAACTAATAGAAAATCCAAAAAAATCAACAATGAGTTTCTTTGAAAGATAAGAGAAGATGATGATACACCGATGATCTGTCAAAAACGGTCAAAAACATAAAACAAAAATTAATAAGTAGCTTTACTAATGATGTATCAGTAGGCTCAGAATCAGATTAAAATGTGCAGGTTGATATAAACATAACGGACTGAAAGCCAGGTGCGAACCATTCATTAGCATATGGTCTTGGTACCAAAATTTCGTTTGATAGTGTGTCGAGGTTTTGAGACATGCGGTCTTCATGCTTGCTTATCATCTGGGTATCATGGTTGAATCTTTTACCGAAAAATAACGGGGACACAAGTCTAGAACTTCCATGATACTATACATACGTGTAATACTCCATACGACCATCAATAAATGATAAAAATATCACATTCAACCAACAATAAGTGATAATATATCACAGCATTATGCGGGAGCTAAGTTCATCTCTTTGTCGGTATGATGGTACTAACATGTTCATGGACTTACTCTTGTGCCCTGCATGCATTTGAAAATCAAGTTCCTCATCAATAAGTCATTTAAACACATAGGGCTTGTCTTCATTCAAAATAAGTGAGTATCTCACATGATATACGTCAAAACAGATGATAAGCAATATACTCACTGGTAAATTTTCTCTCGTGCATGTCTTGATACGGGAATGTGTCGTGAAGTAGTTGAACACCGGCTAGTAAGTATAATTCATACATTAATCATATCTTCTAATCATGATTACATCTGATAAGTTGAGCTTATGTGGAAAACAATACCGATAATCGTAGTAGAATACTTATTTATTTAATTTGATGTTCTAACAAAATCTCGTTTTTTTGACAAGATTAAAAGCTGGTATGATTCTCTTACCTTGAAACTCAGAAAGATTGCTAGTTTTTGTACAATTTGTTCTTACCTAGTAGTAGTTACTTTAGTTTACTCTGTTTTTAAATTAAATTTCTTTGATTTAGCCAGAGTTGAAGCTCAAATGTTTTTCCACCAAGATACGCCCTAAATACCATTTGCTTTGATATCATAACATCATAAAGTACTTTCTTACAACGGGTAACTCATTCCAAAGAGCAAAATCTGTTTAATATGCACATTTTTTTTAACTTGTGATTGGTGTGGATATGTGCAAAGGTCTAAACAGGTCAACAAGAAACCTAAGGTCCACGAAGAACTGATGTTCCAGTTTGGAAGAACCTGGACTTGAACGAATCAGAGGATCCTCGTGCGAATGACAGCTCTTCGTACGAATGAGTCCGTGATTACTCGTACGAATGTGTTTGCTTAGTACTAATGAGCCCTTCACTTGCTGTTCAAGATAGTCTTCGTACGAACTGTGTGTTCTTCGTGCGAACTAAGTGTTTTTCGTGCGAGTATAAGAATATGTTATAAAGAGTGATGTAGTTTTTTCAGTACAACTTTACTTTCACCTTTCTCACTTCATCTTTTCACCCTTTTTAAGTTGTTTCTGATATCTTTAGGGTGTGTTTGAAAACGTTGGTATACCTTGAAGAAGAACGGTTTTAACATTACCTAACTGTATAACATTGCCTGACACGAACAACAAACTTTAATCGAAGAACCTGTTGACAAAAAATGAGTTCTTCATGCATGATCTTCACTTAAAGTTCTTTGTGCAAACAAATTGACTTTGCTTCGTACCAGTTAATTATTACTCGCACGACTAACCTGTCATTTGTACAATCAAAGTAATCGTACGAGTGAGTCTCTTGTTGATTGAGTCAATTGTTGCTCATACAAGCCTGTTGTTCTTCGTACGAATAAATTGTTATTCGTATGAGTCGGTAGTTCTTCGTCTAGGGGATATATACTTACAGAAAGTTACAATAAAAAACTTTTTTTGTATGTTCCCTAGTGTATTTATGTTATTCTTATTCTGGTTATCTTTAGTACACAGGATAGCACAAAAGGAACAGAAAGAAAGCCCGCTACAAAGGAACTGACAAGTCAGAAGTGGAGATTATGTCAGAGCCAAGACAAACATGGTTACCTACTTAGATCTGGAAGATAAATTTACTGAGTACAATGGTGTAACGAAGTTTTTGCGTGACTCAAGAATACATTATGCTATCACGCATAAAACTACAGTATACAAAACATTGATCAAGGAATTTTGGGATTAGCTAAAGTTGTTGAAGTGAATGGACAGGAACTTATCCACGGAAAAGTGAATGACTTAGATGGAGATATTTCTATTGAAGTAATTAACTCAGCATTGCATCTTGGTGATGATCCTAAAGCTCCATACTCAGTTCCGTTGAAGTGTCAACGTGGATGTTTGCTTACAATGAGATGTGTTGGAGATTTTCTCGTCGGACAACTAAACAAAGCATGGTTGCCACTCCGATACAAGTTCTTTTTACATGTTTTTATTCAGTGTTTAAGCAACAGACGAGGTGGTTATGACATGGCTAATAACGACTTAGTTGGAATGATGGTAGCTTTGACATTGAACAAACCGTTTAGTGTTTCAAAGTATATTTTTGCAAACATGAAGAAAAGTATAGTAGAACCGGATTTGGTGGAAACATGTTTTGGATGTATCCTCATTTTCACCAGATGATCTTGAATATTCAACATCCCAATCTTCCGAAGAATGACAACGATGTTCTAAAAGTTGATGTTATGATGGAACATTCGTTGAAGATATTAAGAGGAGTAGCTGCAAAACATTACAAGAAAAGCATACCTCCTTGTAAGTTGTTCAGTTTTCTAGCAAATGATGAATATGTTGCACCAGAAAACGATAAGTGGCGCCATGATGATAGTCACTCAGATAATGAAGAACCAACTTTGAAGAAGATGATCGAAGATAAGATTGGTCGTCAAAAGGGAAAAGGAGATGATGATGACAGTGTTGATGATGGCGATGGTGGTGCAAGTGGTGTAGGTACTACAGGTGGTGATAAGGTAAACAACCGGATGAAGAATCGGATTCTGATGAGAATCCGCTTGAACCTGGGTATGAACACTATGTTGATGAGCATGGGGTTAGGCAGATTAGAAAGATTCCAACAGTTTCAAATGTTGACTATGTTCCATCCGATGTTAAGACTGAACAAGCTCGCAAAAAGAAGCTTGCGGTTCGTAGAAAGAAACAGGATAAAACGTCTATGGAAACCTTATCAGCTCAACCTGAAATCACACAACCTACAACCATACAACAAGAAACAGTACTGGAACCAATTGCAGAAGCTCAGTCTACCTTCACATCGGAGGAGGCTGAAACTATAATATCGGAACACACTACAACTTCTGAACCACAAACTGCAGCTACCACAGCAGCTGAAACACCTTCATTTGAGACTACTCCAGCTCAACAACAACCCATTACTTCTTCAGTTGAACAATCCCCATCCGCAATTCATCAACAAAGTAAAAAAACAAAGCAGTCGATTATTCTCTGAAATGGAATAGGATGAGATAGTGGATTTTCTGTTCACTCAGCTACAAGCTGGGGCAACTCAGATTAACAAGCACTCGAGTTTATGTCTTCAAATCGGAATACAGTTATTAAGCAATAGTTGGAGATAAACTCTTTAAAGGAAACTGTTGGAAAGCAGGCTACTGATATTGCACAGTTAAGAAAGGAGAATGAGCAGTTGAGGGATGCAGATGTTGAAAGGGCAGCTCAGCTTCAACAAATGATAACGCTCGTGGGATTGAATTGAATAGGCTGAAAGATCGTAGTGCGGTTGTAGAATGATCTATCGAAACATTAACTGCTAAACATGATGATATGAGAGAATGGTATCATTATCGTAATTCTACAATGGTTGAAACCTTTAATGGTATTAAAGACGTATTTGAAATAAGCAGAAAGTGGGTGAACATTCTGCGGAATGAAAGATGCAAAGCACAGGAGATCCAGGATAAATGTAATCACAATAGTGAAGACCCTGGTAATCCTAATGCTTTAGCTTCATCCACACAACCAAAAGTTTCTGCTGCAACTCCAGTGGTAGAGTCTAGTGCACAGCAGATAGTGACCGATCTAGTTGCCTCAGGTGGTACTCAAGATGAAATAGGAAAGGTTTGATATTTTTGGAGAATGTTGAAGACTTTGATCCTCAGTCAACATTGGTTGAAAGTATTTGGTGAATGTGGGTGTAGCAGTTCATTAGAAATGAAGACCGAAGACCAACAACAGCTAAGGGGGAGTTTGTTGATGCACTTTTGTGTCTATCGCTTGTTCTTAGTTACATTAGTAATTGTACGGTCTTTGTTTATTGTGTTTGTATAGTTTGGTCGCGTCAACCAAATTAAGATATCCTCCTATCTTGATTTAGTACAACGTTTAGTTTGTCTGTGTTTTAAAATAGTTGCATGTGTGCATACTGTTAAGTCTTGTGTACGGGATGTCGGTTAGGAAGTTCTTCAAGGAATACTTTTTCGTACGAGTGAAAGGTGCTTCATATGAGCAAGTAGCTTGCTCGTACGAGCCATTATCTTGTCCATACGAGTCATTCACATGATCGTACGAGTTGCCCTTTCAGCAAGCATTTTGCTTATTCGTACGAACCAGTTTCTATTCGTACGAGCCATAGTTTGTTCGTACGAGCCACCATTGCTGAATCTTCTTCGTGGCTTGTAGTGGTTGGTACGACCAGCAACATTCTTCGTACTGTTGCTACGTGTTTGTACTATATAAACAGACATGTACTTCTCCTGTTGATTTGCTTAGATCAGCCATGAAAGCAAATAGAACTAGCAGAGTTAGAATGTACCTCTCCTATTGATTTACTTAGATCAGCCATGAAAGCAGCAAAATCTTCAACCATCTTCTTATAAGCAGCATCCTTTTCTACATCATACTTTACGTTTTCTTCCTGAACTTCAGTCTCCTGCTCTACCTTAGCTTTTTCAGCTACAGTCTTCTGCTCTACCACAGCATCAGCCTTTACTTATGCATCATCAACTTGGGCTATCTCAGCCATGAAAGCCTATGTGGCCTTGTCATCACCTTCCAGATGAACACTCCAATCATAAGAACCTTCTCTAGCAGTAGAGATCAAGGCCTTTGATCTAGTGTTAGTTGATTCATTCCTGTTGCTTGAACCATGACCAGGATAATCCTGAAATGATGAGTTAGAACGAGACTTATTCTTATGACATTCTCTAGCAAAGTGTTCGTAATTTTGATAATTGTAACACCTCACTTTAGACTTGTCAAAACCTATATTCTTTCCAACGAACTTTCTTCCCGTCCTATTCATGAACCTCTTCACTCTTCTAGAGATCATGGCCATCTGCCTCGTAAATCTATCTCCTCTATGCCATCAGGGTCAATTTGATGATAATCTTCATCAAAAGTAGTAGGATCAGATATTCTTCCCTGAATGTAGTTCTCATATGAGACAACAAAAGAAGCAAGCAAGGCAAGATGTTTTTCAGCAGCCTTGACGCTCAGAAGCATAGACCTTGTACTACTGTTATTATTGCTAGATTGTTGTCTCTTTGCCACTGACGATCCTCCAAAAGTAGCTACAAAGCATACATCACCATCAGCATTTGTCACAACCTGCTCATTCTCACATGAAAGAAACGCAGTTGCAAAATCACTTGAAGCATTGTTGGAAGATGAAGGTGGAATCCCTTTATAAATTCCCGGATCTTGAACCTGATGATATCCAGTTTCCTTCTTCTTCAAGTTGAGCTCATAAGCTCTCAGCTTCCCAACAACCTCTTCTAAATCTATATTATCATAATCAGCTTCTCCCTTTATCATGAGAGTATAGATATCCCACTTTGCATGTAGAACATCTAGCAACTTATCATTTATCTCCATGTCAGTGTATCCCTCTATGTCATAATTGTCCATTTCTGACATTAGATGATAGTATCTCGTGATGATATCTTCGAGGTACTCATTTCTCATGCCTTTAAAGACAGCAATTTGCTTCTTCAACAGGTCAACCTTGTTCTTCTTCACATCAGGATTTCCCTCATACCTCTTCTCTAGAGTATCCCACACCTCCTTTGAAGTAGTATATCTCATGAATGTATGTTTAATGTCATCAGATAACGACATCTTTATTGCGGCTAAGGCCTTCTTCTCAGACTCATACATTCCCTTATCTGCCTCTGACATGTTTATATAGACAGTGACCCGTTGCCTGCCATCAAAATCATGAGTTGGGTTTACGTACCCATCTTGGATACAGATCTACATCCGTGTGTCCTGATATTCAACGAACGACTGAAACCTATCCTTCCGTGTAAGGTAATTCGCTACCTTCAACATCTTTGGCGGTTTGTTAGTCGTGCTAGCCTCATGCTCCATTCTCAACAAGTCGTTCAAGTTGGACATATTCGACATTTTTACCGAACCGGCTCGCTAAAAACGTTTAAAAATTGTCCGATATGTGTGTTTACCAAATTATACCATTAGACTCGTCTCAACACTACGAACCCAATGATATATAATGTCTGAGACCTTTTTCAGAATTTTCGTGTCTTTTTTATCCTAAAAATCACACGATTCTAACCGTGTAGTCGGTTTGTTAAGATTGCTTACGGATCAATTCCTGTGTACGAAAACGTTTATTACTTATTACGTCAGCTGGTTAACTTTCCACCTTTTCGAGTTCAACTCGAAACAATACTTAATTCAAAACAGTAACTCCGGTTAACAATCCGAAATGGAAACTCGAAATAGTGATTCGTGATGATATTCGAGATGGTACGAGATGAATCCGAAATGGTCTTAATTTGAAACAGTATCCGAGATAGTTATCCGAGATGATTAGAAATTGGAACTTATGATCCGATATGCAATTCTGATGATCCGAAATGCAACACACCAGATCCGAAATGCAAGATTTCTATCCGGGATGGTCTTGAAACATCAATACTTATTTTATATTAATATATATAAAATTAGACATTTAGGAGAAGTAACACAAGTATAACATACATCCACGAACTGGTTTGTTTAAAAGTTATATGTATCAACTCATCTTAAACAGTTCTATATAAGATGAACAAAAGAAATCGGAAGCTTGGAGTTCAGAGGTGTTTGATTCTTCGCCATGGCTTGATCATCTTCTGTGATATTTGGATAATGATTCCCTTTCAGCTAAGATTTTAAAAAAATTTGTTAGTGTCATTTTTGATGAGTAAATACATCATAACTAATTTCACAAATAATAGATAAAAAATTATTTAAGATTGTCGGGATGGCGTCGGCGACGACTATAAGCCGCGGCAACCCCGTGTCAATTATGGCGTCGGAACTGAACTACCGTAGGCAGTAGCTTAAGACGTCAGACAATATTGTTGCGCCGGCGATGGCCAGATGTGGCATCGGCGACGCCACCTACTGTAGCCGTTAGCTGCTATGATGTTTAATTGTCTGTTCAACCCATTTCAAGTTCCGTACATCAAATCCTAACTCGGGATTTGTAGAAATTAGTCCGTAGAATATTACTTCCAGTTTTCACTACTATAGTACTTTCGTTATGAAAGTTTATGCTACATGGTTTTAATTTCGTAATCTCCTACTTTGACTCGTTTACACATTTGAGCAAATGAACTTGATATACTTTATAAATCCTTACAAAATTATTAATTATATAAATATACCCTATTTTCGGGATAACTACTTATGACTTGCGCATCCGCTACTCGGTTTTACGCATATTTTCCAATTTTAATCTTTAACTGCATTTAAAACATAATAAGCATTCTTGCATCCATTCCGGTATGCATTAAAACTCCATTTAATCCGTTTGGTTGCCTTAGCAAGTCCATTGCACGAAACCTTTGTTTATCTTGTCAATTTGAACCATTTGGTTGCTTTAACGAAATCCATGGCTTTATCAGTCAAATCTTTATCTATTTTATCATTTTGACCCGTTTGGTTGCTTTAGAGAAATCCATCGCTTTAATTATCCAAACCTTTTTATATTTTATCATTTTGACCCGTTTGGTTGCTTTAGCGAAATCCATAGCGTTAATCACCAAACCTTTATCTATTTTATCATTTTGACCCGTTAGGTTGCTTTAACGAAGTCCATTGCTGTACTCAACCAAACCTTTATTTACCATTCGTTTTGACCCGTTTGGTTGTCTTAGTGAAGTCCATCGCTTTTATTCAATCAAACCTGTGTTTACCATTCGTTTTGACCCGTTTGGTTATCTTAACGAAGTCCATCGCTTTTATTCAACATATAGCACTACAAGAATTTAAAATTAAAATCTTATGAAGCAATAACCCACGTACCTTATAGCTTTCCCTCCATACGTGTGTCCGCACCGGCTTAACTTCCCGACACTTCACTTGTGTTGCCTAAAGTTTACAAGCCAAATGTCATTACGACTCCTCGGCTCATAACGAAGGCATGTAAATTTGCAAATATACTATTTCATGTTTCTATCAAAAATTTTCGTTCATTGGATAAAGTTGGCAATTCATTTAGGGTTTCATCAAGAACCTTATCTGCATATATTACAACTAGCCATTTTAGTTCTATTAAATCTCGGCTAGTCAAGAATTTCAATCTAATAAGTTTCGATTACTCGTCGCAATTCCTATTGACTTGCAAATTTAAATCAACTAATGTCACTACCTTCATTATATACACAAACACTTGGGGTTTTTCATACTAAAGTCAAAACCCACTTACTCATACAAACATACTAATCTCAACATCTAATTCTTATAATTTCATCGACTAATTTCAGTTGGTATTATGATCCTACACTTAGATTATACCTCCCTTAGGTCTCAATATCAATCAATTGTTCAAGAACTTTAATCATCCAAGTTTTACACAAAGATTCAAGTATCACCAAAAATCAAAACTACAACTTACCTTGTGTTATACAAGTATAGGTGATCAATGTTCATGATACATGCATATACAAGAGTCTCAATCCTCCCTCCAATTTGATCAATTTAGTAGGTTAAGATTTGGGTGTTCTCTCTCTTCTTCTCTGGTTGCACACACACATACACGCACATAAGTATGTGCTGTGTTTTTGTTTTGACTTTTATTATGACAAGTTTCACCTATTTGCCAAATTTAGTCCCTCATGTTCAGTTTCTTATGGTGAGGGCCATAATTCATGATTTTTATTATCTAATACTTACCATTGACTAGGTTAAATACCCCTAGTTATTTATATAATTTAATATTTTTGGGGTGTTATAAATGCACCCCCTTACAAGGTTTCATCCTTGAAACATGTGTCGTACCAAAAAGTGAAGGGTAGAGTCGTCTTATTTCCTCTTCGACTCCCAAGTGATGCCTGATCCCTTTTGATGCTCCCATTTGACCTTCATGGTCAATCTCCTTGTTTCTTAGTCCTTTGATCTTTTGACCAAGGAGTTGTATCGATTTAGCTATGAAGTTAAGCTTATCATCAACTTCAATGTCACTATAGGGTACATATGCCGTTTTGTCGGCTAAACATTTGCGAAGGTGTGATACATGGAACGTATTATGTATTCACTTAATTCATCCAAAAGTTCTAGTCGGTAATTCACCTTGCCCACCCGATTAATAACCTTAAATGGTCCGATAAATTATGGACTCAATTTACCTCTCTTCCTAAATCGAATGATCCCTTTCCACGGAGATACCATGAGCATTACTTTATCGCCTACTTGAAACTTGGGCTTTTACCCGCATAGGACTTTTGTCGATCTTGAGCCGCTTTTAAATGGGCTTGTACCATATCAATCTTTTCTTTTGTGGCCTTAATCACGTCTTTATGGGCGAGCTCTCTCGGTCCCACTTCGCCCCAACATACCGGCGTTCGGCATTTCCGACCATAAAGCATCTGGTATAGCTCCAAACTAATGCGCGAATGGTAGCTGTTGTTGTATGAAAATTCAGCCAGTGGTAGGTAAGCGTCCCAACTGTCGCCAAAATCAATAATACCTACTCGAAGCATATCTTCTAATTTTTTAATTGTTCGCTTGCTTTGCGCCTCAGTTTGCGGGTGGTATGTCATACTAACTACAAGTTTATTACCCATTTTTTCTTGAAAATCGTGCAAGAAGTTTGAAGTGAACCAGGTATCTCTATCAGACACGATGGACACCGGTATTCCGTGGCACGCTACAATATCGTTCATGTGCACCTCCGACATCCTTTGAGAAGTATAAGTCTCACGAGTAGGAATATAAAATGAGTGCTTTTTTTTCAATCTATCACGACCACCCAAATGGCATCGTATCCTCGAGCCATTCTTGGCAGCTTGGTTAATAGGTCCATTATAACATGTTCCCATTTCTAAACTGGTATGTCTAGCAGTTGGAGCTTGCCGTAGGGCTTTTGATGCTCCGCTTTTGCTTGTAAACAAGTTAGACATTTTTCAACATACGTTGCTACATCGCTTTTCATTCCGGGCCACTAATAATTTTGCTTCAGATCTTGATACATCTTGGTTGCTCTTGGGTGGATCGAATAACGTGATTTATGAGCCTCATCGAGTAGAAGATCCTTGAAACCACAAGTGTTCGGGACCCAAATTTTACCGAATCGGGATTTCGTCCCATTTTCTCTGTCTTCAATATCTTTCACTAAACCCTTCACACATTCTTTTCTCCAATTTTCTTCTTTTATCGTTTCTACTTGCGCCACTCAGATTCGTTCGAGCAAACAGGAAGTTACTACGAGTTGCACCGACCGCACGCGCCAGCGTCCTTAGCATGCTTTTGCCCAGGAGTGGGTGCTGACACCCTGCTAGCCTTATCCGCTCTATGGTTGTATATTCTTCTTTCCGGCTTAGCACATCCGCTACTACATTGGCCTTTACCGGATGGTAATGGATTTCACAATCGTAGTCTTTCACCATTTCTAGCCAACATCTTTTTCTCATATTTAACTCCTTTTGATTAAAGAAGTACTTCAAACTCTTATGTTCGGTGAAAATAGTATACTTTACCCCATATAAGTAGTGCCTCCAAATCTTCAAGGAAAATACCATTGCCGTCAATTCGAGGTCATGAGTTGGATATTTCTTTTCATGGACTTTTAGTTGTCTAGAGGCATAGGCAATCACCCTGCCCCGTTTCGTAAGTACACACCCAAGACCTAGGTGCGATACGTCCGAGTACACTGCCAAGTCATCAGTGCCATCCGGTAAAGTCAATATCGGAGCACTGGTTAACTTTTCCTTAAGCATTAGGAACGCCCTTTCTTGTTCGTCACTCCAGACAAACTTCTTGTCCTTTCGGGTTAATTTAGTTAATAGCGATGCAATTTTAGAGAAATCTTGAATGAATCTCCTATAGTAACCAGCGAGTCCCAAAAAGCGTCTAGTTTTTGAAGGTTTTTTCGGTTGACTCCATTTTGATACCACCTCAATTTTGGATGGGTCAACTAATATATTCCATCAGCACTATTAATGTGTCCATGGAATTGCACTTTCCGAAGCCAAAAGGCACAATTTGAAAATTTTGCATAAAGAATTTCTCATCAAAATGTTTCCAACATTTCATGTAAATGACGAGCGTGATCCTCCTCGTTTTTGAATACACAAGAATGTTGTCGATCAACACTATCACTAACTTGTCCAATATGGGTTTGCAAACCCGATTCATAAGATCCATGAATGTTGCGGGTGCATTAGTTAGCCCGAAAGACATTACGAAGAATTCATAGTGCCCGTATCGTGTACGAAACACCGTTTTGGGTATGTCTTACTCTTTCACTCGTAGTTGATGATAGCCAGACCTTAAGTCAATTTTTGAAAATAAACTCGCACCTTGATCGAATAAATCATCGATTCTCGGAATTGGGTATCGATTCTTTATGGTAAGTTTGTTTAACTTCCGGTAATCGATGCACATACGCATACTCCCGTCTTTTTTTTTACAAATAATATCGGCGCTCCCCAAGGAGAGACACTAGGTCGAATGAATCCTTTGTCGAGCAGAACTTGCAATTGTGATAGTAATTCTTGAAGTTCAGACGGTGCTAATCTGTATGGCGCTTTGGCCACCGGCTTCGTGCCCAGGATTAATTCGATCCCGAATTCCACCTCACGCTCGGGTGGTATCCCCAATAAATTCTCCAAAAATACGTCTTCATACTCTCCCACGACTGGTACATCTCTAATCGTTGGCGACTCCTTTTCGAAATCAAGTATATAGGTCAGATAAGCCTTGCACCCGTGTTGGATAAGTCTATGGGCTTCCATTATCGAGCATCTGATGGGGTAACCACTCTTTTCCCCACAATATTGACGTGCCTTCCGCTTGGAGATATTAATTGTATCTCTTTACGGGAACATATCACGTTGGCGTGCTAGCGGGACAGCTAATCCATTCCAATCACTACTTGGAATTCCCCCATCGACATGGGTATCAAATCAACTAAATAAATCTCATCCTCAATGCTCAATTTGCAATCCTGACATATACCACATACCATAAAAATTTTGTTATTACCTACTTCTACCTCTATGGGCATTGGTAACTTTGTTAATATGAATGATATGTGTTTAACAAACTCATGTGAAACAAAAGATTTGTTTGCACCCATATCAATTAAAACATGAGCGGGAATTAAATATACGGTAAAAGTACCCGTGACCATATCGGGTTCAACCTTTGCCTCGGCTGCAGTTATTTGGAAAGACCATTGCCTTTGACTTTATGACTTCCACCTTTTTGTCTGCTATGACTTTCCTTCCTACCAAATCCTGTCAGTCGGACTTCTTGTGGCCCGGTTGATAGCATTTGTAGCACATCGATATCTTGCCGGTTGAATTTGATGCTACAAGTCCCGTCTTTCCGCACACTACACATGGTTTGTTCTTGAAATAGCATTCGCCCTTATGGGCACGGCTACAAATTTTGCAACTTTGCGTTCCTTCTTTTACATTCATCTTCTTTGAAGACTCGTTCATTCTAGGTTTCTTTGTCGAGCTTGGATTCATATCCAACACCCTTCTCTCTACCCTCTCCACTTGTTTTCTTAACTCTATTTCACGCTCCCGAGCGGCATTCACTATTTCTGTGAGATGTTCATACTTCGAAGGAGTCATAAACTCCCTATATTCCGTGCTCAACATGTTATAATAATAATAATAATAATAATAATAATAATAAATCTTTTGCTCTTCCGTTTGCACCAACTCGTCACAAAACCTGAGCTTGTCGAGGAATACCCCCGTGATCTTATCAATCGATTCACCTTTTTGCCTTAGTTGAATGAATTCTTCTTAATCTTGTTGATCACGGCCTTTGGGCTATGATGTTTAAGGAAAGGAACTTTAAACTTCTCCCATGTCATGGTTCTTGTGGTTTCAACCCCTTGCTCTTTTCTAAGATTGTCCCACCAATCTTTTGTTTGACCCTTTAATTGGCCGGTCACGTAGGCTACAAAATCGGTTACATCACATTGAGTTCTCTCAAAAACTCCTTCAATGTCGCTTATCCATTGTTGACAAACGATTTGATCTTCTTCTCCATTATAGATTGGCGGTTTACATGCCATGAACTTGTCGTACGGACATGCTTTCTTCTCTTTAGTCTTGTCTTTTTCTTTTACAAGACTTTCTTTTAACTTGTATTTCTTTTCTTCTACCACTGATAAAATTATGGTTGGTAATCTATTAATAAACCCGGGTAAACTGGCCTCTAGGGCCTTTCCAACTTCCTAGGAAATCTTTTCTCTTATCTCCTTCGTAACGAGGGATACTATATCATCACCAGTTCCGTTCGACATCCTTTTCAACTGAAGTTGTCCACAACAATTTGGTAAATAACTCATTTAATCATTTCCATAGTATTATATGGAATTTCATACTCATCATTCAATATTACTCATGATGTATCATTCTTTTTCGGTTTGATTAAGTATATAACTTGTCTCAACCATTTATACTTAGTGTATTTCTCGGGTTCGAGTGTATTAATACACTCCTCCCATACACTTTAAATCATCTTCTTTTCTATTATTTTCTATTGACACTCATTTCATAACTATTTCTTACCGGATATCTTGATCAAGCCTTGAACCGAACACATTTCGTATTTAACCTTAAGCTCTAAATACAAACTTGAAACATCCATACTTCTTTTATATCAATATATATATATGTATTTATATATAAGTAGACATTTAGGAGAAGTAACGCAAGTATAAGTTACATCCACGAACTGGTTTGTTTAAAAGTTATATGTATACAAATCATCTTAAACATTTCTAAATAGTAGTCAATACATAAGATGAACAAAAGAAAACGGATGCTTGGAGTTCAGAGGTGTTCGGTTCTTCGCCATGGCTTGATCATCTTCCGTGATATTTGGATAACGATGCCCTTTCAGCTAAGATTTTTAAAAAGATTTCGTAAATCTCCTAGTTTTGACCCGTTTACACATTTGAGCAAACGACTTGATATACTTTATAAATCCTTACAAAATTATTAATTATATAAATAAACCCCATTTTCAGGATAACTACTTATGATTTGCGCATCCGTTACTCGGTTTTACGCATATTTTCCGATTTTAACCTTAATCTCATTTAAAACATAATAAGCATTCTTGCATCCATTCTGGCATGCATTAAAACTCCATTTGATCCGTTTGGTTGCCTTAGCAAGTCCATCGCTTTATTCAACCAAACCTTTGTTTATCTTGTCAATTTGACCCGGTTGGTTTCTTTTACGAAATCCATGGCTTTTCAATCAAATCTTTATCTATTTTATCATTTTGACCGTTTGGTTGCTTTAGCGAAATCCATCGCTTTAATCAACCAAAGCTTTATCTATTTTATCATTTTCACCCGTTTGGTTGCTTTAGCGAAATCCATATCTTTAATCAGCCAAACCTTTATCTATTTTATCATTTTGACCAGTTAGGTTGCTTTAACAAAATCCATCACTTTACTCAACCAAACCTTTATTTACCATTCGTTTTGACCCATTTGGTTGTCTTAGCGAAGTCCATCGCTTTTATTCAACCAAACCTTTGTTTACCATTCGTTTTGACCCGTTTGGTTGTCTTAGCGAAGTCCATCGTTTTATTCAACATATAGCACTACAAGAATTTAAAATTAAAATCTTACAAAGCAATAACCCACATACCTTAAAGCTTTCCCATCAAACGTATGTATGCACCAGCTTGACTTCCCGACACTTCACTTGTGTTGCCAAAAGTTTAAAAGCCAAATGTCATTAGGACTCCTCGGCTCATAACTAAGGCATGTAAATTTACCACATATACTAGTTCATGTTTCTATCAACATTTTTCGTTCATTGGAAAAGTTGGCAATTCATTTAGACATTTCATCAAGCACCTTATATGCGTATATTATAGCTAGCCATTTTAGTTATATTAAACCTCGGCTAGTCAATAATCTCAACCTAATAAGTTTCGATTACTCTTCGTAGTTCCTATTAACTTGCAAATTTAAATCAACTGATGTCACTACCTTCATTATTTACACAAACACTTGGGTTTTTCATACTAAAGTCAAACCCCACTTACTCATACAAACATACTAATCTCAACATCTAATTCTTATAATTTCATCTACTAATTTCAGTTGGTATTATAATCCTACACTTTTATTATACCCCCCCCCCCTTAGGTCACAATATCAATCAACTGTTCAAGAACTTTAATCATCCAAGTTTTACAAAAAGATTCAAGTATCAAAATAATCAAAACAACAACTTACCTTGTGTTATACAAGTATATGTGATCAATTTTCTTGACACATGCATATACAAGAGTCTCAATCCTCCCTCCAATTTGATCAATTTATTCGGTGAAGATTGGGTGTTCTTTCTCTTCTTCTCTAGTTGCACACGCACATAAGTATGTGCTGTGTTTTTGTTTTGACTTTTATTATAATAAGTGTCACCTACTTAGCAAATATAGTCCCTCATGTTCAGTTTGTTATGGAGAAGGCCATAATTCATGGTTTTTATCATCTAATAACTTACCATTAACTAGGTTAAATACCCATAGTTATTTTTATAATTTAATATTTTTGGGTATTACAGAGATGGTCCACTGTATATCCAAAATGCAACCTTTATAATCCGAAATGTAAGATTTCTATCCGAGATGCCTTGCTGATGATCCGAAATACCAACTTTTTATTCGAAATGCCTTGTTGTTTATTCGAGATAAAAAACAAAACCCTAGAACAGCCTTCAAACTTCAAACCAGCCATCCAAAACGTCCAAATTTTCAACCTTTTCTGCTGTAACGATTCTGAACCGAGCAAAACAAGATCCTAATGCTCTGATACCAATTGTAGGTCCCCTAAACCATATGAATCTTCACAGAATCGTCTATCCAATCTTGAGTATGGAATCCTCTAGATCAAATTATCACATAAATTTGAGTAGAAACAGAAATCACTATAAACCCAATCTTTATTGATTATCTATCACAACGGTTACAATCAATCTAGATCCCACGAATTCGTCCAAGCCAAACTCTCTCTAAAGTGACTTACTGAGCAACCTAAACACTAATGATAATCTACGTTTATATAGAGACAAGTTTGCAACTGGGCTAGGGTTTAACCACATGGGTGGCAAATTGGGCTAGGCCTAATTCACCTACCACTCCCTATAATATGGGTCTGGTTTGGCTCAATCACTCCTAATCAACTACTACAATGCTAAACCCGCTAATCGTTTATTGTTCTACCAATTACAAGATATCCAAAGACCGAATCTAAAAGTTGTTGTCACAAATATGCACCAACAGAAACATATTGAAATTTGACACCACCTTATCCATGATTGCCACGAGAAACAGTTTGTTAGAATTGAAAAGATCCACACTGATGAACAAAAGGCATATTTTTTCACCATGGCTTTTAATAAAGCTACATTCAGATATCTTTTTGAAATTTAATGGGTAAAAAAATCTGACTTCAGGGGGATTCTAGAGGATGTTGAATTCGAGGGGGTCTACGAGTTGACGTGATCCCCATTGGTTTAATCATGTTTTACTATTTTAGAATTTCTTTCTTTAAAAACAAAAATCCAAAAATATATTTGTTATTTTAGGGTGAGAAATGTTGTGGAAAATACAAAACATATAAGAATTTAAAAATGTATAAGAACATGAAAAGGACAAAAAGAGTTTTGGTGTGAAAAAAGGAAATGATAGTACATCAGTGGACTATCACAGTATGCTAAAGAAATATAGTGTTAAAATGTTTAAACAGGACTCACTGATGATGTGGCAGAAGGCTTTGCACATTCAGTAGATTGTTTCTGAGATATAAACATAAAGAAAAACTTCTTAATTAGTGATTTAACATCTCTGGGTTATATGGTCTTAGTACACTGAAATTTCCTTTGAGAGATTGCTAGATTTTGAGATACTAGGTCTTTGTAGATAATTGATATCTGGGGTATTATACAAGTTTTTCTAGATTTTGTGTCAGCAATGGCCTAGAACTTGTAGAATACTTTGCTTTTAAACCCGAAAACTGCAGCACATTGTAAGTATCGAAAGATCCAACCTAACCTCTTTGTTAAACCCAAATTGGAACATCACTTTTAAATGGAGCCTTCATCTCTTTGTTTGTATGGTTGTACTAACCAAACCTCTCAATGTCTCACGTAACCGAGTTATAGATATCAGTTAGATATATTCACCTTTAAGATGGGAAACACAGTTAAGTTAAGTTCCTAAAAAATCTAACATATCTTGGAACAATTGATGATTGTGTAGATGTTTAAGTGGACAAGTATACTGACAATATAAGTGAATCTATTTAGAACTTAAAGTCTTATAAAGGTCAACGACACTTATGATATGTCCAAAAATCTGATATGATCTTCTAACACAAACTCACAAAAATATGTTTGTACATAGTATTACATTTCATTTTATAAAATTACAAAAAGATTTTCAGTGTGTTTTAGCATAAACTTTGAAAAATCAAAAAGATTTTATTTCTATATTAGTTTCGACTACTAATGATGGAAAGCTGATCTTCAAAGTCTAGAGATGCTGTATGGTGAGAAAATCTGAAGGACAACGGGTTGGGACCTTATCTAAAATGAGAAAAAAAATTTGAAACAATCAAACGTTCATTAATTTGAAACTTCACATTACCTAAAAATGTCAGTTTGTTCATAAAGTGTTCAACTAAGGTCATTAACTGAGTGGGTTGTTAAAACTGATTAAAATTTTAAAATTTTCATATCCACTTTGCACGAATTGGACTTCAACTCATACGAGGTGAAAATCTATTCCTATAAATAGCGGCCACATCGCATGAAGTGTGCATTCACCAGTTCATGCGATATGAGAGTTTGTTAGAGCGATTTGAGTTTTTTGAGCGAATTTGAACGAAGTGCTACGAAAATTAGCATTGGGGAGGTTGATTCACACACCTCTTATAATGGTGAGGGTATTGGATCCTGAATTGAACGTGAATCATAGTTTCGGTATCGTGGACATTGAAACGTAGATCTAGGGAATTCTAGCCGGCCAAAATTAAAATTGGACATAGATTTAGGCTTATCGGCACTAGTAGAACATATTTGGACCTTCAATTTGATAAAAAAACAACAAGTTTCATGTTTGGTGTTCTTAACAGTTGATTGGTACGAAGTGAAAGTTAGTTATTGGTCAAAAACCACTTCGCATAAAGTGGTTTGTTCAAAATTGTTTATTATTTTTGCAATTTCGTACACTTCGCTCTTATGGCACTTCGCACGATGTGTTAGGTTATTTTACATTGAAATTTTTCTTAGTGTTGGAATTCTAAGTGTTTGTTTATAATTTTGTAGGAAAAAAATCGTTGTTCGAGAAGACGCACAATAGATGTTGTGTACTTGATGAAACGATTCCAGAAATAGCTGTCACACCCTCAATTTCCACTTGCGGAGTTTTACCGCGAGGCGTGTGATCAAACAAGAATCTGAGACACTAGTAATATCGAACGACTCTATATGATATATTTAAACGTTTTCCAAAAACATTTGTTTAACCATTCATAGTTATTTTCAAATTATCTTAGTTTCAAAGTTTAGTGGAAGCATTAGTTTCAAAGTTTAGCGGAAGCAATAGAGTAAAGTAAAGTAACGGGCGCCAACATAAACGCCAAAACCAAAAATCCCAAACAATATTCTTAAATAAGACTCGATAAAAATGTCTTGATCAATGCAAGTGAGTGCACCTAGCGCTCCTAGCGTCCGGAGAAACATGTAAAGAAACAAGTGTCAACATTAAAGAAGAGTGAGTTCACAGTTTTTATAAGTTCACAAGTTCGGTTAAAATTTTGTTTTCCCCCGTTATCCCTAACCCGGGATAACGATATAGTTCCATTATTCCTAACCCGGAGTAATAATGTTGGTTCGTAATTAAGTTCAATGTTATCATGTAGGTAGCGAGTCTAAAGTTACGTCACATAACAGTTCGCGATCGAAGCTGACTGTTGTTGCCTCAGTGTTTCCAGGCCTATCACTGACCATGGCGTAAGTTAGGACAAATTAATCACCCGTTGACCATTCCCGGTCGGCTAGCGCGACTAGCTCGGGTGGGGCTTGTCGGGCCCAGTAGTACTACTTATAATTTCCCCGCTATCTAACCCAATACTAACGATCCGAGTTTGTTGAGGACTTCCGTGATATAGCTACTTAGTGACCATAACGTACATTAACATTAACTTAGTTACGAGTAGTTTAACGACGTTAATTTCGCATAACGTAAAAGATAGAGTTATATAGTGTATACATGTTTCTCGCCCTGTTGTTTAAAACCGGATAAAATAGGGGCCGTGAACTCACCTTTAATTACTTGGTTAGAGTAACACAAAAGTAGCAAATGATGGGACCGCTAATCGCGTCCTAACATGTCAACCGATTTAAAGTTAGTGTGTGAACACACAGATACAAAATCCTACGCATAGCTAATACAGTGCGGCACACGTAATAACCAATTCGAAAACACAATCATGCATGCAAAGTATCATCATACCAAAATAATGATCAAACCAACTTGTCATAAACACAGATTAACTAATACAACACTTTGGTACACACAAACACAAGTTATCATGTTTCAGCTTGTACGCTCATAACTAGGCAGTTTTCGAGGATTTTTATAAAATAGTTCCAACATTCTAAAAATTCCATTTTTTTATAGGAGGTGTCAACTAAACTGTAGAAGTTTATGTAAACTTTTCAAGTCCTAACGCTTTACCAATTATTTATAAACATTTATATACTAGGCTGCAGTCAGACTCGTTGCTTTCTGACTGCAGTCCACGGGAAAAATTATTTAAAAATCATCGTTCATCCAATTAACAAAATTCCAGTGTGGAGTTTTTTGGAAATTCACGTCTACAGTTACTGTACAAATTTCGTGGCCCAACCCTTACAGACTATGAGATCCGACTCGATAAACAAATAGCAAATTTTGCAGAATTTACGCAGCTTCAGCTGCTGCACTAAATGACCACTTAAAAATAGCAAACGACCTCAGAAAAATATGAATCTGGCTCCATTAGAAGCGTTTTTAAAAATACACGTTTTAGGCTTCCGAAAATCCACTTTTCGATAAATAATGATCAGGTTACAGCCAATTGAAGTTGGCTGTAAACGTCATTCAGCAAACAATTTTCGACTTTTATCACATTAGAACATGATTAAACGATCATGACTCTTAATAACAATGATTAACAACAGGTTTATTTGTCAAATATCATCATGTATATCAATATTCATGCAAACCCTAATTATATAACATGATCTTTATCGCCAAAATGCAGTTTATGATTTTAGTATTCAACATAACATCAAAATCGCAAAGATTCACACAATCATCCGAACTAATCATAAATCACAACACTTTTCATACCAATAATCCTACCATTACACACAATCAGGATCAAGATTATACAAACCCTAATGTGAAAAACAATTATAACCCTAACCTTGAAACGATGATGATTAGCGAACCGGGACAAGATTGGAATCAATCCGGAAGTTGGAGACTTGTGATCGTGAGAGAGGGGGGGGGGCTGCCGTCGGTTCTCTTAGGGACTAGGGTTTGTTTTTTTTTTTTGAAACTATAACATGCATACATACAATTCTATAGCACAAGGGAAAAGAAGGGGAGGGGGTGGGGGGCGCGACCGCAAAGGGGGGGGGGTTTGGGTAAGTGGCTTGGGCCTCAAGTTTAGGTTAGTTCCTTCGGCCGCAAGGACGTAAGGTCGACACGTTTTGCGGCTCGGTTCGGTTCGGCTATTTATTTATTATTTTTTTATAACTAATAATCGCGAAATCAAGGCGTGATACAATAATCTACAAAATATACAAACGTTTAATAAAACATAGCACGTAATTCACCAAATAAATTCACAAAGTTAGCGTAGTTATTGCGAGCGTGTAATTTAATTCTCCGAATTAAATCAGCATAGGAATGAATAACCGTGAAGTAGCGCGTTTAAGATACTTGAAAAGCCGGGATGTCACATTATCCCCATGTTGAAAGAATTTTCGTCCCGAAAATTGAGTAAACGCGGTTTAGAATGCAACGCACAAAGATTCAATTTGTTAGCAATGGTACAAGAAATTCACAGGCTGTCACATCATCCCCATGTTGAAAGAATTTCGTCCCGAAATTTAGTTGGTGGTAACGTCAGATTGCTGCTCAGCTGCAAAAAGGTGTGGGTATTTGCTTTTCGTTTGGTCCTCTCTTTCCCACGTGAACTCCCGTCCAAGCTTAGAGCCCCAACGAACCTTGACAATCGGTATCTTGCTGTGCCTTCGAGTCTTAATCTCACGATCCATGATCTCGATAGGTTGTTCCACAAAATGCAGTTGCTCATCCACTTGAATCTCATCCAATGGAATAACTAGGGTCTCATCTGATAGACACTTCTTCAGATTGGACACGTGAAAAACGTTGTGAACTCCACTGAGTTCGGCAGGAAGGTCTAATTGATAAGCTACGGGCCCGATACGCTTCGAGATCACAAATGGGCCTACGTACCGTGGGTTTAGTTTGCCTCGTTTCCCAAAACGGATTACACCCTTCCAGGTGACACCTTCAGTAGGACGCGGTCGCCTACTTGAAATTCGAGCGGTTTGCGTCGTTGATCAGCGTAGCTTTTCTGTCGATCTCGTGCCACTGCCATGCGGTTTCTGATTTGCCAATCTTTTCAGTAGCCTCAAGTATCAACTCAGGACCTGTGAGTTGACTGTCACCGACTTCTGCCCAACAGACGCTGATCTACATTTGCGACCGTATAATGCTTCAAACGGTGCTGCCTCAATACTCGTATGGTAACTGTTGTTATACGAGAATTCCACTAAAGGCAGATGGATTTCCCAACTGTTCCCGAAGTCTACCACCCATTCCCTAAGCAAGTCTTCCAAGGTCTGAATGGTCCTTTCACTTTGACCATCCGTCTGAGGGTGATAATATGTGCTCACATCTAAGCGTGTACCCAGCGCTTTCTGAGGTGACTACCAAAAGTTGGATGTGAAACGAGCATCCCTGTCTGAGATGATGGATGTTGGCACCCCGTGCCGAGAAACTACTTCCTTAACGTAGATGCGAGTCAACTTATCCATATTATCTGTTTCTTTGATCGCTAGGAAGTGTGCGGACTTAGTTAGACGATCCACGATTACCCAGATGGTATCGCAACCACCCGGAGTTCGCAGGAGTTTAGTGATAAAGTCCATCGAGATCTGATCCCATTTCCACACTAGGATCTCAGGTTGTTGAAGTAGCCTTGATGGCTTCTGGTATTCCACCTTGACTTTCGCACAAGTAAAACACTTGCTCACGTAGGTGGCTATATCCGCTTTCATGTTGGGCCACCAGTATGCGGCTTTAAGGTCTTGATACATCTTATCCAAACCAGGATGGACAGAGTATCAGGATTTGTGAGCTTCGTCCATAACTAGCTTCCTGAGGTCTCCGTAGAGAGGTACCATATACGATTCATGAAATACCGGGCACCATTGGGTTTCACTTTCCAATCGCGTTCCATCTTTCCCACAGATTCGGTCTTGATGTTTTCTTCCTTAACTTCTTCTAGCTGCGCGTCGCGTATCTATTCGGGTAACCCCGAATGAATGATGAACTGTAGTGTTCGTCCCGACGAGGTTTCAAGTGCTCCTTCCTACTGAGGGCATCAGCTACCACGTTAGCTTTACCCGGGTGATACCGAATGGCACATTCATAATCGTTCGGGAGTTCGACCCAGCGACGCTGTCGCATGTTCAACTCCTTCTGGTCAAAGATATGCTGGAGGCTCTTGTGATCGTGTAGATTGTGCACTTTGTTCCATATAGATAGTGTCTCCAAATCTTAAGTGCAAACACAACTGCTCCCAATTCCAGGTCATGTGTTGTGTAGTTTTTCTCGTGAACCTTCAACTGTCGGGATGCATACGCGATGACCTTATCACGTTGCATGAGTACACATCCCAATCCCTGAATGGAAGCGTCACAATATACCACAAAATCATCTGTCCCTTCTGGCAAGGACAAAATGGGTGCACTGCAAAGTTTCTACTTCAGCAATTGAAATGCTGCTTCCTGCTTGTCACCCCAAGCATACTTGGTGCCCTTTTGGGTGAGAGTGGTAAGCAGTTGTGCGATCTTGGAAAATCCCTCGATGAAGCGTCTGTAGTAACCAGCCAAACCCAAAAATTGGCGGATCTCTGTCGGTGTCCTGGGTGCTTCCCAGTTCTTGATAGCATCGATCTTGGCGGGATCAACGTGTATACCCTTTTCATTCACGATACGCCCGAGGAACTGAATTTCCCGAATCCATAAATCACACTTCGAAAGCTTGGCATATAGTTTCTCCTGTTGAAGTAGTTCCAGCAATAATCATAGATGCTCAGCATGTTCTTCTCCACCCTTAGAGTAGACGAGTATATCATCGATGAACACGATGACAAACTTGTCGAGATACGGCTTACACACGCGGTTCATGAGGTCCATGAACACCGCGGGTGCATTGGTGAGACCGAAGGGCATGACCAAGAACTCATAATGGCCATACCGAGTACGAAATGCCGTCTTGGAGATATCCTCCTCCCTGACGCGTAACTGGTGATAACCGGACCGTAGATCGATCTTGGAGTAGTAGCTTGACCCTTGAAGCTGGTCGAAGAGATCGTCGATGCGAGGTAACGGGTATCGGTTCTTGACGGTAACCTTATTGAGTTCCCTGTAGTCGATGCACATGTGGAAGGTCCTGTCCTTTTTCTTTATAAAAAGGATCGGAGCTCCCCATGGCGAAGTACTGGGTCGGATAAATCCTTTTTCTAACAATTCCTGAAGTTGGGTAGACAGCTCTTGCAGCTCGCTGGAGCTAGGCGGTACGGGGCCTTGGCGATAGGAGTCGCATGGTTCGCCAATTCGATTTCAAACTCCACTTGTCGATGTGGTGGAAGACCAGGTAACTCCTCTGGAAACACATCGGAAAAGTCACGGACGACGGGGATATCTTCAATCCGCTTCTCGTCCTTAGGCTGCTCGGTGACCAGTGCGAGCAAAGCGAAGGAGTTCTTTCTCCGAAGATAATTCTGAGCTTGCATGTAAGAGATGATGTTTGTGACGGCGCCTGCCTTCTCGCCTTGCACCATCAAGACTTCGTCGTTAGAGAGCGGAATACGGATAGCTTTCTCAAAACAGAGAACTTCAGCTCGGACGTCAGAGAGCCAGTCCATTCCGGCTACCACGTCAAAACTACCCAGGGTAGTTGTCATCAGATCAATGGTAAAGGTGTGACCCGCGAGTTTAAGTTGACAGCCGGTTACTAAATGGGTCACATCTACAGATTTACCATCGGCTAGTTCTATGACGTAAGGGGTCTCTAGGGGTTTAGGCGTGAGATTTAGGTTCTTTCTAAAAGACTCAGATATAAAACTCTTATCCGCACCCGTATAAAAAGTACAGTAGCAAAATGATTGTTAAGGGGAAACTTACCGGTGACCACATTCGAGTCGTTTCTGGCCTCTCCGCAGCCCAGCGTGAATGCACAACCTTTGGCACCTCCTGTGCCACCATTTCCATTGTTGCCATTGTTTTTATTGTTGTTGTTGTTGTTCCCACCATTGTTGTTGTTGCGAAGCTGCGGGCAGTCTCTCTTGAAATGGGCAGTGCTACCGCACTGATAGCACCCCCGGTTAATACCTTGCTGTTGACCCTGGTGCTGAATCTGATTTTGTCGAGACATGATTTCCCCGCGACAATCCTTTGCCGCGTGTCCCGCTTTGCCACATCGTTGGCAGCGATTTCCGGCGCAAGGGCCGTGATGATGGAGGTTACAACGATTACATTGCGGCTTTCGACCCACATAGCCGCTTGAGTTCTGGGTGTTGTTGGCAGACTGATTATTGTGACCCTGATTGTTGTTGAAATTGTTGGACCGCTTCTGGTTTCCTTGTTGTGGCTGGGCTGACGAAGACTGTCGAGCAGGTGAGTCTTCAAATTTTCTTTTGTTATCAGGGACAACTTCAGTTGCACCCCGAGGTGGCAACTTCCTTTGCTCCACCGCCTTATCGGTGAGTTTATGCGCCAGCCTAATCGCTTGATGCTTCGTCGTAGGGTTGCTAGACATTACCATGCCCTGGATCTCAGGGACCAGACCCCAAGATAAAACACAAGTCGTTTTTCGACGGTGTTAGCCAAATCGGGACATAGGAACACCAGATCATGATGTTTTGCCGTGTACGCTTCAATTTTAGACCCTACCATCTTGTGGTTCTATAACGTTTGCTCCAACTGCTGAACTCTGTCCCGCGGACAGTATTTCTCCTTGATTAGGGCCTTAAACTCGGTCCAGGCCATTGCGTTCGCCGCAACAAGTCCACGCGTTTGGACTTGTGCGTTCCACCAGGTTAATGCCCCATCTTCCAACGTTGAGGCAGCATACTTGACCTTATTGACTTCAAGGCAATTGCACATTTCGAACACCGATTCAGACTTTTCATTCCAACGGACCAGTCCTATGGGTCCTTCCGCACCCGTGAACTTGCTCGGTTTTGCATCAAGGAACATCTTGTAGGGGTTAAGACCCCCTCCTGGAGACAGAGGATAGGTAGTCAGCGAGAAAGTCTACTAGCCCAACTATTAGATTTTCCCATGAAAATTTAATAATGGTTACCTGCTGGTGGGTTTTGAACACCTGCCAGAGCAGCATTCACGTGTTCTTGGATCAATGCGGCCAATTCTTAAGGTGACATGTTGAGGTTTCCGCGACGACCAGTTTCCATTTCAGATCTTCGCAAGACAACACAAACATACCGCTAAGTATATATGTCCAATATAGTTATCATATTCCACACTTCAATAATCACACAAATTATGTCAACCCGATAATTTAAACAATCAAAAGGAACATTCGATTAAATAAATTGCAATGTCTCACAAAATACCAACCAAACATCTCTGTTTAATTATAAAATTTCAAGTTCAAACATAAGTGGAAACAAACAAACTAAAGAAAACAAAGCGGAGATTGGCGAGACGAGTCAGGCTTCTACGTCTCCATCTCCCAAGTCGCTATCGTTGCCGTCATCCTCTTCGGCGTTTTCAGCTTCAACAGCCGGGTCCTGTTCTGGCTCCTCTTCCTCCGGGTCTTCCTCTGGATTCTCCTCTGGGTCTTCCTCTGGATCCTCCTCTTCTTCCTCTACCGGCGCTGGAGGGGCCGGTGCTGGTGCGGGTACTAGGACAGGTGCTTGATTCTGCTCCAGTTGTTGAATCCTCCAACTGGACTCAAGAACTCTGTCTTCGAGCCAGTCAGCCCTCAGCTGCTCAGCATGAAGATCCTTAGCTAAAATGTTTCGAACTTTCCTATTCTCATGTTGCTCTTCCTCGAGCCTTCCAGTTTTACCAGTTAGTTGACGTATCATCCATCCTTGTGCTTCGATAGTCTCCTGCATTCTCTCTAGCTGTTCTTGTTGTTTCCTTAACATATCCCTAAGTAGGTCATCCCCTACTTGTAACGAGTTGACCAGTTCGACGGTATAGCGGTGGTCGGACGACTCCCCTCCTAGAGCGGGTCTTTTCCTAGCAGCTGAGCGTGTCTCCACGCCATGAGGTGGTGAGGGTTCGACCCTAGGTGCCTTCCCCGGCGCCCTTGATTTTCGAGATTTGTCGGATGATGATGATGACATTTCCTGTTGGGTGGTGTAGTTAGTTACGAGTTGCGTGCATCACAATATACATATATATCTTACATAAAACAGTTGTAGTATAACACATAACAAGATATCACAGTTCGGTGCCAACTAAGTCTAGTGTCGTGTAACAGCTATAGTTTAGGTCTACTTTAATGCAAACCTGGTTCTCTATAGCTAGAGGCTCTGATACCAATCTGTCACACCCTCAATTTCCACTTGCGAAGTTTTACCGCGAGGCGTGTGATCAAACCAGAATCTGAGACACAAGTAATATCGAACGACTCTATATGATTTATTTAAACGTTTTCCAAAAACATTTGTTTAACCATTCATAGTTATTTTCAAATTATCTTAGTTTCAAAGTTTAGCGGAAGCATTAGAGTAAAGTAAAGTAACGGGCACCAACATAAACGCCAAAACCGAAAATCCCAAACAATATTCTTAAATAAGACTCGATAAAAATGTCTTGATCAATGCAAGTGAGTGCACCTAGCGCTCCTAGCGTCCTAAGAAACATGTAAAGAAACAAGTGTCAACATTAAAGAAGAGTGAGTTCACAGGTTTTTATAAGTTCACAAGTTCGGTTAAAAGTTTGTTTTCCCCCATTATCCCTAACTCGGGATAACGATATAGTTTCATTATTCCTAACCCGGAATAATAATGTTGGTTCGTAATTAAGTTCAATGCTAACATGTAGGTAGCGAGCCTAAAGTTACGTCACATAAGAGTTTGCGATCGAAGCTGACTGTTGTTGCCTCAGTGTTGCCAGGCCTATCACTGACCATGGAGAAAGTTAGGATAAATTAATCACCCGTTGACCATTCCCGGTCGGCTAGCGCGACTAGCTCGGGTGGGGCTTGTCAGGCCCAATAGTACTACTTATAATTTCCCCGCTATCTAACCCAATACTAACGATCCGAGAGTTTGTTGAGGACTTCCGATATAGCTACTTAGTGACCATAACGTACATTAACATTAACTTAGTTACCGAGTAGTTTAATGACGTTAATTTCGCATAACGTAAAAGATAGAGTTATAGAGTGTATACATGTTTCTCCCCCTGTTGTTTAAAACCGGATAAAATATGGGCCGTTAACTCACCTTTAATTGCTCGGTTAGAGTAACACAAAAGTAGCAAATGATGGGACCACTAATCGCGTCCTAACATGTCAACCGATTTAAAGTTAGTGTGTGAACACACTGATACAAAATCCTACGCATAACTAACACACAGTGCGGCACACGTAATAACCAATTCGAAAACACAATCATGCATGCAAAGTATCATCATACCAAAATAATGATCAAACCAACTTGTCATAAACACAGATTAACTCATACAACACTTTGGTACACACAAACACAAGTTATCATGTTTCAGCTTGTATGCTAATAACTGGGCTGTTTTCAAGGATTTTTATAAAATAGTTCCAACGTTCCAAAAATTCCAATTTTTTTTATAGGAGGTGTCAACTAAACTTTAGAATTTTATGTAAACTTTTATAGTCCTAACGCTTTACCAATTATTTATAAACATTTATATACTAGGCTGCAGTCAGATTCGTCGCTTTCTGACTGCAGTCCACCGGAAAATTTATTTAAAAATCATCGTTTATCTAATTAACAAAATTCCAGTGTGAGTTTTCCGGAAATTCCTGTCTCTAGTTACTGTACAAATTTCGTGGCCCAACCCTTACAGACTATGAGATCCGACTCGATAAACAACTAACAAATTTTGCAGAATTTACGCAGCTTCAGCTGCTGCACCAAATGACCACTTAAAAATAGCAAACGACCTCAGAAAAATATGAATCCGGTGCCATTAGAAGATTTTTTCAAAAATACACGTTTTAGGCTTCAGAAAATCCACATTTCGATAAATAATGATCAGGTTACAGCCAATTGAAGTTGGCTGTAAATGTCATTCAGCAAACAGTTTTCGACTTTTATCGCATTAGAACATGCTTAAACGATCATGACTCTTAATAACAATGATTAACAACAGGTTTATTTGTCAAATATCATCATGTATATCAATATTCATGCAAAACCTAATTATATAACATGATCTTTATCGCCAAAACGCAGCTTATGATTTTAGTATTCAACATAACATCAAAATCGCAAAGATTCGCACAATCATCCGAATTAATCATAAATCACAATACTTTTCATACTAATAATTCTACCATTACACACAATCATGATCAAGATTATACAAACCCTAATGTGAATCGCAAAACAATTAAACCCTAACCTTGAAACGATGATGATTAGCGAACCGGGACAAGATTGGAATCAATCCGGAAGTTGGAGACTTGTGATCGTGAGGAGGGGGGGCTGCCGTCGGTTCTCTTAGGGACTAGGGTTTGTTGTTTTTTTTTTTTTGAAACTATAACATGCATACATACAATTATATAGCACAAGGGAAAAGAAGGGGAGGGGGTGGGGGGCGCGACCGCAAAGGGGGGGGGCGTTTGGGTAAGTGGCTTGGGCCTCAAGTTAAGGTTAGTTCCTTGGACCGCAAGGAGGTGAGGTCGACACGTTTCGCAGCTCGGTTCGGTTTCGGCTATTTATTTATTATATTTTTTATAACTAGTAATCGCAAAATCAAGGCGTGAGACAATAATCTACAAAATATACAAACGTTTTAACACATAGCACGTAATTCACCAAATAAATTCACAAAGTTAGCGTAGTTATTGCGAGCGTGTAATTTAATTCTCCGAATTAAATCAGCGTAGGAATGAATAACCGTGAAGTAGCGCGTTTAAGATACCTGAAAAGTCGGGATGTCACAATAGCGCCATTTAAAAAAATAGTTGAATTTATGGGACGTCTATTAATGACGGACATAAAGTGAACCAACAAATTTCCCCTTGGACGTCACTGTCAAAGCTTGATCTTGATCTTGAAATATGAGAGCCGTGTTTGAATATTCTTCAACTTCAATCACGCATCTTGAAATCTTCAATTAATTCCCCCTTAATTGGTGATTCGGGTTTGCAATTTCTTTAATACATTCCCCCTGAAATAATTTATCCAGTTTAGGTCTTTGTTTGCACTACTCTTGACCTCCTCTGATTTACTTAATCGACAAATTTTCTCGAATAATCACCAACTTGAAACTCATCAATAGCTTCTTTTTTCAGCGATAACCATATCCTTGTTCGGTTTTTGAGTAAATGCTTTAGCACTTAGAGGCTCCACACAAACTCTTGATCTTCAAAAACTCAACCAACAATTGATAGACACTTCGAATTACCACATCGGTAAACTGCAAATCAATGAATACCCGCGGAAATCTGAAATCCCAATTTCCGTAATCACGTTTAAGCATACTCCTGAATGATTGATCAGCAAATCGGTAATCTGTTCAATCAGCAAATCTTCATCGGAATCAAATCATCTAGTAACACATCAGATCAAGGAAACATTCTTCCGTGATCAAAATCACATTCTTCCTCTTCAGTCATAATAAGAGACATATTTTCCATCTCTAGTACATCAGCACAACTTAATTAAAAAAACATCGTTATTCAACGGCGATTTGAAGAACAATTCATCTGTTTGAAGACTAAACATTATGTCACCTTAGATACAATATCTTATACATGATGACAATACAAGTTGCATCTCGTGATGCTAATCCTGCTAACCTGATCCAACTCGAAGATTTCGTACGAAGTGACACATAAGTCCTCTCACGTCCGCACTTGGGTCGTGTGTTCATATCTAATCTATACAATATTCAACACACGCTCTATCTAGCTTATTCGTACAGTGATGGACATAAAGTGCACCAACAACAATACTCAATAAGAACCCGTAGTCGAACTAGATGTAAACAACACAACACCCACTTTTGATCAATCCGATGATTCTTATTCTGATAGCGAGCCAACATATGAAAATGGAGGATCTAGTTCCGATGAAGGCTCAGAGTAGATCACAAGTTTCCTTAATCAATCTGCGGGTCCTAATAATCAAAATGAAGCTTCAACAAGTAATCAGGTTGTTGAACAGAACATTACAAATCTTGAGAATGAAGTGAGTGTCTCGAATGAGGTGATGTCGAGGACGTTGTCATATCACCCTTCAGACAACATTATTGGAGAGTTGCAAGCTAGAGTAAAAACGAGAAATCAGATCAACGAGGATCTAAGTTGTTTTTATACTAAAATTGCACCTATTCAAGAGAAATTCTTATATAGTTATTTTATATCACAGGTTGAGCCTAAAACGTACAAAGAAGCGCTTACCAAAGAAAGCTTGGTAAACGCAATGCTGGAAGAGCTGCAACAATTTGAGAAACTTGGAGTCTGGGAGCTTGTAGATCTACCTAATAATCACAAGTCAATCAGTACTAGGTGGGTCTTCAAGTGTAAGAGAGACGACAAAGGAGTTATCGTATGCAATAAAGCTCAACTGGTTGTCCAAGGTTTTCATCAGTAGGAACGTATTAAATACACCGAGGTCTACGAACCTATAGCTTGATTAGAATCCATCCACATATACCTGGCGTTTGCATATTGGAAAGGTTTTACGGTGTACCAGCTTGATTAAAGTCTGCTTTCCTATACGAGAAGGTGAACGAGGAAGTGTATGTTGGCTAACCACCGGAGTTTGTCAATCCAGTGCATAAAGAAAAGGTCTGCTTTCCTATACAAGAAACTATCCCACTGTTGCCTTACTTTATAAACAGAACATTTAGAGCTCATACCGAAATCACCCACACTCACCTTAAACTCCGTGAAGAATCTCTGTCGCAAGAAACACATCGCCGGAATTCTCTGCAAGTCGCCGGAAAACCGAATCCATTTCATCCCTTCTGCTTACTTTAAAATAAGACTCCTTGAGCTCATACCGAAGTCACCCACACTCACCTCAAACTTCCTGAAGATCCTCTGCCGCAAATTACACGTCGCCAGAATAACCTGCTGTCATTGGAATCTTGCCGGAGAAACAGGGATCTCTGTTTGGTATATCTTACGCCTAATCTCTTTCATTTTTTATTAATCTCATGTGTAGTTATTTACAATTTACTAAAGGGATTGAATTATGAATCGAAACAGTCAGGATTGGAAGTTCTGGGTTGTTTAACGAAGAAGATGAAGTTTCGGTTGTATATATATTTAATATAAATCGAGTTATATCTCGGGTTAGACACACAGTCCAGCGGTGGACTGCGTGCATTTGAAACATAGAGATACCGAGTTCGAGTCTGTCCTTGTTCCGATTCGTCACAATATTCAAACCTTTTTTTTTATGAAACCCAAATACGGAACCTTATCAGTTAGTATATAAGATTAATAAAAACAAGTATTTTAACCAGGTTAGACACACAGTCCAGCGGTGGACTGTGTGCAATTATAAAGCATACGTCCCGGGTTCGAGTTCTGTTGTGTTCCGATCGACTGAAATAATATACCCTTTTTATATAAAAGCCAAATCCTAAAACATGTAATCAGTGTATAAGTATAATAAAAACCGGAATAATAACCAGGTTAGACACACAGTCCAGTGGTGGACTGTGTGCAAAAACATTCAGCACGTCGGGGTTCGAGTCCAGGCTCCCGCACCGATTCTGCAATTATCAAGTTTTTAAATAAGGACAGAAATTAATTAATCTAATTTGTATATATATATAATTAAAAACCGAAATATTTCGGGTTAGACACGTAGCTCAGTTGGTAGAGCTGCGTGCACGTATACGAGAGGTCACGAGTTCGAACCTCACTCAGCGCATATAATAAACACGGTCCGACCGGTCAAACGGTCAACGGTCAACTGGTCAACTGGTCAACGGTCAACTGGTCAAAAAAGTCAAAATTTTTATTTTCTTTTATTTATTTAATTTATTTATAAATCAATTAAAAATACTTAAAAATAATATTTTTAAAGTTACAAAACTTCTTGAACTCACAAAAATAAACCTAACAATCCCATTAAGAACACTAATTAAAGATATTAATCGCAAATAAAAGTTTATTTATTTATCGAACTATTATGTTATTATTTAGGTTAGTTCCCTTGCGATTAAATCCGAATTCGTGCGCATTCATCATCAATCCAAGAAACGCACCCACTGTGAGTGAATCTCTACAAATTCCCCGTTTTAATCACGTTTTTGGGGTGTATCATGTGTCATATTATCTATTACAGTTAAACACTTGTGCATCCATCATATCAATGATCAAATGTGTATTCAATATGTATCAATTGTTTGCGTGGTTAATGTTTAGATTAAACTTATCATTTTCAGTACATACATTATCATAGGCCGCCGTTCCCCATTACCTATGAGCGTGAACCGTTCCCCATTACCTATGAGCGTGAACGAGGCGTTGCCAACATACGATCGACTCTGTTTGATTGAGCCTTGATCGCACATACATCATCATAGGCCGTCTGTTCCCCATTACCTATGAGCGTGAACGTGACGTTGCCAACATATACATTATCATTCATGTCATATACTCATGCAAGGTGGTCTGTTATGTTATTGCTATTGTTATGGTTATTGTTATTATTATGGTTATTGTTATTCTTATTGTATGTTTATTTACATTTACTTACATATGATTATTGCACAAATTTTCCATAATGAATATAACAAGAAATCAAAAATAAATGTTTCCTAACAAGGTTCACTCGCCAACTTTTGTTGACCCAAAAACCATTTATACACATGATACAGGTGGACAGGATGAAGCAAGGAACACATAGGAAAGTGCCTTAGAAGAAAAATAATGAAGTCTAGAAAGATGTATAGAACATGTTGTACTTGTATGATTTGATTGTATGATCTTCTTTAAAATTATAATAATAAATATGAAACATTATAATAAATGTCATGAGCTTTGATGAAAACCCAATCAGGCCCCGATCACCTTTTTCTGCTGCGGGTCGGGGTGTGACATTAATCGAATCCGTGAGTATCACACTTGGAGATCGTCAAGCGGATTTTCAGATACTTGAAGGGTTGCCAAAGCACCGGCTTGTGATATCCGTGAAACGATGTTTTCAACTTCACTAGATATTCTGACTCTGATTTCGGTTGCTTCAAATTAAATGCTAAATCTACAACGGCAAGTTGCTAGTTCTTCGGAAACACGATTAGTAAGGTTGCAATGCAAGAAGCAAACCACAGTCGCTCCCTCTACTTGCGAAGAAGAATACATTTCAGCTTCCATTTGTTGTTCTCAAATCTTGTGGATACAACAATAGATGAGAGACTATGGCTTGCAGTTTCTTGATACGCCTATATATGTAGATAATAAGGCAGCCATTGATAGAACTAAAGACCCAGTTGTAGGTCCCCTGATCCGTATAGATCGTCACAGAATCATCTATCTAATCTAGAGTGTGGAATCCCCTAGATCAGATTTCACAGAAACAAGAACACGAACACGAACACGAACAAATACTTTCAAACTGTCTTCTATTGATTATCTAACACAATATGTTTACAATCAATTCAAGACTCTCTCTCTCTCAACAAGCAAATTAGCAACTAAACCAGCAACACAATTAACAAAACCAACAACCTAAACCCTAATGCAAATCTACCTTTATAAAGAGACAGGTTATGCAACTGGGCTAGGTTTTCCCTACATGGACTACTAATGGGTTTAAAGCCCAATTCGCCTACCATGTGCTATTTAGTGTCTAGTTCAGCCCAGTTACTTCTAATTCACTATTACAAAACTAAACCCACTAACCGTTTATCATTTTACTAATTACAAGATATCCAAAGACCAAATTTAAGCTGTTGTCACAAATATGCACCGACAAACTCCCCTTTGACAATAGCTTCATAAAATAACTTTTTCTTCAGTCTTCTTGCAATCTTCAACATCTTTGAAAAATGTTCGTCTTTGGATAGCTTCAGTTTTAATAGCTTCTGTCATCAACAGACTCCCCCTAAGCTGATGTATCCAATCACCAAATCTTCTAAATCGTTAGCGTTTCAGTAAACTCCAGTTTAGTCCTTGCATTGCAATCTTCAAAACTCTTCAACTTTGTCTGCAATGTAGAAAGGAGGTTCTACCATGCATCCAATCAAACTCCTCTTCACGAAACTTCTCAGCAACACACTACTACAATCTGTATACTATAAAACAAACATATCGAGAAACCATAAGAATTTTTGAACACAAGTTAAACAAATTATTATTATTCAAGAGATAGTAAAACTGTATTACAGATTAAGCACTTCTCAACTCAAATCACATACTTAAAATGTTAAACACCATGAACCTACAAGATCTAAAATGTTGAACTCATCTTCTAACTCTGTCTCCCCCTATCGGTAACAACTCCTCCATGAAAAACCAATATCCATACAGTAAGAATTTACAAGAAAATGAAATATTTTTGGAATTTTTTAATTTTCTGAAAGCAAATTAATAACAAAAGAATAAACACTCTGTTTTTGTGAGAATCACTAGTAAGAAGATCATATCAGCAACATCAAACTGTTTTCACACTATTCAATAATTCTATATGCAATATTCATGAAAAGCAGTTCAAGACAATTACCAGTATTGTTTATCCACTTAAACAAAATACATGAACATTTCAAGTACCATTACCTAGTGATATGATTAGATAATATTTACTGATATACTAGTGTGTCCCACTTCAGGACATACCCCCACGATCAAGGTATGCAAAAAAATTTATCGTAGTAGGTGAGTATACCAAAATTCATCCTTTTGAATTACAACGTTAGATAATTGGTGATCAGGTCAGTACTTCCGTACAGCAAAGAGACCAATATCCAACGAGGGTTAGGGTAAATACCGAATTTTGGTACCAATAATTGCAATTTGCACATTTGAATGACTCTCTAGGAGAGCTTCATCAATTTTTGGGATTTGGCATTTTAGCTCTTTTAAGATATCCTGGTTGTTCCTAGGTCAGCATATATCTGGATCCAGCAGAAGGACAACCTTGATACCCCGGATGAAGTAAAGATATAATGACCTAAAACCTCAGATTTTATCAATCTATCAACGCAAGATTTAAGGTTATAAAACCATATGCCACTGATATGTTACCCACTCATACACTGTCTATTATATTTGTATCACAAAGGTAAGTTGATTATTTCATGCTTTTTGCCTACAGGTACATCATATGATGAAGCTGCCATAACACTTAAGAATTTTAATTTTAATTTCAGTGTGACAGTCTAACTTGCTGATGTACTATCATTTCTTCTTTTCCACACAGTGAAAACTCATTTTTGATTTTCTAGTTTTTATGTGTTTAATTTTTGATAAGCAATAAATTATTTACATAAAAACTTTTATGGAAAAAAATGGTTATTCAGGATTCCTCATCCCGTTGAGTTCGACTAAATGTTCAAAACAAGCCCTGTCAAAAGCTTTTGTGTAAAGATCTGCCAGGTTATCAAGTGTGTCGACTCGATGCAGTTCAATTAATTTCTTTTCAGCACAATCCCGTTTAAAATGATGACGAATGTCAATATGTTTTGTGCGACTGTGTTTTACGGGATTGTTGGTGATTGAAATAGTGGCATTATTGTCTATCATAATTGTAGTACGAGTGAAATTCAAACTGTAATCGTGCATCTATTGTTGGATCCAGAGAACCTGAGAGCAACAGCTACCTGCAGCAATATATTCAGCTTCACACATCGAGGTAGACACGCAAGACTGCTTCTTGCATTGCCATGACACGAGCCTCCCTCCTAAGAACTGACAACCACCTGTGGTAGACTTCCTTATTGATTTGCATCCTCCAAACTCCGAATCAGTGAAGGCAACAAACTTCAAATCACTTGCAGGTGGATACCATAACCCAAGTTTAGGTTTCCCCTTCAAGTAACGAAGAATCCGCCTCACGTTTTCATTTGGGACTCCTTTGGATTCGCTTGATATCTGGCACAAAGACACACTTCTAACATGATGTCAGGTCTTGAAGCAGTCAAGTACATCAGAGAGCCAATCATGGCCCTATATTGAGTTGGATCAACATTCTCCACACTCTCATGATCTGGACCAAGATTGTGATTCTCACATATAGGTATATTGAAAGTAGCGCAATCTTCCATTTTGAAACGAGACAAAATGTCATACACATACTTCGTCTGATGTATAAACATCCCATCCTTCTTCTGTTCAACTTGTAAACCCAGAAAGTAAGATAGCTCATCCATCGCACACATCTCAAACTTGCTCTTCATAACCTCCTCGAAAAATGATGTCATCTACGTGTACCTGTACCAGGAGAAAGTCTTCCTTCTTCCTTTTAATGAAAAGTGTACTGTCAATTTTACCTCTTTCGAAACCATTTTTAACAAATGTGCTAACAGTGTCTCATACCACGCCCTGGGTGCCTGATGCAATCCATACAATGCCTTATCAAGTCGATAGACTCGATCTCGATAGTCTGTATCAGTAAACCCATCTCGTTGTCAGACATACACCACTTCTTAGACTTTCCCATAAAGAAACGCACTCTTCACGTCAAGTTGGTAAACTCTAAAGCCCTTGAATGAAGCAAAAGCTAGGAATAAATGAATTGCTTCCAACCTTGCTACTGGTGCAAACACCTCATTGTACTCAATCCCTTCTTGATGATTGAACCCTTTAACTACCAACCGAGCCTTATTCCTTATTACGATCCGTCGGTCATCTTTCTTGCACTTGAACACCCACTTAGTGCCTATTTCCTTCTCTCCGTCAGGCAAGTCAACTAGCTCCCAAACCTTGAACTTCTTAAACTGCGCTAGTTCCTCTTGCATAGCTTCAACCCAACAGTTGTCTTTTAGAGCCATATGAACATTCTTCGGCTCCTCTTGTGCAATAAAGCAGCTATACAAACACTCGTTTATCATCCCAGTCTTCTGAATCGTAGTAAACAAACAGGAACCTTCGAGCACACCTCTTCTTGTTTGAACACCTGCAGCAGCATCACCAATGATGTTTTCAACTGGATGATCTTTGTTTACACGTGTGGTAGCAATGGTGTCAACAACTAGATTATCTCCCAGATTTGATCCAACCTCCCCTAAATGTTAGCATTAGCAAATGGATTAGTGAAGTCCTCCCCCTGAATAGGTTCAGACTCACTATCACCGGAGTCCTCTAGAGCTGCACTGGAAGAAGTTTCTAGAGCATCTGTCATCGATATACTCGATCTAGGCATGAAGTCACACTCTCCATCTTCACTGATCACATATTGGATCACTTGAGACTCATCTGCATTTGAAACGTCGGGAATATTAAATGATTTAAAGACACTATAATAATCATATAATATAGAAGGACCACTCATTCATTGTTGAGGTTAATATGATTTCCATGTTAAACACAACCTCAATTTTACCAGTTTTTAGGTTAAAAACCCTTTTATTCGGTGTTCCAGGCATATAGCCTAGAAAGTAACCCTCATCAGCTACCTCACCAAATTTTTGTTTATCTTTATTTCGCACAATGGTGCAGGGTAATCCAAATGGTTCAAAGCCTTTTAAGTTTGGTTATCGTTAAACACTAGTTCGTGACATCTTTTGTTATACGAATAACCATCAAAACTTTGTTCAGGACATAACAAGCTGTGTTCACAGCTTCTCCCCAAAAAAGAACTCGAAGCTTTGAATCAGATAGCATAGTCCTTGCGGCTTCAATCAACGTCCTGTTTTTCCTCCCAGCGACTCCATTCTATTGAGGTGTATGAGGTGCAGAAAACTGATGTTCGATTCCTTTGCGAAGACAACAAAGATCCAGAATCCGATTCTTGAAATCTGTACCATTATCACTCCTTATCCTCTTGATCCATGCATCATGGACATTTTCCAATTTTGCAAAAAGATCTATCAGCATCTCTATTGTCTCATCTTTTGTACCTAAAAAGAAAACCCATGAATATCGTGAGTAATCATCGGTGACAACTAAACAATAGTACTTTCCACCTATGCTCCTTACATTCACCGGACCGAATAGATCCATATGAAGTAATTCATAAGGGGCATCTATGGAATTTACTGTTTTAGACTTGTGAGGTTTCTTATGTTGTTTTCCCTTTTGACATGGAAGACAATTATCTTCCACGTGAAACCTCTGCACTGGAACCCCTTCCACTAAACCATTTTTAATAATATAGTTCATTTTTCGATAGGGGAGGTGGGCCATGTGTCTATGCCACAACAATGAGTCAGCCTCAGATGTTTTTGATAGTAAACACGCCACCACAGTGGAAGAATCCTTAGCACCCATGTCCATGACATAAGTGTCGTTTCACCTTGGCGCTCTCATCACTAACCAGTCATCCGGTATCACTAAACCAGGTTTCAACACCAAAGCTTCAGACTTAGTAAAGTGGACAATGTGACCCTTGTCGTAGACTTGAGACACGCTCATCAGATTGTGCTTCAGCTGCTCAACATAGTTCACTTTGTCTAGTGTAATCTTCCCGTTGGTCACTTTTCCTCGACCTGTAATGTGCCCTCCATTAGCACCTGCAAAACTCACATAACCACCATCTATATTCTCAAACTCTGTCAGCAACCTCGCATCCCCCGTCATGTGCCTGGAGCAGCCACTATAAACATACCACAAGTTGATAATCCTCCTTAGCAGCTCCTACACAACCCAACAAAATTAGTTAGATTGGGGGACCCAAGCCTTAATGGTCTTGGGTCTTCCAGATTCATCAACCACAGGGACATCCATCCAGTATCCATCACTCCTAACATGAGTCTTAGATCTTAGACCTGTTGATGGAAATGGTTTTTGATTTCCACTAGGTCTCTGGTCCTGAGGTTTCCTAAACATGTTTGGACTTTGTGACCTTTGGAAATTAAGATTTTGGTTCCATGAATTTTGATGATAATAATTTCTAAAGCCATTGTTATAAAAATTTCGATACCAACATTCTGGTATCGAGTTTGTTGTTGACCTTGACTTCTGAAATTATTTGATTGACCATTAAAGTTATTCATTCTTGGTGAACTACTTCTAGGTCTTTCATATCTGCCTGATGTAGATGCATGCTGAAATCTTTGTTGATTTCTTTGAAAATGAGGAACTCTGTGAGTTCCTTTTTCAGCCTTATCTACACCAACAACAATACTTTGTTGCTTGGTAGCAGATATCTTGGTGAGTTATGAACCTTCTTCTCACCATCATCAATTTTCTCTGGTGATTTCTCTCTCTGTCTCTCACTCACCTGTGCTTCACTCTTTTTGTTAGGACAACAACTAGCTACATGTCCCTTTTCATGACATTTGAAACACGATTTTCTAGCCGAACACTTCTTAATTGAAGCCTCTTGCTTAGATTCATAAGATGATGATGATGATGATGATGATGATGCCTTTGAAGGATCTTGTTTAGTTTGCTTAATTTCTAATTTTTCTTTGTTTTTTTTTTTATCAAACTGCACATTAGACTCTTTTGTAATAATAGTGACCTCTTCTTTCATATCACTCCCTTTAACGAAATCAACCTTTTTAACAAAAGTTTGCTTTTGATTTTTAGAGTGTCTATTCTTTGTTTTCGAAACTGGTTCCCTGTTATTATCCTTCTTGGCATTCTCAGAACATCAACATTACCTGATATGGAACTACCAGGTGTAGTTGACACAAAGTCTGTAAGCTCTTCTTCATCTAGCAAGAAAGAATAGTCGTGACCAAGAGGTGGTGGAACATCATTTAAACCTTTGCAACCACACATGTCTTGTCATTACTCTTCTTCATGCCTGATTTAGTTTCTTTTCAAGTTCACAAATTGTGCTTCAGACAAGTCTTTGCATTTTCAGAAATTTCTTTGTTTTTCTCACTCATCGTATCATGAGCTAAGTCAATAACTTGAAGTTTTCATTAAGCTTACATGTTAGAATATTGATTTCTTCTTCATAACCTTTAAATTTCTTCAAATATAATGACTAATTTCATTTTACAAAAAAGTTTGATTCTTTTAGGTTTGAGAGCTCATTAACCAGACTTTGGTTTTGTTTTGTGAATGTGTCAAGTTCACTTTACAGTTCACGAAATTTTAAACAAACAGAACTACCAGAGTTAGAATGTACCTTTCCTGTTGATTTGCTTAGATCGGCCATGAAAGCGGCAAAATCCACAGCCATCTTCTTCTCTGCAGCATTCTGTTCTTCATCAGCTTTTTCAGCTACCTTCTCTCGCTCTGCCTCAGCATCAGTTCTCACTTCTTCATCAACCACTAGAGCTATCTCAGCCATGAACGCCTGTGAGGCATTGTTATCACCTGCCAGATGAACACTCAAATCATAAGAACCCTCTATAGCAATGGAATCAGGGCCTTTGATCCAGTGTTGGTTCACGCATTCATGTTGCTTGAACCATGACCAAGAGAATCTTGAAAGGGTGAATTAGAACGAGATTCAGTTTTTGGTCGTTGACATTCTCTAGCGAAATGTCCGTAGTTTTGACAATTGTAACACTTCACTTTAGACTTGTCAAAACCCACACTCTTTCCAACGAACTTCCTGCCCCTTCTGTTCATGAACCTCTTTACTCTTCTAGAGATCATGGACATCTGCCATTGTAAATCCATCTGCTCCAGGTCATCAGAGTCGATCGGAACATAATCTTCACCAAACGTAGCAGGATCAGATATTTTTCCATGAATGTAGTTCTCGTACGTGGCAATAAAAGAAGCAAGCAATGTCAGATGATCTTTATCACTTTTGACACTCAGAGGCATAGACTTAGTACTGTTGTTTTGTCTCTTTGCCCCTAACGAGCCTCCTGAAGCAGCAACAAAACATACTTCACCATCAGAATTTGTCACGATCTGCTCAGTTTCACATGAGAGAAACGCAGTTGCACTATCACTTGAAGCATTGTTGGTAGATGAAGGTGTAAGTCCTTTATAAATCCCCGTATCTTGAACCTGGTCATAACCCGTTTCCTTCTTCTTCATATTGAGCGCATAAGCTCTCACTTTCCCAACAACCTCTTCTAAGTCTTTAGTTTCGTAGACAACTTCACCCTTTATCATCAAAGTATAAATATCCTACTTTGTAGGTAAAGCATCCAGCAACTTGTCGTTTATCTCCACATCCGTGTATCCCTCTGTGTCATAATTGTCCATTTCTGAATCAGATGATAGTATCTCGTGATAATATCTTCAAGGGATTCAATCCTCATGCCTTTAAACACAACAAATTATTTCTTCAGCAGATCCACCTTGTTCTTCTTCACATCAGTATTGCCCTCATACATATTCTCTAGGGCATCCCAAATCTCCTTTGACGTAGTATAACGCTTGAATGTATGTTTGATGCCATCAGGTAATGACATCTTTATAGCAGCTAAGGCTTGCTTCTAAGACTCATACATCCTTTTCTCAGCTTCTGCAATGTTCACATAAGTAGTAACCCGTTGTCTCCCCTCAAAGTCATGTGTTGGGTTAGCGTACCCATCTTGAATACAGATCTACATCTGTGTCCTGATATTCAATGTACGACTGAAACATGTCCTTCCATGTTAGATAATTCTCAAAATTCAGCATTTTTGGAGGTTTGTTAGTTGTGCCAGCCTCGTGATCCATTCTTAACAGTTCATTTAGGTTAGACATATTCGACATTTTTACTGAACCGGCTCGTTAAAAACGTTAAAACTTGTCCAAAATGAGTGGTTACCAAATTATACTGTTAGATATCCAAAGACCAAATATAAGCTGTTGTCACAAATATGCACCAACACCAGTTCAACACTCTAAAATGAAACATATTGAAATTCGACACCACTTTATCTATGATTGCCAGGAGAAAAAGTTGGTTAGACTTGAAAAGATCCACACTTATAAACAAAAGGCAGATTTTTACACCAAGGCTCTTAATAAAATTACATTCAATATCTTTTGAAACTTAATGGGTTGAAAAATCTGACATCATGGGGGTTAAGAGGATGTTGAATTTGAGGGGGATGACGACTTGACGTGATCCTCATCGGTTTAGTCATGTTTTAGTGTATTAGAATTTCTTTCTTTAAGAACAAAAATCCAAAATTATGTTTTTGATTTTACAGGGAGAAATATTGTGGAAAATACAAAAACATATAAAAATTTGAAAAACGTACAAAAACATAAAAACACAAAATGAGTTTTCGTGTGAAATAGAGAAAATGATAGTAAATCAGTGAACTGTCACAGTATGCTAAAGAAATATAGTGTCAAAATGTTTAAACAAGTCTCACTAATGATGTGCTAGTAGGCTTCGCACATTCAGTAGATTTTTTCCGAGATATAAACTTTAAGAAAAACTTCTCTAGGATATATGGTCTTTGTACACCGAAATTTCATTTGAGAGATTGCTAGATTCTGAGATACTAGGTCTTTATAGATAATTGATATATGGGGTATTATACAAGTTCTTCTGATTTTGTGTTAGCAATGGCCTAGAACTTGTAGAATACTTTTGATTTTACACCCGGAAACTACAGCATATTGTAAGCAACGAAAGATCCAACAATTGTAGTCAAAAGGTTCTAGATTGGAACACTACTTTTAAGTCGGGACTTCATCTCTGTCTATACGGTGGTACTAATCTGAGCTCTCAAGGTTTCACACTACCCAGATACAGATATCAGTTAGGTCATATTCACCTATAAGATGAAATCGAGGAAATCTTGATACGGTAGTATTGTGAGGGGGGAAACACGGTTAAATCAAGTTCTTAATATTACCTAACGTATCTCGGAGCAATTAAGAAATGTGTAGAAGTTTAAGTGGACAAGAATACTGACAATTTAAATGTATTTGTTTAGATCTTTAAGTCTAAATCAAGGTCAACGGTACTAGTAATATGTCTCAAAAACTGATATAATCCTTTAACACAAACTCACAAAAAAGAATGTAAATATGTTTGTACATAGATTTTGCATTTCGTTTTAGAAAATCCCAAAAATTTTCAGTGTGGTTTAGCATAAACTTTGGAAAAATCAAAAAGATTTTATTTTTATCTTAATTTCGAATACCGATGATGGAAAGCAAATCTTCAAAGTCCAAAGATGATGTATGCTGAAGAAAATCTAGAAGACAATGGGTTGGGAGCTTATCTAAAATGAGAAAAAGTTTTGAAACGATCAAATGTTCATTAATTTGAAACTTAACATTGTCTAAAAATACGTCAGTTTGTTCATAAAGTGTTCAGCCAAGGTTGACAAACAAATCAGTTAACCAGGGTCATTAACTTGGACTTGGTCAAATAATTCAGTCGTTAAAACTGGATAAAATGAAAAAGTTGGAAAATATTTGAAAATTTGGTATCCACTTCGTACAAAGAGGATCACTCCGCACGAAGTGAACCACTTCGTACGAAGTGAAAACCTATCCTTATAAATAGTAGATACATCGCATGAAGTGTACAAAACTATTTGTAAGAACTGAGTTATACCTTTGTGCGATCTGAGTGTTTTTGAGCGAATTTGAACGAAGTGCTGCCAAAATTTACATTGTGGAAGTTGATTTACACACCTCTAACAATGGTGAAAGTATTTGACCATGAATTGAATGAGAAAACACTAGTTTTGGCACCGTGGAGATTAAAACTTAGATCAAGGAAAAACTAGCTAGCCAAATCTAAAATTGAATATAAAATAGGGCTTATCAGCATGTATAGAATCTATTAGAACCATCAATTTAACAAGATCATCAAGTTTGATAATATGTGCTCAAAACCGTCGTTGGGACGAAGTGGCACTTCGTACGAAGTGAAAATTGGTAAATGTTCAAGTACCACTTCGCACAAGGTGCTTATGTTCGAAAATGTTTATTATCTTTATTCACTTCGTACGAAGTGGAAAATACCACTTCACACCTAATGCACTTCGCACCAAGAGTTAGAATATTTTTCCTATAATTTTCTAAGTGTTAAGGTTTTAAATGTTTATTGATAGTTTTTCGTATCAAAAGAAGTCGTTGTTTGAGAAACCGCATAATACATGTTGTTTATTAGATGAAACTATTCCTGAGATAGCTTCGTTTAAAGAAGTACTTGAGTTTATGGGACGCGTATTAGTGACGAAAGCTCTAACTCATCCGCATAAGGTTTATAGGTCCCATATCAAACGATTCTAGAATGCTACAAGATATGTCAAGAAACCAAGCGCATTCATTCGGCAGTTAAGATTGGTGAAGAGGAATTTGAGGTAAAGATTACGGAAGAGTTAATTTGAAGGGTTTTAGATTTGAAGGATAAAGATGATGATCCTACGGGCTACCCATAGAGAATGGTCAAGGGATGTTTCTATCGAATGGGGTATTAAGGCCATGTGAATTCCCCAAATTTCAACAAAGTGAATCTTAGTAGACCGTATAAGTTCTTTGTACATTCTATCATTCATGCTTTCGGTCATAGAAGGACGGTTACGATGATAATCTCGATTACAAGATGTGTATGGTTACTGTACTTACACTGAATTGGACATATAACTTTACAAAGTTAATCTTTGATCAAATGGCATCAAACACTACAATGGAGAAGTTTCTTCAATACCCGAGGTTTGTACAAATGATGTTGGATGACCTGTTTGCAAATCTGGAAAAGAAAGAGGAAGATAAGCTGAAGTTGACTCATATGGATAAAGAAACAATGATTAGATTGAATATGTATTTAAAAGAAGATTCAGAGCCTGTTGCAAAGCTAGTGTTTGGAGCAATTAAAGATAAACCTATATGGCACCACCAAAAGGTAACTGAAAAGATACTAGTGGATTTGAAAAGGATGAAGCAGAGTGTCTTGAAGATCTTAATCCAAGGCGTAGAAGTTGGTATGAGAAGGGGGGAAAGAAAAGGAAAAGCGCGACTCCAAAGAGGAAGCCTATACAAGCTCGCCAACGTGCAACAGTTCAAACTATGTTAAGAGACAAACAATCTGATGAAGAGACACCTGTGAATGATCTAGTGTCTATGAATGATCCAGTGTCTGTGAATGTGAATTTGAATGTGCATGATCATGAGGTGAATGTTGAGAAAATTGTTGCTGAAGCCGAGAAAGAGGTGGTCGAAGGTGATAATGAGGAAAGTTCAGATGATAGTATTGATCTAGAGATCGAAGCAGCAAAAAAAACATGAAGAAGGGCGATTACAACAACGTAAATGTAAGGAAGTTGGTGATGATGATGTTTCGTATGTTCCTTCAGAGACTGAAGTGGTGATTGAGAAGCCAGTCTGGAAAACAAGACGAGCTAAGAGCAAAGCGTCTAAGGTTCAAAAGAAGACACTAGGGTCCTGCAGCCAGAAAAGCACGACCTAAGTATAAAAAGTCTAGGAAGACACCTAAGGAGAAAGTTGTTACTGCTTCAGAGAATGTTGAGTCTGTTATTCCACCTACACCACCACACGAACAACAACCACCAATCACACCACCATTTATCACATCACCATTACAATAACCACCTACATCATCACAAAGGTTATAACACCATAACCATCTGCAACACCTAAACAACCAACACCTCAAGCACAACAGAGAACGCCACAATCAGATCAAAGACGCCAATCTTTCCCAATAGATATGTTTGGTGATATTCCTGATACTCAGTATGAAGGAGGGTTAGACGGTGATTTCTTTAACAATACTTAAATTACGGAGTTAGAAAGTAGGACCAAGTAACCGGAAGATGATTGAAAAAATCTAGAAGCGGTGTTATCAAGCTTTCTTTTAGAAAATGCACGATTGAGAAGGTTGATTGTTGATTATGAAGCCGAATGAATTCGAAGTGATAAAAAGATGGATATGTTTCAGAAGATCATATTCAAAAAGTTGGGCATAGACTTTGAAGCTGAATCTGAGCTAATCGAAATTGGGGAACCAAAAACCAAAGCTGCTGAAAGAGCGTGAAAAGCTAAAGAAGAGACTGCAGTGTTGGGAAAAGGAAAGAACAAAATTGATGATGTTCCTATTATTGTGCCAAATGAGCCTGAACCGGAAACAGAAGTAGTTGTTGAGACTGAAGCTGAGGTGGTTATACCAATGGAAACTGAAAAGGAAGTTGAAGTTGAACCAGAAATCAACTATGTGTTTGTGGGTGAGTCTGTTGATGTAACTGTAATCTCCACAAGGTACCACAATATTTGGATAAAATAATAGGGATACATAAATTGATGCTGAAGTTGATGCTTTTGGCCAAAATGAAGAGGATGATGATGTTCATGGTGAGGGTGATAAAGATAATAAAGATAAGAAAGACGATGATGACAAACCCAGGGTGGAACAGGTGTGAAAGTCGCAGATGCGAAAATGAATGAATCTTTTGATTATGAGACTTATTTGTTAGATAATGTGAATGAAGAAATGGAAGCTGATAGACAGGGGGAGACGAAGGATCCTGTGAATGATGCTGAGCAATCTGGAATCCTCACAGTTGCACCACTAATAGTTGTTCCGGATGTGCCAAAGCCGAATATTTTCTACTTAGAACATGATGTTGAAGAGGGAAATTTGTACATAATTACACTAAGGAAGAAATTGCCAAAATGCTGGGTGTAGACGGAGAATCTTTTGAGTTTGATTTCGAAAAAGAATTAAACAACATCAGTGCTTCAAAACTCGAATATTACATGTATAAGTATGTAGTTGAAGCTGATAATTACTACCGGGTTGTCGTGGAGGATGATTCTGATGACAAAATAGAGAAATATATCGGTGAAGGTACAGATGACTTCCCAACCTTCCAAGAGATGTTCAATGAAGCTACAGATAAATTGTTGAAGTGTTGAGTTGAAGAGACAGTGAAAGAAGGTTGTGTGCCTAAGAGGTATCAAAAGAAGAGATTGCTAAAGCTAAGAAGATTTGGTTTAAAGAATTACCCAAAGAAAGGAAGTTCAAACGTCCACTAGCTTTCTTTACATGTGACCAAGACGAATCGTTGGGGATGGATTGAAGATTTGTACATATATGCGATCAAGAGGGAATTTGGAGTATAGTATTTTTGATACTTGTCTGATATCAAGACGTTATCATTTTGGCATGTCGAAGAATTGGTGCAAACTAAGATGATAAACTATGAGATGAAGCTACATGATCAACAATGGTGGAAACAGATCAAGTATGACGTTGTTCATGGTTTCAATTACTAGAAACCTCATATACCGAAAAAGAAATTCAAGATTGATCATGTTACAAAAGAGAAGGATGTAACATTGATAGTAAAACGTCCTCGTGCTATGAAGAATATGCCATTGAAGAAAATCCAACAAGATTTCTATGAATTCTTGAAGTGGTTGCAATGTGATGAAAAAACAGGTGAGGCAGTGATAGTGTTGAAGATTGAAGGTTTATGGAGAACGATACGCATACTAGACCCGATGTGGCTAGTTAACTGTTCAGAGAAAGATATAGAGTGTTTGTTCTTCAACAAGATACGTTACGAAGTTAGAGAGAAAACTCAAGCGATGCAGTATCAGGGAGTGATCAATGTTTGCTATGCTCATGGGATTAACTCCGGAAAGATGAGGCAATCAAAATGGAGAGAGTTGACGTAAAGAATTTATGAAAGAAATTAGAAAGGAAGAACAGATTGTTGAAATGATGAAGAAAGTTGCAATTAGAAGATTTCAATTTATCAAGTGGGCACCATCTACTGAACAGAACTGAAGAACGAAGAAAGCCAAGGAAGAAATTCTTTGGACACTGACTGTTAAAGTTATAAAGATCTTGAAGACTGATCAAGACTGCGTCAATATCTAAGGGAGAGTTTGTTGTTGCAGAATGTTTATAGCCTACGTCTTAGGGTCATGTCATGTATGTAATAGGGATTTGATGTTAGATTTTGTGATTAATTGTATGTAATAGGGCTACTTCGCACGAAGTGATAGCCACCTCGTACGAAGTGAAGCTCACTTCGTATGAAGTGACCAACTCGTACGAAGTGGCAAAGGCCAACTCGCATGAAGTGTTCATGTCTATAAATAGGTGAGTTGTGGTCTTGGTTAGCTAGCTGTTTTGTTGCATGTGTAGGCAAAGCCCTGTCTAGTTAGTTTTAAAATTGTAAACGTTGAACGATATTAATGAAAAGGAGCATTTAAACAGTAACGATCATATTGTCAATATTTAATCATAAATTCCGCATATTTGACTTGATCTCATGTTAGGTGACATGAAGACGCCTTATGATATAGTTGAAGGATAGAAACCCTCTTTACAACATTTCCGCACTTTTGGTTGTCCGTGTATTCTCCTAACTATGGATGACAAAGGTAAATTTGAAGCAAGAGTAGATCCATGCTATTTTATCGGCTATGCTAAAAACACCACATATCGAGTATACAACAAGATCAAAAAGCAGATCGTGGAGACGTTCTACGTGGATTGGGTGGAAGAAAATCCCAAAGACACTCGAATTGGACCTGATTGGTTATATGATTATTCTTCCTTGTCTAAGTCATTTAATATTCTATCTGATATGATTGTTACTTCAGATGTGTAAAGTATAATGATACCTAATTCTGTTGTCGCTGAAGATGATGTCGTGCAGTTACAAGACGCTTTCAAGAAACTTACTATGGATCCACTAGGATTTCACGAAGTTGCTACTACTCTGCATCCTTCTTCACCTGTTCAAAAGCCCGTTCCTGAATCTACATCAACAGTTACTCCTGATGATGCAGTTCACAACGCAGAAACCTCCACAGAGCAAACTATTGCTGGTCCTTCAAATGCAAACATTCAAGGAGCTTCATTGTTTCCGGAGCAGATTCCATCAGATTGCATTATGGATCTACCAATGATTAACAATACTGCTGCATCAAATGAGGGGAGACGACTTGGATTGTATCCAAAATTTTTTCAAATCTGCAACCAAACTTGTAGGCTCCTGCTGTGGCAATTCCATAGCGTGTTTAGATAAACCATCCAATTACAAACGTTATTGGTCCTGTAATTGCTGGTGTACAGACCCACAGTAGATCAGGATACATTAACATGTTTATATTCATGCTTCATTTCACAAATTGAGCCTAAGAACATTGATGTTGCTTTGCAGGAACTTGGATGGATCGATGCAATGCTCGAAGAGCTCAATCAGTTTGAAAAGTTGGTGTATGGAAATTGGTGAAACTGCATCAAGGAAAACGTGCTCTTGGAACACGGTAGGTTTATAGGAACAAACAGGATGATACTAGAGTGATAATAAGAATCAAAGCACAATTAGTTGTTCAAGGTTTCAAGTAGATTGAAGGTCTGGATTACGACGAAGTGTACGCTCCCGTAGTAAGACTTGAAGCCATTCTCATCTTCTTTGCATATGCATCTCACACGGGATTCATCTTTTATCAAATGGATATCAAGACAACGTTTCTGTACGGGAAGGTCAAGGAGGAAATTTATGTTGCTCAACCCCCTGGGTTTGCGGATTCAAAGAAGCAAGGCTATGCCACAAGTTAGATGAAGCTTTGTATGGACTGCACTAAGCACCTCGTGCATGGTATGCAACCTAAACATATCATCTGCTTGCACATGGATATACCCGGGGGACAATAGATCGAATGCAAGGAATTCGAGGAGGTAATGAAGAAGAAGTTCGAAATGAACTCATCGGATGAAATGAAAATGTTCCTTGGTTTGAAAGTTCGTCAAAGCAGTCAAGGAATTTTAATTCAACAAAGAAAATACGTTCACGAAGTTCTTGCAAAATTCGTCATGACAGCTTCTAAGCCGATGGACTCCCCCATTGCTAAACGACCACTACTAAATGAAGATGCTGAAGGCAGTTTGGTCAATCCAACATTGAACCGTGTAGGTCCCCTAATCTGTATGGATCTTCACGAAATCGTATATCCAATCTAGAGTACGGAATCCTCTAGATCAGATTATCACAGAAATACGAGTAGGAACAGAAATCACAATAAACCCAATCTTTATTGATTATCTATCACAACGATTACAATCAATCTAGATCCCACGAATTCATCCAATCCAATCTCTCCACGAATTCTCTCAACTCTCTCTGAAGTGACTAACTGAACAACCTTAACCCTAATGCTAAACCCTATTTATATAGAGAAAAGTTTGCAACTGGGCTAGGGTTTAACCACATGGGCTGCAAATTGGTCTAGGCCCAATTCACCTACCACTCCCTATAATGAGGGTCTAGTTTGGGCCAACCACTTCTAATCAACTACTACAACACTAAACCCGCTAACAGTTTATCGTTTTACTAATTACAAGATATCCAAAGACCAAATCTAAGTTATTGTCACAAGTAAGCACTAACAAACCCCCCCATGACAATTCAGTCTCTGGTCCTGAGGTTTCCTTAACATGTTTGGACTTTTTGACCTTTGGAAATTTTGGTTTTGATTCCTTGAATCTCAATGGTGATAATTTCTAAAGCCATAGTTATAAAAATTTTGACTGCCAACATTCTGATATCGAGTTTGATATTGACTTTGACTTCTGAAATTACTTGATTGACCATTAAAGTTATTCATTCTTGGTGAACTACTTCTAGGTCTTACATATCTGCCTGATGTAGATTCAGGCTGAAATCTTTGTTGATTTCTTTGAAAACGAGGAACATGGTGAGTTCCTTTTTCAGCCTTATCTACACCAACCGCAACACTCTGTCGCTTGGTAGCAGATGTCTTCAGTGAGTCAGAAACTTCTTGCTCACCATCACAATCTTTTCTGGTGATTTTTCTCTCTTTCTCTTAGTCACTTTGCTTCATTCTTTTTTTAGGACAGCAGCTAGCTACATGTCCCTTGTTGTGACATTTGAAGCACGATCTTCTAGCCGAACACTTCTTAATTGAAGTCTCTGGTTTAGATTCATCAGGTGACGATGATGTCCTTGAAGGATCTTATTTAGTTTGCTCAATTTCTGATTTTCTGTGTTTTTATTTTTAGTAATACATGATTGACTCTCTTTCAATAACAATGGTCTCTTCTTTAACAAAATCAACTTTTTTAACAAAAATTTACTTTTTTTACGGTGTGTATTCTTTTTTTCAAAACCGCCTCCATGTTATTATCCTTCTTGTCATGTTCAAACACATCAACATTCCCTGATGTGGAACTACTAGGTGTAGTTGACACAAAGTCTGTTAGCTCTTCTTCATCTTGCAAGAAAGAATAGTCTTGACCAAGAGGTGGTGGAACTTCATTGAAACCGTTGAAGCCCAAACTTGTCTTGTCATTACTTTTCTTCAATCCATTCATCATGTGTTTCATAACCAAAGATGAATCTCTGAATTGATTCAATTTCTTTTCATGTTCACAAATTTTCTGTTGTGCTTCTGACAACTCTTTGCATTTTTAGAAATCTCTTATGTTTTCTCACTCATCGTATCATGAGCTAAGTCAATAATTTGAAGTTTTTCATTTAGTTTATAAGTTAAAATATTGATTTCTTCTTCATAACCCTTAGTTTTCTTCAAATATAATGACTTATTTCTTTTTACGAAAAAGTTTGATTATTTTACGCTCGAGAGCTCATTTACCAGACTTTGGTTTTGTTTTATTAATCTGTCAACTTCACTTTGCAGTTCATGACATTTTAAGCAAACAGAACTATTGGAGTTAGAATGTACCTCTCTTGTTGATTTGGTTAGATCAGCCATGAAAGCAGTAAAATCTGCAACCATCTTCTTATCTGCAGCATTCTGTTCTACATCGGATTTCATGTTTTCAATCGTCTGATCATCATCAACTTTTTCAGCTACAGTCTCCAGCTGTACCTCAGCATTAGCCTGTACTTCTGCATCATCAACTAGTGCTATCTCAGCCATGAACGCCTGTGTGGCATTGTCATCGCCTTCCAGATGAACACTCCAATCATAAGAACCTTCTCTAGCAGTAGATATCAAGGCTTTTGGACCAGTGTTAGTTGATGCATTCTAGTTGCTTGATCCATGACAAGGAGAATCTTGAAAAGATGAGTTAGAACAGATTCAGTCTTAGGTCTTTGACATTCTCTAGAAAAGTGTCCATAATTTTGACAATTGTAACACCTCACTTTAGACTTGTCAAAACCTACATTCTTTCCAACGAACTCTCTGCCCGTCCTATTCATGAACTTCTTCACTCTTCTAGAGATCATGGCCATCTGCCATTGTAAATCCATCTCCTCTAGGCCATCAGGGTCAATCTGATCATAATCTTCATCAAAAGTAGCCGGATCAGATATTCTCCCATGAATGTAGGTCTAATATGACGCAATGAATGAAGCAAGCAAGGCCAGATGATCGTCAGCAACCTTGACACTGAATGGCATAGACCTTGTACTGATGTTATTGTTGCTAGCTTGTTGTCTCTTTGCCCCTAATGACCCTCCTAAAGCAGCTACAAAACATACATCACCATCAGCATTTGTCACAACCTGCTCATTTTCACATGAGAGAGACACAGTTGCTGAATCACTTGAAAGCATTGTTGGAGGACGAAGAAGGAATCCCTTTATAAATTCCTGGATCTTGAACCTGATCATATCCAGTTTCCTTCTTGTTCATGTTGAGCTCATAAGCTCTTAGTTTTCCAACAACCTCTTCCAAATCTTTATCTTCATAGTCAGCTTCACCCTTTATCATAAGAGTATAAATATCCCATTTGGCAGGTAAAGCATCTAGCAACTTATCATTTTTCTCAACGTCAGTGTATCCCTCTATGTCATAGTTATCCATTTCTGACATTAGATGATAGTATCTCATGATGATATCTTCGAAGGACTCATTTCTCATGCCTTTAAAGACAACAATTTGCTTCTTCAACAGGTCAACCTTGTTCTTCTTAACATCAGGATTTCCCTCATACCTCTTCTCTAGAGCATCCCACACCTCCTTCGAAGTATTATATCGCTTGAATGTATGATTGATGCCATCAGGTAACGACATCTTTATTGCAGCCAGGGCCTTCTTCTCTGACTCATACATTATCTTATCAGTCTATGACATGTTTACATAAGCAGTGACACGTTGTCTGCCTTCAAAGTCATGAGTTGGGTTTACGTACCCATCTTGAATACAGATCCAAATCCGTGTGTCCTGATATTCTATGAACGCCTGAAATCTATCCTTTCATGTAAGGTAATTCTCTACCTTCAACATCTTTGGCAGTTTGTTAGTCGTGCCTCTCTCATGCTCCATTCTCATAAATTCGTTCAAGTTTGACATATTCGACATTTTTACCGAACCGGCTCACTAAAGACGTTAAAAAATTTGTCCGAAATGTGTGATTACCAAATTGTACCTCTAGACTCGTCTCGACAATACGAATCCAATGATGTATAATGTCCAAGACCGATTTCAGGAATTTTTGTGCCTTCCGTGAAGTCGGTTTGTCAAAATTGTTTACGGGTAAATTTTATGTACGAAAACGTTTATCTCTAATTACGTTAGCTGGTTAACTTTCCACCTTTTCGAGTTGAACTCGGAATAGTACCCAATTCAGAACAGTAACTCGGATTAACAATCTGAGATGGAAATTCGGAACAAGGATCCGAGATACCAATCCGAGATGGTAATCCCGCACAGTGATCCGAAATGGTATTCGAGATGATCTGAAATCAATACCAAAAATCCGATATGCATATTATGATCCGAGATGCTTCCTAGTTTATCTGAGATGCTTCCTAATGTATCCGAAATACACTGTTTTGATCCGAGACGCAATCCGAGATGATCCGAGCTCAACACCAATGATCCGAGATGCACAGTTCTGATTCGAAATGCAAGTATTTTTTATCCGAGATGCAAATTTTCTGATCTGAGATGCTTCAGTTATCATTCGAGATGCAAGTTTTCTATTCGAAATCCTTGATGTTTATCCTAAACAGTAGCAGAAACCCTAGAACAGCCTTCAAACTTCAACAAAGCCGTCAAAAACGTCCAAAACTTCAACTTTTCCTACTATGAGATTCTGAACCGAGCAAAACAAGAGCCTAATGCTCTTATACTAATTGTAGGTCCCCTAATTCATAGGATCTTCACAGAATCGTCTATCCAATCTAGAGTACGGAATCCTCTACATAAGATTTTCACATAAATACGAGTAGGAACAGAAATCACAATAAACCTAATCTTTATTGGTCATCTATCATAACGATTACAATCAATCTAGATCCCACGAATTCCTCCAAGCCAATCTCTCTACGAATTCTCTCCCAACTCACTCTGAAGTGACTAACTGAGTAACCTTAACCCTAATGCAAAACCCTGTTTATATAGAGAAGGTTTGCAACTGGGCTAGGTTTAACCACATGGGCTGCAAATTGGTCTAGGCCTAATTCGCCTACCACTCCCAATAATGAGGGTCTGGTTTGGCCCAACCACTTCTAATCAACTACTACAATACTAAACCCGCTAACTACATATCGTTTTACTAAGTACAAGATATCCAAAGGCCAAATCTAAGCTGCTGTCACAAATATGCACTAACATAACGATCTATGATTGGTTCACTGATTTATTTGACTGTAAGTCAACGAGACATTATGTTTGCGGTCTGTCAATCTGCTTGTTTTCAGGCCAATCTCATCTTTCTCATCTTACTGTCGTTAAACGAATCTTTAGATACCTGAAGGGAGCTTCAAAACTTAGACTCTGGTATCCGAGAGATTCAAACTTTGATTTGTTTGGTTTTTCTGATAGTAATGTTGGAGGGACAGACATGGATATGAAGTCTACATCAGTTGGATGCCAATACTTGGGAAACAAACTCATCTCGTGACAATGCAAAAAGAAACAACTAGTGTCACTTTCAACTACCGAAGCAGAATATGTTGTAGCATCCGCTTGCTGCTCCCAGGTTATTTGGATGCAACCTCAGCTCGAGGATTAGGGTTTGACTTATCTAAACACTACTATCTATTGTGATAATGATGCCGCTATCCAAATCATCATAACCTTGTTTTTCACTCAAAACCAAGCACACTGATATCAAAGTTATTTCATTCGAGATTGCTATGACAGAGGATTAATTAAACTTGAATAGATCCATACGGATGCTAATACGACAAATCTTTTTACAAAACCTATCAGCAACTTAAGATTCAAGGTGCTTGTGGAACTTTTAAAAATGATGCGTTACACCGACTTAAAAAACAGGGTTTTTATAAATAAATTTATAAATAAATTTGCGCACATAGTATTATACTTTTGCACAAATTTAGGGGGAGATATATTCATTTTAGCGGGAGATGCATGCCAGGAAGTGAAATAAATTTCCGTACTAAAGAATTTAGTTAACACATGTAAAGTACCAGAGCTAAAAAGGCGAGGATCCACTGCGATGTGTTTATAGGCTTGTCTCTCAAAGGGTTAAAAGATGCCAAGTGACAAAATTCTACAAGCTATACATCATGTGGGCAACATATAATCGGCATATGATTTCATGGTCCTAAATCCTACATTGACAGATAGCCACGTCTGAGGCTCCAGGTCTTTATACTAGTGAGTCATCCGGGATATCAGGTTTGCCCTTCCAATTGCATCCGGATACATGCAGACCTAGGTACAGTCAGAATATCCTTAAAAGAGCCAAAATCGAAGGCCAAAACCTTAAATAGAAAAGAAATGTCATCACGAGAAAATTCCATGTGCTTGAAAAGTCAAGATACCGTATAAGGATTAAAGCCTAACCCTCGTCAGATGTTGATTGGTCACTTTGTGTTACGATGTGCTGACCTGCTCACCAACAAGTCTGACGTTGTAAAAATCCAAGGATGATCTCAGTATACTCACTTGTTACGATGAACTATTGTGCTTACCTTGATCGCGGGGGTATGCCTTGCTATCGGACACACGGATGTCATAGTATACATATATCTAATTAATCAACGAGGTTGAAGATTGAAGGCTGATGTGATAAGTTTAAGTGGACAAATATATCGGCAATCGCGTGGACCAGTCTAACTAACCTAGTGCTGAAAGTGTTCCCTAATCAGTTCAAAAGGTTTGATCCCTTGGCACTTTTCCTTATTTCATCTTTTATTATTATTTTATTACTATTATTTTTTTATAAATGCATCCCTAAGGGTTACTCAGTTGGTTGGATCGTTGACTTGAAAAGAGTTATTCAGAACAGGGAGGGAAACAAGTGGGCCCACTGCATCTCTAATAAAATTACTGTTTCGATTGGGCCCACCCATTTTGGACTGACAAACCTCTCTCGGATGGGCCCACCATTTTGAACTGGCCCACCCATCTCTTATGGATTCGAATTGGGCTATGTCTCGAACAGGCCCAATTCGAATCTATACATTGGGCATTTCGAATCATTTCTAATCATTTCGAACCCTTGACTCATTTTGGATCTCTCTCGGACAAACTATCTCGAACTCACAGGTATGATATTTCCCTTGCATCTCAGATGGAACTTAGATGCATTTAATAAGCATTTCGGATGGATCTCAGATGACTATATGCATTTTGGATGGATCTCGGATCATACAGATGCATTTCGGATAATCATCCAAAATCTGACATATTCATCCGATATGTCATGTCATCTCGAATGACTGACAAGGTTTCATTCGAATTACCTTTGAACCCTTATCCATCTGAAACACTATTGACCCAGTTCAATTCGAATCAGGTTGACCAGTTCAATCTGTTTTGAACCTTTTCATTATTTGACTGGTTCAAAATTGTTTTGAACTGTTGACCTTTATTATTGACCCCTTGACCCTTCTTTTGAACCACGTAGACTTGTTGACTTTTGACCCGTTTGATATAAGATTGAACTTAACATTTTTGTTCAGAAGTGCAAAAAATGGCTCAAAAGATGATGGAAAAGCGGAAACTCTACATGGAAGCATTTCACAATCAAGCGTGTTACTTATCGGATCCTCCTGCAGACTATTACGACACGTTTCATTGAATGATAGTCAGATTAAATTCTTGTTGTATCACACATGCTTTGAAGGTTAATCAAGTCATTTAAAAAGATATGATTCAAGATTTCTGGTTGAACGCCGAAGTTAAAAGAAGTGGTCCTGGTGGCAAAGGAATGATCGAATCCAAGATTCAGAAGAAGGATATTGTTGTTTCAGAAGCCGTGGTGGGTGAGGCATTAAAGATTGATGATTAGGCTTACCATCCAACATCATAAGATAAAGACATAGTTATTCAAGCTTTATGACGAATGAGCTACGAAGGCGCTTATCCAACAGTTTTAAAGAAGATGTTCCCGCCATATTGGAGATTTTTAGCACATCTTTTTTGCAATGCATTAGTGAGAATAAAGGTGGATTGGATCAGCTCAATCAAACCCGTCTGGTTGCATTAGTTGTTTGGTGAACAATTGGGATTACAACTTCTTGGCTTTTATTTTCGATAATATGAAGAACATGCTGGAGAATCCCAAGAAGAAGGTTTTTCTGCTCTACCTAAGATTTATTCAAATGATTCTCGACAAGAGGTACTGGATCTGATAAAAGGCACAAACTTCTTGAATCTGAAGCCTATGGGTCCAAGCTAATTTGAAGCAGCGTGCAAACAGCGAGATACGACAAAGATAAAATTCACTAGAAAGTATTCTTTGGAGAAGCATGGAAAGTTCGGTCTAGTTATGTCTGCTCCTAAACCGATAAATTCCAAGTGGCCAAAGAACACGATGTACATATTGTAGGTGTTGGAGTAAAGCCAGTGGTTGAAGTTGAGGATTCAGTTACTGATGATGAAAACACAGAGGATGAGTTGAAACATATAGAGTCAGAGAAAGCTGAGGAAACTGTTAGAGATCTGAACCTGATATCTACCGAGAATCTTGCGTCATTGCTTGCCTCGTTACAGGGCGATTCTGGGATCCCTACTCCCAAAATCGTTCTTACTTATGAAATGCAAACAGATGATGATACAATGAGAGAGCAAGAATCATGGAAGAAGCAGAGAACTGAACCTGAAACCCTGTTGACCTCAAGCCCACAAGCTCGAGTACCTTTCATTAGCCATGTATTCAAGATGCCCCCATTACAGACATGCTAAAAGCTTCTATCTTCGAAGCAACTGCTAGATCTCAACCTGGAAGTTCTAGTTGTGCTCAATTTGAAGCCGACAATTCTAGTTGTGGGTTACAGAACATGATGAAGCTGCTATGCAATACGCTGCAGAGAAGATGAAGTTAGTTGAATCAGAAAGTGATGATGATAAAACTGTGAAAGTTAAGAAGTTGCAGGAAAGAGTAATCGTGTTGGAACAAGATGCTGAGTTAAACGATGCTCAAATATCTTCTCTTCAAACACAAGTGACGATTAGGGATCAAGTAATCGAACAGCTTCAAGGTGACGTAAGTTTGTTGATGGCAGAAATTTATGAATTGAAAGCAAAGTTGGAGTAGAAGTTTGGTGTAAATTTTTGCTCATCATAACGCCAACAATTGAAGTCATTTGTTGATGGCAAAAATTTATGAATTGATCCTCGTACCAACAAGACAATGAAGTCAATCATATGGTTGCCAACAGACAAAGAAAAGATCATTCCAGCTACTCCTAAATTTCCTAAGGGTGTACTCAAGAACTTCCAGTTCTGGGCCTACGATCCAAAGATGGCTGAATCTGTGATCATAACAAAGGAAAGATCCTTCCGATTAGCTGATACATTGGATCTTATAAGCTTTCAAGAAAAAATATATCAAGATATTAGGTCAACATCATATTCGCACCAATGATAAATATGAGATTTGTGCGAAATCATGGATGAGCGCAGTGGCAAACGTGATAGGAAGCAGATTGTATGTGGATGCAAGTCCGTTATTTGGAGAGAGTGTAGCTGTCGGATCTTCGAGTTGAATGCGGCACTAATGCAGTAAACCTAGGAGGAATTGTTAGGCCCTGTTAGGTTTATGCATTAGTCACTTTTGTAGATTGGGCTAGCTTGTAATAGATGGGCTTGGGAAGGCTTTTGGGCCTAGGGTTTAGGTTAATGGTGCTCTAATCCCTTACTGTAAATAGTAAATGTGGTTTAGGGATTAGGAGCTTTTTGGTGGTTTTCTCTCATTACTTGTATTAGACGATTTCCATATTTATATGCAAGTTAATCTTTCATTTATTGCATCTTATTTCTACTATCTCGATCCATAGCTTGTTTGTATGATTCCGCCACCAAACAAGCTTAGTGTGATATTATAGATCCGATTTTCGGGACTTACATACCCTCCCTTTCTATAACTCAAGGCGACAATAACAGAATGTACAAAAAACTTGTATGGCCTACCCAAAAATGTTTTGTTGAACGTCGTATTCACAAACTCTTTATACCCCATACGATAGAAACATCCTTTGCACATCCTCTCTAAATACATCGTGGGATCGTCATCTTTGTCTTTAAAATCTAACACACGACGTATCAACTCCTCTGTAATCAACACTTCCTTATCTTCATTTTCTATCCTTATGATTGACTGAATAACTTTCTTTTCTGGCACATACTTTGCGTGATCCCGTAATCTTTGTACATGCGATCGATAGGCTTTGAGCTGATCAGTTAACGCTTTCTTTATTGGCAAACGATTCAACGCTAAAATATCCTTGAGAGGTTCCATCTCAGGGATCATCTTATCCAACACACAATAGAAGTTGTGCTTGGGCTCAAAGTTATATTTCTTTTCCTACACAAACACATATGACAAACAATTAGACGAAAAATTTCAAACATACCAAATCACTTCATGCAAAGTGACACGTGCGAAGTAAATTCTGACATTTAAACATATTACACGTTCTCTTTGTACGAAGTGGGATTTCTCTTCGTGTGAAGTGATTTTCACTTCGTGCGAAGTGGCTGTTATGAACAACCATGTAATTTTTCTTGATTTTGATGAAATTGAAAGTGCTATAACATGATAAAACTTCCGACAAGCCTAGATCTATGCTCCATTTTAATTTTGGTCCATTAAATCGTCCTAGATTTGACTTTTATGTACGGTTCACTGAAATATATTAATACGTTCAATTAAAGTCCAATCTCATCCAATTCTACCTTAGGCATTGTTAGTGGTGTGCCACTCAACGACTACAAGTCAATAATTTGGTAACACTTTGTCGTCGGTTTGCAAAAACTCTCAGTTCGCATGTAGGAGCAAACAGTGAAAATGATTTCACTTCGTGCGATCTGCTATATATTGGCTCCTTATTTCACTTCTACGAAGTAAAATCTTTGTACATTTTCGTTCAACCTTTGAAATAAAACAACTATATGAGATAGTATCTTGTACAAGTGCAACTTTAGAATAAAAACAACTAAGATCCTTATTTATATGATTTCTTGTTTTAAGTCCAGTCTGCAACTATCCGATTATATTTCCTATTGATGATACGATAGAGTCCTTGGCATAACTTTCGAATGCTCACTTCATGTTCCAGATTAGTGATGTTTTGATCAGCAACAAGATTGCTTGTAGATGCTTCATTCTGAGCACTTGGACCAGCTTAACTATTTAGTAAACTTTGAATCTTTCTACACCATCATCGAAAATAGATCCATCGTTATCATATGTCGGTTCAGCATCAGAATCAGAATCGTCACTTTGATCGAACGTGGGAGCTGGTTCATTCATCTCTTGATTTACAATGGGATCATTTGTTCCTGCAGTCTGAGATCCTGGATTTCTTGTACTAGCTTCAGCATCGTGAGTACTAACAGGTGTTTGAGTAATGGTGATTGGTCTCGGAACTTGTTCTTACGATGATGCTTGTTGTTGCTGATAAAGAACTAACGGATCCTCCTCTGTTAGTTCAGCCGGAAGCTCAAAGGAATCCAAGAGACTATCATAGTTGAACAGCTAAGCATCTCCTGGTTTCTATGTTGGAGACGTATATCTTTGACAATTAACATTCTGAGCAACATAACTCGGTTTATGCTAGGAAGATATACTCTACGAAGTGGACTAACATATCCCATGAAGAACCCCTCCAATGATTTAGCCCCAAATTTGCCATCAGCATCAATTACGGTACACGGTGACCCAAAAGGTTCTATGTACTTCAGATTAGGTTTTTGCTGGTTAAGTAGCTAAAAACACATCTTCTTATGTGTCTTGACCATCAAAACTCTGTTCAAAGTATAGCACGTAGAAGCCACTATTTCTCTCCAAAAACTGACTGGAAGTTTAGAATCAGCGAGCATGGTTTTGGCTGTCTCTATCAGGGTTTGATCTTTGCGTTCTGCGACACCATTTTTTGTGGAGTATAAGGTGCGCTGAATTCATGCAAAATTCCTTTATCGTTACAAAACGCAGCCATCCAATTGTTTTTTAACTCTATATCATTGTCACTACGAATTCGTCTAATTAGTAAGTGATACAGGTTCTCCAACTTTCAAAACAGAATCATCATATTTTCAAATGGTTTATCTTTGCTCTCTAGAAACATCACCCATGAAACTCTTAAGTACTCGTCAGTCATAACAAGACAGTAAGATCTCCTGAAATCCTTTTAACGTTGACAGGTCTAAAAAGATCGATGCGAAGTCTCTCTAGTGGGAGCTTGATATAATTCAGGAGTTTTCTCGGGTGCGACTTTTTATGTTATTTTCCTGTCTTACAACTTATGCAATTGACACTCAGATGAAAACTCTTTAGATTAACTCCCTTAACTAGATCATTGTGAACTAAGAAGTTCATTTTTCTGAGATGAATATGGCCCATTTTTTTGTGCCACATGATCGACTCTTTTTTTGTTTCTTGGACACGAAGCATTGCGTAGTTTTTGTCATTGTTGTAGCAATACTCATGTCTAATACATACAGATCATTCTCTCGATGAGCTCACATCAGTATGAATTCCTCGGGTATATTGAATCCCAGCTTCAGAATTAAGCATTCCTTATATGTGAAGGGTGTCGTGAACTTTTTATCATAAATCTGTGAAATACTCAGCAAGTTATTCTCTAACTCTGCTACGTAGTTGACTTTATCGAAAGACACCATGCTGTTTGTTAGAATCCCCTCGCCAAGTATCCTTCCACCTTGATTACCCGCGAACCCAACGTAGCCTCCACGAATTGATTTGACATCATAAAGCAAGGCTAACATTCCAGTCATGTGTCAAGAAGCTCCACTATCCATTATCCACTTTGAAATGATTGATCTCGGGAGCCCCTACACATGCAATTAAGCGATTACTTGAATAGAGAAATAACCTTGTTTGTCTTAGGTGGGTTCGGGATATCATACTTTGGTCACTAACACTCTTACCATTTTTCTTAATTTCAACAACCTATTCAACTTCAACCTATTTATTAGTCGTTGTTGGAACATTTGTTTTCCTTTTCTCAGAAGATGGTTTTGTTTTAACCACTCAAATTTGTTGTTTTGAAAATGATTGCTTAGGATAAAATTTAGAATCTTTTTTACATTCTTTCTTAATGATTCACCAACCTCTTTGTTTGAAAAAATAGAATTAGTTAGTTCCTCACTGTTAGATTCATTGTTTCTTTTCAAATTTGTATTAAAACAAACTTTTGGGGGTTTCTGTTTCCCATCTTCTAAAAATTTCTTGAATTGTAAACAAGTTTAGAGTTAGTCTGGGTACATCGTCTTGTGATATGCCCAACTTGGTTACACTTGAAACATGTCCTACTATCGTTTCCAACAGAGGATTTCTAAACCTGTTCACGACGCTTCTTCTCGGCATTGTTGATACCTTTTTGTGTTTGTCGCTTGTTCTTAGTTACGTCTGTAATTGTACAGTCTTTGTTCATTGTGTCTGTATAGTTTGGTCGTGTCGACCAATTCAATATATCCTCTTATCTTGATTTAGTACGACGATTAGTTTGTCTATGTTGTAAAGAGTCTTGTGTACATCATGTCTGTGGCACGTTCTCCAAAGAACACACCAAGTACGAGTGAGAGATGCTACCTACGAGCAAGATGTTGCTCGTACGAGCCATATATCAGTCGTTCGAGTGGCTCATCTCAACAAGTATCGTGCTTGGTTCATACGAGCTATGGGTCGTTCGTACGAGCATGCTTCGAAGAATGTTCTTCGTGACTTTTAGTGTCTCGTACAACTAGTAGCATTCTTCGTACTGTTGCTAGGTGTGGGCACTATATAAATAGACATGCACTTCTCAGTAGATAGTTGGTCAATACATACTAGAGAGAGACACTGAGAGCACACAGAGTATTTCCTGAGTCTATATGAACATTGTTTGTACTAGTTCTCTTATGTTAATTAAGATATTGAATCTTTGGTTATCTTGTGTTTCTTACTTTGCTTTGGTTTGCATACTTACGAGGAATTTGCACTGGTATGTGTGTTGTATAAACAGGAAAGTAGGTTAATCTTGATTCTCCAAGTGGACCTACAAGTGGTATCAGAGCTTTGGCTCTCTTCCTTGTGTAAAACCAAGCTTACTGTTGTGTCTGAGCTAGTGGTCAGGGTTTCTGGAAGTGTTCTTGAACTTTCAACAGGAAACTTAAGTTCATAAAAGATAACCAACTCAAAACTCAGTTAAAACTTGTTTTATCCAGAAAATTTTCATAAAAACCTTGTTAGAATACATGGAGACATGTTAGGATCTGGTTTCCTTAAAATTTTCTATCAAAGTTCAGTTGGGCATATCTTCAGGTGAAACAATATCAAAAAACTCACCAGAATATTCTTGTATGGTTGACTAAATCTCTGGACATTCTAACTTGACTTGACTGTTTTGACTGAAAAGCTTATATGGAATGTTTATCTTTTCAACCAAATTTGTGTAGACAACTGACCAATTTCGAAAACAAGTCTGTGTTAGAAAAGGAAATTTTCACCAACCAACCCTGCAAAAAGATTCCTCTCTACAAAAAACATCCATGCGAATAACCCATCTGCACGAGGAACAACACTATTCGTGCAAAAGACCAAGTCATATGCATGAAGAACCTTGTTCGCACGAAGCACAAGTTTGCTCGCACGAAAGAGTGTCTCTCGTACAAAGCACCTTGGTCGTACAAAGGACAGTCACTCGTACAAATCATTGATACGTACAAAGAACAAGCTTGATCTATTTTTTGTGTTTCAGTTTTTCAAAAGTTTGTGCTATTTAAAATTGTGAATTTTAAAAGGAGACTATTATTTTCAAAAATTAAATTTTAAACCTTTTAATTTTCATAACCAAGAAAACATAATGAGTACTAATCCTTGGGATTGGGGGAGTAGTTCAAGCACAAATCACGACTCATCTCAAAGCTCTGCAACCTCATGGTTAAATCATTAAGGCCTCAACATACAGCCATGATTACCGCGAATCAATGGGCGTCTGTCGCAAATAAAAATCAGAGCATTCAGACTCTTCTTATAAGCGAGAGTAAAACTGGGAGTAATAACCGTCCACCAAAACTGAACCATATGAACGATTATCCTTCGTGGAAAAGTCGTTTCCATACATATGTTCTTGGACAAAATACAGAATTATGGACATGTTTTACTACACCATACAAGGAATCCCACAAAGAAGCAGGATCAAATCCAACCTCCTTAGCCAACTTAGATGAAAGCGATAAAAAGGCGTATGATTTAGAAAAGAAGGCTTTGCTATACTTACACAAGCACTTCATAAATATTATTTATCATCAGTTTGTCTATTGTACCACCACCAAGAATCTGTGGGATACTTTGGAAGCAAGAGGAGAAGGAAATGTTGAAACTAGAAAAATACGACATGATCTGCTGAAAAAGGAGTTTGAAGGTTTCATGTTCATGGAGAATGAAACATTGCGCGACATGACAACACGTTTCTACCACATGCTTAGTGAAATGTATTCGTACAAAGTGTTAGCATCTCCACAGGAAATCGTGATACGTTTTGCTGACACCTTACCGCCAAAGTGGAGTCAATTTATTGACTTACTGAGGCATACAGGTGTTTTGGATGTGATCAGTATCTATGAATTTGTTCAGAAGCTGGAGAACAAAAATGAAGAAGAGACCGAAAAGCAAAATGGGTTTCCATTCCACAAAACCTTGAGATGTACTTTGGAGGTATAAACACAGGTGGGAGCACAACTCAGCAACCAAAACTACAAACCGTGTTTGTATCAAATGTTAACCCCTTTCTACCACCACTAGTCCAAACAGATCAATCTGCTGGCTCAAGTACTCAAACCTATGGTCAAGTATTTGATCCTAAAGCCTTTCTACCACAACTTCAAGTTGTAACACCTCAAGTTCCACAACAAGCTTCTCAACAAGCTTTCTATGGTAACAACTTTCAACCTACCAATCCTAATACCGTCGACTTGATACATCACATATTTCCAAAGTCAGTGTAGAAGTTGCTCCGGAACATATAGAACTTCTAAACACTATGGTTAGTGCTTACTGTGGGCTCGTCGCTGGTCAAATTGGAAACATCAATTTGACTAATGAAGACTACCAACAAATAGACGAGATGAGATGGAGTTGATGGATATTAAATGGGCATTTGCAAGTGCGGTCAGAAGAGCTAAGGATTACATGAACAGAACTAGGAGAACGAGTTTGGAAAGCAAGAAAGATACGAAATATGGTTTTGATAAAGATGTTGTTACTTGTTTCAATTGTGGTGAAAAAGGTCACTTCAAACGTGAATGTACTCGACCCGTCAAACAAGGAAATCACAACCCTTTCCGAAATCAATCACAAATATCCCACACCACTCAAGTTAACAATGAATGAAGAATCGTTGTTGTTAACAACCCAAACAACTCTAACCAGTCTAGACTTTCAAACAACACAAACAGTCTCTAGTAGTTCAAGCAGATGAAGGATACGATTGGTTAGTATAATTGGGAAACGAGAATCAAGGAGGAACTGCATGTTATGCCAAGATTATCAATCGGATCAAACAAGTTCACAACATTGACAATTCTGATGATGATGATAGTTCTGGGTATAATGGGAATCCTGATGAAGAAAGCTCGAGTGTAGGTGGTTATGGATCTGATCCAGATGTTAGGGAAAGGATTGATACTGAGGTCAATGAGTTGCTGGAAGAAGCAGAAAAGTTGTAAAGTCAAAAGGTTGGTTTAATAAGGAAAGCAGAAGTTGCAGCAAAGGAAATAGAGAAAATCTTTGTCAACAATGCGTCCTTTTCACATCATACTGCTTTCATGGCTAACGTTGCAGGTTCAACAAGTCAGGTAAAATCCGACTCTGCTAAGATATGCAGTGATTGTGCTGAATTAAAAACGAAATTTGAAACAATAAACAGTCACAATCAAAGCCTAGTAGTTGAACTGTCAAAATGCAAAGAGGCAAATCTGGTTTTAACTCAAAACGAAAAAGAATTCAAATCTGTAATTGAAACTCTTAAGACAAGCGTTTCTGAATTAACTAAAACAGTTTTAAACAAACAAACAGGAATTAATAACTACATTAATATCCTTGAAGAAACAAAAAAGGAGTCAGCCACTGCCAAATGCAAACATGATGCAATCAAGCTGAAATTGGAAAGTTATTCTAACTCCCGATATGTGCTTGATCACATCAATGATGTTCAAAAGCTTAAGGGAGATGTCAAATGCATTGGGTATAAATCGTGTCCACCTTCGTTGACACACAATTATACTAAATTGCCTGATGTAGAGGAAATGCCACGCTTTGAACCATCTGTACCTCTTAATCCTAAAGAGTTTGCAACAGGATTAGGGTTTAAGATGGACAATTCCTCAGCTGAATCAAGAATCAGAAAACTCATCATCAGTTGTTGATCAGAATCCTTCTACAATAGAGCAGGATGATTCCTCAGATGATGAGTCAGAGAAAACCGATCAGGATCAATCTCTTGATGAAGATAAGGGGTAGAAATTTCTACTACTCCCAATGTGAAAGTTGTTGAAAATCAAGGGAATGATCCTTTGAAATCTGTCAAGACAGGTGCGTCTACAGATGAAAATGATAATGTGTTGTATACTTGACTGGGAACAAGAAAATTTACTCAAACAAAGACTTTCCGATAAAAAATGTAAATCCAACTTCTATTAATCAAGTTTTTTAAAATTCAACGTTTTGGGAAAAGAAAAATCCAATTAAGTCACAACCATTATCCATTTCAAAAGAAAAGGAAAAGAAAAGCGAGCTGAAAAACCTAAGGTATCACAACCAAAGGTTGAAGCTAAAACCGCTCGCTAAAAGAAGAAATTAAAGAATGTTAAATTTGTGAGTACTGAAAAAATCGAGACTTTTGAAAGAATGTCAAATATCGATTTTGTAAACAAAGTCAAGATTTTGAAGCGTAACAGTCAAAACAATTACACCCAACATACAAATGGGTGTGAAGAAGAACCAAGTACTTCCAGACCCACAAGTTCAACATCAAGTCATAAAATAGGATCTCCTAAATTTGTTGAAAGAAGAACAGGTTTTAAATGTGGAGAGTTTGGCCACATAATCAAAAATTGTACCAACCCAGCAAAACCAAGATTTGTTGAAAAAGCCCCTCCTAAACAAACTTGCCAACATCGATCTGTATCACCAAAACAAGACAAACATATTGTTAAAGACCAAGAAGAAATCAGAGACGTAAACAAGTAAAAATAATTGAAAAAGCATTAAAACCGGATTTTTCAGAAAAGAAACCAAGTTCTTCAAGTATGATAAAACTAGAAGTAGTTAAAAATGTAAATAATAGTCATTCTAGTAAATTTCAACAATCTTGGAAACCTAATACCTGTAATGTTTCAGGGGGATGCACAAAGTTTTCAAATCATCAAGAAATAGAAATCATATTTCTTGATGATAAGGGTCGACCCAAGACCACTAAGGTTTAGGTCCCCATCTCAAACTGATCGGGTATTGAAATGTGTAGGGTGTTCCAGGAGAAACTGTAAATAGTCATTGGATTGTTGACATTGGAGCATCGAGTCACATGACAGGCGACTTGAGGCTCCTTTATGAGGTGAAAAGCATTCGAGGAGGCTATGTTGCTTTTGCTGTAGACAAGGGCGGATACATCACTAGAGAAGGAATGGTATCCAGTGGTGTTGTTAGCTTTGATAAGATCAATTATTTTTGTCAAATTGATCACAATTTTCTAAGTGTTTCTCAAATCTGCGACAAGAAGTTCACGGTTCATTTTGGTGATGCCAGATGTGATGTGATGAAACCTGGTTTCAAGATTCCCAAAGAATGGATCCTCCTATCGGCTCCAAGAATTAATGACTTGTATATTCTTGACATGAGCCAAGCTATTACAACGTCTGCACAAGTCACATGTTTTGTCTCAAAAGCCACCGAAAAGGAATCCATCTCTTGGCATAGATGAATGGGACACATTAACTTGAGGAAAATGAACTATTTGGTGAAAAATAATCATCTGTGTACCAGTGAAGAACTTTCATTTACTAGACATCTGTGTATCGTGCCAAAAGGGAAAGCAAACTAGAAAATATCATCCTGTGAAGAAGATTAACACGGTGAATATGCCTCTGGAACGTCTTCATATAGACCTCTTTGGACCTATGAAACACAAGACTACTTTTGGTGATTCATATTGCTTAGTAGTTACTGATGACTACTCAAGATTTTCATGGGTAAATATGTTGGCACACAAGAGTGAAGTTCTTGAAATCCTCTAGAATCTCTTAATGCTACTAAAAAATTTGTACAATTTGAAGATAAGGAGAATCAGAAACGAAAATGGCACCGAATTCAAAAATAATGTTATGGATGAGTTATGTTCTTCTAAAGGCATTTTGTATGAGTACAGTTCTCGTTCACTCCACAACAAAATGGTGTCGTTGAGAGGAAAAATAGAACTCTGATTGAAACTGCAAGAACTTTGTTAGTAGAATCAGAACTTCTTGTTCAATTCTGGGGGGAGGCTATGGCTACCGCATGTTATACGATGAATAGAGTTCTTACGGTGAAGAGGCATGGGAAAACATGTTTCGAATTGTTAAATAAAAGGAAACCGGATGTGTCTTTCTTAGAACCTTTTAGAGCTCCTTGCACTATTATTGATCCACATAGAAAATTCAGTCCTAAGGCTACCGAAGGTTTCTTTCTTGGATTTGCTACTCCTAATTTCAGAGTGTGGAATTTGTCGTCGAAAAAGATTGAAGAATGGGGTGAAGTTAAGGTTCAAAGATACATTGAATCAGTGAGAGCTCCGGGTGCTCCTTGGATGTTTGACTACGATGAATTGTTTTTCCTTTAATCTGCCAACTTTTGATGATGCATCTGGAGCTGCTCAAATGCTACTGGAAAGTGATACCGTAGTTGCCTCGTCATTAGTAAGACCAATTATTGTTAACCCTCAAGTGTCTACTTTGGTTAACAATCTTGTTCAAAATGAGGAATTCGAAGATGCTGCTGATTACAATGTTTCGTCAGAAGACGATGAGTTCCAAGATGAAAATGAAGCTACTTCTAGTCCGGTTCCTGGAACTTCAGATGTCACGTCAAATGTGCAAAATCAGGGACAACTGAAGGTCATGAATCTACATCTTCCTCAAATCCAGCAAATGAATTAGTTGTTGATCTAAATATCAACAACTTGGGTATAAATTCTCGAGTTCCTGATGTTCCTGAAACTCGAATTCATAATACCGTCCTCAGTAGAATATTATAGGAGATGTGAAGAGTGGTGTGCAGACTCCTAATCTGCTAAGAAATAACCAGAATGCTGGTTTGTATTCGGTTATTAGGGAATCTGGGGAACATAATGCTTGGTCTTTTGCCTGCTATGTCTCCCAAGTTGAACCAAAATCTTGGAAGGAGGCAATGAAAGAAGACTCATAGGTTGAAGCGACGCAGGAAGAACTTCAGCAGTTTCAGAAGTTAGGTGTGTGGAAATTGGTTGACAGGTACAAGATGTGTTTACAAGTATAAGAAGGATGACCGAGGTGTTATTGTGAGAAACAAAGCAAGATGTGGTGTCCAGGGTTTTAATCAGGTAGAAGGCATTGACTACAATGAAGTTTATGCCCTGGTAGCACGTCTTGAGGCCATAAGAATTTTATTGGCGAATGCGTCCTACCAGATGTTTACCGTTTACCAAATGGATGTGAAGAGTGCCTTTGTTCATGGTGTGGTTGAAGAAGAAGTATATGTTGAGCAACCGCCGGGTTTTAAGGATCCAGTCCATCCTGACAAGGGTTTGGCTTCTCAATAAGGCGTTGTATGGTCTTCATTAGGCTCCTCGGGCTTGGTATAAAACGTTGTCTTCCTATCTTCTGAAGAATGGTTTTCGACGAGGATTGATCGACTGTACTCTCTTCATCAAGGAAGAAAATGAGGACTTATCGCTTGTACAAGTATATGTTGATGATATTATTTTTGGATCTACAAACGAGAAATTGTGCAAAGAATTCAAGCAGGTGATGCAAGAGAAGTTCGAGACGAGCGAATGGGAGAAATGACTTTCTTTTTAGGTTTGCAGGTTCATCAATCTAAGGAAGGGATTTTCATCTATCAAACCAAGTACGTCGGGGATATTCTCAAACGATTTCAGATGGAAGACTTAAAGCCTTTGGGAACTCCATTAGCTCAAAATCATGGGATTACTCCTGATGGAATGGGGGAACATGTGTAACCATCTCTTTATCGTGCTATGATCAGATCTCTTATGTATCTTACTGCTTCAAGACCCGATATAATGTACCCAACATGTCTTCTAGCTCGCTACCAGTCAGGTCCAAAGGTTTCTCATTTGATGGCTATGAAAAGAATCTTTCGTTATTTGAAGGGTCGCCCGGACATTGGTCTCTGGTACCCTAAGGATGATAGGTTTGATTTGACAACATTTAGTGATTCTGATTCTGGTGGTTGTAAGATCTATGCAAAATCAACATCAGCAGGATGTCAGTTCTTGGGAAATAGCCTAGTCAAGTGGCAGTGCAAAAAGCAAACTTGTGTAGCTACGTCAACCTGTGAGGCTGAATATATTTCAGATTCTAGTTGCTGCTCTCAGAAATTATGGATCCAACAGCAAATACGTGACTACGGTTTTGAATTTCTAACTACTCCTATTTTTGTTGATAACGAAGCTGCTTTACAGATCACTCGTAATCCTTTACAGCACTCAAAAACCAAATACATTGAGATTAAGTATCATTTCATACGAGATTGTTATGAAGAGAAACTTATCAATGTTTTTAAAATCCACACTGATCACCAACGTGCCGACCTGTTTACAAAAGCTTTTGATAAATCTCGTTTTGATTATCTACTTTTGGTCAATGACATCAAGGTGAAACCCGAGTAAATCATCCTTGGTTAATCATTTTTCATAAATATTTTCTTAAAATCTAAAACAACAAAAAGATTTTCCATTTTCTCTTAGTTTTATATTTTAGGGGGGGGGAAGGGGAATTTTTACGAAAAATACAAAAACATGAGAAAATTAAAAAAATACAAAAATATGTCTATTATTTAGTTAAGTTTTCATTTATTTACCTTCTGTATTTAAGGGGGAGAAAATTTAGAAAAATACAAAAACAATAGAAAAATAAAAAAATGAGTTTTTTTGGAAAGATAAGAGAAAATGATGATACACATCAGTAATCTGTCAAAAATAGTCAAAAGCATAAAACGAAAATTGATAAGTAGTTTTACTAATGATATATCTGTAGGCTCACAATCAGATTAAAATGTGCAGGTTGATATAAACATAACGAACTGAAAGCCAGGTAGGAACCATTCATTGGCATATGGTCTTGGTACCGAAATTTCGTTTGATAGTAGGCCGAGGTTCTGAGATATGCGGTCTTTATGCCTGCTTATCATCTGGGTATCATGGTTGAATCTTTTACCGAAAAATAATGGTGACGCAAGTCTAGAACTTCCATGATACCATACATACATGTAAATACTGCATACGACCATCAATAAGTGATAAAATATCACATCCACCCAAAAATAAGTGATAAAAAATCACAACTTTATGCAGGAGCTAAGTTCGTCTCTTTGTCTGTATGATGGTACTAACTTGTTCACCGACTTACTCATTTGCCCTGCATGCATCTGAAAATCAAGCTCCTCATCAATAAGTGATTTAATCACATAGGGCTTGTTTTCAATCAAAATAAGTGAGTATCTCACATCATATACGTCAAAACAGATGATAAGCAGTATATTCTCACCGGTAAGAATTTCTCTCGTGCATGTCTTGATACGAGAATGTGTCATGAAGTGGTTGAACACCGGCTAGTAAGTATAAATCATACGTTAATCATATCTCCTAATCATGATTACATCTGATAAGCTGAGTTTACGTGGACAACAATACCGATAATCATAGTAGAATACCTATTTTATTTTAATTTGATGTTTTCAATCAAAACTCATTTTTGGCAAGATTAATAGCTAGTATGATTCTTTTACCTTGAAACTCTAAAAAAGAATTGTCTAGTAAATATACAGTTTATTCTTATCTTTTGGTAGTTATTTTATTTTAGTTTACTTTGTTGTTAAATTAAAGTATTTCTAATTTAGCCAAAGATGGAAACTCAAAAGTTTTCTACCAAGATTCGCCCTAAAAATCATTTGTCTAGCTATCATAACTTCATAAAGTACTTTCTTTTAATGGGTAAACTCATTTCAAAGAGAAAAATTTGCTTAACGAGCACTTTTCCTAACTTAATTTGTGATTAGTGTGGATATATGCAAAGTTCTATACAGGTCAATGAAAAACCTAAGGTCCTCGAAGAACTCAAAAGTCCAGTTTTTGAAAAACTTGGACTCATACAAATCAGAGATCACTCGTACGAGCCATTGTGCCTCGTACAAATGACAACTGGGGTCTTGTACAAATGGAGTTTTTTGTACGAGCTAAGGTAGTTCGCATGAGTGTCTTGATGTGGTATAAAGGTGATGAAGTTCTTTGGTGGAACTTTACTTTCACATTGCTCACGCCATCTTTCACCTCTCCATAAGTTTTCTGTGATATCTTTAAGGTATATTTGACAATGTTGGCATAATTTGAAGATGAACAACTTAAACATTATCTGACTATGTAACTTTGACTGACATGAACAACAAACTTAAAGCGAAGAATCTTTAATGAAAAACAAGTTCTTCATGCATAATCTTCACTTGAAGTTCTGTGTGTGAACAATTAACTTTGCTTCGTACGAGTGACTGATCACTCGCATGAGTAACATGTCGCTCGTACGAGCCAGTTACTCGTACGAGTAAATCACTTGTTTTACTAAGTCAGGTGTTCGTAAAAATTAGTTGTTCTTCGTACGAATAAATTGTTATTCGTATGAGTCAGTCGTTCTTCGTCCAGGGAATACATACATACAGAAAGTTTGAAATAAAACTTTTTATGTATATTCCCTAATGAATTTATGCTCTTATCCTTGTTGTCTTATATGTACACATCGAACAAAAGGAACATAAAAGGAAACCCGCAACGAAGAGAACTGACAAGTTAGAATTGAAATTATGTCAGAACCAAGACATAACATGGTGGCCTACTTAGATCCGGAAGTCAAATTTGCTGAGTACAACGGTATAATGAAGTTTTTGCGTGACTCAAGGATACATTATGCTATCACGCACAAGACTACAGTATACAAGACGTGGATCAAGGAATTTTGGGATTCAACTAAAGTTGTTGAAGTAAATGGGCAGGAACTTATCCGCGGGAGAGTAAATGACTTGCACGTAGATGTCTCTGTTGAAATCATTAACTCAGTATTACAACTTGGCGATGATCCTGAAGCTCCATTCTCAGTTTCGCTGAAGTGTCAACGTGGATGTTTGCTTCGAATGAAATGTGTCGGAGATTTTCTCATGGGACAACTAAACAAAGCATGGTTGCCATTCCGATACAAGTTCTTTCTACATGTTTTAATTTAGTGTTTGAGCAACAGACGAAGTATTATGACATGGCGAATAATGACTTGGTTAGAATGATGATAGCTTTGACATTGAACAAACCGGTTAGTGTTTCAAAGTATATTTTTGCAAACATGAAGGAAAACCTGAACAGAACTGGATATGGTGGAAACAAGTTTTGGATGATCCTTGTTTTCTCCAAATGATCTTAAATGTGCAGCATCCGAATCTTTCAAAGAACAACAACGATGTTTTAAAAGTTGAGGTTATAATGGAACATTCGTTGAAGATCTTTAGAGGTGTAGCAGCAAAACGCTACATGGAAAGCACACCTCCTCGTAAATTTATCGGTTTTCTAGCAAATGATGAATATGTTGCACCAGAAAACGATAAGTGGCACCATGACGACACTGAGTCAGATAATGAAGAACCAATTCTGAAAAAGATGATCGAAGATAAATTTGGTCGTCAAAAGAGAAAAGGTGATGATGATGACGGTGATAATGATGGTAATGGTGGTGCAAGTGATGTAGGTACTGCAGAGGTGATAAGGGTAGAAAGAAACAAAGCAAAAAGACTATGGAAACATCGTCAGCATAGCCTGAAATCACACAACCAACAACCTCACATCAAGAAACTGTACTGGAACTAGTTGTAGAAGTCCAGTCTACTTTTACAAAAGAGGAGACTGAACCTGTAATGACGGAACCCACTACAACCTCTGAACCACAACCTTCAAATACCAAGCAGCTGAAACACCTTCGGCTGAACAGTTCAATAACAACCTACTACTTCATCAGTCCAACAATCCCAGTCCCCAACTCATCAACACCATACAAAACGAAGCAGTCGTTTATTCTTTGAAATGGAACAAGATGAGAAAGTGGATTTTCTGTTCTCTCAATTGCAAGCCGCAGCAATCTAGATTAACAAGCATTCGGAGTTTATATCTTCAAATTGGAACATAATTGTCAAACAACAGTTGGAGATAAATTCTTTGAAAGAGACTGTTAGAAAACAGGTTAATGAAATTGCGCAGTTAAGAAAAGAAAATGAGCAACTGAAGGCTGTAGATGCTGAAAGGGCAACTCAGCTACAACAGATGAGAGCAGCTGTTAACTCTCTGGGAATTGAGTTGAATAGACTAAAAGAACATAGTGCGGCTGTTCAACGATCTGCCGAAACACTAACTGCTAAGCATAACGACTTAAGAGAATAGTATCATTCTCATAATGCTACACTAGTTGAAGGCTTTAATGGTATTAAAGACGTTTTTGAAAAGAACAGAAAGCAGTTGAACATTCTGTGGAATGAAAGATGCAGAGCACATGAGGTCAAACATAAACATGATCAGGATAGTGAAGACCCTGGCAATCCTGATGCTTCAGCCTCATCCCCGCAACCAAAAGTTTCAGCTTCAACTCCAGTGGTAGAGTCTAATGTACAGCAGATCGTAACCGATCTAGTTGCCTCCAGTGATACTGAAGAGGAAACAGGAAAGGTTTGATGTTTCTGGAAAGTATTGAAGACCTGATTATCAATCAACGTTGACTTGAAGATTTTCAGGGAGAGTTTGTTGGCACAACAGGCAATTCGGAATGAAGACTGAAGACCAAGCAAAAGCCAAGGGGGAGTTTGTTGATACACTTTTGTGTATGTCGCTTGTTCTTAGTTATGTTTGTAACTGTACAGTCTTTGTTTATTATGTTTGTATAGTTTGGTCGTGTCGACCAAAGCAAGATATCCTCTTATCTTGATATAGTACGACAATTAGTTTATCTGTGTTGTAAAACAGTTACATGTGTGCATACTGTTGAGTGTTGTGTACATCATGTCTGTGGCATGTTCTCCAAAGAACACTCCAAGTACGAGTGAGAGATGTTACGAACAAGCAAGATGTTGCTCGTACGAGCCATATATCAATCGTACGAGTGGCTCATCTCAACAAGTATCTTGCTTGGTTCGTATGAGCCATGGGTCATTCGTGCGAGCATGCTTTGGAGAATGTTCTTGGTGACTTTTAGTGTTTCGTACAATCAATAACATTCTTCGTATTATTTCTAGGTGTGGGCACTATATAAACAGACATGCACTTCTCAATAGATAGTTGGCCAATACATACTAGAGAGAGACACTGAGGGCACAAGAGAGAGAGCACATAGAGTATTTCCTAAGTCTGTATGAACATTGTTTGTATGTGTTTGTACTAGTTCTCTTCTGTTAATCAAGATATTGAATCTTTGGTTATCTTGTGTTTCTTACTTTGCTTTCGTTTGCATACTTACGAGGATTCCGAACTCGTATTTGTGTTGTATAAACAGGGAAGTAGGTTAATCTTGATCCTCCAAGTGGACCTACAGGCATAAAATTCATCATTTGACTGTGACTTAGCCAAATTCTCTTTCTCACTTTCTGAGCTTGTTCTGAAAACAAAGATTACATTCTTTGAAAAATTTGTCTTCGAAATCAATCATTTTGTTTCTTTACATACCCCAACCCTTTTCTTTTGTTCTCTGGATAATTCTTTCCTTTGTAATTGTTATTGTAAGAACATTTAGGTTTAGAGTAATAAGATGCATTCAGATTTTCAAGCTCTGACAAGCTTACTTCTACCAACTTGAATACTTGTTCAACTTTTACAAAATTCACATTCTGATTCAGAAATTCTTGATCAAAATATAGTTTTTCAGATCCTTTCATTGTGTATGCAACCATATTAGGATCATCATCTGAACTAGATTCGGATTTTTTAAGATAATTCTTATGAAAACCTTCTTCATTTTAAGAATGTGAACTTGAACTAGTTTTCTCTAAATTATACTCAGCACTTTCAAACTCAGTGCTATCATTTCACTTCCAAAAACGTTTTCAATTACATTTTTTACCACATCTAACTTATATTCATCTTTAGGTTTGGTGTAAGTTAAATCGAGGTTTTCATGTAGCTCATCTTTTTGTTCAGTTTTCAATTTCAAATTGACGCCTTATCCACCCCATCAGGTTTTCTCTTTGAATAACTTTCCCACATTTAGGGTGGAACTCGATTGTCACTCATTCCTTTGTTTTAAGAGCAATCATTTTCTTCCTTTCTAATTTTTTCTGCTTGTTTTGGAAGAATATGATCAATCACATACGATGAAGTTGAGTAACTGATCAACAATTGTTGACTCTTTCTGTTTCAATTCTCACAGCCTCTAATTCACTTTGTAGCTTAGCAATCGTGTTAAGGTGAATGTTTATGGCCATTTGTTTATCCATAACAGTTGCTTTTAGCATAGACAGTGTAGCACCAATTTCACGATTTGCTTGTTCGTATTGTTTAGTGGTTTTACTCAACTTATCATATACCTCTTTTGTTTCTTTATAATCACTTAAAAATTTATTAAAAAGTTTTTTTAGTATTTTATATCTATCATCTTTTTCCACACATTCCTTGCACGGTTCTGAACATTTCATGCAAGTTTTTTAACTTCAATTATCTTAACCTTACCTCTTCTGTGACCGACTCATGTACTATATCCTGAACCTATTCAGAGAGTACCTCTTTTAAGTTTGCCATCATTGCTTTGTTAGCAATCTCTGTAAGGTTCTCGATGGTCAGTTCTTTTAGGTTTGCCATCACTGCTTTGTTAGCAATCTCTGTAAGGTTCTTGACAGTTATTTCTTTGTTCACGTCAATCAATTCTTCAACTTCTTTCTTTGGCTCTTCTTCACAGTGCACAGAGTAATTTGGTTCGAAGAAACCTACAAAAATTTTCGTACATGCCAAATGGTACCAAATGTATAAAGAACTATGAAAAATATCTTCCTCGGGAGTAGAGTATTCATCAACTGGAGCTTCGTCGAAGGTTGGTTTAGAATATTCTTCAACTGGTTATTCTACAATCTCAGCCAACAATGCAATACTCTCCAGATTTGAATTGTATTTGTTCCATTGAATCCTTCATCCACCTGAGAAACAAAAAGAGCTTTGTCCTTCGAACTCGATGAACCATCTTCGATTTGAATAATTCGTGTCGAATTTTCTGAGGTGGTGACGTTTTATGATAGATCGCCTTCTTTTAATAATCATCAGCATACGGGTTTTGATTTCCATTAACTTTACGATTTGGACACTCCCTCTTGAAATGTCCTGTCGAATCCAAGTTTTCCATCCAAACTATTTCATCCTGTGATCTCCATGAACTTTTGTGCTCTATGGACAATCGAAGCCATGCACCACTTGATATCCAACAATTACAATTCTTTCGATTCAATTTGATCATAATCTTCTTTGGTCAAGTTCGATTTCCTATTTTACCAGCAGCCAAACTTTCATATGATTCAAGAACGGATGCGAGCAGTGCCATGTGTTGCTTGTAGAAGTTTCTATGAAATCTTGTGCATTTTCTAGATTCATGGCAATGTTGTATTGAAGAATTCTTTGGTTTGAATTGGTCTAGCGTTGAAAAGTGTTCAAGCTTTATGAAGATTGCAGTGTTTGAGGTGAATTAAGCTCAAAGGTCGGAAATGATTGAAACTGCTACCAGCTGATTGATTTGAAGACGTATCAGCATGAAAGCTGTGTGAATTTTAGGACTTGGAGTATTAACTGCTAGACTTCCTTTATAGTATAGATTCACGTCTGGTTGTATTTGTGAACCCTTGGTCTTGGCCATTTTCTGCAACTCGAGTTCATGACCTTCCAATCTCTCGATTAGTCTTGACAAACTGAGAGTACCATACTCCGAACTAGTCCTCAAGATAGTAAGATAGGTTGACCCTTCTCCATCTTGCAATGCATCAGCAAGTTTATCTACCAACTCCTCATTTTCTTTTGAATTCCTAGTCTTTTCATCTCTACCACCAAATGACAATACCTTTCTAACAATTGTTTCATCATTTCACCTTTCAGCAGGTTAAAGATATCAAATTCTTTCTTTAACAATGCCTTTTTACTCTTAATCATTTAAGTGCTCCCTTGGAATTTCACCTTCAGAGCATTCCACACCGATTGAGCATCATTATCGTGTTGTAAGAGAGTGAATATGTCTTCCTTGATAGCTTGTTGGAGAATGTTCATCATTTTCTTTCTTGAATAAATATTTCTTTTTCATATGTAATAACTTGTATCAACGTCTTCTCTAGCCCATTTTCTCCAACTAGTGTTGCATACTTCTCCTCGACGGCATACCAACTATCCAAGTAGTTAGCCTATACCCAATTGATAAATCTTTCGTTCCAGCCAAAGTAATCTTCTAAGCACATGAGCTTCGGGGGTTTTGTCATCATCCCCATTTCATTTTCAATATTTATGTTTTGAGCTGCTTTGAGTTATTGAAGCTGCTGACGATGCAAATGCGTTAAAGAACCCGTTCTCCATTTTCATCGAACAATTTGTTGAAAACTTGCTTTGCGATGAGTTTGTGCGAAGTGAGCTTTGTGCAAAGTGACCTGGAACGAAGTGACTACAAAAACAATTAAAGTTCACTTTGTGTGAAGTAAAATTACCAAATTGAGATTTATCTTCGGTGGGAAGATTAATTCTAAACTTTGCAAGAGTTTCACTTTATGCGAAGTGAGTTTCCTCTTCGTGCGAAGGTAATTTCTCAAAATTTTTCAACAAATATTCACTTCGTGCTAAGTTAATTTTCACGTTTTTTGCCATTTTTATCATGATTCCAGTTCAATTAAGGTCTGATTTTTTCAAGGTTTTGTTATTAGTCAATTTTAAACAGTCCTGGAAATATTAGTCCATTTCGTCTGTTTAGTGTCTATGAAATGATAAATAGATGAAAAATAAGTAGAAGAAGAAGTAGAATCTGGATGATAAGTCTTCAGGTTAGGCCTCCAAGCTCTGATACCACTTGTGAGGATCTGCTCATCCAATAAGCTCAGGTCCTAATCTGTTTGCCTACTTCAACATGTGCGGAATTCATATAACAAGTGACAAAATCAAGATTTACTTTTTAAACTGTTTATCTCATTAATATTGATTAACGTTTACAATCGTGGGTGATATCAGTCAACAAAATAGCATACAGACTCAAACCTCAACACACCTCGCACGAAGTAAACTAGGTTACCTTCGTATGAAGTGAACCTTATACATAAAAATATCAAATCTAACAGTTTCGCCCTATTACATACACAGACATGACCCTAAGACGTATGTGATAGACATACTGCATCAACAATTCGTCATTTGTAAAGATGTATACTCTTTCGGTATGAATGGAATCATTCGACTTCTTCTTCTACTCTGTTCTTAATAACATTCTACCGAATTAGCTCTATTCTAACCAAACTTCCGTCTAATCCACACGGTTCCGAGACTTTCAAGACTAAAGGTCTATGGAAAGCAATTAGGATACTAGACCCGATGTGGCTAGTGAATTTGTCAGAAAAAATGTTGAAAAAATGTTTAACAACAAGATCATACATCAACTGCAAGATTCAGTGCAAGCGTTGCAGTATCAGAATGTGATCAGAGTCTGTTATGCATATGAGATCAATTCTGGAAAGAAGTGGAATACTAAATGGAGAGAGATTGAATGAGTCTAATTTATGAAAGATATAAAAAAGAAGAAAGAATTGCAAAGAAAATGAAGAAGCCATCAATTGCAAGATATCAGTTTGCGAAGCCACCAAAGACTAACCAAACACCAATGTCTATTTTTAAGCTGGAGAAGCAAAGGGTCAGGAAACATTTCTTCGGGCATTGAGATTACAGTTATAAAATTTTAAAGATTGAAGCCCGATCGAGACTGTGGAACATCCAAGGGGGAGTTTGTTTATACATATGTTTGTTGCCTACATCTACAAGTCGTGTTCGTGTCTGTAATAGGTTTAACTGTTAGATTTTGAGTTTGTAATGGTTTACTTCGTACAATGATAATGTTGTTTAGTTAGTACGAAGTTAGTTGGTTTTACTTCGTACGAAGATGGATTAGCTTAGTTTGTACCAAGGTGACAGGCTCTAGTTCGCACGAAGTGAAAGTCCTATAAATAGGTGTACGTGGTCATTGAGTCTGTAGTTGTTTTGTGGACGATACCATGAAGCCCTGTCAAATTGTTTCCAGAATTGTAACTATTACAAGTTTAATGAAATAGTAAATAGAAAAGTAATCTTGGTATGCTTGTCATGTAATCTAAAATGAATTTTGCACGTTTGGACTAGGTTTAACATTTTAGACCTGAGTTTATTGGATGAAAGCAGATCCTCACATTCTCTAATTTGATCTTTAATCAGCCTCGGAGATTCACCATCTTTGATCTTTTCTCAATCTTTCTTTTCATTAGATCATCAGTTTCATTATCAAACATCTCAGAAAATGTTGGGAAGTCATCAGTATCTTCTCCAGTATATCTTGGTATTTCATTATCTGAATCATCTTACATGACAACATCATCTTAATTATCAGCTTCCGGAATATAATTGAACACATAATCATCAGGCTTTGTAATATCGATGTTTATCAATTCCTCTTCAAAATCAAAATTGAATGAATTTTCATCAATACCGCACCTCTTCGCAATTTCTTCTTTAGAATAGTTGTGCACATATTCACCCTCTTCGACATCATGATAAAGATATATGATTCTGTTATGACTTGAAGGAACAGCTTGTTAAAGGTAAAACGTCTATGAAGATTCCTGAAGTCTCTTTATCATTCAAAGTATCATCACACTCCCCCTTCCTTCAGCTACCTCTTCCTTTTCGGCATCGTTCATATAATCATTTTGAGTATCTGCTTCAGAAGTTCTCGGCTCATACAGCACCAACCCAGTATCACCTTGATTATTATCATCATCGTCCTCACCCTTATCATCAACACTATGATCTGAGCCTTCAACATCTAACTCCTCATCATCTTCTTTCTCGTCATCCCCTTTCTCCTTTTCTTGTTCTGGTACTTGAACACTAAGTAAAAGAATAAACTTTGTGATGCCAATCGGTTCAGTCTCTGTTTTTATCATTTTCTCAAGAGACTACTCAGGTGTCTTTTCTTGTTTAGGCTCAAGACGTATTTCAGGAATAGCATCAATAGGATTCTTGCCCTTGTCAACACTAACCACTTCTGGTTCTAATGCAGCCTTTCTTGCTCGTTTGGCATTCTCGCCTTAGCCTCTTCAATCTCTATCTTGTTAAATTCATCTTCAATATGTATAGCCAATTTCCTCTTTAATACCTTGTACAACATTTTCAACTTCTTTTCTTTTAGCCTTTTATCTGCTTCTAAATCACTTGACCTTTCTCGAAGTCGTTCATTTTCTAACACAGGACTAGCTATCATTGCTTCCATATGTTATACCTCACTTTCCAAATTACTGATCTGTTCCAACACTCTCACATCCGTTCCAAAGTCACTTTTTTGAAATTATCACATCCGTTCAAGTTCTCATCCGCTCCAAATTATGTCAAGTGTTAAAACTTTTCTAAGAGTTTGTTTGTATTGTTTGTGTAGGCTAAAGCAACGAATTTTGATCCAAAGCACAACACTTGTTGTGTGCTTGATGAGACACTTCCAAAGATGACACCTTTCAAGCCGATAGTGCCATTCTTTGATCGTTCTCGTATCAAAAAGGCAGTGACAGAGCAACATCCAGCATAGAGATCTCATGTTGAAAGGTTTTAGAAGCATGCTAAGTTTGATGAAAGTCTACCATCAATTCATTCTATAGCTTTGATCAGGAATGAAGATAAAGAGGTTATTATTACTAAAGAGCTTATCAGAAGAGTTTTAGAGTTTGGTGATAAAGCTGGTGATCCGACTGGTTACACAGAAAGAATGGTCAAGGGGTATTTCTATCGTATGGGGTATACTTTCATGTGAATCATGCGAATTTTACGAAAAGTAATGATTCCAGGTCGTATAAATTTTGATGCACGTAGTCATACATGCACTTAGGCACAGGAAGGGTGCATACGACGTTGCAGTAGATTAAATCATGTGCATGATAGTGGCCTTAATGCTTAATCTTCCGTATAATTAACTGATCTTTGAACAAATAAAGAGGAACTTGACATTAGATAGATGGCTAATGTACCCTAGATTCGTACAGATGTTATTAGATAATCTTCTTCCAAATCTGAATAAAGAAAATTCTGATCTGCTACCGTTAGAACATATGACTAATCTATCATTGGATCGAGTTAACACGTACAAGAATCAACTTGAAGAAGATATTCCAAAGTTCAATAAATTGATTGGTTTTCTAGGAGATAAAGATTATATTGCACCTCCAAAAGACAGATGGAGAAAGGACGGGAGTAATTCTAATAATGAAGAAAAACAGTTGGAGATTCAAAGAGAAAAGGAGTAAGTGGTTTGTGAAAGAAAGTGCTAAGTCAAAGAAAGCTAAGGCTAAGACACAAACAAAGAGAAAGCAAGCTCCAAAAAAGATGCTTAGAGATGAAGAAAGTGGAGATGATGTGATCTCTGCCACATCTGATAGAAATAATGCTGAAAACAGGACTGTTGAGATTGCACATGATAATGATAATGAAGCTTTTCAGAAACTGATGATGAAAGGACAGAGAGTGAAGAGTTGGATGTTTTTAATGTTAAGAAGTATAATGTGGTGAATGATCCCAGAGCAAGAGCAGAGAAAAGGGCTACTCGATCAAAGAAAAGACGTATTAACGATAGTGATGATGAGCCCTATGAACCTGAATTGGATGAAATAGTACCAGTTAAGAAATTAACTAAGAGACAAAAGAGTAAAGTTGGTTCAACTATTAAGTAGACTGGGTCACCGTTGACAAAGAAGGAAAGAAAAGTGATTGAAGAGCCTGTGATCGAAACAACAACTATTGGAGATGAATAGTAGTTACTGAAAAGAGCACCAACTCTGAAGTAGAGAATGAGATTTCATTCTTAACTCCTACTACTTCACAGGAAACTCTTACAACTCCTATTCAACCAACCTCTCCACAACCACAACCGCAATCTCATCGATCACAATCACAATCACAACCACAACAACCACATTGTGATAAAGCTGGAACATCTACTTTCAATATTAGACATTATGCTCAGGTGACATCTATAACCTAGTCATAATGCGCGAAATTCATTACAATTAGGCGAAAAGTATGATATTAGTTAATTTTCAATGATTTCATTAATATAATCTCAGGTTACATCCATGAAATCGACTTGACAGGGCTTCGCCATCAGTTCTACAAAGTTACAGATGACTTAGTACACACAAGCTATTTATACTACATCAATGCTCCTTCGTGCTGACCAAACTACCTCCATACAGATGAGACACATCCGTGTGGACTAACTCTCACCCATGCGGATGTCCTCAACAGTATGGATGTACACTAATACATACAATTCAAAATATATAACATTTAGATGATATTACATATGGCACGACCCGATGACGTAGGCAGTAGACATTGTGTATCAACAAGTGACCTAACTTATGGCACTTAAAACATTCAACTCTTGATTTATCTTTCTGAAATTTACCCCTACACTCCAATCCAAGGATCTCCTACCAGTTTTATTATAAAACTTGTTTGACTTGATGTTGATACCAGATTTATTGTAAAACTTGTCTGATTGGATGCTAAAGAGAAAGTTGGTCTAGGAGGTTAAACTCTTCCTTGTCAACTAGGTCCATGGGTTTTTGATCATATATCAAAAGTGCATATTTAGATTTTCAACATGTGATATGTCTGATTGAGGATTAAAACTGATAGTTCTATTAAAGGAATTATCATAACTCTGTTGGGAGATGATGACTCATCTTGACTCATTAGGGTTGTGTTACCATGTGATAAAGGGTGGTTTTTGATTATAATTACATGCAAAACAAACATTAAAACGGTTACAAGTATTGCTTTAAGACCCAAAATAACTTAAACAGGCTTTCGAAAAGTCTAGGAAAGTATACTTGACTTCACGTTACACGATTTACGAATCTCGAGAATTTTAGCGCGAAAAAATTGAACTTTAAACCAACCCACACCGGATGATATATTGACCATGCATGAAATGCAAATATTATACTCGCATTTATCATAATGGTATAATTATGCGAATTATTCGGAATGCCGGACATGATATATCACAAACACGGAAGTTACGGAAACAAGAACGCACCAGCGATCAACAATGAAACAGAAGCACCAGACTCAAGTTAGGTCTCGATATTCATATATTATGATATATTTAGCTTTGTTGTCGAATTTTTTATTCATGGTTCAAACCAAATTGAAAAACGGATAAAAGCTATGACCGTAGTGACCTACCCGATTTAACGTAAAACCGAGCTCAAATCGACCCGACAATGAAAACGACAAATATTGTACAAGCAAATTACTAACTACTTGGACTTGTACATAAACGTGGGTTTATAACTTAGGTATATACTAATTAAAAACTTGAACCGATCGCAACATAAATTGAATATATATTGGATTCTTGTGAAACGGAAATTGGCGATTTGAACATATAAAAGGAAAATTATATAATGGTATGTAGGGAAATTGAGTTTTGAACATTTATCGATGTAACATCCGTCGAAAAAACGGGTGTCCAAACACGCTTCGTTTATAAATCGAATATCAAGTTAGAAGATTTTGTTGCATTATAAAATTTTGTTGCGTATTCATGACTTATTTTAATTTTAAACAATACATAATTAATAAACATTTTAGAATTTAAAAACTATAATTATTAAAAAGTGAAAATAAATTAAATAAAAAAAAAGAAGGCTGCCGGGTTTCAAACCCGGGTCAGCCGGATGAAACCACAAAGACTTAACCACTCCGCCACTTGACTCACTTGTGCTATCCAGTGAAACAAATAACATTTATAATAAAACTCGAAATTGAATTCAGTCAACAGCGCGCCCAAATCACTCTCGCCGGAAATTCCGACAATTTCGCCAATTATCGACGGTTTCTTTTGACTTAACGTATGTATTAACCTCAACATCGGTTATAACCGATGTCTAATCCCGCGACATCAGTCATAACCACCGGAGAAAGGCTGACCAACGAATCACGACTGAAATCAGACCCAATTCATCGTGATTCTTCCCTATAAATACACACCCAAGTCTCTGGAAATCATTTCGCTCAAAATCGCACCTTTTCTCGAATCAATTTCACTCACCGGAGATTTTCTGCAATCGCCGGACTTTCGCCGGAAAACCGAGACTCTCATCAAAACGGTAAATACCTCGACTCTTTCGGTTTCAATCCATTGTTAGACTATTACTAACTTCAATCCATCAACCAGAATCAATCCCAGACGACGTAGCCGAAATATTCTGCACTCGCCGGAAAACCTCTGGAATTTCCAAAATCACGCTGTGAATCGGTATAATCATTTAAACCTTCTGATAATCATTGTTTAGTAACTCAATTTCACAACTAATCGATCAAAACTGTTAATTGATCCGATCAGACGGAGTTCACAAAACAGAGCCGACGATCCTTGCCGGAGTTCTGAGAAAGACATCTGTTTCGGTACATTCATTTCCAAAACCCTCTCTATCCATCACATTTCAATCACTTATAAGTTTTGTTAATCGAATTAAACAAGAACAGTTGAATAATCGTTGTCTGTGTCTTTGAACGAAGAAGATGAAGTTGAACTTATGTATAAGTTTAATTAAAACAAGTTATATAACCGGGTTAGACACACAGTCCAGCGGTGGACTGTGTGCAAACAATTAACACACGTCTCGAGTTCGATCCCTGACACAACCTCACTCTCTGAAGTAAAAATGTTCTTTTTAAATCGAACCGGATCAACTCGCTGTAAGATGTTAGTGTAATAAAAATCAGTATATTAACCAGGTTAGACACACAGTCCAGCGGTGGACTGTGTGCAACACTAAACAACGGGTCCGGGTTCGAGACCTGTTGTGTGCACCGGTCCGATATAATTAAATCCTTTTTAAAAATAAATGATTTCTGATTTAAATTAAATAGTATATAAATATAATTAAAAACTGAAATATTTAACACGTAGCTCAGTTGGTAGAGCTACGTGCACGCGTACGGGAGGTCACGAGTTCGAGCCTCACCCAGCGCATATATACACAAGGTCCGAACCGGTCAAACGGTCAAAGTCAACGGTCAACCAAAAAAGTCAACATTTTTTTATATTTTATTTATTAGTTTTATTTCAAAATCAATTAAAAATACTTAAAAATAACATTTTTAAAGTTAGAAAGTGACCTTAAACTCACAAAAATAAATCTAAAAATCCAATTAAAATTGTTAATAAAATCCACTTATTTACCGTACCTTTTCGTTATTATCTAGGTTAGTTATTCCTCGTCGATCAACTCTCTAAACTATGCGCATTCAACATCATCAAACGAACGCACCCAATGTGAGTGAATCTCTACCAACTCCCCGTTTTAATCACATTTTGGTGTGTATCATGTGTCGCTAATTATTTATTTCATTTAAACACTTGTGCATCCATCATATTCATGATCAAATGTGTATCCAATATGTATCAATTGTTTGTGTGGTTAATGTTTAGATTTAATTTATCATTTTCAGTACATACATCATCATAGGCCGTCTGTTCCCCATTACCTATGAGGGGAACCGTTCCCCATTACCTATGAGCGTGAACGAGGCGTTGCCAACATACGATCGTCTCCGTTTGATTGAGCCTTGATCGCACATACATCATCATAGGCCGTCCGTTCCCCATTACCTATGAGCGGAACGAGACGTTGCCAACATATACATTATCATTCATGTCATATACTCATGCAAGGTGGTTTGTCATTGTATGTTCATTTACGTTTGCTCAGTATATGATTATTGCACAAATTTTCCATATTAATTACAACAAGAAATCAATAATAAATGTTTTCTAATAAGGTTCACTCGCCAACTTTTGTTGACCCAAAAACCCCCATTTTTTCACATGATACAGGTGATCCAGTTGAAGCAAGAAACATATAGGACGGCCTAGAAGAATAAATCAGTTTAGATGTTGGATTGTTTATTTAATTTTTCCTTTCCTTGTATTGTATGAATTTGACTTGAACATTTGAGATGTAATTGGAATTTAATAAATATGAAACATATTAGTAAACATCATGAGCTTTGGTGATAACCCAATTATGCCCCGACTCTTATTCCGCTGTGGGTCGGGGTGTTACAGATTGGTATCAGAGCCATGACTATAGGGATATAGGATAGGTTATTAGACCCTCAGAGCCTATACTATAGTTGATTAGAATTTTTAAAATGTTTGTGTGTTACATGCAAAATTCATGATGTTTATATGCTTTATGTTTATTGTTACATTCAATGTTATGCAAGCATGTTCATAAGTACATATTATTATACAATGCCTATCATGAATCATATTCTCATAACATATCATATCCATGAGAGCATACACCACACAATTTCCATGATTTTTGCAACGATTTTCGTATTTTCTAATCACATCAAAGTGAGTTCTCATGACGGGCATGTAGTAACTGGAAGGGTACGAGTACCGGTAGTCGTAACGTCCTGTCTACGCTTGGCATTCGTATAAATCCAAAATAAAGGACCAGTTTGCCTACCTGGGGACTATCGATGAGAGTACGAAGGACCTATTAGGCCAAAGCATGCTATACCAAACGTCATGTGAACTAACCCCACTTGAGTTGTCATTGTGTCTATACCTGGACACCCTCCGACCATACATCTCGCAAACATATTTCATGGTTTTCCTTCGGTGATGCGAGTGTTAAACCGCCAACAACAATGTGAATCCTACAAAGCCAATAGTCATGGGGGCCCACATGACTATACAGGCGATGGTATGGGGGACATTGGAGGCCCAAACATGAGCAAACCCAAGACATCCTATGGATGTAGTTGCATTATTGATGATTATGTTATTTTATTATTTTTAACGACACATGACAACTAAAGACTTCTTAAACTCACAATCTTCCTATGTATGTTCCTGTAGATGTCGGCTATGCAGCTACGTGGAGGTCGAAAGTCAGGAAGGTCAAACGAACGCTTGGCCATCCAAATTGCAAAAAATGGCCCGGTGCTTCCTGACATCGTTATACAAGTCCAACAAGCTCTCACCGCGAATCCCATCAACCCTCCCAACCAAGAAGACCAGAACGTCGACAACCCTCCCTCCAAGAAGTGCTCCTACAAACACTTCAAGTCTTGCGATCCCCAAAGTATGAAGGGACCGAAGGTGTCACCGCTCTCCTCCACTGGTTTGAGGAAATGGAAAACACCTTCCTCAATTGCGATTGTCCCGAGGATCGCAAGGTACGTTACCAACCGGGAGACTATTTGGGGTAGCCCTGACCTAGTGGAACACAGAGAAGGGCAAGAGAGGAGTCGAAGACGCCATGGCCTTAACCTGGGAAGAGTTAAGGGAAATAATGACAAGACGCTTCTGCCCAAGAAGCGAAATCAAGAAGTTGGAAGATGAATTCCACTCGCTAAAGCAAAAGGAAGGAGATCATACTTCCTACAACAAAAGATTTCTTGAGCTGAATCAGATGGTTCCTAACTTGTTCACCCCAGTGTACCGTTTGGTTGAACACTGCATTCGAGGCCTCCCCTCGAAAATTCAAGACTCAGTTCTAAGCACTTCACCTGCAACACTTGAAGCTGCAATGGAACTAGCTACCGAACTTACCGAAAACCGCATCCGTAACGGAAAATTCAAGGGGGAGAAAAAGAAAGCCCCCATTGAGGCTCAAACTACAAACCACTCTGTCTCCTCTTCGAAGTTTGCTGGCAAGAGGAAGAGAAACACCAGAAACTTTGTTGTCGCTCAAACAAACCCTCCTATCACTGCCGCACCAATCACCCAAGTTGCTCCCTCATCTGCACCATACAAAAGGGCAAACACCTGCCCATACCCTAAATGCACTCGTTGTCAATACCATCACTTTCCCGAACACCCCTGCCAATATTGCACCAGCTGTGGCCGTGCAGGTCACACCATCCAGACCTGTCGCACACTTCAACGAATGAACCGCAACCAACCCTCAAACCAAACCCACCATCAGATAGTGGGTCAAGCCCAACAACCCTTACTACTATCACCTACACAAAATACAGCCCAAACCTACTACCAACCCAATTACCCAATGATGCAACCCATGCGGGCTTGTTACAACTGTGGTGACCCAAACCACTATAGAAACACTTGTCCACGCTTGGTGAACATCATACATGCTCAAGCTCAAGCAAATCCGGTGAATCAAGCTAACCAAGCTCCTCCACCTGCTATAGGAAGAGCTTTCAACATCAACGCCAATCAAGCTAGGGCTGACAACAACGTGGTTAACGGTACGTTTCTCTCAATGGTAGTTATGCATCCATGTTATTTGATACTGGCACGGATAAGAGTTTTGTGTCCTTAGAATTTGAACCCATCCTCAACCAAACTCGTGATAATCTCATGGAATCCATAACGGTGGAAGTTGCTGACGGGAAACCTGTCTCATTAAACTCTATTATACAAATTGTACCCTCACTCTAAAGATCACGATTTTCCAGTTGACCTCATTCCTATGAAGTTGGGAAGTTTCGACATTATAATCGGTATGGACTAGCTCAGCCAACATCAGGCTGAAGTGGTATGCCGTGAAAAGTTCATTCGCATTCCTCTCGCAGACGGTCAAACCCTACGAATCTTTGGAGAAACCCCTTCGAAAGGACTCAAATTGATGTCCTGTCTTCAAGCCCGAAAGTATCTCCGCAAGAACTATGTCGCATTCTTAACTCATGTCATCAAGAAGGGGGACAAGGAGAAGAAACTAGAAGATATACCTGTAGTGAAAGAATTCCCACAAGTTTTTCCTGTCGACATCTCAGGACTTTCTCCCATGAGAGAAGTCGAATTCCGCATTGATCGTATTCCTGGCGCTACTCCAGTCGCGAAATCTCCTTATAGGTTAGCCCCATCTGAAATGCAAGAGCTAGCCAGTCAGCTGCAAGAACTGACCGACAAAGGATTCATACGTCATAGCTCATCGCCTTGGGATGCACCTGTTCTGTTTGTGAAGAAGAAAGATGGAACGTTTCGCATGTGTATCGATTACAGAGAACTCAACAAATTAACGGTCAAGAACCGCTATCCATTACCTCGCATCGATGATCTTCTAGACCAACTCCAGGGTGCCACTTGTTTTTCAAAGATCGACCTTCGTTCTGCTTATCATCAACTCAGAGTACATGAAGAAGACGTCCCAAAGACCGCCTTCCGAACTCGTTATGGTCATTACGAATTCATGGCCATGCCATTTGGATTAACCAACGCCCCAGCTGTATTCATGGATCTAATGAATAGGGTATGCAAACCCTATCTCGACCGCTTTGTCATAGTCTTCATCGATGACATCCTCATCTACTCAAAGTCTAAATCCGATCATGAACGACACCTTCGACTCATCCTCACACTCTTAGGAACCGAAAAGCTCTACTCTAAATTCTCCAAATGCGAATTCTGGTTAAGGGAAGTACAATTCCTTGGACATGTCGTCAATGACAAGGAATACATGTCGACCCCTCAAAGATCAAAGCAGTGCAGGAATGGCAAGCGCCACGTACCCCTACCGAAGTAAGATCATTTCTTGGTTTGGCGGGTTACTACCACCGTTTCATTGCAAATTTCTCCCGTATTGCTGTACCACTCACGGCTTTGACTCATAAAGGAAAACCCTTCATATGGGGACCTAAACAAGAAGAAGCCTTCCAAACCCTTAAGCAAAAGCTTTGTGACGCACCTATCCTCACACTCCCCGAAGGTTGCGATGACTTTGTAGTATATTGCGACGCATCAGGGCAAGGATTAGGCTGTGTATTAATGCAAAGGGGAAAAGTGATAGCCTACGCTTCTAGACAACTCAAAGTTCATGAGAAGAACTACACCACCCACGATCTGGAACTTGGAGTCGTTGTGTTCGCTCTTAAGATATGGAGACATTACCTCTACGGTACCAAGTGTGAAATATACACTGACCACAAGAGCCTCCAACATATCTTTAATCAGAAGGAGTTGAATATGAGACAACGAAGATGGGTCGAACTTCTTAATGACTACGGACTGTGAAATTCGGTATCATCCTGGCAAGGCAAATGTGGTGGCCGATGCACTCAGTCGAAAGGGTTATGCGAACTCCATTCGTCTTCTATGTTCGCAAATCATAACCGACATCAAAGATCAAATCCGAGAAGCTCAACATGTTTCTATAACAGAAAACGACATACGCAATGAGCTATCTTGTGGAGCAGAACTAAAACTCGAAACAAAATCCAACGGTATTCTGTATTATCTAGATCGCATATGGATTCCCGATCACAATAACCTTCGTGATTTCCTTATGAAAGAGGCGCACAAAACATGATACTCTGTACACCCAGGAGCCGACAAGATGTATCAAGACCTTCGATACACCTACTGGTGGCCTGGCATGAAAAAGGACATCGCTGTTTTTGTTTCCAAGTGCCTTACCTGTTCTAAAGTAAAAGCTGAACATCAAAGACCTTCAGACTTCTAACCCAACCTAAAATACCTGTATGGAAGTGGGAAAACATAACCATGGACTTCATTACCGGGTTACCTCGCACCTCCAGTGGGAATGACACTATATGGGTAATCACTGATCGTCTCACAAAATCAGCTCACTTCATTCCGATTTGCGAGGACTTCAAGAACGAGAAGTTAGCTCGTTTCTACATCATCGAAATCGTAAGCCGTCATGGTGTACCTTTAAGCATCATTTCAGACCGTGATGGTCGTTTCACTTCACGAACATGGCGAGCCGTACAAGCCGCCTTGGGTACACGATTAGACCTCAGTACCGCTTTTCATCCTCAAACTGATGGACAATCTGACCGCACTATCCAAACTCTTGAAGACATGCTTCGAGCATGTGTCATAGACTTCAAAGGGAATTGGGACGCTCATCTACCATTAGTTGAATTTTCGTACAACAACAGCTATCATTCAAGTATCGGCATGGCACCTTTCGAAGCTTTATATGGTCGTAAGTGCCGATCACCAATATGTTGGCACGAAATTGGAGAAGCTCAAATCACCGGTCCAGAATTAATCCAAGAAACAACACACAAGATCCATCAAATTCGAAATAATCTTCTAGCAGCACAAAGTCGTCAAAAGAGTTATGCAGACAAACGACGAAAGCCCTTGGAGTTTAACGTTGGTGATCAAGTACTTTTAAAAGTATCACCGTGGAAGGTGTGGTTCGTTTTGGCCAAAAAGGCAAGCTAGCACCACGCTACGTAGGACCTTTCAAGATACTCGAAAGAGTAGGACCTGTAGCATACAAGCTTGAACTACCAGAAGAACTCAACAGAATTCATCCCACATTCCACGTATCGAACTTGAAGAAGTGCCTCGCCGATGAAAATCTCCATATTCCTCTAGAAGACATTCAAGTCGATGAATCTATGCATTTCATTGAAAGACCAGTAGAAATTATGGACTTCGGAGAGAAACGTTTAAGACGAAGCCGTATTCCAATCGTCAGGGTACGCTGGGAGTCGAAACGAGGACCTGAGTTTACTTGGGAACGTGAAGACTCAATGCGCGAGAAATACCCACATCTTTTTCCTGTTACCACTACTACTTAAATTTCGGGACGAAATTTCTAAAAGTAGGGGATACTGTAACATCCGTCGAAAAACGGGTTTCCAAACCCGCTTCGTTTATAAATCGAATATCAAGTTATAAAATTTTGTTGCGTATTCATGACTTATTTTAATTTTAAAACAATACATAATTAATAAACATTTTAGAATTTAAAAACTATAATTATTAAAAAGTGAAAATAAATTAAATAAAAAAAAAGAAGGCTGCCGGGTTTCGAACCCATGTCAGCCGGATGAAACCACAAAGACTTAACCACTCCCCACTTGACTCACTTGTGCTATCCAGTGAAACAAATAACATTTATAATAAAACTCGAAATTGAATTCAGTCAACAGCGCGCCCAAATCACTCTTGCCGGAAATTCCGACAATTTCACTAATTATCGACGGTTTCTTTTGACTTAACGTATGTATCAACCTCAACATCGGCTATAACCGATGTCTAATCCCGCGACATCAGTCATAACCGCCAGAGAAAGGCTGACAAACGAATCAAGACTGAAATCAGACCCAATTCATCGTAATTCTTCCCTATAAATACACACCCAAGTCTCTGGAAATCATTTCGCTCAAAATCGCACCTTTTCTCGAATCAATTTCACTCGCCGGAGATTTTCTGCAATCGCCAGACTTTCGCCGGAAAACCAAGACTCTATCAGAACGTAAATACCTCGACTCTTTCGGTTTCAATCCATTGTTAGACTATTACTAACTTCAATCCATCAACCAGAATCAATCCCAGACGACGTAGCCGGAATATTCTGCACTCGCCGGAAAACCTCTGGAATTTCCAAAATCACGCTGTGAATCGGTATAATCATTTAAACCTTCTGATAATCATTGTTTAGTAACTCAATTTCACAACTAATAGATCAAAACTGTTAATTGATCCGATCAGACGGAGTTCACAAAACAGAGTCGACGATCCTTGCCGGAGTTCTGAGAAAGACATCTGTTTCGGTACATTCATTTCCAAAACCCTCTCTATCCATCACATTTCAATCACTTATAAGTTTCGTTAATCGAATTTAACAAGAACAGTTGAATAATCGTTGTCTGTGTCTTTGAACGAAGAAGATGAAGTTGAACTTATGTATAAGTTTAATTAAAACAAGTTATATAACCGGGTTAGACACACAGTCCAGCGGTGGACTGTGTGCAAACAATTAACACACGTCTCGAGTTCGATCCCTGACACAACCTCACTCTCTGAAGTAAAAATGTTCTTTTTAAACCGAACCGGATCAACTCGCTGTAAGATGTTAAGTGTAATAAAAATTAGTATATTAACCAGGTTAGACACATAGTCCAGCGGTGGACTGTGTGCAACACTAAACAACGGGTCCCGGGTTCGAGACCTGTTGTGTGCACCGGTCCGATATAATTAAATCCTTTTTAAAAATAAATGATTTCTGATTTAAATTAAATAGTATATAAATATAATTAAAAACTGAAATATTTCGGGTTAGACACGTAGCTCAGTTGGTAGAGCTACGTGAACGCGTACGGGAGGTCACGAGTTCGAGCCTCACCCAGCGCATATATACACAAGGTCCGAACCGGTCAAACGGTCAAAGTCAATGGTCAATGGTCAACGGTCAACCCAAAAAGTCAACATTTTTTTATATTTTATTTATTTGTTTTATTTCAAAATCAATTAAAAATACTTAAAAATAACATTTTTAAAATTAGAAAGTGACCTTAAACTCACAAAAATAAATCTAAAAATCCAATTAAAATTGTTAATAAAATCCACTTATTTACCGTACCTTTTCGTTATTATCTAGGTTAGTTATTCCTCGTCGATCAACTCTCTAAACTATGCGCATTCAACATCATCAAACGAACGCACCCAATGTGAGTGAATCTCTACCAACTCCCCGTTTTAATCACATTTTGGGGTGTATCATGTGTCGCTAATTATTTATTTCATTTAAACACTTGTGCATCCATCATATTCATGATCAAATGTGTATCCAATATGTATCAATTGTTTGTGTGGTTAATGTTTAGATTTAATTTATCATTTTCAGTACATACATCATCATAGGCCGTCTGTTCCCCATTACCTATGAGGGGAACCGTTCCCATTACCTATGAGCGTGAACGAGGCGTTGCCAACATACGATCGGCTCCGTTTGATTGAGCCTTGATCGCACATACATCATCATAGGCCATCCGTTCCCCATTACCTATGAGGGAACGAGACGTTGCCAACATATACATTATCATTCATGTCATATACTCATGCAAGGTGGTTTGTCATTGTATGTTCATTTACGTTTGCTCATATATGATTATTGGACAAATTTTCCATATTAATTACAACAAGAAATCAATAATAGATGTTTTCTAATAAGGTTCACTCGCCAACTTTTGTTGACCCAAAAACCCCCATTTTTACACATGATACAGGTGACCCAGTTGAAGTAAGAAACATATAGGACGGCCTAGAAGAATAAATCAGTTTTGATGTTGGATTGTTTATTTAATTTTTCATTTCCTTGTATTGTATGAATTTGACTTGAACATTTGAGATGTAATTTGAATTTAATAAATATGAAACATATTAGTAAACATCATGAGCTTTGGTGATAACCCAATTATGCCCCGACTCTTATTCCGCTGCGGGTCGGGGTGTTACAATCGACAACTTGTGTTGTCGGGTTTTGTTACAAAAACAGAGGAAACTCTGCCCGATTTCCGTTACAATATATATATATATATATATATATATTTTTTTATTATTATCTTACACCAACGAAAATGTATCGTGACTCAAATGAAATTTTATGCAAATAAATGTAAAGGAATATTTATTTTGGATGATCCATACATTTCACAAAAATGAGTTTATAGCGTGTCGACAAAAGCGGTTTACAAGATAATGGGACTAGGAGCTTTATATCATATAAATATAATTACTTGTATTCAAATGATACGTTTAATTATTCGACAAATATGTGAAATGAATATAACAAGTAGTATTTACTTCCAAAGTCTACAACTCAAGAATTTTTTAAAAATATATAATATTTAATTTATTTCAAATGCCAAAATCGATAAAATATATACAATATATTACCCTACGATCTCAACATATACTATTAACCGAGTTGTTTTGATAACAAACCAACGAGGTCGATTTCACAAGCATAGCACTATATAATTATTTTGATAAATATCCATGATACACGGGATTATTATTTCGGCTACACTTACGTTTACATATATGTGTATGTATATAAATATATATATATATGTGTGTGTGTGTGTACATCCTACGAAACACTACGACGAGTCGTATTAATATCTGTCAATGTATATGACGATTCTTGGAGAAATGTGTGAATACATTATATGAGTTAACAACGTATTATTTTTATATAAACATTCAGTTACATTTTGGAAACCACATTTGGAACCATATTATTCTAGCTTTGCACCGAATATCGAGGTGAGTTCATAACCCCCACTTTTTACAGTTTTACAATTTTATAAATGTTTTCGGGGTGGAAAGACATGCAAGTTTTGCGAAAGTACACAATATTTCGATGAATGAAAATAACAGATTTTTAAACCATGTTACAAACGAATTTCCAACTACACGAATGGTTATTCTAAACATACCGGTTTTTTTACAAAACACACGCGTATTTTCAAGACGTGCATGAGTTTCATGGCTAGTTATAGGATTGTCCTAGCTACAATTTAGGGACTGGATTGTCCTACATCTAAACAAAGGACTGATTGTCCTACATCTAAACAAATGGACTGGATTGTCCTGCATCCTTTTCATGTTAAACGCTTTTCAGTTTTACAACTATTAGGGGAAATACATATAAAATGGTATGATAAGCTAGGGGATGAAACAACTTAGATCATGTGCGAATAGGGTTGTACTTACGCACCATTCAATCTTATTTAGACCATGGTACAAAAGGTTAGATCTATCAGGTTTTGGCAAGCCCTACTCTTGGTCATGTACCCACATGGAAGAGTGCATTTATGTCCCAGTCGAGGGTAATCCACATAACATCTTATAGGGTTGGATTGCTTCCTATAGGTCCCTATCACGTGGATCGTGACAAGATTGATAATCAATTAAGGGTGCGGAATCCCCTTGATATATCAAACAAACATAGAAACAAGAATATAACATGAAGAGCACGAACAAATACTTGAAACGATCTTTTGTGATTATCAAACTCAAACGTTTTACAATCACTCAAGATCACAAGAACCTCACAGCCACTCTCTGTGTATTCTCTCACAAAACTCTCTGCAACTACTCTCTTTAGTGTCTAACCTAAACCCTAATGCATAGTGTAGTTTATATAACACAACCACACAAACTGGCCTAGGCCCACGTACATTACATAACACATACTCGGACTAAAACATTACAAAGACTAAACTCGGACATGCTTGCAAATTCTTACTTGATGTGAGCAATGACAAACTCAGACATGTTATACACACTCCAAATTTGTGAAGCTCCACAAATTCAGACTTCCTTTCTCATCACAAGTTTGGACTTCCATGTATCAATAAACTCGGACTTCACTTGTGATGTTCATAAACTCAGACATGTATTGTGCTCAATCTCGGATCCATTTGATATTCATATAATACAAGTCTTGATTATGGTATCGAAAGACCAAACCAAAGTTGTTTTCACATAAAATGAACCAACAAACTCCCCCTTGAAAATAGCTTACCAAGGTGAACTTTAGTCTTCAGAATGTCGCAGACTTTGGTCTTTGGATAGCGTCAGGTTCAAAACGAATTCTAGCGTCAGCTTCAACACGAATTCGTCAACAATAGACTCCCCCTAAGCTGATGCATCTAATCACCAAATCTTTCAATCCAAGTATGTCTTCATAACTTCCGATCTGCATTGTAGAAGGAGGATTCTACCAAATAGCAACAAACTCCTCATCTCATCAGATCAAATTTTTCAGCAACACACTGGTTCATCTGTATGCTATAAAACAAACATCTCAAGAAACCATAAGAATTTTCCAACAAAGTTAAACTAATTATGATTAATCAAGAGATAGTAAAATTGTATCACAGATTAAGAAAATTCCAATTTGAATACCAACAAGCAAGAAATTTTGTCCGACAAAATAGCTACTGCAGGGTTTAAAATTTGAACTCATCTTCTAACACTGTCTCCCCCTATCATTTTCCGTACGCTAAGAGTTTTTAAAGGAAAAGGAAAATCTTTTTCGATTTGCATATTTTCTTACAGCGAATAATAAAAGCAATAAACACTCTCTTTTTGTGAGAGTCACCGGTAAGAAGATCATATCATCATAATCAAACTGTTTTCAAACTATCAGATAATTCTTTATGTAATATTCGTGAAAAGCAGTCCAAGACAATTACCATTATCCTTTGTCCAATTAAACAAAATGCACAAACATTTCAAGTTCCATTACCGTGTGATAGGTTATAGTATATTATACTGATATACTAGTGTGTCCCATTTCAGGACATACCCCCACGATCAAGGTATGCACAAAAATTCCTCGTAGTAGGTGAGATACCGAATTCATCCTTTTTGTTTTACAATGTTAGAATAATGGTGAGCAGCTGAGTACTTTCATATAGCAAAGAGACCAATATCTAATGAGGGTTAGGGCAAATACCACAGATTTTGGTACGATTTATGCATTTTGCACATTTGAATAACTCTCTAGGAGAGCTTCGTCCATTTCTGGTTTTTTTGGCATTTTAGCTCTTTTAAGATATCTTGGTTGTGCCTAGGTTTTGGCAGTCTCTCAACGCATATATCTGGATGCAGCAGAAGGACAACCTTGATATCCCCGGAAATAATTATAAAGACCCAAAACCTCAGATTTTGGCATTCCCTCAACGCAAGATGTAAGGTTATTAAACCATACGCCACTAATATGTTACCCACCCATACACAGTTGTTAAGTTTGTATCACATTGGTAAGTTGATTATTTCATGCTTTTTGCCTACAAGTACATATGGAGCTACTATCACACTTAGGAAATTTTAATTTCAAATTCAGTGTGACAATCTGACTCGCTGATGTACTATCATTTCTTCTTTTTCACACAGTGACAACTCTTTTTTTTAAGAAAGCAATAAAATATTTACAAAATTCTAAAAACTGGCAACTCAGGATTCCTCATCCCGTTGAGTTCGACTAAATGTTCAAAACAAGCCCTGTCAAATGCTTTTGTGTAAAGATCTACATGGTTATCTAATATGTCGACTCTATGAAATTCAGTAAGTTTCTTTTCAGCACAATCCCATGTAAAATGATGACGGATGTCAATATGTTTTGTTCTACTGTGCTTTATGGGATTGTTTGTGATTGAAATAATGGCATTATTGTCTATCATTATAGGTGTAAGAGTGAAATTCAAACGGTAATCGCGCAATTGTTGTTGTATCCAGAGAACCTGAGAGAAACAGCTACCCGCAACAATATATTTAGCTTCACACGTAGATGTAGACACGCAAGACTGCTTCTTGCATTGCCAAGACACAATCCCCCCCCCTAAGAACTGACAACCACCCGTTGTAGACTTTCTGGTTGACTTACATCCTCTAATATTTGAATCAGTGTAAGCAAGAAACTTCAAATCACTAGTAGCTAGATACCACAACCCAAGTATAGGTTTCCCCTTCAAGTAACGAAGAATACACTTCACCGCTTTCATATGTGATTCTTTCGAATTAGCCTGATATCTGGCACAGAGACACACTACGAACATGATGTCTAGTCTTGAAGCAGTCAAGTACATTAGAGAACCAATCATTGCCATGTATTGAGTTGGATCAACATCTTCCACACTCTCATGATCCGGACCAAGATTGTGGTTCTCACAAATAGGTGTGTTGAAAGTAGCGCAATCCTCCATTTGAAATGAGAAAAAATGTCATACACATACTTTTTCTAATGTATAAACATCCCATCCTTCTTCTGTTCCACTTGCAAACCCAGAAAGTAGGACAAGTCACCCATCGCACTCATTTCAAACTTGCTCTTCGTCACATCCTCAAAGTCATGCACATGCTCTCATGAGATGAACCAAAGATGATGTCATCCACATATACCTATACCAGCAAAAAATCTTCCTTCTTTTGCTTAATGAACTGTGTACTGTCAATCTGACCTCTCTCAAAACCATTCCTCAACAAATGAGCTGACAGTGTCTCGTACCACACCGTGGGTGCCTGATGCAATCCATACAATGCCTTGTTCAGCTTATACACTCGATCTGGATAGTCTGGATCAGTAAACTCATCTGATTTTGAGACATACACCACTTCTTGGACTTTCCCATAACGAAACGCACTCTTCACATCCAGTTGGTAAACTTTGAAGCCCTTGAGTGATGCGAAGGCTAGGAACAAATGAATTGCTTCCAACCTCACCACTGGTGCAAACACTTCATTATAGTCAATCCCCTCTTGCTGATTGAACACTTAACAATTAACCGAGCCTTGTTCCTCGTCACAATCCCTTGGTCATCTGTCTTGCACTTGAACACCCACTTAGTGCCTATTTCCTTCTCTCCTTCAGGAAGGTCAACTAGCTCCTAAACCTTCAACTTCGTGAACTGAGCTAGCTCCTTTTGCCTTGATTCAACCTATGAATTGTCTTTCAGAGAGGCATGTGCACATTATTTGGCTCCTCTTGGACGATGAAGCAACTATACAAACACTCATTTATGATTCCCGTTTTCTGTATTGAAGCAAACAAACAGGAACCTTCGATCACACCTCTTATTGTCTGAACACCTGCAACAGCATCACCTATAATATTCTCAACTGGATGATCTTTGTTTGCACGTGTAGTAGCAATGGCATAAACTTCTAAATTTTCACCCAGATTGGATCCAACCTCCCCCTGAATATCCTGATTTGCAAACAGATTAGTGAAGTCCTTCCCCTTAATAGGTTCAGACTCACTATCGCTTCAATCTTGTTCAGCTGCACTGGAGAAAGTTCCCGGAGCATCGATCATCGATATACTCAATTTCGTCATGAAGTCACCCTCTTCATCCTCACTAATCACAGGTTCAATCAACTGAGACTCATCTGCATTGGAAAACTCAGGAATATTAAATGATTTAAAAACACTATCATAATCATATAATATAGCAGGACCACTTGTTGATTGTCGAGGTGAATAAGTAGTGATTTCAATATTAAACATAACCTCAATTTTACTAGTTTTTAGAATAAAAACGCTTTTATTCGGTGTTCCAGGTACATACCCTAGAAAGTAACCTTCATCAGCTACCTCACCGAATTTTTGTTTATCTCACCGAATTTTTGTTTATCTTTATTTTTCACAATTGTGCAGGGTAATCCAAATGGTTCAAAGCCTTTCAAATTTGGTTTCTTGTTAAACATAAGTTCATGACATGTTTTGTTAAAATGTTTAACAGTTAACACTTTATTTAGGACATAACAGGTTGTGTTCACAGCTTCTCCCCAGAAAAGAACTATGGAAGCTTTGAATCAGAAAGCATAATCCTAGTTCAATCCACGTCCAGTTTTTCCTCTCAGCAACTCTATTTTGTTGAGGTGTACAAGAAGTAGAATATTGATGTTCTATTCCCTTGCACATACAATAGAGATCCAGAATCTGATTCTTGAACTCCGTGCCATTATCACTCCTTATCCTCTTAATGCGTGCTTCATAGACGTCTCCAATTTTGTAAAAAGATCTATCAGCAACTCAACTATCTCATCTTTAGTACCTAAAAAGAAAACCCATGAATAACGTAAGTAATCATCTATGACAACCAAACAATAGTACTTTCCACTTATGCTCCTTACGTTCACTAGACCAAATAAATCCATGTGAAGTAATTCATAAAGGGCATCTATCGAATTTACTGTTTTAGATTTGTGAGGATTCTTATGTTGTTTTCCCTTTTAACGCGGAAGACATTTATCTTCCACATGAAACGTCTATACTGGCACCCCTTCCAATAAACCATCTTTAATTATGTAATTCATTTTTCGGTAGTGGATGTGGGCCATGCGCCTATACCACAACATTGACTAAGCGTCAGATGCTTTTGACAATAAACACGCCACCACATTGGAAGAATCCTTAACACCCATGTCCATGACATAAGTGTCATTCCTCCTTGGTGTTCTCATCACTATCCATCATCTATTATCACCAAACCTTGTTTCAATACAAAGCCTCGGACTTAGTAAAATGGACCGAGTGACCCTTGTCACAGACTTGTGACACGCTCATCAGATTGTGCTTAAGCTGCTCGACATAGTTCACTTTGTCTAGTGTGATCTTCCCGTTGCTCACCTTCCCTTACCCTGTAATGTGACCTCCTTTGGCACCTACAAAATTCACATAACCACCATCTATATTTTCAAAATCAGTCAACAATCTCGCATCCCCCGTCATATACTTGGAGCAGTCACTATCAACATACCACAAGTTGATAATCCTCCTTAGCAGCTCCTACACAAATTAACCAAAGATTAGTTAGATTGGGGTACCCAAGCCTTAATGGTCTTGGGTCTTCCAAACTCATCAACTACATTAACATCCATCCAAAATCGATCACTCGTAACTAGAGTCTTGGATCTAGGACCTATTGATGGGAATGGGGTTTGATTTTCGCGAGATCTCTAGTCCTAAGGTTACCTATACATGTTTGTACTCGTTGACCTTTGGAAATTTTGGTTTTGAGAACTTGAGTTTTGACACATGAGTTCCAGATTGTTATAATTTCTAAAGCCGTTGCTATAAAAATTTCGACCACCATTATTTTGGTATCGATTTTGATATTGACTTTGACTTCTAAAATTGCTTGACTGACCATTAAAAGTATTCATTCTTGGCGACTACTTCTAGATCTCTCATATCTTCCTGATGTAGATTCAACCTGAAACCTTTGTTGATATCTTTGAAAATGAAGAACTTGTGAAGTTCCTTTTCAGCCTTATCTACACCAACAAGAACACCCTCTTGTTGCTTAGGAGCAGATGTCTTTGGTGAGTTAGACACTCTTTGCTCACATCACCATTCTTTTCGGGTGATTTTTCGCTCTTTCTCTCACTCACCGGTGATTCACTCTTTTTGTTAGGACAGCAGCTAGCTACATGTCCCTTGGTGTGACATTTGAAGCACGATCTTCTTGCCGAAGACTTCTTTACAAAGACTTTAAAACTAGATCCTTGAGATGATGATGATGATGCCTTAAGAGGATCTTGTTGAGTTTGCTCAGTTTCAGATTTTTCTATGTTTTTTATCTTTTGCAAACTACACATTTGATTCACTTTCAATAACAGTTATTTCATTTTTCATGTCACTTCTTTGGACAAAATTTACCTTTTTAACAAAGGTTTGCTTCTTATTTTTAGGAAGTGCACTCTTTGTTTTCAAAACAGGTTCTCTGTTATTTTCTTTTTTGGCACTAACATCATCATATTCAGACACATCTCCCTTTTTGGATGAGGAACTACTAGGTGCAGTTGATGCAAAGTCTGTTAAATCATCTTCGTCAGGCAAGAAGGAATAGTCATGACTAAGAGGTGGTGGAACTTCATCGAAACCGTGGAAGCCCACACTTTTCTTGTCATTACTTTTCTTCAAGCCATTCATCATGTGTTTCATGACAAAAGAAGAATCTCTGAGCTGATTTAATTTCTTTTCAAGTTCAACAATTTTTAGTTGTGCATCTTACAACTCTTTGCATCTTTCATAAATCTCTTTTGTTTTCTCACTCATTGTATCATAGCTAAGTCTATAACTTGAAGTTTTTAAATTTGCAGGTTAAAATGTCGATTTAATTTCATAACCTTTAAATTTCTTCAAATATAAAGACTAGTTTCTTTTTACGATAAAGTTTGCTTCTTTTAAACTCGAGAGATCATTTACCAGACTTTGATTTTGTATTGTTAATCTGTCAACCTCACCATGTAATTCATGACATTTTAAACAAACGGAACTAACAGGGTTAGAATTTACCTCTCATGTTGATTTGCTCAAGTCGGCCATGAAAGCAGCAAAGTCAACTGCCATCTTCTTATCTTCAGCATCTTTTTCATCATCAGACTTTAACTCTTTCTCTTCAACTTCTGTCTCATCCGCATCAACTTTTTTAGCTTCAGTCTCCTACTCTACCTCAGCATCTGCCTGTACATTTGCATCTTCAACTGGGGCAATTTCTACTATGAAAGCCTTTGTGGTGTTTTCATTACCTTCCAGATGAACGCTCCAATCATAAGGACCCTCTCGTGCAGTTGAGATCAAAGCTCTTGAGATGTTGTTGTTAGATGCATTCCTATTGCTTGAACCTTGACCCATAGAATCTTGAAATGTTGAGTTAGGACGAGACTCAGCCTTGGTCTTTGACATTCCCTAGCAAAGTGTCCATAATTCAGACAGTTATAACACCTAACTTTAGACTTGTCAAAACCAACGTTCTTTCCAACAAATTTTCTCCTTGTCCTATTCATGAATCTCTTAACCCTTCTAGAGATCATGGCCATCTACCACTGTAGATCCATCTGACCTAAGTCATCAGGGTCAATATGATCATAATCTTCATCAAACGTAGCAGGATAAATATTCTTCCCTGGATGTAATTCTCGTATGAAGCAACAAACGAAACAAGTAAGGTGAGATGTTCTTCAGCAGCCTTGACACTCAGAGGCATAGACCTAGTACTGTTGTTATTACTAGATTGTTGTCTCTCCACCCATGTCAATCCTCCTGAAGCAGCAACAAAGCATACATCACCGTCAGCATTAGTCGTAACTTGCTCATTTTTGCATGAGAGAAATGCAGTTGCTAAATCGCTAGAAGTCTTGTGAGACAATGAAGATGGAATGCCTTTGTAAGTTCCCAGATCTAGAACCTGATCATATCATGTTTCCTTCTTCTTCTTCTTCATGTTGAGCTCATAAGCTCTCAGTTTCCCAACAACCTCTTCTAGATCTTAGTGTCATAATCAGTTTCACCCTTTATCATGAGAGTATAGATATCCCACTTGGCAGGTAAAGCATCTAGCAACTTATCATTTATCTCAATGTCAGTGTATCCCTCTATGTCATAATTGTCCATCACTGTCATTAGATGATAGTATCTTGTGATGATATCTTCTAGGGACTCATTTCTCATGCCTTTAAAGACAGCAAATTGCTTCTTTAGTAAGTCTACCTTGTTCTTCTTCACATCAGCATTTCCTTCATATCTCTTTTCTAATGCATTTCACATCTCTTTTGAGGTAGTGTATTTCTTGAAAGTATGTTTAATGTCGTCAGGTAAGGACATTTTGATTGCAGCTAAAGCTCTCTTCTCAGCTTGATACATTTTTCTTATGTTCAGCATCCATATTAACATAGGCAGTGGCCCATTGTCTGCCTTGAAAATCATGAGTTGGGTTCACGTACCCATCTTCAATACATATCCACATTCGTGTGACCTGATATTCAACAAAAGACTGAAACTTGTCTTTCCATGTAAGGTAATTCTCTACCTTCATCATCTTTGGCGGTTTCTTCATAGTGCTAACTTCGTGCTCCATCCTTAACAGTTCATTCAGATTTGACATATTCAACATTTTTTACGCAACCGGCTGGTTAAAAATAGTTAAATATTTTCCGAAACTTGTTTTTTACTAAAATCTACCGTTAGACTCGTCTCGAGAATACGAATCCAATGATATATAATGTCCAAAACCTATTTCCGAATTCCCATGCCTTTAATGGTGCAGTATGTTTGCTAAGATTATTCACAAAACAAATTCTACACTTAAAAGCGTTTAAAACCGAATACGTCAGCTGGTTAAGTTTTCACCTTTTGATCTAAGTTATAAATTCGGAAAGCTTGAACCCAGTTAAATTCGGAATTAATAACTTAACAAATTCGGAATGGTAAAATGGAATAAATTCGGAAAGGCATAAACCCTGAATGACTTGGTAAATTCGGACCTGGGTAGATCCTGATACTCTTTCAAAATCGGAATAGTTAAAAGAAGTCTTAAATTCGGAATAGTCTTAAACTCGGACCCTATCACAAATTCGGATAGGATTAAGTTCTGACAACCCTAATCCGGAACAACTATTAAATGTTTTCAAATTCGGACCAACTTGCAAATCCGAAATAACTGACTAACTAGTAAATTCGGACTTCTCAAATTCGGATCAGATGGAACAAATTCGAAAAGTTAAATTCAGACTCAGCAAATTCGGATCAATATACAAGTTCAGAATTGACAAGTCCGGACAATGTCAAATTCAGATGCGTACTCCTACTTCCTAAACTTGTGTGTTTTGGTAAAACGCAAAACTGTGACTTCACAGTAATACGAGTTTACCCACAAACATAGGAAAAACCCTAATACTCAAAAGATGATGACGGCAAAAACACTTCTTCAACCAATAGCTTGAATTATGTATATTAATCTCGAACCGTACAATAAAAGCAAATGCTCTGATACAAATTGTAGGTCCCTATCACATGGATCGTTACGAGATTGACAATCAATCAAGGGTGCAGAATCCCCTTGATAGATCAAACAAACACAGAAACAATAATATAAGATGAAGAACACTAACAAATACTTTAAACTTATCTTCTGTGATTATCAAACTCAAACGTTATACAATCACTCAAGATCACAAGAACCTCACAGCCACTCTCTATGTATTCTCTCACAAAACTCTCTACAATGAATCTCTCCATTGTATAACCTAAACCCTAATGCATAGTGTTGTTTATATAACATAGCCATGCAAACTAGGCTAGGCCCACATAACATTACATAACACATACTCGGACTAAAACATTACAAAGACTAAACTCGGACATGCTTGCAAACTCAGACTTGATGTAAGCAATGAGAAACTCGGACATGTTATACACACCTCGAATTTGTGAAGCTCCACAAATTCGGACTTCCCTTCTCATTAACAAGTTCATACTTCCATGTGTCAATAAACTCATACTTCACTTGTGATGTTCATAAACTCGGACATGTAACACGGATCCATTTGATCTTCACATAATTCAAGTCTTGATTATGATATCCATAGACCAAACCGAAGCTATTACATAAATGCACCAACACTTCCTATGTCGTCACACATATTAATGTCGTTGCAAAACATTAATAAACAATGATTTGATAGATGCTTTTGCATACCGATTTTATACAAATGCAACTCACATCTCATTGATACAACTAAAACATATGAACTCGCAAACTTTATGTTGATTGTTCGCATGTTTCTTTCTCATGTTACATTTTCAAACTTTGGCATGGTTGGAATAGGAGAACTTATGGGGATTCGATTACATAGTTGGATGTTCACTTTCTAGAAGTCTTAGCATTAAATACTTCCACTATGCAATGAAGATACCAGTTAGATCAACCGACTCTGATTTTGCAGGGTGTGACATACCATTTGTGTAATCATCAGTAGTTTTGCCTAACGACATAAACTTTTTTTCTTGTCAAGCTCTCTCTCATAAGTAAGGAGTTTACCACTTATCAGGAAGAGATCTCTAAAATCTGTGACTCAGAGCAGAATTTGTTTTAGTTCGATTTACAAGCCTTAGCTCATAGATCAGACAATTAAATCAGAATTTCTCCCTTGATATGGGTAAATGTTTCACACTATTAATTCAAAATTTCTCTATTATTCTCTTGAACCTCATCTATACTACCGAATTGGTCATTCAAAGCATCCAAAACTCCTTGGAATTCTCACAATAGAGCAATCCTACATAGATTTCGTTGGGTAAGGCTATGGTCAATATCATGAATGCCATAGCATCGAGCTCCAACTTTTGGAAATCCTGCTCGGGGTAATTAGTGGAGGGAACATGAGGGCTAAATATCATTGATCTCCAACAACCTATATTCTGCTAAGATAAGTGGTGACCCATTCTTCTTGTCATATCTTGAATTCATGACGAACGAGTATCAGAGGCTTGTTTGCTGATCCAGCATGGTGAAGACCGTGAGTAATTGACATCTCTATGAATTCTATTGAGTTTAACTCAGAAAATAGAGTATTAGAAACTATTTAATGATTTGGTTGGTCTTATTCTTCTAATTGTCCTTTGATCACTCAATCAGTTATTAACTTGAGCTAGTTTATCTTCTGAATCAATGGTGAAGTCAATTAAGTCAAATAGGCTCGATACCAGTTGTTGGATCTAAGAGTGTGTGTAATGTGTGTTTTTTATAATAAAACAGTTGAACAAATTAGAAATTCAATCAAACAGTTATAAAAAAACACATTAATCACACCTGGATTTAAGAATGATTGCAAAATGATTTCATATTGAATTCAATTGATGTGATGCAATCACAAGGTACAGAGTACTCCCCCTCACCAGGTGCACTCTCTCACACTTAGTTCTTATGCACAACAGCTCTAAGTGTTAAGTATTACAATGAGAATGAAGAACTATATATAAGAAGAGAAAACTGCTGGTGACATCACCATGAAAGCGACCTCTAACAACTTATTTAATGATCTAACTGCCAACAATTAGTAAAATTGCTAGATAGTTTCGTTGTTAAATTGAACTACTTCTACAAAAAAGAAATGATGAGAATTGTTCAATTTCATATAACTACAGCACTTCTGAAAATCCAAAACTTTTGGTCTTGACTTGTTGACTTGATCTTCCAGTCTTCAGTATTAACTTTAGTTGACTTGAGTGTTGACTTGTTGACCAACACTTTGATAATCTAGCACTTTGTTCTTCTGATCTTTATTCTTTAAGGCAGCAATTGTATGTAGTAATAGTAGTTTGGGTAGTTGTTTTGAGAAAACTTCAAGGGGGCAACTTCCGGTCTTGTGATTATATCTTGACTTATTCCATCAGGCAGGGAAGATGGTTCACTTGGGTTTTGGCTTTCATCAATAGTAGATCTTACATAACCCAACAGAAGGAAACTGTTGAATCAGGAAGTTCAGATTCTAATGAGATTTCTAAAGCTTCTAAATTAACTTCACAATCATTTCAACAATCACTGACAATGTTGAACCTACCTCAGCTGATGATGAAGAAGAAGAAAACTAATATGACCCCTCTTGTCTCCGATTCCTTATCATCTGAATCTTCAAAAGATACTATAAATGTTGTCCAATTAGATCACACACTTATAATAAGCAAAATCATAAGCGCATTAGATTTATCAAAGATGGGACAAGTGAGAAAAAGGATGATGATGAGAATCTTGATGATGAAGACATGCATGGGTTGCAATTCTTAGAAATTCATAGAGAGCATTCTTCATTCTTCAAAGAATGCTCCAGGACATAAGGAAATCTAGACCGAGAATGAGTTGCATAAGTCTAGTGTCAGAGATGTTGGCTATGATTCTTTTTTCCTCTGGAAGCAAGAAGCATGAGAAACATGTTGACAAAATAGAAACTTTAATTTCTAGTAGGTTAGAACGTATGAAGCATCTGTTCCTTCAATACAATTACCCAAAGACTATGTTATAAAGTGTGAATTTTCAGAAATTGTAACTATAGTACAAGCATCACTAACAACCATATAGCATACATTTGATAAACAGAATCTGAAAGGTTAAAAACGCAACACGAGTTGAAGATTCAACACCAATCAAGGATGTGCCTAAGACAACCAAGATCAAAGTAAGTAATTGACCAGATCAATGAAGAGCTGAAGAAAACGTAACAACAACAACCCAGAGAACCAACTGTTACTACCTAAACAATTATCACAGAGATTCATGAATCAAAACAGGTTAATGAGATCCTAAAGACTCTTGAGAATATAGCAAAAGAAAAGGAATATCATGAAAGGTCCCCTACGTCTCTAGGATCTTTACGACTAGAATCACGATCTCATATAATGTGCGGAATACATTGTATGAGGCGTAGGCAATCCCAACTATACACACAGAACACATACAAGGAATATAAACGTGTTTCTGATTGAGATTCAACTGATTACACAGTGTACACACACTTAAAGCACTCTCTCATTGAAACATCCAAAATTCTATCTAATAAACTTGCCTTAAACGTATTTATAGGCATTTCATGAGAACCACACCTATCCATAATGATGCCAATACATTAGCATCGTTATAGAATATAATCCATGTTAATCTATCTAAACACACTACAAGCTAAACACACTAACAACTTAGCGTCTTAAGCACCCTAACTACCCTAACATTTATGGTTATTACAAAAACACATCTACAATTATAAACAAAAAACCTAGACCTATCACTGAAGCTTTCATCACCACCAAATGCCCTTAATGATAGCTTAGTGAAGTCTTCAAATCTCGATCAGCTCCATTGAGAAGGTAGACTCTTCCAACACATATACCCTGTGTCACACAAAGCTTAACAACATTGTCTTTGATCTAGATGATATTGAATTTCATGTCGATGAAGACGCTTTAAGTCTTTCGTTTTGAGGTTGATTAGACTTATTGGATCATACACATGTAGAATTGCATCTAACACGTTATGTCTAGCAATCACAGCTTCACCAATTACATGGACGACATACTAGCATTTCTTCGTCGCAAACAATCCATCTCATACTTTTTAAGAGGAATCTTCTTCACACAATTCGCCGGTTTGTAAATCATCTTGTACATACATTATCCTGTCTTAGGATCCTTTCTCTTCTTGTCTTTAACTCGTCGACCCATGCATGGTTTAAAGTAAACCTATTTACTAGCTTAGCATTCTTCTCTCAGTTGCTTCACCAACCCATTTAGGTAAGGTCTATTATCATGTTTAATCGACTGTATTTGACTTAGGTGGTGAAGATCAAAAGCAGGCAATGTGTTTAGGTACATAGGCTTGTTCACTAAACACCATCACTTCTCTTGATACAAAACATCTTGAATTCTGCATCATACACCCAGCTAACAATATGCCTAACATTTTCTCTTTTGTTAATGTACCTAACTTTCTAATCACACCCTTTCCGGGAATTTTACATCAACACGTAACTTGAATTTATACCACATGTAACTAAAGCTAAACACATAAAACACGATTACAAAAGTATTTAGAATGTTAAAGGGTTGTCAGTGTCAATGCTGAAAGTTGAGAAAACACAAAAACAATTATGTCAAAATGTACATCAACTTAAATTTATATGGACACGTAAATAAAGACGTAAAACTCTATTAAAAGTATTTAGAAAGTTAAGGGGTTGTAAGAGTAAATGCTGAAAATTAAAGGTTAAAATAAAAAAAAACCACAAAAATAGAAAAAAAACCACTGTTCATCTAACTTGCAAATTGCAAATGTAAGTGTTAATGTACTTAAACCAAGATTACAACTGAACTTGAGGTCTGAGACCTCAACTCTAACAATTGCTTAATTTTTTTTACCATCATCTAGTTTAATGGAATCGTCTGCATCCCCACCAATGGAGGTTGTATCAAAGTGTGTGTTTGGGATTTGAACTCTATGTACACTCTTTGATGCCTCTTTTTCTTGGTACTATGGGACCTTTAGTTGAACTATCACTTCATACGATTTCTGAGGCCAATAGAAGTTTATCAGTTGTTGCCTGCAGTGTAGTCTTAAGTATGTTACCAATGTCCTTAGAATTGGTAATGGGCTCTTCATGAGTAGTGGCAACTGCAACTACAATCTCAACATCAGGATTTACCTGAGCTGGATGTGTCTCTTTTTCTTGTGGGTTTAAAGATGGTTCTACTTGTTTTAGACAATTGGTTGAGGCTTAATCTCTGTGATTGGTATAGATTTGTCCATTCTGATGAACAAGGGAATTCCAGCCTTTTCAAAATGGAGTTCAAAAATTGAAAATGTGGAGGTAGAGTTTTCTGTTACAACAGGATCCTTTTGTGAGGATTCTTAATAAGGCAGGTTGGTTAGAGGTGGTGAAATATGTTGTGAAGAGTTAACAATAGTTTCTTGTTGTTGAGTTTGTATTTCAATTAGGTTCTTAGGCACCTCATCTTTCTAAATAACATTTTTTCTTGGTTTTTTGTGTTTAGCTTTGGCTTTGAATTTGGATTTTGTTTTGGGGATTTTTGCTACTGTTTCCTTAGGGAGGGGTTCTTCACTTTGGTCTATAGGAGCAGTGGACTAAGTTCTTGAACCTCTTCTTCTATCAAAGTTTAGTTTTTCTAGTTTCATCCTTGTAAAAGATTGAAGTTAAATAGATTTGATGAAAACAAGTTCACCCCATTTGAGAATATTGACAGGCAACACCTTTTGGAGATATGCTATCACCAATCTAGGGTTCATCAAAAATTTTGTTTTTGAATTTACATTTGAAAACATATCATTATCAATGATTTTTGAAAGTTTGTGAAGTCAGTATTAAATAAGCTAAATATTGAGTGTGTAATGGAACTTCATTCCATGTACCACTCTTTCCTAGAAAAACATTGCACAAGAGTGAGAAATAAAATTTTAGAGTTGCAATACACTTAGTCTTATCCGAGATTTTCCTGTTTGTTTGACCAAAATTATCACTCTTGATGAATTCGGTGTTTGTGAGTGGTCAAATTGGTGAACACCTTATTCATCGCCAACCAATAGGCTTGTTGTGAGAATAACATGTGCTATTGTTACTAGTTTAGTACTGTTGATCCCAGATAAACAATCTTTAACTAAAATGGAAATTGATTTCACCTCAATAGAAAATATGTGCGGAAATCGAACTTTCAACAAACCAAAGTACATTTTGAAGCTTATATCACTGTGAAGATATTACAAGGTGATTGAGTGGTTATTGGCTAATACAAAACAAATACTTAAAGCATTTTGTGTAAGTGTAGGGCAGTAGAGTGTATAGGAGGTATTAAATGTTGTGCACGGCTCATTGATTTTATTCTCTATTTTATAGAGAATGTTTGGTATGAATCACTTGGCCTGTAAAAGCTTCTTTTTGGCATATTTATTGAATCCATCGTTTTACTACTGGTCTTCTTGGGAGTTGGTAATACCTTATCAGGTATTGCAAGTAGAGTCATCAGAAGAATTCTGATGATTCATTACCAGATTTTTGATGATTCTCATATTATCATCAGACTCATTAGAATCTTTTGATCTAGTCTTCTTTATTATCTTTAGATGACTTTTTGATCCTTTTCGGATGTCGATCCTATCTTTTCATGTCCTTTGCCTATTATCTTCATCATGTTTGACCTGTTGACTTGTTCAACATCATATCTGATCAGAGAAATCAGAGTAATCAGATTCTTTATCATTTTTCTTCAACACTTACATTAACAAAACACAAGTTTCTTAACAGTTTCCCCCTAACTGTTGTCAGTAATATGATTGTTAGGTCCCAGAAGTGTGAGACTGATGCATCAAATATACGCAACGATCTATGGCAGCTAACTGGGATTAACTTGGTTAGTTTGTATTAGGTTTAGACCTTTTTAGGTCACTTGGGCATGACATAGGCCATGTTGGCCAGGCAAGCCCAAGGGAAGCCCATGAGGGGCATAGGCAAAGCCTAGGTATATAAGGAACATTATGTCATAATTAAGGTTAAGCTTTGGAGAGAACTTTGGTAGCCTCCACCATTCTAGAGAGAGAGACCGAGAGGTGTGAAGAACTTGCATCAAACAGTTTTGCTATTCGTAGTAATAGAATTGAATGCAAGTTTGAAAGTGATTCGTATGTTATTCTCATTCATCTCATTTCTCTTATTTTCGGTTTTCTTGAATATCATGAAGTTTGGATTCCGCCCATCCTTGGTGATTGTTTGATATCATTTTTGGAACCGGATTATTCGGGACTTATAGTGATAAACTTCAAAACTAACTATTTCAAATACAAACAATTGTCCAAATTTCAAAGTGCATCAACTAAAGAAAATAATTGTTTAAAACAGAACATAAACACATGAAAATTTTTCAATATGAGTATGTATCTCCGGGTTTAAGCCATTTTTCTGAAGGTACTGACTTGCTGCATTCTTTGTGCAGTGTCTTGAAGATTTCTCTGAGATCAATCCAGTCATCAATGACACTTTGTATCTTCTCCATGAGCTCTATTTATGCATGTCCTTTGGGCATTAGCTGCTTCTGCTTTTCCTTTATGCATTTTTGCTAGGTTTTTTTGAGAATTTGTAGATTTCACTAAGCCTGAACATTGCTCTGTCTTTTTCATGATTCATGTATATGATAGATAGCTCAGGAGTTTGAAATGTCAAAACTTTTTCTTGCAACTTTCTTCAATTCTTTAGGAATTTCTATGTTGGGTGGGGTAATTAGCAGTTCTTTGAAATCACATAGAAAATGTAAGCACATATCAAAGTCACTAAGAGTTGTTCTGATGAACACTTTCTTGCCCATGCTTGACAAGTTGTTGATAGCTCTTCTAACTGTTTTCTTATATGATTTTTCTGCATCAAACAGTTTTCTCAGTTTTATGGTATCCACTGGGTGGATGATTGAGCTCAGATCTGTTCAATGAAGGTTTCTTCATTTCCCTTACTTCTAAGATCAGCATACTTGTTCTGGACATGTCTTCCAAAACCATCTGGTGTAGGATGATCTAGCACCTTTATGAGTCATTTGATTGGATTGGTGAGTGTTGCAAGAATGCTATGTTCACCTTTGTTTACCCTTTCTTCACAAAATCTCCTTATTAAGAGACTAAGAGGTTTATCTAGTTGTTCTTCTTATTCTCTATAGTAGTCTTTAAGATAATGTTCAGGAAACTAAACACAATCATTGTCAATTTGTACCTTATATTGTGTTAGATGGGATATCTGATCAGGGAATCTCCATCTGCTTTTTGGATGATGTTGTAGTCTGTTCCCATTGATGAGAGTTGTATTTTTAAGGTAGTCATCATGTAGTTTGTTTATTACTGTTTGGAATCCATTCCAATACTTGTTCCATTCTTGTATCATTCTTACCATTTTTGCTGCCATGCTATCACTAACTGTTTTTAGATGAACTAGGGTTTCCTACATTTTTGCCAGCTTTGCATGTTTGTGATTGTTGAGTGTTGTCACTTGAGATTGCTTCTCCTTTGTACTTCAAGGCTTCTTTCATCTGATTCTCAGTTCTATCAACTTGAGCTTGCTGGGGCTTCTTGTATACTCTACAACTTCTTGGTATTTTCTTCTGAGTGTTGCTTGATGTCTTTAACATATTCTAACAATTTTCTCATGTCAGACTTTTGACTTTGTAGTTCATCCAACAATCTAACCAGCTTCTCTTATATTGCTGATTTGACTTCTCTATTGACTTTTCTCCTAGTCTTTTCATCACTTGGTTAAAATGTTTGACCTTGGGTGAGGTAGAACAGATGTTCCTTCTAAACTACCAGCAGAAGACACACTCTTGGTTATTTTTAAAGATCTAAACTGATTACAAGAAAAGTTTAATTGATCTTTATTAGATTGTTGCAACACATGCAAAGCTGTATTTTCCTCATTTCCTTTAACTTCGTTTTCATGTTGTTCTCCATGAGTTGTTCGATAAAACAAATTTTCCAAATTTTGTGTTTTTAAGTTTCCTAGATCAAAAATGTGATCTCCACCTATTGTCATCTCATGGTTATCCTCTTTATCAGGTTCTGATCTGAGATCAATTGGACCTTCAATCTTTTCATCAAAATTGATTTTTGTCTTTCTTGGTTCACATTTGTAGCTTACTTCAATAGATTCATCAAAATTTTATTCAACAGAATCTTCTACATGATCAATGTTGAGATTAAGATTTTCACCTGTTCTAATATACGTATCTCTTTTAATTTCTTGGTTCTAAGCCTCTCAGGTGGTACAGTTTCTAGCATTGTTAAATGTTGATCAAGATTGGCTTTTTACATCATGTGGGGTTGACTCACCATCGGATTGTGTGTAAGTTTCTCTTCCTCCCATTCTTGATTGCTGAGCAACATCCTTCATGAATGTGTCTTGAACTCTTGATGTCTGTGTTATGTCTTCGTTCTGGAAGCCTGATCCTCTGCATTTGGTGATGAGCTGCTATCAAGGAATTCCTTTTGGTTTATCAGATCTTCATGCTTCTTAGGAAAGGGTGATTCCTTTGGTATATACTCCAGCAAACTCTCTGTGAGAACATGGATTTGATCAGAATCTTTCCATGCTTTGTCTGCACTCCATGGTTTCATCACTAGAGTCTTCCACATTTCCTTATATGGAGGAAGTTTCAAGTTTAGTTCTTCAAAAAATGATAAGTGCCCACAATCTTGGATATGAATGATGCTTGGTTATCTGTCCATGCTTGGTAACCATTGACTTTTTCATTAAATTGAAAATTTTCACTTGCATAGTCAATGTGACCCTAGTTATGAGACCGTACATAATGTTTAGGATAGAGTTGTTGAGCTGATCAACACTTCCAATTTTTTTGGCTAAACACTTGTTCATGATTTCCATGAAGACTTGCCAAAAAAAGTAGGTAAGTCTTTTCTTTTGAATTCACCTATCCTTGTTATCTTCTCAGTATATCCCGGTTTTTCAAAAAAAAACTTGAATATCTCTGTTTTGTTTGGTGCTTCAGCATAGTGAGATCTTCTACATCTTTGGAATTATCCATTGAAGCAATCAGTGTCCCAATTAGTTATTGTAACACAACTATTAGAACTTCAGCATTTTTCACAGAGCTTGCTTTAATGGACAATGCTTTAGGAATTCTACTAAGATTTGACATCTTCGGTCATATAAATTGTTTTGAGCATTCATCTGAACTTCAAAGGTAGAGGCTTTGATTTGTCAGTTAGATCTACAACATGTTGTGTAGCAGGGTTAACAAGATTAGTTGAGGTTGCCATGGTGAAGGAAAGAATTTTAGGTTTCAAAAACTTTGAATTTGGTTTTTAGGGCTTTTTGGATTTTGAGTTTCAGAGAGAATATAATTTTCTTGGTGAGAAAGGCTATTTATACTACTGCAGTTATGATGTCTCACGTATTAGATCATGGTTGGTTAGTATTTATGTTGGTTTATGATAAGTTATTTAAAGACTAACTTATCAAACCCATTTTAAACTTTTGACATATCCTTTTTGAAAAATTCAAAAATATATAAAAGTTCCTGAAATTTGATTAGAGAATATTAACCGCCAACGTATTCCTTTTTGTTTCGTGGGTCCACTATGTGATGTTGGTCCACTAACAATACTTGAATATCTGAAATTCCTTTTTGTTCTTCACCTCTTTTGAAAGATAAAATTCTTTTTGTACAAGTTGGTAAGTTGGGTCATGAAATTTTCTGGAAGGTCTTTATGATCAGAGTTTATTGGTCATTAGATATGAACTTGATTACCAAATCAAGTTTTTCTTTTCACACATTGTCATCTCCAAGTTGCTTGGTAAAATCATCATTTGATAAGTAGAACCATTTTATGAAGTTTTCTAATGATTTCTGGTGATTTATCAGATCTGATGTTATTAGATTTTGAGTTTTCATCATATTTCATCAGACTTAATGATGTAATATCAGAAGTTGATCTGAAATGATCAAGTGTAATGTCCCAATTTTTTTAGAGATGAGAGGGAATAAGGGTCGAAGAGCTTTGTACTTACATTGCTAATTCTTCTTGTCAGGTTTGTCTGCAGTTTGATAGTTATATCAGAAAGTTGTATCAAAGAGTTGACTTGGTTATCAGAATTCTCTTTCTTCTCTTTTGTTATCAGAATGTTTCTCTATTGTTCTTTCTTCAGTGATTTATCAAAAATCTGATGGTTTTCATCTGAAAAGTTGATCTCATATTTATCATAAATTCCTTTTATTGATCAAAATTTTTTAGTGTTTCTCATATAAGTCAAAATTTATGCATTTTTGGGAGGAAGAGAAATTACATTGTATTAAAAACACTTTTCTTCACAATACAAATTTTGTTTTGTCTTTAAAATGCTTCAGAATTTGTAATTTTGGTCTTTCTTTATCAGAATTTCAATAAATTTTTGTTTTGATGAATCATTAAATGATACTTTATTTGACAATCATGAATGATATTTATTAAGAGAATTTCAATCTTTTTGGTTGAACGATTTTCTATCTTACATTTGCAAAATTCTTCTTTTATCATTATGAATGATTTTCTATCCGACATTTTTTTAATCTTTTGATTTTATCTTCCCCCTTAATCAATCATCATTTTCTTTTCCTTTTTAATTTTCTTTTTAAATTTTTGGTTTTGTAAAATTATATGAGGACTAAGAAGTTAAAAGTTAAAGTTCATATTCCACAAACAAAAATAAAACATAAAGCAAGAAGAGAAAAAGAAACTTAATCTACTCCATAACCCAAAGCTATGATAGCCCAAAGACCTATAGAAACCCTTTTGTGTTCCTCCGTAGGTATCAGCTGTCTGAACCTTATGTTTTCCTAAAGCACAGTTTTAGCTCTAGGGCACCAAGCTGGAACACTCTGAAAATTCAGCTGGCTTGTGATGACTCTCATAAAAAACCTAGGATACATAAGGAAAGGTCAAACGGAGTTTAAGTTGCCCCTCATTAGATAGTGAGAGAAGTTGTATGGAACAACATTCACCAGTGCCATGAACGGGTTCCATAATTCTGTAGGCGACTTCTATGAAGGTGACGTTGTTTTTGGAGAAATAGATGCCAAGTTGGGTGATCAGAAACTACCATGGTTTGGTGAACCCAGATGTCACCCATGTCTCCTTGGAGCTGGCACTCTATACCCCATGTCCCACAACGTGTTTTCGATCTCATCACTGGTGAATGAGATGACATTTGTGTCATCGTGTAGGTGGAGGGTTTCTCGTATATGTATGCTCATTAAGGATGATGAGGTGGTCCATCACGCACCCAGCAATGGTGGTGAGCATACCTCCCTCAACGGTGAGTCGAGCAGTGTACCAAAACTCCTAGAGAATGTCTAGGTGCACTATCACAAAGGTGGTCAGTGTAAAGGCAAGGGGGCTTTGAAGGAGTAGGGAGAGGATGGTGCTGAACCTTTCCTATGCAAGCCAGAAACGTCCATTCAGACCCTGAGATTGTGACGTTAGAGGTATGGGAGAGGGAAATGTTGTCTAATGATGGCATCCATGGTTGATGAAGGAAGGAAGTTGAAGAGTTAGGGTTAGGGTTTGAAGAGAGTTGAGAGAGGCACTATTTGATGGCAGATGATAAGCTTAGGCTCCAAGTGTTGTTATTTATAAGTGAAGTTTTATTGCCATCAATGGAGTATACAAAACTTAGGTTTTATACCACATTTTCCTTCCATAGAGAGATATTGTGTCAAGGGTATAAAAGAGTTTGACAAGACTTTGTACTGACCCCACATTTATATCAGACGGCAAATCTCATAATTGTATCACAAAAGGTCCAGGTGTCTCTATTTTACTCTATGAAAATGGGTGAGTAAGCAATGAATGAGAAGAAAGAGAGTGGAGAAAAGATGTAAAACTTATAGTTAAATTTAATTCTTCTTAGAACATTGATTAATAACGTGAGTAAAATCTTCTAAAATTTTATGTGTTTCTTGGTTTTGGTGAGGCTCTAAGAGATTGAATAAATGAAAAACAGATAAAAGAAAATACAACAAAAATAAAGATAATACGTATATGTACATGTAATCGACGAGGTGTGCATGCATGTGGTTTTGTGTGATTGTGACATCTTCTGATGACTCATCAGATTAATGAAACTTATTAGATTCTTTATCAGAAATTTGATGACTTTTATCAAATTTCTTATTAGAATGATGATCTACTTCAAATCTCATTTTTATCATTCCCAATTTGCTAATCAAATAGTTATGTCTTTTCTCATCAAGAGGTTTTGTAAAAATGTCAGCAAATTGTTCATTTGTTGGTACAACGTACATTTGTAAGTTACCTTTTCCACATGATTTTTTAATGAAATGATACCTGACATCAATGTGCTTGGTCCTGGAGTGATGGACTGGATTTGAAGTTATTGCTATAGCACTTTTGAGTCACAAAGAATCGGTGTCTTTATTAGGTTAACTGCATAATCTTTCAACTGAGTTTGCATCCATAGAACTTGTGAATAATAGCTTGTTGCCGCTACATATTTTGCTTCAGCTGTGGAAGTAGAAACAAAGTTTTGTTTCATGCTTGCCCTTTTTTCCCCTATCATCTGACAAGCACTAGATGTACTTTTCCTATCAAGTTTACATTCTACATGATCTACATCTATGTATGTAATTAAATCCAAACGTGTGTTCTTTAGATACAATAATCCAAGATCTGATGTACCTTTTAGATATTTGAAAACCCTTTTTATAGCTTTTAAGAGAGATACTTTAGGATTACATTGATATCTAGCTGAAAAACATGTCCAAAACATTATGTCTGGTCTACTAGCTGTTAGATATAACAATTATCCAATCATTCCTCTATAGGTTTTTATATCTACATTGTTACCATCTGGACCATAGTCCAATTTATTTCATGTGGCCAATGGGGTTTTCGATGATCAGCAATTTCTTGTGAGTGTTTCTTTAAAAATTTTCTTGTGAGTATTTCTTTAAAATTGTTCTGATGTATTTTGCTTGACTTAAAAATATACCATCATATTCTTGTTTTACTTGTAATTCCAGAAAGAAGTTTAACTCACTAATCATACTCATTTCAAAATAACTGGCCATTAATTTTTCAAACTCTTTTTGCAAAAATCAGGGTTAGGGGATCCAAATTTGATGTCGACTACATATATTTGAACCAACAAGGTGTCCCTTTTGTGTGTTTTAAGAAATAGTGTAGTGTCTATGGTACCTTTGGTGAAGCCAGATTTGATCAAGAAGTTTGAGAAAGTTTCACACCAGGCTGTTGGAGCTTGTTTCAAACCATATAAAGCTTTTTTTAGTTTGTAAACATGTTTTGGAAATTTTGGATCAACAAAGCCTTAAGGTTGTTACACATATACTTCTTGTTCAATTTCACCATTTAGAAATGTTGATTTCACATCCATCTGATAAACCCTTAAATCCTTTGATGCAACATAAACAAGAAATATTCCAATAGCTTCTTGCCTAGCTACTAGTGCAACTGTTTTGTAATAATCCAATATACCTTTGACTACCAGTCTTGCTTTGTTTCTTGTTATGACACCTTGTTCATCATATTCATTTCTGAGGACCCATTTTGAACCAATAATAGATTTATTATGTGGTTTAGGCACTAAGTTCCACACCTTGCTTTTCTCAAATTGGACAGGCTCTTCTTGCATTGCTTGTACCCAATCTGGATCTTTGAGTGCTTTATTGACAGTTTTTGGCTCAATTAGACTTAAGAATCCAACATGAAGACATTCATGAGCAGTAGTTGGTCTTGTTTTGACACCTTCTTAAGGGTTTCTGTTAGGCCCTAAAGGTTTATACATTAGTTATTCTATTAGTGTTGGGCTAGTTTGTTTATTTGTAATTAAAGGCTTATATTAGAATGGGCTTGGGAAGGCTAATGGGCTTAGGGTTTAGTGGAACGGTAGAGCTAAACCTTTACTATAAATAGTAAATGATGTATTAGGGTTTAGTAGTTCTTTGTGGTCATCATTAACTTGTATTAGACAAACTTTGTATGCAATTTAATCCATTGAATCTTTTCTACTTCATCTTATGTCTTTTATTCGAATCTATCTTGGTTGTGTGATTCCGCCACCAATCAAGCTTTGTGTGATATTGTTAGATCTGTTTTTCGGGACTTACAATTGGTATCAGATCCTGTTGAACCAGGCTCAAATCTTATATCACACTTATTCGGATCGGTGTTGTGTTACTGTTTGTTGTTGTTTTGGTACTTTTGCAATTTCTACTGGTGTTTCGGATAATTCCCTTGAGTTTCGAATGGATTTCGGATTGATATTTTTGAATTTTGGATCATCTATTCGTGTTTTGGATAGATTTCTAATCATTAGTTTGAATTTCGGATACATTTCGGATCTTCTTGTTGAGTTTTGGATACATTTCGGATCTTCTTGTTTGAATTTCGGATAATCTTTTGTTAAAGATTGCCTGCATTTCGGATAAATCATTAAGTATTTTGGATCATCTTCATCTTCTTTCGGATAATCATCAAAATTATTCGAATTCGAGTTACTGTTCCAAATTCATTTCAGGTACGAGTTACTATTTCGAACTCATCAACTGTTTCGAGTTATTGTTTCGAAATACTGTTCATATTTCAGATATTGTTCGAGTGGATCATTTCGGATTGGGCTATTTCGGATCGGACCCTTTCTGTTTTGGACTGATCACTTTCATTATTAGAATCAACCTAAGCATTATTCGGTAATTTAAAATATGATGAACCCGAACGGTGTTATGACTGCTGAGGTGTGACAAATGGCAAATAACCGGTAATTCCGTGCAATTTAATCACTAATTTTATATTATAATCTCATGCATAATTATCGTAATTTAATTGCAAAAATTAAGTCGTACGTCATTAGGGCAAGTAAATCTGATCATAACATATACTGGTTTCCGTTACGACGTGATACAAACCAAAACAATACCCTAAAAGTGTTGGTAGAAAGTGATGGGCGCACTAAATGCGGTGACACTAACTGTGTCGGTAAATCCGCAAACACGAATCAGAACAACGAATAACGGCATGTTAATGCCATACATGAGTCCATATACAAATGAAAACACATATTTGAGAACAACTATTACAATAATACATAACTTTCCGGTATAACGCCTAAATTGACAAATTGTCCGTTTCGACTAAAAAGGCGACAAATGTCGATTTGTCTGCAAGACTAATTCGGAAGGATTTCGGATGTCAAGATAAGAACAAAACAATGTTAAAACATCCTAAAATAATGTGAGAATAGCAAGAATGCACAAAAAGGCATCCGTCATTCGGCAAACAGTGCACAACTTGACGGAAAGCGGCCGATCATCGAAACGACGAATATTTTAGTAGCCGATAGCCTCATCCGGGCGTCTAGTGAACTAGTTAAATATTATTTGGGACTCGGAATCCATTCAACTAACATGAGGTCACGGAAACACATTTTCAGAAAAGTTCTACGGCGGAACATAAAGTGTCGATATCGATCGATTCAAAGACATTTCGGCCATCCTAACTCATCGTATATTCATCTAGCGAACTAGTCATGCATATTTTTGGGTCGGAAATGCACTAATTAGACACCATATTAATTATGGTAGTCGAAAACAAAGGCTTCCGGTACTAAATAACTAGTTCCGTTTATTAGCGATTATTACAATGAGCGATCTAGCGACGTGTCCGTCATCCGAAACTTATATTGGAGGATCATGTGGATTAAATACCATGTAAATACACCCTAAACTCAAGCCTTATGCTTAAGATGCTAGAAGATTAACCCTAATCTCTATACTTATCATAATCACTTAAATAACTAAAATTTCAACATGTGTAAAAAAGGAAAGTTACATTTCACCCCCCCCCCCTCATGGTTCACGGCTTAAGTGGGTCCCACCCCACTTGATTTTGTTGAAAATTGGAGATCATAAGTATGGTGTTTAAGATCTTGATAGAACTTGGAAAGATGCACATGATTATATATGATCATTCCTCATAATTTTATCATTCTACATCAAAAAAATTGCAACATTTCTCTCATTCTTCTTCCTACCTCACGGCTCCACTACCATCACCATACACCACCATTTAGCCACCACAATCCACCACTTTTTATACACTTTGAAGCTTAATCAAGTCCCTTAAAGAAGCTAGCAAGGATGGAGATCATTAGGGTTTCTTAAGGAGCTTCATTTTCTTCTAAATCATCAAGGAACTTGTTCACTCATTGTAAGCTAAACTCCTCCATAATCTAGCTTATGTTTATGTTTAGATTATTAGTGTACAAGTTGATCATCTTGAAAATCAAGCAAAGATAAATCAAAAACCCTAACTCACAACATAATAATAACAATAAATATTGTTTATTTTGTGTTGATTATATGTTTATATGATTGTTAGATAGCATGTTGAGGATGTTTATGTTAGAAGTATGATATAAAAGTGAGATGATCTTGTGTGATTTAGTATAAAAGTGAAGATTTAAACATGTTAAAGTTTAAATCTAAACAAGATCATCTACTACATCTTCCATGAAAAATACTTCAACTTAAAGATAATTTTTATGCATATGAATGATTTTATGAGAAGTAAACACTTATATTTAAGTTGTAATCACCTTAAAAATGTGTAGTAATCAAGGGGTTAAATGCATTGGACTTGATTTAACAACATGATAAAAGTAGTGTTTTAAATTGGCTAATAAATATTAAAAATCTACTTGATTTACTAAGATTTTAAACCATAAAAAGTCATGGATGATGATGGTTTGATTATGTAAAATAAATATTAGATGGTTTGTTGATGATGATTATGAGCTTAAACAGGTTTTAAATACGTCTTTAAAACGTGGAAAACGCTATGGTTTAGGGGAAACTATGGCGAAATTTTCTAAAAATCTAATCGCGATTAAGACATGATTAGTGGGGTGATTAGTGGACTAAACGCGATTAGTAACTTAAATCGTCATTAAGTAGACTCTAATGACAAGGGTTATCCTTAAATAGGTTTAACAAAGTTATAAATATATATTTATAAGTAAAAATAAATGCTTTTACAAATATATATTTGTACCTGGAAAATAATACAAGTATTTATATACATATTTGTTACCAATAAAATTTTACGTGTACATATGTGTATTATATGTGTATGTATTAGAAACTTAGGGTATTCACAATAAAAATCCCCACCATATACAAAATACATGTATTGAACAATACACCAAGTATTGGTAACATAATAAATATATTCTTGATAAGCGTCCACACAATAAATCAGACAATCGAAACAATGCGAACAATAGGCGGACATTCAAGATTACACCATTGCGTCGACGACTAATGGGTGATTCTCGACGAAAACGAACATGTAGTGAATGACGCCGACGATGAGTCTAAATATATATTTAGACATTCAACATATATATATGTTATCGAAATCAAAATCCGGAAAGTTAAAATATAAGAAGTTAGAAAATTATAAGTAAATACTTATAAAAAATGGGCTTATAATAAAAAAATGTGGGCTAGGCCTGAATTGGCAAAGTCTTCGACAAAGGTCCAATTCCATAATATATATGGACAAGGCCCAAAAATAATAAAAGCCCAAAAAGATATAAATAAATGGGCTAGGCCTAAAGACATAAAATGCATGGGCTAGGCCCAATGACATGAATTACATGGGCTAGGCCCAAAGGCATAGATGACATGGGCTAGGCCCAATGACAAAGAAAAATAGGCTAGGCCCAATGATATGTGAAGGGCAAGGCCCAGTTCACACATGATTTGGAAACAATAATATATATATATATATATATATATATATATATATAACAATATTAATCAAACAAACAAACTACCAACACTATGATAACATTTAAACGTTGTTCAATCATAACAAAGAAATACGTAACAAGAATTCAAGATGAACAACGAGTACAAGGTCCATTGAGACCTAGGTGTCTAATGAAACCAATACGCATGCAGGTTACATACGTTGCGGACACCGATCGATAATCAGTACCACTTAAACGGAATGCAAAAATTATGAGTTCATGTCCCTCCTTTAACTTATTTCAAGTTTTTCTTTTAAACTATCGAGGGGAAATACATGTAATGTCAAAACAGTATGTTAGCTATGGTTAGAAGATAATAGATCACTGTGTGTAAGTAGGATGATAACAATAGTAACCATTAATCACTTAGTGACCAAGGTGCAAAAGAGGTAGATCTATTGAGTTTGAGACCCGCTCCACTCCTGGTTGGTATACCCTTTGGAGTGCTTTTGTGATCCCAAAGATGTCAAAGAAGTCTCGGTTTCGTTACTTACTTATGGCACAAGTATGTCGGGGTGTTCGCGACACACTGATAGATCCTTAAATAACTCATTGATGCTAATAACATACTTGGATTTCAGTACAGGTTTTCAAGGATGACATTTTGATACAAAAACATTAAACTACATTAACTCGCCAACTTTATGTTGACTTTTTAAAATTACATGTATTTCAAGACGCAGGACTTGAGCTGGTGATGGAATCCGGGTATGGGAGTTAGTCAAGACAATGATGTACTATCTTTTGGAGGGTTTTCCTTTTATATCCCAACCTTGTTTAGGTATATAGAGGTCAAAGCTTCAGCATAAAATTGTGATGAAAACAATATCTTATTTTGGAACATGTGTTTTAAACTATGTTTGTAATGGTAATCTGAAACTGATAACAATGTGGTTTCACTTTTGAAAGTTGTAAATGTATAATGAAACTAGTAATGGCATGACATCGTTGTTATTTATTACTGTTCACTAAATGGGATGCAATGATTACCTAATAGTCACACACTTGCGCTTCCGCTACGACCAGGGTGTGACATGAGGGTCTTGCTAACGCTACCTTAGCTGCCATCCAGTCTCAAACTCTGGCACTGCATCAGGAGCTCGATCAAATTATTGGCACGTCTACCAAAATTCAAAGGTTGTTGTATGGAGACGATTACTTTGAGTGGACATGGCGTTTTGAGCAGTATTTAAGGCAAAGGAACCTAAGGTTTGAGGTGTATTCGAGACAGACCTCGTAGCATCATGAATGCTACAGAAGATGACCCTCTAACTCAAATTCCTAAACGTAAGAATTAAAGATGAGGATGATAAAGCTATGGCAAATCTCACTATGGCTCTCGGTCCAGACATTTCAATTGTCGTTAGGAACTACCCGAGCGCGAAGGAAGTCTGGGATGTGCTTAAGAACCTGTATGAAGGCAACACTGACATGAAGGCTAGCAGGGTGAATATTCTGAATCAGAAGTTCAGTTCATTCAATCACATATATGAGGAAATTGTTGAAAATTAGATCAGAAGATTTGTCAAACTAGTCTTACAAATGATAAGTGTTCGGTATCACCAGCACACACAGTGGGATGAAACGTCAACTTCTGAATTCGTTGCCAAAAAGCTGGGATTCCGATGTTTCTATGATCGAGCGTACGAAAAATTTAGACAAAGTCACACTCATTGAGCTGATTGCTACAATCAAGTCATGTGAGATTGACAATCAAAAGAGAGAGCTTAATCATAAGAATTCAATGATTGCTGTCGGGATAACCAGTTCTAACACTGCTTTAATGTCTCAAAGTCATCCTAACATTGTTTCAGTCCTGTTCATGGAGTGCCAAACAGTAACCTCAATGTTGTTTTCATTCAGATAACACAAGCTCAGCTGCAAGATCAGAAGACCAACTATGTGTACATTATGTTACTTCCTAACACCTCTTCTACACCCACTACATCCCAGTAATACCCTCAGCATGCAAATGCAGTTTTCAGTACAGTGAATCCTTCATCATCTCAAAATGTTCCATCCACACCCTCTACAGAAAACCTAGCCTTCCTGACCAAGCAAAATGAAGAAAAATTGGCCCTTGCAGCTTCTATGATGAACAGCCTACATGCATTCTTAGAAGGTGATCTTTTGCCACCATCCGTTCTAGCAACTGAAATCAATCAAGTGGTCGAGGAAGATTTAGAAGAGCTGGATGCATCCTGGAACTTGGCTATGGCAGCATTTGGAGCTGAAAAATTTAAGAAAAGATACGGTTGTCGTCCTCTGTCGAATCTTTGCACTAGATCTTTGCGAGATAAACTAAGATGCTATAGATGTCATAAGCCAGGACACTTTGCAAGGGATTGTAAGAAGACACCGATAGGATATAAGGCTACTCAGGCAGCTGCTACTTGGAACCAGAGAGATATATGGTCCCTGTTACGCCTGTTCAAACCTCAACTTCAATAAGCCAGGGAGATATTGGAGCAGGAAAGGCTTTGACGGCTCAAGAGCAACGTGGTTTCAGCTGGGTAGATGTTGTAGCACATGTGGAATCGCTCAGCTGTAATAAATCATTAAAAGCTTCTAGAAGGGGAGGTTAAGAGACGATTTTGTTGCGTTAAATTTCTCCCCATGTCGTCTTTACCACCCCTGCTGCTCCCTCAATTCACCCAAGATCAACGTAGTAAAGTTTAATCTCATTCCCCTTAGTCTAATTGCTTTGTGATAGTCGGTGAAGAAAATAATATTTACGTTTAGGTTGCTTGTAATGTCACCTTAGGAAGATGAATCCAGGGGTTTGTTGGAGGAACTGCGTGACCGTATTAATTCAAGAAAACCTTCTAGAAGGAGAGGTTAAGCACGGTTTTTTTCTTTCCACTAGTTTCTCCCCACGTCTTCTCACAAACCTCTTAAAATGTTGTAGTTGAATCCAGTATAGTTGGGAGAAGAGGGACTGGGATGATGGTTTAGGGATGTATAAATGATCACCCAGTTATTGATTAAGGTTTCTTGAAGAGAATAGACTAGAGAAATGTGACAGGCTGCGAAAACCTCACACTAACTTAGCGACTTAACTTGTACTTACTCAATTTTCGGGACGAAAAGTCTTTCAACTTGGGGATAATTTGGCATCCTGGAAAAAAAACAGGTATCCTTTCTGACTCGATGCTTGTATGTGTTTGTAACTTAGTTATTGTCATGGAAATAGAAATTTAAGTATGTCGCGAATAATCTAGAAGCACGTTACTTATTTATATTTTATATTCATAAGACCCAACCCGCGAATCCAATCCCATAATTCAGCCCGATAACCCAACCCAATAGCATATAACCCAAATGGAACGACTTGTGGCCCAAGGGTTTGGCCCAACTTCACCCAACCCGAAACCACCTCACCTCCTCACTCTCGTTCGTATTTATGATGTCACACCCTCAATTTCCACTTGCGGAGTTTTACCGCGAGGCGTGTGAACAAACCAGAATCTGAGACACTAGTAACATCGAACGACTCTAAAATGATTCGTTTATACGTTTTCCAAAAACATTTGTTTAACCATTCATAGTTATTTTCAAATTGTCTTAGTTTGGTTTCAAAGTTTAGCGGAAGCATTAGTTTCAAAGTTGACCGGAAGCATTAAAGTAAAGTAAAGTAACGGGTGCCAACATAAACGCCAAAACTAAAGAAAAACCCAAACAATATTCGTAAATGAGACTCGATAAAAAAAATGTCTTGATCAATGCAAGTGAGTGCACCTAGAGCTCGTAGCGTCCTGAGAAACATGTAAAGAAACAAGTGTCAATGCAAGTGAGTGCACCTAGAGCTCGTAGCGTCCTGAGAAACATGTAAAGAAACAAGTGTCAACATTAAAGAAGAGTGAGTTCACAGGTTTTTATAAGTTCACAAGTTCGGTTATAAGTTTGTTTCCCCCGTTATCCCTCACCCGGGATAAAGATATAGTTCCATTATTCCTAACCCGGAATAATAATGATGTTGGTTCCATTATTCCTAACCCGGAATAATATTGTTGGTTCGTAATTAAGTTAAATGTTAACATGTAGGTAGCGAGCCTAAAGTTACGTCACATAAGTGTTCGCGATCGAAGCTGACTGCTGTGCCTCCGTGTTGCCAGGCCTATCACTGACCATGGCGAAAGTTAGGCCAAATTAATCACCTGTTGACCATACCCAGTCGGCTAGCGCGACTAGCTCGGGTGGGGCTTGTCGGGCCCAGTAGTACTACTTATAATTTCCCCGCTATCTAACCCAATACTAACGATCCAAGAATTTGTCGAGGACTTCCGTGATATAGCTGCTTAGTGACCATAACGTACATTAACATTAACTTAGTTACCGAGTAGTTTAACGACGTTAATTTCGCATAACGTAAAGAGATAGAGTTATAGAATGTATACATGTTTCTCCCCCTGTTGTTTAAAACCGGATAAAATAGGGGCCGTGAACTCACCTTTAATTGCTCGGTTAGTGTAACACAAAAGTAGCAAATGATGGGATCGCTAATTGCGTCCTAACATGTGAACCGATTTAAAGTTAGTGTGTGAACACAAGGATACAAAACCCTACGCATACTAACATCACAATGCGGCACACATAATAACAAATTCGAAAACACAATCATGTATGCAAAGTATTATCATACCAAAATAGTAATCAAACCAACTTGTCATAAATACATATCAATTCATACAACACTTTGGTACTCACAAACGCAAGTTATCATATTTCAGCTTGTATGCTCATAACTAGGCTGTTTTTGAGGATTTTTATAAAATAGTTCCAACGTTCCAAAAATTCCAATTTTTTTACAGAAGGTGTCAAATAAACTGTAGAATTTTATGTAAATTTTTCAAGTCCTAACACTTAACCAATTATTCATAAACATTTATATACTAGGCTGCAGTCAGATTCGATGCTTTCTGACTGCAGTCCACGGGAAAAATTATTTAAAAATCATCGTTCATTCAATTAACAAAATTCCAGTGGGAGTTCTCCGGAATTTCCCGTCTCCAGTTACTGTACAATTTCGTGACCCAACCCTCTACAGATTATGAGATCCGACTCGATAAACAACTAACAAATTTTCAGAATTTACACAGCTTCAGTTGCTGCATTTAATAACCACTTAAAAATAGCAACCGAGCTCAGAAAAATATGAATCCAGAGCCATTAGAAGCGTTTTCCAAAAATACACGTTTAGGCTTCAGAAAATCCACTTTTCGATAAATAATGGAACTATATCTTTATCCACTTTGTGAGTACCACTGGAATTTTGTTAATTGAATGAACGATGATTTTTAAATAATTTTTCCCGTGGACTGCAGTCAGAAAGCATCGAATCTGACTGCAGCCTAGTATATAAATGTTTATGAATAATTGGTTAAGTGTTAGGACTTGAAAAATTTACATAAAATTCTACAGTTTATTTGACACCTTCTGTAAAAAAATTGGAATTTTTGGAACATTGGAACTATTTATAAAAATCCTCAAAAACAGCCTAGTTATGAGCATACAATTGAAGTTGGCTGTAAATATCATTCAGCAACCTGTTTTCGACTTTCATCGCAATAGAACACGCTTAAACGATCGAGACGCTAAATATTAATGATCAAGAACAGGTTCATTAGTCACATATCATCATGCACATCAATACTCATGCAAACCCTAATCATATACTATGATTTTTATCAAAAAACGCAGCCTATGATTCTTTTATTCATCCAAACATCATAATCGCAAACACTCTCACAATTAACCGAACTAAACATAAATCATAACACTTTTCATAACAATGATTCAAACAATACATACAATTATGATCAAGATTTTATAAACCCTAATGTGATTTGCAAAACAATTAAAGTCCTAACCTTGATACGATGAAGATTAGCGAACCGGGAACAAGATTGGAATCAATCCGGGTTGAAGGCTTGTGCGATCAAGAGAGGGGGGGGCTGCCGTCGGCTTCTTAGAACTTAGGGTTTCTTGTTTTTTTTTTTTGAAACATAACACATGCATGCCTATTTATATAAAACAAGGGAAGGAGAAAGAAAGTGGGTGGGGGTGGGCTTGCGGCCACAGGGGGGGGGGGTTGGGTGAATAACTTGGGCCTCAAGTTTAGGCTAGTTACTTGGGCCACAAGGAGGTGAGGTCGACACGTTTCGCGGCTCGGTTCGGTTCGGCTATTTACTTAATATTTATTTTTATTTTTGTAACAAATAATCGCGAAATCAAAACGCGATATAATAATTCTACAAACGTAAATCAAAACGTGATATAATAATTCTACAAACGTCTTATAACATATAGCACGTAATTCACCCCAATGAATTCACAAAGTTAGCGTAGTTATTGCGAGCGTGTAGTTTAAATTCTCCGAATCAATTTAGCGTAGGAATGAATAACTGTGAAGTAGCGCGTTTAAGATACCTGAAAAGCCGGGATGTCACATTATCCCCATGTTGAAAGGATTTTCGTCCCGAAAATTGAGTAAAGGTGGTTTAGAATGCAACGCACAAAGATTCAGTTTGTTAGCAGTGGTATAAGAAATTCCCAGGCTGTCACACCATCCCCATGTTGAAAGAATTTCGTCCCGAAATTTAGTTGGTGTTAACGTTAGATTGCTGCTCAGCTGCAAAAAGGTGTGGGTATTTGCTTTTCATTTGGTCCTCTCTTTCCCACGTGAACTCCGGTCCACGCTTAGAATCCCAACGAACCTTGACGATCGGTATCTTGCTGTACCTTCGAGTCTTGATCTCACGATCCATGATCTCGATAGATTGTTCCACAAAGTGCAGTTGTTCATCCACTTGAATCTCATCCAATGGAATGACTAGGGTCTCATCTGATAGATATTTCTTCAGATTTGACACGTGAAAAACGTTGTGAACTCCACTGAGTTCGGTAGGAAGGTCTAATTGATAAGCTACGGGCCCGATAACCTTCAAGATCACAAATGGGCCTACGTATCGTGGGTTTAGTTTGCCTCGTTTCCCAAAACGGATTACACCCTTCCAGGGTGACACCTTCAGTAGGACGCGGTCGCCTACTTGAAATTCGAGCGGTTTGCGTCGTTGATCAGTGTAGCTTTTCTGTCGATCTCGTGCCGCTGCCATGCGGTTTCTGATTTGCACAATCTTTTTAGTAGCCTCAAGTATCAACTCAGGACCTGTGAGTTGACTGTCATCGACTTCTACCCAACAGACCGGTGATCTACATTTACGACCGTATAATGCTTCAAACGATGCTGCCGATATACTCGTATGGTAACTGTTGTTATACGAGAATTCCACTAAAGGCAGATGGATTTCCCAACTGTTCCCGAAGTCTACCACACATGCCCTAAGCATATCTTCCAAGGTCTGAATGGTCCTTTCACTCTGACCATCCGTCTGAGGGTGATAAGCTGTGCTCATATCTAAGCGTGTACCCAACGCTTTCTGAAGTGACTGCCAAAAGTTTGACGTGAAACGAGCATCTATGTCTGAGATGATGGATATTGGCACCCCGTGCCGAGAAACTACTTCCTTAATGTAGATGCGAGTCAACTTATCCATCTTATTTGTTTCTTTGATCGCTAGGAAGTGTGCGGACTTAGTTAGACGATCCACGATTACCCAGATGGTGTCGCAACCACCCGGAGTTCGCGGGAGTTTAGTGATAAAGTCCATCGAGATCTGATCCCATTCCACACTGGGATCTCAGGTTGTTGGAGTAGGCCTGATGGCTTCTGATACTCCACCTTGACTTTCGCACAAGTCAAACACTTGCTCACGTAGGTGGCTATATCCGATTTCATGTTGGGCCACCAGTACGCGGCTTTAAGGTCTTGATACATCTTATCCGAACCAGGATGGACAGAGTAACGGGATTTGTGAGCTTCGTCCATAACTAGCTTTCTAAGGTCTCCGCAGAGAGGTACCCATATACGATTCATGAAATACCGGGCACCATTGGGTTTTACTTCCCAATCGCGTTCCATCTTTCCCACAGATTCGGCCTTAATGTTTTCTTCCTTAACTGCTTCTAGCTGCGCATCGCGTATCTGTTCGGGTAACCCCAAATGAATGGTGAACTGTAGTGCTCGTACCCGGCGAGGTTTCAAGTGCTCCTTTCTACTGAGGGCATCAGCTACCACGTTAGCCTTACCCGTGTGATACCGAATGGCACAATCGTAATCGTTCAGGAGTTCGACCCAGCGACGCTGTCGCATGTTCAACTCCTTCTGGTCAAAGATATGTTGGAGGCTCTTGTGATCCGTGTAGATTGTGCACTTTGTTCCATATAGATAGTGTCTCCAAATCTTAAGTGCAAACACGACTGCTCCCAATTCCAGGTCATGTGTTGTGTAGTGTTTCTGATGAATCTTCAACTGTCGGGATGCATACGAGATGACCTTATCACGTTGCATAAGTACGCATCCCAACCCCTGAATGGAAGCGTCACAATACACCACAAAATCATATGTCCCCTCTGGCAAGGACAAAATGGGTGCACTACAAAGTTTCTGCTTCAGCAACTGAAATGCTGCTTCTTGCTTGTCACCCCAAGCATACTTAGTGCCTTTCTGGGTAAGAGTGGTAAGCGGTTGCGCGATCTTTGAAAGTACCTCGATGAAACGTCTGTAGTAACCAGCCAAACCCAAAAATTGGTGGATCTCTGTCGGTGTCCTGGGTGCTTCCCAGTTCTTGAGATCTTGGCGGGATCAACGTGTATACCCTTTTCATTCACGATATGCTCGAGGAACTGAACTTCCTGAATCCAGAAATCACACTTCGAAAGCTTGGCATATAGTTTCTCCTGTTGAAGTAGTTCCATCGTAGATGCTCAGCATGTTCTTCTTCACCCTTAGAGTAGACGAGTATATCATCGATGAACACAATGACAAACTTGTCGAGATACGGCTTACACACGCGGTTCATGAGGTCCATGAACACTGCGGGTGCGTTGGTGAGACCGAAGGGCATAACCAAAAACTCATAATGGCCATACCGAGTACGAAATGCCGTTTTAGAGATATCCTCCTCCCTGACGCGTAACTGGTGATAACCGGACCGTAGATCGATCTTGGAGTAGTAGCTTGACCCTTGAAGCTGGTCGAAGAGATCGTCGATGCGAGGTAATGGGTATCGGTTCTTGACGGTAACCTTATTGAGTTCCTTGTAGTCGATGCACATGCGGAAGGTCCCGTCCTTCTTCTTGACAAAAAGGACCGGAGCTCCCCATGGCGAAGTACTGGGTCGGATAAATCCTTTTTCCAACAATTCCTGAAGTTGGGTAGATAGCTCTTGCAGCTCTTGCTGGAGCTAGGCGGTACATGGCCTTGGCGATAGAGGTTGCATGGTTCGCCAATTCGATTTCAAACTCCACTTGTTGATGTGGTGGGAGACCAGGTAACTCCTCTGGGAATACATCAGAAAAGTCACGGACGACGGGGATATCTTCAATCTGCTTCTCGTCCTTAGGCTGCTCGGTGACCAGTGCGAGCAAAGCGAAGGAGTTCTTCCTCCGAAGATACTTCTGAGCTTGCATGTAAGAGATGATGTTTGTGATGGCGCCTGCCTTCTCGCCTTGCACCATCAAGACTTCGTCGTTAGAGAGCGGAATACGGATAGCTTTCTCGAAACAGAGAACTTCAGCTCGGATGTCGGATAGCCAGTCCATTCCGGCTACCACGTCAAAACTACCCAGGGTAGTTGTCATCAGATCAATGGTAAAGGTTGGCCCGCGATTTTAAGTTGACAGCCGGTTACTAAATGGGTCACATCTACAGATTTACCATCGGCTAGTTCTATGACGTAAGGGGTCTCTAGGGGTTTAGGCGTGAGATTTAGGTTTTTCCTAAAAGACTCAGATATAAAACTCCTATCCGCACCCGTATCAAAAAGTACAGTAGCAAAATGATCGTTAAGGGGAAACTTACCAGTGACCACGTTCGAGTCGTTTCTGGCCTCTCCGCGGCCTAGCGTGAACGCACGACCCTTGGCACTTCCTGTGCCACCATTTCCATTGTTGTTATTGTTGTTGTTGTTGTTGTTGTTGTTGTTCCCACCATTGTTGTTGTTGTTGCGAAGTTGTGGGCAGTCTCGCTTGAAATGAGTAGTGCTACCGCACTGATAGCACCCCCGGTTAATACCTTGCTATTGAACCTGGTGCTGATTTTTATTTGTCGAGACACGATTTCCCCGCGACAATCCTTTGCCGCATGTCCCGTCTTGCCACATCGTTGGCAGCGATTTCCGGCACAAGGGCCGTGATGATGGAGGTTACAACGATTACATTGTGGCTTTCGACCCACATAACCGCTTGTGTTCTGGGTGTTGTTGGCGGACTGATTATTGTGACCCCGATTGTTGTTGAAATTGTTGAACCGTTTCTAGTTTCCTTGTTGTGGCTGGGCTGACGAAGACTGTCGAGCAGGCGAGTCTTCAAATTTTCTTTTATTATCATGGATAACTTCAGTTGCACCCCGAGATGGCAACTTCCTTTGTTCCACTGCCTTATCAGTGAGTTTGTGTGCCAACCTGATCGCTTGATGTTCCGTCGCAGGGTTACTAGACATTACCATGCCCTGGATCTCAGGGACCAGACCCCCAAGATAAAACTCAAGTCGTTTTTCAACGGTGTTAGCCAGATCGGGACATAGGAACACCAGATCGTGATGTTTCACCGTATACGCTTCAATTTCAGATTCTACCATCTTATGGTTCCATAGCGCTTGCTCCAACTGCTGAACTCTGTCCCGCGGACAGTACTCCTCTTTGATTAGGGCCTTAAACTCGGCCCAGGCCATTGCGTTTGCAGCAATAAGTCCACACGTTTGGACTTGTGCGTTCCACCAGGTTAATGTCCCATCTTCCAGTGTTGAGGCAGCATACTTGACCTTATTGGCCTCAAAGCAATTGCACATCTCGAACACCGATTCAGACTTTTCAATCCACCGGACCAGTCCTATGGGTCCTTCTGCACCCGTGAATTTGCTCGGTTTCGCATCGAGGAACATCTTGTAGGGGTTAAGACCCCCTCCTGCTGGTGGGTTTTGAACACCTGCTAGAGCAGCATTCACGTGTTCTTGAATCATTGCGGCCAATTCTTCGGGTGTCATGTTGAGGTTTCCGCGACGTCCAGTTGCCATTTTAGATCTTCGCAAGACAACATAAACACATACCGATAAGTATATATATCCAATATAGTTATCATAATCTACACTTAAATCATCCCTCCAGTTATGTCAACCCAATAAATTAAACAATCAAAAGGAACATTCAATTAAATAAATTGAATGTCTCACAAAATACCAACCAAACATATCAGTTTAATTTAAAATTTCAAGTTCAAACATAAGTAGAAAATAAATAGACTAAAGGAAACAAAGAGGGGATTGGCGAGACGATTCAGGTCGCTATCGTTGCCGTCATCCTCCGCGGTGTTTCCAGCTTCAAGAGCCGGGTCTTCCTACGGATCCTCCTCCGGGTCTTCCTCTGGGTCCTCCTCTGGATCCTCCTCTTCTTCCTCCACCGGCGCTGGAGGGGCCGGTGCTGGTGCGGGTACTGGGACAGGTGCCTGATTCTGCTCTAGTTCTTCAATCCTCCAACTGGACTCAAGAACTCTGTCTTCGAGCCAGTCAGCCCTCAGCTGCTCAGCACGAAGATCTTTAGCTAAAATGTTACGAGCTATCTTATTCTCATATTGCTCTTCCTCGAGCTCTCCAGTTTTACCCGTTAGTTGACGTATCATCCATCCCTGTGCTTTGATAGTTTCCTGCATTCTCTCTAGTTGTTCCTGTTGTTTTCTTAACATATCCCTAAGTAGGTCATCCCCTACTTCTATCGTGTTTACCGGTTCGACCGGTATAGCGGTGGTCGGACGGGAGGACGACTCTCCTCCTAAAGCGAGTCTTTTCCTAGCAGCTGAGCGTGTCTCCACACCCTGAGGTGGTGAGGGTTCGACCATGGTGCCTTCCCCGGCGCCCTTGGTTGTCGAGATTCGTCGGATGATGATGATGACATTGCCTGTTGGGTTGTGTAGTTAGTTACGAGTTGCGTGCACCACAATATACATGTATATCTTACATAAAACAGTTGTAGTATAGCACATAACAAGATATCGCAGTTCGGTGCCAACTAAGTCTAGTGTCGTGTAACAGCTATAGTTTAGGTCTACTTTTAATCAAACCTGGTTCTCTATAGCTAGAGGCTCTCATACCAATCTGTCACACCCTCAATTTCCACTCGCGGAGTTTTACCGCGAGCCGTGTGAACAAACCAGAATTTGAGACACTAGTAACATCGAACGACTCTATATGATTCGTTTATACGTTTTCCAAAAACATTTGTTTAACCATTCATAGTTATTTTCAAATTGTCTTAGTTTGGTTTCAAAGTTTAGCGGAAGCATTAGTTTCAAAGTTGAGCGGAAGCATTAAAGTAAAGTATAGTAACGGGCGCCAACATAAACGCCAAAACTAAAGAAAAACCCAAACAATATTCGTAAATGAGACTCGATAAAAAAAATGTCTTCATCAATGCAAGTGAGTGCACCTAGAGCTCCTAGCGTCCTGAGAAACATGTAAAGAAACAAGTGTCAACATTAAAGAAGAGTGAGTTCACAGGTTTTTATAAGTTCATAAGTTCGGTTATAAGTTTGTTTCCCCCGTTATCCCTCACCCGGGATAAAGATATAGTTCCGTTATTCCTAACCCGGAATAATAATGATGTTGGTTCCATTATTCCTAACCCGGAATAATATTGTTGGTTCGTAATTAAGTTAAATGTTAACATGTAGGTAGCGAGCCTAAAGTTACGTCACATAAGTGTTCGCGATCGAAGCTGACTGTTGTGCCTCCGTGACCATGGCGAAAGTTAGGCCAGATTAATCACCCGTTGACCATACCCGGTCGGCTAGCGCGACTAGCTCGGTAGGGCTTGTCGGGCCCAGAAGTACTACTTATAATTTCCCCGCTATCTAACCCAATACTAACGATCCGAGAGTTTGTCGAGGACTTCCGTGATATAGCTGCTTAGTGACCATAACGTACATTAACATTAACTTAGTTACCGAGTAGTTTAACGATGTTAATTTCGCATAACGTAAAGAGATAGAGTTATAGAATGTATACATGTTTCTCCCCCTGTTGTTTAAAACCGGATAAAATAGGGGCCGTGAACTCACCTTTAATTGCTCGGTTAGTGTAACACAAAAGTAGCAAATGATGGGACCGCTAATTGCGTCCTAACAAGTCAACCGATTTAAAGTTAGTGTGTGAACACACGGATACAAAACCCTACGCATACTAACATCACAATGCGGCACACATAATAACAAATTCGAAAACACAATCTTGCATGCAAAGTATTATCATACCAAAATAGTGATCAAACCAACTTGTCATAAATACATATCAATTCATACAACTCTTTGGTACTCACAAACGCAAGTTATCATATTTCAGCTTGTATGCTCATAACTAGGCTGTTTTTGAGGATTTTTATAAAATAGTTCCAACGTTCCAAAAATTCTAATTTTTTTACACAAGGTGTCAACTAAACTGTAGAATTTTATGTAAATTTTTCATGTCCTAACACTTTACCAATTATTCATAAACATTTATATACTAGGCTGCAGCCAGATTCGTCGCTTTCTGACTGCAGTCCACGGGAAAAATTATTTAAAAATCATCGTTCATTCAATTAACAAAATTCTAGTGGGAGTTCTCCGGAATTTCCAGTCTCCAGTTACTTAAAAAATTTGTGACCCAACCCTCTACAGATTATGAGATCCGACTTGATAAACAACTAACAAATTTTCAGAATTTACACAGCTTCAGTTGCTGCACTTAAATGACCACTTAAAAATAGCAAACGACCTCAGAAAAATATGAATCCGGCGCCATTAGAAGCGTTTTTCAAAAATACACGTTTTAGGCTTCAGAAAATCCACTCTTCAATAAATAATGACCAGGTTACAGCCAATTGAAGTTGGCTGTAAATACCATTCAGAAACATGTTTTCGACTTTCATCGCAATAGAACACGCTTAAACGATCGAGACGTTAAATATTAATGATCAAGAACAGGTTCATTAGTCACATATCATCATGCACATCAATACTCATGGAAACCCTAATCATATACTATGATTTTTATCACAAAAACGTAGCCTATGATTCTTGTATTCATCCAAACATCATAATCGCAAAAACTATCACAATTAACCGAACTAAACATAAATCATAACACTTTTCATAACAATGATTCAAACAATACATACAATCATGATCAAGATTTTATAAACCCTAATGTGATTTGCAAAACAATTAAAGTCCTAACCTTGATACGATGAAGATTAGCGAACCGGGAACAAGATTGGAATCAATCCGGGTTGAAGGCTTGTGCGATCAAGAGAGGGGGGGGGGCTGCCGTCGGCTTCTTAGAACTTAGGGTTTCTTGTTTTTTTTTTTTTGAAACATAACACATGCATGCCTATTTATATAAAACAAGGGAAGGAGAAAGAAAGTGGGTGGGGGTGGGCTTGCGGCCGCAAAGGGGGGGTTTGGGTGAATAACTTGGGCCTTAAGTTTAGGTTAGTTACTTGGGCCACAAGGAGGTGAGGTCGACACGTTTCGCGGCTCGGTTCGGTTCGGCTATTTACTTAATATTTTTTTTATTTTTGTAACTAATAATCGCGAAATCAAAACGCGATATAATAATTCTACAAAAGTAAATCAAAACGTGATATAATAATTCTACAAACGTCTTATAACATATAGCACGTAATTCACCCAATGAATTCACAAAGTTAGCGTAGTTATTGCGAGCGTGTAGTTTAAATTCTCCGAATCAATTTAGCGTAGGAATGAATAACCGTGAAGTAGCGCGTTTAAGATACCTGAAAAGCCGGGATGTCACATATGAGCCCAACCCAACGCCCCTTAACTTTTACTGTCCAAGAGGAACTCAACCCCACTCCCTTTGTGTGTCCGACCCAAACTAGACAAGCCTAAATGCCCTTTAATGTGATATACGCATGCATGTATGTACGCGGTTACTCATTACATGATCAGAAAGTCACCAAAACAAAACCCTAGTGCTATCCCTCTCCTCTCGATCGTACGGCAACATGCACCCCCCACCGTCGCTCCTCATACTCTCGCCACACTCTCTCTCTCGCTCTAGCTCTCTAAACTCTCACACAATGTTAGTTGTATTTTTGGGTTGTTTTGGTCTGAATCCCTATGTATATGGCTGTATTTGTGTTGATTTTGGATAACTTTGACGTTTATGATGATTAACTGATAGTTAGGGTGCATGAAGATCGGATATAATAGTTCATGTTGCTACTTATGCAAGAATAATCATGTATATGTTCGTTAGGGTTTTGATTCATGGCATAATATGAAGTATCTTGGTTGTGGTTATGTTTCAATAATGACTTTGATGGTTTGTGATGATAATTTTCGGTCTAGTGTTCATAAGAATCAAGAAAGATGTTTGGTGATATTGATTGTGTTTGTATATGCATATGTATATGAGCTAGGGTGTACATTCTTGATGTGCTTACTGATAAATCTGACATGAAACAACCATTAATCATATGAATAATGTAGGGCGTCATATAACGGAAGAACACGATAGAGAAATCGGGAAAACTCATTTTATTAAAGTATATGCCAAAAACAGATTTTGTCCAATAGTTACACCGACTTCAGTTGGCTGTAACCAAGTCGTAACATAATGAAAACTAGATTTTCTTGGGTCCAAAACGTGGTATTTTGAAATACGCTTCTAATGGCGCAAAATTGCGATTTTTGGAGATCGTTTGCTATTTTAAAAGAATTATTTCGTTTTAGTGGTCAAAGCTGCAGTTTTCTGCAGAAATTATGTGTTATGTTTTAACTCATATCTCGGTGAATACTTGGAGATAAGTCATGAAATTTATTCAGTAAATTGTCTTAGGTGTCTTTACGAATCTCCAAGTGGAATCGGGTCAATGGGGTAATTGGGGATTTTTAAATGAACTTTTCCGTGAGCTGCAGTTAGAAAGTGACGAATCTGACTGCTGCTTAATAAATGAATTTTTTTTAAATTATTGGTAAAGATTTAGGCCTTGAAAATTCTACACAAGGTCGATCTCTCTGAGAGGTACGTCACATAAAAAGATCGTAATTTTTTGCAGCTTTATAAATAGGTTAAAGGAGCATCCTAAAACAGCCTATTTTTAGTGAATTTGTTATGCATAAATCATGAATGTATAAGAACCAAACTTGCTACTTTTAGTATACGTGCTTCTTTGATAATAGTAGAAATATCATAACATATCGTAGGTTAGGTTGTGAATACGTGTATGAAACCATATGATAGAAGTGCTATGTGATTACTTGTTAACGTGCTAGTTGCTAGATACGTGTAGGACTTTCATGGTATGCATAAACAACCACTAATAACCCATGGTAACTATAATCAGGCGTGGTTGATCGTCCTAGCTTGCATACACTTAAGCTTAATCTTACCGATCAATACGAAGGTGAGTTCACGGTCTCTATATTTAAAAGTTTTGAAAAATAGGGAAGGTAACACGAGCACATGACGGTAATGTAATGCCTACCCATTTTAAGATTATAACGCTTTTATTTACTAGCACGTTGTTATGTTGTTATGGTCACAAAGTAGCATTATCACACAAAATCATTGTAAACCTTGGACAGTTAGTATTGGGATTAATGGCTAGGGAATTTTGAGTAGTACTACTGGGCCCGACAAGCCCCACCCGAGCTAGTCGCGCTAGCTAGACCGGTAATGGTCGTCGGGTGTAAAATTAGCCTAACTTACCACCATAGTCAGTGATAGACCTGGCAAACAAAGGAAACAATAGTCAGCTTCGGTTTCAAACTCTTTAGGCCTAACGCGGGTTAGCTACCTAAAAATATAAAAGTAATCCATTAAATACTAATAATTGATGTTCTGGTTGAATAATGGAAACTTGTATAAACGAATCATGCTTTAACTATAAACTATATATGTGAACTCACTCATCATAATTGACTAACACTTGTTCTTTCATGTTCTCCCGGGTCGATAAGGTACTTGCCACGGTTAGGTGCACAACATGGTGTCAAAAACATTTTCGTTTCATAACGTTGCATTTACTATATTTATTTTCTAGTTGGATTGGGCGTTTGTTTTGGCGCACGTTTTTATACCTTACGTTATTACGCTTCTGCGTTACTTTTGAACAGTTAGTTGTTTGATAAAACTATTTTTCTCATATAAAGGTTATTTGATAAAATTAGTGTCTGAGATCCTTGTGTCTAGTGAAACGGAGAGGGGGCATGTTCAATTAGGTCGTAAATGGATATGTATGGTGATTGTCTTCATTCCACCGCCTGCGAAATAGTTATTGGTTGGGACCACATCCATCTCTTCAAAGAATCCTCTGTAGTTTCCCTCATCATCATCTCTAATTGAACTGGGTTTCTCCACTGCTGAGCGTATCGGAATCTTCACATCATTGATTAAATCAGTCAGTATTCGTTCAAATTACCTACTTATCAAAGAGCTTATTCAAATGGTATCGATGTAGGAGCCTTCTAAACCTGTAAGTACGATAGATCTCAAATCATGAATCTATTATTTTGTATTTTGTTATTATATGGCATTACGAGTGGTAAAAACTAATGTACGGAATTCGTTAAGATTGCAGGAATATGGCAAAAATCAAGTGTAATATAGCAATATATGTTTACCAACAAGCACCATCCTAATGTCAATTGTGGTTGGTTGGTAAAGGTCATCTAATCTATACAAGGTAATTTTGTAGTGCTAAATAATATGCTACATAAAATATTATTTTGACCTTAGCAAGTAGGTAAAACACGATCTTAAACATAACTTATCCTTAATGTAAAAGGAATTATATTCATTGATTTCTAAATTCGTTTTCTGATTGATGATGCAAGGACTTCTATTTTGGAGGGCGCTATCCTCACAGGGGAGCATACTCCCCAATGGAAGGTTGTTCGTTCTTTCAATATTTTTTTTATTCTTTTTATCTTTTAGTAGTGGTATTTATTTTACTTCCTTCAAAAATTTGAAAGGAAAAAGTGGAAGTAGGGTATTTGAGGCCTCCCAGCATATATCTCTGGCTTTCAAGTGGGGAGAATTTTGAGTCCTTATCAGAAGTAAGCATGTCTTTCAAGATTTTTACAAATGTGAATTTCTCTTGTAAACATTTAAAATCAATGAAGTTTGTAATACCTCTGCTGTTCCAAGATATATTTCTAAATTACGAGAGGTGACAAGATGGTGGGTTGGGTAATGGGTCAAAACTGTTAATCTTTTATGTCGGCTATAATAAAATGGGCTTGGTTAGTTTGGTCGACCTGCCAACACTTCTTTGTCCATTTATTATTTTATAAATTAGTAAAGTTTATAATACAAATATAAACTATACACTATTAACAGTAATTTATATTTTGGGACGCGAATGTTTTAAACATTTGAATAAACTTTGTGTGACTTTCTACCTGTTTGACACATTATACTTTTAGCTAAGTTATAGAATTTTACCAGTTGAGATGTTGGAGATAAAGTAACCTAAATTGATTGTTTCAAGCTAAACGGATCAAAATGATCACCTTAATAAATTTACATGTAGCTTTTGCATATATGTTGTGTGATGGTAATTCTCCTAGGAAATACTTATCCAAGACGTGTTATTTAGTTGTATAACACATTTGAATTGTAAAGCATGTACTTATGTTATTTCATCTTACTACTTTCGTATTTGCATAAATATTTTGTGTCCGGCTTGAGCTATTCTGAAAGTAGTATATACTTTGTTAAGTATGTACAATATGTACGGAGTCAAGCACCAAATATGAAATTAGGTTCTGGTTTGGTTACAAGTTTGGTCTCCGTTGATGCTTAATTTATGCTTTAATCTCCAGGAGCTTTCTGGAGTTGGTCGGCTGAGTGATGATATCGAACTAGAAAAGGATACTAAAAAAGCGCCAAGCCGTACTTTTGAAATTCTTGCTTCTTGCCATGCACTGGTTTTTGTAAAAAACAAGTTGACATACAACTTTTCTCATTGACTCCCATATTTTATAAATGTTTGCAGAGCGATGTATGCAACGAGCTTGAGGTCAGAGTAAGCGAGTCATCATCATTGTTGCTTCATATGATGACAATTCACCTTCTTGAATGGTAATATAATGCTTCTGTAATTTTCATTTTTCCGTTTTTTATTGCTTTAAAACTAACTTTTCCTATTGTTTTCACCTTCAGATTTTTTTTTATGGCGATGATACAACTATATGTGGGTATGGGATCCAGCAGGCAGAAATGTGCTACAACTTTATAAAAACATTGTTCTATTGTGACTACAATTGTAGTAACTAAAGATGGATGAACTCTATTAAATGGCGGTAGAGATCAGGTATTTTTTATTTATTGATTGTTAGCTAATCTCTTATGTGTTCTTTCTTTACTTGTAAGTATTTTTCAGATAACCCATTAACTGGTTGTAAACTTGTGGAACCTTCATGAATAGAGCTACACAATGAGTATACTTAGCAATGAAGCAATCGAAGTTGTATGTGTATTAGTACCACAACTTCTCTGGCTTCATGTCTGCAAAGCAAGAAAACTAGTGACAAGTAGCATTTGAATTTCTCACTGTTGTTGAACATGGAATCCATGGATATGAGTTTCTCATGTGTAAGAACTCGTATTGAAGTAATAACATGTATTCATAAATTTTGATTTTGCAATCAGTGTGGTCAGCCTATTTCAGTGAGCATTGTTGAAAAATCAAATAACTGTATTTTTCATAGCTGACATGGAAAACACGACATACCTAACATGGAAGTTACGAGTTTGGGTTCAGTCTAAATGGGTTTCGTTGAATCTTGGGTTTAGGTTTACCCGATTATTTTTTTTAATGCTCTTTAAGTTAATTTTTATGCCATAACTTATAACGGTTGCTACATTGTGCCAAATTTAAAAATTACAAGAGAAATTAACATTATATTTTGTAACTAAACACAATTGTTTTATATACAAGTGGTGTTTGCCTCAACATTCGTCAACTAATGAATGGGAGTGCTAATAATCAAGTGTTTTGTTAGTGCCATCTCATGATTGAAGTTTCTAAAGACTACAAGAAGGCACATTATTATTTGAGTGGAATGACCTGTATTATGTTCTTCTCAGCAGCCCTTGAAGGAAGAAAGTGATGCTTGGAGGTGGAGGTCTGTTGATCGGATGGTAGACTTCTCGGTTAAGCAGGTTAGGCAAGAGCCGGAGGAAAGTAGCGACTCAGGGGGATTCTAAATAAGTTCATTTGTAGCAAGTGTCGAAGGTGAATTATTTTGTATGGAGCACCATGTAGCTATGGCCTTGGCGTACGGTGATGGCCATGCTCGATGTGTGGCAAAATAAACGAAAAACGCTGACCACCTTCTTGTCAAGTACCACTGCGCAAAATCGGTGTGGTGGATGGTTTGTAGATGGCTGAATGTTCCTTTACCAGGTGCATTCTCGTCTGTGGTTTCAATTTTTAATCATGGGCTGAATTTGGACATAGGTTCGAAAAAGAAGAAGATAGTTTATGCCATTTTCATGCTGACAATCTAGAGTATTTGGATCAGCCGCAACCAGACGGTTTTCAACAGAAAGTTGGTCTCGCCTTTATCTGTTTTGGAAAAAATAAAACTCCTTATGGTAGATGCTGCAAAGAAGCCATAGTATAAGTCTTAGCATGGAGAATTGGTGTAACTTCACTTGCTTGGGTTTTGGGTAGGACCTAATGTTGCTCCTGTTGTATTTTGTTTCTTTCTGGTGTTTATGTTGCTTGGCCCTCCTTAGCTTCTTGCTAAGAGGGTTTGGTGGTTCTGTTGGGTTGGAATAAATCTCCTTTTGGATGGTCAAAAAAGCTGCATCTATTTTTCGCTGTATAATGCATTGTTTCGAAGCATTTAATGTGGAGGCTTAAACTCCAATTGTTATATGGAATTACAAAGGGTATTGTGTCCAGCCAAATGCAAGGATTTAAAATGTTGGATTTTAAAATAAAAGCTGGTTTTTTTATGTAAGAGTCAAGGTCTGAAAATGGGTTATAGAGGGTACACTTATACAAGCAGTTTGTGGGCGAAATGAGTGCAAGTGCAATTTATGCGATGTATGAAGAATCCCTTATCTTATTATACTATTAATACACCTATCCATCGGACCGGTATAGAACTAGTTTATGATGTCATTAGAAATTTCTGTTTATCAAAAGATACATATAAACTCTCTTATTGTTCTTGTGTTTAGTAAAACTCTGTAGTCTTTTGATGTAAGGAAGTATCCCAAGAGAATTATGATGATTCATCATCAGATTTCTAATGATTATAGTCATCATATTTCTAATGACTTCTTATCATCAGATTGAGCAGATTCTTTTGATCCAGTCTTCTTTATCTTCTTCAGAAGAGCCTTTTATCGTTTTACAACGTTCAAAGCATAGTCACAGGAAACGCTAAAAGACCCACGTACCGCGTACCATATCAGTCGTACTGAATCGCGGTACAGGGTCATCCCAATCACCTCTGGTATGCGTACCGGATCGCTAAATTGGACCGTTCCCGATTGTGTACTATAATAACTACACGTTTTTAATCAATTCGAAACGCCTTTCCGTTTTTAGTGATCGGCGTTCTGTACGGCCAGATTCATGTACCGAAATTTGAAAAGCCATTAAATTTTTCCCTCTTTTTATATAACAGAGCTAAGTGAACACTTTTTTCCCACCATTAACTTTTCACACTACAATCGGCACACTTTAATTATTACCCACCCCATGTTAACTATAAATACATGCTTTAACAATCAAACGTACCGAATTAGCGTTCCCAAATGAACCTACCCCCAACGTGTACCAGACTGCAGTACGCCATAGGATACACCGTTCCACGTACCAAATTAGAGTTACCAAATGAACCTACCCCCACTGTACCGATTTTTAGAAAGGCCCGAATTGCGTTTCGGTTTTTGTACCGCGTTCCATGTGACTATGGTTCAAAGTAGCACCTAACCCTAAAAACACAAATTATTTTAGTCAAAATAAGGTGGAAAAATCCAACAAAAGAAGGGTGATTATGGTCAAATATGTACGTGTGTAGATCCCATAGCTGAGGACACAAACTTTAGTCAGTGTTGATCGTGAGAAGGTGACACGTGTTCATGTTAACAAAATTCATCGCCCCTGGTTGTAGACTTGTCACGCATTCCCAAGCGTTCTCCATAACCCTATGTTCATGTAACAAAATTCATCAGATTCTGTATATCAAATAAATACAGAAATACACACCCTTTTAAATTTGACATAAAAATGAACTTACCCTCTAGCCTCATGTCCTAAATCCGAGGAAATGCAAGAATTTGCCCCTGAAAAAGTGGCAGTAACTTAAGATTAGAGATTAATTAAATAATTATTTGATTTGGAATTTGAAATTAGAATACTTACTTTGCTTCCCAGAAGTAAGCATTGGTCTGGAAGAGAGAAGTGAAGAGGATCTTAATTCGGACTTCCAAGTGGCGCCCCCTCCACTTCTTCAATCACCCGCGACTTTCCGGTTTCCAAAGCCAACGCGGCTTTTAAATTAGTTAACTTTACATGTTTATATCCATGAGCAGGTTATAAAAACAACTGAAAGAATGAAATAAATGCTTAACTTTACATCGAATCACTTGACCATTAGTGCTCAACACTGTAACTTGATTGTTCACCTTCTATGATATGTGGCATTATAGAGAATAAACTAATTTTGTCTCTATCTGCTTTCTTCACCACTTTTTACACAATGTACCATACACCGGCAAACATACCATTAATAAGATGAAATACATTTTTCAATCATCAAAGTCATCTCCCTACAACCTAAAGTTTAATGGCAAAAAAATAAAACAAACAAAGAGACAAGGAGCAGCAACCAATTATAAAAAAGTATCACTAAAAGCATACGAGTAGAAAATAGAAGGCTTGAAATACCTTTTGAAATAGTTGATAGGAAACTGCAAAATTCATAGAAACCCTAATTTGAAGCATCCAAACACAAATAATGCCTTCAATTTAACATACGTTAAATATATTGAAAAACTTAAATCCCTAAACAAATGAACAAAAATAGCGAAAATCACCACATCAAAATGAAACAAAACAGAAGAAATAAAATTTATGTAGAAGCATAACCTAAGAAGATAAGAGAAAACAATGAGTAAGAATCATACCTCTTCTCAATTCACATATTCCAGGACCGCCATTCCACCGTCGCAGATCTCTCCAAGGTAAATACTCCTAACTATATTTGAAAGAAACCTCTTTGCTTGTTCCCTGTTTTGCAATATGTAACCGTAGATAGATGAGATGAGAGTGACGCTACATTTGAAGAGGTTTCAAAGCGACGTGGGAAGAAATTGATGGAATGAAAAAACCGCCCTAAACCTCTCTTTCTAGAAGCTTTTGTTGAATTAATACGGCCAGGATTTCATCTCAAGTTGATCCAAGGGCTTATATACATCTAAAAGCAGTTACAAATTAAGGGAACATAAGAATATATAATGTCAGATATGATGGAGATAATCTTACCTTCATTATCTGTGATCACTCTTACATTGACCTAGAACTCTCTAAGAGTTGTTAAGAAAATGGGTGGATTGTGGTAAAGGCCTTTTTGTAAGGTGATTTTGCTTCACGTGTACAACTTCTGAGAGTTATGGGCCAGTGTGTGTGATTTATGTTTTGGAATCAATCAAACAATGAAAATAAGTGTAGCAGATTTATAATAAGATTAATTCACACAAATACAATTACAATGATAAAGATGAAGTCATCACATATCTCTATTAATCAGAATTGACAAATACAAAGTACAATTAGTAACCACCGCTTCTCACCAATAGTTCACACTCTTTTTCTCGCTCCAAGAATGACCTCTTAATGATTCACGTAGAGTGATTGATTCTTCTAAGTATAGGGCCTCTATTTATACATGAGTGAAACTACTAGTGACGTCACCTTGAAAGGTACATCTAACTAGCGTTACCGAAATGATTGGTGACTGCTAGGGTTTATATTAAATAACAGACATAATTAAAACAACTGAAAACATATAATTGATAAATTATGACAACTGCTAGATGACATGCCTTCTAGCAGTTTCAATATCCAACTCTTCTGGACAATCTTGAAAGTAGTTTACCAGTAGTGTTCTTTCTTGGAGAGATAGCAGTTTGATTCATCTACAAAATGTTGGTCTTAAACCTGTTGTTTTGGCTTTCCAATATCAGCAGTGCTTTTTTTAGAGTCCAACAGAAACACTAAGTAACAAAAAAAAGATATTATTTGGCATGTCATTTAAGTAATCTAGAAACTGAGAACTATGCATGATAAACTTGGAAATTACACAAGATTTGAACAACAAATGAAAGTTTGGTGACTTTGGGTAGACAAAAATACATTGATTGACTATAGTGAAAATATTAGAAACTTGGTTACTATTATACAAAGTTACTCCATTTTACAAACTCAAAGTTGGTACAAATTCCCAAAGTTTGTACAAATTTCAACCTTGTATCATATTCAAGAACGAGACTGGAGGGGTATTGGTCCCAAAAACCCTGCGCTTGCGCAAGGTACCATACCCTAACAGGTCACTGGAATAACCTTGCGCTCTACGCGCAACGGTACGCCAATCTTGAAAGCAGCAGGCTGCCTAACAAACCTTGCGCACCCTGCAAAACGGCAAGTTAAACCTGAAAGCGCAGGTCCCTGACCATGCGCGGATTGAACAAACCTCTAGCCACGAATTCCTAAAACCTTGCACAAGGCCAAGACTAAGATGAGAGCAACTCATACTTAGTCTAGAGAACAAAAGGACTTGATCCCTACAGGTTCACGCTGGCCAAAAAGCACTGATAAGGCTACGCGGAAGGGAGTAGCACAAAGAGGCACTGATCAAGTACAAGGGTACAAAGTGACAGAGCTGTGACATAATAACCGCTCGGCGGGTTGTGCCAAACCACATTGCATGATGGGCAGTCATGCAGAAGACAAAAAGTATGCAAGGATTTACACGTGGCACCAACCAACTCACGCCAGTGACTGTCACACAATCTCCACTAACGGCTGATGACAGGTCCGACAACAAGGACAACTGCCAGGACACGTGGCTCCATCCACCGTGCGCTGAGCACCCCTCCTGCAAGAGACCATTAACGGTCATTGCAAAGGAGACAGAATGGATATTCTTGGTTGTCGGTTCCAGTCCCATCAGCCCATCTCCTACACACCTCTTTTCGGCTATAAAATAAGGATCGCACCTGAAGGTAACACACTATTTTGAGCTCACTCACTAATTACTTGTTTATTCTTTTGCAACCCCCGATACTTATTCTCACGACGAAGTGTGGTCATGGAGAAAACCCTCCCCTTTTTTCTCCCGTGACGAGACTAACGGTAGTTCTAGTTTTTTAGTGAGCTTGAAGCAAGATCATACCGACGAGCAAACGAGAGATAACCATTATATGCAGAGACTTTGAACCATAACCCAGATATCTTCGGATACCTTTTGGTCCAGTGTTTCTTCATTGGCGTCATCCGATTTTTTCTGCTTCTTACACCTGTCTCTTGTTTTTTTCTAAATCTCATTTACAAATGGCTGACGGTCCATCAAGTGTACCAGGAGGTCCTCGGGCCGAGGGCAAGAACCCAGTTCATGTCCCTCGGACTGACGGACAAGTGGAAGTAGGATTTTCCGAAGACGCTGATGTTCACCACGATTCAGGTCGTGTGAATATCCCGGTGACTCCCGGAATTCAAGTGGAAACTCCTTTTGTACCAATCACATCAATTTTAACTCCGATGTCATGGTACATCAAATCTCAGACGGCTCTAAATGTTGTTTATGCGCAAACTAATGCATCTGATGCGCCAGCGCAACCGCCCACAGCTCACGTGCATGCCTCGCCTGCACCGCGAGTACTAAGTTACAACTCGCCAGCTGGAGAGAGTGTACCATCACATCTCCGTACCAAGGAAACAGAATATTCCCAGTCGTTGCCAAGATATGAGTCAAACACTCATAGGCGAGCGTCTATTCATTCACGACTGGGCTCTCGCCCATTAGAGGGGAGGGACACCCAGAGTGAAGAAGTCGATAAATCATATGGCGAGGGTGACAGCACCAGCGTGTTTCATCGGTTGCCTAAAGATCACGCCGCATATAAGCCTACGCCACGGCTGTGTACAATCCGGAGGCGGAGTATAATCACAACTTGATCTACAGGCCAGCTGAAGCAGCCGAACACTCTATGTTCGTGAAGGAGATTGCACTAGCACCACTTGAACGCGCAAAATTACTTTCCAATGTGGGAAAGTTTAATGGGTTGACGGACCCAGACGACCACATGCGCTTGTTCGCTGGTGTAACATTTGTATAAATCGGGTCTCCAAAACCCGCTTCGTTTTGCAATCAAATACCAAGTTACGAAATTTCATTAAGTATTTATGAGTATTTTGAGTTTAAACGTTACATAATTAATATATAAACTAAACTATAAAAATTATATTTGATAAAAAGTTAAAATAAAATAAATAAAAAATAGTTGGAGCTGACCGGACTCGAACCCGGGTCAACTGCTCCAAAGACTTATCTTTCCGTCTCCAAACCACTCCGCCACAAATTGTTTTCTGTTAGTATTATGAAACAATTAAATTTTATACGCAAACTCGGATTAACGGTTACTGATATCTGTATAACGGAAATCGGTGAGCCAAATCGCCAAATCAGTTTTCGTTCGTTTAATTAACTTATAACCGACGCATATCGGTTTCTAATTAAAGTTCAGATTGAATGAACTTCAAGTTTTGGGTTTTGAAACCGAAAAACATTCAAGCTTCAAATAATTCTGATTCCAATCATTTATACGATTCAGAACTGTCGCAAATACACTCCAAACCCTTTTCGTCGCGTTTTCAAGTCTTTTGAGCTCAAGAAAATTGTCGCCGGAATCCTCTGCAACTCTCGCCGGAAAACCGTGTCCAACTCAAACCAGTAAGATTCTACTCTCTTGCTGTTTCAATCTATTGTTAGGACACTACTAACATTATTCCGTCACTCAAAGTCAGTCACAGAAGACTTTGCTGGATTTCTGGTTTCGCCGGAGAAATTCTGGAATTTGCCGGAATCACGCTAGTTGACGGTAAACACATTCAATCGTGTAAATAATCCATGTACTCTGTTTCAATTTCAAATTTAATTCTTTAATTCTGTTGATTAGCCCCTCTCAGCCGAAGTTTCAATAACAGAGTTGTCTGTTCTCGCCGGACTTCCTGAAGAAGACGACCTGTCCGGTATTTCTTTTACCCAAACTGTTCGGTTTGTTCATTCAAACTAGTAATCATGTTATTTAAGAAGTATAACCCGGAACCAGTGATCTGTGTAAAACCGGTAATTATAGTGAAGAAGACGAACATAACAACGGGTTAAGAAAAATAAAATTCGGATAGTTAACGGGTTAGACACACAGTCCAGCGGTGGACTGTGTGCAAAGTTTATATACGAGTCCCGAGTTCGATCCTTGCTACACACACGCTGCGTAATAACATTCCTTTTTATTCATAAAACTAACCGGGTTAGATTGAGTAGTTGTTAAGTATAATATAATTCAAGAATATAACCGGGTTAGACACACAGTCCAGCGGTGGACTGTGTGCAACACAAACTGCACGTCACGCGATCGAGTCTCGACACAAACACCGGTTCAATGAGAATAAAACGTTTTGTAAAATAAAGGAATTTTCGTAAATTCGAATAAGTGTATTAATATAATTAAAACTAGATTTCTAACGGGTTAGTCACGTAGCTCAGTTGGTAGAGCTACGTGCGCGTGAACGGAAGGTCACAGGTTCGAATCCCGCTCGGCGCAAGAATTACCGCTGACCGAACCGGTCAACGGTCAACGGTCAACGGTCAAACAGTAAAAAAAATATATTTTTTTTTAAATAATTATTTGTTTTATTTAAATTAAAAATCAATTAAAAATACTTAAAAATAACATTTTTAAGGATAGAAAATAGCCATAAACTCACAAAAATATATCTAAAAATCCCATTAAAAATCTTTAATAAAATCCATCCATTTAATATATTTTTTTCCTATTATTATTTAGGTCAGTGTTTCCTCGTTAACTCGTTTCGACTAAATCGTGCGCATCTCACCAATTCAAATCCAACGCACCCAATGTGAGTGAACCCTTCAAATTCCCCGTTTTAATCACATTTTTGGGGTGTATCATGTGTCTTATTCAGTTTCTTATTATAACTAAGTTATTGTGCATATATATCATATCATGACATGTGTGTTAGTTGTTGCTGTTCAGTAGTTAGGATTGTTTGCAAGTTATTATTTCAGTACATGCAATTGCTGAGGCCGTAGCTCCCCATCCCTCGAGGTTGAGTTTGATCCCCATTTTATTATGCGGTTGATCAGGGCGTGCCCGCACGATCGGCTCCGTTTGATTGAGCCTTGATCGGTCATTTATTTTCATTTCAATACATGCAATACGCTCGGCTCCGTTTGATTGAGCCTTGAGTGCACAGTTCAATTTACATTTCAAGTTCATGCAATACGCTCGGCTCCGTTTGATTGAGCCTTGAGCACACAGTTCAATTTACATTTTCAGTTCATGCAATACGATCGGCCCCGTTTGATTGAGCCTTGATCTCACAGTTCATTTATGTTAATTATCATATGATGTTTGTATGTTCATGTATGTAATCGATTGTTAATGTATGTTATAATTGTAACCGATGTTGCCATTGCTTGACTTCATGCATATGCTCTTTTATGATTATGCACAATATTTTATTGATAAACTAACCAGAAAATCATTATTAAATGTTTATCTATAAGGTTCACTCGCCAACTTATGTTGACCCAAAAACCTCCCATTTTACACATGATACAGGTGAACCAGCAGCAGCTAGGAACACGTAGGACCTGGATTAGAAGAAATAAAATGATTTAGTGTTTGGATTATTATGTTTGGTTATTTTCCTTTGTAATGAATGAACATGTTTGAAGGTTTGAGAAATGTAACTTTAACTTCATTTAATTATGAAACATAATAGTAAATGTCATGTGCTTTGGTGATAACCCAATTATGCCCCGACTCTTATTTCCGCTGCGGGTCGGGGTGTGACAGATTGGTATCAGAGCCATGACTATAGGGATATAGGATAGGTTATTAGACCCTTAGAGCCTATACTATAGTCGATTAGAAACTTATAAGAATTTTGTGTGTTATATGCCAAATTTCATGATGTTTATATGTTTATGTTAAAATGTTACATTTGATATTGTTCAAGCATGTTCATAAGTGTGTATTATCAAATAATGCTTATCATGAAATCATATGATCATAACATATCACATCCATGCAAGCACACACCACATCATGATTGATTTTACAACGATTTTCGTGTTTTCAAATCTCATCAAAGTGAGTTCTCATGACGGGCATGTAGTAACTGGAAGGGTACTAGTACCGGTAGTCGGAACGTCCTGTCTAGGCTGGCATTCGTATAAATCCAAAATAAAGGACCAGTTTGCCTACCTGGGGACCAACGATGAGAGTACGAAATACCTATTAGGCCAAAGCATGCTATACCAAACGTCGTGAGAGCTAATCCCACTTTGAGTTGTCATTGTGTCTACACCTGGACACGTTCCGACCAAACATCTCATGAACATATTTTGTGGTTAGCATTCGGGGGATGCGAGTGTTAAATTGCCAATACTAATGTGAATCCTACCAAACCAATAGCCATGGGGGCCCACATGACTATATAGGTGAAGGTATGGGGGACATTTGAGGCCCAACATGAGCGAACCCAAGACATCCTTCGGATGTAGTTGCATTATTGATATTTATGTTATTTTCATTTTTTTTAAGACACATGACACCTAAAAGATACCATAAACTCACAATCTTCTCATTTTATGATCCTGTAGATGTCGTATAGATCGCATCGAAGGAGTAGGAAATCGGAAAAGTCTCAGGAACGATTGGCCACCCATATCGCCAACCAAATGGCCACGATATTACCTGACATTGTAGTACAAGTACAACAAGCTCTTGCTGCAAATCCTACTAACCCTCCTCAACAACAGGACCAGATCATCAACGACCCTCCTACCAGCAAATGCACCTACAAACATTTTAAGTCTTGCGATCCCCCAAAATTCGAAGGGACTGAGGGAGTCACTGCTCTCCAGCGTTGGTTCGAGGAGATGGAAAACGTTTTCTTAAACTGCGATTGTCCTGAGGATCGCAAAGTTCGTTATGCCACCGGGAGACTACTTGGGGTAGCTCTCACTTGGTGGAATACCGAGAAAGGAAAGAGGGGAACGGAAGATGCGATGTCCTTAACTTGGGAGGAGTTAAGGGAAATCATGACTAGGCGATTCTGTCCTAGGAGTGAGATTAAGAAATTGGAAGATGAATTTCATGCCCTGAAACAAAAAGATGGTGATCACTCTACTTACAACAAACGGTTCTTGGAGTTGAACCAGATGGTACCAAACCTATTCACTCCAACCTATCGTCTGATCGAACATTACATTCGAGGACTTCCCTCGAAAATCCAGGATTCGGTCCTCAGCGTTTCACCGGTAACACTAGAAGCTGCCATGGAATTGGCGACAGAACTGACCGAAAACCGAATTCGTAATGGGAAGTTCAAGGAGGAAAAGAAGAAAACCCCTGCTGAGGGACAAACCTCAAACCACCACACTCCTTCCTCCAAATTTGCAATCAAGAGGAAGCGTAACAACAGGAACTTTGCAGTCACCCACACCAACACCCCTGTTCCTGCTGCACCCATCACTCAAGCCACTCCTCCACCCGCGCCATACAAAAGACCATACACAGGACCACTACCAAAATGTAACCGTTGTCAGTATCACCACTCCCCTGACTATCCTTGCCAGTACTGTACCAGCTGCGGTCGCGCTGGACACCTTGTACAACAATGCCGCGCACCTTAACGAACAAATCGCCACCAACCTATAACCCAAACCCACCAACAATTTATGGGTCAAGCCCAACAACAACAACCATTTCCACCCACTCAACATTTAGCTCAAACATACTATCAACCCAACTACCCTATGGGCCAACCTATGCGGGCATGTTTCAATTGTGGAGATCCAAGTCATTTCAGGAACTCTTGTCCAAGGCTGGTCAATATTATTCATGCTCAGGCCCAAGCCAACCCAGTGAACCAAGCAAATCAAGCTCCTCCACCTGCTAGAGGAAGGGCTTTCAATATTAACGCAAACCAGGCCAGAGCTGACGGCAATGTGGTCAACGGTACGTTTCTTATAAATGGTAGATATGCCTCTATGTTATTTGATACTGGTGCGGATAGAAGTTTCGTGTCATTAGAGTTTGAACCTATCTTAAGTAAAAATCGAGATAAGCTCGCGGAATCCATAACAGTGGAAGTTGCAGATGGAAAACCAGTTTCGTTAGATTCTATTTTACGCAACTGTACGCTCACCCTAAACGATCACGATTTCTCAGTCGATCTTATTCCTATGAAGCTGGGAAGTTTCGACATCATAGTCGGAATGGATTGGCTTAGTCAGCATAATGCGGAAGTTGTATGTCGTGAGAAATTTATTCGTATTCCTCTTTCAAACGGTCAGACTCTTCGAATTATTGGAGAAACCTCAGCGAAAGGACTCAACTTAATGTCTTGCCTTCAAGCTCAGAAATACCTTCGCAAGAATTATGTCGCGTTTTTAGCTCATATCATCAAGAAGGGGACCGCAGAAAAGAAATTTGAAGATATTCCTGTTGTAAAAGATTTTCCACAAGTTTTTCCTGACGACATTTCAGGACTTCCTCCAATCAGAGATGTCGAGTTTCGTATCGATCTTATACCTGGTGCTACACCAGTGGCAAAAACCCCATATAGGTTAGCCCCCTCTGAAATGCAAGAGCTAGCCAGTCAATTGCAAGAGTTGACTGACAAGGGATTTATACGCCCCAGCTCATCGCCTTGGGGTGCACCTGTACTTTTCGTAAAGAAGAAGGATGGATCTTTTCGCATGTGCATCGATTACAGAGAGCTCAACAAGTTAACTATCAAAAATCGATATCCTTTACCTCGTATAGATGATCTTCTTGACCAGCTACAAGGTGCCAGTTGCTTTTCGAAAATCGACCTTCGATCGGGCTATCATCAGCTTAGGGTGCATGAAGAAGACGTCCCTAAAACTGCTTTTCGAACTCGTTATGGTCACTATGAATTCATGGTTATGTCGTTTGGATTAACCAACGCACCAGCTGTTTTCATGGACCTAATGAATAGAGTCTGCAAACCTTACCTTGATCGATTTGTTATTGTGTTCATCGACGATATTCTTATCTATTCAAAATCTAAAGCTGAGCATGAGCGTCATCTGCGACTTGTTCTTGCACTTCTAGAAAAGGAAAAGCTTTATGCCAAGTTCTCTAAATGTGAATTCTGGTTAAAAGAGGTGCAATTTCTTGGGCATGTAGTCAATGACAAAGGAATACATGTGGACCCATCAAAGATCAAAGCAGTTCAAGAATGGCAAGCTCCACGTACGCCAACTGAAGTAAGGTCTTTTCTTGGACTTGCTGGTTACTATCGTCGATTCATTTCAAACTTCTCTCGCATTGCGGTGCCACTCACGGCTTTAACCCATAAAGGGAAACCATTTGTATGGGGGCCCAAGCAAGAAGAAGCTTTTCAAACCCTCAAGCAAAGACTTTGTGATGCACCAATCCTCACTCTTCCTGAAGGTTGTGATGATTTTGTAGTCTATTGCGACGCGTCAGGGCAAGGATTAGGATGCGTTCTCATGCAAAGAGGAAAAGTCATAGCTTATGCCTCAAGGCAACTCAAGACTCACGAAAAGAACTACACCACTCATGACCTTGAACTTGGAGCCGTTGTATTCGCTCTTAAGATATGGAGACATTATCTTTATGGCACGAAGTGTGAAATATACACTGACCATAAGAGTCTTCAACACATCTTCAATCAGAAAGAGTTAAATATGAGGCAACGGAGATGGGTCGAACTTCTAAATGATTACGACTGTGAAATCAAATACCACCCTGGTAAAGCAAATGTGGTGGCTGATGCACTTAGTCGAAAGGGCTATGCGAACTCTATTCATCTTCTATGTTCGCAAATTATAACCAATATTAAGGATCAAATTCGAGAAGCTCAACACGTTTCAATAACAGAGGAAGATGTACAAAAAGAGATGTCCTGTGGAGCCGAGCTAAAGCTGGAAACTAAATCTGATGGTATTTTGTATTACCTAGATCGTATATGGATTCCTAACCATATCAATCTTCGTGAAACGCTCATGCATGAAGCCCATAAGTTGCGATATTCTATACACCCAGGAGCCGATAAGATGTATCAAGACCTACGGTACACCTATTGGTGGCCTGGAATGAAGAAAGATATTGCCGTTTTTGTTTCCAAGTGTCTCACTTGTTCTAAAGTAAAGGCTGAACACCAAAGACCCTCAGGACTTCTGGTCCAACCAGAAATACCTGTCTGGAAGTGGGAAAATATAACCATGGATTTCATTACCGGGTTACCTCGCACTTCTAGTGGGTATGACACTATATGGGTGATTATAGACCGACTCACAAAATCAGCTCACTTTATTCCTATTCGAGAAGATTTTAAGAACGAAAAGCTTGCTCGTATTTATATCAGCGAAATCGTCAGCCGTCATGGAGTTCCATTAAGTATTATTTCTGATCGTGATGGTCGTTTCACCTCACGGACATGGCAGGCAGTACAATCCGCAATGGGCACTCGACTAGATCTCAGTACCGCCTATCATCCCCAAACTGATGGACAGTCTGAGCGCACCATTCAAACCCTTGAGGATATGCTTAGAGCATGTGTCATAGACTTCAAGGGAAATTGGGACGCCCACCTACCGTTAGTCGAATTTTCGTACAACAACAGTTATCATTCTAGTATCGGCATGGCACCTTTTGAAGCTTTATATGGTCGAAAGTGTCGATCTCCTGTTTGTTGGCACGAAATTGGGGAAGCTCAAATTACTGGTCCGGAATTGATCCAAGAAACAACAGATAAGATTCATCAAATCAGAAACAATCTTCTAGCGGCTCAAAGTCGTCAAAAGAGTTACGCAGATAAACGACGGAAGCCCTTGGAGTTTAGCGTTGGTGATCATGTGCTTTTAAAAGTGTCACCGTGGAAGGGAGTAGTTCGTTTTGGTCAAAAGGGAAAGCTAGCACCACGTTACGTAGGACCTTTCAAAATACTCGAAAGAGTAGGTCCTGTAGCTTACAAGCTTGACCTACCGGAAGAACTCGACAGAATTCATCCCACATTCCACGTGTCGAACTTGAAGAAGTGCCTCGCTGATGAGAATCTTCATATTCCACTGGAGGATATTCAGATTGATGAATCCATGCATTTTATCGAAAGGCCAGTAGAGATTATGGACTATGGAGAAAAGCGTCTACGTCGAAGTCGCATTCCTATTGTTAGGGTACGCTGGGAGTCGAAACGGGGACCTGAGTTTACTTGGGAACGTGAAGACTCAATGCGTGAAAAATACCCTCATCTTTTCCCTACTACATCAACTGTTTGAATTTCGGGACGAAATTCCTAAAAGTAGGGGATACTGTAACATTTGTATAAATCGGGTCTCCAAAACCCGCTTCGTTTTGCAATCAAATACCAAGTTACGAAATTTCATTAAGTATTTATGAGTATTTTGAGTTTAAACATTACATAATTAATATATAAACTAAACTATAAAAATTATATTTGATAAAAAGTTAAAATAAAATAAATAAAAAATAGTTGGAGCTGACCGGACTCGAACCCGGGTCAACTGCTCCAAAGACTTATCTTTCCGTCTCCAAACCACTCCGCCACAAATTGTTTTCTGTTAGTATTATGAAACAATTAAATTTTATACGCAAACTCGGATTAACGGTTACTGATATCTGTATAACGGAAATCGGTGAGCCAAATCGCCAAATCAGTTTTCGTTCGTTTAATTAACTTATAACCGACGCATATCGGTTTCTAATTAAAGTTCAGATTGAATGAACTTCAAGTTTTGGGTTTTGAAACCGAAAAACATTCAAGCTTCAAATAATTCTGATTCCAATCATTTATACGATTCAGAACTGTCGCAAATACACTCCAAACCCTTTTCGTCGCGTTTTCAAGTCTTTTGAGCTCAAGAAAATTGTCGCCGGAATCCTCTGCAACTCTCGCCGGAAAACCGTGTCCAACTCAAACCAGTAAGATTCTACTCTCTTGCTGTTTCAATCTATTGTTAGGACACTACTAACATTATTCCGTCACTCAAAGTCAGTCACAGAAGACTTTGCTGGATTTCTGGTTTCGCCGGAGAAATTCTGGAATTTGCCGGAATCACGCTAGTTGACGGTAAACACATTCAATCGTGTAAATAATCCATGTACTCTGTTTCAATTTCAAATTTAATTCTTTAATTCTGTTGATTAGCCCCTCTCAGCCGAAGTTTCAATAACAGAGTTGTCTGTTCTCGCCGGACTTCCTGAAGAAGACGACCTGTCCGGTATTTCTTTTACCCAAACTGTTCGGTTTGTTCATTCAAACTAGTAATCATGTTATTTAAGAAGTATAACCCGGAACCAGTGATCTGTGTAAAACCGGTAAATATAGTGAAGAAGACGAACATAACAACGGGTTAAGAATAAATAAAATTCGGATAGTTAACGGGTTAGACACACAGTCCAGCGGTGGACTGTGTGCAAAGTTTATATACGAGTCCCGAGTTCGATCCTTGCTACACACACGCTGCGTAATAACATTCCTTTTTATTCATAAAACTAACCGGGTTAGATTGAGTAGTTGTTAAGTATAATATAATTCAAGAATATAACCGGGTTAGACACACAGTCCAGCGGTGGACTGTGTGCAACACAAACTGCACGTCACGCGATCGAGTCTCGACACAAACACCGGTTCAATGAGAATAAAACGTTTTGTAAAATAAAGGAATTTTCGGTAAATTCGAATAAGTGTATTAATATAATTAAAACTAGATTTCTAACGGGTTAGTCACGTAGCTCAGTTGGTAGAGCTACGTGCGCGTGAACGGAAGGTCACAGGTTCGAATCCCGCTCGGCGCAAGAATTACCGCTGACCGAACCGGTCAACGGTCAACGGTCAAACAGTAAAAAAAATATATTTTTTTTTAAATAATTATTTGTTTTATTTAAATTAAAAATCAATTAAAAATACTTAAAAATAACATTTTTAAGGATAGAAAATAGCCATAAACTCACAAAAATATATCTAAAAATCCCATTAAAAATCTTTAATAAAATCCATCCATTTAATATATTTTTTTCCTATTATTATTTAGGTCAGTGTTTCCTCGTTAACTCGTTTCGACTAAATCGTGCGCATCTCACCAATTCAAATCCAACGCACCCAATGTGAGTGAACCCTTCAAATTCCCCGTTTTAATCACATTTTTGGGGTGTATCATGTGTCTTATTCAGTTTCTTATTATAACTAAGTTATTGTGCATATATATCATATCATGACATGTGTGTTAGTTGTTGCTGTTCAGTAGTTAGGATTGTTTGCAAGTTATTATTTCAGTACATGCAATTGCTGAGGCCGTAGCTCCCCATCCCTCGAGGTTGAGTTTGATCCCCATTTTATTATGCGGTTGATCAGGGCGTGCCCGCACGATCGGCTCCGTTTGATTGAGCCTTGATCGGTCATTTATTTTCATTTCAATACATGCAATACGCTCGGCTCCGTTTGATTGAGCCTTGAGTGCACAGTTCAATTTACATTTCAAGTTCATGCAATACGCTCGGCTCCGTTTGATTGAGCCTTGAGCACACAGTTCAATTTACATTTTCAGTTCATGCAATACGATCGGCCGCGTTTGATTGAGCCTTGATCTCACAGTTCATTTATGTTAATTATCATATGATGTTGGTATGTTCATGTATGTAATCGATTGTTAATGTATGTTATAATTGTAACCGATGTTGCCATTGCTTGACTTCATGCATATGCTCTTTTATGATTATGCACAATATTTTATTGATAAACTAACCAGAAAATCATTATTAAATGTTTATCTATAAGGTTCACTCGCCAACTTATGTTGACCCAAAAACCTCCCATTTTACACATGATACAGGTGAACCAGCAGCAGCTAGGAACACGTAGGACCTGGATTAGAAGAAATAAAATGATTTAGTGTTTGGATTATTATGTTTGGTTATTTTCCTTTGTAATGAATGAACATGTTTGAAGGTTTGAGAAATGTAACTTTGACTTCATTTAATTATGAAACATAATAGTAAATGTCATGTGCTTTGGTGATAACCCAATTATGCCCCGACTCTTATTTCCGCTGCGGGTCGGGGTGTGACAGCTGGCGTGGGGCTTATCGGAGGTTGGACTCTGCCCATGTGGTGTCATCTGTTTGTCCAAACTCTTACAGGTGCTCCACGCCTATGGTTTGACAACTTACCCACGGGTAAGCTCACTTCTTGGAACGATCTCAAAGATAAGTTACTGGCTCATTTTAGCCAGCTAAGACGATACGTCAGAGATTCTTCTGATGTCATGAATATTTGGCGGCGGGATGATAAAAGTATGGAAGATTTCATCACGCGCTACAACAAGGAGGTGTTGAAAATTGGTGACGTACACGAAGACCTGATTCGTGCACAGTTTAAATTTGTTGTCTGCTGCGACGAGATGATAAAAGTCTTTTCAGGAACTTTGGCCTCCCAAAACGTTTGGTGCAACTCATGGCGGTAGCCAAGATTTACGCGCAGACAGAGCAACCTGAACTCCAACCAACTTCCTTTACCTCAGTACCGCCCGCATGACATGAGCAGGAGTTTTGCAAAGAGAAACTGGAAGGAGTCCAGTCAGAACCCTTCTTACTCACCGGTCGATGCATGCACTACGATAAACAAGATTGCTACTCAAAGAGCAATCAAACAAGATAATCGCGATCGACAGTGGACGCCGCTGACGAAGATCCCAGCAGAAGTGCTGAGCACGGAAGATCATCAGTTCAAGCAGCCACCGCCGATGAGAAACAAAAAAGGTCAAGACCCTAACCTTTTTTGCGATGACCACAAAGACACATGGCACATGGCCGACAACTGCATCAGTCTGCGCACGGAAATAGAAAAGGCGCTGAAGAGTGGGAAGCTCACCCACCTGCTTCAAAACGTGCGCAAGGAAGTGCGCCAAATTACTCATAGCGAAGAAGGCCCGAGTAACAAGAAAATGAAACAACCATTCGTTTATATGATATAGGGTGGCCTGGCGCGCAAGTGCAGCTATCAGAAGAGTTGTACGCCACATTGGCGCGAACAAAAGGTCATCTTCCCCATAGTTCCCAGGGGCCCCCAAGAGGAACGACCGGTCATGATAACTGGCATCTTTAGCCATTATCGTGCCGAGTACATGTTCATTGACCCGGGAAGCTCTATGGACATTATCTATGAACAATGTTTTTAACAATTGGGCCTAGAGGATAAAGCGCACTTGGAGCCGGTCGATTTCCCATTGACTGGTTTTTGTAGCGAAGCCGTTTTTCCGGTGGGGTAGATCTTTTTTCTAGTAAATCTTTCTGACGGACGACATTCATGCACGGTCCCAGTTAACTTCATGGTAATGCCAGCAATATCGCGCCATGATGTGTTACTAGGCCGCCGCGCCCAAAGAAATTTCAACATAACCTCCATTCCTCATGATGCCTGCGGGTTTCCAACAGAAACCGGGGTGGCAATCATGTATTCTACGAAGGAGGTCATGTCCATAAACGAACCACCAATGAAGGTACCGAAGTCATCCTCAAATGGTGGGCCAGAAAAATGGGTACTCAGCAACAAGTACCCAGAACAAACGGTGTTATTAGGTCCCGCCATGGCCCCTACAGTCAAGGCATGACTTAAATAACTCATGTTCCACAATCTAGACATTTTTGCGTGGTCACCGGTAGATATGACAGGGGTACCAAGAGAGATCGCAGAGCATGCGCTGCACACTTTTCCTTCAGTTGAACCGGTCATTCAGAAAAGGCGCAATTTTGGAGCTGAAAAAACTTGCGCAATGAACGAGCAAGTTTCATAGCTCCTTCAGGCCGGCATCCACAAAGAAGTGCGCTACCAAACATTGGTGGCCAATGTGGTCATGGTCCAGAAGCATAACGGCGGTTGGCACATATGCGTCGATTTCAATGACTTTAACAAAGCATGTCCAAAAGACTGCTACTCTTTGCCGGAATCGAGAAAAAGGTGGACTCCCTCGCTTCATTCTGGTGGAAATGTTTTCTCGATTGTTATAAAGACTACTACCAAATTCAGATGAAGAAAGAGGATGAAGACAAAACCGCCTTCCGCACGGACAAGGGAATATTTTACTACACAAAGATGACCTTTGGGTTGCGCAACGCGGGAGCCACCTACTAGCGGTTGATGGACCATGTCTTCCGAGATGACATAGGGGAAACCGTGGAAGTATACATCGATGACTTGGTCATCATGAGCCCGGACGAGGAAAGGATGCTGGCAAACATTCAGAAAACTTTCGCATCCTTGCGCAAGGCTAACTTGAAGTTGAATGGGGGAAGTGCTCGTTTGGAATGGAAGAAGGAAAATTCTTGGGATTTATTGTGTGACTTATAATTGTTGGTCTAACTTGTCGTTGCATTGAGTGCGCAAGGTTCATTGCGTGACCTTTATGAGTTGGTCTAACTTGCTGTTGCGCTGAGTGTGCAAGGTTATTCTTGTAGTATGTTGTTGTTGGGGGTATGATCTTTTGCGCAGGCACAGAGTTTTTACGACCATACCCATCCAAGTCCTCCCAGTCCAGTGCTACTCCTATGTGCATGTTGGCAAGTAGGTGGAGTGCTGGATTATAAGAATTGTTTTATGCGCGCTTATTTCAATGAAAAAAATTCAAGAAGGGTTGGAGGAAACCTTTGTGTGAAGGAAATTCTTTGTAATGATGTCTGAAATTTGAATCTCTGTCATGCTGACGTTGTAGGTGGGTTGGTAAGAAAAGCGTGCCTCGAAGGTGACATTTGACAGTTGTTGCTTGTTGTCAACAGTGCAGCCTCACTTTCATTAATGAATTGGCAGGGGAGGTGGTTGCGACGCGTGCGTGAGAACCGTCAGTTACCACTTGCCTGCCACGTGTCCTACTAGGATTGGTGGTTATTTCTTCGTGTGCGTCACAGTTCCCTAACGCATTAAATGCGATTAGTATAAATTAGGGTTAACCGTCTAAGGTTTCATTCACGCCTTCAAGTTTTCTTTCAAGTTTCTGAAATCTTCTCTGAGTTCTTGAGTCTTCTTGTCTTCAAAACTTTTCTTTTCTGATTCTCATGGCGACTAAGGGCCCTGAGACTGTTTCTTCTATAGAGGCTTCGACCTCTTTGCCGGCCATCAAGTGGAAACAGGCCAGCTTCAACCACATGGTTTCCGGCTACCGGTTCTTTAGGGACTGGGATGCCCGATTTCCGGTGGAGGGCGATACTACCACCGATGCTCCGGCCGGTTACATCACACTATTTTTTGATTTTTTTACTGACGGTAACTTCCGGTTAGCGGTTACAAAACTTTTTCTTCAAATTTGGATTTTTACAAATTCCACATCTCCCAGTTGAATCTGATGGGGATGGTGAAAATTAAACATTTTGAGCTTTTGTGCCGGTCGGTGGGTGCTACTCCAACCATCGACTTCGCATTTTTTATCAACTCCATTGTTCAATGGGGTTTTATTCTTTTCAGCACCGTATACAAGCCAAGAAAATTTTGCTCACCCTCCCAAGTCTTTCCATGATAGGAAAGCAAAATTTTTTTACATAAAGGCCGGGGTGATACCCCTCCGGATGCACTTCCGGGGGGTAGAAGACATCCCCGTGGAGACTGTCCCTATACCAGTGGTGGATTCCTGGTATAAAGATTTGAAGGATATCCCGGCGGTGCAACTGCCAGAGCGGGCATTGGTGGCGGCTGGGATGAGCCTGGTGTGGAAGCCCAACCACCGGGAGAGGCCCGTTTACATGGAGGGTGATAAGAGTGAGTACTGTTGTCTTCTTGTTGCATTTCTTGATTTCTTGTGTGTAGACTGACTATATGTTTTTTTCCTTTGCAGGGGTGCCGCTGTTCTTAGTGGCGTTCCAATGGAAAAAAGGGCACATTGAGAACCTTGCCCTTGGGCCGAAGGAGCCCACCTGGTACGCCCATATCTTGGGGAATTTTGAACTCCCCAAGAATGTAGATTTGTTGGTACCCGCGTCTTTGACTGGTAGGCCTTCATATTATTGAGTGTTGATATCTTTGAAGATTACTCATTTTGTTGCGTCGTTGTGAAGGCGCCTTGAAAGACTTGGACATTGGCACTGATTCTAAAAAGAAGAGGCGCGTGGGGCCTGGCGCGGCGGCTGAGAAGGGGATTACTCAACCCAGGGCAGACCCACCAAAAGGTAAGCGCACCGTGTCCGATCATTGGAAGAGGCGTAGGTGTGAGGAAACCCGCGCTGAAGCCGGTGGAGATTCCGGTCGTTAAACCAGACGACCCGGTGGAGGTCGAATCCAGCCAGGAGCCTCTCAAGCGGAAGAGGCGTCCGAAGAGCGACATCTCCGCGCAACCCTCCAAAAAGGTTGCGCGGAAGGTTATAGGGAAATGGGGGAGCATGGACGCGCTCGTCGCCAAGATCTCCCTAGGTAAACAACTTCGAACTTGTGTTAATCGCACCACTTTTTTGTATTATGTTTGTCTGACTGTTTGTTAGCCCGCAGGGGGAAGCGAGCTAGTTTTTGTGGCTCCTACCACTCCGGCCACACCTAAGGATACTCCAATGCCCCCACCTGTGGGTGAAAACGTGCAAGCGTCCAGCGCGCAGGGTGGGGAATCAATTGTTAGGGCGGCGGAGCCTAAGGTGGTGGTGGAAGATCTTGAGGTGGTGGTGGAAGATCCTAAGGTGGTGGTGAAAGACGCTGGGGTTATTTTTGAGGAGACGGAACCGATGGAGGTTACTGATGATGTCGTTGAGGAGACGGAACCGATGGAGATTACCGGTGAGGGTGAGCAAGCTGTTGCTCCACAGGGGGTGCATGTAGAAGAGCCTGCACCTGGGGTTGAGGCTGGCGGATCTGGTAGAAGCCCTTCCGCAGAAGTATCTCCAATCCGCCCGGACGAAACCCCGGGTGATTATTATTACATGGTGTATCATGAAAGCTCTGCATCAGAGATCCACACCCTTGTGTGGAAGCTAAAAAGGGAGATGACTTCTCTCACTGGCCGGCGTGCCGTGAGTGGTTCAAGGGAACCTTCCCCCCAGCAGAGGTGCGCACGCGCACTGAACAAAATCATCAACAAACCTACCGTGCGTACCTCTAGGCATCAGCTAGCTCCACCTCGATCACACACAAGATAGTAAGGGAACGGCGGAGCATGCAAAAAGAGCAAGACAAATTCGAAGCTACCCAAGCGATGCTGGTTAAAGAGCGAGTCCAAGTGGCTGCGCAAAATCTGAGTTGGAGGCGGATAAGGCTAAATTTGCTGAAACCCAACGGGTTAAGGAGTGGGTCACGCTGGGGTGGAAAAAGTGGGTCGAAAGCTCCGTTGCCACACTTGCTAAAGAGCGCAAGTTGTGGAGGGAGGCTTGTGAAAAAGATAACAACGAGAAGAAATCTTTAAGGGATAAATTGGCCCGGTTGCGCGGAGAAGTAGAGCGCGAGAGGAAAGAGAAGGAGGCAACTTCGGCCGCAGAGGCCAGGGTGCACCGCGAGCGTAGTGAATAGAAGGAGGTAAAAACTTGCCTTTTTATTTTCCCTTTATTTATATGATCTATATGATGTCATACTAACCATAGTGTATATGACCAGGTTGCTGCTTGCGCCGCTTTGGAGGGTGCCAAGAAGGATCTCCAGGGTGCGAAGAAGGATCTCTAGGTGGCCTTGGTGGAAAAAGCTGAATTACAACGCAGGCACCTGGAGGATAAGGAGCGGCTGCAATTGGCGGAGGCCAAGGTGGACGCGGGCGAGAAAAGATTTAAGAATTCTGAAGCCGCCTGCGCCATCTTCGAGTCGTTGGTGGAGTCGCTGACCAACAACATGATGTGGATGCAACAGCATGGGGTTGTCAATATAAGTAGTCCATTTGTTTTTGGTCACTTTGTGTTGATTTTAACCCTGTTCTTGTATTGCAGATCGCAAAATCCGTTATGAATTTCGCGGAGCTGGACAGCGTAGTAGCCAAGCTGATGGTCACTGCGCGCCACAGCGGGTATGCGCAGGGCTATGCTGAGTGTGTGCATCATGTCACTCATGCACTGGACGTTCAATAGGACAACATCCGCGTTGCCACTCATGGTGTTGATATCGACGCTGCCTTCTCCCAGGCTAAGCGGGAGTATGACCGTCTATAGCTCCAGGCTATGGGATTGGTGAGCGAGGCGCTCCAACACGACGACTTTGTTGATTGCCTCAAAGATATATTTCCAGAAGAAGCCAAGGCCGCAAGGGATGAAGAGTAGTATAGGACCCTTAATTGTAATATCTTCAATGTATCTTGAATGTAACTGTGCACTGCGCATGTTTGTACATATTCCTTGTATATATTTTTATCTTTAATCGAATGTTTCTTTCAAGTTACAATATTTGCATGAAAATGACGAACTTTTTTTGGGTATAGCGAATGAAACTAGTAATGAACTCGTGTATGACATCCCCTCCCATGCGCATGTAGTAGGGAGTGATTTTTGTTCATGAGTCATTGTGTACGAAGGTGTTTTTGCGTAGACCCAAAGTGGTTTCGCACATTTGTAATGAAACATTTAGATAAAGAAATTCATGTATCCCTCGTCTTTATTAATCAATAAGGCGTAAGAGCCATGTACAAAGTAGACAATAAGATAATAGATTTGCTAATTTACATGTAGCACCGTCTCAGCTGCTGCGCATTCCATGTCCTAGGGACGTTTGTGCCGTCCATACGTTTAAGGGTGTATGCGCCCTTTCCTAGGACTTCATTGATAATGTAAGGGCCTTCCACTTAGGTGCGAGTTTTCCAGGACTTTCAGTGTTAGATGCTTCATTATCGCGTAGAACAAAGTCCCCGGGTAGGAAGGTACATATGCGGACTCGCGCGTTGTAGTATTTCTTGAGCTTGGATTTATATTTTTCTTCGTTGATAGCGGTGTTTTCACGCCTTTCTTCTAGGAGATCTAAGTCAAGCCTGTGCTCATCTTCATTGTTGTGTTTTTCGCAGCCAGCATGTGTGGTGATGGGAGGCCTATCTCTGTGGGAATCACTTCCTCCGTCCCTTACACTAGGCTGAAAGGAGTTTCGCCTGTGCTGGTTTTTGGCATGGTTCGATGAGCCCAAAGGATGCTTGGCAGCTCATCTACCCAGCCTCTTCGCGTCGTACCCAATCTCGTCTTGATCCCTTTAATGATGCTCTTGTTTATACTCTTCACTTGGCCATTCCCTTGGGGATGCGCGACCGAAGTGAACACATGCTCGATATGCATTTCCTTCATCCATTGTTGTAGTTTTTCAGCTGCAAAGTTGGAGCCGTTATCACTAACTATGCGCAGTGGTAACCCAAAACACAATATGATGTGCTCCCAAATAAATTTCTGAACTATAGTTGCTGTGGTGGATGCAATGGGTTTTGCTTCTACCCACTTGGTGAAGTAATCGACTACGACGATTATAAACTCCACCGTACCTGGGGCATCTAGGAAGGGTCCCACCATATCGATTGCCCATTGCTGGAAGGGCCATGCTGTTGTCACTGGGATCAAAGGATTCTTAGGGCGTAGCGTCTTCGGCGCATGACGCAGGCATGATGTGTAACATCCGTCAAAAACGGATTTTACCAAACCCGCTCCGTTTATTAACCGAACAATCAGTTTAAAATTTCGTGGCGTATTTAATGCCCAAATTAATTTTAATAGATACATAATTAATTATTTTATTGGAATATATAACTTGTTTTTGAAAAATTGTTAAAAATAATGAAACAAAAATATAATGTTTCTACCGGGTTTCGAACCCGGGTCAGTCAGCCGGGTCAACAGACTTAACACTCAACTCTCCAACCACTGCGTCACTAGTGTTTCTTGTTAATTATTAGAATCAATTAATTCATAACATGTTTTCCGAATTCGAAACCGGTGCGCCCAAATGCAGTCGTCGGAAATCCCGGCGATCTCGCGAGATTGGACGGTTACTTCAGTTATAACGTAAACCTTAAACACTACATCGGTTATAACCGACGCCTAAGTCCGCGACACAAGCTATAACCGCCGGAGAATTTTTAACCGACGAATCAAGTCGGAAATCGGACCAAATTCATCGACGACCTGCCCTATAAATACCTCCTCGAACCTCTGCAAGCTTTTTCGCTCAAAACCGCACCTTTACCCGACGTAATTTCACTCGCCGGAAAACTTCTGCACATCGCCGGAAAACCGAACCCTTCACTTCTGAGCCTTACTGAACCCCCAGAGCTTATACCGAAGTCACCCACATCCATTTCAAGCTTTCTGAAGACTCTCTGCCGCAGGACACACGTCGCCAGAAGTGTCTGCTGTCACCGGAGTTTCGCCGGAGAAACAGAGGAGTCCAGTCGGTATACCTTACGCTTAATCCTTCATTCTTTTTATTTAATCTCACATGTAATTAACCATCAGACACTAACGAACATGATTTAATCTTCGAACCAGTCGGACTTCCGATTCTGGTTAAAATCTAACGATGAAGACGAAGTGTCCGTTGTCTATAAGTTTAATTTAAATCAAGTTATAACTCGGGTTAGACACACAGTCCAGCGGTGGACTGTGTGGTCTCGAGTTCGAATCTTGTCCCACGCATGCTTGCCTTAATAAAAATGTCTTTTTTTGTTAACCGAACCGGAGTCACCGCTGTACATGTTAAGTTTAATAATAACCGGAATAATAACCAAGATAGACACACAGTCCAGCGGTGGACTGTGTGAATGTTTAAACACACGTCACGAGTTCGAGTCCGGTATACTGCACCGATTCGGACAATTATCTAACTTTTTAAAATAAGGCAGAAATGAAATAATGAAGTTTGTTCATAAGTATAATATAAATCGGATTATTTAACAAGTTAGACACGCAGTCCAGCAGTGGACTGTGTGTTAACTCAACCCACAGGTCCCGGGTTCGAGACATGTGGAGCGCACCGAGTCATTGATTAAAATCTTTTTAGAAATAAGTTGATTTTCGGATTAATCTAATTAATATGTAAATATAATTAAAAACAGAAATATTTTGGGTTAGACACGTAGCTCAGTTGGTAGAGCTGCGTGCACGCATACGGGAGGTCTCGGGTTCGAGCCTCACTCAGCGCACACATACACGCATACGAACCGGTCAAAGTCAACAGTCAACGGTCAACGGTCAAAAAAGTCAACTTTTTTTATTATTTTTATTTATTTATTTTAAGTAAAAAAATACTTAAAAATAACATTTTTAAGGTTAGAAAATAGCCTTAAACTCACAAAAATACACCCAACAATCCTACTAAAATGGATTAATAAAATCCGTTTACTTACCGAAACATTATGCCATTATCTAGGTTAATTTCACTCGTGGTTAAAACCACTTCGCGTGCATTCAACATCATCAACCGAACGCACCCACTGTGAGTGAATCTTACAACTCCCCTTTTTAATTACACGTTTGGGGTGTGTCATGTGTCACAAAATAATTAACTCGTTTATTTAAACTTGTGCCATACCATATCGTGATCTAAACTTAGATTGTATATATTGTTGTGATTATGTATTTCATTTTGTCAACTTATATGAAATTCATTCATTAAGCCCATCAGTTCCTCGTGGGAGACGAGTTGAGCAACGCGTGCCTCAAAACCAATCCATTATTGTTCATGTGTGTATTATTGAGTTTATATTGTTTGTAGTTATGTCTTTCATATTATCATGTTTATGCAATTCATTCATTAGGCCCATCAGTTCCTCGTGAGAGACGAGTTGAGCAACGCATGCCTCTAAACGATCCATTATTGTTCATGTGTGTATTGTTTAATATTAAATTGATTGATGAATAAGTTTACATCTATTTTTACTCATGTGTGGTTGTGCACTTTATTTCATAATCAATTAAATAAACTTGTTCAAATGTTTTCCATAGGATTCACTCGCCAACTTTTTGTTGATCCAAAAACCCTTTTACACATGATACAGGTGAACAGGATGAAGCAAGGAAAACATAGGAAATGCCTTAGAAGAAAACAATGAAGCCTAGATTGATGTTTAGGACATGTTGTAATATTGATTGTAATTTTCCATTAAAGTGTATTAATGAATATGAAACGTTAAAATAAATGTCATGAGCTTTGATGATAACCCAATCATGCCCCGATCACCTTTTCCGCTGCGGGTCGGGGTGTGACAGATTGGTATAAGAGCCATGACTATAGGGATATAGGATAGGTTATTAGACCCTTAGAGCCTATACTATAGTTTGCCTAAAATTTTAATTGATTAGGTGGTTACACACAAACTTATGATATTTATTTGTTTCATATTTGTTTATACTTAGAGTCAAACATACATACTTATATACATATTCATTATACATATATCAATGTTCATATATTCAATTCATTTTCATACTCTCATTATTCAGTGATTTTGTTGCAATTTTCAAATCTCATCAAAGTAAGTTCTGCGACGGGCATGTAGTAACTGGAAGGGTACAAGTACCGGTAGCCGGAACGTCCTGTCTAGGTTGGCATTCGTATAAATCCAATATGACGGACCAGTTTGCCTACCTGGGGACTAACGATGAGAGTACGAAGGACCTATTAGGCCAAAGCATGCCACACCAAACGTCGTTCGAACTAACCCACTTTGAGGTGTCACCGTGTCTACACCTGGACACATTCCGAATACCATACGTTGTATACATATTTCTCGATTTTCTCCGGGTTTTAGTGTACGCAACCAGCTAACACATGCGAACCATATGAAAAACACGGTATTCATGGGGGCCCACATGATTACGAAGGTGAAGTATGGCGGCATGTAGGGCCTAATGGCGAGCAAAGCCCAAGACATCCAATGGATGTAGTAGATTTATTTTTCTATAATTATTTCATTCCAAAATGCGGCCCATGAACCCAAAAACAACCAACTCATACTCGTGATGCGTATTCCTTGTAGATGTCTTCTAACCACGCCCGTAGGAAGATGAGAGCAGGAAAAGCCCGCGAGCGCATGGCTGCCCTAATCGCTCAACAAATGGATGCTGTAATACCCAACATTGTAATCCAAGTACAACAAGCACTTACCGCAAATCCTGTCAATCAAGAAAATCAAAACGTTATCAACTCTCCCCCAAATACCACTAAATGCACCTACAAGCATTTCAAATCATGTGACCCTCCAAAATACAAAGGGACTGAAGGCATCACCGCTCTCCTCCATTGGTTTGAAGAAATGGAGAACACTTTTCTAAATTGCGATTGCCCCAATGATCGCAAAGTGCGATATGCTACCGGTCGATTATATGGGATAGCACTTACTTGGTGGAATACAGAGAAGGCCAAACGAGGTGTTGAAGATGCTATGACTTTAACTTGGAATGAATTAAAAGAAATCATGACCAGACGATTTTGCCCAAGGAGCGAAATCAAGAAATTAGAAGATGAGTTCTATTTGTTGAAGCAAAAGGAAGGCGACCACACCACGTACAACAAAAGATTCCTCGAGTTACATCAAATGGTTCCCAACATGTTCACTCCCCTCTACCGTTTGATCGAGCACTACATTCGTGGTCTTCCGTCAAAGATTCAAGACTCTGTAATAAGTACCACGCCTGCAACCTTGGAAGCAGCAATGGAGTTAGCTTAGAGCTCACCGAGAACCGAATCCCGGAACAAAGACTTCAAGGAGGAGAAGAAGAAGGATAAAGCATCGACTGAAACCTCTGACTACACCCAAACCGAAACCCCTTCTCAACCCAATTTTAAGAGAAAAAGAGACGGGCAACTTTTCGCTACTACCCAACGTAATCAACCAATTTCACACGCCATACCCATCCAAGCTATCCCAATCACTCAAGTGGCACCCAACTCAACTTAGCCAAATAAGAAACCATATCTTGGACCTCACCCTCGATGCAACAACTGTTTTTATCACCATCCCCTTACTTTACCTTGTCGACTATGTGCAACTTGTGGACGCTATGGTCATTTGAGCAAGGTTTGCCGCACCTTTCAAAACCAAATCTCTCCCCCTACTCAAAACATGGTCCAAACCTATCAACAACCCCAATACCCCATGTTCCCATATGTTCGAGCTTGTTTCAATTGTGGCGACCCTACCCACTTTAGAAACACGTGCCCTCGATTGGTTAACATCATAAACGCTCAAGCTCAATCAAATCCAGTTAACAAAGTAAACCAAGAAAACCCAACCGCTAGGCCACCAGCAAGAGGAGGAGTCTTCAACATCAACGCCAATCCTGTCGAAGATAATGACGGCCCAAACGAAGATACCCAACTAGTCCTCTTCACCGAAAATCCAGATTCAACTCCAATCGTTTAGTTTTATATTTTAGAATCACATAGAACCAATCATAACTTAAGGATAAAGCCAATGAAACTTTGACAAGAATATGGTGGATACGCCGCTGGTACTTCCTATATATAAAGTATTCTTGTCAAAGGATCAGAAGCATTATCTGGCGGTTATGAGAGGTTCCATGTGTAGACTGTTTGAGTAATTATTGTTTATTATTTCAGTACATGCAATTTCATAGGCCGCCGCTCCCCATTACATTATGAGCGTTGAGCATGTTCCCCATTTCATTATGAGCGTGAACCCGGCGTGCCCACATACGATCGGCTCTGTTTGATTGAGCCTTGATCGCACAAACATTTTCATTTTCAGTACATGCAATACGATCGGCTCCGTTTGATTGAGCCTTGATCGCACAGACATTTTCATTATCAGTATCTTGTGGTTGTTGTGTTTGTTGTAGAGTCACATAGAACTAATCATAACTTGCGGATAAAGTCAATGAGAATTTGACAGGAAATATGGTGGATACGCCTGCTGGTACTTCCTATATATAAGTATCTTTGTCAAAGGACCCGGAGGCATTATCAGGCGGGTATATGATGAGGATTTCCATGTATCATGGTCTGTTTTTGTGTGTGATTGTTGTTTAGATTAAATTTATTATTTTCAGTACATGCAATACGATCGGCTCCGCTTGATTGAGCCTTGATCGCACAGACATTTTCATTTTCAGTACATGCAATACGATCGGCTCCGTTTGATTGAGCCTTGATCGCACAGACATTTTTTCATTTTCAGTATTTTGTGTTTGTTGTATTGGTTGTAGAGTCACATAGGACTAATCATAATTCACTGATAAAACCAATGAAAATTTGACGAGAATATGGTGGATACGCCGCTGGTACTTCCTATATATAAGTATTCTTGTCAAAGGATCAGAGGCATTGTCAGACGGTTATGGAAGTTCTATGTAGGATTTAGTAGTTTCTTGGTAACTAATCATAATTTGCGATAACACCAACGAAAATTTGACAAGAATATGGTGGATACGCCACTGGTACTTCCTATATATAAGTATTCTTGCCAAAGGATCAGAGGCATTATCAGGCGGTTATGAGAAGTTCCATGTAGGATTTAGTATTGCCCTGGGTTAAAATTTGTGTTACATTTATATCATCTCGCTATTTAAAGAAATTGGATTGTGTTCCATTTCTACATAAACTAACCTCTCCATCATAACAAACGAGAGAGGAACTGTCACCATTCAAACATATATGCTATCAGAATGTGGATTCAAATATTAGCTGTTGTGTTTATTTATGTTCTATAGTCATAGAACCAATCATAACTTAATGATAAAACCAATGAAAATTTGACAAGAATATGGTGGATACGCCGCTGGTACTTCCTATATATAAGTATTCTTGTCAAAGGATCAGAGGTATTGTTAGATGGTTATGAGAAGTTCCATGTAGGTTGTAGTATTAGAAGTTTTGCCTTAGGATATAACCATATCCTTCCAAACATATCCAAACTCTTATGCATGATATCATATTTAGCGAATCAACTCTGCTTATCAATACTTTTACAGTAGGCAACAAAAAGCGATTCCTGTAATGGGGTACTTAACCCTTACAAGGAACGTTACCGCCTCAAACAAAAACTTAAACCCTTACTTTTTCTAAGCATGTAATTGTCAAACTAAACACCATCATTTTTAGTCAATTATATCACTACTTAAATTTCGGGACGAAATTTCTAAAAAGCAGGGGATACTGTAACATCCGTCAAAATCGGATTTTACCAAACCCGCTCCGTTTATTAACAGAACAATCAGTTTAAAATTTCGTGGCGTATTTAATGCCCAAGTTAATTTTAAACGATACATAATTAATTGTTATATTGGAATATATAACTTGTTTTTGAAAAATTGTTAAAAATAATGAAATAAAAATATAATGTTTCTGCCGGGTTTCGAACCGTCATCAGCCGGGTCAACAGACTTAACACTCAACTCTCCAACCACTGCGCCACTAGTGTTTCTTGTTAATTATTAGAATCAATTAATTCATAACATGTTTTCCGAATTCGAAATCGGCGCGCCCAAATGCAGTCGTCGGAAATCCCGGCGATCTCGTGAGATTGGACGGTTACTTCAGTTATAACGTAAAGCTTAAACACTACATCGGTTATAACCGACGCCTGAGTCCGCGACACAAGCTATAACCGCCGGAGAATTTTTAACCGACGAATCAAGTCGGAAATCGGACCAAATTCATCAGACGACCTGCCCTATAAATACCTCCTCGAACCTCTGCAAGCTTTTTCGCTCAAAACCGCACCTTTACCCGACGTAATTTCACTCGCCGGAAAACTTCTGCACATCGCCGGAAAACCGAACCCTTCACTTCTGAGCCTTACTGAACCCCCAGAGCTTATACCTAGTCACCCACATCCATTTCAAGCTTTCTGAAGACTCTCTGCCGCAGGACACACGTCGCCGGAAGTGTCTGCTGTCACCGGAGTTTCGCCGGAGAAACAGAGGAGTCCAGTCGGTATACCTTGCGCTTAATCCTTCATTCTTTTTATTTAATCTCACATGTAATTAACCATCAGACACTAACGAACATGATTTAATCTTCGAACCAGTCGGACTTCCGATTCTGGTTAAAATCTAACGATGAAGACGAAGTGTCCGTTGTCTATAAGTTTAATTTAAATCAAGTTATAACTCGGGTTAGACACACAGTCCAGCGGTGGACTGTGTGCACATTAAACACGTAAACGTCTCGAGTTCGAATCTTGTCCCACGCATGCTTGCCTTAATAAAAATGTCTTTTTTTGTTAACCGAACCGGAGTCACCGCTGTACATGTTAAGTTTAATAATAACCGGAATAATAACCAAGATAGACACACAGTCCAGCGGTGGACTGTGTGAATGTTTAAACACACGTCACGAGTTCGAGTCCGGTCTACTGCACCGATTCGGACAATTATCTAACTTTTTAAAATAAGGCAGAAATGAAATAATGAAGTTTGTTCATAAGTATAATATAAATCGGATTATTTAACAAGTTAGACACATAGTCCAGCGGTGGACTGTGTGTTAACTCAACCCACAGGTCCTGGGTTCGAGACCTGTGGAGCGCACCGAGTCACTGATTAAAATCTTTTTAGAAATAAGTTGATTTTCGATTAATCTAATTAATATATAAATATAATTAAAAACAGAAATATTTCGGGTTAGACACGTAGCTCAGTTGGTAGAGCTGCGTGCACGCATACGGGAGGTCTCGGGTTCGAGCCTCGCTCAGCGCACACATACACGCATACGAACCGGCCAAAGTCAACAGTCAACGGTCAAAAAAAGTCAACTTTTTTATTATTTTTATTTATTTATTTTAATTAAAAAAAATACTTAAAAATAACATTTTTAAGGTTAGAAAATAGCCTTAAACTCACAAAAATACACCCAACAATCCTACTAAAATGGATTAATAAAATCCGTTTACTTACCGAAACATTATGCCATTATCTAGGTTAATTTCACTCGTGGTTAAAACCACTTCGCGTGCATTCAACATCATCAGCCGAACGCACCCACTGTGAGTGAATCTTACAACTCCCCTTTTTAATTACACGTTTTGGGGTGTGTCATGTGTCACAAAATAATTAACTCGTTTATTTAAACTTGTGCCATACCATATCGTGATCTAAACTTAGATTGTTTATATTGTTGTGATTATGTATTTCATTTTGTCAACTTATATGAAATTCATTCATTAAGCCCATCAGTTCCTCGTGGGAGACGAGTTGAGCAACGCGTGCCTCAAAACCAATCCATTATTGTTCATGTGTGTATTATTGAGTTTATATTGTTTGTAGTTATGTCTTTCATATTATCATGTTTATGCAATTCATTCATTAGGCCCATCAGTTCCTCGTGAGAGACGAGTTGAGCAACGTGTGCCTCTAAACGATCCATTATTGTTCATGTGTGTATTGATTAATATTAAATTGATTGATGAATAAGTTTACATCTATTTTTACTCATGTGTGGTTGTGCACTTTATTTCATAATCAATTAAATAAACTTGTTCAAATGTTTTCCATAGGATTCACTCGCCAACTTTTTGTTGATCCAAAAACCCTTTTACACATGATACAGGTGAACAGGATGAAGAAAGGAAAACATAGGAAATGCCTTAGAAGAAAACAATGAAGCCTAGATTGATATTTAGGACATGTTGTAATATTGATTGTAATTTTCCATTAAAGTGTATTAATGAATATGAAACGTTAAAATAAATGTCATGAGCTTTGATGATAACCCAATCATGCCCCGATCACCTTTTCCGCTGCGGGTCGGGGTGTGACATGATGCGCACTTCGCAGTGTTTCGACTACATCTAGGTGCATGCCAGGCTAGTAGTAACCGGTGTTCATGATCTTTGCTACGACCATGCGCGGACCTGCGTAAATTCCGCATAACCCTTCATGTATTTCGCGTATCACGTATTGCGCGTCTTGCGGTCAACGTAACGGAGCGGTCCAAGGTATGACTTCCGGTATAGGATACCATCCGCCATTTCGTAGTTGAGTGCCTTTTTCTGAACCTTCTTTGCTTCCGATTTGTTTTCGGGGAGGGTCTCGTGTTGCAAGAACATATTATGGGAGACATCCAGGAAGAATTCCCCACTTCGATGATGTTTACTTGACGCAGAAGAACAGAAGGGTTTTTTAGTACCTCAATGCGCACTTCACGCGTGAGGTGCTTGAAGCTTGTAGCGGCTAATTTGTTGAGCGCGTCGGCATGTTTATTCTCACTTCGGTTGACATGGGTTACTTTGAAGTTTTGGAATTTGGTTATTAAGGCTTGCGCCTGTTCAAGAAACAAAGCCATCGTTTCGCCTTTTCCGTCGTATAGGTCGTTGACCTGTCCTACGACTGAAAGGCAATCGATGTTTGCTTCCAAATTCTGTGCGCCCATTTTGATGGCTAACCGAAGGCCTGCTAGAAACGCTTCGTACTCAGCTTCATTATTGGTGCTCTTGAATTCCAACCTGATGGCGTAAGTGAACTCTTGGTTGTTGGGGCTTATTAGGCGGAGACTTGCCCTCGCGCCATCATCGTTGGATGTGCCGTTTGTGTGAAGTATCCATGTGCGGTCGTCTGTAACCGGCGTTGGATTCTGTACGGCTTCACACTCTTGCGCTTTATTCACTGGTACTTCTGTAACAAAATCTGCCAGTATCTGTCCTTTTATTGTTGGGCGTGGTTTGTACACGATGTTGTGTCCACCAAGCTCCATTCCCCATTTTGCTAGATGGCCAGATATGTTTGGCTCAGACAAAATTTGGCCTAAGTGATAGTTCGTGAGAACTGTTATCACATAGCCGGAAAAATATTGCCGCAACCTACGGGATGCATGGACCAAAGCTAGAGCAAGCTTTTCCATCATAGGATACCATGGCTCTGGGTCAGTTAGCATTTTGCTGACGTAGTAGATCGGAGTTTGGACTCCTGCGCGCTCTACTAGCAGGACTACGCCCGGAGCTATATCTGATGCGGAAAGGTAAAGTATCAGTGGCTCGTTCTTTTGCAGTGCCGTGAGCATAGGTACTGAATTAAGCACTCCTTCATTTGTGTGAAGGCTTTCTCCGCATCCGGAGTCCACTGAAACTTGTTTTGCTTTACACAGTTCCGCAAAGTGCTGATGAATGGGAAGGACTTCATTGCGTGGTTGGCTAAGAACCTGTTCAGCGCAGGTACTCGCCCCGCCAACCGTTGCATTTCTTTGATGGTTGAGGGGGAAGGCATACGCTGAATCGCTTCCACTTTATCAGGATTGACTTTGAAACCGTCGTGCGTGACGATGAATCCCAAGAATTTGCCTTCTTCTATCCTAAACGAGCACTTGTTGGGGTTCAGCTTCAGGCTTGCCTTGCGCAAGGATGCAAATGTTTTCAGAACGTTTGTCAGCATCTTCTCCTCATCCGAGGTCATCAATGTACACTTCTACGTTTCGCCAATGTCGTCCCCGAAGACATGGTCCATTAAACGCTGATATGTGGCTCCTACTTTGCACAATCCGAAGGGCATCTTTGTGTAACAAAAGATCCCTTTGTCAGTGTGGAATGTGGTCTTGTCCTTGTCTTCTTTCTTCATTTGTATCTAGCGGTAGCCTTTGTAGCAATCAAGGAAGCATTTCCACCTAAATGAAGCGAGGGAGTCCACCTTTTTGTCAATTTCTGGTAAAGAGTAGCAATCCTTGGGACATGCCTTGTTAAGATCTTTGAAATCGACGCACATGCGCCAACTGCCATTGTGTTTTTGGACCATGACTAGGTTGGCTACCCAAGTCTGATAGTGTACTTCTTGGATGATTACGGCTTGGAGAAGCTCTAAAACTTGTCAGTTCAGTGCGTAGGAATTTTCAGGAACGAAGTTGCGCTTCTTCTGGACAATGGGCTGAACTGAATGGAATGTGTGCAACGCGTGCTCAGCGATTTCCCTCGGTACCCCTGCCATATCCGCCGGCGACCAGGCGAAAATATCTACATTGCGGAAAAAATTTGTTTCAACCACGCCTTGACTGCGAGGGTCATGGTGGGCCCTAGCAGTACTTTTGGTTCTGGGTACTTGTTGTTTAGTACCCATTTCACTGGTTCACCATTGGATGATGACTTCGGTAGCTTCGTCGGCGGTTCCTCTTCGAAGCACATGATCTCCTTCCTTGCGTACATGATGGCTACCCCAGTTTATGTTCGGAAACCGCAGGCAGCATGAAGGGCGGAAGTGATGATGCTGAACTCTCCCTGGGCGCGCTGGCCCAGCAACACGTCATGGCGCGAAGTCGCGGGCATGACCATGAAATCCACTGAGACCGTGCGCAAGTGTCTCCCATCGGAAAGAGCCATCGGAAAAGTGATTTGGCCTAGTGGAAAGACGGCCTCGTTGCATAGTGAGTGGGAATTCCACCGGCTCTAGGCGCGCCTTGTCTTCTAGGTCTAGTTGCTCGAAGCGCTGTTCATATATGAGGTCTATAGAGCTCCTGGGATCTATGAACATGTAATCGGTGCGATAATGGCCAAAAAGGCCAGTTACACGACCGAACGGTCCTCCTGCGGGCCCTTGGAACTACGGGGAAGATGACCTGTTGCTCACGCTAGTGAGGCGTGCAACTCTTCTGATGGTCGCGCGACGGGCTACCCTGGATCATATGAACAGACTTCATCTTCTTGTTACGCAGGCCCTCGCCGCCTCGAGTAATTTGGCGCACCTCCTTACCCATATTTTGAAGTAAGTGGGTGAGCTTCCTACTTTTTAGCGCCTTCTCAATCTCTATGCGCAAGGAGATGTAGTTGTCAGTTGTGTGCCCTGTATCTTTGTGATAATCGTAGAAAAGGTTGGGGTGTTGAGGCGGTTGCTTGAATTGATGGTCTTCGGTGCTGAGTACCTCCGCCAGTGTTTTTGTTAGTGGTGTCCACTTACGATCGCGATTATCCTGTTTTATTGCTCTCTGGGTAGCGATTTTATTGATGGTCACACGTGCGTCGACCGGTGAGTAGGGAGGGTTTTGGTTGTGCCCGCTAACTCTTATTCTTCTTCCCAAAACTTTTGCTCATGTCTTGGGGACTGTGATGGGGTAAAGGAGGTCTGCTGTTATTAAGGTTGCGCTTTGTCTGCGCATAGACCTTTGCTGCCGCCATAAGCTTCTCCCAGCTTTTTGGGAGACTGGTGGTTCCCGATAAGACTTTGATCATCTCGTCGTAGCGGACAAAATACTTGAACTGTGCACGAATCAAGTCTTCGTGCACATCCCCTATCTCCAACACCTCTTTATTGTAGTGGGTGATGAAGTCTTCGAGACTTTCGTCATCATGCCGCCAGATGTTCATTACGTCAGAGGAATCTCTGACGTAACGCCGCTGTTGGCTGAAGTGCGTCAGGAACTTGTCTTTAAGGTCGTTCCATGACGTGAGCTTGCCAGTGGGTGAGTTGTCAAACCATAGGCGTGCAGCACCTGTGAGAGTTTGGACGAACAAGTGACACCACATGGGCAGCGTCCAGCCTCCGATCAGTCCTGCGCCGGTGAACAAGCGCAGGTGGTCATCCGGGTGTGTCACCCATTGTATTTTCCTACGTTGGAGGGAAGTTTTGCATGCTCCAGCGGTGCAAGCGTAATCTCCTTGATAAATTTTGAGTGTTCGGCTGCTTCAGCCGGCCTGTAGATCAAATTATTGTTGTACTCCGCCTCCGGGTTGTAAATAGCCCGTGACGCAGATCTATAAGAAGCATGATCTTTTGGTAGCCGGTGAAACACACTGGCGCCATATGTCTTGTCCTCCTCACGTTGGGTGTACCGCCCCTCAGAGGACGCGGGCCCAACCGTGAGTGGATGGACGCTCGCCTATGAGTGTGTGACTCAGGTTTGGGCAGTGATTGAGCGTACCCCGTCTCTCGGGTACGGAGTTCAGATGGGACGCTCGCTCTAGTCGGTGACTCGTAGCTAAGTACTCTTGGTGTCAGCGAAGCATGCATCTGAGCAGTTAGTTATACCAGGGCAGCAGAAGCGTTTGTTTGTGCGCATAGTTGCGCGTAAACGAAATTTAGAGTCGTTTGAGACTTGATGTACCAAGACATTGGAGTCTCACCCGGGGGTAAGACTGATGTGATTGGTATGAAAGGAGTCTCCATTTGAGCTCCGGGGGTTACCGGAATGTTCACCCGACCGGAGTCGTGGTGAGCACCAGCATTCCCGGAAGAAGCTTCGTCCACCTGTCCGTCAAATCAGGAGGCATGAACTGGGCTCTTGCCTTCGGCTTGAGGACCTCGTGGTGAGTTGGATGGAAAATCAACCATTTGTAAGTGAGAGTTGAGAAAAAAATGAAACGAGAAAATGGATGTGAGAGTAAAAGAGCCGATGGCGCCAATGAAGAAACACCAGCTGAATCGAGAGGTATCCGGAGATATCTTAGTTATAGCCTAGTTTTTCAGCATAAAAGGTTGTCTCTCGTTCACTCTTCTGGGTGATCTCACTTCGAGCTGATCTGCAAAACTAGCAACGTCGTTAGGCTCGTCGCGGGTAAGGGAGGGTTTTCTCCGTGACCACACTCCAGCGTGAGATAGGTATTTGTGGTAGCAAGGTAATAGCAAGTAAGTAGTAATTAGTGAGTGAGCAGGAAAGCATGTCTTTTACCTTATGGTACAATACTCATTTTATAGCAAAAAATAAGTGGGTTTAGGAGATGGTTGATGGGCCTTGGGCCCGGCCCAGACGACCAGGATTATCTGTTCTGTTCCTCTGCAACGATCATTAAATGATCCCTGATAGGAGGTATGCTTTGTTGGATGTTGAATGGTGCCACGCGTCATGGCAGTTTTCCCTGGTGTCGGACTTGTCCTCGGTCGAAAGTGGAGCATGTGTGACAGTCACTGGCATGAGTATGGTTGGTGTACAGTCTGACCTCTGCATTTACTGTTAATGCAACGCAGTCTGACACAACCTGCCGAGCAACCATTAGGTCACAGCTCTTCCACCCTGTACCCTTGTATATAGTCAACACCTCTTTGCACTTTTCCCTTCTGCGAGGCTTTCGGTGCTTTCTTGCCAGCGCAGAGTTGTAGGGATTAATTCCTTCTGTTCCCAAGACTATGAGTTGCTCTCATGTTTGTCTTGTCCTCTGCAAGGTTTAGGACTTCGCAGCTAGAGGGTTTTTTGATCCGCGTAGGGTCAAGTATCCTGCGCGTCTAAGTCTAACTCGCCGTTGTACCAAGTACACAAGACTCGTTGTGTGACTTATAATTGTTGTTCTAACTTGCCGCTGCGTTGAGTGCACAAGGTTCTTGCGTGACCTTTATGAGTTGGTCTAACTTGCTGTTGCGCTGAGTGCACAAGGCTCGTTGTGTGACCTTTATGCATTAAGGATGCCTTACCATGGCACATTGCGCGCAAGGTTGTTAGCCAACAGGTTGGTTTCAAGAAAGGCATACCATTGAACATTCGCGCAAGGTTATTCTTGTAGTATGTTGTTGTTGGGGGTATGATCCTTTACGCAGGCGTAGAGTTTTTAGGACCATACCCTCCACTATCTTAATCCTAAACCTCCAAAAAAACTAACCCTAAAAGCTAAATTAAACTCAAAAGCTAATTATAAGCATAAAATGAACATGTGCAACATATATATATATATATAATGCACATTTGTAGTACACATATAATGGACGTGTGCTGTGTATGTTTTTTTTTTTGAAAAAAAGTTTTTTTTTACATAAAATATGGTGATTTTTATTTAAAAAATTGGCATGTTTTTAGGCTTTTTTTAGTTAGTGTTTAAGTTTTCTCATTTATATGTAGTTTTCTCATGATCATCTCCCTATACACACACACACACATACACACACACACACACACATATATATATATATAAGGGAGAGTTATCTTGAGAACGCTAAATATTGTGAGAACCATGAGAACGAATGAAAAAACCATTTTTTTAATAAAAACCTCACTGTAATTAAAGTACAACATAAAAAAAGAATTTACAAAATTAAATAATTTATTTCTTCTCTCAAAATCACTCTTGTTAGATTTTTACACATGTGTAAATGTAACAAATATACACACGTGTAAATGGCAAGCTTAAACATGTGTAAATTTTCTTTATATACGAAATTACATAAATTTAAACGTGTAAATGAAATTTCTAACATTATATTCGATTAATAATGATAAGTGTAAAAAAATTGAATTTTTGAATTGTTTTTACCAAGTTTTCGTGGTTTTTTTATTTGTTCTCACGGTTCTCGCAATATTTAGCGTTCTCATTTAAACTATCCCCTATATAGGGCTTGGTTTAAATGAGAAACACCACGAGTTGTGAGAACCGTGAGAACCTTTTCCTCCGACGTGAGTTGGGCCAAAAAAATTTTGTACAAATGTAGATGAAAATATTTTTGTACAAACTAGAAAAATGGCCCCTTCAAAACTAAAATACTCTTATCAAAGTCCCAAATACAAATCATTTCAAAAGTGGCGTGGAAGTTCCCCACATACCTCCGTGTTCGAATCTGCGTTTTGATTTATCAGTTGTCTCCAACAAATACAATCCATACTTTGAGGAAGACAAACTTTTAGGTGCTTATATCGGAATGTAGGTTAGATACATGTATGTCACGGTTGTAACTTATTTACAAAAATGCCTCACATGTGAAGCATGTGACCTGGAACTAACTGCAATATGGATGGAGTTAGTATGATTGACTGAAATTGCAATAATCTGAAATGTTGGTGTGTAATTTGCAAGATATTTCAAATTTATAAAAAATAGCAATGCATTTTAAACCACAAGGATCAAAACAACAATTTACTCTTAGATTTATTAGTAAAGGAATTTAACCCCAGATATCATATATGTAGTATGGAGTTCTTTGTTTTGTATTTGTCTTACTAAACATGCAATAGAGATCCCTTTCACATTCATTCGGATTTTCATGATCAGTCATATGTTTATATACTTTTTTGCCACACATTTAATCGGATTATGATGGCCAGACATATGTTTATACGCCTTTTTTGCCACTCTAAATTAGTTTAGGTTTTTTCTATCATTTGAAGAATAATTGGTAAAAGAATTGCTAGGAAGTATTTGGTACCTTGAGAATAAGATTGTGATTTCCATTTTCGAATTGCCAATGTGAATGATCTCTACTTTAGGTCACAATATTATTTCCGTCACAAAATTATTTTATGATAAAACAACGTGTGACTAACAAAAAGTATTACAAATTGGAAATTATAACGAATTTACAGATGATTTTGGTAGTGTACATAAAACCAACAACGAAACAAGCACATTGATTTTGGTGAATAAAAGTAATGAGGTTAATCTATAAATTGATTAACATACATAAAAATAAGATTAACATCTAATAGTTACATACATATGTTAACATAGTAACAATAAAAATAAGATTAACATCTAGTATAGGTTGTTCAAATATTAAATACAAGGTTAGATACAAAAAATAGATGGTTAGTTGTAAGTATTTTTCTTGTAGAATATCTAACATGCAAGGAACAACAGACAACCTTTCATTACTTACGTGGAGGTTCAATTTTGAAAGATACATTATCCTAATCCATTGATACAACCACCATATATGATTTGTCAAACGTCAATTTCGAGTTACTGTGTTAACCACATTTTAAGAACACATCACTGGTTTATTTAATTAAAATAAAACTCTCATGAATTCTTAGCGTGTGCAAATTATAGTAAGTAATCAATCCCATGTAACAATAACTAGAAATTTTGCTTACAACTTCCCCATCTATTATAGTAAAAGAAAACCGGGAATTAATAATTCACTAGAGCCACTCAAAGAACAAAAAAGTTGAAACAATTAAAGATTTGTTAAACAATTAATTTATCTCCGAATTAATACAATAATAATTAACGTTATGCTCTCATCGTAAATGTTTTACTAAATCAACAAGAGAATACGTTATAGTGTTAATGAGGATCAAACTTTTCTATTTTATGACATGATATATTGTATCATCGGCTTATGTATATGTATATATTTTAGGAGCCACAAACATTAATACCTATGACATGAAGTATAGCAGTTATAACAACCTAAGTTAACAGTGTTTAAAATTATTTTAACTTTGATGTATTGTCCAATTAGGAACTATGGTTTTTTTTTTCACCTGACTAACAACTCGCCCTAATGAACTCTGTTGGAAATTAGTCCCTTGATTGAACAAAAAAAACGAGATTGAACGAACCCTTTGACTTTTTATTATTTAACATTTAAAGCATACAAATATAATAACCCTAACTATCTATTTATACTAAACTTGATCTAGTTCTAACCCGAGTCAAACTCTATTTAATTAGATAAACTAATTAAACAAGTAGATAGACCTATCTAATTCAAAACAATAATTATCCCTAAAATAATTCATCAAGAATTATCTATAACCCTTTTTTTAATCTTTATCTCTTAGTCAAGATTAACTTCTTTATCCCCCACCCTTAATCTTGAATTGGACCCGGTTTTTCACATCCGCATCATTATCCACAACTTTTTTTGTTGACCAAGTTTCAGATGCCTCTTATCGGGTCACCAGAACAACCCCTTTCTTGACCATCAATCAAAGAAAAAAACAAGATTCCCGCTTCTACCGTTTTCCTCTTTCATTGCTAGATGCGACAAGATTGAAAGCCTCCTCGCTTTGACGAATCTTCTGCTGTTCGTCTATCCGCAAATTCCGATATGATACTTCTGCCAATAGGAACAACCCACACCATTTTTTCCGTCTTATTCTTGGCTGGGTAGATAGAGTCTTGATTATACCTGGATTGAATGTTGCTAATGCTATCAAGTTCATCATCTTTGATCATAGTTTTTTCAACCTATCAGACTCCTTGATATCCCTACCCACAAATGTCAACCCACCAACAAAGACAACAACCACCTATTAACTCGATTCAAACTCTATTTAATTAAATAAACTAATTAACCAACTAGATAAACCTATCTAATTAAAATTATTATTATCCCTAAAATAATTCACCAAGAATTATCTATAACGCATTTTTTTATCTTTATCTCTTAATCAAGATTAAACTTCTTCAAACTAAGGTTTCCACCACCTTACAAGAAAGACTATGTTCTTATGCTCAACCGATTTAAGACTTACATCTCCAACACCTTAGGAGACCATCGTCCTAGTTGGTTGATGCGTGCAAAGTGTACATATTTTTTAAGTTTGTATGTTGCACAAAATCTCATTATAAATTTATAAAAATGGTTTTTAGTTTTATACACAACTACACACATTAGCAAGTGTACCTATCATCTAGTAGTATAGTTTGGTTTAAAACCAAGTGTCGACCAAGGCTTCGGTGTCTCTCACTACTCAACCTTTGTTGTTTTTTAGTGATAATAAGATAGATGGTTGTTTTAGTAAAGTAAAAGAGTAAACTGCCAAAATCGTTCCTGGCATTTGGATGCAATTGCTAGATGTATCCAAATTTTTTTTATCAAGTGGACCATCGAGGTTTCAAAATCGTTGCCAGATCCATCCACTTTTCTAACCCTATCAATAATGTTATATGAAGGGTATTTTAGGCAATCTCTTTATTTATTTAACTTTTCTATGTTTTTAACCCAACAACTCTTATGATACTATTAAAAAAATAATTAGATTAATTAAACATACGAATTATTCGTATCAAGAAGAAAAAAACAATGACACTATACAAAGTAATGACCATATAATCCCATATACTATCATGTGATTTAAATAGCCATATGTTACCTTAAGCAAGTCAATCTGTTGCTGAGAAGTTACCAATTTCGGTTGATTCTTGAATTGTCCATACATGAAGCAAAAAAAAGGTGTTAATGTAAAACAAAGTAGCTGCATATCGACATTCTAACCAAACATACAGGCTTATATAGCCGGACAGGACCATCGTAATATAAACAACTTCTACACACTAGAGATGATAAAGTACATCACATGTGCAAATATTTAAAAATTAAAGGCTATTAAACTTCAAAAGAGAAAAAAAGATTAGTCATACCATGATGATATTAAGATCCTCCTGTGCAATTCTCTCCAAAGACACTTGTTTGATCGCAACAAAAGCCCCATTTTCCAAGTCTAGACCCTGTATACTCGACCATATGCTCCTTTCCCAATCAAGTCTCCAATTAGCATCTTCCAAAGTCCAAGAAAAAGCCCACACATTAATATGCAGATATCACGTGCCCAAAAAAAATAAGAAAAGAAAACATAATAAATGCGTCGAAATAGCCATTAATCGCAACAACAATCATTATTAGTATCATTACTTTTTTCTTCTTATACTAATAATTTATATGTTTAATTAACCTTCAAAGTAGTTTTTTTATAGTAGGTTCTGGGTTAAAAAGTTCGAAAAGTTAAATAATTAAAAAATTCATCAAAATACCATTTGTTCAACATTAGTTTTTAACATGGCTAGAAAAATGGATGAATCTGGCAACGATTTTGAAACCTCAGTGGTTCAGTTTAGAAAAAAAAAACCTTTTTGGATGGATTTGGCAACCTCAGGAACGATTTTGACAGTTTACTCAAAGTAAATAAGTAAAAGCCAAGAAATAAAACAGCATAAAACAAATGGAGGAGGCGGTCAATAAAAAAATAATTATCTCTTTAATCTCTAATCCCCTTGATGAAATAAGTAGTGTTTGAAGTTAATTAAGGCATCCCACAGTGAGATGAGAATGACGACATCGAACAAACTATCCGTACACTCTCCATACATCCGCCTAAAATGTTGAGACCATAGCAGGCGCTCATCTCCCACTAACTTACTTGCAAGGCCGGAATGCACGACCCCCGCATAAATCTGAATAAAACATGTTTTAATGAAATATGTGCTTCAGTTGTAAAATCCTCTTGCTTGGTTAAATGTGCCCTAATACTTAGAATTGAATGTATAAGCTCAGTAGCACCGCACTGCCATGCAAGAGATGAATTACCAATCAAAGTTATCCAAGCTAATTTCGTGATATATATCACTTTGTGACTTTGAAATATTAAGCCTAGGAGTTGAAACCCTACCCGCCTTCTCTAGTGTGATAATTGTGTTTACATAAACCCATATGAATCCGGAATGTGTGTAAAGACCTATTGGACCTACATAAGTACACATGATTTCAAAAGCCAATACATTACTTCCTGATCGAGAAGTAAACATATAGTGATGCATTCTCCTCCCAAAGATAGTGAATATTGAACATTTATTCAGAACATATGTTGAAGACATCAAAGATCTGTTTGAAGGCATGAAACCTCTGATGATAAAGATAGAACCACTTTTTGAAGGCCAAAGCCATGTTGGAGAAAAGCATTGATCATGAGGACCAAACATCTGTTGGCGAAACAGATGTTTGACACAAACAAACAACGGTATCAGAGCTTGGTGACAATTAAACTTGATTTCACAATCAGTTTAATGTACAAAGACCAGCTCAGAAATTGATAACCAACTGTTTGTTATATTGAATTTCAAAGTTTAAAGTATCAAACACAAAAAGTTTTTGTACGTACTTTGTTTTTTACAAAGATCAAAAGGAATGGCTCGAAACAATCACTATTCTCACAATTTTGGTTTCAGCAACAAACCTCCGATGTTTGTCTTTGGCAATGTCGTATGGTTCATCTGCTAGCTCAAGAGAACATTGAATATTGGAGATTTGTTACATTCGGACCATATGTTCCGATGGTAGTAGTGTTAGGTCCTAAAAGTGTGAGCCTGACACTTCAAATATACGCAATAGACTATGGTTGCGAAGTGGGTTTAACCGAGTTAGTTTGTATTAGGTTTGAACCTTTATAGGTCATTTGAGACATGCCTAATGCCATGTGGGCCAGGCAAGCCCAAGGGGAGCCCATGTGAGAGTAGGCTAACCCTAGGAATATAAGCTAAATGTTATATCATTTCTAGGGTAAGCTTTAGAGAAGAACTTAGGAGCCATTGATAGAACTCTTTAGAGAGAGAGAGAGAGAGGTGAAGAACTTTGTACTAGACAGTTTTACTATTTTGATAGTAATAGAATTGTGTGCAAAGTTTGAAAGTGATTCGCCTATTATTATCGTTCATCTCGATCATCTCGTTCTTATTTTCCGGTTTTCTTGAATATAACCAAGTTTGGATTCCGTCATCCTTGGTGATTGTTTGATATCGTTATTAGATCTGAATTTTTTGGGACTTACAATTGGTATCAGAGTCTTCAGAACCTGTTTCTAGGCTTCGTTTAATATCAAACATTCAAGTTTTCCGAAATTTTTGGGTCGGTGTTCTTCATGTTCTTCGCGTTCTTCATCGTGTTCATTATTTTGTTTTAAAATTAATTATATTTTGCTTTTTCGATCCATTTGAAAGTGTTAAAGGATAAAATTTGTTTAAATCTTAAAAGGATTTGCTATTTTTAATTTATAAAAAAGGAAAGAAACTTTTATTTAAAAATCATACATCAAATATCTTCATCCGAAATCTTTATCAAATTATCACTGACATTATCTATTCATCCAAAATTCATCATAATAGTATTCAAAATATTATAATATCATTACATCCAAAATCATAAGGTCGTCATCATCATCATTTTAACTGCTTTTAATTCGAAACATAAAATCATCCATCCGAAAAAGGTCACATCTGCCATCCGCCATCTGAATTCTAGTTTTCAAATTTATCCAAACTTCATCTCAGCTCATCATCCTCTTTTATCTTTCATCATTATTCAAAACATATAAGAAATTCCATCCGAAATTGATTCTGAAAAATCCAAAACAACATCATCTTCAACTATCATCGACTCTGCATCTTATCATCGATCATCATCATCTTAACTTCTGTTCACCTCCATAACCATCATCCACATCACCATAGAATATCGCAACATCTCTTCTCCGGTCATCGTTTTCTCAATGAATATCTAACACTGAACCGCCACCATCTCTGTTAAACAACACGCTACACCACCGTGCCTCTCCATCATCATCTCCGTCTCCGTCTCCGTCTTCGTTACCGTTCATCTCCGGCCATCACCATCACCTGTCGCTTGCCGTTAATCACCACCTCCCGGTGATCATACGTCACATTTACTCCGACAACCGCTCCTTTGCAACTCCGGTTTCCGTCACAGGTACCATCATCGCCGTACTTCCTCCGCTGCATCGACACCGAACTCTCTTCATCACAACGGTCACCTACGTCTATCATCTTTTCCAATCCTCATCACCAAACACCACTCACCTCCGTCGAACCACCACAACTATCCTACCACGAACCACCATTATCATCACACCATCGTTCTCCGTCTTTGATCACCTTCCTGAATCACCGACATTTGCCACTGTATTATCTTTCTCCGACATCACTCCGGTTATCTTCACAATCGACCACCTTTATCAATTTGCACCATCACGTTCAACGTCACCGTCGTTCCCCGTCACCGTAACCATCTTCATTGATCATCACGATCACCAACACCATCTCCGACCCGCTCTCACCATCTTAGTCTCCGACCATCGTTACTCTCCATATCGATCACCATTCTTCTCTATTGACAGCTCTTTGCATCGTTAACCATCCTCCGGAGTACCATCACTCGACATCCGTCAACTGCCATCATCCCCGCTCACCATCTCCGATTACGTTCTCAGTCACCATCCTTACCATCACCATCTCCATGCCATCTTCACTAACTACCTGCAACCACCATTCACTGCTCCTCCACCATGTACACATCTGATCACCTCAAACCTTCATCATCTTCTATTGAGATTCGTATTCAGATTAGGGTTTCTTTGGGCATAAACGAATGAATGATGTTCGTATATTTGAATTGGTGAGTCATATCTTGATACATACATACATACATATATATATATACATGACGGTAGGATGCATAACCGCCACTAAATATAATAAAACTAAACTACATAAACTATAAAAACAAATACATTATACTAACTAATATATCTAGCTTATATTCATTCTAATATTCCCTCCCGTAAGCTAGATGGCACCAAGATGCAGGAGCCCTTTGAGACAGAGAAAGTATTTAGGTTGCAGCGCTTTTGTTAGTATATCTGCGGCTTGTTCTTTTGTCGTACAGAACCTGACTTCAACTTCATCTTCTTTAACAAGATCACGAATGAAATGTTACTTCACTCTAATATGTTTGCTTTTCCCATGATAAACAGAATCTTTAGCCAGACAAATTATGGATTTGTTATCACAGAAGATTACCGGTGGGCAATCCATATTCATTTTAAGTTCATTGAGTATTCCCTTTATCCAGAGTGCTTGACATCCAACCATGGACAGTGCAATGTATTCAGCTTCGGTTGAAGATAAGGCAACGACCTTTTGCTTTTTTGATTGCCATGCTATTGCTCCTGATCCTAAATGAAAAACATATCCCGAAGTGCGTTTACTATCATCCACATTTCCAGCATAATCACTGTCACTAAATCCGACTAATTTCCCTTTACTTCCCTTTGAGTAGATGATTCCATGTTTTAATGTCCCTTTTATATATCTTAAGATTCGTTTTCCTGCTTCCCAGTGACTTTTCTTTGGTTTCTCCATAAACCGGCTTATCTTGCTAACAGCCATTTCGTGCCGCCAAAGCCAATATCAGTCTAACTATATCAAATCGTACAACAGGTGCAAATACATCTTGGTAATCCACTCCATGCTTTTTATTGTAGCCATTAACCACTAATCTCGCTTTATACTTATCCACATTTCCATGGTCGTCATATTTAGTTTTATATATCCATTTAACTCCAATGGGTTTTTGATCTTTTGGAGGATCAACTAATTCCCATGTATCGTTTCTTCTAATTGACTCCATTTCCCTGTCCATTGCTTCTCTCCACTTAGTTTCCTTATGGGCTTCTCTGTACGTGGTTGGGTTTGCATTGGCATATAATACAAAATTTGCTGCATCTTCAGTTGAATGTTGATTACCATACAAGTCTCTACTTGTTCCTGTGCGAGAGGTTCTGAATCTGCATATACATCTTCGAGACTTCTGGTTCTTAACTCAGCATTTTCCAATGATGATGACGAGTCTTCTTCTTCATGATTTTGATTCGGTCCTATTGTTTCCTCGTTATCCGATTCAGTATTGCCTTGATCATTATTTTGGAATGCAGAGTTATCTCCTTGAACAGTTAACTTCCTTCTCCTGATTTGTAACATTTGCATCCAGAAAGTTCAGTTGAATATTTGCATCTTTTACATGTCTTTCAGTTCCTTCCCAGTCCTAGCTTTCATCAAAGATTACGTCTCTACTGATGATGGTCTTGTTGGTTATTAGATTACTAATTTATAAGCTTTACTGGTTTCACTGTAGCCTATCATGATTACATTCTATGTTTTATCATCCAACTTTCCTCGATTTTGCTTAGGAACATGAGAATATGCCACACATCCGAAGATTCTCAAATGAGCAACATTTGGTTTCCTTCCACTCCATGCTTCTTGAGGAGTCATGTTTTGTACTCCTTTAGTAGTTGTTCGATTAAGAAGATAGGTTGCACATGATGCCACTTCAGCCAAGTAGATATGTGACAGGTTTTTCATTTTCATCATGCTTCGACTAAGTTCCATGAGGGTTCTATTTTTCCGTTCTGCTACTCCGTTTTTCTGTGGTGTGTAGCTCGTAGTAAGTTGGTGATGAATTCCATTATCTTTAAGGAAGTTTTGAAACTGATGACCACAATATTCTCCTCCTCTATCCATGCGTATGGCCTTTATCTTAACATCAGCTTGATTCTCTACTAATCTTTTGAAGTTCCTAAACTTTGTTAAAGCCTCGGATTTTAGTTTCAAGAAATACAACCATGTTTTCCTTGAGAAACCGTCTATAAAGGTGATGAAGTATTTACATCCACCTATGGACGTGGTTCTCATCGGTCCACATATATCAGAATGTACTAATTGCAATGGCTTGGCAGCATGCCATGTTGCTTGTTTAGGAAATGCTTTTCGAGTATGTTTTCCAAACAAGCATCCTTCACATACACTCTGTGATGATTTGGAAGCCGTATTAGGTAAACCTGTTACAACTTCTTTTTCTCCCATGTTGTGCAAGGTCTCGAAGTTTATGTGACCATATCGTCTATGCCACAATACCGAGGTGTCTTGGGTCATTACATTGCAGACTCTTGGAGTAACATCATAGTTTAAGTTTAATGGAAACATTTTGTTTCCTGTCATCCTAACTATTCCCATGTGCTTTCCCGTTGGATCTTTGATAACACACTCATGATTATGAAAGTCACTTCATATCCTTTTCGCACTAGTTGTCCCACACTTAATAAGTTATGTTTTAGGCCTTCAACATAGAAAACATTCGGTACTCTTTTCTTTACTCCTCTAACTTTGATGGTTACATCACCACTTCCTAATACGCTGAGCCTCTTGTTGTCTCCGATTTTTACTTCCTTCTTTTCTGATTCATTTAGTGTAATGAACAAACTCTTGTTCCCGATCATATGATTACTACATCCACTATCTAAATACCAGCAATCTTTGTTCGTTATCTCTTCTACGTTAAAGATCATAAATAGGGTTTCATTATTCCCATCTTCCGTCTCATCTTCATGTAACAGAGCATTGTTGCTCTTATCATTTTCGTTTCCCTTTTGAAAAAAAGTGCCGTGTGCCCCAGTTTTTGACAATTATAACAGTGGATTTGTCCGCTAAACCTTCCTCTTCCCCTTCCTCTTTCCTTTCCATTGAAATCTGATCTGAGAAATCTTGATCGATTCTGATTCTGGCTTTGTATTTGAAATGCTTGTTCGATGGGTACATCATCATATTGTTTCAACCTTAATTCATGAGATTGTAAATCCCAAGTAACTCTTTCTGTCGACATGACTGTTATGTCTTTCGACTCTTCTATGGCTACTACAACCGATTTATATTTCCTTGTTAAACTACGAAGAACCTTTTCAACTATTCGTTGTTCTGTAATGTTTTCTTAGTTTAATCGTAATTGATTCACTATAACTGTAGTTCTATTGATATATTCTTCTATAGCTTTACTGTCTTTCATTCGTAATGCATCAAACTCACATCTTAGGGTTTATAATTTTACTGTTTTGACTATGTGGTCTCCTCTGTATGCCTTGTGAAGGATTTCCCACGCTTCTTTGGATGTTTTGCTTGTTGCGATTCGTTCAAACACAGTTCCATTCACTGCCTGAAATATTATATGAAGCGCTTTCTTGTCCCACTTCACTTTCTCCCTGTGAGCATTTTGATCATTTTCTGAAGCCCGTGCCGCCAGTTGATTTTGTCATCTGAACGAGAAATAATTTGATGGGAATTGCAGCGATTACGATGTTAGTGAGTGTGGATTGTTGTGGCTCTGATACCACTTTATTGAGATTAGTATTCATATTCGGGTTCCTTTGGGCATAAACGAATGAATGATGTTCGTATATTCGAATTGGTGAGTCATATACACATATATACATGACGATTGGATGCATAACCGCCACTACATATAATAAAACTAAACTACATAAACTATAAAAACAAATACATTATACTAACTAATATATATAGCTTATATTCATTCTAATATCTTCGCGTATCTCCGTTCATCATCATCCCGGTCATCGTTAACGTGATTATCTTCTCTGGTCACCTTCTCCGGACATCCATATCATTCATCATTTTCATGACCATCACTCTCCACTCGCAATCATCATCACCGGCTATTTTAAAAACGAAGACGAAACTTAAAGCTTTTGCTGTAACATTCCTTGTTGTGGTGAAAGAAGAAGATAACACTTTTGCGATACTTAAAGCTTTTGCAGTGACATTCCTTTTACTGACATTCCTTCTCAGGAAAAGGATAGAGGAATTATTGTGACGGTTTAGGTGTCAAGAATTGGGAAAATTTTATTAGGGTTTCAGGATTTTTGGTGGTGAAAGTGACGTTTAGGATTCCTTTATTTGTTTTAAGGCGGTTTATAATTTCATAATAATTACCTTATCATTAATTATAATATAATAATATGAATAATCATAACATTAATTATAATAATAATTAATATACTTTTAAAAAAAGGTTTATTAGTTTTAGGTTTACTAATATTATAAAAAGGTTAATTTAAAAAAAAAGAGTTTTAGTTTATTTAAAATTAAAAAAAATTTAAAAACTAATTAACTTATTTTAGTATAAATTAAAAAAATAAATAATTAAAAAGGGGGTTGTTTTGTTTTGGTGGTAAGCTTTCACAGGTTTTAAGGCACGGTACAAGAAGCAGGTTCGTACGCTTGCTAAGTGTTAAATTTAGCGAGTCCACTGGTTCTTGTTTGGCTCGTGTTTCTCGGGTTTTGACAAGCTTCCATTTTAGATAACTTGGTTCAACAATGAATTCTCCAAGTATTGATTCTCAACGTGAGTTGCTCTGGCAAAAACTCGATAATTTCGGTTACATTGAGGGTAAAACCGTAGAAGACTAGATCAGTAGGTATACTCAGCTGCTTTCTGAAATCAAGAAGATCGAATTAAACGTGACACGTGGTCAGATCAACAAGACGTTTCTACATGGTTTGCCACGAAACAAGACATGGGACTATCGTGTTGCGGTTATCATGACGACTTACAGTTTTTGTGAAACGAAACTAAGAGATGTGATCTCCTTAGTAAATGAATATGTTTAGGAGGATAAGTAGAGGAGTCAGACTCATGAAAACACATCTTCGTCTATGTCAAACTATCAGAAGGCTGTTGCTGCTTTGTCACTTCCTACTGATCCCAACACTGCTCGGATTCCCTCAACTTCAACTGTGGCTGCTGCATCATTTATGTGAACGCTCCATAATCAACATAATCCTATCCTGATGAAGTGGCCAAACATAAACCTCAAGCCCAGCAAGCTGCAGTCAATAGACTAGCACCTCAAGCCAACAAGGTGCTGTCAATAGCCCAACACTCCAAACCCAAACTCAGACTGATAAACCAAAATCGCTCATTGACACAATTAACTACCATCTGAGTTCTAAACCTTGCAGGAATAAGGTTGCACAACTCAAGGTAGTCTCAACTCTAAGATGTTAATGATTATAATAGTGCCATGACTTAGTGCATCAACCTTAGACAAAGCAACAAGTTGCTTACTGAAAAGGTGAAGCACAAAAGAAGGAAATAACTCAGCTTCACTTAGTCTCAATCAATAACAATGTTGGGTCCATGATTATAAAAATAAACTTAATGTAAAAACCATGGAATGTGATTTTGTGAGAGCTAAGCTAGAGCTCCTGACTGGCAAGTATCAACACAATGAAGTAAACATAAAGAAATTTGATATATCCAGCAAGGTAGTTCAAGAAGTGTGCAATGTGCAGCTGGCAAACAGAGGGTACAAGGGGAAGGGTTTGGGATACAATCAGATTGCCCTACCATATAATTACAATTACAAGAGAATGCCTGACACCGAGGAAGAACTTGAAGATGAACAACATATGGTGTATGGCAAACCCATTGATTATACATCAGACAAACGGGGAACTCGTAAAACCTATAATGGTAAAATGAAGCAAAAATGTGTGAACAATACTAATGCTTCCACTTCATGTGTAAAATTTGGGCGTTGGCCCAGACTTCATGTGAACAATACTAATGCTTCCATTTCATGTGTAAATTTTGAGCGGTAAGTCTGCATAGTTTAAATGTTATTACATCTTTTCAGATTGCTTACTGTGTTGCGTCATAATGTAGGCGCGCTGAAGAACTTGGGCATTGGCCTAGACTCCAGAAAGAAGAAGCGCGTGGGGCCAACCGTGGTGGCCCCAAAGAAGGTGGCGTAACCCAGGGCAGACCCGCCCAAAGGTAGGTGTTCTGTACCAACACTTGGAATGACTATGTAGTAGTCTCTGATTCCTTGGAGGGTCTTGCACCTGTAGGTTTGAGGAAGCCAAAACCGGAGCCACAAGAGATGGCAGAGATTCCGGTTGCCAACCCAGATGACCCCATCGATGTGGAGTCTAGCCCGGAGCCTCTCAAGAGGAAAAGGGCTCCTAAGAGCAATATCTCCGCGCAGCCTCCAAAAAGCTGCGCGGAAGATCATAGGGAAGCGCAGAAATTTGGATCCTCTCGCCGCTAAACTTTCCCAGGTAAACACTTTTGGCTGTGTTTTATTTTTCTTCCTGATTCGTTTGTCTAAATTTTTATTATCTGCAGGGAAAGGTGAGACACCTTTCGTCCCTCCATCCACTCTGGCCGTGCCCGTTTAGATCTCTATGCCCCCACCCGTGTCTGAGACGACGCAAGCGTCAAGTGTAAAGGGTGGGGAGACTAGTGCCGAGGCGGCAGAGGTGCAGGTGAATGTAGAGGCCGTTGTGCCTGAAGTGATGGAAGAGGTGGCAGAAGAGGTTGTGGTTGAAGGTGGTGAAGATGTGTTGCTTGGTGGTGAACCGGTTGAGGAGGTGCCACGTGGTGCTCATGCAACAGAGGCGGCACCCGGGGGTGAAGCTGGGGGATTTGGGGGGCGGCCTTATGATGAAGGGTCCCCAATCCGACCGGACGAAACCCCGGGTGATTATTGTTATTATTAAAGGTCATATTCTGATGGCCGCGCTGCTGAGATCCACACCCCCGTGTGGAAGTTGAGGTAGGGAGACAAGTTCTGTGACAACTGTCACTTTTGGGATAATTCTGTACACTAAATGGTGAAAATATGATATAAATTATGTGTTTGAACAACTAACTGCGTGAATTGCATGGCATAAATCTAGAAAGCTCATTTAATACATTATATGATGCAGATTATATGTTTAGTGGTTACCATTCAAAAACAGTTTAAAACAGTGCGTCGGAAACAATTATTAGACTAGCTGTGGCAACACAGTGTCAGTACGCAGTTACACAACAGATTTAGGACATAGATTAGAGTCCAATGTAAACTGTATATTAAACCCCATGAGGGAAAGCAAGGATTAATGCTAACACTTTTCGGAAACTATACATGCACTGAAAACTGTCCGAAAAATACACTAAACAGCAATTCAGCAAAATTCAGCAAACACAAGCTTATGTAATATGCAGAAATAATGTTAAACCTCATACACTGCTTAAAAGGTATTGAAAGTATTATTTGGCACCAAAACATATAATATCACATAAGTCTTGAAAGCTAACGTTTTAGTGAACCGGCAACCAAACGAACATCTGGACACAATCTGACACATCATATGAACTAGTTAACAATATTTTGACAGCATATAACTAGTTAGAATCATTAAACCCATTGTTTTGATTGAAAATCCCTAAAATCCCTACAAGTTGCTTAAACCTCCGTTTAACGACCCGTTAACGAATCTAGCACCCGTTAACCAACCGAACAGGAACTAGACATAAAATATAAACTAGTTAACATTGTTTAACAATATTAAACTAGTGTATGGCATTTTATACCTTAAAATACATAAAAAACCCTTAATTCACCAAAACCCCCTAACTAAGCCCTAAAATCCTAACTAAATATTTAACTTGGAAACTTAACCAAGTTAACAACACCATCATCATCTTGGACGACCAAGATGTGGCCCACAAGCCACCAACACTTTTGTCCCTTTGTCTCCAACATGTTGGAAGTAAAATAGAGATGCATGGAGGGTCTTGTGTTCCTTGACTAACTTAAATAATCACCTAAACAACACATTGTTCTTTCACCATTTTGAAACCACACAATCACCTCCATAACCTCCACAACCTCACGGCCACTTCACCTCCAAACCACCTTAATTTTCAATTCATTTTCAAGGTAATCCAAGCATATCCTAAGGTGTCTCAACGCAATATAAGAAGGTGCTAAGCATTGGAAGTTCAATGACCTCTCTTGGGAGCTTTTATCCACCAACTTTGCATCATCTTCTTCATCTAGTTCATCTTGCCACTTCCCTAGCCACAAGAGCTAGTAGTGAGCCTCCTAATCTCATTTGATGTCTTGTTACTAGTATTTTGTTAATATAAGTTATGTCATAAAAAAGAATCAACTTTAAAAGATGAACACACGAACTAGTAACCTGATCTAAAGAAAACAAAGCTATCTTGAAGTTGTAATAAAGATGTAGATGTTTATTTTTTGTTTATGGTTCATATCCATCATATGTACACTTGCTAGAAGCTTAGATCTAACAAGTATACAAATGGATCTTACAAGATCCATGATCAAAGAAATGATGAACTTTTTATACATAATAAATGGACTATTTAAAGTGGATAAAATGATTTATAATGTTCTTGAAATGTTGGATGATCAAGTGGTTAAAAATGATTAAAGTCTTGATAAACATGTTTTAACATAATGGATGAACTTGTAAATGTGATTAAAGTAATTTGTGATGTTTTCTAAAAATATATATAAACAAGTTGTTAAAAATGATTTCTAACCAAGTTGGTAAATATTAGTAGCTAAACTCATTTTTAAAGATGGATTAACATCTTAAACATAAGTTTAAAAGACTACATGTTTTGGGTAAACTTACAAGTTCATCATGACCTAAAAATGCATATATATGTAACTTGGTTATTATTTATCGAAAAACGGATTTTCTGAAGTCTAAAACGTAGATTTTTGAAAAACGCTTCTAATGGCGCTGGATTCATATTTTTCTGAAGTCGTTTGGTACTTTTAAGTGGCAGATTAAATACAGTAACTGAAGCTGTGAAAATGCTGAAAATTTGTTAGTTGTTTATTGAATCGGATCTAATAATCTGTAGAGAGTCGAATCACGAAAATTGTACAGAAACTAGATATGGAAATTTCCGGGAAACTCCCACTGGAATTTTGTTAATTGGACGAACGGTGATTTTTAAATAAATTCTCCCGTGGACTGCAGTCAGAAAGCGACGAATCTGACTGCAACCTAGTATATTGCTATTTATGAATAATTGATGAAGTGTTAGGACTTGAAAAATTAACATAAACTTCTACAGTATAGTTGACACCTTCTGTAAAATAATTGGAATTTTTGGAACGTTGGAACTATTTTATAAAAATCCTCGAAAACAGCCTAATTATGAGTATATAAGCTGAAACTTGATAACTTGCGAATGTGTGTACCAAAGTCTTGTATGGATTGACTTGTGTTCATGATAGGTTGGTTTGATCACTATGTTGGTATGATGATACTTGCATGCATGATTGAGTGTTAGGATTTGTTATTGTGTGTACCGCATGGTGTGTTAGTTATGTGTAGGGTTTGTATTGGTGTGTTCACACACTAACTTTAAATCAATTGACTTGTTAGGACGCAATTAACGGTCCCATCATTGCAACTTCTGTGTCACACTAACCGAGCAACTAAAGGTGAGTTCACGGCCCCTAATTTTATCCGGTTTTAAACAACAGGGGGAGAAACATGTATACACTCTACAACTCTATCTCTTTACGTTATATGAAATTAACGTCATTAAACTATTCGGTAACTAAGTTAATGTTAACGTACGTTATGGTCACTAAGTAGCTATATCACCCAAGTCCTCGACAATCTCTCGGATCGTTAGTATTGGGTTAGATAGCGGGGAAATTATAAGTAGTACTACTGGGCCCGACAAGCCCACCCGAGCTAGTCGCGCTAGCCGACCGGGTATGGTCAACGGCTGAATAATTTGGCCTAACTTCGCCATGGTCAGTGATAGGCCTGGCAACAAGAGGCACAACAGTCAGCTTCGATCGCGAACACTTACGTGACATAACTTTAGGCTAGCTACCTACATGTTAACATTGAACTTAATTACGAATCAACAATATTATCCCGGGTTAAAGGATAATGGAACCAACAACGTTATTATTCCGGGTTAGGAATAATGGAACATCATTATTATTCCGGGTAAGGAATAATGGAACCATCAGTATTATTCCGGGTTGGGAATAATGGAACTAAATCATTATCCTGGGTTAGGGATAACGGGGGAAACATACTTATAACCGAACAAATGAACTTATGAAAACCTGTGAACTCACTCTTCTTTAATGTTGACACTTGTTTCTTTACATGTTTCTCAGGACGCTAGGAGCTCTAGGTGCACTCACTTGCATTGATCAAGACATCTTTTTATCGAGTCTCATTTACAAACATTTATTTGGGTTTTTCTTTAGTTTTGGCGTTTGTGTTGGCGCCCGTTCCTTTACTTTATTTTTATGCTTCCGCTCAACTTTAGAAACTAATGCTTCCGCTAAACATTGAAACCAAACTAAGGCAATCTAAAATTAACTATGAATGGTTAAACAAATGATTTTGGAAAACGTATTAACAAATCATATAGAGTCGTTCGACGTTACTAGTGTCTCAGATTCTGGTTGTTCACACGCCTCGCGGTAAAACTCCGCAAGTGGAAATTGAGGGTGTGACAGATTGGTATCAGAGCCTCTAGCTATAGAGAACCAGGTTTGCATTAAAGGTAGACCTAAACTATAGCTGATTACACGACACTAGACTTAGTTTGGCACTGAACTGTTATATCTTGTTATGTGTTATACCACAACTATGTTATGTGAAATATGAATGCATAATTGAAACGAATGCAACTCGTAACTAACTACACAAACCAACAGGCAATGTCATCATCATCATCATCATCCGACAAACTTTTGCAACCAAAGGCGCCGGGGAAGGCACCTATGGTGGAACCCTCACCACCTCATGGCGTGGAGACACGCTCAGCTGCGAGAAAAAGGCTCGCTCTAGGGGAGGAGTCGTCCTCACGCCCGACCATCGCTATGCCGGTCGAACCGGTTAACTCATTAGAAGTAGGGAACGACCTACTTAGAGATATGATAAGAAAGCAACAAGAATAACTAGAAAGAATGCTGAAACCATCCTAGCACAGGGATGGATGATACGACAATTAACAGGTAAGACTGGATCGCTCGAGGAAGAGCAACATGCGAGTAAGATAGCTCGTAACACCTTAGCAAGAGATCTTCATGCTGAGCAGCAAAGGGCTGACTGGCTCGAAGACAGAGTCCTTGAGTCTAGCTAGAGAATTCAAGAACTAGAACAGAATCAGGCACCTGTACCAGTACCCGCACCAGCACCGGCCCCTCCAGTGCCGGTAGAGGAGGATCTAGAGGGTAGAGGAATCTAGAGGAGGATCCCGAGGAGGATCCAGAGGAGGATCCAGAGGAGGATCCAGGAGGGAAGACCCAGCTGTAGAAGCTGGAAACGCCGCGGAGGATGACGGCAACGATAGCGATATGGGGGATGGAGACGTAGAAGACTGACACGTCTCGCTTATTCTAGTTGCTTTCCTTCAGTCTATTTATTTTCCTACTTATGTTTAAACTTGAGACTTTATACTAAACTGATGTGTTTGGTTGGCATTTTGTAAGACGTTGGAAATTTTATTTAATCTTGTATTCCTTTTGACTGTTTAATTTAGTTGGGTTGACATAATTTGAGGAATTATTTAAGTATGGAATAGGATAACTATATTGGATATATAGACTTATCGGTGTGTGTTTATGTTGTTTTACGAAGATCTAAAATGGCAACTGGACGTCGCGGAAACCTCAACATGACGCCCAAAGAATTAGCCGCAATGATCCAAGAGCACGTGAATGCTGCTCTAGCGGGTGTTCAAAACCAACCGGCAGGTAACCATTATTAAATTTTCATGGGAAAATCTAATAGTTGGGCTAGTAGAATTCCTCGCTGACTACCTGTCCTCTGTCAGCAGGAGGGGGTCTTAACCCCTACAAGATGTTTCTCGATGCGAAGCCGAGCAAATTCACGGGGGCAGAAGGACCCATAGGACTGGTCCGCTGGATGAAAAGTCCGAATCAGTGTTCGAAATGTGCAATTGTCTGGAGGCCAACAAAGTCAAGTATGCTGCCTCAACATTGGAGGATGGGGCACTAACTTGGTGGAATGCACAAGTCCAAACGCGTGGACTTATTGCTGCAAATGCAATGGCCTGGGCCGAGTTTAAGGCCCTAATCAAAGAGGAGTACTGTCCACGAGACCGGGTTCAACAGTTGGAGCAAACATTATGGAACCACAAGATGGTGGGATCTGAAATCGAAGCATACACAGCGAAACATCAAGACCTGGTATTTCTTTGTCCCGATCTGGCCAACACTGTTGAGAAACGACTCGAGTTTTACCTTGGGGGTCTGGTCCCCGAGATCCAGGGTATGGTAATGGCTAGCAACCCTGCGACTGAGCATCAGGCAATCAGGTTGGCGCACAAACTCACCGACAAGGCGGTGGAACAGAAGAAGTTGCCATCTCGGGGTACAACTGAAGTGACCCCTGATAATAAAAGAAAGTATGAAGACTCGTCTGCTCGACAGTCTTCATCATCCCAGCCACAACAGGGGAACCAGAAACGGTTCAATAATTTCAACAGCCACTGGGGTCACAATAATCAGCCCGCCAACAACACCCAGAACACAAGCATCTATGTAGGTCGAAAGCCGCAGTGCAATCGCTGTAACCTTCATCATCACGGCCCTTGTGCCGGGAATCGCTGCCAACGATGTGGCAAAGTGGGACATGCGGCAAAGGATTGTCGCGGGGAAATCATGTCCCGACAAAATCAAAATCAACACCAGGGTCAGCAGAAGGGTGTTAACCGGGGGTGCTATCAGTGTGGTAGCACTGCCCACTTCAAAAGAGACTGCCCATAGCTTCGTAACAACAACAACAATGGTGGGAACAACCACAACCACAATAACCACAACAACAACAATAACAACAACAATAATGGAAATGGTGGCACAGGAGGTGCCAAAGGTCGCGCATTTACGCTGGGCCGTGGAGAGGCCAGAAACGACTCGAACGTGGTCACCGGTAAGTTTCCCCTTAATGAACATTTTGCTACAGTGCTTTTTGATACGGGTGCGGATAGGAGTTTTATATCTGAGTCTTTTAGGAAGAACCTAAATCTCACGCCTAAACCCCTAGAGACCCCTTACGTCATAGAACTAGCCGATGGTAAATTTGTAGATGTGACCCATATAGTATCCGGCTGTCAACTCAAACTCGCGGGTCACACCTTTACCATTGATCTGATGACAACTACCCTGGGTAGTTTTGACGTGGTAGTCGGAATGGACTGGCTATCCGACGTCCGAGCTGAAGTTCTCTGTTTCGAAAAATCTATCCGTATTCCGCTCTTTAACGACTAAATCTTGACGGTGCAAGGCGAGAAGGCAGGCGCCGTCACAAACATCATCTCTTACATGCAAGCACAGAAGTATCTTCGGAGGAAGAACTCTTTCGCTTTACTCGCACTGGTTACCGAACAGCCTAAGGACGAGAAACGTATAGAAGACATCCCCGTCGTCCGTGATTTTTCCGATGTATTCCCAGAGGAGTTACCTAGTCTTCCACCACATCGACAATTGGAGTTTGAAATTGAATTGGCGAACCATGCAACTCCCATCGCCAAGGCCCCATACCGCCTAGCTCCAGCCGAGCTGCAAGAGCTGTCTACCCAACTTCAGGAATTATTACAAAAAGGATTTATCCGACCCAGTACTTCGCCATGGGGAGCTCCAGTCCTTTTTGTCAAGAAGAAGGACGGGACCTTCCGCATGTGCATCGACTACATGGAACTCAATAAGGTTACTGTCAAGAACCGATACCCGTTACCTCGACGATCTCTTCGACCAACTTCAAGGGTCAAGCTACTACTCCAAGATTGATCTACGGTCCGGCTATCACCAGTTACGTGTCAGGGAGGATGATATCGCTAAGACGGCATTTCGTACTCGGTATGGTCATTATGAGTTCTTGGTAATGCCCTTCGGTCTCACCAACGCACCCGCGGTGTTCATGGATCTCATGAACCGTGTGTGTAAACCATATCTCGACAAGTTTGTCATTGTGTTCATCGATGACATACTCATCTACTCTAAAGGTGAAGCAGAACATGCTGAACATCTACGATTACTGCTGGAATTACTTCAACAGGAGAAACTATATGCCAAGTTTTCAAAGTGTGATTTCTGGATTCGGGAAGTTCAGTTCCTCGGGCATATCGTAATGAAAAGGGTATCCACGTCGACCTTGCCAAGATTGAAGCTATCAAAAACTGGGAAGCACCCAGGACACCGACGGAGATCCGCCAATTTTTGGGTTTGGCTGGTTACTACAGACGTTTCATCGAGGGATTTTCGAAGATCGCGCAACCGCTTACCACCCTCACCCAGAAAGGCATCAATTATGCTTGGGGTGACAAGCAGGAAGCGGCATTTCAATTGCTGAAGCCGAAACTTTGCAGTGCACCCATTCTGTTCTTGCCGGAAGGGACTGATGATTTTGTAGTATATTGTGATGCTTCCATTCAGGGATTGGGATGCGTGCTCATGCAACGTGATAAAGTCATCGCGTATGCGTCCCGACAATTGAAGGTTCACGAGAAAAACTACACAACACATGACCTGGAATTGGGAGCAGTGGTGTTTGCGCTTAAGATTTGGAGACACTACCTATATGGAACAAAGTGAACAATCTATACAGATCACAAGAGCCTTCAGCATATCTTTGACTAGAAGGAGTTGAACATGCGACAGCGTCGCTGTGTCGAACTCCTAAAGGATTATGAATGTGCCATTCGGTATCACCCGGGTAAAGCTAACGTGGTAGCTGATGCCCTCAGCAGGAAGGAGCACTTGAAACCTCGTCGGGTACGAGCACTACGGTTCACCATTCATTCGGGGTTACCCGAACAGATATGCGACGCGCAGTTAGAAGCAGTTAAGGAAGAAAACATCAAGGCCGAATCTGTGGGAAAGATGGAACGCGATTGGGAAGTAAAACCCAATGGTGCCCGGTATTTCATGAATCGTATATGGGTACCTCTCTACGGAGACCTTAGAAAGCTAGTCATGGACGAAGCTCACATATCCCGATACTCTGTCCATCCTGGTTCGGATAAGATGTATCAAGACCTTAAAGCTGCGTATTGGTGGCCCAACATGAAAGCTGATATAGCCACCTACGTGAGCAGGTGTTTGACTTGTGCAAAAGTCAAGGTAGAGTATCAGAAGCCATCGGGGCTACTTCAACAACCTGAGATCCCAGTGTGGAAATGGGATCAGATCTCGATGGACTTCATCACTAAACTCCCGCGAAATTTGGGTGGTTGCGATACCATCTGGGTGATCGTGGATCGTTTAACTAAGTCCGCACACTTCCTAGCGATCAAAGAAACAGATAAGATGGATAAGTTGACTCGCATCTACATTAAGGAAGTAGTTTCTCGGCACGGAGTGCCAACGTCCATCATCTCAGACAGAGATGCTCGTTTCACGTCCAACTTTTGGCAGTCACTTCAGAAAGCGTTGGGTACACGCTTGGATATGAGCACAACTTATCACCCTCAGACTGATGGTCAAAGCGAAAGGACCATACAGACCTTGGAAGACATGCTTAGAGCATGCGTGGTAGACTTTGGGAATAGTTGGGAAATCCACCTGCCTTTAGTGGAATTCTCGTATAACAACAGTTACCATACGAGTATATCGGCAGCACCGTTTGAGGCATTATACGGTCGTAAATGTAGATCACCGGTCCGTTGGGCAGAAGTCGGTGACAGTCAACTCACAGGCCCTGAGTTGATACTTGAGGCTACTGAAAAGATTGTACAAATCAGAAACCGCATGGTGGCGGCACGAGATCGACAGAGAAGCTACGCTGATCAACGACGCAAACCGCTCGAATTTCAAGTAGGCGACGCGTCCTACTGAAGGTGTCACCCTGGAAGGGCGTAATCCGTTTTGGGAAACGAGGAAAACTAAACCCACGGTACGTAGGCCCGTTTGTGATCTTGAGACGTATCGGACCCGTAGCTTATCAATTAGACCTTCCTGCCGAACTCAGTGGAGTTCATAACGTTTTTCACGTGTCAAATCTGAAGAAGTGTCTATCAGATGAAACCCTAGTCATTCCATTGGATGAGATTCAAGTGGATGAACAACTGCACTTTGTGGAACAACCTATTGAGATCATGGATCATGAGATCAAGACTCGAAGGCACAACAAGATTCCAATCGTCAAGGTTCGTTGGGACTCTAAGCGTGGACCGGAGTTCACGTGGGAAAGAGAGGACCAAATGAAAAGCAAATACCCACACCTCTTTGCAGCTGAGCAACAAGTTAACGATACCACCAACTAAATTTTCGGGACGAAAATTCTTTTAACATGGGGCTGATGTGACAACCTGGGAATTTCTTGTAATTTCGCGTACCATTGTTAACGAACTAAATCTTTGTGCGTGGCACTCTAAACATGTACGCTGCATTCTAAACCGCGTTTACTCAATTTTCGGGACGAAAATTCTTTCAACATGGGGATAATGTGACATCCCGGTTTTTCAGACATCTTAAACGCACTACTTCACGGTTATTCGTTCCTACGCTAAATTGATTCGGAGACTTAAATTGCACGCTCGAAATAATTACGATAATTTCGTGAACTTGTCAAATGAATTACGTGCTATGTGTATTAAACGTTTATAAGTTCGGTGAGTTATTATGTTGTGTTTCGATTTCGTGATTTTAGTTATAAAATATATATATAGTAAATATATAGAGAATCGAACCAAGCCGCGAAACGAGTCGACCTCATTTCCTTGCGACTCAAGGAGTTGAACGAAACTTGAGGCTCAAGTTAAAGACCCAAACCACCCCACCCGAACCCCTTGCGGCCGCGAGCACCCAACCCACAATCCCTTCTCTTTTTTCCCCTTTTTCTTTTCTTCTTGCACTATATATGCATGTGCATTGTTTCAAAAACAAAAACACACACAAACCCTAATCAAGAAACAGCCGACGGCAGCCTTGCTACATCCCTCTCGATCGCGACAGCCTTCCTACACTTTTCTCTCGGTCGCGGTTTCCCTTGATCATCCGAATCGGCTCCCATCTCGCTCACGGTTCGTTAATCTCCATTGTTAAAGGTTAGAGTTTTATGTTATTTCGCTAATCATACTAGGGTTTATGAACTATGGATCATGTTTGTATGTAATGGTAGAAAGTGTTATGATGTTAGTCGATTAATTATGCTAGTTTGCGATTATGATGATTAGTGGAATCAAGAATCATTAGGCTGCGTTTTGTGTGATAAAAACCATATATTATGATTAGGGTTTGCATGGGTATGATGTATATGATGATATATGATTGGAAAAATCGTTCTTGATCGTTTATATTTAACATATCGATTGTTTAAGCGTGTTATATTGCGATAAAATGCTGAAAACAGGATGCTGAATGGTGTTTACAGCCAACTTCAACTGGCTGTAACTTGGTTATTATTTATCGAAAAACGGATTTTCTGAAGTCTAAAACGTAGATTTTTGAAAAACGCTTCTAATGGTGCTGGATTCATATTTTTCTGAAGTCGTTTGGTACTTTTAAGTGGCAGATTAAATACAGTAACTGAAGCTGTGAAAATGCTGAAAATTTGTTAGTTGTTTATTGAATCGGATCTAATAATCTGTAGAGAGTCGAATCACGAAAATTGTACAGCAACTAGATATGGAAATTTCCGGGAAACTCCCACTGGAATTTTGTTAATTGGACGAACGGTGATTTTTAAATAAATTCTCCCGTGGACTGCAGTCAGAAAGCGACGAATCTGACTGCAGCCTAGTATATTACTATTTATGAATAATTGATGAAGTGTTAGGACTTGAAAAATTAACATAAAATTCTATAGTATAGTTGACACCTTCTGTAAAATAATTGGAATTTTTGGAACGTTGGAACTATTTTATAAAAATCCTCGAAAACAGCCTAATTATGAGTATATAAGCTGAAACTTGATAACTTGCGAATGTGTGTACCAAAGTGTTGTATGGATTGACTTGTGTTCATGATAGGTTGGTTTGATCACTATGTTGGTATGATGATACTTGCATGCATGATTGAGTGTTAGGATTTGTTATTGTGTGTACCGCATGGTGTGTTAGTTATGTGTAGGGTTTGTATTGGTGTGTTCACACACTAACTTTAAATCAATTGACTTGTTAGGACGCAATTAACGGTCCCATCATTGCAACTTCTGTGTCACACTAACCGAGCAACTAAAGGTGAGTTCACGGCCCCTAATTTTATCCGGTTTTAAACAACAGGGGGAGAAACATGTATACACTCTACAACTCTATCTCTTTACGTTATATGAAATTAACGTCATTAAACTATTCGGTAACTAAGTTAATGTTAACGTACGTTATGGTCACTAAGTAGCTATATCACCCAAGTCCTCGACAATCTCTCGGATCGTTAGTATTGGGTTAGATAGCGGGGAAATTATAAGTAGTACTACTGGGCCCGACAGGCCTCACCCGAGCTAGTCGCGCTAGCCGACCGGGTATGGTCAATGGGTGAATAATTTGGCCTAACTTCGCCATGGTCAGTGATAGGCCTGGCAACACGGAGGCACAACAGTCAGCTTCGATCGCGAACACTTACGTGACATAACTTTAGGCTAGCTACCTACATGTTAACATTGAACTTAATTACTAATCAACAATATTATCCCGGGTTAGGGATAATGGAACCAACAACGTTATTATTCCGGGTTAGGAATAATGGAACATCATTATTATTCCGGGTAAGGAATAATGGAACCATCAGTATTATTCCGGGTTGGGAATAATGGAACTAAATCGTTATCCCGGGTTAGGGATAACGGGGGAAACATACTTATAACCGAACAAATGAACTTATGAAAACCTATGAACTCACTCTTCTTTAATGTTGACACTTGTTTCTTTACATGTTTCTCAGGACGCTAGGAGCTCTAGGTGCACTCACTTGCATTGATCAAGACATATTTTTATCGAGTCTCATTTACAAACATTTATTTGGGTTTTTCTTTTGTTTTGGCGTTTGTGTTGGCGCCCGTTCCTTTACTTTATTTTTATGCTTCCGCTCAACTTTAGAAACTAATGCTTCCGCTAAACATTGAAACCAAACTAAGGCAATCTAAAATTAACTATGAATGGTTAAACAAATGATTTTGGAAAACGTATTAACAAATCATATAGAGTGGTTCGACGTTACTAGTGTCTCAGATTCTGGTTTGTTCACATGCCTCGCGGTAAAACTCCGCAAGTGGAAATTGAGGGTGTGACAACTATGGCGAAATTTTTATAAAATGAAACACTTAGAAAAAAATTATGGTTATAAGTTCTTACAAGTAAACTTGTTTAAAATCCATAACATAAAAATTCCCATGTTTTTGTATAAAATATAAGTCCAAGAAGTCATGGTTTTCCTAAAGATAAAAATGGGTATAATATATATTTAATATATGTGATCGTAAAAATCACAAGTTATGTGTTTATTGCTTGTATTATATATATATATATATATGTATATATATATATAGTTAGGAACTTGAAAAATAAAACATACCAACAAATACATAATAAGTGGCAAACAAAGAACTACAAAATATATATACCTATCCATAACCATACATGGAAACAAATATGGACTTATCGGACGATCACACTTTATACGGATCACGGACTAAAAATATATAATATATCGAAGCTTGGTAAGTAATATTTTCAAAACTGAACAAGTGACAAAATATATATTTTTACAAGTATATAAACTATATCGCATTTCGTCGATACTAAAAACATATAATATTCGAAGTGTATAAAACATATATTTCATAAACCTCCCAAAAATATAATGTTTTGTGGAAACTAAAATATATATCTTTCTTGAACTAATCGCAAAAATATATATTATTTTGGGATACATACACTTACCAAGCATAATAATACATATACTAATTCGAATATATCTTAAAATTATATAATTTAAGTATACACAAAAAGGGGGGTAATCAATACAAGAAATATACGTATTCCTATACGTACAAATACATGCCAACATATACCATTAACATTTAGTGAAAACACCATTATACAAGTATTATACACAACCATGGAATACTACTTTAAGTATATAAATACTCCCAAAACAAGTATATCTATACTTGGAAGATACAAAAGTATATTACTCTACAATTTCAACATTTGGTTATGTGAACCATAAAACCTATACACATGAATAATTATATATCCATACATGTTAAAAATAGATTATTTTTAACAAACCTATCGCAATTTCAAAATGATATATATTAAGGGTGCATACAAATAATACAAGTTCAAATATAATATTTTAACTAATATATCGAACAAGGAAATTATATATAATTAAGAAGGATTATATATGGAACATATCCGATGATGGTATCGTCGAGGCAAATGGGTGGACCCAACTATGAGAAGACATGAAACACATATATGTATATATATATATATATCTATATTTGACGAAATATATATATGAGATCATGCACCGAGAATGTCACACCCTGACTCGCAGCGGAAATGGTAGTCGGGGTATGAGTGGGTTTTCATCAAAGCTCATCATCATTTACTATTATAAAAGTTTCATATTTATTATATCAAATTGAAAAGAAATATTTCAATCAACACACAACCAAATAAACACCAAATTTTCTAAACATGATATTCAAATAACGATTTATTCTTCTTCTAAGGCCCAATCCTATGTGTTCCTTGCTTCAACCTGATCACCTGTATCATGTGTAAAAATAGAGTTTTTGGGTCAATAAAAATTGGCGAGTGAATCCCGTTTAAACATTAGAAAGAAATGATATATTGATTAATTTAATATAAATGTGCATAAACCAAATATGAGCAAACATATATGTAAACAATCCACAAACCACATAATCATCTAGCAAAGTACACGTGAGCATGATAAATGATGAACTGTGAGATTAAGGCTCAATCAAACGGAGCCGATCTCATTAGGCACGCGATGCTCTACCCCTATACAGGGAATTGATGGGCCTAATGTGAAAACTTGACTGAAATGAGAAAGTATAACCACAAATAACAATAAACAATTTATCACATAGCACGTTAGTTCATATAATGGTAGTAGCACAAGTGTTTGAATAAAAGATATAAATAAACGACAAATGATACACCCTAAAACATGAATAAAAAGGGGAGCTTTGTAAGAATTCACTCATAGTGGGTGCGTTCTTGATTTGATAACGAGCGCGCATGATTTAAAGATTTCAACCAACAAGAATACTAGCCTAAATAATCACGAATAATTCGGTAAATTAATTCTTTTATTTGAATTTAGTAACTTTATTTAACGACTTTTATCAGGCTTTTAAATAAATTTTATAGTATTTATTACTAATTTTTATGTTTAAAAATACTTATTCTATTATATACTTTTATGGATTTTTGGATAAAATCAAGGAAGAAGGTTAATAAAAAAATATACCCGTTTTAGGGTCAAACCGGTCCGTGTTGAGACTATAAGCAGCGTGTGAGATCCGAACTCGTGACCTCTCGTATACGTGCACGCAGCTCCACCAACTGAGCTACGTGTCTAACCCGGAATATATCCATTTTTAATTACATATATACACTCATTAGATTAAAGTATATTTTGATTTTATTCAAAAAGGCTTTATAATTTCATAATCATGTGACGGACCGGACTCGAACTCGCGACCACAGCTTCGTGTTGCACACAGCCCGACCAACTGGGCTATGTGACAAACCCCGAATTTTTATGATTTATATTAAATATATACACTTACTGAAAGTTAATTTATATAAGTATTAAAAAGGGTTGGTTTAACAAGGAAATCGAAACCGTATCTGTGACTTCAACCCGGGACCTTTTGCTTAAAATGCACACATCCACCACTGGACTGTGTGTCTAACCCGGTAGTATTACTGATTTCAATTTCTTTTATACAAAAACCCACTTCATCTTCTTCATTTTAAAACATAACTGGATCCGATTTAATCAAATTTAACTTTGTTTAGTTACCAATTAAACTTTAAACATCTTGATAAGATTTAACTAAAAGAATGAAAAGGATTGAGTGTAAAGCTATACCGAACAAAGATGTTTTCGATCTCCAGCGAAGATTCCGGTGACTGAATGCGATTCCGGCAAGAGTCTTTGACGAACAGAAGTGTTGCAAGAGATTTCAGAGAGTGTGTATGTGAATTTTTAAACGAGTCTAGACCCTCTATTTAGATGAGGATAGCCAGGGACATTGATTATGGCTTAATGATTGCAGATCATAGTTGGATGTGTTGACTCCGTTTTTGAGTCTAGATACATGTTTTGAAACAGTTTCATCAGTTAATTGCTGAAAAACGGCAATTTGATTAAATGCCGGATTGTTCTCACCCGTTACTAGGCGGGACTTTGAACCAGTTTCAAAGGAAACGAATATATAAAAGGTTATTTGGTTCGGTTTCTTTCAGATGTTGTGCGGGTGTTGCAGTGGTGTGTCGAGTGTGTGTGTGAACCGGTGCGACCCGGGTTCGAGTCCCGCGGTCTGCACATTATTATTATTTTATTAAATTTTTATCCTTTTGTATTATTAATATATTATTTATTATTATATATTTTTTATTCTATTTATTATTATTTAATATACCAAAGTCTATTGCACAATAAACATAATTTCGAAACAAAGATTAATTTTATTATTAAAAAAATGGTGCGGGTTTTCGAACCCGTTTTACGACAGATGTTATAGTATCCCCTACTTTTAGAAATTTTCGTCCCGAAATTTAAGTAGCAGTAGGTTTGTCTTAGAAAAGATGGGGTATTCTTTTCGTGCATTGAGTCTTTACGTTCACAAGTAAAATCGGGTCTTCGTTTTGACTCCAATGTACTCTGACTATCGAAATTCGATAGTGTCTTAAACGTTTCTTACCGAAGTCCATGATTTCTACAGGTTGCTCTATGAAATGCATCGATTCATCGATCTGAATATCTTCCTACGGTATATGGAGGTTTTCGTCAGCAAGGCATTTTTTTCAAGTTGGATACATGGAACGTGGGACGAATCTTGCTGAGTTCTTCAGGTAAATAAAACTTATACGCTACAGGACTCACTCTTTTGAGTATTTTAAATGGTCCAACATAGCGAGGTGCTAGGGTCTAAGTGAGTGCCTAACGCTGATTGTACGACTTGCCGTGTTAGGGAAGTAAAACGCCCATCTCGTTCCGAGATAACGCTAAAGGTATACATTACTAGGTGAGTTTGATGTTTAGATTTCGATTGAGGCGGTAACGTTCCTAGTAAGGGTTGAATACCCTGTTACAGGAATCGCTTTTTCATGCCTCAGTCATAGAAGTGAAAAGAGTTATATCTTGGAGATGACTGACTGGATGTGGTCTCTTGATAAAGGGTTTTGAGAAAACTGAAACGTCGAAAAGATAAAGTTACATCACAAAACAAAGTCTTCAACTACATCGTTATCGAAATTAAGATTTACACTACCTACACGGAACTTCTCATAACCGTATGACAATGCTTTTGATCACCTAACAAGAATACTTATATATAGGAAGTACCTGCGGTGTATCCACCATATCCTTGTCAAATTTTCATTGGCTTTGTCATCAAGTCACGATTAGTTCTATGTGACTCGTCCTAAAATCTAAAAAACATAAACAAACACAACACCCAATGCTTGAGTCTCGAATCTGAGGGATACAAGACTGAATGACGGCGGTACCTCTCTCGTGTGTTATGAGGAAGTGGTCAGTCTACGAAAAAGTGAGACACGACCTAACTTCTTTAACTGATGAGACGAGGTTGTCGTGATGTATAATGACATGAATATTAATCGATGAACAGAGACATGTAATGAAACAACTGAGTATAACGTGATATAAATTGCTTTAATGGCGTTAATAAAATCTTAATACGTTATTATCCAAACTGAAAAACAAAGATAACTTGACTAATTAAACAAGGAATGAAATTGATAGAAAACATTAGGAATAAATGGTTGGAGCGGATCCTTGTTTCTTTGTGGTGGAAGGCTAGCTAGGTTGCTCGTTCGCACCGTCGTTGACCTCAACTGGGTTCGCATTGATGTTAGGCTCTTCCTCTTGCCAGTGGGGGTGTTGGGTTTGCCTGGTTCGCTTGGTTAACTGGGTTTGCTTGGGCTTGAGCGTTAATGATGTTAACTAACCTAGGGTATGTGTTTTTAAAGTGGGTAGGGTCACCACAATTAAAGCAAGCTCGAAAATATGGAACCATGGGGTATTGAGATTGTTGATAGGGTTGGATCATGTTTTAAGCAGGGGGTGGAGCTTGGTTTTGAGGAGTACGACAAGTATTACTCAAATGACCATAACGCCCACAATTGGCACATGAATCGACAAGGTTGGGTGGGCCGGTGGTGATAATGGTAGGCGTTGCATTGAGAGTGGGGACCAGTGTAGGGTTTCTTGTTTGGGTATGCTGGGTTGGGTGCCACTTGTGTGATTGGAATGGCTTAAAGGGGTACGACTTGTGGATTTGGTTGATTGATTTGAGTGACAGCAAAATTTTTCCCATTTCGCTTTCTCTTGGTAGTGATTTGGGAAGAGGAGTCGGCTTGAGTTGGGTTGGGGGTTTCGGTTGATGTTTTGCTACTTGCATGCTCCTTCTTCTCATCCTTGAAATCTCCATTCCTGATGTGGTTTTCGGTGAGCTCAGTAGCTAGCTCCATTGCTGCTTCCAGAGTTGCAGGCACGGTACTCATCACAGAATCCTGAATCGTCGAAGGAAGACCCCTAATGTAGTGCTCGATCAGACGGTAGATAGGAGTGGACAAATTTGGAACCATTTGATTCAAATCGAGAAACCTCTTGTTGTAGGTTATATGATCCCCCTCTTTCTGTTTTAAGAAATATAACTCATCTTCTAGCTTCTTATTTTCGCTTCTTGGGCAGAAACGTCGTGTCATGATTCTCTCAATTCTTCCCAAGTTAGGGCTACTGCGGCTTCAGCGCCTCTTCTGCCCTTTTAGGCATTCCACCATGTGAGTGCTACTCCAAATAGACGACCTGTAGCATAACGAACCTTACGGTCATTGGGAGTCACAATTGAGAAAGTACTCTCCATTTCCTCAAACCATCGAAGGAGCGCAGTGACCCCTTCAGTCCCTTCGTACTTTGGGGGGTCACATGAGTTGAAGTGCTTGTAGGTGCACTTGGTGGTGTTGGTGGGAGGGTTGGCAACATTTTGTTCCCCTTGGTTAATTGGGTTGACAGGGTAAGCGGAGAGAGCTTGTTGAACTTGAATTACAATATCGGGAATCACGACGGCCATTTGTTGGGCTATATGAGCAGTCATGCGTTCGCCGGATTTTCCTGATTTCCTACCTCTACGAGAGTGCCTAGAAGACATCTAGAGGAAATGCGTAACGAGATTATGAGTTTGGCGTTTAGGTGTCATATGTGTATTTAGAAATTAACATCCACAAAACAAATAAGAAAATAAATGCACTACATCCATAGGATGTCTTTGGCCTTGCTCATGTTTGGCCGCCATATGTCCCCCATACTTGGCCTAGGTAATCATGTGGGCCCCCATGACTATTGGGCTTTGCAGGATTCACATTGGTGTTGGCCTGTTAACACTTGCACCACCCGAATGAAAATCTAAGACCTGATTGCGAAATGTAAAGTCAGAAGGTGTCCTGGTGTGGACACAGTGACGACTAAAAGTAGGGTTAGTTCACACGACGTTTGGTGTGGCATGCTTTGGCCTAATAGGTCCTTCGTACTCTCATCGTTAGTCCCCAGGTAGGCAATCTGGTCCGTTATATTGGATTTATACGAATGCCAATCCTAGACAGGACGTTTCGACTACCGGCACTTGTACCCTTCCGGTTACTACATGCCCGTCGTAGAACTCACTTTGATGAGATTGAAAAATGAAAAACATCACAAAACTTTGAGAAAAGAAGCATGAAAACGTTTAAATATATATGAGATTTGAAACGTGCGTGATGCGTATATATGTAAGCATGTTATGTTGACAATATGTATAACACATTTAATATCACACAAAATCGTACGGTAGTGGAAGTGCTTGCATGCATTTGTGTGTGAGATAAATGTAAAACAAGTAAATATCATGAGTTTGCATGTAACCAGTTAACACATAAGCAAATTAAAATCGACTATAGTATAGGCTCTAAGGGTCTAATAACCTATCCTATATCCCTATAGTCAAAAGCTCTGATACCAATCTGTCACACCCTGACCCGCAGCGGAAATGGTAGTCGGGGTATGATTGGGTTTTCATCAAAGCTCATGACATTTACTATTATAAAAGTTTCATATTTATTATATTAAATTGAAAAGAAATATTTCAATCAACACACAAACCATACAAACACCAAATGTTCTAAACATGATATTCAAGTAACGATTTATTCTTCTTCTAAGGCTCAATCCTATGTGTTCCTTGCTTCAACCTGATCACCTGTATCATGTGTAAAAATAGAGTTTTTGGGTCAACAAAAGTTGGCGAGTGAATCCCGTTTAAACATTAGAAAGAAATGATATATTGATTAATTTAATAAAAATGTGCATAAACCAAATATGAGCAAACATATATGTAAACAATCCACAAACCACATAATCATCTAGCAAAGTACACGTGAGCATGATAAATGATGAACTGTGAGATTAAGGCTCAATCAAACGGAGCCGATCTCATTAGGCACGCGATGCTCTACCCGTCTATACAGGGAATTGATGGGCCTAATGTGAAAACTTGACTGAAATGAGAAAGTATAACCACAAATAACAATAAACAATTTATCACATAGCACGTTAGTTCATATAATGGTAGTAGCACAAGTGTTTGAATAAAAGATATAAATAAACGACAAATGATACACCCAAAACATGAATAAAAAGGGGAGCTTTGTAAGAATTCACTCACAAGTGCGTTCTTGATTTAATAAGAGCGCGCACGATTTAAAGATTCCAACCAACGAGAATACTAACCTAATCACGTAATAATTCGGTAAATATAATTCTTTTATTGGAATTTGGAAACTTTATTTAATGACTTTTATTAGGCTTTTAAATAAATTTTATAGTATTTATTACTGATTTTTATGTTTAAAAATACTTATTCTATTATATACTTTTATGGATTTTTGGATAAAATCAAGGAAGAAGGTTAATAAAAAAATATACCCGTTTTAGGGTGAACCGGTCCGTGTTGAGACTATAAGCAGCGTGTGAGATCCGAACTCGTGACCTCTCGTATACGTGCACGCAACTCTACCAACTAAGCTACGTGTCTAACCCGGAATATATCCATTTTTTGTTACATATATACACTCGTTAGATTAAAGCATATTTTATTTTATTCAAAAAGGCTTTATAATTTCATAATCATGCGACGGACCGGACTTGAACTCGCGACCACAGCTTCGTGTTGCACACAGCCCGACCAACTGGGCTATGTGACAAACCCCGAATTTTTATGATTTATATTAAATATATACACTTACTGAAAGTTAATTTATATAAGTATTAAAAAGGGTTGGTTTAACAAGGAAATCGAAACCGTATCTATGACTTGAACCCGGGACCTTTTGCTTAAAATGCACACAGTCCACCACTGGACTGTGTGTCTAACCCGGTAGTATTACCGATTTCAATTTCTTTTATACAAAAACCCACTTCATCTTCTTCATTTTAAAACATAACTTGATCCGATTTTATTATATATTTTTTATTCTCTTTATTTTTATTTAATATACCAAAGTCTATTACACGATAAACATAAATTCTAAACAAAAGATTAATTTGATTAAAAAAATGGTGCGGGTCGAACCCGTTTTACAACATATGTTATCGAGAATACATTGGAGCTTGACATCATGCACCGAAATATACCTCAGCTGACATCATACACCAAAAACGCATCTCATTGGAGCATCGTACATTGAAAATACATCTAAGCAAAACAAAACACTGAACAAGTGTTAACAAATACTTAAGACAAGAAACATGAACATGAATCATTCGACGATCGAAGTGTCTAAAAAAACCTAACGCGTTTGTAGGTTGTGATACGAATCCAAGGGAAGGTAATTGAGTTAATCAGTGAAAGCAGAAAGCAAAGCAGTGAGTTCATGTCCCCTTTTCATCTTAAATGTTTTACTGTTTTATAACTATCAGGGGTGAAATACATGTCTATGGTATGATAAGCAAGGGAATGAAATAGCTAGATCATGTACGAATAGGGGGAATATAAGCACCATTAATCTTGTTTAAGACCATGGTACATAGGTTAGATCTAGCGGGTGTTGGCGAGCCCCACTCTTGGTCATGGACCCACACGAAAGAGTGCATTTGTCGTCCCAGTCGAGGTTAATCGACAGAAATCGTCTAGGTTTGGATGCTTCCTATGCCATCACACATATTAATGTCCTTGCAAAACATTAATGATCACAATTTCATTGACGCTTTACATACCGGGTTTTGATACAAATAGTTCATACATTTAATGGATTAAACTCATACAGTTAAAACACATAAACTCGCCAACTTTTGTTGGTTTTCAACTTACATGTATTTCAGGTAATTAGTGGATCTATGCAGGAGGTTTTAATCAAGAAAACAAGTAACAAGTCTCCAATGCCGTCTTTTGAAGGTTTGCCCGTTATATACCACCTCCTTGGGAGATATAAGGGTCAAAGCCTTATTACTTTAAAAATTTGCATTTTGGTTATGTAACACCCTGACAACTTAATCTTATCTCGTGGTTCGTAAACAATATACTTAACCTATGTTGAGTTTTGAAAACTATATCAGTAATGGCATTTGGAGATTGTTTTATTCATTTAGTATGTTCACTTATGTTGTATACAATGAGAATTAATCAGATCACACCGCGCACTTCCGCCTATGAGCGGGTGTGACAGATTGGTATCAGAGCTTCGATTGTAGTGAACCAGGATTACTTCTCGAGTCTAGTCTACAATCGCTAGGATCCTCTTATGAAAACAACTTTTACATCAACAAAAGGTTTTCATTGCATAACTATTTCAGAAGATCCACTACATAAACTTATTTTACAAAATAATGCAAGGACCTTATGGGACTTAGTCTACAAAGGATAGACACGAAACATTAAGTTGATTCACCCAATCAAATAGTACAACTTAAAATGGACAATATGTGATGCCTGCATCTTGTGTGTGTATGTGTATATATATATATATATATATATATATATATATATATTTATACTAAATAACAATTAATTATACATGTCATGCAAACCCTTTTTCCAGGTTACCATGTCTTCAGCAGAGAGTGGTATCTATGACGATCACGACCCCATGGAGATCGACTTAGACGAGGAGGTAGGACCCATCATACACTACATTTCCTCGGACAGCGAGTCGAAGCCTGAGGAGGACCCCGACTTTGTGGCCGATGCAGATGTCCCTCTGGTGGACGATGTTCTCGCCCTACCTCAGCAGCACCATGACCAGATTATCATTGGCCACCGTGAGGGTGAGCACTTAGTCGAGATTTTGCCCATTGATGCAGTACCACTTGCCATGTGGCCTCCCGTTATTGACCTGTCCGACGACGAGGACGAGGTCCTTATCTTTCACGTCGATCATCTTGATGAGGACATTGGCGATGGCGAGGTTATCTACGTAGCCATTCTGGAGATGTCCTCTCCTGTCGTATCAGTCGCGGCTATTTCTTCCTCTGAAGCTAGCGGTAGTGTTTCTTCCTCAGCCATCTGCCGAGCCGGGCTTCGGGTGGATGCAACTGATAGCAGCTTTGATACCATACCTATTGCGGACCCCCACACCTGTCCACACACACACACACACGTGTTCGCACCCTACCCCATCCTCTGAGAGTACCCCTAACCTTGCTAGGCAGGTAGGCGATTCCGCCTGGGTAAGACCGATTCCCTATCAGGAGGCTTTTTGTTCCATCACACCCACTCCTCTAGACCATTATATATACCACTATCCCCATGCTATGAGGCAGGTCCATCCTGAGTGCCGATTAGCCCTACCCCATGCTCACCGCCACACGTGATGCCAATGTCTGACCCCTACCACCCCTGCCACTATACTCCTTATTCCACGGATAGTTGGGTTCGCTCTCTGGAGCAATAGATTCAGACCCTATGTCAATGTGTCTATGATATGGAGAGGCAGGTGAGTACCATGCCTCCACCATCACCTCCCATGCCATCAGATGGTCATGCTACTCGTATCTTGATGCTCGAGCAGCAAATAGGCGTCCTACTTCACTGAGTCTGTGAGCTTAAGCAGGAGGTTATCCACCTCCGCAGTCTAGTTACCCTTACCCCACCACCATCCCCCCAGCACCTTAGGTTTTCATTTGCAGGTACTTTTGGACGGGAGCTAGGTACCGGTTTTTGGTGAAAACTACATGTCAAGTTTTGAAGACAACTGGAAGAATGAAGATCGTAAGTGAAGGAAAATTTGTTTTTATATGTATTAAACTTGTATGACCAGGTGGTGTAACCCGAGTACATTATTGTTTCCTTTACAAACGACCGTGTAACAAGTTCTCTCATTATATATAAAAACTTGATGTCTTCGTTATGATGCATTATATTGATTTCTATGCATGGTGTATTGCGCGGAGCTGACTTATTTATTTGATGGATCGTTTATGTATCTTTAAATTATTATGTGCTATTTAATTTCTTGCTTACTTGATTACTTGCTTATATATATATATGTGTGTATGAATATTTATAAATTATAACTAACTGAAAGAACATATAATAAATAAACATCTAATCTTTGCTACCATATTATCTTAAAAGCTAATGCCACCAAGACGAAGAACCCCTCACATTCGGAATGTAAACCAATCACAACCAATGCCTAGGAATGAGGCCGAATTGAATGCTTTGTTGGAACAAAGAATATCTCAGGCCCTAGCCCAATATGAGGCCAACCAAAATGAAAGCAATATTGGAGGGACTGGTGGAACAAGCAGAGCAGGTGGAAGTGGTGGAACTGGTGGATCTGGAAGCCAGGGCCAGGGCGGTTCCTCCAGTAGGAACCAAGCGAATGGTAATATTCAGTCGTCGTTACAACTCAAATAATTCTTTTTAATCTATTCGTGCGTTTCATTATTTGCTCATTCTTAATTTGTTTATAAACATTTCGGTTGCACCTACAAGCAGTTTTTGGACTGCACTCCGCTGAATTACGATGGCACAGGTGGTGCCGTGGCCTTTGTACGCTGGACGGAGAAAACAGATTCCCTGCTCCGAATGAGCAAATGTTCCCCGGACCAGCAAGTCACTTTTATTACTGGTCTGTTCACTGATGAAGCACTTACATGGTGGAACCTACAAGTGCAAACTCTGGGTGATGACGTTGCTATGGGATGACTTGGGAGAGTTTGAAGGAAAGAATGAGAGAAAAAAATACTGTTTAAGGGCTAAACTACAGAAGCTAGAAAATGAGTTCTGGAACGTAACTATGAATGGAGCTGACATTGTGGGTTATACCCAAAGATTTCATGATCAGCCTCGCGTGATACCGTACCTTGTAACACCGGAGTTCAAGCGCATCGAGCGCTAGATCGGGGTTTAGTACCCGAAATTCGTAGCATGGTGACTGCATCGAGCCCTGCTACCATTGCTTCTGCCGTGACACTAGTTGTTAGTCTCACAGAAGATGTTGTGAGAATGAAGAAATTGTTTGTGAAAGGGGCAGAAAAGAAAGAATCCTACGTCGAATCAGCGAATGATGGGAAAAGGAAATATTCCCACTTCAAGAAGGGTACACTGGTGAACTACAACAACAACAATCACTCGAACCATTCCAACAACAACAATGGTAATAAGAAGAGAGTGGCTAATCAGCCACGGGAAACAAGAGCTTTCGTAGCTACAACCACCACTGGTCCAAAGAAGTATGAAGACCCCTATCCTAAATGCGGCAAGTGCAAGTATTATCATTCGGGTGTTTGTCGGATTTCTAAGTGTGACAACTGCGGCATGGTTGGCCACCGTACTGAGACATGATGGGCGACGACAGGAAGGGGAAGAAACGGAAACGGTGTGGGTAATGGAAATGGGATTGAGTTGGGCGTGAAACTGGATGCTATGGGTACGGAAGCAAAGATCACTGGAAGAAAGATTGTCCAAGGGAATCAAGCTCGTGGGGGAGCTTTTGTGATCATGGCAAAGGATGCACGCAAAGACCCTAACGTGGTCACTGGTACGTTCCCTATCAACAACATTTTGCATCCATATTATTTGATACCGTTGCCGATTTTAGCTTTATTTCAATGGAATTTAAAAATATATTTTGCGTAGAATCCAGTAAGCTAGATATCCCCTGTTCTATAGAGCTGGCAAATGGTAAATTAGTTGAGTTCAAAGTCGATCTCTTACCCGTTCAGTTAGGTAGCTTTGAGGTAGTAGTCGGTATGGATTAGCTGTCCGATAACCGAGCCGAAGTCGTGTGTCATGAGAAGATTATCCGCGTACCGTTACAGAATGAGGAGACCATTGTTATTCATGGAGAAAAATGCGACACACTATTGCGGATCATTAATTGTATGAAAGCTCAAAAGTGTCTACAGAAGGGTTGCGTTGCCTTCCTAGCACATGTGGTTGACAAGAAGGCCGAGGAACCTAAGCTTGAAAATATTCCTATGGTGAAAGAATGCCCTGAAGTCTTCCCTGAGGACTTGCCAGGATTACCAACACAACGACAAGTCGAGTTTCACATCGACTTGGTGCCGGGAGCTGCACCCGTAGCCAAGTCTCCATATCATCTAGCACCTTCAGAATGCATGATTTATCCACACAACTTCAAGAATTGTTGGATAAAGGATTCATTCGACCAAGCTTTTCGCCTTGGGGAGCTCCAATCTTATTCGTGAAGAAAAAGGACGAAACATTCAGGATGTGTATAGATTACCGAGAGTAGAATAAGCTCACTATCAAGAATCAGTACCCACTACCGAGAATAATGACTTGTTTGACCAGCTACAAAGATCGAGTTTCTACCCCAAGATAGACTTAAGGTCTGGATACCACTAGTTGCGGATACAAGAAGAGAGCATACCAAAGACGGTGTTTAGAACTCGTTATGGTCACTACGAGTTTCTCGTTATGTCGTTTGGCTTAACCAACGCACCGACAGTTTTTATGGATTTAATGAATCGAGTGTGTAAGCCTTATCTCGAAAGATTTGTAATAGTATTTATCGACAATATATTAATATATTCACAGTTGAAGGATGAGCATGAGCAACATCTGAGAGCCATCTTGGAGCTATTGAAGAAAGAGAAACTTTACGCGAAATTATCTAAATGTGAGTTTTGGATTCGTGAGGTGAAATTTCTCGGGCATGTAGTAAACGAGAAAGGTATTCATGTAGACCCATCAAAGATAGAAGCAATCAAGAATTGGGAAGCACCCAAGACACCAACCGAGGTTTTACAATTTTTGGGTTGAGCGGGTTACTATGGGAGATTATTGAGAACTTTTCCAAAGTCGCTCAACTGCTAACCTCACTCACGCAGAAAGACAGGAAGTTCGATTGGCAAGAGAAACAAGAAGAGGCATTTCAACTCCTAAAAGATAAATTATGTGATGCACCGATTCTTTCACTCCCTGATGGTGCCGGGACTTCGTGATGCTTCGCATCAACGATTAGGTTGCGTGCTTATGCAACGAGAAAAGTCATCGCATATGCATCACGACAACTAAAGGTGCATGAAAAGAACTACACCACGCACGACCTTTAGTTAGGTGCGGTGGTATTCGCCTTGAAGATATGGCGACATTATTTATGTGGTACTCAGTGTACTATATTCACGGATCACAAAAGTCTTCAACATATATTTAATCAGAAGGAATTAAATATGCGTCAACGACATTGGGTTGAACTGTTAAATGATTATGATTGCGAGATCAAGTACCATCCAGGCAAGGAAAACGTTGTAGCAGGTGCGTTGAGCCGTAAGGAACGAGTTATAACTTTAAGGGTTCGGGCACTAGAAATGACAATTCAAATGAACCTTACCCCTCAGATTCATGACGCGCAAGTAGAAGCACTCAAAGAAGAGCATATTAAAGCGGAACTTCTCCGAGGCATGGAGAAGTAGTTAGTGCCAAAGGAAGATGGAACTTTATACCTTATGGGTCGAATTTGGGTTCCACTTTTTGGTGGTCTTCGGGAAGTAGTATTGGACGAAGCACACAATTCTAAGTACTCAATCCGTTCAGGATTGGATAAAATGTACAAAGATTTGAAGGAATATTATTGGTGGCCTAACATCAAGAAATCGCAACTTATGTCGGTAAATGTTTAACTTGCGCAAAATTTAAGGCCGAGTATTAGACACCTTCGGGATTGTTACAACAACCCGAGATTCCCATATAGAAATAGGAGCAAATATCTATGGACTTTATTACAAAATTACCCAGGGCCTCAAGAGGTCACGACATGATTTGGGTAATAGTGGATAGATTGACAAAGTTCGCACATTTTTTGCCAATTCGCGAGAAAGACAACACAGAGAAATTAGCCGAGCTATATCTTAGGGAAATAGTGGCTCGTCATGGAGTGACTATTTCTATTATCTCAGACTGAGACGGTCGCTTTGTGTCAAGAATTTGGCAATCTTTTCAAAAGGCCTTTGGATCTCGACTAGATCTAAGTACGACCTTCCATCCACAAACCGACGGCCAGAGTGAACGAACCATCCAAACGCTTGAAGATATGTTCGTGCATGTGTGATGGATCAAGGTGGCAATTGGGATACTCACCTACCTTTGGTGGAATTTTCCTATAACAATACCACATAAGCATACAAGTCGCACCGTTTGAAGTTCTTTATGGTTGAAAGTGTCATTCTCGGCTATGTTGGGCGGAAGTTGGTGACAAACAATTAATTGGTCCTGAATTAGTCCAAGAGACTACCGATAAGATATTTCAAATCCGAGACCGTATCAAGGCGGCTCGTGACAGACAAAAGAGCTACGCGAACAAGAGAAGAAAACCATTATCCTTCGAGGTCGGAGACAAAGTTTTGTTGAAAGTCTCGCCTTGGAAAGGTGTAGCCAGATTTGGTAAGTGCGGGAAGCTTAACCCGCTGGTACATCGGACCATTCGAAATTTTGGCAAAGATTGGAACCGTTGCCTACAAGTTGAAATTACCTGATGAGCTTAGTAGTGTACATGACACTTTCCAGTGTACCAAATCTCAAGAAGAGCCCAATGCAAGAAACAATTATCATCCCTGCGGAAGAGATTTATATAACGATAAACTCCAATTTACTGAAGAACCTGTTGAGGTTATGGACTGGAAAGTCGAGAAAACTAGGAGAAGTCGTATCAAATTAGTCAAAGTTCGTTGGAACTCACGACACGGACCCGAGTATACTTAGGAACGTGAGGATCAAATCAAAGCCAAATATCGTCACTTGTTTGAGAAGACTCCTGTTAATGGATGACTCAGCTTGAAATTCGGGACGAAATTCTTTTAACGCGGGGGAGTATGTGACAACTGTCACTTTTCGGATAATTCTGTACATTAAAAGGTGAAATTTATGATATAAATTATGTGTTGAACAACTAAACTGCGTGAATTTCATGGCATAAATCTAAAAAGCTCATTTAATACATTATCTGATGCATATTATTTGTTTAGTGGTTACCACTTAAAAACAGTTTAAAACAGTGCGTCGGAAACAATTATTAGACTAGCTGTGGCAGCACAGTGTCAGTACACAGTTAAACAGCAGATTTAGGACTTAGATTAGAGTCCAATATAAACTGTATATTAAACCCCATGAGGGAAAGCAAGGATTAATGCTAACACTTTCCGGAAACTATACATGCACCGAAAACTGTCCGAAAAATATACTAAACAACAATTAAGCAAAATCAGCAAACACAAGCTTATGTAGTATGCAGAAATAATGTTAACCTCATACACTGCGTAAAAGATAGTGAAAGTATTATTTGGCAACAAAACATATAATATCACATAAGTCTTGAAAGCTAACGTTTTAGCGAACCGGCAACGAAATTGTCACACGCCGGATTTCCAATCCCAAATCCATACACCGGTGGGCCCGGGTGGGGAGTATTGTGACGTAAGTTGATAACATCATAGTCAATTAAACACGACACAGCGGAAGACTTGGAGTAAAATAACTATTATAAACCAAATGTTCGAAATACAAAATAATAGGCTCGTAATAGAAGATCCACAGGCGGATCATAAAATGTACAAAGAAAGAATATAGAACAGACTTTAGGGCAGATCTAAGGATTTGCAAGATCCTCTTATTCACTACCAAGCGGCTTCCGGCCTATTTTGTATTGTACCAGCAAGCTTAATCTTTTTGAAAATACGCCAACTTTCATTGGTAAATACACCCGACTGACTCATTTTGAAAACATTTAGAATTAGATTTAAGTGCACAGGACACAAATCTTTTACAACTTGGGAAAATTAATTTGTAACCTTGTTAACAGATTCACATGTTTGTCCATACATACAGGGCCAAGTACAAAGACCGAGACATGATTAAATACACACCACTTAGAACTCACAGAGGAGTTATCCCCAACGTCTTGGGTAATTTGCATTTGAGCGTCTGTCAGGTGTATGCCTACACCCAGCGCTAAGGTCGTGGCCATTATCTAATGTAATGAGCCGAGGATATCCAGGACACGGTAATTTAACCCCCGATGTTTAAGTTATCAAACAAAACTGATTAAAACAGAATATGCGGATTTACTAGCCACAATCCAACATTCGATTGATCCCATTTCTGACCAAGCGGTAATAATTTATCGTATCCCAAGCCCGTATAGGGAAAATAAATCAAAGTATTTACCTGAGCTAGTCTTGATTTTAAAATGCAAGATTTAATATCTCAACCGTATCCAAATTGAATCAAGTGCAGATAGCATTTACCGAATGGCTCTAGTTTGGATTATGGCATAAGCTAACCAATTAAATACTAACAGTCTTATTTAAGTCATAGACTTAGACCGAGTAGTGTAAAGGATAAAAAACGGTACGCTATATTAAGCGATGATCGGATAGAATGTAGTTTAAACCCAACAAGTAACTTGACTTGTATTGTATGGGTAAACAATTAACATTCTGGATTTTGAGTTTAAAATGATAAGGTTAAACCTGTTTTGGTTGAATTCCGTAAACTGGTTACGTGTAATCAACCGTAGGCTTATAAGTGATAATAGGTAACCGGATAAGTCATGGACAAGTTCTATATGCCAGTATATTTTAAATAAGTTGTAATATCAGTAGGATATCAACTTTTATGCCCGTCACGGTTTTAAATTTAAACTATGCCTCATAAGGGCGTTTCGGTAATTTCATATTGTATAAAAGGAACTTGAATATAATTTAATGTTATAATTGTAAGTATTCTGGAAAATATTTTATTTATGATATAATATGAGTAGGATATCAATTATATGTGTAATTTATACTTTATTACCAAACTATGTACCGAAGGGGCATTTTGGACATTTTACACATAGTTTATAAATTATTTGGGATTCTGAGTTTATGACATGTACCTATTGTAAAAATATTTAAAAATAAGTTTTAAAATCAGTTGGTAACAAGTCTTGGTCAAACAATATGGTTTAAAACCATACTATGCGCCGAAACGACGCTTATGTCGTAAAATGACGTCTTATACGATGTTTAATGAAAACTGATGTTAAGGTTAGATTAAAATGTCTTAGATATGTGATTTAATATAACATATTAGTAGGTAAAAGATTTACCTGAAAAGATTTGATTTAAACCATTTTATGAGCCACAAGGGCTAAATCGTCATTTATCGACATAATTCAAGGACCTGTTTGTAAACTCAGTTTATAATTGGTTTGACATCCCAAATAATCCTACTTATAATATTATATCATTAGGAAACTTATTTTCAAGTTTATTATCATTAAAACCTTGATTTATACAAAAAGGGCATTTTAGTCAAAAATGGCATATTTGCGGAACTTGTGCATAAACTTAGATTTTGATTATGATCATGTAATATAACCTCAGAGGGTTATGCTACATTATATTACGATCATAATGCAACTTTAGATCAGTAGGTAACTAATCTAAAATCGGGTCAGAATCGAAAGTCAAAGTAAAAGTCAAACTTCGCGACTTTCGGTTGCGAACCGACCCTAGAACTGAAATTGACAAGCCGACCTTGTTGTTACATGTTCTAATAATTATTACCAACTTGTTTAAGTGTCAAAACATGTTTTATAACATATATAAGCTCAAATTATAACATTTCCGAAAAATGGCCTGTTTGACTTTTTAATACAATAACTTTGACCCGTCAATTGGTCTAGCAAACTTGATCTTCAGGAGGTGCCCTTTATAGGGACTAACACCTACCTTATTACGATCACTTATCCATGTTCGTTAAAAACAATGGCTGGACCATAATGGTCCTAACCGAAAGTCAAGGCGTTTTCCGTAAAACGCTTGACCTTTGGCTATAAAAGCCTATAAACGAAAATGCAAGAGGAAGGAACACTCACAAGTGGTTCGTAGGATGCAATAGAACTAAGTTGGATGCTCCTTTCAGTTAGGAACTTCCAGAGGAGGGAAATAGAGTTGTGAATAAGAAAGGTGCAAGTTCAAATGGTGAACCTTAGGGTGTAAGAGGGAGCTTACAAGTGTCCTAAAACGTGGCATAGCTGATTGAAAGTCCATAGTTTTGAAAAAAATGGTTTTTGGCAATACGTGTGGAGGCCAAGCAAACTTTCTGCAGACACAGACCTATCGCACCCCGCGAGAGGCACAAGGCTTGCCTCTCGCGCCCCGCGAGCGCCCCATGGGTAGAATTGAAGTTTGTCATTTTTAGCCCCTCAACTTATTAAACACCCTTAAAACCTCCTAAAACACCTTTTTAGCACTTTTAGCCCTCCGTAACCAATACTTGGCATTCCCGGGATTATTCCCGGACATTGTCGATCTCTCGGTTCGTTGAAAGGTCACTCAGAGGTATAAATTAACATGTTGACACTTTTAATCCCTCCATTATTCAACTTTCACATAATTATGGATTCAATCCTTCTCGTCCAACAAATGGGACGTATGAGAGTTCGGGTTCGTATACGATCACTCAGAGGCTCATTATAAGAATGTTGACTCTGATGTCACTCAGAGTCTGGGCATGTTGACACAACGGTCACTCAGAGGCCAAGTTTTAGCACGTTGACACTAATGGTCACTCATAGGCTATGTTTTAAGCATGTTGACACTAATGGTCACTCAGAAGCTCGGTTTATGCATGTTGACATCTGAAGATCACTCAGAGACTTAGTTTGAGCATGTTGATGCTTTTAGTCCCTATTAGTCTTTAATAGACTTAAAAAAATACGATACGTGTCACTATTTTATTGGACACGATTTTACAGGGTGTTACTTCCTCACCCCCTTAAAAGAAATCTCAACCTCGAGATTTTATTCAAAAAGATGGGGGTACTTTTGTTGCATAATGGACTCAACCTCCCACGTATAGTCGGGACCTCTAAAGGCGTCCCATTTAACCTTTACTATAGGTATCATTTTTCTTCGGAGCTTCTTAACCTGTCGATCCTCGATCGAAATTGGTTTCTCAATGAACCTCAGGTTTTCATCAATTTGCACATCCTTGTGTGACATTGCTAGCGATTCATTGGCTAGACATTTCTTAAGGTTACTGATGTGGAACACATTATAGATTCCACTAAGCTCCTCTGGTAATCTGAGCTTATGCTACAGTGCCGACACATTCGACTATCTCGAATGGTCGGATGTATCTTCGGCTTAACTTGCCTTTCTTCCCAAAGCGCATCCTTTCCAGGATACAAATTTTAAACATGACTTCGTCCCCTACTTGGAACTTAACTGGTTTACGCCTCTTGTCAGCATAGCTCTTCTTCCTATCCCTGACAGCTTTGAGACGATCATGGATTTGCATAATCTTTTCTGTGGTCTCCAGGACAATCTTCGGTCCTGATAGTTGGGCTTCCCAACTTCTGCCTAACACATGGGCGTTCTACATTTTCTCCCATATAAGGCCTCAAAAGGAGCAGCCTTGATGCTAGTATGATAACTATTATTGTAGGAGAATTCTATTAGGGGTAAGTGGTCATCCCAACTTCCACCTAAATCAATCACACATGCCCGAAGCATGTCTTCCAATGTTCGAATAGTACGCTCACTTTTGCATCCGTCTGCGGGTGGTAAGTCGTACTAAAATTCAATCTTGTGCTTAAAGATTGTTGGAAACTTTTCCAAAAATGCGAGGTATATCTAGTATCTCTATCAGATACAATAGATACTGGAACACCATGTAGGGACACAATCTTGTCCACATACAACTTTGCCAATTTGTCTAAATTATACGTTTCTTTGATTGGCAAGAAATGTGCTGACTTAGTCAGCCTATCTACTATAACCCAAATCGTGTCATTTCCACTTTTGGTCTTAGGTAACTTGGTAATCAACTCCATAGTTACCATTTCCCATTTCCATGTGGGAATTTCCAATTGCTGTAGAAGTCATGACGGCTTCTGATGTTCGGCCTTAACTTGCGAACACGTCAGTCACTTAGCTACATAAGTGGCTATGGATTTCTTCAAACCCATTCACCAACAATTCTTCTTCAGATCTTGATACATTTTGTCACCACCTGGGTGAACTGAGTATCTTGAGCTATGTGTTTCTTGGAGGATTAGATCTCTAAGTCCTCCAAATATTGGAACCCAAATTCTATCATTAAATCTAAGGATTCCATCCCTTCCAGGCGTTAATTGATCGACAGCACCGCCTAATCCTTCATTAGGAGCATTAGCTTCTAACAGAGCTTGCCTTTGTGCATCTAATAGCTTCTCACTTAAGCTATTTCTGAGCTCAATGCTCTTGGCCTTCATCCTTTAGGTTTAACCTGCTCCTCGCGACTTAAGGCATCAGCAACTACATTTGCCTTGCCTGGATGGTAGCGAATCTCCCAATCGTAATCATTTAGCGTTTCCATCCATCGACGTTATCGCATATTCAGTTCCTTCTGATTGAACAGATGCTGGAGACTTTTAGGGTCTGTGTATATAATACACTTTGTGCCATACAAGTAATGTCTCCACAGTTTTAGTGCAAATACAACGGCACCCTATTCCAAATCATGGGTGGTGTAATTCCTTTCGTGCACCTTTAATTGTCGTGATGCATAGGCAATCACCTTGCCCTTTTGCATTAGCACACAGCCCATGCCGGTGTGCGAAGCATCGCAGTAAATGACAAAGTCTTCAACACCCTCAGGTAGTGATAGTACGGGAGCATTGCTCAACTTGTGTTTTAGAATCTCAAAGGATTCTTGTTGTTTTAGACCCCAATTATACTTAACATTCTTATGGGTCAAGGTAGTTAAATGGGTGGCTATCCTTGAAAGGTTCTCAATGAACCTTCTGTAGTATCCAGCCAATCCTAGGAAACTACGAACCTCCGATGGTGTCTTGGGCACTTCCCATTCATGATGGCTTCTATTTTGGCGCGATCCACTTGGATACCACACTCACTTACAACATGTCCAAGAAATTGGACTTCTCTAAGCCAAAACTCACATTTGGAGAATTTAGCATAAAGCTTCTCTTGCCTTAGTATTTCTAGAATGCACCAAAGGTGTTTCTCGTGATCATCTTGATTATGAGAATAGATAAGTATGTCATCTACAAAGATAATGACAAACTTATCCAAATACGGTTTGCAGACTCTATTCATGAGATCCATGAATGCTGCAGGTGTATTTGTGAGCCCAAAAGGCATCACCAAGAATTCAAAATGACCATATCGGGTATTGAAGGCAGTCTTAGGAACATCCTCACTTCTAACCTTTAGCGGATGATATCCAGATCTCAAATTGATCTTAGAAAAGTAACTAGCCCCTTGAAGTTGGTCGAATAAATCATCGATCCTGCGCAATGGATAACGGTTCTTAATTGTTAACATGTTTAGCTCTCGGTAGTCAATGCACATCCGCGTTGAACCGTCTTTCTTCTTAACGAAGAGGATAGGAGCTCCACAGGGCGAGGAACTTTGCTAAATAAATCCCTTCTCTAAGAGTTCATCCAATTGAACTCTTAACTCCTTCATTTCTGTTGGTGCTAGTCTATATGGAGCTCTAGCTACGAGTGCTGACCCTTGTATGATATCAATCCTAAACTCCACTTGTCTGTCTGAAGGTAAACCTGGTAGTTCTTCGGAATAGACATTGGGATATTCAAAAATAACTGGTAGGTCTTCCACGTTTGGCTTAGGCTCATTAATAGTAACTTGTGCCATGTAAATGACACAACCTTTCCTCAAACACTTGGATGCCTTAAATAACGACACCTTTCTGGCAATCCGTAGTGTGAGTCTCCAGGGATGGTGATCATTTCACCAAATGGGCTTTTGATTTCGATGAGTTTCTTATCGCAGGTAATGCGTGCTTGGTTTGGGATAACCAATCCATGCCTAAACTACATCAAACCCTGCCAATTTCATTAGCAAAAGAGAGATAGGAGTGGAACGATTCTTAATGGATATAAAACCTCCATCAAGAATGGAAGATGCTGATTCTAAACTTCCATCAGCAAGTTCTATCTCATAAGTTTTATTTAGAGTTCTTATGGGCAGGTTTAATAGTTCTCTAAACTTATGATCAACAAAAGATCTATCTGCACCCGAATAAAAAAGAACTCTAGCATAAATATCGTTAATGAGGAATGTACCTGCTATGACATTGTTGTCATTAACGGCCTCTCTTGCAGTTATCTGAAAGGCACGAGCATTCCCGTTTTTGGCCTCTCCAGGCTTTGCATTATTATTCTTAAGAATCTTAGGACAGTTAGTCTTAATATGTCCTTTTTCATTGCAAACGTAGCAGACAGCATCCTTAAGATCCTTGCATTCTAGGGTCTTATGCCCCTTTCTCTTACAAATAGCACAAGGTTTGGCTTGTGGAACATAATTACACTGTCCCCAATGCCTGCACTTGCAAGTCTTGCATGTTGGCGTCACAGCCGACTTGTCTTGGTTCCTTTTGAACCCAAATCTCCCTTTATTTTTCTTATTAAACTTTTGGGAGTATTTCATCTTCTCTCTTTCTTTTCCAGTCAGTTTTAGACTTAACTGACTTCTGCCTTACTAGATCAAGGGTAAGGGAGAGAGATAGGTCAATGGCGGACCTATAGGTACTAGGCTGAGCAGCCTTTACCATTCCCTTTATCTTGGGAGCTAACCCATTAATAAAACGTGCAATGCGTTTGGGTTCTGGGGTAATCAGATAGGAAACTAACCAAGATAGGGAGTTGAAATCAGAAACATATTTCCGACAAAATCTAGGGTTTTCATGGAAAGAGATAAAAAGTCTGTCTCTAATTTCTCCACCTCATGAGGTGGGCTGTAAGTTTCCTTAACAAGGTCCACAAACTTGGACCATCCCAAATTATACAAGTTTACTTTACCTATAGACTGGATCATGGTTTTCCACCAGATTAGGGCATCGCCCTTAAAGGACTGTGATACATACTTAACCACATCCTTATAAGCACAGCCGCTAATATCCACTATTGTCTCCATTTCTTCAAGCCACTTCAAAGCTTCTACAACTCCTTTCTCCCCGTTAAAGTCTCAGGGCTTACAGGAGACAAAGTATTTGTAGGTACATCCGTCTTTAAGAGAACGGGTCCTATCAGCAAATTCCAGTTTCTTTGGTTCACTCTTCGCATTTGAAGAGTGAACTGAGCTCTCTTTATGAGCTGAAGATGGTGGAATAGATAAGGGTGTGGATCAAGTAGCACTCGATTCCCTAAGCTTTTTTATGGCCTTTCCCATGGCCCTTTCAACAGCCGCATCAATGCGAGCTTGGAACTCGTCATTATTAATGGCTCTGTTTTCAGCATTATTAGCGTCAATACCCAGTGGCTACCTTGTGCCTCATTTGAGTTAGCCATCTTTAAGCCTTGGGTTCTATATACCAATAAAACTTCATTTAGCCATGGTATATCAACCATATTGGCTTTCAACATTGGATATAACAATCCATTGCCTAAACTAGTGTGAATAACATCACAACTCTTAGGCTTAACATATCTATATTTGGCCTAGGTCTTAATAGGACCATCAAAGGCAAATTAACATTTGGACATAGTCCATATATTACTAGACAGTGGATCGTAATGTCACAACTGTCATTGTCGTAATTGACAATTATATTTAGCTCATAGGCTCGTCTCGAAGGACATAAAATAGGGCACATAGGCCTGTCACTAATGGACATAAAATATGGCACATAGGCCTGTCACTAATGGACATAGAATTTGAACATGGGTTATATTAACCGGAGCCGTCGTTGACATTTTTGACAATATTATATTGCTCAAAGGCAAATCATCACTAAATGGATGTTTAATCATAGCCCCAAGGGCAATATATCACTAATGGATGTTTTAATCATAGCCCCAAGGGCAATACATCACTAATAGATGTCTAATCATAGCCCCAAGGGCAATACATCACTAATGGATGTTTTAATCATAGCCCCAAGGGCAATACATCACTAATGGATGTTTAAACATAGCCCAAAGGGCAATACATCACTATTGGATGTTTTAATCATATCCACAAGGGCAATATATTACTAATGGATGTTTAATCATAGCCCCAAGGGTAATACATCACTAACGGGTGTTTTAATCATAGCCCCAAGTGCAATACAGCACTAACGGATGTTTAATCATAGCCCCAAGGGCAATACATCACTAATGGATGTTTTAATCATAGCCCTAAGGGCAATACATCACTAATGGATGTTTAATCATCACACTGATGATATTAGCCGGGATCAAATTTGATCACATAGGCTATATAAGGTTAGGACATAGTTCATTACCTTGAAGGCTAGTGTGGTTCCTCAAGTCACACTACCAGGAGTATGAACAATCCTGAATGTTAACATAAGAGTACCTTAATGGTTGATTAATAGTCCCAGTCACATTGACCTTAATGACTTGGAGGCTTGAACTTAAGTCCACCACCTCTGGATAGAAGGATAACTTCCCTTAACTTTTCTGATAGAAGACCCCTTCGTACTTAACTATCACTTATAAATTGGCCAAATGTGTGGTCTTTGCCACTTGGCTAATCAAAACCATTAAGATCTTTTTGGAATTATATCGCAGAGCATAATTTTCAAGTAAAATCGAGACGCTCGTTTGAAGAGAATGAATACATATATAAAATTCCAAAATACTTCATTAAATTTTGATAGAAGTTACAATACTAGGAAGAAATAAATTGTCCATGCAAGGACTATAGAAAACAAAATGTCCACGCAGGGACAAGAGAAAGAACAATGTCCTCGCAGGGACTAAAATATATTTAGAAGAGACTTCACTTGTCCTTCTTTGCCTTAACCAGTTTGGAGAGTTTCTTGAAGAATTTGTTCGTCTTCTTCTCTGTTTTCTCCGCTTGTCGTTGCATTTCTTTCATTCTTTCTAAGGCTTCGTTAATGGCCTCAAGTGGTGGCGGAGGTTGTGGTTGTGGTTGTGGCATAACCGGATACTGGTACCCATAAGTTGGATATCCAGTTGGTGGATAAGCAGGTGGGAAAGGAGATGGGTAAAGTGCGTTGTGCATAACTGCTTGCATATAGGGGTCTTGCGACCCGATGGTGGTGGTTGAACTGTAGGTGTTGGTGTTGGTTCCACCACGGGTGAGGTGTTAGAGGGTCCACTCATTTGTGGGTCCTCTTGAATTGTGGGTAGGAGTTGGACAAAGGTGGCAGCGATCCCGACCTTTGTCCTGCATGTACAGACACACTTGCTCCACGCTTCCTCCTTGGTGGTTCAGGTGTTGGTTGAGGTTGGTCCACTGGTTCCATGTTGACATCTTCTTGTATAGGAGGTGGTTGAGAGTGATGAGAAGCAGTGTTGGTGAAGGTAAATTGGTTCCAATATTGGTCCCATTCATTAGGACCTTGGTAAGGCGATCCGGCATAAGAGTTCGATTCGCTTGAAATTTCTATGGGATGCGTATTCGATCCTGATGGCGGCATCTCCGAGTCGGAGTCCTCATCCATAGGGTTTGGTTGGTCCAACTAATTTTGATCGGCTGGAGGTATGTTAAAGTAGTGGTTAGGGTTAAATTCTTCATGATAAGAGTGTGAATGGGAATGATGAGAATGGTGTGAATGATAGGAGTGGTGAGAGTGGTAGGAATTTTGGGAATGTAGAGTGTCTATGAGAGACAGAGCGTCTCGCTGGTTGCCAAGGAGATGAATCTCCTGACTCTTGGTAGAAATCTGAGTTGTGACGTTGAGAAGGGATGCGCCCTGATGGTCCTCCCCTCATTGGACCTTTTCCTTTCCACTTTGTCCTGTTACTCTTGACGGCATTTTTCCTGTTACAAATCAATTCAAAAACAATACTAATGACTTAATAATGAAATGAGTAATCCTAGGTCAATGTCTAGACTCGGAAGTCTAAGGAATGTGCTCGTGTAAGTTTGAGATTAAACACAAGAAGGATAGTGTTTAATTCTCTCAAACGTTGGCTCTAATACCAACCTGTCACACCCCGGATTTCCAATCCCAAATCCATACACCGGAGGGCCCGGGTGGGGAGTAATGTGACGTAAGTTGATAACATCATAGTCAATTAAACACGGCACAACGGAATCTTGGAGTAAAATTACTATTACAAACCAAATGTTTGAAATACAAAATAATATACAGGCTCGTAATAGAAGATCCACAGGCGGATCATAAAATGTACAAAGAAAGAATATAAAACAGACTTTAGGGCAGATCTAAGGATTTGCAAGATCCTCTTATTCACTACCGAGCAGCTTCCGGCCTATTTCGTATTGTACCTGCAAGCTTAATCTTTTTGAAAATATGAGCTTTCGCTGGTAAATACACCCGACTGATTCATTTTGAAAACATTTTAGAATTAGATTTACGTGCACATGGCCCAAATCTTTTACAACTTTGGAAAGTTACTTTGTAACCTTGTTAACAGATTCACATGTTTGTCCATACATACAGGGCCTAGTACAGAGACCGAGACATGATTAAATACACACCACTTAGAACTCACATAGGAGTTATCCCCAACGTCTTGGGTAATTTGCATTTGAGCGTCTGTCAGGTGTATGCCTACACCCAGCGCTAAGGTCGTGGCCATTATCTAATGTAATGAGCCGAGGATATCCAGGACACAGTAATTCAACCCCCAATGTTTAAGTTATCAAACAAAACTGATTAAAACATAATATGCGGATTTACTAGCCACAATCCGGCATTCGATTGATCCCATTTCTGACTAAGCGGTAATAATTTACCGTATCCCAAGCCCGTATAGGGAAAATAAGTCAAGAGTATTTACCTGAGCTAGTCTTGATTTTAAAATGCAAGATTTAATATCTCAGCCATATCCAAATTGAATTAAGTGCAGATAGCATTTACCGGAAGGCTCTAGTCTGGATTATGGCATAAGCTAACCAATTAAATACTAACGGTCTTATTTAAGTCATAGACTTAGACCGAGTAGTGTAATGGATCAATAATGGTACGCTAGATTAAGCGATGATTGGATAGAATGTAGTTTAAACCCAACAAGTACCTTGACTTGTATTATATGGGTAAACAATTAACATTCTGGATTTTGAGTTTAAAATGATAAGGTTAAACCCGTTTTGGTTGAATTCCGTAAACTAGTTATGTATAATCAAACGTACGCTTATAAGTGATAATGGGTAACCGGATAAGTCATGGACAAGTTCTATATGCCATTGTATTTTAAATAAGTTGTAATATCAGTAGGATATCAACTTTATGCCCGTTACGGTTTTAAATTGAAATTATGCCTCATAAGGGCGTTTCGGTAATTTCATATTGTATAAAAGGAACTTGAGTATAATTTAATGTTATAATTGTAAGTATTCTGGAAAAAATATTTTATTTATGATATAATATCATTAGGATATCAATTATACGTGTAATTTATATTTTATGACCAAACTATGTACAGAAGGGGCAATTTGGTCATTTTACACATAGTTTATAAATTATTTGGGATTCTGAGTTTATGACATGTACCTATTGTAAAAATATTTAAAAATAAGTTTTAAAATCAGTTGGTAACAAGTCTTGGTCAAACAATATGGTTTAACACCATACTATGCGCCGAAACGGCACTTATGTCGTAAAATGACGTCTTATGCGATATTTAATGAAAACTGATGTTAAGGTCAGATTAAAATGTCTTAGATATGTAATTTAATATAACATATCAGTAGGTAAAAGATTTACCTTGAAAATATTTGATTTAAACTATTTTATGAGCCACAAGGGCTAAATCGTCATTTATTGACATAATTCAAGGACCTGTTTGTAAACTCAGTTTATAATCTGCTTTGACATCCCAAATAATCCTACTTATAATATTATATCAGTAGAAAACTTATTTTTAAGCTCATTATCATTAAAACCTTGATTTATGCAAAAAGGACATTTTAGTAAAAAATGGCATATTTGCGGAACTTGTGCATAAACTTAGATTCTGATTGTGATCATGTAATATAACCTCAGAGGGTTATGCTACATTATATTACGATCATAATGCAACTTTAGATCAGTAGGTAACTAATCTAAGTCGGGTCAGAATCGAAAGTCAAAGAAGAAGTCAAACTTCGCGACTTTCAGTTGCGAACCGACCCTAGAACTGAAATTGACGAGCCGAACATGTTCTAACATGTTATAATAATTATTACCAACTTGTTTAAGTGTCCAAACAGGTTTCATAACATATATAAGGTCAATTTATGAATTTTCTGAAAAATGGCATGTTTGACTTTTTAATATCATAACTTTAACCCTTTCAATTGGTCTAGCAAACGTGATCTTCAGGAGGTGCCCTTTATAGGGATTAACACCTACCTAATTACGATTACTTAGCCATGTTCGTTTCGAACAATGGCTGGACCATAATGGTCTTAATCGAAACTCAAAGCATTTTCCATAAAACACTTGACTTTTGGCTATAAAAGCCCGTAAACGAAAATGCACAAGGAAGGAACACTTACAAGTGGTTCCTAGAATACAGGAGAACTAAGTTGGATGCTCCTTTCAGTTAGGAACTTCTAGAGGAGGGAGAAGAGTTATGAATAAGAAAGGTGCAAGTTCAAATGGTGGACTTGAACACATATTTATAGTTAGAGAACTCAAAGGAGGTAATGCCAGGTGTTTAGGGGTGTAAGAGAGAGCTTACATGTGTCCTAAACCGTGGCGTAGTTGATTGAAAGTCCATAGTTTTGAAAAAAAAATGGTTTTTGGCAATATGTGTGGAGGCCAAGCAAACTTTCTACAGACACAAGCCTCTCGCGCCCCGCGAGCGCCCCATGGGCAGAATTGAAGTTTGTCACTTTTAGCCCCTCAACTTATTAAACATTCTTAAAACCTCCTAAAACACCTTTTTAGCACTTTTAGCCCTCCGTAGCCAATACTTGGCATTCCTGGGATTATGCCTAGACATTGTCGAGCTCTCGGTTCATTGAAAGGTCACTCAGAGGTATAAATTAACATGTTGACACTTTTAATCCCTTCATTCTCCAACTTTCACATAATTATGGATTCAATCCCTCTCGTCCAACAAATGGGACGTATGAGAGTAAGGACTTCGTAAAGGATCACTCAGAGGCTCATTATAAACATGTTGACTCCTATGTCACTCAGAGGCTGGGCATGTTGACACAACAGTCACTCAGAGGCCAAGTTTTAGCATGTTGACCCTAATGGTCACTCAGAGGCTATGTTTTAAGCATGTTGACACTAATGGTCACTCAGAGGCTCGGTTTATGTATGTTGACATCAGAAGATCACTCAGAGACTTAGTTTGAGCATGTTGACTCTTTTAGTCCCTATTAGTCTTTAATAGACATAAAATAAATATACGATACGTGTCACTATTTTATTGGACACGATTTTATAGGGTTTTACAGAAACGAACACCTGGACAAAATCTGACACATCATATGAACTAGTTAACAATATTTTGACAGCATATAACTAGTTAGAATCATTAAACCCATTGTTTTGATTGAAAATCCCTAAAATCCCTACAAGTTGCTTAAACCTCCGTTTAAGGACCCGTTGACGAATCTAGCACCCGTTAACCAACCGAACACGAACTAGACATAAAAATATAACTAGTTAACATTGTTTAACAATATTAAACTCGTGTATGGCATTTTATACCTTAAAATACATCAAAAACCCTTAATTCACCAAAACCCCCTAACTAAGCCCTAAAATCCTAACTAAATATTTAACTTGGAAACTTAACCAAGTTAACAACACCATCATCATCTTGGACGACCAAGATGCCCACAAGCCACTAACACTTTTGTCCCCTTGTCTCTAACATGTTGGAAGTAAAATAGAATTGCATGGAGGGTCTTGTGTTCCTTGACTAACTTAAATAATCACCTAAACTACACATTGTTCTTTCACCATTTTGAAACCACACAATCACCTCCATAACCTCCACAACCTCACGGCCACTTCACCTCCAAACCACCTTAATTTTCAATTCATTTTCAAGGTAATCCAAGCATATCCTAAGGTGTCTCAACGCAATCTAAGAAGGTGCTAAGCATTGGAAGTTCAATGACCTCTCTTGGGAGCTTTTATCCACCAACTTTGCATCATCTTCTTCATCTAGTTCATCTTGCCACTTCCCTAGCCACAAGAGCTAGTAGTGAGCCTCCTAATCTCATTTGATGTCTTGTTACTAGTATTTTGTTAATATAAGTTATGTCATCAAAAAGAATCAACTTTTAAAGATGAACACACGAACTAGTAACTTGATCTAAAGAAAACAAAGCTATCTTGAAGTTGTAATAAAGATGTAGATGTTTATTTTGTGCTATAGATCATATCCATCATATGTACACTTGCTAGAAGCGTAGATCTAACAAGTATACACATGGATCTTACAAGATCCATGATCAAAGAATTGATGAACTTGTTATACATAATAAATGGACTCTTTAAAGTGGATAAAATGATTTATAATGTTCTTGAAACGTTGGATGATCAAGTGGTTAAAAATGATAAAAGTCTTGATAAACATGTTTTAACATAATGGATGAAAAATGTGATTAAAGTAATTTGTGATATTTTCTAAAAATATATATAAACAAGTTGTTAAAAATGATTTCTAACCAAGTTGGCAAATATTAGTAGCTAAACTCATTTTTAAAGATGGATTAACATCTTAAACATAAGGTTAAAAGACTACATGTTTTGGGTAAACTTACAAGTTCGTCATGACATAAAAATGCATATGTATGTATATGGAATACTTGTTGAAATTATTGGGAATAAATTGATGAGTTTTGAAGCTTAAACAATGTTTAAACCATGGGAAACCTCCTAAATCTAGGGGATACTATGGAGAAATTTTTATAAAATTTAAACACTTAGAAAAAAATTATGGTTATAAAGTTCTTACAAGTAAACTTGTTTAAAATCCATAAACATAAAAATTCCCATGTTTTTGTATAAAATATAAGTCCAAGAAGTCATGGTTTTCCTAAAGATAAAAATGGGTATAAATATATATTTATGGAAAAATATATATTTAGTGATCGTGAAATCACAAGTTATGTGTTTATTGTTTGTATTATATATATAGTTAGGAACATGAAAAATAAAACATACCAACAAATACATAATAAGTGGCAAACAAAGAATTACAAAATATATATACCCATCCATAACCATACATGGTAACAAATATGGACTTATTGGACGATCGAAATTTATACGGATTACAGACTAAAAACATATAATATATCGAAGCTTGGTAAGTAATATTTTCAAAACCGAACAAGTGACAAAATATATATTTTTACAAGTATATAAACTATATCGTATTTCATCGATACTAAAAACATAGTATCTTCGAAATGTATAAAATATATATTTCATAAACCTCCTAAAAATATATTGTTGTGGTGGAAACTAAAATATATATCTTTCTAGAACTAATCGCAAAAATATATATTATTTTTGGATACATACACTTACCAAGCATAATAATACATATACTAATTTGAATGTATCTTAAAATTATATAATTTAAGTATACACAAAAGTGGGGGGTAATCAATACAAGAAATATACGTATTCCTATACTTACAAATACATGTCAACATATACCATTAACATTTAGTCAAAATACCATTATACAAGTATTATACATAACCATAGAAATACAATTTAAGTATACAAATACTCCCAATACAAGTATATCTATACTTTAGAAGATACATAAGTATATTACTTAACAATTTCAACATTTGGTTATGTGAACCATATAACCTATGCACATGAATAATTATATATCCATACATTTTAAAAAAATAATTATTTTTAACAAACCAGTCGCAACTTCAAAATGATATATAAAGTGGTGCATACGAATAATACAAGTTAAAATATAATATTTTAACTAATATATCGAACTTGGAAATTATATATAATTAAGAAGGATTATATATGGAACATATCCGACGATGGTATCGTTGAGGCAAACGGGTGGAACCCAACTATGAGAAGACATAAAACATATACATCTTACTCGTGCATGGCACGGAGGCTAACGGGCTAGGCCCATACATGCAACACTGGAGATGCAAGGATATATATATATATATTTTCATACACCGAAAACGCATCTCAGTGGAGCATTGTACATTAAAATACATCTAAGCGAAACAAAACACTGAACAAGTCTTAACAAATACTTAAGACAAGAAACATGAACATGTATCATTCAAAGACTGAAGTGTCTAACAAAAACTAACATGTTTGTAGGCTGTGATACGAATCCAAGGGAACGTATTTGAGTTAATCGGTGAAAGCAGAAAGCAAAGCAGCGAGTTCATGTCCACCTTTTCATCTTAAATGTTTTATAGTATTATAACTATCGGGGGTGAAATACCTGCCTATGGTAAGATAAGCTAGGGAATGAAATAACTAGATCATGTGTGAATAGGGGGAACATAAGCACCATTAATCTTCTTTAAGACCACGATACAAAGGTTAGATCTAGCGGGTGTTGGCGAGCCCCACTCTAGGTCATGGACCCACACGGAAGAGTGCATTTGTCATCCCAGTCGAGGTTAATCGACGAAAATCGTCTAGGTTTGGATGCTTCCCATGTCGTCACACATTAATGTTCACGATTTCATTGACGCTTTACATACCAGGTTTTGACACAAATACTTCATACATTTTATAGATTCAATTCATACAGTTAAAACACATGAACTCAACTTTTGTTGATTTTCAACTTAAATGTATTTCAGGTAATTAGGGGATCTATGTAGGAGGTTTTAATCAAGAAAACAAGTATCAAGTCTCCAATGCCGTCTTTTGAAGAGTTTGCCCGTTATATACCGCCTCCTTGCGGAGATATAACAGTCAAAGCCTTACTACTTTAAAAATTTGCATTTTGGTTAACAACCTGACAACTTAATCTTATCTCGTGGTTTGTAAAAAGTATACTTAACCTATGTTTCGTTTTGAAAAGTATATCAGTAATGGCATTTGGAGATTGTTTTATTCATTTAGTATGTTCACTTATGTTGTATGCAATGAGAATCAATCAGATCACACCACGCGCTTCCGCCTATGAGCGGGTGTGACAAGTTCAGCCACTGGTAGGCATGCCGTGAGTGGTTTAAGGGTGCCTTCTCCCAACAAAGGTGCGTGCGCGTAGAACAGAGCTATGAGCAAACCTATTGCGCGTACCTCTAATCAGCTGCTAGCTCCGCCTCCAAAACGCAAAAGATTATTAGGGAGTGGTGACGCATGAATTGGGATCTTGAAAAATTTGAGGCAGCAAAGAAAGAGATGGTCCAGGAGCGAGCCTAAATGGCTGCACCAGAATCAGAGCTGGAGACTGAGAAGGTGAAGTTTGCCGAAGCCCAGCGGACTGAAGAGTGGTCCGTGCTGAGGTGGAAGAAGAAGGCGGAAGGCTCCGCTGCCACACTTGTGGTGGAGGGAGGCCTGTGAGACGGATAACACAGAGAAAAATAATTAAGAGATGCGCGGAGAGGTAGAGTGTTTAAAGAAGGAAAAAGAGGCAGCCTCTGCTGCGGTCGAGGAGGCTAGGGCGCATCGTGATCGCAGCGAGCAGGAGGTAAAAAACTTGCCCTTCTTTATTTTATAGGATCAAAAGATTGCCAGACTAACCTTGTTGTATGTAACCAGGTGGACGCTTGCGCGGCACTTGAGAGTGCAAAGAAAGATCTCCAGGCTGCCTCGGTTGAAAAGGCCGAACTGCAGCACAGGCACCTGGAGGGTCTGGAGAAGCTGCGCGTGGCGGAGGCTAAGGTGGGTGCGGGTGAGGAAAAGTTAGAGAATTCTGAGGCCTCCCGTGCCACTACGGAGAGTCTGCTGGAGCCGCTGACGAACAACACGCTGTGGATGCAACAACATGGGGTTCCCAATGTAAGTTTCCCGTTGTTATTTTGATCACTTTATTTTGATTCTCATCCTGTTTTCCTTGCATTGTGCATATCGCAAAGTCCATCCTGAACTCAGTGGAGTAGGACAGCACCATGGCCAAACTGTTGGTCACAGCGAGTGTAACACCCTGTAAAATCGTGTCCAATAGTATAGTGACACATGTTGTATTTTAAATATAGTCTATTAAAGACTAATAAGGACTAAAGACGTCAAGATGTTCAAACTGAGCCTCTGACTGACGGTCCGATGTCAACATGCATAAATAACAGCCTCTGAGTGACTGATATGTCAACATGCTTAAAACTTGGCCTCTGAGTGACTAATATGTCAACATGCCCAGCCTCTGAGTGACATCAGAATCAACATGCTTATAATAAGCCTCTGAGTGATCCTTTGTAGAGTCATAACTCTCATACGTGCCAATGGTTGGATGAGAGGGTTCAATTTTGTAAATAAGTGAAAGTTGGATAATGGAGGGATTAAAAGTGCCAACATGTTAATTTATACCTCTGAGTGACCTTTTAATGAACCGAGAGCTCGACAATGTCCGGGCATAATCCCGGGTATGCTAAGTATTGGCTACGGAGGGCTAAAAGTGCAAAAAAGCTGTTCTAGAAGGTTTTTAAAAGCTTTATAAAGTTAAGGGGCTAAAAGTGTCAAAATTTGAAACTGGCTAAGGGGCGGTCGCGGGCCGCGAGAGACCAGGCCTGGGTCTCTCGGGGGGCACAAGAAAGGCTCTACTGCAGAAAGTTTTTCTTGGCTGTCAAACAAAACTCGAAAAACCATGAATTCAAAAAATGGTCTTCCAAACTGCTATGCCACATTTTAGGACACTTGTAAGCTTCCTCTTACACCCTTAACACCTGGCATCACCTCCTTTGAGTTCTCCAACTATAATTAGGTGCTTAAGTTCACCATTCCAACTTGCACCTTTATCAAATTCAATTCTTCTCCCTCCTCTGGAAGTTCCTACCTAGAGGAGCATCCAACATAGTTCTTTTACACCCTAAGAATCACTAGAAAGTGTTCCTTCCTTGTGCATTTTCGTTTATAGGCTTTTATAGCCAAAAGTCAAGCGTTTTACGGAAAACACTTTGACTTTCGGTTAAGACCATTATGGTCCAGCCATTGTTCGAAATGAACATGGCTAAGTGATCGAAATAAGGTAGGTGTTAGTCCCTATAAAGGGCACCTCCTGAAGATCACGTTTGCTAGACCAATTGACGGGTCAAAATTATGATATTAAAAAGTAAAACATGCCATTTTTTAGAAAAATCATAAATTGATCTTATATATGTTATGAAACCTGTTTTGACACTTAAACAAGTTGGTAATAATTACTAGAACATGTAAGAACATGTTCGGCTCGTCAATTTCTGTTATATGGTTGGTTCACAACCGAAAATCGCGAAGTTTGACTTCTGCTTTGACTGTCTATTCTGACCTGATTTAGATTAGTTACCTACTGATCTAAAGTTGCATTATGATCATAATATCATGTAGCATAATCCTATGAGGTTATATTACATGATCATAATCAGAATCCAAGTTTATGCGCAAGTTCCGTAATTATGCCATTTTTGACTAAAATGCCCTTTTTCATAAAACAAGGTTTTAAATGATAATTAACTTGAAAATGAGTTTCCTACTGAAGTAATATTATAAGTAGGATTATTTGGGATGTCAAATCAAGTTATAAACTGAGTTTTCAAACAAATCCTTACACTATGTCGATAAATGAGGATTTTAGCCCTTGTGGCTTATAAAATGGTCTTAATCAAATATTTTCAAGGCAAATCTTTTACCTACTGATATGTTATATTAAATAACATATCTGAAACATTTTAATCTGACCTTAACATCAGTTTTGGTAAACATCGCATAAAGACGTCATTTACGACATAAGCGCTGTTTCGGCGCATAGTATGGTTTTAAACCATATTATTGACCAAGACTTGATACCTACTGATTTTAAAACTTATTTTAAACATATTTACAGTAGGTACATGTTATAAACTCAGAATCTCAATTAATTTATAAACTATGTGTAAAATGACCAAACTGCCCCTTCGGTGCATAGTTTGGTTATAAAAGATAAAATACACATATGAATGATATCCTACTGATATTATATCATAAATAAACTATTTTCGAGAATACTCATGATTATAAACTTGAATTATATTCAAGTTCCTTTTATATATTCAAGTTCCTTTTAGAGAAAACGGTTAATTCTAGCCGTAAGGATTGGTCCGAGAAATTGGATGATGCTCTGTGGGTTTTCTAGACAGCCTACAAGACTCCTATAGGCACCACACCATTTAAATTTGTCTATGGAAAGTCTTGCCATATACCCGTGGAGCTGGAGCACAAAGCATATTGGGCTTTGAAGACAGTTAATCTTGATATGGCGGCTACGGGTGAGAACAGGTTTGTGCAGATCCACAAATTGAGGAGCTTAGGAATGATGCGTATGAAGGCTCTAAGCTCTACAAGGAACGTAATAAGACGCTTCATGATGCCCCCTTGAAGGACAAGAAAGAATTCCGAGTGGGTGATCGTGTGTTGTTATACAACTCACGTCTTAAGTTATTTCCTGGTAAGCTGAAATCTCGATGGTCGGGTCCTTACATTGTACAAGCAGTGTTTCCGTACGGGACTGTGGAGATAGGCCATGAGGATGGTCGGTTGTTTAAAGTCAATGGGCATAGGCTAAAGGCTTATGTTGGAGGGCCCGTTGATCAGAGTGAGGTGGTTGTTACCCTACACCCTAGGAACAAATGAATTGGGGGTGGTGAGTCTAGCTAAAGACTCGTAAATAAACTTAGCCTGTTTTTGTTTATATTTTTCTTTCTTTCAGTTATTTATTCTCTTTTAGGTTTCAGTTCGTTCTTTTCGCAAGGCAGGTTTGAACTTGTTGCCGGCTTTCAGGTATGTTAGTTCAGTTCTTTTTCTTGGTAGGACATGCTTCGTGAGTGCCTCGGGTTCAAGGAGTTTTATTTGTAGTTGTTGTAGTAAAGTTTTAAAATTGTAGTAGTTAAGTTAGAGTAAAAAAATCGATGCACTATCAATAGAAAAATCTGGCACTACCAGACCTGCTAGTGTCAGCCCTTTGCAGAACAAATAATAGAACCCACCATGAATAACTCAACCAATTCTTCTTTATATCTTCATCTTCCTCATTTGAACCCATTTAAAGCACTCACGAATTCTTTGCATCTCCTTGCTTCCTCCAAGAAATTCTTGCATTCTTTCCTCCCTACAAGCATTCCAGGTACGGATTCTTCTTATTCTTTGTTAGTTTTTGTGTTTTAGGTTTATGTTTTTCATAGTTTGTTTCTTTTTAGTTTTTAGGGCTTGGACTAAATCACCCGATTCAAGCCCTTTTTTGTGTTTATTGTGTTGTTATGAACTACAACTGACCGTTTACAAAATCCTAAAGCGAAATTGTGAAAAATTGGGGCTTTGGGTGCATTTTGAGGGCTGTTGTGATGCTGGGTTCTGTCACGCACGGCCGTGCCAACATATGGCACGATCGTGCCATTCAAAATCTGTGACGGATCTTCATAATTCCTGCCCGGAAATTCATTGCGCACGAGAGTGCCAAGTCCAGGCACGATCGTGCTCTTTATAAAATTACCCAAATGTTCAAAATCGAACCTAGAAATCGGTTAGGCATGAGGGTGCCGAAGGGTGGGACGATCGTGCGGCTGGGAAAAAACCTAGAACTTCATAATTTTCAGAAAAACTTCATAAACCTACTGATTTTTTCCAGGCGAGCATAACCGTGCCAGATGTTGGCATGATCGTGCCAAACTGTCCAGAATCATATTTTTGTCTATTTTTGGCTGCAGATTTCTTGCTCATTCTTGCAGATGGATCATCCGTACTTACGGTTCAGCAACAATGCTAGGGAGGGCATTGTATCGCAAAGGTGGAACAGTTGTGCACAAGAAGACATTTGATTGAGCCCATGCAGACGTTGCAAACGGTTGATCTTGAGTTGCTCGGTCTGTCAGAGCGGTTTGACGACCTTATGACACCGCCATGGACCCGCCTTTTTGATATGGCTAAGCCGTGGTACGCGGAGCTAGTTATCGAGTTCTTCGCATCTTTCTGGTTTACTTTTCCATGCCCGGACGTGTATAAAAAGAGGGTTGGTGTGAGCTATCGCCTAGGACAGAAATGGCACCATCAATCTATCAGTCGGTTCGGTCAAGTGCTGGGATTATATGTAGATGATGAAATCGATTCGGAGCTCTTTCATGGTAGTTTGTAAGAATGGGAGCCAGACCCAGACAAAGCCACCTTTTGGGCAGAGATCATGGTTCCAGTTCGGGAATGAGACCTGTGGAGACCTAAGGCGACATGGATTCTTGATCCACTACACTGCGTCATCGAGCGCGCAATTTTCCATGTTATTGGAGGTCGGGGTGACAGCACCGACAACATCACCACCTGTGACCTATTCCATCACTACTGAATCATATACATGTCAAACTGCAATGTGGCGGTCAGCTTCGCTAAGTCAATTCAGAGGGGTATTGGTTCGACGCCTACATCGAGAATGTGTGGAGATGCATTCGCACCAAACTCACCAAATATTATCGGGTTCGGTTAGACCATCTAATCGTGGCTTGTGATAATGGTTTGCTCGACGTGGCGTAGCTGACCTCCATGCACATGATCCGCAAGGTAAACGGAGTCGCGAAGCTTGTTGACAGATTAGGTAGGATTTGGAATCGGCTTCCGAAGCGGAGAGTGATAATGATGGTGGTGGTAATGGCGATGGTGGCGGTGATGACGTCCATATGCAGGATATCCCGGTTCACGGGCATGGTGAGGCCATTGGGGGAGCGGGCCCTCACATGCAGCTTGGTGACTTGGGCCATGGTTTTGGGAGCCCAAACTGGGAGCATGTATATGGCGGGTATGGTGGTGGTGGTTTCGAGCATGGTGCCTATGGTCCGTATGAGCCGTCAGCGGTTGATCTCTGGAGGCGGATGGATAGTCTCGCCTTGGATCAGCAAGGAGTGAGGCGAGATGTGGATATGATCTGTGCAGAACAGCACAGGCAGGGGAACTTAATTGAAGATATGTACGAGCAAAGCCAGCAATGCTTTGACTGGCTTTTTAGTTCGAAGTAGCATATCGCGAACTCGTTCAATGCACCCTACACGCAGCCGCCTCCACATTTCACACGGAGGTCAAGGTTCGATCGTCGGGACAACGCCGGTCTTTCCGGATCTGGTGGCAGTTCTTAGTCTCGTTACCTATCTTCTATAGATTTTTTTTTATTTTGTGCTTGAGGGGTGTGCCATTTTCCATTGTCCGTACACCCCTTCGTCGTGAAACTTTAATTTCATTTGCTTAATTTTAGTGGTTTTAATAAATAAACAAAGGCAAGGGTATTTTGGTTGGATAAATTCTTGTGAGTTTGATCATGTTTGATAGTGTGTAGTATTGGCTCGATGAGATGATGGTTTGATTGGAAGGCTTGGTAGTTCGTTACGGATGCTCCTTATTATTTCCTTTAGCTCCATTCTAGCCTTTACGTTTTAGGGGAGTTTTCGTGTTCCCGTTTCCTCCGCTTTTATTATATTTGCATTTCGCTTATATAGCTTTTTTTTGTTGTACATCGAGGGGGATATACAATTCAAGTGTGGGGAGGTGGCTTAACACTTGATGTTGATACAGTTCTGTGTCTGTCGCTTGTTCTTAATTACAGTTGTAATTGTACGGTCTTTGCTCAAGTGTCTGTATAGGTTTAGTCGTGTCAAACAGATCGAGATATCCTTATATCTTGATCTAGTATGACATCTTAGCTTGTCTGTGTTAATCAGTTGCATGTGAGCATACTGATAAGTCTTGTGTACATCATGTCTACACACGTTTTCCAAGGATAAAGTTTCTGTGCGGTTGACATGTTTCGTACGAAACATGTGTTTCGTTTGAAACAGTCTCAAGTAACAAGTAAGTTACTTGTTTCGTACGAAATGAAGTATTTTGTACGAAACACTTGTTCCGTACCAATTCTTTGGAGCTGTGCTTCGTGTGAAATATTGTGTTCTGCATTTATTATTTCGTGATTCGTACGAAACTAATGTATGGACACTATATAAGCAGACATGTACTTTTCAGTCAAGGTTACCCACTTGAGCTGTTGAACCATGCTGCTGACGAACTGATCTTTTGGTGAGATCTCTAAGTTTGCATTCCTGGTGACGACGAAGACACAAGAACACAACAAGTTTGTTTGAGTCATACGAGCATTGTGTGTATATGTTTGTACTTGTTCTAAATCATTAATCAAGATAGTGAATCTTTGGTTACCCCGTGTTCTTTACTTTGCTTTGGTTGCATGCACACTGGGATTCCGCACTTGTGTGTATGTCATTTGAAAACTGGTTTAACACCATCCTCAGGTGGACCTACAAGTGGTATCAGAGCTTTGGCTCTTTCCTTGTTTAAGATCGGGCTTAGTTGTGTCTGAGCTAGTTTGAAGATTTCTGAAGTGTTCTTGAGCCTCCAGCAGAAAACTTAAGTTTGGATAGATAACTAACTTAAAACTTGGTTAAAATCTGTTGCATGCAGAAAATTTTATGGTAAAATTTTTTCTAAAGAACACCCTTGAAGAAGAAATCTGCAAAAATTTGAATCTGATTAGTTTTGGTAGGGTTGACATTTTCTGACTTAGATCTGGACTTCAACTGTGGACTGTTAAAATCTGTGTTTTAACTAAAAGTGGGTAAGACAACAGGTATTTTCGAAAAAGCAGGTTTACACAAGAAAGAAAATTTCTCACTAAACCATTTCTGAAAAGATTCCTCTGAAAAACGCTGAACAAAACATTTGGTGCGACTAAGTTATTTGGTGCGAATCATCTGACCCGTACGAAACACCTGGCTCGCACGAAACATCATTGTTTCGCATGACATAGGTGTCTCGCACAAAACATAAATTGTTTGTTTTTCGTGTTTTTCAAAGCTTTGTGATTTTATGAATTTGTCATATTTTCAAATCTGTGAATTTTTAAGGTAATTATAATTGTGAAACTTTAAACCTTTAAATTTTCATTAAACAAGAAAATATAATGAGTTTGAACCCGTGGGATTGGAGTTGTTCAAGCTCAAATCAGTAGCCTTCGCGATGCTCCGCAACATCACGGGTAAAATCTTTGATGCCACAACATACAGCAATGATCTCTGCAAATCAATGGGCGTGTGTTGCAAATCAAAATCAAAGCATCCAACTCCGTTAATGAGCGAAAGTGAAACAGGGAGTAACAACCGTCAGCCCAAGCTAAATCATATGAATGATTATCCTTCCTGGAAGAGTCGTTTTCATACATACGTTCTTGGACAGAACACAGAATTGTGGACGTGTTTCACTTCCCCCTACACTGAAGCACTTGAAGAAGCTTGATCAAATCAAACCACATTGGCCAATCTAGTCGAAAGTGATAAGAAAGCTTACAATCTAGAGAAGAAGGCATTTGCTATCCTCACACAAGCTTTGCATAAAGACATTTATCATCAGTTTGTGTATTGTACTACAACGAAAAATTTATGGGACACTCTTGAAGCAAGAGATGAAGGTAACGCTACTACCAGGAAAATTCGGCATGGTCTTGAAGCAAGAGTTTGAAGGTTTCATGTTCATGGAGAACGAAACCTTGAATGATATGACCACTCAGTTTTATCATCTTCTTAGCGAAATGTACTCGTACAAAGTGTTAGCAGCACCACAAGAAATTGTGATGCGATTTGATGATGCTTTACCACCAAAATGGGGTCAATTTATTGATCTGTTAAAACATACAAGTGTTTTGGACTCAATAAGTATTTATGAATTTGTGAAGAAACTGGAGAACAAGAATGAAGAAGAGCTCCGGAAGGCACAACGAGTCAATGTTCCATAAAACCCTCAGATGTACTTTGGAGGTATAAATGCAGGTACAAGCTCAAGCCAGCAATCGAAGTTGCAAACCGCGTTTGTGTCAAACATGAACCCATTTCTACCCCAACCAGTTCAATTAAGTCAGTCTACAGGTTCGAGTAATCAAGCCTATGGACAGACTTTTGATCTGAAAGCCTTCCTTCCACAGCAAGGGATTTAGCGCATAAAGCTCCACAGCATGCTCCTCAACAAGCTTTCTATGGAAGAGCCAGCCAATATGCAAATCCCAACACTGTCAAACTTGACACATCAAATCTCTCCAAAATAAACCTAGAAGTTGCACATGAACATGCGGAACTTCTAAATACCATGGTCAGTGCGTATTGTGGTTTTAGTTTCAGGTCAAATAGGGAACATCAATTTGAAAAACGAAGACTATGAACAAGTTGACCGAGATGAAATGGAGCTGATGGACATCAAGTGGGCATTTGCAAGTGCTATGAGAAGAGCGAAGGATTATATGAGAAGAACGGGTAGAACCAGTTTGGAAAACAAGAAGGATACAAAATACGGCTTTGACAAAACCGCCGTTACTTGCTTTAACTGCGGAGAAAGAGGTCACTTCAAGCGGGAATGCACAAGACCCAGCAAGGAAGGAAATCACAACCCCTTTTGAAATCAGTCTCAACCATCCAACACAGCACAGTACAACAACGAAAGAAGAATAGTAGCTGTTGGCAACTCTAACAATACCAATCAATCAGGACCTTCAAACACGCACAGAGCTTTGGTAGTTCAGTCTGATAAAGGATGCGATTGGTCAGTACAGTTGGGAACTGAGAACAACGGAAGAACTGCATGCTATGCGAAGATCGTGGATCAAATCAAGCATGATCACAGCATCAACACTCCAAATAAGGATGATACATCTGGGGATGCTGGTAGTTCTGATGAAGAATGTTCAAGTTAAGATGGTTATGTATCTGATTCTAATGAGTAGAAAGGAAGTGATGCCGGGGTTGAAGAGTTGCTGAGTGAAGCTAGGATGTTGAAATCTGAAAAGGTAGGTATGACGAGGAATGCAGAAGCTGCGGAAAAAGAGACAGAGACACTCTCTAAAGATGGTGCAGCTTTTCCTCATCACACTGCCTTTATGACAAATGTTCAAGGTTCTTCAAAACAGGTAAATTCTGAACCTCCTACTTTTGCAATGACTGTGTTGAATTGAAAATAAAATATGAAACCGTCAACAGTCATAATCAGCATTTAGTTATTGAACTATCAAAATACAAAGAGGCGAATGTGGCGCTAACTAGAAATGAAAAAGAATTCAAATCTGTAATAGAAACCCTTAAGAAAAGTGTTTCTGAATTGACAAAAACAGTTTTGAATAAACAGACAGGAATTAATAACTACATTAATCTCCTAGATGAAACAAAGAAAGAGTTAGCCATCACCAAATGTGAATATGATTCGAGCAAACGCGAATTGGAAAGTTATTCTAACTCCTAGTATGTGCTTGATCATATCATTGAAGTTTAAAAACTAAAGGGAGATGCTCAATGCATAGGGTATGATTCGTGTCTACCCCCAATGAAACACAACTATACCAAAATGCCTGATGAAAAGAAGATGCCTCGTTTTGAACCCTCTGTACCTTTGAATCCTGAGGAATTCGCAGCAGGGTTAGGGTTCAAACTAGGCAATTCCTCTCAAGAATCAAGCATGCCAGAAAGTTCATCGTCTGATGAAGAAGAGGATGATACATCAGATGATGAATCAAGAAATGATGATCAGGATCAGCCTCTTGATGAAAGGAAAAGAGTAGAATCTTCTGCTACTCCTAGTACTCAATTTGTTGAGAATCAAGAGACTGTTCCTAAGAATTCTGTGAAGACAAGTGTGTCTACACAAGAAGTAGATAATGTGTTGTATACCTTGGTTGGAGATAAGAAAATCTATTCTGACAAAGATTTTCCAATTAAAAATGTAAATCCAATCTCTATAGATCAGGTTTTTGAAAAGTCAGCAACCAAACCTGTAGAAAAGAAAATGCTGACCAAGTCACAATCATTATCCGCTTCAAAAGAAAAACAATTGAAGCGAGTTGAAAAGTCTATAGTTTCTCAACGAAGGTTGAGCAAAAGGCTCTCGTTACCAGAAAAAGGCTAAAACTGTTAAATTTGTAAGTTCTAAAGGTACCGATAAAGTCGAAACTTTTCAAGGAAAATCTAATGTTGATTTTGTAAAGAAAGTTAAGATTTTGAAAAGAAATAGTCAAAAACTTACACCCTACACACTGATGGATGTAATGAAAATGAACCCAGTACCTCAGGATCCACAAATTCAACATCAAGCCGAGAAACACGATCTCCTAGTTTTTTTGAAAGGAGAACTTGTTTCAAATGTGGAGAATTTGGCCACATTATAAAGGATTGTCAAAATCCAGCCAAATCAAGATGTATAGAGAGAACCCCTCATGAACCAACTTGCAAACGTAAATCTGTTTCTCCGACACACAAGATAAACGAATTATTAAAGATCAAAAAGAGAAACAAAAACGTAAACAAGTAAAAGCATTTGAGAAAGCTTTAAAATCGGATTCTTCGAAAAAGGATCAAAGATCTTCAAAGTCAATAAAACCAGACACTATTAAAACTGTAAATAATAGTAAATCTGGTAATAAACAAGGATTTTGGAAACAGAAGACCGGAAATGGTTCAAAAGGAGTTTCTCATTTCGTTAATCATCAAGAAATAAAGATTACATTTCTCGATGATAAGGGACGACCCAAGACCACTAAGGCCTGGGTCCCCATCTCAAACTAATCTTGTTTGTGGAATGTGCAGGGTGTTCCAGGAGGAACTGTAAACAGTCATTGGAATGTTGACAATGGAGCATCAAGGCACATGACAGGCGACTTGCGGCTCCTATATGATGTGAAAAGCATAAGGGGTGGTTATGTTGCTTTTGCTGGTGACAAAGTTGGATACCTCAATGGAGAAGGAATGGTCTCCAATGGTGTTGTGAGCTTCGACAAGATCAATTATGTGCGGCAAATTGATCACAATCTTCTTAGCGTTTCTCAAATCTGCGACAAGAAGTTCACGGTACATTTTGATGATGTCGGATGTTATGTTCTGAAGCCTGGATTCAAGATCCCCAAGGAATGGATTCTTTTGTCAGCTCCAAGAATTAATGATTTGTATATTCTTGATATGAGCCAAGCTATTACAACATCTGCGCAGGTCACATGTTTTGTCTCTAAAGCCACCGAGAAGGAATCAATCTCTTGGCATAGATGTATGGGACACATTCACCTGAGAAAAATGAACTATTTGGTGAAGAACAATCTAGTGAATGGTGTACCAGTGAAGAATTTTAATCTTCAAGACGTTTGTGTATCATGCCAAAAAGGGAATCAAGCGAGAAAGTCCCATCCCGTGAAGAAGATCACACTGTGAATATGCCACTGGAACGTCTTCATATGGACCTCTTTGGACCTATGAAACACAAGACAACCTTTGGTGATTCTTATTGTCTGGTAATTACTGATGACTATTCCAGATTCTCATGGGTAAACATGTTGGCACACAAGAGTGAAGTTCCTACTATCCTCAAGAATCTCCTGACTCTGTTGGAAAATTTGTACAATCTGAAGGTAAGGAGAATCAGAAGCGACAATGGCACGGAATTTAAGAATCAAGTTATGGATGAGTAGTGTTCCTCAAAGGTATTCTGCATGAGTACAGTTCTTGATACACTCCACAATAAAATGGGGTCTCTGAGAGGAAGAATAGAACTCTCATTGAAACCGAAAAACCATGTCAGTAGAATCAGAACTTCCTGTTCAATTTTGGGGAGAAGCGGTTGCTACTGCGTGCTACACGATGAATAGAGTTCTGACGGTTAAGAGACATGGGAAGACATGCTTTGAGTTTTTACATACAAGGAAACCAAATATTTCTTTCTTAGAACCCTTTGGAGCTCCATACACTATGATCGACCCACATGGAAAGTTTGGTCCCAAGGCTATCGAAGGTTTCTTTCTTGGATATGCTACTCCAAATTTTTGGGTGTGGAATTTATCTTCGAAGAAGATTGAAGAATGGGGTGAAGTCAAGGTTCAGAGATATACAGAAGCTTCAAGAGCTCCGGGTGCTCCTTGGATGTTTGACTATGATGGGCTGTTTGACTCCTTTAATCTGCATGATGCAACAGCTGCTGCTCAGATGTTATTGGAAAGTGATACTGCAGTAGACTTGTCATTAGTTCGACCAATTATTGTTAACCCTTAAGTGTCGACTTCGGTTAACAATCTTGTTCAAAATGAGGAATTCGAAGACACTGCGGATTATAATGTTTAATCAGAATATGATGAGTTTCATGATGCTAATGAAGCTGCCTCTGGTGCGGTTCCTGGAATTTCAGATGGTACGTCAAATATTCAACCTCAAATGACTGAAGGACAGGCATCTACAACGTCATCTGTTCCAGCTCTCGATGTAACTGTTGATCTGAATATCAACAATTTGGGTATATATTCTCGAGTTCCTGATGTGCCAGAAACTCGTATTCATAATATCCATCCTCAGCAGAATATTATTGGAGATGTCCAGAGTGGTGTGCAGGCTCGTAATCAGCTTCGAAACAACCAGAATGCTGGATTGTATTCAGAAATCAGGGAATCTGGTGATCTGAATGATTGGTCTTTTGCCTGCTATGTGTGCCAAGTAGAACCAAAATCTTGGAAGGAGGCAATGAAAGAAGACTCGTGGGTTGAAGCCATGTAGGAAGAACTTCAGCAGTTTCAGAAGTTAGGCATCTGAAAATTGGTTGACAGGCCTGACAGCTACAAGAAGATTGGTACACGATGGGTGTACAAGTGCAAGAAGGATGACCGAGGTTTTTTTGTGAGAAACAAAGCGCAATTGGTTGTTCAATGTTTTAATCAGGTTGAAGTGATCGATTACAATGAAGTTTATGCACCGGTTGCACGACTTGAGGCCATAAGAATCTTTTTGGCTTATGCGTCCTTCAAGAAGTTCAGCGTTTATCAGATGGATGTAAAGAGTGCATTTCTTCATGGTGTGGTAAAAGAGGAAGTATATGTTGAGAAACCGCCTGGTTTTGAAGATCCTCTCCATCCTGACAAGGTTTGGCTTCTCAACAAGGAGTTATATGGTCTTCATCAAGCTCTGAGGGCTTGGTATGAAACGTTGTCTACCTATCTGTTGATGAATGGTTTTCGACGAGGCCTGATCGACTGTACTCTCTTCATCAAGGAACGGGACGAAGATTTGCTGCTAGTATAGGTTTATGTTGATGATATTATATTTGGGTCTACTAACACTCGAATGTTCAAAGAATTCGAGCAGGTTATGCAGGAGAAGTTTAGATGAGCGCAATGGGAGAAATGACTTTCTTTTTAGGTTTGCAGGTTCAACAATCAAAGGAAGGGATTTTTATCCATCAAACCAAGTACGTCGGAGATATTCTCAAGCGATTTCAGATGGACGACTCAAAGCCTTTGGGAACTCCATTAGCTCAAAATCATGGGATTACTCCAGACGGAATGGGTGAACATGTAGAACCATCTCTTATCATGCTATGATCAGATATCTCATGTATCTTACTGCTTCAAGACCCAACATAATGTACCCAACATGTCTTCTGGCACGCTGTCAGTCTCGTCCGAAGGTTTCTCACTTGATGGCTGTAAAAAGAATCTTTTGTTATCTAAAGGGATGTCCTGACACTGGTCTATGGTACCCTAAGGATGATAATTTTGATCTGACAGCATTCAGTGATTCTGATCATGGCGGCTGCAAAATCGATGCAAAGTCAACAACAGCAGGATGTCAGTTCTTGGGAAATCGCCTGGTCACGTGGCAATGCAAAAAGCAGACTTGTGTAGCTACATCAACATGTGAGGCTGAGTATGTTTTAGCTTCTAGTGGCTGCCCTCGGGTTCTATGGATTCAACAGCAAATGCGCGACTACGGTTTTGAATTTCTTACTACTCCTATTTTTGTTGATAATGAAGCTGCTTTACAGATCACTCGGAATCCTGTACAGCATTCAAAAAACAAAACACATTGAGATTAAGTATCATTTCATACGAGATTCTTATGAAAAGAGACTTATCGTTGTTGTTAAAATCCACACTGATCACCAACGTGCCGACCTTTTTACCAAAGCCTTTGATAAATCACGTTTTGATTATCTGCTCTTAGTCAATGGCATCAAGGTGAAACCCGAGTAACTCAACCATGGCTAACTATTTTTGTATATACTTTTTCTAAAAATCTAAAACTACAAAAAGATTTTAAATTTTATATTTTAGGGGGAGTAAATTTCAAGAAAATACAAAAATATGTCTCTTACTTACCTTCTTTGTTTAAGGGGGAGAAAATTCAGAAAAATTAAAAAACATTAGAAAAATAAAAAATGAGTTTCTTGGATAAGTTGAAGATGATGAAATACACCGATAAATCTGTCAGAAATGGTTAAAAGCATAGAAAGAAGATTGATAAGTAGCTTTACTTATGATGTATCGGTAGGCTCACAATCAGACTAAAATGTGCAGGTTATATAAACTTAACAGACAAAACGCTAGGTGGGAACCATTCATTGGCATATGGTCTTGGTACCGAAATTTCGTTTGATAGAGTGCCAAGGTTCTTAGATATACGGTCTTTATGTTGGCTTATCATCTGGGTATCATGGTTGAATCTTTTGCAGAAAAATAACGGTGGCGCAAGTCTAGAACTTCCATGATATCATACATTACATACTGCATACAACCATCAAATAAGTGAGAAAAATATCACATCCCCAAAATAAGTGATAAAATATCATAGCTTTATGTGGGAGCTAAGTTCGTCTCTTTGTCGGTACGATGGTACTAACATGTTCATGGACTTACTCATGTGCCCTGGATGCATAAAATCAAGTTCCTCATCAATAAGTGATTAAATCACAAAGGGCTTGTTTACAATAAAAAATAAGTGAGTATCTCACATCATTCATATATGTCAAAACAGATGATAAAGTAGTATACTCACCGGTAAGATTTTCTCTTGTGCATATCTTGATACGGGAATGTGTCGTGATGTGGTTGAACACCGGCTAGTCAGTATAACTCTTACCTAAATCATATCTCCTAATCATGATTCCATCTGATAAGTCTAAGCTTACGTGGACAACAATATCGATAATCATTGGTAAATACTTATTTGTTTAATTTTGAAAGTTTAAATCAAATACCGTTTTTTGTCAAAGATAAAAAATCCTGGTATGATTCCTTTACCTTGAAACTCAAAAAGATTGTAGTTTATCTGTATATTTTAATTTTATACCTAGTTTACTTAGTTGCTTATGTAATTAATTTTTGAAAGGTAGCCAAAGTTGATACTCGAGAATTTCTGCTAAGATACGCTAGAAAACTATTGGTTTAATATTGCAACTTCATAAAAGTAATATCTTGCAACAAGTAATCCATCAAAGAAACCAAAATCTGAAATTCGTTGGAGTGTGTGTATCTTATACGAATGAACCTAGTCATTTGTTTTGACTTGGTCACTTGTTTTTCTCAAATCTGCTACTGGAATTCATACGAGTGTGTGTATCTCGTTCGGGGAATACAATCATACGAAGAATTTATGATAAGTCTCTCGTGTGTACTCCCTGAGAAAGTTGTGTTCTAAGTATATATTTGTATATTGAGTACAGATTGATACAAAAGAACATAAACAAAGACCAGCAACGAAGAAATCTGACAAGTCAGAAGAGGAAGCAAGAAAGATTTGAAGTTTCTTAGAAGTTCGAAGACCTGATGCTCTAATCATTGGATAACAGATCTATCAATGAATAGCAGATCTTCAGGGGGAGTTTGTTGATACTCCAAACTATTCTATGTGAAGAAATTAGTCTGAAGACCAAAGACCAAAGACTGAAGACCAAGCAACATCCAAGGGGGAGTTTGTTGATACAGTTTTGTATCTGTCGCTTGTTCTTAATTGCAGTTGTAATAGTACGGTCTTTGCTCAAGTGTCTGTATAGGTTTGCTCGTGTCGAATAGATCGAGATATCCTTCTATCTTGATCTAGTATGACATCTTAGCTTGTCTGTGTTATTCAGTTGCATGTGAGCATACTGATCAGTCTTGTGTACGTCATGTCTACAACGTTTTCCAAGGATAAAGTTTCTGTGCGGTTGACATGTTTCGTACGAAACATGTGTTTCGTTCGAAACATTCTCAAGTAACAAGTAAGTTACTTGTTTCGTACGAAATGAAGTATTTCATATGAAACACTTGTTCCATACCAATTCTTTGGAACTGTGCTTCGTGTGAAATATTGTGTTCCGCATTTATTGTTTCGTGATTCGTATGAAACTAATGTATGGACACTATATAAGCAGATATGTACTTTTCAGTCAAGGTTACCCACTTGAGCTGTTGAACCTTGCTGCTGACGAACTGATCTTTTGGTGAGATCTCTAAGTTAGCATTCCTAGTGAAGACGAAGACACAAGAACACAACAAGTTTGTTTGAGTCATACGAGCATTGTGTGTATATGTTTGTACTTGTTCTCAATCATTAATCAAGATAGTGAATCTTTGGTTACCCCGTGTTCTTTACATTGCTTTGGTTGCATGCACACTTGGATTCCGCACTTGTGTGTATGTCATTTGAACAAGGAACTGGTTTAACACCATCCGCAGGTGGACCTACATTTGAGCTTTGTTGTCCGTTTTGAAAAAAAATGATAATACAAAGCTCTCTTGAATAATCAAATCAACATAAGTTTTTATATAAGCACTAAAGTTTTTGATAAATGTATAAGGGTAAACGCAAAAGGGGGTTCACTCGAGTGAATGTCACCATGAAGTAACAGGTTTTTTGTATAAATTTGAGCGTGAGAAATTGAGCGATTTACCAACTTGTTTGCCTTGCATATTTACCCAATACGCGTGTTTCCGTGAGTTACTTTTGAGCCTTGAAGATTTAGAATTATTTTTGCTCATGTTTTTGCGGGTAAAGATTGAGTGAGCCGGATGACTTTTGAGATTTAAAACTTGTGTTAGGTATACATTTCTAGGCCACAAAGCAAACATGTAGCACGAAAATGATTGAGGCTTTTGGAAACCTTTTATTTTTAGCCATTTATAGTTATTCCTACACCCGAATCATACCCCTAGTCAAACCAATTTGAGCCTTTCCCTTTCATTTCTTTTAAACAACTAAATATTAACCACTTGGCCAAATTAGCCTTTTATTTTTAAACCCATTATTTTGGCTGGAAGCCCGGTTCGGTCAGTGCTTAACTTGTAGCCTTTTTGTATAATATCTTAGTTTATTAGTTACAACCTCATGGTTAAGAGTTTTTATCTAAGTAGACGTACTTAGTTCTCTCTAAAGCATGGTTGAAAAGAAAACCACAATGATTATAGTTTGAAAAATCCATATCAATTGGCTTTGTTAGAGGAATTTTGGGAGTTGAAAAGCTAAACTTGTCGGTTAGCTCTCAGTTAGATATTATTAAGTTGTATAGTTGTATTTTCATATGTTTCAAGTTAGTCGAACCACCGGGTTACAACCGTTTTAGCCACTTTTAAAAATCCACTTCAACATCCTTAACCCTAACCAAGTTACAACCCAAACAAGACCTCATTATTTATGTTATATTTTTGTCAAGTGTTCAGATTTGATCATTCCACAAGCTTATGATATCGCATAGTCATCATCTTGGCATCGTGTGTTCTAAACATACTCCATGAATTGTATGTGCACCTATATTTTGCTGAGTGTGTGTGAACATTGCGAGGATGTAAGGTGAGCTTATAAGGATTTCAAAGATGGACCGTTGCTTATAAACGTATTTTGCATACTTTTTGGTTTTTCCTTCATGTTGAGTACTCCTTAATTGTTATAGCCCGAGTTATTTATTTGTGCTTATAAAATGCTAGTTGAGATGATTGCCATTGAGATAGTTTTTGTTTGTTTTACTTTGCTTGAGGACAAGCAAAGTTCAAGTGTGGGGATGTTTGATGTACAAGAATTTATACATCTTTAAAATGTCAAATATAGCTTGTTTATGCGAGAACTCATTGTATTTTCATTGATTTTGGTACTCATTTGAGTTGTTTGTGAAAATATAGGTCCGGGCTTCGGCCCGGTGTTGAAACGGATGCTTTTGAAGCAAAATGGAGCAAAAAATGGAACTTTCCAGCAAATTGCCAGATACTACATGACCGTGCCAACACCTGGCACGACCGTGCCAAGCCATTGACAACCGGCACTCTCATCAACACTCTCAGCTATCAACGCAAACCAGGAAATTCCAAGATTGGCATGACGGTGCGTAACCCAAGTTAGTCTCTGATCAGTTCATTCCCGAGATCACAACAGTCATCGTCAGATACGTCATCGATACGCACGACCGTGCCATCTGTTGGCATGGTTGTGCCACCTCGGGGAAGTTTGAGCGGGATTTTTCTGAAAATGTTAGCAAACGAGAACGACAGCCGAAAAGAGCCTCTGACATGTACCAAGCACGACCGTGCCAAAAGGTGGCTGGTCGTGACAAACACCCAGTAGCTTAAATCGAGTTTAAAGCTCATTTGGAGGGGAGTTGGAGCATTTTGTGAAGTTTTCTCTCAAGAATCTGGTCTTGGAAGCTTGTTGGAGCTAAGAAGGAGCCTTGAAGAAGGCTAAATTACTTGAAGATCCACTCATTTACTCTTTAATCTTGTCTTTAAACATTAGTTAGCTTACTTGTTACTTATGAACATTTTAAGTTTTCATGCACTTGATTTGGTAGTTATGAGCCTTATAGGCTAAAATTTGTGTTGTTTAAACTTTGTGGAAGCTAATGAATATGTGATAACATGGAAGTAGATATGGTGATTGTTTTTGTTAATCTTCATAGTGATATTTAATCTTGTTCTTGGAGTTCATGTACATGTTTAAAGCCCATGTAGAGATTATGATTTTTGAATCTTGTTTACTTGTTAGTATGATTCATAGCATGAAACTAGGAATGGTAATTGCTCCCATGAATTGAATGGTGATTTGAACATGTGTATGGATACTTGCATTTTGATTTAGAAAGATCAAAAGAATGTTTATATGAATTCTATAGTTTGTGTTTATGTTGGCATGATGATTTCGGCCAAAATTGTTGTTCATGCTTGTGGTTCATATCATGATGAAGATGTCACATACTTAAAACCAAGTTAGGGTGAGTAGTATGTTGTTCATGGTAGTTTTCCCAACTTGTAGAGTTAGGAGTTTTGACAAACAAATAACTTTTAATTAAAGATTAACATCAACTTAGCAAGTGAACTTAAAAGAATAAATTTTAGGTGATTACAATGTTATCTCATTTTAGTTTTCCTAAGATTTATAAAACTAGGAAGCCTTGATTGGGACTTAGTTGAGAGCTTGCATCACCACTAGTCTTTCCCATTTATTGTCACAATGTTTATTAGTGGATACTTAGTTTAGGCAACCTCTTTTAGATATTGTTCTTCATTATATTAGTTAGCAATTTGTTATTTCTGCATGATAAATTCGAAACGAAAATCAACCCATCAATTGAAAAGGCTTTAAAGTAGCAAAAGTTTAGTATCGAGACACCGTGTCCACGTATTGATATCCGGTTCTTACCGATAAACCATATTACTATCCGGCGGGTACACTTGCCCTTTTGTGTGTGTAGTTTAGTTCATGGTGAAAATCATTTTAAAAGTAAATTTGTGGGAAGGAAAATTGAACTATAAAAATATATATAATTCACACACATCAACCTACAAGAGTGTATCAAGCTGCTCAGAATGTCTTTCCTATGAAACGACAAACTTGCTACAATTGTGGGTCACATTGCTCGAAATTGCACACATAGTCCCTACGTATCGTATTATGCTCAAAATCAGAAGGTTACACCAAAGGATAACTACCATTCTAAGCTGATGAAGGTATCATCACCTAAGGCAATGAAGAATGTGAATCCTAAGGTTAAACCATCTGACGGGGATTGGAATGCTGCTAAAAATAAATGCAATGCTGTTCAGGAACAAAAATCTATTTCTAAAACGAATAAACTGAAATAGCTAAAGTTTCTCAACCGAAGGCAACAAACGCGTTTGTTAAGCCGAAACAAATTTGAAACCCAAATGCAAAGCAGCAACATCTTCAATCCTTGAAACAAAAGGGGACTTGTGTCTGAAAGAAGTACCTTATTTTGATGCTTTAGGAAATCCCAAGACCACGATGGCTTGGGTACCATTGTCTTACTAATATCCTTATCTTTCAGGGACAACCAAGGAGGAGTTATTGACAATCTCTGGAATATTGATAGCGGTTGTTCCAGGGATATAAAGGGTAACATTTCACTATTGCAAAAAGTTCAATTTTTTTTACAGATGATAAGTTTCCTTTGGAGGAGTACGGGATGTAAGACATGATCAGCAAAAATGTACAATTTAAATTTTGTCTTAGAATTTTGATATTGATTAGTCTTCAATCTGATGATAGAACGTTAAAGAAAAAACAACAAAAATATTTTCCTTTTCTTTCATTTATATCTTTGTACATACGCTTTCATTACTAGGTAAACTTGTGCATAAGGAGTGATGCACAAATTTAGGGTGGAAGAGGGAGATATGTACATATGCATTGTTTGACAGGGAGAAAATTAGAAAAATACAAAAACATTTGAAAAATATTTTATTGCATAATTTAGGAAATGAAATAAATGTTCGTGATAAAGGGCCTGACCAACACATGTAAGTTGTCGTAGCTGAAAAGACTAGGATCTAATGTATATGTCGGTAGGTTTGATGCTCAAAGTGCTAAAAGATACTAAGTGATATAAATATAACGAATTGATGTATCTTTTGTGTACCATACGATCAGCGTATGATTTCATGGTCTTAAATCTTGCGTTGATAGATAGCCAACGTCTGAGGTTTCAGGTCTTTATACTAGTGAGTCATCTGGGATATCAGGGTTGTCCTTCTGTTGCATCTAGATTATATGCAAACCTAGGCACAGTCTGGATATCCTAAAAGAGCCAAAAAAGGGCCAAAAACCTTAAAAGGAAGAAAATCTCATATCGAGAGAATTCCATGTGCTTGAAAAGCTAAATTCGTACCGTAAAAGGTATGTGCCTAACCCTCGTCAGATATTATTGGTCGCTCTGCTGTACGAAAGTACTGACCTGTTCACCAGTAACTCTGGCGTTGTAAAAGATAAAGGATGATCTCCGTATACTTACATGCTACGATGAATCGTTGTGCTTACCTTGCTCGCGGGGGTATGTTATGGTATGGGACACCTGGTATTATAGTATAATATTACCTTAAGCATATCACGAAGCTGATAAATGAAAGTTGAGTGTTAAAGTTTAAGTGGACAAACATATTGGCGATCAAAATTTAGACCAGTCTGAATAATTCGCACTGAAAAGTGTTCCTTGGTTGGCTTGAAAACGATTTCGATCCCATTGCAATTGTAATTGTATACTGTTGAGTTAGATTTTTCGTTTCTGCTTATGCTCTCGTTTATTTGAAAAATAAAAAAAAATAGATAATTCAAAAATCCAAAAATAGAGTATTTTATTAATATATATATGTACATATATATATATATATATATATATATATATATATATATATATAAATCGTTCTTGAAGATTTGACCAATCATCAAAAGATTAAGGAAATTTGAATTTTAATCCGAGTACAAGTACTTGGATGTACCAAGTGTTTATATTGCACTCTCCCTGTTGCATTGAAATGTTTGCTTATAAATTTATGAGCATTTTACAGAGCTTGATTTAGATCAAGAAATCGGGGTAGCTGAAAATTGAGATGCTATTAGTTGCTGACAAAGCATGAAGTATTACAACATCCAGATGTACTTGAGTCAGAAGAACCTGACACGAGTCCTCGTCTAACAATGACAGTACACTTGAAGAAGCACCTGTGAACCTGCTTGCTTGAAAGACAACGATTGAAGAAAAAAAGGGTTGCTGAGAATCCTCCTCTCGCATTCTTTTTGACAAAGATGTTTCAAGCAAAGCTGATCGTGATCCTGATATGAAGCTAACCACAAGAGAAGAAGAAAAAGACCCAATGCTGAGAGTTCAGAAATCAAGAACTTCCACAACATCTGCAACATAGCGACAACCATAGACCCCGTTGAAGACGTTGCTGAATTCATGCTATGAAGACAATTTGATGCATCAGTCTAGGAGGAGATTGTTAGGTCCTAAAAGTGTGAGATCGACAGATCAAATTAACGCAACGGACTATGGTTGCGAACTGGGTTTTACCGGGTTAGTTTGTATTAGGTTTGGACCTTTGTAGGTCATTTCGGACATGCCTAAGGCCATATGGGCCAGGCAAGCTCAAGGGGTGCCCATGTGGGGAGTAGGCTAACCCTAGGTATATAAGCTAAATGTTATGTCATTTCTAGGGTAAGCTTTAGAGAAGAACTTAGGAGCCTCCACCATTGATAGAACTCTAGAGAGAAAGAGCTAGGTGAAGAACTTTGTACTAGACGGTTTTGCTATTTTGATAGTAATAGAATCGTGTCTAAAGTTTGAAAGTGATTCGCATGTTATTCACGTTCATCTCAATCATCTCATTCTTATTTTCCGGTTTTCTTGAATATCACCAAGTTTGGATTCCACCCATCCTTGGTGTTTGTTTGATATCATTGTTGGATCCGAATTTTTTGTGACTTACAAGTAGGCATCGAAAATCCAAATATTAAAGAGCCAAAGAAACTAAAAAACTACTCTGTGCTGGATTTTCAAAGGTTTAAGTTAGATGCAAAAGCATTCAGTTACACTACTACAACTCTACTAAAATGAAATCTATGCTAACCTACTAAATTGTAATAGTGCAAAAGAGTTATGAGATGCTCTAAAACAAAATATCATTAAAATAGGGGATGTGATTAAAAGCACTCACAAAACCCTCAACCAACCGAATTAGATCATAAGTCTTGAGGGTAATAAACTCAACAAATTATGATCCTAGAACTTCTACTAAATGCGACTGTGATTGTGCGTTTATGGTTGCCACTGGAGGAGAATCTAAATACCCAGATAGCCTATGGTATGTGGACAGTTGTAGTTCCAGACATACGACAGGGTGTAAAGCCCTTTTGACAAACTTCTCTGCACATGGAGGAGGTGATATATCTTGTGGCAATGATTCAAAAGGTAAAGTGTTGGGTTCCGGTATTGTTCAAGCTGGTAAGCTAACATTTGAAAATGTCAATCTTATTAATAATTTAAAATTCAATTTACTCGGTGTTTCACAAATGAGTGACAAAGGCCATGGTTCATTCTTTACCAAGAAAAGTTGTAAAATTGTCGGACCAAAAGTAGTTAAAAGGATTACTAAAAATATAGCTGACAACACTACACAACTTGTTGCTCACAAAAGTGGCAATGTTTATATAGCGGATATGTTAAAAGATAACCTAAGCTAAATGTATGTTTATTCTGTTGTCTCAACAAAGAAAACAAAATTAAGGCATAGAAGGTTGAGACATGTTAATTATAGACCATCAGCACTCTTTCACTACTAGATCTTGTTAGAGGTCTCCCAATAAAAGAATTCAAAAGTGATGAACGTTGTATTTTCTAGTTAAAAGGAAAACAAAATAAATGTTCACACAAATCAATTGATGAGTCCAAAAAAACCCAGTGCTTACTGTTGATGCACTTTGTGTCCGTCACTGTACGAATAGGCTAGATAGAGCGTGTGTTGAATATTGTATAAAATAGATACGAACACACGACCCAAGTGCAAACGAGAACGGCTTTGTAGTACCACTTCGTATGAAGTGATAGCTCACTTCGCACGAAGGTAATAGTTATCTTGGTACGGAGGTAAGCTACCTTCCTACACGAAGGCAAGTTCCTCACTTCGCACGAGGGTAAAATGTGTCTATAAATAGTGTCATGTGTTCATTGTTTTGTAAGTTTTGGAGTTCCCAAAGGGGAAACGCTGGCGAAATTTCTCCAGAATTTTGCCAGCTTGACAAGATGTATACTCTTTCGGTATGAATGAATGAAGCTTCCGCTGATTCTATTTCTACTCATTTTTAATAACATTCTACCGAATTAGTGATATTATGCCCAAACTTCCGTCTAGAACTGCCAGATCTTGGACTTCCAATTGGTATCAGAGCTATGGTTTTCACCTATGCTCATAAACGGACAATCCACAGACAAAAAGTAAAATTGAACTTACAGGATTGTTAGAAAATCATTTTCAACCAGATCTATGCCATAATCATCTAGAAATTTGCAGAATTAAAGATATTGGATCGAAAAATGTGTTCATCATGGATTATTTTCACACGAAGATAATTACCTTAACACGAAGATAATTAATTACATTCGCACGAAGATAGGCGCCACTTCGCACGAAGATAACCTAGAATGCCTAGAAAAAAGGCATTTTTTGATTGTATTGACGAGACAGGTATCTAGAAAAAATTTGGTGATTGCAATTTTGTTCGAGATTTTAACTTGTAATTCGGGTTGTTCGGGAACACCGTCAAGAGCTTCGGAGTACAAATTTGATGATACGATCGCAATTGGTTGAAGATAACGGGGTAGTCACTGATATAGATGAAGAATGAGGATCTTTTAGTATAGTGACTATCAATGGGCCTTAACGTTAAATCCGCTTTTGATAAAAAGTGATTTTTCCAGATTTGAGGGGGAATTTTAGTGAAAAATTTGATACGGTCAGAATTTGCAAAAATGAGGGGGAATAAAAATTTCACATATATTTTTGAAGATTCCGGCATTTTTGAAATTCATGACCATGCAACTGTATTCGGGTGGTTACGACTACAGATTATTTGTTGATGCAAAGTGTCTTGGATTTTTCTGTACGAGATCAAAGTGTAGTCAGAATTCTAGTGATGAGATCAAGTACTTTTCGTAAAAGTGGGGTTGGATAACTGAGTCTTGGAGGAGTTGTTTATCGGATTTTGTAGTCGTGGTCACGTTGATGCTTGAGTCTTCGTACAAGCCGGTGCATACACGACTACTTAGTGGTACAAAGTATCAAATTTAAATCTGCAAGGCAAATGAACTGTTTTCCAGACTAATAGCCAGGAAATGAGGATGTTTTGTGTTTTTAGTTGCGTCGAGACTAACGAGGAAGGCTATATACTTGCAATTCATGACTAAAGAAGATGATATAATGGATCTTTCGGACAAAGAAGTGTACAAGTGGCTCACGAAATAGACTATACATTTGAGATAATTACGAAAGACGAAGATTACATGTTTGATCTTGAACGAAGAAGAGAATATTACTGTGTGTTATCAAATGATTTAATTCCGATGAAGTTGCTAATTGACAAGATTACCAATTTATTAATCAATCTTTCGGGAGTATGCTTAAATGTTATTATGGAAATCGGTATTTCAGATTTTTGCAAATATTCATTGATTTGAAGTTTATCGTTGTGGTAAATTAAAGTTTCTATCAATTACCGGTTGGGTTTTGAAGATCAAAGGATCGAGCATAGGAGGAGTGCATTTAACTGAATGCGGATATTGTCAAAGTTGAAACGGAGAAGCTGCATTGATTAATCTCGAGTTAGTAATTATTCAAGAAAATTTGCTGATTAAGCAAATCAGAGGAGGTTGGAAACCGTGAAAATAAGAACCTGAACTGGAGAAATTGTTTCAGGGGGAATGTAATGTAGATAATGCAAGCCCGAATCATCAATCAAGGGGAATTTGTTGACGCGTTCTACGACATCGACAGATACCTTGATTGAAGTTGCAGAAATTCAAACATGGCTCTTATATTTCAAGATCAAGGTCAAGCTTCGACAGTGACATCCAAGGGGCAAATTGTTAATGCACTTTGTGTCCATCACTGTACGAATAGGCTAGATAGAGTGTGTGTTGAATATGTATAGAATAGATACGAACACACGACCCAAGTGCGAACGAGAAAGGTTTTGTAGTGTTATTTCATACGAAGTGATAGCTCACTTCGCACGAAGGTAAAACGTGTATAAATAGTGTCTGGTGTTCATTATTTTGTAAGTTTTGGAGTTCCCAAAGGGGAAACGCGCCAACTTGACAAGATGTATACTTTTTTCGTATGAATGAAGTTTCCATGATTCTGTTTCTACTCCGTTCTTAATAACATTCTACCGAATTAGTGATATTAAGCCCAAACCTCCATCTAGAACCGCCAGATCCTGGACTTTCAATTTGTTTGGCCCTACAAAAGTCACTAGTGTTAGAAAAAAAAGATATTGTCTTGTTATAGTTATGACCTTTCAAGGTTTACATAGACTTACTTTTTTGCACTTAAAAGATGATACTACATGAATATTTAAGGACTTTGTCACCAAAATTGAGAAACAATATGATCTTCAAGTAAAAGTCTTCAGTACTGACAATAGAACACACAGAAATAAGGAGCTAGATGAGTTATGTGTGTCAAAAGGAATGGCGAGACAATTCAGTGTTCTAAGAACATCGGAACAAAATGGGATGATTTAAAGGAAAAATAGAACCTTAATTGAAGCTGCAAGAATGATGCTTGCATATTGTGGTTTTCCATTGTCCTTTTGGGTAGAAGCCATTAGTATCGTTTGCTATGTTAAAGTAGAGTTTTGATCAACCCAGACATCAAAAGACTGCCTATGAAATTCTGTTTAATATCAAACCACTAATCTCATTTTTCAAAGTCTTTGGCTGCCCGTGGTTCATTTTAAATCTTAAAGATTTAATTTCAAAATTTGCAGCCATAAAATGATTGTGGTTATTTCTTTGGATATTCTTCTACGACCAAGGCCTATAAAGTGATTAACATAAAATCCAGAAGAACTATTCAGTGTAAACTTCAATGAACTTTCTTCTCTGAAAATCCCTATAAATCCCTCATTACTATTTGATCTTGATGAAATTAAATTTGAAGAAATTATTGCCAGAATTAATGTTCATGATAGAAAATCAAAAGTTGTGCAACAGGATTATAGATTTGACATAGAGCTACTTTCTCAATACAAAGTCTCTTCTGATCCACAAAGTTCATTAGCTCAAAATTCTTGTCAAACAACACCTCTTGAACCACTCTTGACCAAAGTCAACTCTCAACCACTGATCTAGATAATTTATCAAATCACTGATTCCAGCTCTACTTCACACACATCACTTGGACCAATCCCATTACCTCCATTCCAAACCACTATTGACCATAATACAATGACAACAAAGATTTCACTAGATAATTCTAATTTATGGCAATTCTATCATTCCATACACTGGAAACCATCTATTTCTCAGATCCTATCCACCGGATCAAATCATTCGAAATATCAATGATGGTGTGCTCACAAGAGGACGAACATCAAACATATGCTTGTTTGGTGGTTTTTTATCCTTAACCCAACCTGTCAAGTACCAAGAGGACTTAAGAGATAATAGATGGGTAGAAGCCATGCAGGAAGAACTTCTTTAGTTCAAAAGACAACAAGTGTGTGAACTTGTTCCATTGCAAGAAGACATATGTCCAATTGGCACAAAATAGGTTTTTTTTTTTTTAAAAGTGATAAGAGAAGAGGCTTAGTTGTCAAAAACAAAGCTAGGCTTGTGATTCAAGAATATAGACAAGAAGAAGGTATAGATTATGATGGAACATTTGCCCAAGTGGCAAGGTTAGAAGCCATAAGTCTCTTCTTGGTCTTTGATGTCAACCATAACATCGAGGTGTATCAGATGGATATAAAGTGTGCTTTTATGTATGGAAAAGTACATGAAGAAGTCTATGTGTGTCAACATCCTGGATTTGAAGACACATTCCATCCAGATTATATCTATAAGCCTAGCTTGTTGCCACACCACAAGACAATCTACATTAGGAGGGTATCAATTCCTTGGAAATGCCTTGCTTTCTTGGCAAATAAAAAAACAAACAACAATCTCTAACTCTCTAGCAAAGGTAGGGTATATAGTTGCTTCAAGTTGCACAGCCCAACTGTTATAGCGTTAAAATCAATTGCTTGAATTTGTGTCAATGCTCTAAAGACACTATTGACATTGGACAATCAAGTAGCTGAAAACATGATCAAGAATCCTGAGCACATTAACATCCGTCATCACATTGTAAGAGACTATTACGAAAAGGGTTTACTTTGTATCCAACATCTCCCCACTGATGATCAACTAGCAGATGTACTTACAAAACCTTTAGATACATCTAATTTTGAAAACATATATGTAGAATTGGGATAATAAACATGGATTAAACAAAAGTTTTCAATCCTCTCAATAAAAACATTAATATGTAGTTCTAAAAATTTCAAAATTTTGTTTTTAATTATTAAAAAGATTGTTCAAATATCACCAAAAACAAAACTCTATTTGAAAAAACAAACCAATGTTTTAGTGGTTCAAAAGTCTGTTTGACCAAATTCAAAACCCCGTTTGCAAAAAGCAACCAGTATTTCCCAAAAAAAAAACCCTTTTAACCCAACAGAGGTTTTAAAACATCTATTTTCCTCCATCTGTTGTCCAACAATTGATTGTCGTTATTTCTTTGAATGTAAAGTCTAATGAACTTCCTTTTCTTGAAATCCTTAAAAATCTCGTAGAACTATCTGATTTTGACAAATTTAAATTTGAAGAAATTATTGCCAAAATTAAGGTTGATGCTAGAAAATTAAAAGTTGTGTAACAGGATTATAGATTTGACTTAGAGATACCTTCTTAATACAAAGTATTTTCTGATCCTCAATGTTCATTAACTCAAGATTCTTGTCAAACAACAACCACTGGAACCACTGTTGACCAAAGCCAACTGTCAACCACTAATTAGACAATTGATCAAAACACTAATTCTCAACCATTATTCATTATAATACAATGACAACAGAGGTTTCCCCTGATAATTCTAATTTATGCCATTCACCTCAGAATTCTGTCATTCCATACACTAGTAACCATCTATTTCTCAATTCCATCCACCGGATCAAATCATTGGAAATATCAATGAAGGTGTGCTCACAAGTGGACAAACATAAAACATATGCTTCTTTGCTGGTTTTCTATGATTATCATAAATTGTGAAGTACTGAGAGGACTCGAGAGATAATAGTTGGGTAGAAGCCATGCATGGAGAACTTATCAGGTTCAAAAGACAACAAGTGTGGAAATGTGTTCCATTTCCAGAAGACATATGTCCAATTGGGACAAAATGGGTTTTTTTTAAAAGTGATGAGAGAGGCATAGTTGTAAAAAAACAAAGCTAAGCTTGTAGTTCAAGGATATAGACAAGCCGAAGGTATATATTATGAGGGAACATTTGCCCAAGTGGCAAGGTTAGAAGCCATAAGTGATACAGGATTATCTACAACTGAATTGAAGATTATATGAGAATTTGAATAATATTTTATTCCTTTATTATCGAGTCTATTATTAGTGATCGTACCTGTTTGTTTATTTGGTTTAGTTATGTTTATCTTTTAGCTTCTAGTACAAATAAGGTTCTAGGGTTCATTGTTAGTTGGTTTTTTGGTTGATTAATATTTGAAGAGCATTGTTCTTGAATCCTTTTGGTTCTTTTTATCGTCATTGGTTACTAATCGTTCTTAAGCCATTTGATTGCACACGAAACTGTATTAGTTAGTATCAGAGCTATGGTTTATCAAATGGCTCGACGTGGAGATGAATACTTTCTTGCTCGTAGAGTCGCCGGCAAAGGCAACGACCTGATTGTTTTCTATTGACGTGCTTGTGGAGAAGATCGACACCCTACTCGTAGAATCGCAGACCGAGGCAGTGATGGAGTCTATCACGATCCACAAGATCTTGAAGAGATCAAACGACTTCGAAAACGAGTCCAAGATCTTGAAGAAATCAAATGGCTTTGTCAACAAGTCCGAGATCTTGAGTTACAACAGGAGAGGTGCGTTATGGAAACCGAATCGGGACCTACGTCCGGGACAATGTGAACGAGGAGGAGGAGAATCCGTTCAGCCGTTACCCACCCGGTTCTAGGAACCAATTTATCAAGAGTGTTTATCAGAAGATAAACCTAGATTCGATGAGGATGGGATAAAACCCGATGAAGAAGAATGTTCGATTGCATAGGAGTTTCTTAGCGGGATTACTACACTTGAAGAGGAGCCCATGAAAGACGGGTATGCGAATGTTTCTGTCATTAATTTTGATGAGTTCGTGATGGGTAAAAAGTTGATTGCGGGAAGTGAAACGGTGTTTAGTCGAGATGAATTGGTAGGCGGCTTTGAATCATCCCGGCTCTGGGAAAGTCCGCTCATATTGCCTAGATTTATAGAGGGAGTTGAATCCTAAAATATGGGATATTCGATGCGAATATTCAAATTGATGATATGAATTTCAAAGATTCTTTTTTCTATAATTAATAGGATTTGTGGAGATAATGATGATTTGCCAAAAAATAATGCAATAGCCACCATGCATTTTATTACACGTGTGCATGGAAATATTAATAACACTAAAAATGGGCTATCACTTGATTCTATGAAAACACGGTTCTTACGTACTCCTTTTCTCATCAATAAAACTTGTGAAAATCTTGATACATTTCATGGCTGCTTTATGAAAAATAACAAAGAGCTCCGTGGTGGGGTTGAGATATTTGGGCGGGAGAAGTCGACAGTGAACAAGAGACGGTCCAATGCCCCATTCAACCCAGGTGGTATAAGTCTAGAGGCAGGTGAGACGAAATGTGAAGTTGAACTATCTAAGCGGGTCAAATTTGTAGTAAACAAGACAATTCCTTTTGATCCAGGTGGCTTTAGTCCGAAGACGGGGAGTATGATCCAGGATTATATACAATTGAATTAAAGATTATATGAAGATTTGAATGATATCTTATTCCTTTATTATCGAGTCTATTATTAGTATTTGTATCAGTTTATTTATTTGGTTTAATCATGTTTATCTTTTAGCTTCTAGTATAAATAAGGTTCTAGGGTACATTGTTAGTTGGTTTTTTGGTTGATCAATATTTGAAGAACATTGTTCTTGAACCCTTTTGGTTCTTTTTATCGTCATTGGGTTACTAATCGTTCTTGAGCAATTTTAATTTGCACACGAAACTACATTAAAAGACTTTTCTTGGCGTTTGATGTCAAGCACAACATCAAGGTGTATCAGATGGATATAATGTGTACTTTTCTGGATGGAATAATCCATGAAAAAGTCTATGTGTTTTAACCACTTGGATTTAAAGACAGATTCTATCCAGATTATGTCTATAAGCTTAACAATGCTTTGTATCAACTAAAACAAGCATTGAGAGCCTCGTATGACACTCTATCCACTTTCTCTTATGTAATGAATTCAAAAGAGGTAAAATTGATAAAACTTTGTTTTTAAAATGGAAAGAGAAAGATTTGTTGATTGTTCAAATTTGTGTGGATGATATCATTTTGGGTCCACATACAACAAAATGTGTGATGTATCTGACAGTTGATGACAATTCAATATGAAACAATTATTGTTAAAGCTACAAGAGTATGGTAGGGGGAAGGTCCAGGATCCACTCCAAATTATAGCTTCCTTGTCTGGATCTGTAGTCAAAGAACGTCGTTAACCTTAACGTGAAAGTTGGTCTCCCGCGTTTGGACTCTAGTGTGAGAATCAGTCGATTGATCTCAAAGAGTTAAGCATAAAATGTAAAGAGTAGTTTTAGAGAGAGAGAGAGAGTAGAAAGAACATAGCCTGGTTACTGGGAAAAGCCTCCCGTTTATAGGCAAAGAGAGCTGCTCAGGGTAGCTACTCGCCAGCTTAGACCTTCCATATGTGGTAAGGCTTATCTCTACGGATGTTTCTTGTGTGGGGGACCTTGCCTCATTGGTAATGTTAAGTTTATGTGTGTCGATGTAACTTTAGGCACTTTTGAGCAAAGTCACATCACCTTGACTTTGCAGGTTTAAGATCCGATGTGTACTATTACATGAGCTTCCAACTTTTAGCTTCCAGCTTCCGGTTGGTGGTTTGACTTTTTTTTATAGTTTCAACTTTGATGAGTGGGTTCCTCCGGTACCCACGTCATCACCCCTAAGTCAAAAGTTTTATGTTGTAAATATAGGTGCTGATGACTCGAATACGTCGTTGTTTTTGGAGATTTAAGTAGTACGAGTGTGTGCCTAGGCTTTATGTATATTAGCATATGGCTCATATGAGAGGTTATAAATCCCTTTTTTTCTTAGCTTCTTGCTTTTAACGTATTTTTGTTTTGTTGGTTTTTATGAAAAACTATTCAAACAATATGTGGGGAAGCTAGAAGCTTATATTTTCTATCTAGTGGCTAGGGGCATACTGTAGGAAGCTTCTTAATTTTGTTGTTTACTAAAACGTTTTGTTTCCTTAGCTTTATTGTCCACCTTCCACTTTTCCACTTGCCTACGCAAGTTGTATCGGATAGCTAGGACTTGGCTAGTGGGACAACGCCGCTGGGGAGGTATGGTTACTAATAGGCTTCCAGCTGTGAGCGGTTTCATCTTAACCCTCCACCTGTCCGAAAATACTGGGATTTCAAATTTCAAATTTATGGTTATCTCTTTATAAACGTGCATTCTTCCCTCTTTTCTTTCTACCTTTCCTTTAGCAATTCCTCTTGAAATACTTTGGGTATTCAGGTGATCTCCCTTTTTCCGAGGATCCTATTTTTATAAATCGGTAAGTGTGTTTCTCTTTCGTTCCTTGTTTTCTTAATGACAAGTTCTAAGAATGACATTAAAGTGCAATTTTCTCGTCTCACACAAACTGTGGTTGATCCGTTTTATGTTGATCATGGCATTGATCCCTCGCTTAGGGCTGTTGCTCCCGGTGATCGGACTTCAAATAGATCTCCAGAGGGTTATGCCGTTTTTTATACTCGAATCCTTGATCAACCTAACTTGTGTTACCCACTTACAAAATTGTTCTTGGAGGTTTTGAAGTACTATTGTTATCTCTTGGTCAATTAGCCCCCGTTGGGATTGCTCATGTTATGCATTTTAAAATTTTGTGTCATGCACTTAGCTATGAGCCCTCTTTGGTCATGTTCCGTCGGTTTTTTTCATTTGGCTCACAATCGGGATTGGTTCATCACTAACAAAACTCCATGCAAAGCAGCTTTGATTGTTAGTACTGTTGGTCGTACGTATCCTTGGAAAGATAGGTTCTTTTTTATTTATGAGAATCCTCTCCCCTTTGTTGTTGCTCCTCGCAAGTTTGCTGATGGTTTGAATGAGAAAGAACCTGATGTTGCTGACCTAGAGCAGGGTTTGTTTTTGAAGCTTCGTGCTTCTCATTCGAAGCTTCGGGCTTATCCGGAGGAGCTTCTTGTTTTTTTAGGGACTAGTGCTGATTAGGATGACAAGGATTTTGAACCATCTTATGTTGTATATAGGAAGGGTGTGCCCCTTCATTGTGATTTTTGTGCTCTTGTTTAATGCTTCCTAGTGTATTAACCTTCTCCTTGTTTGCCTTTTTTTTACAGAAATGAGCGCCTTTGATTATATTTTGCTTGAGGATCCATCCGTTGTTGAACATGTTCATACTTCCAGTGATCATGTAACGACTCCTGTTCAATCGATCATGGAGGCTTCTATGGGGAAGAAGGTTGTCCTCCCTCTAAGGAGGTCCTCAAGGGGAGCTTCCTCTACAGGTGCTACATCTCAATCTTTTGGCCCTATTTCTATAGATAGTGGGGATGAGAATAATACGGATGTTATAGCCTCTGTGACAGGGTGAAGCTGGTGAAGATAGAGGTTGCCTAGGAAGCTATTGGTGATGAGGGGGTTCTTTTGTTGCCCCATCTACAGCTGAGATTTAGCTGTGTTGAAGAAGTCAAATGAGAACAAGCATACTATGGAGAAAGAGTTGCAGAAGAAGGTATCACAGGATATGGTGTTGGTGATTTAGAGAAGTGAAAAAGGAAGAAGGGAAAGGTTAGCTCGTTTAAGCCTGTGTCTGAGGCAGAGGAGGTTGTTGAAAAGAAGGTGGCCAATAAAGGTAAGAGCTTGATCGAGGGTGTGGCTTCGGCCAATGAACCTGTGTTGTTTGTGCGTAAGTGGCAAATTCTTCAAACTAATACTACTAGGGATGGAGTAGTGTGTCATGATTTCATAATGAATGTGGCTACCTCGGCCGGGAAGCAAGTGTTGAAGAAGGCTTCCGATGAAGATGTGGCACAAAGGATAATTAACCAGGTTGTTCGGTTGGTTACTTCACTTCTTGAAGGGATAGAGCATTGGGTTGCTTTCTGCCATGATTTTAATGATCTTAAGGTTTTTTTATACAAGGGAAGTAGAGTTTCAGGCCTCAAGAAAAGAATTGGCCGCTTCCTAGGCCAAGGAAACTAAGCTCATGGGTCAACTTTTTGCTTCTCGGGTTAAAGTGGACGAAGAGATAGGGAAGTTGGAAATTTATTCGCGCCAATTGTCTGAATTTAACGACAAACTTTCTAAGTAGAGATCGGAGTTTGGTATTGAGGAAAATAAGTTTAAGTCTAAGAAGGCTACCAATGAAGCGTATACAGAAGAGCTAACAGGTTGAGAAATTGAAGGATGAAAAGAAATGGTTCATTGGGATTCGTGTTAGGCATTTTATTACCTACGTTCTTCATAGCAAGGAATTTAATTCTCCTCTTGCTGGGATTTATCACAAGCCTATGGCTCATACGAGGCATACATGTTTAATTTTAGGTTTCAATGCTGCTGCTAGGGGAAAGCTATTGAGAACCTACCTGCTTTCAAGCCAGGCTCCTTACCGGACTTTGTGAGTGCTGTTAAAGAGATGGCGATGATGTCTTGTTTATGGCTTATCCCTGATGGTGGAGCAGCTTGTTTATGATCTTGAAGGTGTAGTGCCTGCAGGCCTAAACAAGAATCTATGCAAGTAGGTGTTTGTCATTGCCTCTACAAAAGGGCCTTGTTTGAGACGAGTGATGAGGAAGGAGATGATGTTGGGACTTCATCAAAAAAGCTGAAGATAATCTAGGGGCCCTGAGCCAGTTACTTTAATGTCCATTCCAATCGATGTTGCTGCATTGTCATTTTTCTAGTGTTGAGCCTGCTCTCCATGCTACGGAAGATGAAGACCCAGAAGGTTTGGATTGTTTGTATGATGGCCTTCCTGAACCATCCTTGGTTCCTCCTAATGACGTAGCACCCAACGTAGGTGTTAGGGGTGCAGACCCTTTATAAATGTTTTTATTTTCTGTTTCCAAGACTTTTGTGGTAGTTAAGTTTGTAAGTCCTTTGTGAAGACGTTGTCGTTGTTATGACCTTTAAGGGATTTTAGTTGTATTGACTATATTAATGAAATGGGGCTACCCTTTGGGGTGTAAAGCTCCCCTTATGTTTATATCTTTGTTCTTTCTTTTGAGCTTGTCAAGAATTTGTTATTTTGACAATTTTGGATTGGACTTGTTATATGAGACTTGTTTGGCTTTTGTTGAGGCGAGCTATAATTGGTTCCTTTAATTTGTGTGTTTGCCATGTCCTTTTTATTAAACTAGGGCAAGATGCTGCAAACATCTTGGATTAAGTATGTTAAAAAAGAGTCGATGCAATTACTTTATCCTATTGTTTTTCTAGTCCATAACTTATATTTTGTGTGGTATATTGCACATAAGCTTCTAGATTCTTGCTTTGTGCTTGTGGAGTGGATTTGATGTGAGATGCTCACCTTCTGTCATGGAGTTATGTTTTTGTATATTCAATCCGTGAAGTAGTATTGGCGTAGGCACTCAACCTTTATACATAAAGGTATAGCACGTTGTTGTTGTTGAGCGTTGTGGCCTAGGAGCTCATCCCTTTTTCATGGGTAGATATAGCGTGGGATGACATGGAGCTTAGTTTAGAGGAGCTCACCCAATGGAAAGGATAACAAAAAATGCGTTTAACAAAAGTGCTACAATTATTTCTCTAAAAGTACAAGCTCGTTCGAGTTACATTGTTAATCGCCTAAACTATGAACTTCTTCAGGTGTTTCCATTCCAATGCCATTAGAGCTTCTGACTGCCTGGGGTCTCAAGCTTGTAGGACCCTCCTTGGTGGGCCTCGCCTATCACGTATGGACTTTCTCACTTGGGGCCCATTTTTCCTTGATTCTCTTGCTTGCTTACTTCATTGTTTCGGAGTACCATATCACCTGGTCTAAAGGTCTCTTTATGAACTCGTGCATTGTTGTATCCTTTGAGTTTTTGCTTGTATTTGGCTTCCCTGATCAAGGGAACTTCTCGAGCTTCTTCTAGCAAGTCTAGATTGAGAAGGATCAAAGAATCATTTGTTGACTTATCTTTCCTTGCACTTCTTGTTGTTTGTACTCCTATATCAGCTGGGATTACGGCTTCTGAAACCATAGACGAGGCTATATGGGGTTCTTTGATGGCTTGTTTTTTCTAAGGTTCCTATGGCCCAAAGTACAATAGGGAGCACCTCAACCCAGTTCTTGCTATACCTTCCCAGTCTTGTCTTTAGCCCTTCGACTGTGCTTTGGTTCATTCTTTCAACTTGTCCATTTGACTAAGGGTAGAAGACGAAGCTAAAGATCTACTTGATGCCTAACTCATTGCACCAAGTGCTGAAAGGTTTCTCTAAAAACTGCTTGCCATTGTCGGTTACTATCTCCCAGGTAGCCCAAATCGACATACCAGGTTTTCCCACATGAAGTTGATCACATTCTTGCCCGTTATCTTTGCTAGTGGTTTGACTTATGGCCATTTATTTAAATAATCGACAGCTACCAGTAAGACTTGATGTGGCAGGTTGCCATAGGGAAGGGACCAACAATGTCCATCCCCCATTTGTGGAATGGCCAAGTTGCGAAGACTGGAACAAGGTCATGCTTCGGGTTCGTCTTGACAGGAGCATAGAGTTGGAAAGCTTCACACTTGTCTATGACCTCAGCTGTATCTTTGTGTATCGAAAGCTAGTAGTACCCCATGTTCATTAGTTTTGATACAACCGTTCTTACCCCAGCATGTGTTCCACATATTCCTACATGCCCTTCTTTGATTAAGTAGTTGCTTTGTTCGGGACCAACACATCGGAGCAGCTTTCCTATACAGGTTGTCGTCTTCTATCATGTAGTTCTTGGCCTTTGCCTTTAGCCTGATAGCTTCCTCTTCTGTAGAAGGTAGCTTCCCTACTTTCAGGAAATTATATATGGTTGTCATCATGTTTCATCATTTTCGATTATGAAGTCCTGACTTCTCTTTCTTCGATGGAATTTTCTTTGTGAACTTCGACCAACACCTTCTTCGTGAGGCGTGATAAGGTAAGGGAAGCTAGCTTGCTAAGGGCATCCGTTTGTTTTTTTGGTTCTGGATACTTGGCTCAAAGAGCATGACTGGAAGCCATTCATGAGTTCCTGCACCTTTGCTCTGTATTTTATCATTGAAGGTTCCTTTAAAAAGTAGTTAACTTCCACTAAGTTTGCTATGAGTCTTGAATCTTGAAGACATGCAATTCTTTTACTTTCATGGCCATTGCTAGTCTTAGTCCAGCTAACAAAGCTTCATACTCGGGTTCATTATTCGTACAAGGAAAGTAGAGATAGAGAGCATAAGTATATTCGGTTCCATAGGGGTCTGTGATAATGAGACCAGCTCTGGAACCTTCTATACTGGAAGCTCCTTCTGTGAACAACGTCCACCTTCCTAGTATCATTGTTGGGCAATCTTCCACTTCTACCTCATTGACTTATGAGGTCCCCGATATTTGTGATAAGAAGTCAGCTAGGACCTGACCTTTGTATACCTTTCCTGAATCTTGAGGCTTCTCGAGGAGAGTTCTTAGCAGATGGTAGTAATGAGGTTGGAAGTATCTTCGTAATCTTTTGGTTGTGTGTACCAATGCTTGGACTAGTTACTCGATTGGAGAGTAGATAATCTCGGCTGCTTTCAATGCCTTGCTTACAAAGTATACTAGGTTTTGGTCCCTTCCTCGTTCCACTATCAGCACAAAGCTTATAGCTTCTTGACCTGTGGACAAGTAGACCGTTATTGTTTCTTCCTTTCTTGGTACCACCATGTTAGGAGAGAAGCTATGAGTTCTTTTAACGCATTAAAAGTAGTTTCTGCCTCATCTGTCCACTTGATGTCTTTTTTGTCCACACAGTTTTCCATCATCTTGAAGAACGGTAATGATCTTTCAGTTGACTTGGGGAGGAAATACTTTAAGGCGGCTATCGTCCCATTGAGGCTTTCTACTTTTTTCCTAGTCTTTGGGGACTTCATAACCAGGAGTACACGAACCTTGTCCTGGTTAGTCTTAATGCTTTGTTCTCCACTATGTGACCAAGGAACTTGCCTTCCTCGAAACTGAATGAGCACTTGATTGGGTTCAATTTCATGCTAATTGCCTTAAGATTTTCAAACGTTTCCTTGATGTCTTGGAGCATATCTTCCTCGCTGTGACTTTTGATCACAAGGATGTCGACATACGCTTCCATATTCCTCCCGATCTGATTGGAGAAGGCTTTACCCATGAGTTTGTTGGTGCATATCCTGTGACAACAGCATAATAGTTTAATTATTTAGTATCGGGATATTTTGTATTGGGCTTAGCATAATTGGTTAGTGAGTTTATTATTGTAATGGGCTTGGAGAATGGCCTAACCCAGTTAGAAGCCCAATTCACAGACATGTGGTATATAAATATGTTTTGTGGTTAGGGTTAGGAGTTCTTCAGTTAGTTCTAGAGAGAAAACGTAGAGGTTAGAGAGAGAAACAAATTTGTGTGAGTGGCAAGATCATAGAGATAGGCTGTGAGGTTGTGTGAGTCTTGAGTTGATTGTAAAACTTCAAGTTTGAATAATCAATAGAAGACTGTCTTAATATAATTCTTTTTCTACTGTTTTCTATTATAATCTGCTCTAGAGGATTCCGCACTCTCGGTTAGATAGACAATTCTATGAAAGATCCATAGGATTATGGGACCTACAATTAGTATAGCATTAGGCTCTTGATTTGCTCAGTTCATAATTATTTGGAGGTGTAGAAGGGTGGTTCGAAATTTTGGTGACTGTTCTTGGGTTTCGAAATTTTTAGGGTTTTGGAGCTGAGTTTTGGTTTGAAAAAAGGCTAATTTTGGTGTCCTGCGTATTTAATTATGTTGTGTTTAGTGTTTTTGGTTGCAGGAAAGTTGAACATTTTGAAGGAAAACATGAAGATTTGAAGATTTGTTTTCGTGTCTTCGATTTATTCATCTAAATGTTCATAAAATTGATGATATTTTGCTTCTGTGATTTGCAGGAAAGTGTTAAGAAGAATTGGAGATATTGGATAAAATCTTTCCAAATTTTGAAAGATTCGTTTTCCAACATTACCAACGTAATTACTGACTGACTTGCTGAACAAGTTGCTGCGTTTTTGTCATTTACGCAGTTTGGACCTGCGTATTTGACTAACCCGCGTAATTCAATCGAAAGGAGAGTTTTGTGACACTGATAATTGCCTTCTGTGACATTATAACAATGATCTACGACATTATGACGATGATCTGCTAGTCGTCGTAATACAGAACTAATCAGCCTGCGTAATTAACCTGTGTAATTAAACCTTAGCATAATTGACCTGCCGGCGTATTTAATCAACCTAATTGATTTGGTTTAGTGTAATTATCCACTAGTGTATTTGATTTGCTTGTGTAATTGTCGGAATATTTAAAAGGTGGAGTAATTAAAAATTCTGTAATTAAAAGGTGGAGTAATTAAAATCTGGAGTAAATAGCTACGTATGGAGTAATTAACGTTTTCATGAACAGAAAATTATCCGTAAATGAACTTTGGAAACAGACTGCATAGTTTAAACCGCCTTATTTCTAGGCTTTGGACATTATATATCATTGGATTCGTACTCTCGAGTCGAATCTAACAGTATAATTTGGTTAAAATAGTTTTGTTGGTGCATATTATGTCTGTCACTGTGCGAATTGGCTAAATAGAGCGTGTGTTGAATATTGTATAGATTAGATATCAACACATGACTTAAGTGCGGACGAGAAAGGTGTTTAAAAGTCACTTCATATGAAGTAGGCCACTCTGAACCAAGGTAGTTACTTTGTACGAAGGTAACACGGTCAGTTCGTACGAAGTTAACTAGTGTCACTTCGTACGAAGTTAGCTTAGTTCGTACGAAGTTAAATGTCTTAGTTCGCACGAGGGTAGACTTTCGGTATGAATGAATGATTAAACTTCTGCTTGTAAAGGTGCATACTCTTTCGGTATGAATGTATCATTAGACTTCCGCTTCTACTCTATTCTTAGTGACATTCTACTAAATTAGTTCTTTTCTACTCAAACTTCTGTCTAAACCCGCCGGTTCCGGGACTATCAAGTACGGGGAGACTGTTGATGCATATGTCTGTCGCCTACATCATCGAGTCGTATAGAGTCTGAAATAGGATTGTACATGTTAGATTTGATTTTGTATGTATTACTACCTTCGTACGAAGGTAAGACATGTCACTTCGTACAAAGGTGATTGATTAACTTTGTATGAAGGTAATCAGCCAAGTTCGTACGAAATAGGATTGTACATGTTAGACATGATTTTATATGTATTACTGCCTTCGTATGAAGGTAAGACAAGTCACTTCGTAAGAAGGTGATTAATTAACTTCAGAATGTGAATTTGGACCGAGTTGAACACATTTTCAAGTTTGTTGAAATTGAAATGTCTAAAAGTGAAGAGTTTACAAGCGATCAAAGTTTTGCAAATTTAAACAAGATAGGTCGTATTATACCAAACCAAGAAATTTCTATGTGAGTCCCAAATCAGATTCGGATCACAATGGTTGATTGTTATCACCCAAACAACTAAAGATTAGTTGCTTGAATGTGTAAAAGTTAAGAAAAAAAACCAAAAGATGAAGATTCTTGTATGGATCAAACAAAAAGTGTTGTATATGGAATCCCAAAAGATATAATCACTAAAAGCACCGGGATGTTCAGATTTAGCACAAGAACAATAATCACAATAGAAGAGAAATCACCAAAACTTGTCAAAGAACCTTAGACTAGGGTTTCATTGATCAGCATATATATACACCCTGACTAACCAGCGTATTTATTAAATACGCTGGGACTTTAAATACGCCGCTACAGGTAAAATTACCAAAAAATTACACTTTTAGCCCTTCTAGTTTTACTAACTATTACAATCAAGCTACAAACTATTAAACTCAACTATAAACGGTCTCAAAACGTCCTAACAATATCCCCCTAGACCGTTGCATACTTGAGAGTCTTCATTCTTCATTCTGAGCTTCATGGCTTGCGGCAGCATCTTGATCATTCTTGGTGGTGCAGATTGGTTAAGTGTAGCTTCACTGATTATTGGTTGGACCTTCATAGTGACTTCATATGTGGATTAAGTCGAAGTGGTGGAATAACTTGAACATCTGAATTAGAGGATGGATCATTGAGTTGTGGAATGGATGATTGCACCTCAGCAGCTTTCTTTTTGTAGATTCATATTTTTCTTTTTGTGTGTCGATTCTGAGCATGATCTCCATCATTTCTATCTATCGTGCCCTTGCTTGCTCGACAGCTCTCTGAAACAGCATCCCTTCCTCTAGTTATTCATTTCCTTCGCCAACATGTATCTTGTTTCCATAAAGAATGTTCAGATCAGAAAGACAGAACATGAATACATCCATCAGATCCAGAATGCGGATATCTTCGTTAGAGTTGGATCTGATAACTGCTTCACCAGTTTTACCGTCATAGAACTATTTCATAAAGTTGGTGAGGGTCACAGGTTATTCTGGAGGAGGTTTCACCCTTGTCACCACTTTTGCTGGATTGATTACCCACGTTACTCTGCCTTTTCCTGTAATTGGGTCTTTGGTGGTTTTTGATACTCGTCTTCTCAGGTGCTTGGGTTTAAAAGCTGTGAATCCACGCACGCATTCTCGTAGGAAGAGTCTTTCGAAATCTGCTCCAATGCTGTTATTCGTAGGATTTATCATTTCAAGTTTTCCCAATTCACGAACGTCCAAAGGTGGCAGACTTTGCATGTCAGGGCCCGTTTGGAGGTGTTGGATTACACAGCCCCTTTGCTTTACTATGAAAATCGCTTTCAGATTATAGTACTTCCACCCAATGATTTTGTCAGTAACTTCAGTTTTCTCAACGGTGACCACTTGGTAGAAGTCAGACAGCTTTTCTTTCTCCTTTTTGAACTACTCAGGGTGTTGAGGAGCCACTTCCTCACCTCCATCAGTTTCATACCCATGTAGCCGTCCAAAATATCTTCCTTACTCAGCCTCATTGTATCTCTGGAATTATCTCCGAGACTTAGCACTTTTCGAACTCTTTCTTCTGTCATATTCACTTGCTTTCTTTCGAACCGTTGTGTGACAGTTTTCATTCCTTTTATCGTGTTAACTTTTGCGGTTCTCCAGAACTCTTCTATGTGTATCAATAGATTATCGGATTCGCTTGAACAACATTGCTTATCTTGCTTCTTGATAGCCAATCCATCACGTCCTCCAAATCTTCTTCTAGCGAAACTAGTGTGTTTGGTTGATTATGCATCTTTTTCCATCCCATCCTATTTGTTTTGCCATTTCTGAAACACGGAAACCAGCTAAGTGAGATGTGGGTTCCGAAACGTAACTGTTAAGTTAGATTTATATTTACAAAAATACCGAAAATTAAATTAAATTATAATAAAAAATTACACTATTAAAAGCGTAGATAAGTCATTAAATATTTACGCCGGCAACTTTTAGATCGCTGATACATATACATATCCTATTCAATTGTTCCGGTTATATTGGGTTATTTATGCTGACTATGGGTGGCGTAATTAAATACGCCGCCTCTTTCAGAAACTTGAAGTAATCTTCAATTCTAAGAATCCAAACCAAATACGCTCGAAAATTTTAAACTTTCTCGAAAAACGTACCCTCCCTTTTTTAAACTAAAAATTTGTGCAAAAATTTAAAAAATGTTTAAGAAAATCATAATTTTGCAATTTGGACACCGAAATTCATTTTTCGAACTGAGGGACCTCCTTTGTCACAACATCCTTGCGTTTGAAACCCCATGACATTCCTGCAAAAGATCATACTGGCAACACTTATCAGTGTGTTATTTTAAAAAAAATTGAATAATCAAGGCACAAGAAAAACTGTCAGTATGTTTGTCCTCTTAAATCCATGCATCCTTCTTTCAACATGCTTTCGGTGAGCTTTTTATCATGTTCTGGTAATATTGACAAAAATTGCAATGACGCCCACTTAAGCTAGAAAGTTTGAATATTGCGCTCGTGAGTCCCACATCAGGACATACCCCCGCGATCAAGGTATGCACAAAGATTCCTCATAGCGGGTGAGTATATTGACTTAATTCATTTTTGAAATTTCAATGATAGACAATTGGTGATTAGGTCAGTACTTTCATACAGCAAAGAGACCAAAGTCTAACGAGGGCTATGACGGATACCTTAGATGGTACGATTAAAGCAAATGAATGATTCTTGCAAGAGTCTTCATTTGTGTGGGGGTTTTGGCCGCATTGGTTGTTTTTGAAAAGATATCAAAATTGTGTCTAGGTCAGCATATATCTTGATGCAGCAGAAGAGCAACTATGATATCCCCGAAGGATTAGTCAATATAAAGACCCGGAATCTCGGACTTTGGCAATTTATCAACGCAAGATTTAAGACCATTAAGCCATATGCCGCAACGTGTTACCCGCAAGTTGCACAACATTGTGGGTATCCATAATTCTTGTGTAAGTATTAACTTTTGTCGCCTACTCGCAGTTTACTTGATGGTATTTCTGAATCTACTGACACATTGTTGCTTGACACCTCGATTGATTTTCCTTGTTAAATCTTGATTTTCCACTCTTTTTCTGTTTTAAGAACAAAGTGTCAGTAGTTTTCTATCATTTCTTAAGCAGGTGTCAATTGAAAGATCAAATCGCAAAAATATGCTTATTTTCTAGAAATCTTCCCCCCTAAAATTATTTTCGAAAGACCAGTGCTTGAATATGAAATTTTAATGTTGCAGAAAATCTTTTCGTTGGGCATAGTATTGAGACGTATTTATTATGAAAATGTTTTTTTTTCTTTTTTTTTGCAGTTGATTCTATTATACAACAACAAACAAGAAATATATATACAACTTAGTTAGTTTTCAGAACCCAAACTTGCTTAGTTTTCAATTTATCATGATCTTCTTTGATAATTTCATCTTTCCTTCTCCAAAAACAATTAGTTTTAACAACGTTTTTGACTGACTTCTTAAAACTATCGAATTGTTCTGTCATCTTTCTAGCAAAATATTGATATGGTTTAGAACATTTCTTGTTTTTGCAATGTTTCGTTGTGTGTCCTAAATGACCGCAACGAAAACATTAAATGCAACGTGTTTTTTTCCTTTTAGAGGTTGATGCGTTCGAAGATGATGTATGTGATGAGAGTCTTGAACTGCATGATATGTTGTTCGATGATGCAGTGGAGCTTGAACTTGAAATTTTCTTCATTCTCTTGTCAAGACGACTCTCATCTTCTGTGCAATTTTCATCGTCCTCATTGTCTGTTGAAGCATCTGGTCCTTGATCTTCACTAGAAGTATCTGATCTTTGATCTACACTTGAGCTTCCTTTGCTACTTTCCGAAGTTGTTGTGCTTGAGTCTTCAATGCTACTTTCTTCGTTTGATTCCTTGCTAGACTCTGACATACCTGTATGAGATGGAACAAATTCTGGAATTTCCTCAGTGAGGAACTTTTCGAATCTGTTTTGTTTCAACTCTGGAACAAATATAGGAGGTTTATGCACATCATTTTTATCACAAAAAGCAGTTTGTAAATCAAAGCATTCAACCACTACATTCTCATTGTCACGGATTAAAGATTTAGGCTTAGGCCACGTATAGTCATCCTGAATAGATAGATAATCGTTACATTCATCCCGAATAGAAGTCTTGTTTGTTTTATCACTGTTCCAGGCAAACCAGTTAATATTAGTATAACTGTTGCCTGAATACCCTATCCCTATTTTTGTACCCCCACATTCCTCATTGCACACACCCTCATCACGCTGAATTGCATCTGCGTTGCTTTCAGAAACGTTAGTAGTTTTGTCATTTTCACAATCGAAACTTTGAGAAATTAAGTCATTTTTTCGATTAAATTGTTTTCTGGATGAGGAGTTGCATGGGTACATAGTTTTTGCTGTGAGGTGGGGGAAATATTTTTCTTTCATTTCCGAGCTTATCTTTGTACCCAATGCCATCTTTCACATATGTCGGTCGTTGGCAGTTTTTAATATCAACCAGTGCATTTTTGCTTACATTCCATTTTTCGATGGTGATTTGCAATTTTGTGTTTTCAACTTCAGTTTCTCAAGTTTTTCAGTTAAATCATTTATAATGAAATCTTTTCTGAAAACAAATTCTTTTAAAGTTTGCATTTCAGCTAAAGTTGAGTTCAAGTTTCTCTGATATGCAGCTTCATTCTGTTTTAGTTCTTTGATAAATTGCAAAACTCTATCTTTTTCTTTAATTAGGTCACGATTAAGGGATTTATAGTAAGCCACGACGTTAACACACGGTTGTGAGCACAATTTCACTTTGAATTCGTAGGGTATGCTATTTACCAAGTCTTTTTCTTCTTTCTCTTGGAGGACTCGACTTTCATTGCTGCTGCAAGAGCTTGATCTATTTCCTTCATGACACTGCTACTAGCTTCCTCCTTCATAGCTTGAGCATCACCGACCATAGTAGTCTTTTCGATAGACCGTGGAGCCTTTGTAGATCTTGCGGAAGCATTGAAGTAAGATGCACTAGTACTTTGAGAGCTTAAACCATCGGAGGTTAATGGGGCAAGGAATGCCATGTTCTTGGGAGCAGCAGCAGCAGTGGATTGGACGGATTTTTGAGAGTATCCTGCTTGATTCATCTCTCTCTTGAGCACGTCCATTTCAGAGGCCTTTAGAGTGTTGATCAAATCCGAAAGAGTGACTGGAGTTGTACTGGTCAAGAAAGTTCTTTTGAACATCATACACTATAAGCTCCACTCTTTTGGAAGAGAGTCCAAAAGCTTCTTGATTGAGGCATAGTTGGTGACGGGATTACCAACTTTCTTCATTTTTGTCAGCATGTTTAGAAAGCGGTTGATGTGATCTGACAGACTTTCTCCGCGAATACTTCTAAACATGTCATATTCTTTCTGAACAAGATCTTGTGTTCCAGTGTTGGTTTCAAGTTCAACTTGTGCAACACGGGTTAACTGATTTAGAAACGTTTTGATTCGGTTTTAAGTTCAAACTGTTAACAACAAGATAATTACTCAGGTTAACTGGAACTTGGCACAAATACGCTTCTAATTATGCTGATATGTGTTATGAGGCTTAATTACGCCGTTAATTAGGCTTGTCAATCAGTTCTAAGTCCGATAAGTCAAATGTGCTCAAGAATTCATTTTCGCTGGTTTGAGTGTCAAGTCTCTTGGACCGGCGACAAAAACAATTACGCTGACAGATCAGACACACACATACTTGGCTAAAACCACCAAGCACCGTGATAAAATCGTAAAAGATTTATACCACTGACCCCGAAGTCTCCTTCGGATAAATACGCTGACTCTCCTAATTATGCTGGCTTTAAATCTGGTGTAAATATAATTACACTGCCTTCAAGATTAATTACCCTGCCTTCAAGATTAATTACTCTGCCTTCAAGATTATCTGAACTGCCTTCAAGATTAATTACTCTGCCTTCAAGATTATCTACACTGCCTTCAAGTTAATTACTCTGCCTTCAGAATAAATACTCTGCCTTCAAATTAAATACTCTGCCTTCAAACTTAAATACTCCATCTTCAAAATTAAATACTCTATCTTCAAACTTAAATACTCTGCCTTCAAACTAATCTAAATACTATGCCTTCAAATTAAATACTCAGCCTTCAAATTAAATACCCCACCTTCAAATTAAATACCCCGCCTTCAAATTAAATCTGCCTTCAAACATAAATACTCCGCCTTCAAATTAAATACTCTACCTTCAAACTTAAATACCCCGCCTTCAAATTTAAATACTCTGCCTTAAAAAAAATATGCTGCCTTCAAATTAAATATGCTGCCTTCAAATTTAAATACCCTACCTTCAAATTAAATACTCTGCCTTCAAATTAAATACGCTACCTTCAAATTTAAATACGCTACCTTCAAATTAAATACTCTGCCTTCAAATTAAATACGCTGCCTTCAAACTTAAATACTCTGCATTCAAACTTAAATATGCCAAGCAGGGTTTAAGCACAAACAAAAACCCTCTAATCACCCAAAAATGACTCAAAACCATGTTTCTTTGTACCAAAATGCCCCAAATGTTTACCAAAACACTGATTAACAACAACCCAATTATTAAACACACCAGATCAAGCCATTTTATGTCTAAAAATTTGGAAAACGTAGAAACTTTAAAACTTTTGAAAAACCTTCAAAACTTGAAGAATCTTAACAAAAACTCAAACAATAAAGAGCACAAAGGCTCTGATACCAAATTGTGAGTGCCAAATCAGATTCGATCACAGTGGTTGATTGTTATCACCCAAACAACTAAAAATTAGTTGCTTTAATGTGTAAAAGTTAAGAAAAAAACCAAAAGATGAAGATTCTTGTATGGATCAAACAACAAGTGTTGTATATGGAATCCCAAAAGATATAATCACTAAAAGCACCTGGATGTTCGGATAGCACAAGAACAATAATCACAACACAAGAGAAATCACCAAAACTTGTCAAAGAACCTTAGACTAGGGTTCCATTGATCAGCATATATATACACCCTGACTAACCAGCGTAATTATTAAATACGCTGGGACTTTAAATACGCCGCTACAGGTACAATTACCAAAAAATACACTTTTAGCACTTCTAGTTTTACTAACTATTACAATCAAGCTACAAACTATTAAACTCAAGTATCAACGGTATCAAAACGTCCTAACAATCTACCCTAACTATCAATAGAAAAATTATTACAGGGGAAGAAATGGTTCGGGATATAATAAGAAAAATAAAGTCGTTTTCAAGAAAGCAATGTTTATAAATCAAGAAAGCAATGTTTAAAAATCATACATGGGTGACGAAAAATAAAGTTGTTTTTGAAAAGGTTGAGAAATTTGTTTCAACCAAAAAGTTATAGAAGGTTGAGCAGAAGAGAGGAAAAAAGGATTAAATTTGTTTCAACCAAAAAGTTATAGAAGGTTGATAATGCACCCAAGATCGGAAAGACTTGAGTGTCACTATTCAAATAATCAATTTGTTTGATCGTGCAGGGGATTCTGAGTTACAATTGAATCATCAATAGTGAAGTCCCTTAGCACATGATGAGGAGTTTGGCCGAATTAATATGAAAAACTTTTAGAAATGACCATGATGGGTTTATTAAAATGTTTATTGTTTTGAAAAAGATTGAAAATTTCACAGAATCCTCAATGTTGAATAGACAAATCAGTTGGTAAAAAAAATTCAGAAATGTTTTAAAATCAATGACAATGCTTTTGTCATCATGAGGGGCAAAAGATAATCTGAAATGTGAAGCAGATATGGATGGCGATGTGAAGTTGACAGTAAGTCCCGAAAACCGGATCTTACGACATCACACTTAGCTTGAAAGGTGGCGGAATCACACAAACAAGCTAAGAATCAAATGAAAGAAATAAGATGAAAATGAAAAGGTTCAACTTGCATATGAATCAAGAATTTTTCTAATACAAGTGAAAATTAATCAAGGTAGCTCCCAAACCCTAACACATCATTATCTATATACTAGAGGTTTGTGCTCCATAACCCATAAACTCCTTAGGCCCAAGGGCTTCCCCATCCCCAAGACAATATAATGTCCCATTTCCTAAAAGTTACTAATGCATAAACCTATTAGTACCTTACAATATCCCCCAAGGTTTACTACATTATTGTTAACCTTACGCTTTAGGATTTCCAATCTTTGAAGCCTTGAACTGTGGATTAATCATGTGCAAATAGTTAGTTCTGAATCACTATTGCTAACGCACTTGTCGAAGATTTTGCACATTCTTCATATTTATCACTTGCTTGTATTTGGTGTGCGCCTAGCATTAAGATGTCCTCCTCGTGAAAACTAATTAGATCCAAAGTATCAGCCAATCGGAATGCCTTCTCTTTTGTAACAATAACTGCCTCAGCCATTCTCGGATCATAAGCCCAGTAATAGAGGTTCTTTAGCACACCCTTTGGGAATTTTGGAGCAGCCAAAATGACCTTATCTTTGCCAAATAACGTTCTAAAGATGTTTATGGGTATGAGGATCTCGAATACTGGGGCTCTTCTTAGGATATTACTCAACGGTCTTCATAGTTGGCAAGTTGTGAGATACTTCATGTTCAAGTTTTGAATGAAATGCCCATCCCAGATTGCGTTGATTTGGATCTGTGTTAGAATAATGAGCCCTCAATAGATTTTTCAGATCAATCTTCGTCCATGACTCAAATTGTGTCGGCTTGGAGTAGTATTCTTTGTGGCCGCTCTCCCTCGTGATTATCCATAGATTTCTGTCATGATCGTATCTCCAAAACTTTACCCTTGACTTGTTTCCGACCTTGTCGTAATGGCTTGATCCTAGCTCCATGACATAACGATGCGATACTTTCGATGGATCTTTTGGTTGGAAGTTTTCATCGAGGGGATTTACATCTTGATTCTTCATGACAAGTTATTTCTTGTTTTACTGGATTCTTTTTCTAAGGCCACTTTCTTTTCTTTGATTTTTCAACTGTTAGATAGGCATTCAATTCTTCTTCATGTTCTACATCGGTTGCAGTCTTTTCCCTTTCGGTGCGCTCATGATGTGCAACACTCTGAGGATCACCATTCTTATCTTCAAATTCGCCACCAAATTTCTTCTACAGCTTAGCTTTCATTTTGTAGATCTCTCTCATTAGAAAGCTCACATCACCCTGAAGTTGCTCAATAGCTTGATCTCTGATTGTTATTTGATTTTGTAAGGATGCTATCTGAGCGTTTTTCAATTCGTTCGCTTGTTCCAGCAACACCACTCTTCGTTGTAGCTTGCCAACATCCACCAGTTCATCGTCATCACTATCAGACTACTCAATAAATTTCATCTTTTTAGCAGCCATTCTCATTGCAACCTCTTCATATTCGGACAAACCACCACCAGAACTGCCTGCTTCACCGTGAACTCCACTTGAACTTTCTGGCTGTGTACTAGTGGCGAAGAGGTCAGAAAGGCTTGTATCTTTATCAGTAGAAATGAAATCAGTGGCGTCCTGTGTGATTGGATCAGGAAAAGGACGTGGGCTTGAAGACTTGGGGCTATCAGGGGCTTCAGCTGCTAATTTTTTCTCTAGTTCAGCTTCTACAGGCCGCACTTCTTTGGAAGTAACGATGCCAGGAGGAAGAATTCCAGAATCACCCTTAAGTGATGCAAGTAGTGCTTCAAGGTTCTTAGTAGAAATTAGATTAATCTCTATAACTATTTCCTCCACTAACAATCTGAATGTCGTGTTCTTCAGCTAATGCATTAACAGGTTTTGGTGCAGATACAACTTCTTTAAACTTTACATGTTTTACCATCTCATATCTTCCAACAAACTTTACCTTTGTAGTATCACTCTATTTGCAGGCCGCCTCAAAACAGCTCAGTCCTAGCAGCTTCAGATTTAGAGGGTTTGTGCCCTTTTTTAACTTTGGATATTTCTTATCAATGATCATTTGCACGAACCTGGATATAACAAAAATACCTTCTTCTTTGTGCTTTCTAACATACTCTTCATGTTTTCGAAGATGAAAGCTGAAATGTTGTAGTCCCAGTCATTTACAAATGCAACGAGTACCGCTGTTTGTGTCTGATTCAGCTGATCCTAGCCACCTTTATTCTCGAAAATAAACTGTAAGAAAATGTGAGCGAGACATCTCCAGTAAGGTGGGAATAGTTTCTTCAATACTGTCGGATATGCTCCTTCATAGCCATGCGACATAATGCTTCATCACACTGTCTCTATCAAATGCTGTTGGATGACATTCGTTATCTCCAAACTACAAGGCTTCTTGTACATCTGCTTCCAAAACCTTGATCGCTCTTTCACCAATCTTTGATTGAATGTAAGCACCACCTCCTTTGACTTTAGCATTAGTTCAGAAGTACTAATCATGTCTTCATAATTGACTGGATTTGTCGTAAAGCATGGGTAAGTCGGCAGTTGCTCAGTCCATCTATCAAGGAGTCGAATCTTTCATGATATTCTGGCGGAGGCTCAGATAAAAAGCTTGATTGTGAAAGGCTTCAACATCCAGCTTGCGTTTCTCCATTATTTTATGTTCCATTTTTTGCACTTGAACAAAGATGTCACATTTATTGCAAAATTAAATTTAAATAACCCTCTTGACCGTTTGACATATCAACTTAGTCAATAAGTTAATAGTTAAAGTGAAAGAGGTCAGAGGTTCAAAACAAATTGAACCAAAAGGTTCAAGGACTCACACCAGATTGAACTGATCAGATAAACTCGAATGAGTCAGGTCAAGACATCTCGGGTGACAAGGGTTCAACTTAATGACCCCTTGTTATCCAAGATACATAAGGTCCATATTAGTTCATCGAGATACATCCGAGATGCAAGAGTTCTACCTATGAGTCCGAGATGATCAGATGTTCGAAATAACTTGAGACGACCCAAGATGGGCTTATAATGACTCAAAATAAGGTCAGGTCCATCTCGGAATAGTAGTTCGAGATAGTTGGGTCTGGTCCATCTCAAAACAGTATTGAGAAACAAAGTGGGTCCATTCGAGATGAGTGGGCCCAATCGAAAAAATATTTTTCAACAAATATTTTGATCTTTTCGGGCCCCACATTTTTACCAGTCTGAATAGTAACACCTTTTGTCAAAATCCGCGATCCAACCAACCAAGCAACCATCTTATTACAAAAAAAGAAAAATAATTGAAGAGATAAAGGGAAAGTTGCCATGGGATCAAACCAATTTAAACCAACTAAAGAACATATTTCGGCATGAGCTTGGTCAAACGAGACCGTGCGATTGCCGATATATTTGTCCATCTAAACTTATCACATCAATCTTCAACTTTCAACCTTGCGACTTTATCAAGTGAGTATGTAATAACATCTGTGTGTCCCGTATCAAGGCATACCCCCGTGGTCAAGGTAAGCACAACAGTTCATCGTAAGAATTGAATATACGAGATAATCCTTTCTTCTTACAACATCCGACTTGTTAGTGAGCAGATCAGTACAATATACTGCAAAGAGACCAAACTATATCAGACGAGGGTTAGGAAAAATACCTTATATGGTATGTTTGACCTTATCAAGCACATGGGATTTTCTCGTGATGAGATTTCCCTTTTTTTTTGGCCCTTCTATTTTGGCTCTTTTAGGATATCCTGACTGTACCTAGGTCTGCATATATCCAGATGCAACAGAAGGGTAGTCCTGATATCCCGGATGACTTATCAGCATAAAGACATGAAACTTCAGACGTTCGCTATCTATCAACACCGGATTTAAGACCATGAAATCATCTGCTGATGATATGTTACCCTCAAGATGCATAGCTTGTCAAAGTTTGTCACTTGGTATCTTTTTTACTTTTGAGCGATAAGGCTATCAACACATCGCAGAAGATCCTCGCTTTTACAGCATCGATACCTTACATGTGTTAAATCAAATTCATTAGATTGAGCAATTTAAGTTTATCCTATAACAGCAAATATTTCTCCCCTAAATTTGTGCAAATTGAGTTATTTTTTTGAAATAGATTTACGTTTTTTAAGATAGAAAGGTTGCTTAGTCGGTGTATGGTATCCTTTTTAAAAGGTCCACAAGCACCTTGAATCTCGAATTGCTGACAGGTTTTGTAATAAGATTCGTTATATAAGCATCAGTGTGGATCTGTTCAAGTTTAGTTAAACCTCTGTCAAAGCAATCTCGAATAAAATGAAATTTGATATCAATGTGCTTGGTTTTGGAATGAAAAACAGTGTTTTGACGATTTGGATAGCGGCATCATTATCACAGTAGATAGTAGTGTTAAGATAAGTCAAACCATAATCCTCGAGCTGATGTTGCATCCAAATAACCTTGGAACAGCATGTAGATGCTGCAACAAATTCTGCTTCTTCAGTTTCTAAAGACACTGTTTGTTTCTTCTTGCACTGCCATGAAATAAGCCTGTCTCCCAAGTATTGGCATCCAGCTGATGTGGACTTCATATTCTTGTCTGTCCCTCCAAGGTTATTGTCAGAAAAAGCAAACAAATCAAAGTTCAAATCTCTAGGATACTAGAGTCCCCGTTTTGGAGCTCCTTTAAGGTATCCTAAGAGTTGTTTAATGGCTGAGAGATGAGAAAGTCTAGGATTAGCCTGATATCTGGTACATTGGTAGATAGCAAACATAATGTCCGGCCAGCTCGCAATTAAGTACATCAATGAACCAATCATGGATTGGTACATTGTTTGATTGAACGGATCTCCTTCAACATCCTCATTTAGTAGTGGTCGTTCAGCAATGGGTGAGTCAATGGGCTTTGAGTTTGACATGACGAATTTTTCAAGAACGTCCTGAACATAGTATCCTTGATGAATCAAGATTCCTTGACTACTCTGACGAACTTCCAAGCCTAGAAACATAGTCATTTCACCCATTGAGCTCATTTCGAACTTCTTCATCATCACCTTCTCAAATTATTTGCATAGCTCTTCATTGGTAAACCCGAAAATGATGTCGTCGACATAGATCTGAACAAGGATAAGGTCCTTGCAAACGCGTTTAATGAATAGCATTTGATCTATCGTCCCCCGTGCATATCCATGAGCAAGCAGATGCTCTTTTAAGGTCGCATACCATGCTATACAAAGCTTTATCTAACTTATATGCATATCCTTGCTTCTTAGGATATGTAAATCCAGAGGATTGAGCGACATAAATCTCCTCCTTGACCTTTCCGTACAGAAACGCCGTCTGACATCCATTTGATTTGTTTGAATCCCTGAACCACCAGCCGGGCTTTGTTTCGCATGATCACTCCAGTATCGTCTGTTTATTTCTGTAGAACCAACGAGTACCCAGAGCTCGTTTCCCCTCCAACAATTTAACTAATTTCCACTACTCCAAGCTTCTCAAACTGATTGAGCTCTTCATGCATTGCATCGACCCATCCAGGTTCCTGCAAAGCAACATCAATGTTTTTAGGCTCAATCTATGAGATGAAACACGAATATAAATGTGTGTTAATGGTTCCTGATCTACTGCATGTTTGAACACTTTCAGTTACGGAACCAATAACGTTTGTAATCAGACGATTTTATGAACACGCTGAGGAATTGCTACAGTAGGTGCCTGCAAATTAGATTCCAAAGTTTGAAAAACTTCCTGAAACTATCCCATATTGCTCCCCCTATTTGATGCAGCCGAAGTGATGATCACAGGAGGATCCATTGTACAATCTGACGGAACCGGCTCCGGAAACAATGAAGCTCCTTGAATGTTAGTATCAAAGGGTCAATAGTAGTCTACTGTGCAGAGGACTCATTGTTGTAAGCTGCATCATCAGGAGTAACAGAAGGTTCAAGAACTGGCTCTTTAATTTGTGAAGAAGGATACGTTGCTGTAGCAGCTTCATGAAATCCAGGTGGATCCACAGTAAGCTTCTTGAAAGAGTGTTCAATAGGGATAGCATCATCGTCAGCTATGATGGGAATAGGTATCACAGTGCTTGAGACATTTGCAGCTGCAATCATATCAGATAAAATATTAAATGACTTAAACAAGGAAGAATAATCGTATAACCAATCAGGGCCAAGCCGTACATCTTTGGGATTTTCTTCCAGCCAGTCCACATAGTACGTCTCCATTGACCTGCTTCTTGATTTTATTATATACTCAATATGTGGTATTCTTTGCGTAGCCAATGAAATAGCATGGATCTCCCCTGCTTCAAATTTACCCTTGGCATCCATGGTTAGAAGAGCACAAGGACAACCAAAAGTGCGAAAATGTTGTACAGAGGGTTTCTATCCTTCAACTATTTCATACGGTGTCTTCATGTGACGTTTTTTGATGAGTGCATGATTTTGTACATAGCAGGCGATGTTCACTGCTTCTGCCCAAAATATCGGTGGAAAGCCGGAATCTATCAACATAGTACGAGCTGCTTCGATGATAGTTCGATTGGGTCTTTCTGCAACTCCATTTTGTTGAAGAGTTCTAGCTGCACTGTATTGATGATCAATTCCTTTTGAAGCACAAAAATTGTTCAGCTCGACGTTCTTGAACTCCGTCCCATTGTCGCAACGCATAATCTTCACTTGCTCGTTCGCTTGGTTCTCCATGAGTTATCAGACCTACAGTTTCATTCTTTTGTTCCAAGAAAAATACCCAAATGAAATGAGAGTAGTCATCAGTGATGACCAAACAATAAGCCTTTCCTCCAATACTCAACACATTGATAGGACCAAAAAGATCCATGTGAAGTAGTTCCAGAACTTTGGATGTTGTGTGCACGAGCTTGGGCTTATGACGCTTACGATGCTGCTTCCCCCGGGCACATGACTCACATTTTTCAATATGCATAAAATCCTTGATTGGTAAGTTTCTGACCAGACCTCCCTTTTCAAGTCGATTAAGATTCTTCATGTTAAGATGTCCAAGTCGTCAATGCCACAACATTGCATCATGTTCAGCAATTTCAGAAAATAAGCAAGTTACTTGATCAGTAGGGGCTTTGTTCATGTCAATCACATAGGCGTTTCCCTTGTCTTCAGCTTCAATCAAGTACCAATCCTCTGGTATGACAATTCCGGGCTTCCGAACCACGCATCCACCTTTTGTAAACAGAACCTCTAAACCGTTAACTCACATCTGTGAGATGCTGAGAAGATTGTGTTTGAGTTCAGGAACATAGTTGACATCAGAGAAGCTGAGGACCCCATTTCTTACAGTGCCTTTCATAGTAATTCTTTCTGTTTCTCTACCTCCAAAGGTGACAAATCCACCGTCGAAGATTTTGATGTCGTTCCACTAGGAAATGTCCCCTGTTATGTGTGAAACAACCACTGTCGATAAACCAAGTCTAACGACAGCCGTCCATAGCCGTTCCTTCACACGCAACGAGATTAGTGGGAGACAGGAACCCAGATCATTTTCGATGTGGGTTGATAATCACTTGTCATTCGTAAAACCTCATGGAAAGTCACATAACGGTTAGTAGATTTTGAGGTTTGAGAAAATGAGGAAGTAGATTTTGGCAAGTGAGAACACTTTAACTGAGATCTAGCAATATTTTTAGGTTTCCAAATCTTTAACTCTTTGTTATTTGGAAAGACATTAAATGATCTTGCGTTTAATTTCAGGGATTGTTCATGAAACCATTTGCGTTTGAACGTCGTTGATTAATTTTCTTTGCAAGATTCCAGTCTCCATCAGAGGGCTTTTGATGTCCATGATGTCGATGGTGCGAAGCCGTTTGATGGATGAAATTCTTGGATGGATAAGACCTAAATGGATGATGAACATAGTTTCTAGCTATGTGCCCCGGAATTCCACAATTGAAGCAAGTCTGTCTTTTCGAGAAAAAGACTCTTAATTTCGCTTGTGTTATTCTTGGGAGTTGATTGGGTCTCTGCTTTCCACTAGGTGCTGATTTCTTGTGTGCATATCTACTTTTGGATGAAACCTGCTCACAATTATCAGCACAAAAGTGAGTATTGATAGTTTTACCCTTCAATCTTGATTCAGTTGGTTTTTTAGTTAGGTTTTTCTTTTGATTTAAAACACTTGAGGAGGCTTCCTCTTGAATTTTCATTTTACGTTGTTTTCTGGTTCTTCTAAATCTTCTTTTCTTTGTAGGAGTGGATTCTGTGGGTTAGTTTCATTTGAAACCTTTCTTCAGAAACTAAGCTTTCTGAGACAATTGTTTCAGTTTCTTTGGAACCAGTTTCATTTGACGCTGAGCTTTCAGAATCAATGGATTCTTTGTCACCGGATGATGAGCAAGTTTTGTCAATATTTTGACTATCACAGCCATCTTGCTCATTATCTGATGAGTTAGAATCTTCTGTCTGATTTCAAGAAATATCAGACGTCTCTTGTTAACAAGCAATTTCTTTTACCTAATCCAACACAACAACATTTTTAGTTTCACAAGCTTCGGAAATATCTGAGGTATCAATTGAGGTTTCAGAAGAACTAGAACAGTTTTCTGAGTCACTCAAAACTGAAGCCTCATACTCCTTTGAACAACCGGATAAATCATAGTCTGAATCAAAAACCATATCATTCAAAGTTTCAGTTTTAACAATACTAGAAAAACCCTGAGTCTCAAAAGCCAAAGATTAAACCAAATTCCAAACATAGTCATCATGTTTATCACACAAAGAAACATCTGAGTTATCAGCAACAACTGGAGGAGGTTCATCATCCATTTTTGACCGCTCCTCATCTATCACCGACTCTTCACATACACTAAAACAGTTAACATTTTCTGTGGTTCTTCAGATGGAGTTTTTGTTGACTCCTTTTCACTTTCAAATTTTCAACTGATTCAATCTAGCACTCTTGATTTATAATTTTTACAAAACTTATAGGCTTTTTAAAATCAGTTAGTTGGGTATTCTTATGCTTGAAAGGTTCCCAAGGAACGTAGTCACTTGGTTTGCTATACGGCATTTTATCGTAATTTACCAATTCTTGCTCACTAAAGCGGCATTCTTAAATAATTATGGTTATTGGCGGAAGAACTTGTGAATAACCCAACCTTTTTCCCTTGTTCTCTTTGTATGCCATTTGTATATTGCAAAGATTACGAAAATTGTCACTTGAAGTATCATATTTTTTAATATTTAACTCATTTCGTTAAACTTTCCAATGAGAAGTCCTAGCTCAACTCTTACCAAGTCGCATTGCAATGTTTTTTAATGTAGTTTGGTTTTATAATCATGGACCCAACATTATTGTAGGTTTACATCACGGTGGAGTTGACCTATGTCCTTCTTTAGTGCATCAATCTTTTCATAGAGAATTCTATTGTTCTCTCGAAGATCGATGTACTTTAACATGGCACTGTTGTAATAACTAATGAGATTGAAATTAGGTGCTCTCATTTGTGCCATTTTATTTTACAATCTTCGGGGCATAAGAGAGAGTACATCGTTTCGGAGAGAGATTTGGGCTCCTCAGTTTGTGCCATCAAGCATTCGAGATGATTTTCAGCAACTTCTTCAATCTTCAGAGATTCAACTTGAGCTGCAGTATCAACCCAGCTAAAACCATGCTGCTCTTGCACCATTAGAGCTTTTCCAACTCCTGAGCCTCCTTGGCTTGATAAGGTTGATGTTGACGTTTGAGCTGAAGTAACTGGAACCATGGACCTTTCTGGATTCCTTACGGCAGCAGCAGCAGTTGCTTCATATCCCATGGGTGTCTTCCTACAATCTCTGGTGAAGTGTCCGAGTTCATGGCATCTGTAGCATCTCAGCTTATCTTTGACTGACTCCATTCGAATGTTTGACATTTGACGGCGCCCGTATCTCTTTTGAAACTTTTATGCTCGAAAGCGGTCATAGCCAGATTCCACGAAGCACCCAGTTCTTCAATATCTTCTTCAATCAGTTGATTCATCTTAGTAGCAAACACTAAAGGAGGCAAGAGATCACCTGCAAGAAAAGCGTTCAAACTGTTGAGCATGGATGCTGCTAGAGCCAACTTCTCTTCATTCTGTTTGGTCAGAAATGTGAGATTTTCAGTGGAGGGTGTAGATTGAGCATTTTGAGAAGCTGATAGGTTAACAGGACTGTAGATACATTTGCGTGCTGTGGTAATTGCAGAGTAGTAACAATAGTCGGAACATGTGAGTTGTTTGGAAGAGACATGCCATGAATGTAGTTTGACTTCTGAGCTTGAAGTTGTGCTTGAGTCAATGGATTGAAAACATCGTTTGGATTACTGTTTGTCACGGGGCTAAAGATAAGCTTAGGATGACTTTGAGACATCAATGCAGTGTTAGAGCTAGTCACCTCTGCGGCCATCATTGTAACATTTGTCAAAAACGAGTTTTCCAAACCCGCTCCGTTTGTAATCGAATATCAAGTTATAAATGTCTCGTTGCGTATTTATGTCCATTTTAATTTTTAATGATGCATAATTAATAAACAAACTAAACTATAAAAGTTATAATTGATAAAAAGTAAAAATAAAATAATTAAAAAGAAAATGAGGCTGCCGGGACTCGAACCCGGGTCAGCCGGGTTTAATCTCAAAGTCTTATCACACACACATACAACCACTCCGCCACCTTTTGTTTTCTGTAAATGCTAGGAAACAATTAAATTTTATAGTCAATGGTAAATCAAGCTGGTTACGCCAACTGTAACCGAAATTGGTCACCAAACGTCCAAAGACGTTTGATTGTTCGCGGTTTACCGATTATAACCGCTACACCGACAACTCCAATCAATTTTGTTTTGAATGAACTTGAATTCAAGAGTGAATCGGTTTTAATAACCGAAACTTTCAATTCCTGAATTACTTCAATCATTGTCCCCTCTCGCGACTCAAACACACTCTACAAACTTTCAATTTCATTTTCGCACAACTTTCAGTCCGCCGGAGAAGCTATTTGAACTCGCCGGACTTTCGCCGGAAAACCATGTTTTCCATCAAATCAGTAAGTCTCTCAATTCTTTCGTTGTATATCAATTGTTAAGCTATTGTTAACTCAAACCCTGCAATCGGAATCAATTTCAGACGTCGATATCGGATAATTCCCGCTCGCCGGAAAACTTCTGAAAATTCTTATCTTCCGCTGTAAAACGGTATAGACATTCAAACCTTCTGATAACTCTTGCTTAATACTTAAATTCCTCACTTAGCTAATCAAAACTGTTAATTTATTCGTGCAGTCGAAATCCGTAAAAACAGAGCCGACGACTTGCCGGAATTCTGAGATAAATCGTTCTCCGGTATGTTTACTTCTAAAAAATAGTCTCTGCCATTTCATATTAGCCTGTTGAATGTTTGTCAATCAAATTAAACAAGAAACAATAGAGAAATCATAAACTGTAATTCAGTAACGAAGAAGACGAAGTAGGTTGATTATAAGTTTAATAAAATCTGGATATTATCTCGGGTTAGACACACAGTCCAGCGGTGGACTGTGTGCACATACATATCACACGCGGCGAGTTCGATCCTTGACACACGTATGCTCTGTAATAAAAATGTTTTATTTTTCTAACTGAACCGGATCCTTTTCGCCGTTAGATGTTAAGTATAATAAAAATCTGTATATTAACCAAGTTAGACACACAGTCCAGCGGTGGACTGTGTGTAACGTTAAAGCACAGGTCCCGGGTTTGAGACCTGTTGACAGCACCGGGTTGATAACTAAAATCCTTTTTAAAAATAAATGAATTTTGAATAAACTGAATTAGTATATAAATATAATTAAAAACAGGATTATTTCGGGTTAGACACGTAGCTCAGTTGGTAGAGCTGCGTGCACGCGTACGGGAGGTCTCGGGTTCGAGTCCTGCCCGGCGCATACATTTACACAATAAAACCGGTCAAACAGTCAAACGGTCAACGGTCAACGCAAAAGTCAACATATTTTTATATTTTTATTTATTTAATTTAATTTAAAAATCAATTAAAAATACTTAAAAATAATGTTTTTAAAGATAGGAAATAGCCTTAAACTCACAAAAATATATCTAAAAATCCTATTAAAATTATTAATAAAAATCCACTCATTTACTATATCTTCCGTTATTATTTAGGTTAGTTAATTCTCGTTGTTTAATCCTTCCAACTCATGCGCATCTCATCATCTCCAACCGAACGCACCCAATGTGAGTGAATCTCTAAAAATTCCCCATTTTAATCTCGTTTTTGGGGTGTATCATGTGTCTTACCATTTATTATATTTAAATCATTGTGCATACATCATATCATGAACAAATGTGTATTCAGCTTGTATCATCTGTTGTGTGGTTATTGTTTAGATTTAAATTTATTATTTTCAGTACATCCAATTTCATAGGCCGCCGCTCCCCATTACATTATGAGCGTTGAGCAGTTCCCCATTATATTATGAGCGTGAACCTGGCGTGCCAACATACGATCGGCTCCGTTTGATTGAGCCTTGATCGCACAGACATTTATCATTTTCAGTACATACATTTATCATAGGCCGTCCGTTCCCCATTACATTATGAGCGTGAACGTGACGTTGCCAACATATACAGTTTCATTCATGTTATACATTCATGCAAGTTCATATGTTATTGTATGTTATAGTTTGTGGTTGTTATTGCTATTGTTGGATTATTTACATTTGCTCGCATATGACTATTGCACAATTTTTCCTTGATAAAAATAACAAGAATCAATAATAAATGTTTAACTAACAAGGTTCACTCGCCAACTTATGTTGACCCCAAAAACCCCCATTTTTACACATGATACAAGTGAACCAGCTGCAGCAAGAAACACATAGGATTGGCCTAGAAGAATAAACTGGTTTAGAGCTTGGATTGTTTAGTTGGTCATTTTTCTTTGTATTTGTATGGACATGTTTGGATTATTGAGAATGTAATTTTGACTTTAATAAATATGAAACATATTAGTAAATATCATGAGCTTTGGTGATAACCCAATTATGCCCCGACTCTTATTCCGCTGCGGGTCGGGGTGTGACAGATTGGTATCAGAGCCATGACTATAGGGATATAGGATAGGTTATTAGACCCTTAGAGCCTATACTATAGTTGATTAGAAATTTTTAAGATTTTTGTGTGTTACAAGCCAAATTTCATGATGTTTATATGTTTTATGTTAAATGTTACATTCAATGTTATGCAAGCATGTTCATAAGTATATATTATCATATAATGCCTATCATGAATCATATTCTCATAATATATCATATCCATGAAAGCACACACCACATCATTTTCATGATTGCTTTTACAATGATTTTTCTATTTTCAAATCTCATCAAAGTGAGTTCTCATGACGGGCATGTAGTAACTGGAAGGGTACAAGTACCGGTAGTCGGAACGTCCTGTCTAGGCTTGGCATTCGTATAAATCCAAAATAAAGGACCAGTTTGCCTACCTGGGGACTAACGATGAGAGTACAAAGTACCTATTAGGCCAAAGCATGCTATACCAAACGTCGTGTGAGCTAACCCCACTTTGAGTTGTCATTGTGTCTACACCTGGACACATTCCGACCATACATCTCGTAAACATATTTTGTGGTTTTCATTCGGGTCATGCGAGTGTTAAATCGCCAATACTAATGTGAATCCTACCAAGCCAATAGTCATGGGGGCCCACATGACTATACAGGTGAAGGTATGGGGGACATTTGAGGCCCAACATGAGCAAACCCAAGACATCCTATGGATGTAGTTGCATTATTGATATTTATGTTATTTTCATTTTCTTTAAGACACATGACACCTAAAAAGACTCCATAAACTCACAATCTTCTTATGTATGTTCCTGTAGATGTCGGCTAGACAACAACGAGGGGGTAAAAGATCAGGAAGGTCTCACGAACGCTTGGCCACACAAATCGCGAAACAAATGGCCGCGGTGCTTCCTGACATTGTGGTTCAAGAACAACAAGCTCTCGCCACAAATCCCACTAATCCTCCCCAACAAAATGACAAGAACATCGGCAACCCTCCTACCAGCAAGTGCTCATATAAACATTTCAAGTCTTGCGATCCTCCTAAATTTGAAGGGACCGAAGGTGTCACTGCTCTCCTCCACTGGTTTGAGGAAATGGAAAACACCTTCCTCAACTGCGATTGTCCTGAGGATCGCAAGGTACGATACGCAACCGGGAGACTATTTGGGGTAGCTCTCACCTGGTGGAATACTGAAAAGGGTAAGAGGGGAATCGATGATGCTATGGCCTTAACGTGGGAGGAGTTAAGGGAAATCATGACGAGGCGGTTCTGTCCTAGAAGTGAGATTAAAAAGTTGGAGGACGAATTTCATTTTTTGAAGCAAAAGGAGGGAGATCATACTTCCTACAACAAGAGGTTCTTAGAGTTGAACCAAATGGTCCCTAACTTGTTTACCCCAGTTTATCGCTTAATCGAGCATTATATTCGAGCTCTTCCCTCGAAAATTCAAGATTCAGTTCTCAGTACTTCACCAGCAACACTTGAAGCTGCTATGGAACTAGCTACTGAACTGACCGAGAATCGAATTCGCAACGGTAAGTTTAAAGAGGAGAAAAAGAAAGCCCCCGTTGAGGGCCAAACTTCAAACCATTCCACCTCCTCCTCTAAGTTTGCTAACAAGAGGAAACGTAACACCAGAAACTTTGCTGTCACACAAACCAATTTCCCTATCCCTGCTGCACCATTACCCAAGTTGCCCCTTCACCTGCACCATACAAAAGGCCATACTCTGGCCCATTACCAAAATGCAACCGTTGCCAATACCACCACTTTCCTGATCATCCCTGCCAACATTGCACCGGCTGTGGTCGCGCAGGTCATACTGTTCAAACCTGTCGCATACCTCAGCGAACGAACCGCCACCAGCCTTCAACCCAAACCCACCAACAAATAATGGGTCAAGCCCAACAACCCCTACTATTACCACCTACCCAACATTTAGCCCAATCATACTACCAACCCAACTATCCCATGGTACAACCCATGCGCGCTTGCTACAATTGTGGAGACCCAAGCCACTTTAGAAACACTTGTCCAAGGTTGGTGAACATTATTCATGCTCAAGCCCAAGCCAATCCGGTGAATCAAGCTAACCAAGCTCCTCCACCTGCAAGAGGAAGAGCTTTCAACATCAACGCTAATCAGGCTAGAGCTGACGGCAATGTGGTTAACGGTACGTTCCTTATCAATGGTAGTTATGCATCCATGTTGTTTGATACTGACGCGGATAAAAGTTTTGTGTCCTTAGAGTTTGAACCCATCCTAAACCAAAATCGTGATAAGCTCATGGAATCCATAACAGTAGAAGTTGCTGACGGAAACCAGTCTCATTAAACTCTATCATACGCAATTGTACTCTCACTTTAAACGATCACAATTTTCTAGTTGACCTCATTCTAATGAAGTTGGGAAGCTTTGACATTATAATTGGTATGGACTGGCTCAGCCAACATCAGGCTGAAGTTGTATGTCGCGAAAAGTTTATACGCATTCCTCTTTCAAACGGTCAGACTCTACGAATCTTTGGAGAAACCTCGTCGAAAGGGCTCAGATTAATGTCCAGTCTTCAAGCTCAAAAATATCTTCGCAAGAATTATGTCGCGTTTTTAGCTCATGTCGTCAAAAAGGGAACCATGGAGAAGAAACTTGAAGACATTCCTGTAGTAAAAGATTTCCCGCAAGTTTTTCCTGACGACATTTCAGGACTTCCTCCAGTAAGAGAAGTCGAATTCCGCATTGATCTTATACCTGGTGCTACACCAGTTGCAAAGTCTCCTTATAGGTTAGCCCCCTCTGAAATGCAAGAGCTAGCCAGTCAATTGCAAGAGTTGACTGACAAAGGGTTCATACGCCCTACCTCCTCGCCTTGGGGTGCACCTATCCTTTTTGTGAAGAAGAAAGATGGATCGTTTCGCATGTGCATCGACTACAGAGAACTCAACAAGTTAACAATCAAGAATCGCTATCCATTACCTCGCATTGATGATCTTCTTGACCAACTTCAAAGCGCCAGCTGTTTTTCAAAAATCGACCTTCGATCTGGTTATCATCAACTCAGAGTACATGAAGAAGACGTCCCAAAGACCGCTTTTCGAACTCGTTATGGTCATTATGAATTCATGGTCATGCCATTTGGTTTAACAAACGCTCCAGCTGTCTTCATGGATTTAATGAACATAGTCTGCAAACGCTATCTCGATCGTTTTGTTATAGTCTTCATCGACGACATCCTCATTTACTCAAAGTCTAAGTCTGATCATGAACGACATCTTCGACTCATCCTTACACTTCTAGAGAATAAAAAGCTTTACGCCAAATTCTCCAAATGCGAATTCTGGTTAAAAGAGGTACAATTCCTTGGACATGTAGTCAATGACAAGGGAATACATGTCGACCCCTCAAAGATCAAAGCGGTAAAAGAATGGCAAGCGCCACGTACACCAACTGAAGTAAGATCATTCCTTGGTCTGGCTGGTTATTATCGCCGTTTTATTTCAAATTTCTCTCGCATTGTTGTACCACTCACGGCTTTAACTCATAAGGGAAAATCTTTCATATGGGGACCCAAACAAGAAGAAGCCTTCCTAAACCCTTAAACAAAAACTCTGTGATGCACCAATCCTCACTCTTCCTGAAGGTTGTGATGACTTCGTGGTTTATTGCGACGCGTCAGGGCAAGGACTAGGCTGTGTTCTAATGCAAAGAGGAAAGGTTATAGCTTATGCTTCGAGACAACTCAAGACTCATGAGAAGAACTACACCACCCATGACCTAGAACTTGGAGCCGTTGTGTTCGCTCTTAAGATATGGAGACATTATCTCTACGGTACTAAGTGTGAAATATACACTGACCACAAGAGTCTTCAACATATCTTCAATCAAAAGGAGTTAAACATGAGGCAACGAAGATGGGTCGAACTTCTAAATGACTACGACTGTGAAATTCGGTACCACCCTGGCAAGGCAAATGTGTTGGCTGATGCACTCAGTCGAAAGGGTTATGCGAACTCCATTCATCTTCTATGTTCGCAAATCATAACCGACATTAAAGATCAAATTCGAGAAGCCCAACATGTTTCAGTAACGGAAGATGACGTACGAAAGGAGCTGTCCTGTGGAGCTGAACTTAAAATTGAAACTAAATCTGACGGTATTCTGTACTATCTAGATCGCATATGGATTCCTGACCACAACAACCTTCGTGAATTTCTTATGAATGAGGCTCACAACATGCGATACTCTATACACCTAGGAGCAGATAAGATGTATCAAGACCTTTGATACACCTATTGGTGGCCTGGAATGAAAAAGGATATTGCTGTTTTTGTTTCCAAGTGCCTTACATGTTCCAAGGTGAAAGCTGAACATCAAAACCCTCAGGACTTCTGGTCCAACCTGAAATACCTGTATGGAAGTGGGAAAACATAACCATGGACTACATTACCGGGTTGCCTCGCACTTCTGGTGGGTATGACACTATATGGGTAATCATTGATCGTCTTACAAAATCAGCTCACTTTATTCCTATCCGCGAAGATTTCAAGAACGAAAAGCTAGCTCGTATTTATATCAGCGAAATTGTAAGCCGACATGGTGTACCGTTAAGCATTATTTCAGATCGTGATGGTCGTTTCACTTCACGAACATGGCAAGCAGTACAAGCCGCTTTGGGTACGCGATTAGATCTCATACCGCTTATCATCCTCAAACTGATGGACAATCTGAACGCACCATTCAAACTCTTGAAGATATGCTTCGAGCATGTGTCATAGACTTCAAGGGAAATTGGGACGCTCATCTACCATTAGTTGAATTTTCGTACAACAACAGCTATCATTCAAGCATCGGCATGGCACCCTTTGAAGCTTTATATGGTCGTAAGTGCCGATCTCCAGTATGTTGGCACGAAATTGGGGAAGCTCAAATCACTGGTCCAGAATTGATTCAAGAAACCACAGACAAGATCCATCAAATTCGAAACAATCTTCTAGCGGCTCAAAGTCGTCAAAAGAGTTATGCAGATAAACGACGGAAGCCTTTGGAGTTTAACATTGGTGATCATGTACTTTTAAAAGTATCACCGTGGAAGGGAATAGTTCGTTTTGGTCAAAAAGGCAAGCTAGCACCACGCTACGTAGGACCTTTCAAGATACTCGAAAGAGTAGGACCTGTAGCATACAAGCTTGATCTACTAGAAGAACTCAACAGGATTCATCCCACATTCCACGTATCAAACTTGAAGAAGTGCCTCGCTGATGAGAACCTCCATATTCCTCTGGAAGATATTCAGATTGATGAATCTATGCATTTTGTTGAAAGACCAGTAGAGATCATAGACTTCGGAGAAAAACATCTTCGACGAAGCCGCATTCCAATTGTTAGGGTACGCTGGGAGTCGAAACGGGGACCTGAGTTTACTTGGGAACGTGAAGACTCAATGCGCGAAAAATACCCGCATCTTTTTCCTACTACTACTACTTAAATTTCAGGACGAAATTCCTAAAAGTAGGGGATACTGTAACATTTGTCAAAAACGGGATTTCCAAACCTGCTCCGTTTGTAATCGAATATCAAGTTATAAATGTCTCGTTGCGTATTTATGTCCAATTTAATTTTTAATGATGCATAATTAATGAACAAACTAAACTATAAAAGTTATAATTGATAAAAAGTAAAAATAAAATAATTAAAAAGAAAATGAGGCTGCCGGACTCGAACCCGGGTTAGCAGGGTTTAATCTCAAAGTCTTATCACACACACACATATAACCACTCTGCCACTTGTTGTTTTCTGTAAATGCTAGGAAACAATTAAATTTTATAGTCAATCGTAAATCAAGCTGGTTACGCCAATTGTAACCGAAATCGGTCACCAAACGTCCAAAGACGTTTGATTGTTCGCGGTTTACCGATTATAACCGCTACACCGACAACTCCAATCAATTTTGTTTTGAATGAACTTGAATTCAAGAGTGAATCGGTTTTAATAACCGAAAACATTCAATTCCTGAATTACTTAAATCATTGTCCCCTCTCGCGACTCAAACACACTCTGCAAAATTTCAATTTCATTTTCGCACAACTTTCAGTCCGCCGGAGAAGCTATTTGAACTCGCCGGACTTTCGCCGGAAAACCGTGTTTTCCATCAAATCAGTAAGTCTCTCAATTCTTTCGTTGTATATCAATTGTTAAGCAATTGTTAACTCAAACCCTGCAATCGGAATCAATTTCAGACGTCGATATCGGATAATTCCCGCTCGCCGGAAAACTTCTGAAAATTCTTATCTTCCGTTGTAAAACGGTATAGACATTCAAACCTTCTGATAACTCTTGCTTAATACTTAAATTCCTCACTTAGCTAATCAAAACTGTTAATTTATTCGTGCAGTCGAAATCCGTAAAAACAGAGCCGACGACTTGCCGGAATTCTGAGATAAATCGTTCTCCGGTATGTTTACTTCTAAAAATCGTCTCTGACATTTCATATTAGCCTGTTGAATGTTTGTCAATCAAATTAAACAAGAAACAATAGAGAAATCGTAAACTGTAATTCAGTAACGAAGAAGACGAAGTAGGTTGATTATAAGTTTAATAAAATCTGGATATTATTCGGGTTAGACACACAGTCCAGCGGTGGACTGTGTGCACATACATATCACACGCCGCGGGTTCGATCCTTGACACACGTATGATCTGTAATAAAAATGTTTTATTTTTCTAACTGAACCGGATCCTTTTCGCCGTTAGATGTTAAGTATAATAAAAATCTGTATATTAACCAAGTTAGACACACAGTCCAGCGGTGGACTGTGTGTAACGTTAAAGCACAGGTCTCGGTTTGAGACATGTTGGCAGCACCGGGTTGATAATTAAAATCCTTTTTAAAAATAAATGAATTTTGAATAAACTGAATTAGTATATAAATATAATCTGAACCGGATCCTTTTCGCCGTTAGATGTTAAGTATAATAAAAATCTGTATATTAACCAAGTTAGACACACAGTCCAGCGGTGGACTGTGTGTAACTTTAAAGCACAGATCCCGGGTATGAGACCTGTTGACATCACCGGGTTGATAATTAAAATCCTTTTTAAAAATAAATGAATTTTGAATAAACTGAATTAGTATATAAATATAATTAAAAACAGGATTATTTCGGGTTAACCACGTAGCTCAGTTGGTATAGCTGCGTGCACGCGTACGGGAGGTCTCGGGTTCGAGTCCTGCCCGGCGCATACATTTACACAATAAAACCGGTCAAACAGTCAAACGGTCAACGGTCAACGCAAAAGTCAACATATTTTTATATTTTTATTTATTTAATTTAATTTAAAAATCAATTAAAAATACTTAAAAATAATGTTTTTAAAGATAGGAAATAGCCTTAAACTCACAAAAATATATCTAAAAATCCTATTAAAATTATTAATAAAAATCCACTCATTTACTATATCTTCCGTTATTATTTAGGTTAGTTAATTCTCGTTGTTCAATCCTTCCAACTCGTGCGCATCTCATCATCTCCAACCGAACGCACCCAATGTGAGTGAATCTCTACAAATTCCCCATTTTAATCACGTTTTTGGGTGTATCATGTGTCTTACCATTTATTATATTTAAATCATTGTGCATACATCATATCATGAACAAATGTGTATTCAGCTTGTATCATCTGTTGTGTGGTTATTGTTTAGATTTAAATTTATAATTTTCAGTACATGCAATTTCATAGGCCGCCGCTCCCATTACATTATGAGCGTTGAGCAGTTCCCCATTACATTATGAACGTGAACCTGGCGTGCCAACATACGATCGGCTCCGTTTGATTGAGCCTTGATCGCACAGACATTTATCATTTTCAGTACATACATTTATCATAGGCCGTCCGTTCCCCATTACATTATGAGCGTGAGCGTGACGTTGCCAACATATACAGTTTCATTCATGTTATACATTCATGCAAGTTCATATGTTATTGTATGTTATAGTTTGTGGTTGTTATTGCTATTGTTGGATTATTTACATTTGCTCGCATATGACTATTGCACAATTTTTCCTTGATAAAAATAACAAGAAATCAATAATAAATGTTTAACTAACAAGGTTCACTCGCCAACTTATGTTGACCCCAAAAACCCCCATTTTTACACATGATACAGGTGAACCAGCTGCAGCAAGAAACACATAGGATTGGCCTAGAAGAATAAACTGGTTTAGATCTTGGATTGTTTAGTTGGTCATTTTTCTTTGTATTTGTATGGACATGTTTGGATTATTGAGAATGTAATTTTGACTTTAATAAATATGAAACATATTAGTAAATATCATGAGCTTTGGTGATAACCCAATTATGCCCCGTCTCTTATTCCGCTGCGGGTCGGGGTGTGACAATCATGGAGTTCTAGTGTTTCAATTCTCTTTGCTGGTTGTCTATTTCACATGATTTGATGGTGGCGATCAGTTCAGTGAGAGCAACTTCATTCAGATTTGTAGTATGTTTGATCATTGAAACATTGACATCCTAAGACTTTGGCAGAGAATTCAACGGTTGGTGATTTATCCTACTATTAGTGATCGGAATTCCAGCACTGACCATCTATCAAATGAGTTTGACGAATCTCCTGATTTGATTCTCCACAGTCTCCCCGTAGATGTGATTAAATGAACTGAACTGCTGGTTCAACATGTTCACCTGCTAGCCTTCGTGTTAGTGTTTCCTTCGTACATATTTTTTAGCACATCCTAGATTTCTTTCGCATTTTTGCAGTTTCTGACAACAATCAAGATGTCAGGACCGAGTGCCATAGTAAGATTTGCCATAGCCTTATCATCTTCGTCCTTGATTTTCCGATATTTGTCGGACCATAAACTTTATGGTTTTGGAATTTGAGTGTCTGGATCATCTGTAGTTGTGTACATGATAGTGCGGGGACCATCACGAATGCACCTCCGCATTCTGGGTTCCTTGGCTTTTCAATACTGCTCAAAGCGCCAAGTCCACTCAAAATAATCGTCTCCATACAGTAATCTTGGAATTTTGGTAGACGTTCCAATACTCTGGTCCAGTTCATGATGCAACGCCAGGGTCTGAGACTGAATTGCTATTAAGGTAGCGTTGGTGAGATCCACAACCTTAGAATACCGTTTGGATTCATCATCATTTAATTATATTTTAATTAAAAATGTGAAAGTCCAATCTGAGATGCTTATGAAGATCCAAAATGGTAACAACAACAGTAACTTATCCAAAATGGTAACAATTATCTTGAAACAGTGGATACAAAATGGTAATAGTATCTTGGAACAGTAACTTATACGAGATGCTTACGAAGATCTGAGATGGTAATGATCCGAGATGATGATGATCCTAGATGGCGATGATCCGAGATGGTTTGAAGACGAAGAAAAACTTCAACACTACTGATCCGAGATAGATTCGAGATGCATGTTCATCATTGAGTCCTCAAGAGTTTTATCTGAGATGCAGTTCGAGATGGTTCGAGATGCAAGCCTTTGATCCGAGATAGTTCGAGTCTTCAAGATATTCAATCCGAGATGTGATTCTTAGATCTGAGATCTTCAAGAAGATGATCCGAGTTTGTCCGAGATGATCTGAAGTAAAACAGAAACTCAACACCTGCTCCGAAACAGTAACATGTACGATTCGAACACGTGTGATATCAGATCTAAGCCTGGAACTGGTTCAACAGGCTCTGATACCAATTGTAAGTCCTGAAAACCAGATCTTATGATATCACACTTAGCTTGAAAGGTGGCAGAATCACACAAACAAGCTAAGAATCAAATGAAAGAAATAAGACGAAAATGGAAAGGTTTAACTTGCATATAAATCAAGAATTTGTCTAATACAAGTGAAAATTAATCAAGGAGCCCCAAACCCTAAAACATCATTATCTCTATATACTAGAGGGTTTGTTCTCCATAACCCTAAACTCCTTAGGCCCAAGGGCTTCCCCAAGCCCATTATAACATAATGTCCCATTCCCTAAAAGATACTAATGCGTAAACCTATTAGTGCCTTACATTGATCTCATTGGTTTGTCATTTTCAAATTTCTTTCTTTAAAGGCAAAAATCCAAATATATGTTTTTGATTTTAGGTGGAGATATATGTTTTGAAAATTACAAAATCATATAAAATTTGAAAATGCACAAAAACATGAAAAAGACAAAAAAGAGTTTTGTGTAAAAAAGGAAATGATAGAATCAGTGGACTATCACAATATGCTAAGGAAATTAAGTGTTAAAATGTTTAAACAGGTCTCACTAATGATGAGCCAGTAGGCTTCTGTAGGTCCCCTAATCTGTATGGATCTTCACAGAATCGTCTATCCAACCTAGAGTGCGGAATCCTCTAGATCAGATTTACACATAAAACAATATGAAGAACACGAACAATCACTTTCAAACCGTCTTCCATTGATTATCCAACACGAATGTTACAATCAATTCAGGACTCACAAGAAATCTCTCAGCCACTCTCTGTAGATTTCTAACACCTCTCTCTACCTTTCTCTCTTCGCTACACAAAACCCTAATGCAAAACATGTATATACACTATATGTCTGCATACTGGGCTTTGGATTGGGCTAGGCCATTCTCCAAGCCCATAACAACTCTAAACAAGCTAAACACAAATGCTAAGCCCAATACAAAATATCCAAAGACTAAACTATTAAACTATTAAGTTGTTGTCACAAGATATACACGAACAGACTCCCCTTGACAATAGCTTCATAGTGTAATTTTTTCTTCAAACATGTTGTGATCTTTTGGTCTTTGGATAGCTTTAGCTACACACAGATTCTAACATTAAAAGCTTCACACATTTTGTAAATTGTTCTTGAGATATAAACATAAAGAAAAACTTCTTAATTAGTGGCTTAACATCTCTCGGATTTATGGTCTTAGTACACCGAAATTGCGTTTGAGAGATTGTCGGATTCTAAGATACTAGGTCTTTATAGATAATTGATATCTGGGGCATTATACAAGTTCTTTCTGTTTTTGCGTAAGCAATAGCCTAGAAGTTGTAGAATACTTTTGCTTTTAAACCTTTATATTGCATCAAGTTGAAAGTATCGAAAGATCTGATAATTACAGTCAAAAGATTCCAAATATGGAACCCCACTTTTAAGTCGAGCCTTCATCTCTCTGTCTGTACGATGGTACTAACCTGAGCTCTCAAGGTCTCGCAAAACCCAGATATAGATATCAGAAAGATATATTCACTTTTAAGATAAAATCTTGGGAACCTTGATACGGGAGTATATTCTGAGGTGGCAAACACTGTTAAGTCAAGTTCTAAGACATATAATACCGTATCTCGAAGCAATTGAGAAATGTGTAGAGGTTTAAGTGGACCAGTGACTGACAATCTAAGTGAATTTGTTTGAAACTTAAAGTTTAATCAAGATCAATGGTACTAGTGATATGTCTTAAAAACTGATATGATCCTCTTACACAAACTCACAAAAATGTCTACAAAGACGTTTGTACATAGCTATTTCATTTAATTTAAGAAAAACCCGAAAAGATTTTCAGTGTGTTTAGCATTATCTTTGAAAAATCAAAAGATTTTATTTTCATCTTAGTTTAGACAACCGATGTTGGAATACTGATTTTCAAAACCTGAAGATACTGAACATAAATTGAGAACAATAGATTGAAAACGCATCTGAAATAAGAAAATGTTCGAAATGATTAAAAGGTTATTAATTTGAAACTTGAAAATAACAAATAATATCAGTTTGTTCAAGGTGTCATCAATGTCCTCTATGCGCATGATATTTACCAGTCATAGGATCTAGGATTCTAGAAAGATGTGGAATGTTCGATGCAGTATCAAGGATCTAGGATTTGCTCTTGATAACAAATCTTGTTGTAAAACAAACATTCCACATCCTTTTCAGATAAATTTACTAGCCATAGGATCTAGGATTCGTATATCTCTCCGTAAACCATCAAACTTTAATACTATCACAGCTTCACCTGTCTATTTATCATATTCCCACCATTTAAAATTTTGACATAAATTTTGCTCAATTTTCATCAATGGCATATTCTTCATTGCACGTGATCGTTTCACGATCAACGTCACATCCTGTTCTTCTGTTACTCGATCTAGCTTGATAATCTTCTTAGGATAGTGAGGCTTCCAGTATGGAAAATCGTGATCAGCTTCATATCTTATCACCTTCCACAATTTCTAATCGCCTGATTTCATCTAGAAATTTATTAACCTTGTTTGGCATAACTCCTACACGTCCCACCACGACAGAGTTTTAATATCTGATAAGTATCGGAAGTATTGAACTCCGAATTCTACGTTTAATAGCAAGAACATTCAATTCTAGCAACCAACCCCAACTTATTATATCTCCCAAAGATTTGTCTTCAATTCTACCAGTCTTGATTTCTCTCTTTTGGTAATTCTTTAAACCATATCTTCCGAGCTTCCATAATCTCTTCTTTACTAAGCCTCGGAGACTTTCCATCTTTCATCATTTCTTCGATCTTTCTTTTCAATAAATCATTCGTCTCTTCGTTAAAAAACTGTTAGAATATTTAACAGCTTGATCATCAGAATCATCCTCCACCACAACATTATCAAAATCATCAGCATCCTCAACATATCTATAAATATAATCATTAGGCTTTGAAATGTTGATGTTGTTTAGCTCTTCCTCAAAATCAAACTCAAACAAGCTTTCATCAATACCCATCATCTTAGCAATCACCTCTTTAGAATAATTGTGAACGAATTCTCCTTCTTCAATTCCATGCTCCAGATATATATCGTTCTATGTTGTGTTGCAGGAATATCCGTTAGTGGGGAACGTCTGTGAAGATTCTTGAATACTCTTCAACATGGACATTATCATTCTTCTCCCCCCTATTAATGAGAATCATCGTGTTGATTTGCGTTGTCAATTAAGAAATCATCGTATTTAAAAGAATCAATGCATTTGGCTTGAACCACCACCAACACTGTACCACCCTGAGTATTGTCATCATCCTCATGATCATCACCATCAACTTCCACATCTTCATCATCTTCTTTATTGTTAATGCATATGTTTGTCGCCTACATCATCGAGTCGTAACGAGTTTGTAATAGGATTGTACATGATAGATTTCATGGTGTATGTATGTTTAGTACCTACCTTTCGCACATTCAGTAAATTGTTTTAGATATAAAAACATAAAGAAAAACTTCTTAATTAGTCGGTTAACATCTCTCGGATATATGGTCTTAGTACACTTAAATTTTGTTTGAGAGATTAAAAAGTAACTCTTGTTATATTTGTCACCTAATATAAAATGGATTCCGCACGTGAATGGGACTAGGTTAATCAAATTAGATTTGAGCTTATCAGATCCTAAGACGGACCCACATTTATCGCCACCTCAGTCTCTTTCTCCTGTTCTTTTTTTCTTTCTGAATGATATGGAACATCGATAACAGGACCAATCATCACAAACTTTGTAATATCAATCTCAGGCTCTTTTTGTTTTACTATCTCAGGTGTAATAATAGGAATTTCATCAATCTTACCCTTGCCCATATCTACATTTACAGCTTCGGCGTCAACAACAGCCCTTTGTTTAGCTTCATTAAACTCTATCTGACTATATTCTGTTTTAAAATTTACCCCATCTTTTTTTCTAGAACCTTTGGACCTTATCAATCTTTCGATCTTTGACAGCTTTATCTACATCTAAATCACTCAACCTTTTGCGCAGTCTTTCATTCTCGGACACTAGACGCGCTATCACTTCTTCCATATGTAATCGTTTAGCTTCCACAACCTTGATTTTGTTTTCCAAATCTTTTATCTTTTGGTCATTCTGATTATCAAGAAAATCAAGGTTCATGGTTCCCATCATTTCCATACCTGGGAATGGAAAATCTTCATCAAAAATTTGTTCTGCATCTATGTTAGAAGGACCTGTAGGATGAGATTGTCATCGTGTGGAGGATTGAGGTGTTGATTGTGGTTGTTTCGGTGTTGGTTATTTTGGTGGTGAAGGTGGTTGTTGATGTTGTGGAGATGGTGGTTGTTGTTGTGAAGTAGTTGGTGGAGTTTGAATTGGAATAACAATTTCTACTTCAACTTCAACTGTAGGCATCACCTTTTCGACAACCACTGATTCAACTTTAGAAATGGTTTTCCTTAGATACTTTCTTCTCGATTTCTATGCCAGAGGAGACCCTATTTTCTTCTTACTAAGATCTGTAAGTTTGCTCTTGACTCTCTTATTTGGTTTCTTTATCTTTTTAGGATCAGAGGGCACATATGGTGCATCATCATCATTTTTTCTTTCTCTTGGCCACCCTTTTATCAGTTGCTACTGGACGATCAAATGTTCTTGGTGCCACTCTAGTTGCAACCTAAGCTTCACTATCAATCCCAGTCTCCTCAGAGTCAACATCTTTTCCTAATTCAAATGCTTGCCTTTCAATATTACTCGCAATCTCTATAGTGTCAGCTGTGCTTTTCTCGGCTCTTTCATGATCTGAAGTCGCAGAGAATACTTGAGCTTCAACGTTTTCTTGCTCATGTACCTCTTCTTCAGAACTTCATCTACAAGCATAGTTGCAGCTTTATTTTGTTCACATTTTCATTTGTACAAACCTCGGATGTTGTAAGAACTTCTCCTTTCTGATGTTTGTCTTCATCTGCTCAAAAATTATTCTTGTGAAGTTCTATGGCAAATTCAAAGTCAGAGTAGCAATCATACACATTTGGTAGTCTATTAGCACGTCAAAACCACCATTTCTATGCCCCATGGAATGAATCACTGAATGTACAAAGAACTTGTAGGGCCTTGCCAAATAAGCTTTTTAAAAATTTGTTTCACTGATGTGACCAGCTTAACCCATCTTATAAAAGCAGCCTTTCACCATCCGTTCTGAATAACCTGTTGGATCACTGTCTTATCTTTGAAATATAGTTCTTTCCTGATCAAGGCTTTAGTGATAAACACTCTTTGTCTTCATTCCCGATTCTACCAAATGAGCGAATAGCTGGAGGGTTGGTATAAACTGTACATTATCCCAGATACGTTGCACATGTGATCTATACACTTTGTGTTGATCCGTAAGCGCCTTGTTTGTAGGAATACGACCCATGAAATCCAAGCATTTTCTCATTTAAGATAAGCTCCCGACCTGTTGTTCTCAAGATTTCGTTCAGAAACTTCATATTTTGAAGTCAGTCTTCCATCATCGGTAGTAAAAAAATGATGAAATAAAATCATTTTTATTTTTCCAAAGTTTATGCTAAAACACACTAAAAATCTTTTTGGGCTTCTGAAATGAAATAACTATGTACAAGCATATTTATAGACATTTTTGTGAGTTTGTGTAAGAGGATGATATCAATTTTTAGACTTATCACTAGCACTATTGATATGAGTAAACTTTAAGTTTTAAACAAATTCAGTTAGATTGTTAGTATACTGGTCCACTTAAATCTCTACACATTTCTCAATTATTTCAAGATACGGTAACTGGATGTCTTAGAACTTGACTTAATAGTCTTTCCCACCTCACATTTCTCAATTGTCTCAAGATACGCAAAATCAGAAGAACTTGTATAATACCCCAGATATCAATTATCTATAAAGACCAAGTATCTCAGAATCCGGCAATCTCTCAAACGAAATTATGGTGTACTAAGACCATATATCTGAGAGATGTTAAGCCACTAATTAAGAAGTTTTTCTTTATGTTTATATCTCGAAAACAATTTACTGAATGTGCGAAGTCTACTGCCACATCATGAGTGCGACCTGTTTAAACGCTCTTTTACACTACATTCTTTAGCGTACTGTGATAGTCCACTGATGTACTATCATTTTCTCATTTTACACTAAACTCTTTTTGTATTTTTCAATGTTTTTGTACTTTTAAAATTTTTATATGTTTTGTATTTTTCACAATATATCCCCCCCCTAAAATTAAAAACATATTTTTGGATTTTTTGTTTTTAAAATAAGAACTTGAAAACAAAAACTTGACAAACCGATAAGAATTACTTCATATCGTCATCCATTTGCCTTCAACCTCTGTGTCCCCCTGATGTCAGATCTTTAACCCGTTTAATTTCAAAAGATATTTAAATTTTGCTCTGTCAAACAATTTTGTCTAAAAGTCTGCTTTCTGTTCTTAGTGTAGATCTTTTCAATACGAATCAACTTTTTCTCGTAGCAGTCACGGATAAATTGATGTCGTATCAATGTGCTTTGTTTTAGAGTGTTAAACCAGATTTTTTGTTTGGTTAATGGCAGCCTCGTTATCTACATGTATAGGAGTGTCAAGAAACTGCAATCCATAGTCTCTCATCTGTTGTTGTATGCACAAGATTTGGGAATAACAACTGGAAGCTGAAACGTATTCTACTTCGTAAGTAGAGAGAGCCACTATGGTTTGATTCTTGTATTGTCACGTTACTAAGCGTGTGCCAAATAACTAGCAACCAACAGTTGTAGATTTAGAATTTAATTAGCAACACCCAAAGTCAGAGTCGGAGTATCCTACAAGATTGAAGTCATCGGTGTGAGGGTACCACAAGCCGGTGCTTGGACAACCATTAAGGTATTGACGAATCCTTTTGACGATCATCAAGGGCGACACTCTGGGACTTGACTTGTAGCGTGCGTAGTGGCACTTGGATACATGATATCCGGCCGTGATGCTTTTAGATGCATTAAAGAGCTGATCATCGAATGATATAGAGTTTAATCTATCTTTTCTCCGGTTGGATCTGGTCTGATGCCATGATTTTGAGCAAATGGAGTAGACATTGGTTAGAAGTCGAACATCTTGAATTTCTTCAAAACATGGTTCACATACTTCGTCTGATGTATAAAGATTCCATGAGGCAATTGATCAACCTGAAGCCCCAGAAAGAACTTCATCTCCCCCATAGAACTCATCTTGAATTTCTTCTTCGTGACTCTTTCAAAATATTTGCATAACAAATCGTTTGTCGAACCGAATATGATGTCTTCCACATAAATTTGTACAATTAGGATGTATCCAGCTACTTCTCGTGTGAAGAGGGTACTGTATATTATTCTTCTTGTAAAACTGTAGGTAAACCTTCTCTTTGTGTATCAGATCGACGAACCCTGGTGGTTGGCTAACGTACATCTCCTCTTTCACCTTTCCGTATAGGAACGCGGACTATACATCTAATTGGTACACTTGGAATCCCTTCCATACCGCGAATGCGAGGAAGATGCAGATTGCTTCCATTCTGGCCACATGAGCATAGACTTCAGTTAGTCTATTCCCTCTTGCTGATGAAATCCCTAAACAACAAGTCGAGTTTAATTATGCATAATTACTCCTCTGTCATCTCTTTTGCACTTGAAGACCCATTATGTATATATCTTCTTATGGCCTTCTAACAGATTAACGAGTTTCAACACACCAAGTTTTTCAAACTGAGACAGTTCTTCATGCATGGCATTTACCCAGCTTTCTTTTGTCAATGCTTCTTTATACGTTTTAGGCTCTATCTTCGAAATAAAACATCTGTATGAGACTATATTTTGTAAAGGTCCTATATTAGAATAAAAGCAATTAAGATCCTGATTGATTTGATTTCTTGATTTACAAACTAGTCTGCAACTCTCCTATAATAAACTCTGGTGGGTGGTACGATAGAGTCCTTGGCATAACTTCGTTAGATACGCTCACTTCCTGTTGTAGATTTGTAATATTTTGTTCAATGTTCTTATTAACTACAGAAGCTTCATTCTGAGCACTCATTCCCTCATCTTAAATATTGAGTAAACTTTCAATCTAAACTTCACCATCATTAGAGCCATTATCGTCATATGTCAATTCAGCATCAGATTCAGAATCATCTGATTGATCGGACGTGGGAGCTGTATCATTCATCTCTTGTTTAGCTGTGGGATCAGTTATTCCAGCAGTCTGTGATGTAGGATGTTGATAACTCGGGCCTGCTTTAGCATCATTTGTACCAACATGTATCTGAGTTACAACGATTGGTCTAGGAACTTGATCTTGTGAAAAAAGATTTCTATTGTTGATAAAGCACATCAAGTTCCTCTTTTGTAGGTTCAGCTGGCAGCTCGAAGGAATTCCAGAGACTTTCAAAATTGAACAACCAAGGATCTTCGGGTTACTGTGTTGGAGATGTTTAACGTTGACAATCTACGTCATGAGCTTCAATAACCCGGTTTATGCAAGGAAGATAAACTCTCTTTAGCAGACTAGCATAACCCACGAAGAAACATTCAATTGCTTTAGCCCCAAATTTTCCATCTACATCGATTACCGTGCATGGTGACCTAAACGGTTCTAAATATTTATAATTTGGCTTTCCTTGGTTGGGTAGCTCAAAACTTGTCTTCTTGTGTGCCTTAACCGTCAATACTCTGTTCAATGTATAAGATGTAGAGGCCACGACTTCGTTCCAAAAACTAACTGGTAGTTTTGAATAGGCGAGCATGGTTCGTGATGTCTCTATAAGTGTTCTATTCTTGCATTTAGCTACAATGTTTTAGTGTGGTGTGTACGGTGCATTGAATTCATGTATAATTCCTTTATCATTGCAAAACTCTAACATCCTATTGTTCTTGAATTCTGATCCATTGTCTCTTCGAATGCGTCAAATCGACAAATGGTACAGATTCTCTAATTTTTTTAACAAGATCATTAGACTCTCAAATTTTTCATTTTTGCTTTCCAAGAACATCACCCACGAAAACCTTTAGTAGTTATAGGTAACAACTAGACAATACAGGTCTCCTGAGATACTTCGAACATTTACTGGTCCAAAGAGATCCATTTGTAGTCTTTCTTGCAAGAGCTTTATTGAGTTCAGAAGCTTCGTGGATGCGACTTTTTGTGCTGTTTGCCCTTTTTGCAACTAATGCAGTCATCATTCAAGCGAAAGCTTTTTAGATTGAAACCATCCACTAGATCATTGTGTCCCATTTAACTGTGCTACATGGTTGACTCCTTTTCTGTTGCTTTTGACAGAAAACACTATGTGATTTGTGTCGTTGTGGTTAAAACGCTCATGTCTAAGACATACATGTTGTTTTCTCGGGGAGTGTCCATCAAGATCCACTTCTCCGGTATCTTGAATCCTGGCTTTAGAATAAGGCAATCTTTATCAGTGACGTACCTTCTGAATTTTTATCACAGATCTGAGAGATACTCAGTAAGTTGTTCTCCAACTCTGCTATGTAGTTGACCTAGTCGAATGACACCACCCTATTAGTCAGAATCACTTCCTACAATTCTATCTCCCTAGTTCCCAGCAAACTCGAAGAGCCCCTCAGATAGATTTAATGTCATATTAGAGAGCAAACATCCCCATCATGTGCCAGGACGCTCCGCTATCCATGATCCACTTGAAAATGACGGATCTTGGGAGCCCCTACACATTCACTTAAACAAGTATTGGAATAGTGACACACCCTAGCCTTAACGGTCTTGGGTGGGTCTTCACATTTTGGTTCATACACACTGTCACTCTTTGATTCATCTCTTTTCAACCTTTTCATCAATCATGGTTGGAATAGATGTTTTCATTTTTTCAGAAGGTACTTTTAGTTTAATCACACAAGTTTGATTTTTTGAAATTGAACTTTTGGTGTAATATTTTGAATCTTTTTGTTCCATTTTGTTTGAAGATTCACCAGCTTTTTTAGTTGAAACATTTAGATTTGCTGATTTCACTTCATTTTTAGATTGAATGTTTCGTTTTAGTATCTGTGATGGAACAAACATTGGGGATTTTTGTTTTACATCTTCTGAATTTTTCTTGACACTGTAAAACTTTTAGAGGTCTTTTGTGGACATCGACTAGCGATATGTCCAATTTGGTTGCATCTAGAGCACGCCCTACTGTCTTTTACAACAGTGGATCCCTGAACTAGTTCACGTTGTTGTTTTTCAGCAAAAAATTCCTCATTGGATTGTTTGCTTGATAAACTCTCTTATTCACTGTCTAAGCTAATGTCCGACACAAAATTTATTTTCTTTGTGAATTTTTATTTTCCAAACCTGTTGTTGTTTTTCTTACCATATCCCGAACTCTGTCTCCCGTAATAGGAGACTATGGAATAGGAGCCTTTTGGTTTGGAATAGTAAGGTCTATCATGATTAAAGTTTGAAAATATTTGTTGTTTTGTCAAACTTCCAAGTTCAGGCATTTCAACTTCTACCAACTTAAACACTTTATCAACTATGTCCATGTTCTCATTCTGAATCGGAAACTCATCATCAGAGTATAGCTTTTCAGATCCATTCATTTTATACATAATAATGTTCGGATCATCATTCGAATATTACCTGATTCTGGAATATAATTCTTGTGAAAACTATCGTCATTTCAGAACACGAACTTAAACTTGAACTTGTTTTCTCAAGATTTGACTGATAACTTTCAAATTCAGTGCTATCACTGTCATTACTCAAAACATGTTCAACAAATTTTTTAACCAATTCTGACTCACACTATGTTTCAGTTTGGTGTAGGTTATATCGAGGTTTTCAGGTAGCCCATCTTTCTTTTTAGTTTTTAATTTCAAATTTAGCGCATTTTCTACCCCGTCAGGCTTTTTCCTTGAATAACTATGCCACATCAGGGTGGAACTCGATGATAACCCAACCTTTATTTTGATAACCATACACATCCTCTCCTGTTTATCTTTTCCCGTTGATTTAGGCATAAGATGTTGTTGAATAACTGATCAGCTTCTTATAAACCTAATCCGCTTTGATTCTAATTGATTCTAATTATTGTTTTAATTTAGTGATAATGTCAATGTGATTATTTATAGCAATTTGTTTATCCATCATCGTCACTTTTAGCATTATCTTCTCTACTAGCATTTCGGTATTGGTTGATAGTCCTGCTCAATTTATCATAAGATTCATTGGTTTCTTTTAGATCATTGTTAAGGTTATCTGTGTGTTTTTTCCAGTTCGTTAAACTTCTCATCTCTTTCAAAATAAGCTTTGCATGACTCTAAGCTCTTCGTGCATTGTTTTTCTATTTCTTTCTTCTCACTCTTAATCTCTTCTTTAACTGACTCAACCACACCTTACTGAACTGTCTCAGAGACTACCTCTTTCAATTGTACCATCATTGCCTAATCTACAATCTCTTTAAGGTTTTCAGCATTCATCTCTTTTGTGACATCTCTAATTTCTTCTAGAGGTGGTTTGTTTCTTCTTCGCATTGCACGCTTTGGTAACCTAAAAAAGAATTATAAATTTCAGGAGGTGTGATTGATTTAAAAGCACTATGAAAAATATATTCTTCAGATGCACTCGGATCATAAGTGACTTCAGCACAGTCTTCACTGGTAACTTCTTCGACTACATCTTCCACAGTTGGTTCTGGTTCTTCGATAAAGTCTGCTAGAAGCGCAAGAATTTTGGTATTTGGAATGTAGTTGTTCCAATTGAAACATTCGTCTTCCTATGTGACCACCAGAGCCTGTCTTTTGATTTCGCCAAACCATACTCAATTTGAATAAGCTTCGATGTACTCTGAGGTTGTTGAGAAGTTCGATGATAAATTGCCTTCTTGTAATAATCATAACCGAATAGATTTTGATTTCCATGCACTTCAATGTTCGAACATTCTCTTTTAAAATGGTCCTTTTCTCTGCACTTAAAACAAGTAACCTTGGACTTATCAAATCCCAGTTTCGAATCCGGACCTCCGAGACTGTTTCTCTCGGTATTTCCATGAATCTTTGAGCTCAACGAACAATACTAGCCATACACCACTTTATATCAATACACTCTAACTCCTCTGGATCAATTTGATCGTAATCCTCTTTAGTCATGTTTGGTTACCGATCTTTCCTGCAACTAAACTCTCGTACGACTCCAAGACTGAAGAAAGTAATGCCATGTGTTGTTTGGCTGTTGTCTTGGTGAAGTCTTAAGCATTTTGAAGATTTACTCTTCTTTAAGATCATTAAGTAAGTCGACCATTCACCCTCTAGTAATGCGTCGCCTAACTTGTCGACCGACTCTTCATTTTCCTTTGGAATATTCAACCTCTTCATTTCTACAACAAATGGCAATATCTTTCAATGAGTTGTTTCATTGATTCACCTTTTCTAGCCATGAATATGTCAAATTCTTTCTTGATCAAGGCCTTTTTTACTTTCGTTCATTTGTATACTGCCTTGGAATTTCACTATCAATGCATTCCAAATCAATGGTGGGTCTCCTTGGTGTTGTAAAAGCGTGAAATGTCTTCTTTTATCGGGTGTTGTAGGATGTTTAATATATTCTTCTCTCTGGTAAATTTCTCCTTTTCTGCTGGAGTGAACTGCATGATACTTTTCTCTAGTCCATTCTCACCTATGGGAGTAGTATATTTCTCTTCAATTGAATACCAGCATTCTAAATAATTTGCTGAACCCATTTTTGAAATGTTCATGCCAGCTTTTATAATCTTCCAGACTCATTAGTTTTGGCGGCTTCATCATCGTCCCAATTTCGTTATCAAGATTAAGATTTTGGATGACTGACGATGAAGCTGATGTAGCGAAAGCATTGTAGAATTCGTTCTCCATTTTGTCAGAAAAGTTTGTGCAAAATGATTTGATGCGAAGATGGCTTTGTGCGAAGGAAGCCTTATGTGGAGGTACTCTCGTGCGAAGTAGGAAACAAACAATTCTGGGTTACGTCCATCAAAAGGTAACCAAAACAAATAATTGAAATCTATCTTCATATGAAGGTAAAATCTATTTGAAAAATTTTACATTCGTACGAAGGTACTTAGTTCGTACTAACGTACTCCTTCGTGCGAGGATGAAAATTTCATGTTTTCTCGTTTTCGTCAATTTGATCATGGTTTTGATAGAATTTAGGTCCAGTTCATTCAAGGGTTTGTTTAAAGCGTATTTTAAGTATTCCTTGAAAAATTCAGTCATTTTGACGGTTAATTTGGTGTAAAATGATAAAAATGAGAAGAAAAGAGTAGAAGAGAAGTCTTCGATTGTTGAATCTTGTTGACTGCCTTCAGATTTGACCTCCATACCGCTTGTGAGGATATGTTATCCAAAGATAGCTCAGGTCTAAATCTGTTAACCTAGTCCGTTATCTTGCGGAATCCGATTTAGATTAGATAAAAATATCAAGATTACCAAATTAACTGTTTTCATTCAATGTTTAAAATTTTACAACTGAGAAAAACACCCGGACAGAGCTTCGCCGTCTTATCCGCAAAAAAATACTTACAACTCAAAGTCCTGGCACCTATTTATACTACTTGCACCTCCGTGCGGACTAGAGAAGTCTACCTTTGTATGAAGTAATCACAAGGTAACTCCGTACAAAGTAATGATACAAAGTAATTCCTTCATACGAATGTACTTACATACACAAGAAAATCTAACAGTTTATCCTATTACAGACACAGACATGACTCGTAGACATAGAGTGCAGACATATGTATCAACAACTGACACCCTCATTTTTTATGTTGCCCACTATACATTAACCCCTCTCTTTTGAACCTTTCTATGAAGGCCCGAAGGTCCTCGTGGTCTTTCTGTTGGATCTGGGGCATGACAGTTGCACCTCAGGTGTATCGCTTTTGAGGGGTGATGTTTACTAAGAAGTTCTTGTTGAGGTCGTAGAAGGATGTGGGAAGCCCACAGAATCATAACCGAGTTGGTCTAATTAGATTTTGTATGAACATATGGAAACAATCAACATTATTCCATGGTTCAGTTGTAGCTGCTCCCGGGAAGACCTGGAGGTGGTCTTCATGATCTTCAAGGAAATCATATGTTGTAACATTTGATGGCGTCTTTATCTTAGTTTGGAAGACATAGTTTGTTATCTCCTCATAAAAGCATGATAACGAGCTTGGTTTGTAAGGCATGGAGGGTGTGTCAAGGTTTACCCCTGCCCCATTTGTGCTCGTGCCTGCTTCGGTACTTGTTTGAAACTCAGCTTGTTGTCTGACATGACTGGGAGTAGCTTGCCAAACATGGCTTCCTGTTAACTCTTGACTTAGGTGAGCCAGGAGGGTAGCTATCGGAGAATGTTGTGAGCCAGATATGGGGAAGCAATACTGGAAGTTAGGGGATGTTGACAAGTTTCCGGCTACATCACTGCTAGCCAAAGGTGGTGATCTAAGGGCTTCTTCAAAATTCGTATGTGGGCGTGGAGGCACAGCTTGAGATTGTTAAAGGAGTTGCTCAACGGTGTACACGGGGCATCTTAGGAGAAGGATAGGGGAGCTAGAGTGTAAACTCCTTGGCCAAACTGAACCATCGGGCCTGAGGTATGGATTTGGGTCATGACCAGGTCCTACTTAGCTAACACATGGAGAAGTGGTGATGGACAACGGAGGAGGCCTGGGGGAGAGTGTAACCTCCGGTGTTCGTTCTTCTCGAATGTAAACTTTCAAGAGCTCCCTTAATTGTATAGAGTTGCTACTTACCCCCTCTAGTGTTATTTCCATCATTTCAACCGGGAAGAGAACTTCACTCGGTGAAGATGGAGCAGCCCGTGTGGACGGGGTTGTTTGGAACTGTTGTGCATCTTGTCTGCCGGTGCGACTGGAGGTCTGTCCATGTTGATAGAGTAGCTACCTATTCCAAGAGTAGCTAGAGGGCTACAAAGAGGCAGCGAACTACTCAAGACATATTTTTGATGAGGATCCTTTCCAACCATAAGAGAGATGTTAACCTAGGAACATGACTGAACTACCGGGAACACTGTTCTAAGTAGCGCAACCCCACGGTAGGTGCCACTTGTTAAAGAAACAAGAGTATGAAAGAGGGAAGGTCCAGGATCCACTCTAAATGATAGCTTCCTCGTTTGGATATACAGTCAAAGAACACCGTTAGCCTAAACGTGAGAGTTAGTCTCCCGCATTTGGACTCCAGCGTTATAAGAAGTCGATTGATCTTAAAGAGTTAAGCATAAAATGTAGGGAGTAGTTTTAGATAAAGAGAGAGTTGAAAGAACATAACCTGGTTGCTGAGAAAAGCATCCCTTTTATAGGCAAAGAGACCTACTCAGGGGAGCTCCTCGCCAGCTCTACCTTCCATATGTGGTATGGCTTATCTCTGAGGATGTTGCTTGTCTTATGACCTTGCCTCATTGGGTAATGTCAGGTATTGTGTGTCGTCTACATGTAACTTTATGCACTTTTGAGCAAAGTCACATCACACTTGGTTCGAAACCCGATGTGTACAGTAATATGAGCTTCTGACCTCTAGCTTCTAGCTTCCAGTTGCTGAGTGACTTTGTTTATAGTTTCAGCCTTGTTGAGTGGGTTCCTCCGTCTACCCACGTAATCAAGTGTCATGGGTGATGTGCTATGTTTTCTTGGATTAAAAGTACAAAAAAAAAAGTAACTTTCATTCATCAAAACAAATAGGTTAAAACACTTTTTCAGAATTTTTATATGAATGATTGTAAGACATGCAACACTCCCATGAGTACAACTAAACCATTCACTTCTGATGAAAAAGATGACTTGGTAGATTAGAATCTTTATAGATATATATGATTGGGTCCTTGATGTACTTAACTGTATCAAGACCTTATATTATGTTTGCAACTTGTGCCTGTGCAAGATACCAAGCATCACCTAGGAAGTCTCATTTAATAGATGTAAAATGGATCTTTAGATACCTAAAAGGTGTACCCACACTTGGTATCTTGTATCCTGGTAATGAAACATTGAGCTTTCAGGCTACTTAGATTGTAATTTTGCTTGTTGCCACACCACAGGAAAGACCACATCAGGAGGATGTCAATTCTTGGAAATCCCTTACTTTCTTGGCAAAGTAAAAAACAAATAGCAATCTTAACCCTCCAGTAGAGGCAAAGTATATAGCTGCTGCAAGTTGCACAGCCTAACTGTTATGGATTCAAAATCAATTGCTTCAATTTGTTGTCATTGCTCTAAAGACACTAATGACATTGGAAAGTCAAGCAGCTGAAAACATCATCAATAATCCTATGTCACACTAAAAATAAGCACATTGACATCCGTCATCACTTTGTAAGAGATAGTTACCAAAAGGGTTAAAATTTTATCCAACATGTCCCCACTGATGATCAACTAGCTGATGTACCTACAAAACTTGTAGATACATCTACTTTTGAAAATCTGATCTCTAGAATTGGGATGCTAAGCATGGATTAAAACAAAAGTTTTCAATCCACTAAATAAAAACCTTAATATGTTGTTCTGAAAATTTCAAAAAAAATTTTAAATCATTAAAAAGATTGTTAAAAAATCACTAAAAACAAAAGTCGGTTTAAAAGAACAAGCCACTGTTTTAGTGGTTAAAAAATTTTGTTTAACCAAAGTCAAAACACCGTTTGCAAAAAACCAAACACGATTTTCCCCACAAAACCCTGTTTTAACCCAATAGTGCTTTTAAAACCTTTTTTTCCTCCATTTGTTGATCAAAGTTAACGAATGTACCAACCATTGTTTTATATTCTAACATAAGTTTTCATTACTTCATCAAAGGGTTTTCTTAGTGGGGTCCAGTATCTAGTAAAACAAACCTTTGATAAAGACAGTTTTGTTTTGCACAAATAGAGGCTTGCCACGTCACTCAAAAGTAACTGTTGGCCACATCATCACTATTGTTCCATAAAACCTATAAAAACCCCACCATACAGAGCCTTCATTTACCTTTGTAAAAATCTAAACATCAAAGCATTTCACAAAGAGAAAAAACTCATAAATCACAATTCTACAATCCACTAATGTAGCTCGCACTCAAATCATCTTACATTTACCTTCCGTATCTTTTCAAACATGAAAAGAACACTGAATTCTATGGTCGTCGATCTTCTTCAAGCCTTCAAATATAAAATTGTTTTTTACTGTGGATGCACCTAACCATGAAGAAACGTTGAAAAAATTATGGGCTGATGCAAATTTTATGCTAAGAAACAAAAAACCCTTCACAATCATCTCAAAGGTTGATGTTATAGACATCCAGATCACAGAAGAACCACTATCCACCACCTTCAATCTAAAGACATTGTAGGTGTGGAAACTTTCTCCAAAAATGATCTTCAACATGAGTTCATAAAAAGGGAATATGTTGCTCAACTAATAGGAGCTACACTTTTTAAATCACACTTAGTGGCTTATCTTCAAAAACCACTTGTTTTAATGAATTCCCCTTACAAACTCCGTATTTGGGATACGCTTTTCATACGGATACATAGTATAATCTATCCAAACACTGTTTTTTGAAATGGTGGGTAACATCAAAGCAATAAATAGGGGAATTGCTAAAGCGTTTCTTTTGTACCTAAGGCTATTAAGTTTTTACCTTCAAAAGGTGTTAACAAAAGAAATTTTTTAACTAGCTCCAACCCTACAAATGAATAGCCTTTTAAATGAAACATCTACAAGAATGCTGACCAATAAAGATCAATAAAATATTTTACAAAACCAACCAACAAAGGTTATAACCTCTATTGAAGAGCCCACTGCTCTTGATGACCACATTGACTAACCCCCCATGGTAGAACCCACATCAGAAACTCCAACAAATATCTCCACAACCTGAAAAGCCAAACAAGCCAAAAAGAAGGTAACACTAGAGTTAAGATGCCAAAGAAGCCTGGTCCATCACAAGAGCAACAAACATCTGATGTTACTTCCTCACAACATATGTAAACATCTCCACCCATCCAAACTCCTCACATATCCTCACAAAAGTAAGCACAGGGGAACTAAATCAAGAGATAGATGATTTTGTGATAACTTTGAAATCCCAGTACACCCTAATTGTTGTTAGTCCTTGATGACAGACATGATATGCATACAATTAGACTATTGAGGAATTGAGTCAGGAAATGTGTTGATATATGCTGATAGAAGGTACAATATGAAATAGTAATTATGTTATGTACAAAAGTTCACTAAAAACCCTAAATTGACGTAGGGCGTTATAGTCATAATAGTACGCAATTGTGCGTGTTTGGATGACTCTAGGAATACGAATGGCTTAATACATGGACTATAGTGTATTGCATAAGTGTGTTAGCGGATAAATTGGAATTATAATGCTTGAAGTGTTGCTTGAGTAATTATGATGATATAAAAGCTTTTTTTTTGTTTTGTATTCATTTCTCACACAAACCATGACTGAGACAACAACATACCATCATATTTCATCAAAGATTCAAGGTATAAACATGAATTTGATAAGGTTTTATGCATAATTTCATTAAATTTATGATTTCTTTAAAAGGAAGCTTTTTAACCAGGAAATCTTAGGGTTCTTGAGACCCTAACCAAGTTATACACTGAATGTGATGTAACCTACTGATATATGGTCATTCATATTATAAAAAATTGGATTGTGATGCGAGAACATGATTTATTCGACAATAAGCAGACATAACAAACCCTAATAGAAAAATAACAAAACCAAGGTTTGATTGAGAGTCCAGGATCTGGTGGTTCTAGACGGAAGTTTGGGTAAAAATAGAACTAATTCGGTAGAATGTTATTAAGAAAGGATTAGAAGCAGCGGAAGTCTAATGATTTCGTTCATACAAAAATATTATACATCTTTATAAGCTGGTGAAATTTTGGAGAATGTTTGTAGAAATTTTGGAAGCGTTTCCTCTCTGGGAACGTCAAAACTTACAAAAATATGAACACATGATACAATTTATAAACTTTTACCCTCGTGCAAAGTGAGCAATCTACCTTCGTATGAAGTGAATCACCGCTAGTTTGGCAACAACGTAATCAACAAATATCATCATTTCCGGGCAGTAAGTCCAAAAAAATTCCTCTGCTTGAAGACTAAACATCCTAACACCTTGGATGCAATATCTTATACGTACCGACAATACTAGTTTCATCTCCTGATGCTAATCCTGCTAACCCACTTGACGAAGATCCGGGACTCAAACCACAAGACATCAATCTGTATCACGGTTCAAAGACTGAGAACTTCTTGTGATCACGAACTAACGAATCCAGATCAAATGCATCCCTGGACGATCTGAAGTCAGAACCACCCGAATACTGTTACATAGTCACGAATTTCAAAAATGATGAAATTTCAATATATTCTGTGAAATATTTTATTCCCCCTCATTTTTGCAAACTCTGACGTCTCTAAACTCTTCACAGAAAAACTCCACTATGCAGAAAATATGTGACTTAGGTCTACAGCAGTGAGTTTTTCATCAATGCGGATTTTACATTAAGGCTCGTGCATAGTTACTGTACCAAATGGTCATCATTTTGCATATGTATCTGTAACTACCCCATTCTCTTCAACCCTCTGTGATCGTGTCATCAAATCTGTTCTCTGAAGCCCTCGACAGTGTCACCGAACAACACGCATTTGTCATTAAAATCTCGAAAAAAGTTATAAATCACCAAATTTTTTGGACACTTGTCTCATCACCACGATAAAAAAATGCCTTCGCATGAGGGTAAATGCCTTCGTGCGAAGTTAATCTCTCTTCGTGTAAGACCCTATTTACGTTTTGACCCAAAACGACGCAGCGGAAGTACCGACATAAAAAATCTTTCTTCATTGACTATGTAACATACTTAAGGGTTCATTTATAAATATATGGACGCTTTCTTAATAGATTTACTACATTTTGCTTTACATGCCAAATGTAATACATAATGCAAGCTATGAAACCGCTCTTCCCGTACAATCCTTGCTCTTTGTCTCGATCTTTGTCCACACATCTCCCTTGATGATAGTGGTAATCTGACTAATTTGCAGTCACCACATACAATACCAACACATTAGTAGAGGGTGATATCTTGCATAATTAAATGGATATATAATAAATCAATAACCACATAGTATTCTTTCTATGTATACTTCTCCATAATTATATCCTTCTAAATTTGTTCTGTATACCGGACTTCGCACTTTCAAAAGCCCAACACTTACATACCTGTTCCTATTTCATTCTCATTAGCAGTACAGTTAGTAAGACATAATATCAACGTATTACAAACCTCCAAATTCGCATAAGCACATACCACTGATTTACATTAAATAAGTTACACTTCCTGTTTACACTCGCATGCATCAATATACATACATACATACATGCAAGTTACGTTTTGCGTGTTTACATGCAATCGCCGTACTTAAATCGTATACTCTCTATTCATCATTGTTCGTACATGTAAATAAGTTGATTCTTTCATGCCTATAACACTTCTACTCAATCCGAGTTTTAATCATACAACTACATAACTTAGTGTTGGCACCCACACATGAAACCACATTCACTATATGTATATCAAGACTCGTACTTTCACTCTTACTTTATTTTTACAAGCCTAGCATCACTTAATCGCCTTAAAAACATCTTACAAGATACCAGGTTGGAGCCGGAATTAGTCGATACAAGAACACAAAAATAATTAGAAAGTTGACTAATCCCACCATAAGCTACGGCCTGCCTACCGTAGCTTACAGTAGGCATGTTCTGCCAACAATTTAATCTTCTACCGTAAGCCACGACTAGCTACCGTAGCGCTTACGGTAACCACGTTCTGCCAAAAATAAAATCCTCTACCGTAAGCTACGGCTAGCTACCGTATCTTACGGTCAGCTGCTACAGATTTGGGGCTGCAACTTATTTGACCCGTTTCGAGTCCCGTTCGTTCATGCATGTTCCAATTCAGTTCAAATTAAACATACTCGTTCCTCTTAATACTACCGTAGTCTCTCTTTAACAATAAATTCTACATGTACACAAGCCCATTTGTGCTTTAATTATGTCGTTTAACGATAGCTTACCACTTGGATTTACTCCATTCGGTTCATATCATACAACTTCCAATTTAGTTGACTATTATCAACTCAGTATCATCTAACTCATCTTAGTACCTCCATTGTTCTTACATTCCCACAAGCTTCTTCAACAATTAAAATAAAACATTTCCATTAAAGTATCTAAAGAGTGATTCCGGAAATCACTTACCTTAGTGTCTGTTTTAGCATTTGTTACCTTGCCTCCTTTCTGACCCGTTAGCCTTCCATGCTTCCATCCATCTTGACATGATCCATATACTTTCATGTCATCGCAACCATATTCTTGTTAGCATACACGATTGCACATATCAACGATCGTATCAAATGCATAACTCACATTTGACTTTCATATGTCAATCCTAACAAGCATAAGGCATATACTCAAAATCACATCTCTTCATACTCGCATTATTCATTATGTCATCACATATAACACATATTGATATGTCACTTATCGTATGACTTTCTATAATCTTACAATCGTGACAACAAGTCTAACCATGCTCTTACGCGCAGCAGAAGTCAACGTTTATCATATGAACCTTCAACTTAGTCTCTCATATATCCGTGTCATCTTATTCGGCTATACGAAGACACTATGTACATTTCATACTCATTAAGTAATATGTATTCAACTATGATATCACCTAATTATATCACCTACCATCATTATCAATTTCCTCCATACTAGTGATTCCTTTTATAATTCTACAACTAACACCTTTTTATGAAATCCTTCTATGTTGCATTTTTTCATGTTTACTTAACATTAATCATGTCATCACCACATCCTACTAATATTCGTTCATTGTTTAGGATATAAGTTCACATTCTAATCTATACTAGGCATTTCATCAAACACTTGGTGTGCATACACCATTTAATGCACAACGTACAACTAATTAATGCATAATCTTCCAAGTTCTTACCTTCAATCATTAACACAACAAAACATCAACTAACTTCATACCATATTCAACCTAACTTGCATGAGTTCATCATATTCTAACATAATACATCAAGAATTAAACAAAGATTGGACATAAGTGACATATCCATGTCGCCATTTTCATCATCAATGGTGGGTTTCACTTCTAAACATCAAATTACTCAAAATCATTCATTATCCAAGCTTTATTTGTTGATTCTAACACACCCCATGCCTAATTACATACAAATTAAAAGATTAACCACAAACCCATTTCTTGTAAAATCATCAAATCATAATCTACAACTTACCACATGTTTTACATCCTTAGATGATTAGAATCTTCAACCATGCAAGTGTTTTTTTCTTAACTCCACCATCAATTTCTGGATTTGGTGAAGTTTTGGGGAAGAACCCCTTTTTCTTCTATGTGTGTCGACACACACACAAACACACACACTAAAACACACACTAATCTCCTGAACAGCCCATTTAACTTAAACTTTAGTCAAATCTCCCATTTCAGCCCTTCTAGTTTGGTTTCTTGTCAACAATTGTCACAACTTTTGTTTTTCATTTGTTTGCCCAACTATTTAACTAGGCTAAATAGCTTGGTTATTTTATTTCATGCCATCATACAAAAACATACTAGGCAATTAGAATTGTGATTTTTGGGGCGTTACACTTCGTGCGAAGGTAACTATCTTCGTGTGAAGTGGTACCTTCGTGCGAAGATAATTCCATAATGATCACGTTTTTTCGATCCAAAATCTTTATTTCAGCGAATTTCATGATGACACTTTCATAGATCTAGTCGAATTTCATTTCTAAATAATTCTATGGTTACAATTTTACTTTTTTCTGTGGATTATCCCTTTATTTGATTATTTACATCTAAAACCCGTAAAGTCCATAATTCATGAGCGTAGGTGATTCAATCAACTTTTAGATAAATTGAATCGGCACCGTAGCTCTAATACCAATGGAGAGTCCAGGATCCGGCGGTTCTAGATGGAAGTTTGGGTAGAAAATAGAACTAATTCGATAGAATTTATTAAGAAAGGAGTAGAAGCAGGGAAATCTAATGATTTCATTCATACCAAAAGAGTATACATCTTTACAAGCTCAGCGTTTCCCTTCTCAGAACTCCAAAACTTACAAAACTATGAACACCACGACACTAGTTATAGACTTTTACGTTCGTGCGAAGTGAGCAATTTACCTTCGTATGAAGTGAATTATCTTCGTACGAAGTTAGTTACCTTCATACGAAGTGACACCTAACCACCTCTCATGTTCACACTTGAGTCATGTGGTCGTATCTAAATTATACAATATTCAACACAAGATCTATCTAGCCTATTCGAACAGTGACAAACATTGTTGGAATTGAACCCTACAAAAGAACAGATGATAGAAAGCCAAAACATACTACAACCTCTGCTCCTGATAATAATAAAACATCTGCTAGAGGCAGAACTCTACGAAAGACTAAAATTAAAGGTCTGCCGAAGCATTTACATTCGATCACTTTTCATCACGTATAAAAATAGAACAGTGTTTGTACTGTTCTATTCGATCACTTTTCATCATGTATCAATCCAATATTCTTCTTTACATTTTGTATGAACAAATCAATGATCTTAGGCTGAGGGGGAGATTGTGAGTTATACGCAAGTGATTATAATCACGAAAGCATGATAATGAAAAAAATCTCTCAATTGTTATGAATCAAATTTCATCATCCCGCTGCATTTACATCTGATTTATCTTCTTTCATTTTTCATCTTTAGAACTTTCGTAACAGTTTGAAACTCAGATCCTAACAATTGTATCAGATTCAGGTCAATCAAATTTTATTTAACAATCAATTTGATTTGAATAGATCAGCTCTCACTGCTAATTCGGTTTGTTCGTTTTTATTGAAAATAGAGTTTAATCACATTTTCAAAGTTTTTAACAAAAATATGTTTGTAAACAATCAGAATGTCACACACTTCACAAGATCCTCATAACACCAGCAGCATGTTTAAACCACTAATCATTGTTAGATCTGAGTATAATATCTGGCAAAGATGGATGGGTCATGTCCTTGCTCAACAAAACACCGGTTGCTGGAAGTCAGTCACCTTTAGACCTCATGTTCCAATGATACCGAGTACAGAGGACCCTAAAGTCCAAGTACCAAAGAATCCTGAAAATTATTTCGGGCAAGATTTTCAATAAATCGAGCTAGATGCAAAGGCATTTAGCATCATGGCCTCTGCATTGCCAAACGATATCTATGTTGGGCTGTTGCACTGCATCAATGCAAAGGAATTATGGGATACTTTAAAAGAGCAATTGGGTGGCACCGAGGAAGTGATCGAAAATAACATAGAAGTTCTAAATCAACAATACAAAACGTTTTGTCATGTTAAAGGTGAGTCATTAATGCAAGAGTTTGAAAGGTTTAGCTGTCTAATTAGTGAGCTTAAAGTGGTTAATTTTGCGTTTGCAAATTTGACTTTAAATAGTCTTTTTCTTAGATCATTACTAGACAAGTGGGACACTATAGCTTTTGTAATTCGAAATTCAGTTGGGTTTAAAGAAATGAGTCAAACACAACTTAATGGTAGGCTCCTCACTTATGAGAGGAGCTGAACCAGAAAAAGAAGCTACAAGAATCTTGCAAGATAGCTGATGACTATGCTTTTGGTATTTGGCCAAGAAGAAGTCACTGCCGTTGTAAGGATCAGAGTTATGATCATTTCATTGATATAACTTCTGGTAGTAATTTTAATTCTGACCCTTACACACCTAATTATGCATTTGCTGCTAATGGGGAAAGCCAAACTTCTGATAACTTATGTTTTGAGTTGAATGACTGTCACATTTTGATCCTTCAGATTTGGAAGAGATGGATATTTTGCACCAGTTGGCTATATTAAGTGTTAGGGCTAACAAGTATTACAAGAGAACTGTAGAAAGTGTCCAGGGTTGCATGGGGGGCTAAAAGTTAGGCTGGATAAGTCAAAGATTAAGTGCTATAAATGTAATAGGCTCGGGCACTTTGCTAGAGAATGTAGGTCTCAATCAACTGGACCAATTATTAGACACCCTAGCCCTGGACCTCAAAACAATCACAATACTATCCCCTATTCCCAATATACCCCTGCTCCTCATACGCAAAACACTGCTCATTTTGCACACCCTGCTACCACTGTTCCTATGCAATATGTTCAAACCACTATTCCTACAATTCAATATGTTCAAGCACCAGCTCGTCAGGTTCAAATGCAACCTGCACAACAAGTTACTCAAACCACTACTCAGGCAGAGGTTAATCAACAGAGCTTCTTTACTCAGGGCTTTATTGCTTGGAGTAGCTTTCCTGAGGATCTGACTGATGGAAACTTTGCTCTAATTGCTGACACTGAAAAGAAACAAAATGAATTTTGCTTTATGGCATTAGAGTCTATAGTTGAGGGTGTTGAATTTGAGGAAGTGGAGTCTAAATCTGTTGTGTTGGTGCAGAATGTCTATAGCCTACATCTTAGGGTCATGTCGAGTATGTATAGGGCTTAGTTGTCAGTTTTCTATTTTTTTGTATGTATATAGGCCACTTCATGTGAAGTGATGATCACCTCGTAGGAAGTGAAGCAGTTCACTTCGTACGAAGTGGCAACTCCAACTCGTGCGAAGCTTTCATGTCTATTAATAGAAGAGTTGGGGTCTTGAGTCCATAGCTATTTTACTGATACTAAGACGAAGCCTTGTCAGTTTGTTGTTTGTAATTCTTCCATGTTTATTAATACAAGAAGTAGAAGCGTTTAAAAGTAGATCCGATCTTTTGTCAAACTTACTAACGATGAATTCCACGCACGTTGGTTAGATCAAGTCTGGCACGTTGCTTTCTGGAGAAAGCCGATCGTCCCACAAGTGGTATCAGAGTAGGAGGTCTTATTCGAAGACATTTGATCATATTTCAGCAATTGAAGATCTCTATTTCTACTCCTTTTTAGAACTTTTATCAGATCTGGACAATTTATGGACAAATTGGACTAGGATTCTAGTATAACATGTTAAAATCAGCTTAAACAAAACCGTAAAATTTTCAGACCTAAAATCAACTAAAATCATCTCAAAATTGCAAAAAACAAGAAAAACACGAAGCTATGAACACAACTCGTACGAGCTGATATTACACCTCGCACGAGTTGTCTAGTCACCTCGTACGAGTCGACTTCAAATCTTTCTAAGTTTTAATATTGCTTTCTATATCCACCTCGTACGAAGTGAGTTCCAACTTGTACGAAGCGGGTAAACTTGTCTTAAAAATTGCTTGTGATCACCTCGTACGAAGTGCCACCTCGCACAAAGCACACTTCGCACCAAAACAAGTTCTAATAATTTTTTTTTGACAGTTTTCAACAATTTTCAGGTAAAATATGGAAGAGGAATTCTTTAACGCCTTCACCACATCTACTGTTACAACTGCTGCAGCTCAGAACATGAACCTAGAGAATGAAATGGGAACCATGACGAAACCTCCAAAACTCATGAACTTAGAAGATTATGAAAGTTGGAGCGTGAGATTCGTCAACTGGGTTCAAGCTAATCATTTCACTTTTTGGTTTGCCATTGCGTCAAAATACATAACACCTACAGGTGAAAGTGGTCTTAATAAGACACTAGCTCGGCTCAGAGTTCATCAACGAGAAGAAGACTATGAATATACTGAAACAGGCAGTAAAAGAAGATATCCAGGCTCTTCTACAACACGAAGATGACACCCACTCTCTGTGGAATGCTTTAAGACTTAACTTCCAGGGAAGTTCTCAACTTCGAAAAGGAAGAAAAGCATTGCTGAGCAAGGAATTTGATGTTTTCAATCTGATAAAAGGATATACTATGAAATAGCAGCTCGAAAGGTACTGTCATTTGGTGGTTCAAATGGAAGAATGGGGATTTTTAAAACTAGTGAAGAACTAGTTGATAAACTGGCCGATTCTTTACTAGAAGGAATTGTCATACCCTCAATTTCCACTTGCGGAGTTTTACCGCGAGGCGTGTGAACAAACCAGAATCCGAAACACTAGTACGTCGAACGACTCTATATGATTTGGTAATACGTTTTCCAAAATCATTTGTTGTAGATTTTATATTGTCTAAATTTGTTACGATACTTAGCAGAAGCATTAGTTTTTAATGTTGAGCGGAAGCATAAAATAAATAGTGAAGCAGGCGCCAACACAAACGCCAAAACAAATGAAAAACCCCAAAACAATATTTTAATTGAGACTCGATAAAAGATGTCTTGTTCAATGCATGTGAGTGCACCTAGAGCTCCTAGCGTCCTGAGAAACATGTAAGGAAACAAGTGTCAACATTAAAGATGAGTGAGTTCACAGGTTTTCATAAATTCGTTTGTTCGGTTATAGTTTGTTTTCCCCATTATCCCTAACCCGGGATAACGTGCTGGTTCCATTATTCCAATCCCGGAATAATAAGTTGTTGCTTCCATTATCCTCAACCCGGGATAATATAGTTGTTGTTTCCATTATTCCAACCCGGAATAATAAGTTGTTGTTTCCATTATCCCCAACCTGGGATAATATAGTTGTTGTTTCGTAATTAAGTTCAATGTTAACATATATAGGTAGCTAGCCTAAAGTTATGTCACGTAAGTGTTCGCGATCGAAGCTGACTGTGTGCCTCCGTGTTGCCAGGCCTATCACTGACCATGGCGAAGTTATTGTCACACCCTCAATTTCCACTTGCGGAGTTCTACCGCGAGACGTGTGAACAAACCAGAATCTAAGACACTAGTACGTCGAACGACTCTATATGATTTGATAATACGTTTTCCAAAATCATTTGTTGTAAATTTTAGATTACCAATATTTAGCATGAGTATCAGTTTTTAAAGTTTGAGCGGAAGCATAAATAAGTAGTGATGCGGGCGCCAACACAAACGCCAAAACAAAGGAAAAATCCCAAAAACAGTATTAATAAATGAGACTCTATAATGATGTCTTGTTCAATGCGTGTGCGTGCACCTAGAGCTCCTAGCGTCCTGAGAAACATGTAAAGAAACAAGTGTCAACATTAAAGATGAGTGAGTTCACAGGTTTTCATAAATTCGTTGTTCGGTTTTAGTTTGTTACTCCGTTGTCCCCAACCCGGGATAACATACCAGTTCCATTATTCCAAACCCGGAATAATAAGTTGTTGCTTCCAATATTCCCAAACCGGAATATTAAGTTGTGTTTCCATTATCCCCAACCCGGGATAATAAGTTGATGTTTCCAATATTCCAAACCCGGAATATTATGTTGTTCCGTAATTAAGTTCAATATTAATGTATATAGGTAGCTAGCCTAAAGTCATGTCACTAAGTGTTCGCGATCGAAGCTGACATTTGTGCCTCGTTTTGCCAGGTCTATCACATGACCATGGCGATGTTAGGCCAATCATACACCCGTTGACCAAACCCGGTCAGCTAGCGCGACTAGCTCGGATGGGGCTCGTCAGACCCAGTAGTACTACTTATAATTCCCCCGCTACTTAACCCAAATATTAACGATCCGAGGAGATTGTCGAGGACTTAAGTGATAAAGCTGCATAGTGACCATAACATTACATTAACATTAACTTAGTTACCGCATAGTTATGTGACGATTACATTCGTATAACGTAAAGAGTTTGAGTTTAAGAATGTATACATGTTTCTCCCCCTGTTGTTTAAAACCGTATAAAGTTAGGGGCCGTGAACTCACCTTTATTAGCTCGGTTAGTGTGGCAAAGATGTTATAAGAGATGGGACCGCTAGTTGCGTCCTAACAAACCAATTAATTCCATGTCAGTGTGTAATCACACCAATACAAATTCCACACGTAATTTACTCACAAAGTGATACACACAAACAACATAACTAACACTTCAAACATGCATGCAAGTATTCTCATATGATCATAGTAATCAAACAACTTATCATGAACACATTCCAAATCCATGCAACACTTTAATGCATAAAATCACAAGTTAACAACTTTCTGCTTAATACTCAATTATTCAGCTGTTTTCTAGGATTTTTATAAAATAGTTCCAGCATTCTAAAAATTCCCATATTTTTTACAGTAGGTGACCCTTATACCATAGAAATTTATATAATTTCTCAAGTCCTAAATCTTCACCCATTAACCATAAATATTAATTCACTAAGCTGCAGTCAGATTTACCGCTTTCTGACTGCAGTCCACGGAAGCATTTATTTAAAAATCACTGATCGTCCGATTAACAAAATTCCAGTTGGAGTTGCCCGGAAATTTCTATACCTAGTTTCTGTACAAAAATCATGACTCAACTCTCTACTGATTTTAAAATCTAGCTTGATAAACAACCAACAAAATTCCAGAATTTTAACAGCTTTACCTACCGAACTTGTTTAACCCTTTAAAAATATCAAACGATTTCAGAAAATTATGAATCCAGTGCCATTGGATTCCTTATTCAAATCTCTAGGTTTTAGACCTCAGAAAATCCGTTTTTCGACAACTAACGACCAAGTTACAGCCTGATAAAGTCGGCTGAAACTTTCACTCAGCATGCTGTTTTCTGCATCTCCTTATACTAAGTTCGTATAACTCGTTCATGTGACTAGCCAAGGCGATCAAGATTCAATTTTTAATCCTAGATTAATACTAATAACCTATCCATGCAACCCTACTTAATAACTTCTAGTTATTATAACAACACACAGCCTATACATTCAACCTAGTGTAACCAATCCGAACAATGAGATCATTCAGTGTAAACATCATCGACAAATCGGCTAATCTAACATCTCGTTCAATCATGCTTGGCCAGCTTTTATCTTCCGAAAACACACGATCGTTTCAATCAATAAATCAATCCGAAACAACAACAAAATCAACACACATAACTCAGAACTTTCAAGTCTCTATATACTTGCGGACAACCTACATATGCATATAATCCGAAACAACTTAAACATTCAAGCATGCATATTTATCGGAGACAATACAATCAAACACATATTTACTCGACTATGATCTAGCAACATATGGTAAATTCTAGATGATAAGGTAATCGAACCGTGGGTATGCTAAGGAAGATGACGAGGGCTGCTGTGTTCGGAAGATGATGTGGGCTGTTTGTGATCGCTGCAGGGAACAAGTGGGCTGATCTCGCGACCTAATGAAGGTAAACAAGGGCTGTCTACGATCGAATGGAATGAACAAAGGCTGATCAGGTTGAGATGCAAGCTGCTCGCGATCACAAGGTGAAGACTTGGCTGCCGACGGCTGTGAAACTCTAGGGTTTTGTGTTTTTGAATGAACATGCATGGGTTTGTATTTATAGGCGCAAGGGGGAACAAGGGTTACGGTTTGGTTTGGGTTTATGGCCGAGAATCTTGGGTTGTTTGTTTTGGGTCTTGATCACGTGGCCGAGGGACTAGAATGGTTGGTTTGGCCGATTAGTTTGAGTTGGATTGGGTGGGTTCTGTTTGGGTTTTATCTTGCGGCCAAGAGACTAGGGTGAGTTAATTTGATTTGAGTTTTGATCTTGGCCGAATAGTTGGAACTCTAGGTCTAGGTTTAAACTTTGTGAACTCCTAGAGTCACCATGAATCTCTTTGGTTCGTGTCGCGGTTCGGTTCGTGTACGTATTTATTATACATACATATATAACTAAAAATCCACACAACACACAACACGTATTTAATTCATGCATACTTAGCCTATATATATTCGACAAATATCACGTGTAAGTTATCCGGAAAACCCGGGATATCACAGTTATTATTCACCCGTTGACCATACCCGGTCGGCTAGCACGACTAGCTCGGATGGGGCTTGTCGGGCCCAGTAGTACTACTTATAACTCCCCCGCTATTAAACCCAATACTAACGATCCGAGAGATTGACGAGGACTTAAGTGATATAGCTGCTTAGTGACCATAACATTACATTAACATTAACTTAGTTACCGAATAGTTATGTGACGTTAAATTAGTATAACGTAAAGAGATTGAGTTTGAAGAGTGTATACATGTTTCTCCCCCTGTTGTTTAAAAACCGGATAAAGTTAGGGGCCGTGAACTCACCTTTATTTGCTCGGTTAGTGTAGCAAAGAAGTTGTAAAGGATGGGACCGCTAATTGCGTCCTAACAAACCAATTGATTTCAAGTCAGTGTGTGATCACACCAATACAAATTCTACACTCAATTTACGCACAAAGTGATACAAACAAACAACAGATCTAACACTCAAACATGCATGCCAGTATACTCATGTGAACATAGTAATCAAAACAGTTTATCATGAACATAATCCAATCCATGCAACACCTTGGTGCACACAATCACAAGTTATCAATTTTCAGCTTAATACTCATAATTCAGCTGTTTCTACGATTTTTATAAAATAGTTCCAACGTTCAAAAAATTCCAATATTTTCACAGTAGGTGACATTTATACTGTAGAAATTTATATAAATTTTCCAAGTCCTAAATCTTTACCATTTAACCATAAATATTAATATACTAGGCTGCAGTCAGATTTATCACTTTCTGACTGCAGTCCACGGAAGAATTTATTTAAAAATCACCGATCGTCCAATTAACAAAATTCCAGTTGGAGTTGCCCGGAAATTTTCATACCTAGTTGCTGTACAAAATTCATGACTCAACTCCCTACTGATTTTAAAATCCAACTCGATAAACGACTAACAAAATTTCAGGATTTTCACAGCTTTAGTTACTGAACTTATTTGGCCCTTTAAAAATATCAAACGACTTCAGAAAATTATGAATCCAGCGCCATTAGATTCGTTATTCAAATCTCTACGTTCTAGACATCAGAAAATCCGTTTTTCGACAACTAATGACCAAGTTACAGCCAGATGAAGTCGGCTGTAACTATTACTCAGCAAACTGTTTTCAGCATATTATTACCATAACTTGCATAAACCGTTCCTATGATCAACCTAGGCGAGCAAGAACCGGTTTCCTAATCATAGATCAATACATACCTATCCATGCAAACCCTAACCAACATCTCTAGTTTTTATAAACAAACATACTCGCAAACTTACCAGTTCCGCAAACAATCATTCATGTAAACAATGATAATTCAGCCGCTTACTTTCAAACACATATAATCCGAAAACAAACCAATTAATCATTCAAGCACATATATCCGAACATTATCTTGTAGCATATGACAAATTCTAATCTTTAAATGACAAGGTAAACGAACCGTGAGTACGATGAGGGACCGGTGATCAAAGATTGCTTGCAACCGAGAAGATCCGTGACCGAGAAAGGAGGTTATTCGCGGCTGAGAAGAAGTAGTAGGCTGTTTTGTGATTGAGGAAGTGAACAAGTGGAAGAGATGGGCTGCTTGCGATTGAAGGGATGAAGGATCGGCTGTTCACGATCGGGAGATGAAGATGGCGAGGGCTGCTGCTGCTGCGACCGAGAGGAAAGCAAGAGTAAGGCAGCCGACGGCTGTTTTGCTTGTTAGGGTTTTGGAGTTGTGAAAAAGCATGCATGGGTGTGTTTATATATAGCGCAAGGAGAGATAGGGTTACGGTTTGGATTTGAATTCGTGGTCGAGGAACTAGGGTGGGTCGGTTTGGGTTTGATCTTGCGGCCGAGATATGTTTGAGTTTAAGGTTTGGTTCGTGTCGCGGTTCGGTTCGGTTCGTGTACATATTTACCATGATTATTTTATAATTAAAACAATCACACAATCATACATCACGTATTCATTAACTCGTACACGTTTAATACTTAGCATATAATTTATTCGACAAGTATTGCGTTTAAGTTATCCTAAAAACCGGGATGTCACAGGAATGGACCACTTATCTGAGTATCTTGAAAAATGGCACTGAGTATAGTAATTTCACACAAGATTCATTGAAAGAATAGAAGGTCTTGAGCTAGAAATGCAGAAGATGGAAAAGAACAAAGGTGCCCACATGCAACAAGATGTGAACCTATACTACAAAGGTAGTTCTATTGGAAACATACAAAGTCCCAAGGTTCAAACTGCTTTCAGTGCCAACAATACTACAAGTCCACCATCAAATCAATCCAGTGGGTTTTAGTCGTTTCCGTCATACAATGCTAACTCTCCTCAAGCTCCACAATCTTCACAAAGCTCAAGCAATCCTCAGAACAGTCAAAACAATCAACCTAATTCAAACCAGCGAATTCTGCAATGCAATATTGCTGTGAATCTTGAAAACGCACAGACTTCAATAAACACACGACCAAACAGTACAAGGCCTTGCTTGCATCAGTTCTCGAATCATATGAAGGTCTGGTAGCCGGAAACATGACAAAAGAAGATTATGATTAGATTGATCCAGTTGAGTTGGAATTGATTGATATTAAGTGGTGTATGGCCTTGATAGTTCATAGAGCTCAACACTTTATGGAAATCATGGGAAGAGACATCCTAAGAGGGCTTAATGGCAAACTGGGTTTTGATAAGGCTAAAGTAACATGCTTCAAGTGCCGAGAAAAGGGACATTTCAAGAGAGAGTCCCCAAACAGAGAAGTTAAAGGAAATCAGAATCCATTTGCTGATGATTACTACAAAGGGTCATATATCATCGACCCCAACCTCAGACTAGGTTAGTGCAAATTGAAGACGGGCTATCTAACTCAAAAGATCAGACTCTGGTTGTCACCCGAGAAGATGAAGGGTTCCACTAGAACAAGTATATCATAAAGAATGAAAGCCTTGCACTTGTAGTTGAGATAATTGAAGAACCAGAACATACAGAAGAAGAATATGCTGAGGCATCCTTTGACGAAGCACCCGAAGAATATTATAACATGTCGTCAGAGGAAGAACTTTTAAATAGTGTATTTAGACATCTATTTCCTTCTGATATTCTTAAAACTTTTACAGGTTACTTCGACACAAGCTACCAACCACCGGGTGAAGAAGATACAACGCCTGAAATAGTAGAGGTGATTGACGTGACCAAGGAGATGACTTTGGAGAATCTAACTGACATAGCCGATAAAGCTTTAATGGCTAACGCGAAAGAGGTAGTTACTGAGGAAGCTCAGGAAGCTAAAGTCAAATCGGTAAAAGTGTTGGTAAATGAATCAGTGGAGGAAGTAATAAAGGCTCTAAGTGTCAAAGAAGAAACACCTTGCATGAAGTGCAAAGAGCCATGCAAGGAGTGTGTCAAAAAAGATAAACGATATAAAGAGCTGAAAACCATGCAGATAGTTTGTCATGTGATTATCATACAACAAAAGAAGCATATGACAAATTAAGTAAAACAATTAAACAATTTGAACAAGTGATTAGAGAAAAGGACAAAACACTTTCGATGCTCGAGGTAACTTTAATGGACAAACAGATGGCCATCAATATTCATTTAAATACAATTGTCAAGCTAAAAAGTGAACTTGAGAAAATGAAAATCAAAACTGAACAGATAAACAAGTTATTAATCGGTTATTCTACCAGTTCATACGTCATTGATCACATTCTTCCTAAAATTGAGAGCAAGGAAGATGATAAAATTGATGAAAACAAAGGTGTAGGTTACGATCGTGTTCCACCACCCTTGTGGAATAGTTATGCAAGAAAGAAACCATCTGGGGTGGAAAAGTCACTCAATTTATAATTGAAAACTGAAAAGAAAAACGAGCTACCTGAGAACATCGATGTAACATACACCAAAAAAGAAAATGACTATGAATCTGAAGTGGTAAAAATATTGGTCAAAAACGTTTTGGGAAATGAGTCAGACAAGTCTGATAGTTCTTTTTTTGAAAGTGCATAGTCGAATCTCGAGAAATCTGAACCGGATGTTGCATCATTAGAAAAATCTGAACCGGATGTTATATACAAAATGAACGGATCTGATAAACTATATGCCGATGAGGATTTCCCTATTCAGAATGTAAATCATGATCGAGTTGATAAGTTTTTTAAGTTGGTTGAAGTCAGTCAGTCAGTTATTGAAAAACAAGATGCATCATTTTACTCCAAATCAAAACCTGTTTACAAAAATTCCTATCAGAAGGGCATGGACTATCCTGAGAATAGGAGAGTAGGTTCGGGTTATCAACAGAAAAGGAATGACAACAGGTTCCAAAGAATGAAGATTACAAAGAAAATCAAGTTTGTTTATGGAACAAACACTGAAAGAGAAAAACAGAGCATTGGTAAACAATCCAATGATGAGTTTAAAAAGGAAAAGGAGAGTAGAGAACAGGATTTGGATTCCTCTGTTAGAAATGACAGCAGGACATGTTACAAGTGTAGCAAAGTCGGCCATATTGCACGACAATGTTCTCAAAGAAATCCAAAATCTGTTTGCAGTACGAGAAGATCTACAGAAGATGAGAAACAAAAAGCTCCCAAGTTTATGGCAAAATAAATCCTAAAAAGAAATAATGAATCTAACAAAAATGTTAAATCAACTGTTCAAAATAATCCAAAATTTAAAACTGGTGAAACTTCAACCAAGAATAGACAAAAGGATTCAAAATCTTATACCAAAAAGGCACTTCTGAAAACACAAACTTGGGTAGCTAAAATCAAACCATCTTCTGCAGATATGAAAACACTTGTTCGAGTTAAATCTGAGATAGAACAGGATGTCAAAGTAAAAAATTCCAAAGTTTGATATTCCAAACCCACTCAAGACCAAGCAGGCTTGGGTTTCACTATTTAAGTAATTACTTATTTGCATGTGTAGGGCTCGCGAGGTCAATTATATCAAACTGGATCATGGACAGTGGAGCTTCTCGTCACATGCCAGGATTGCTGGCCTTGCTTTATGATGTAAAATCTATTCATGGAGGTTATGTGGGGTTCGCTGGAAATCAAGGTGGGAGAATTATTGGAGAAGGGAAGCTTTCGAATGGAGTGGTCTCGTTCGACAAAGTAAACTATATTGCTGAATTAGAGAACAATCTTCTGAGCATCTCGCAAATTTGAGATAAGAAGTTTACAATGCCCTTCAACGATAAGGAATTCTTAATTCTGAAGTCGGGGTTCAATATTCCTGAGGAGTGGATCCTCATGCGCGCTCCACAAGATAATGATCTTTATGCCCTAGATATGATCGTCGCATCCACCACCTCGAAATCAACACAGTGTTTTGTAACCATAGCAACTGAAAAAAATCAATCCTCTGGCATGGAAAGATGGGGCATATTCACTTGAAAAAGTGAACAATCTAGTTCACAATAACCCAATGGAGGGTGTCAATCTCAAAAGTTTTCACCTAGACGACGATTGTCTTAGCTGTAAAAGGGGAAGTAGCAGAACAAATCACACCCGAGGAAACTTCTGAATTCCATCAAGTTACCACTAGAAAGGCTTTATATGGATCTTTTCGGACCAGTAAATGTCAAAAGTATTTCTATAGATCTTTATTGCTTAGTTGTGACAGACGACTATTCAAGATTGTCATGGGTCATATTTCAGGAAAGTAAAAATGAAACATTTGAAAATCTTATGATCCTCTTCAGAAAACTAGAGAACTTGTACCATTTTCCAACCAGAAGGATAAGAAGTGACAAGGGTACCGATTTCAAGAATAATCGAATGCTCGAATTCTGTAACGACTAAGGGATTCTTCACGAATTTAGCGCCCCCTATACTCCACAACAAAACGGAGTAGCTGAACGGAAAAATCGAACTCTCATTAAAACAACACACAATGCTCACTGATTCAAAGTTACCTATTAGTTTTTGGAGTGAAGCCGTTGCCTCTGCTTGCTACACATTGAACAGGGTTTTGACCGTCAAGGCTCACAATAAGACATGTTTCGAACTGCTTAATCAACAAAAGCCAAATTTAGAGTTTTTGGAGCCATTTGGGTCTCCGTGTACGGTCATCGACCCGGACGGCAAATTGGTGCTAAATCTTTGGAAGGTTTTGTCATAGGTTATCCTAGTCCGTTAAGAAGGGTATATCTGCCAAGCTTAAATCAAGTGATCCTTGCTCAACATGCCGACCGTCGGAAATACACAATGCCTACTTAAAAGCCTAGTGAACCCTGGATGTTCAATTATGAGAGCTTATGGAATTCATTCGACCTACCAGAAGTACCTAACGAAGAGGAACTTGAGTTATTATATCAACAACATTAAGCAGCAAATCAAGAACAAGTTCTGGGACCAATAGTGGTTACTCAACCACATGTTGGCACAAATTCGTCTGGTGAAGGTCCGAGCACGACACAATCTGAACCTGGCGTCGAACCAATAGTAAATACCACTGAGCCCACTCTCAACCAGACGGATGATTCTGATTCTAACGCTAAGCCAACATATGATAATGTTGGTGAATCTAGTTCCGGTGAAGGATCTGAGTAGATAACAAGTCTACTAAATCAATCTGCAAATCCCAAAAATTAGAATGAAGCATCAACAAGTGATACGGTTGCCGAACAGAATATCAAAAATTTGGAAAGTGAAGTGGACATTCCTAATGAAGTAATACCAAGGAATTTGTCTTAGCATCCGTCAGAGAATATTATCGGAACCACAAGCTAGAGTGAAAACACGTAATCAGATCAACAAAGATCTTAGTTGTTTTTATACCAAGATTGCACCAATTCAAGAAATGTGCTTACATCATTGTTTGATTTCGCAGATTGAGCCAAAATTGAACAAAGATGCGCTTGCCGATGGAAGCTGGGTAAACGCAATGCAGGAGGAGCTACAACAATTTGAGAAGCTTGGAGTCTGGAAGCTTGTTGATCTACCGTCTAATCAGAAGTTATCGCTACAAAATGGGTCGTCAAGTGTAAAATAGATGATCGAGGGGTAGTGGTGTGCAACAAAGCTCGATTGGTTGTCAAAGGATTTCATTAGTAGGAAGGCATTAATTATACTGAGGTTTATGCTCCGGTCGCTCGAATCAAAGCCATTCGCATTTTCCCTGCATTTGCGTCATGGAAAGGTTTCAAGGTGTACAAGCTAGATGTCAAGTCTGCTTTTCTTTACAGAACTGTGAAGAAGTTAGTGTATGTTGGACAAACACCAGGGTTTGTCGATCCAGTTCATAAGGACAAGGTTTATCTTCAAGATAAAGCTTTATACAGGTTACATCAGGCCTTGAGAACCTGGTATGTGACACTCTCTCAGTACCTGTTAAGCAACACTTTATTAGAGGCACTGTTGACTGCACACTCTTCACGAAGGAAGTAAATGGACAGTTGCTGATTGTACAAGTATATGTAGATGACATCATCTTCAGCTCAACAAATGACGTGTTATGTAAAGATTTGGAGCAGTCACGAAGAAGAAGTTCGAAATGAGCTCAATGGGAGAGATGAAGTTATTTCTGGACTGCAAGTTGATCAGTTGCTTGATGGTATCTTCATCCATCAGACAAAGTACATCCACAATATCTTGGAGAAATTCGGAATGTCTGGAGCGTCACCGTCATCTACCCCATTGGTAATCAATCATGGAATCTACCCAAACAAACACAGAGTCAAGATAGATGAAACCTTGTACAAATCGATGATTGGATCATTAGTGTATCTCATAGCTGTCACACCCTGGTCGTAGCGGAACCGCAAGTGTGTGACTATTAGGTAATCATTGCATCCAATCTAGTAAACAATCATAATTCAACAACGAGCCCTTAATAATAAGTTCCATTCCAATATTACAGTTAACCAAAAGTGATTACATAGTTTTAGCTGTTTTCATCACAAGTACGTAGATAGGTTTTGACCCCTATATGCCCATACGAAGTTGGGATATAAAAGGCAAACCCTCCAAAAGATGGCACATCGTTGTCCTGACATATTCCTATAACCCGAATCATATCACCAGCTCATGTCTTGAGTCCTGAAATACATGTAATTTAAAAAAATCAACATAAAGCTGGCGAGTTTATGTAGTTAATGTTTTCGTATAAAAATGTCATTCTTGAAATCCAGTAATGATATCCGAGTATGTTATTAGCATCATGGCGCTCTGGGGATCTATCAAAGTGTCGCGAGTACCCTGACATATATGTTCCATAAGTAAGTAACCCACCCGAGACAACTCTGACATCATTGAGATCACAAAAGCACTCCTAACCGGTTGTCATACCAGGAATGGAGCGTATCTCAAACTCGATAGATCTATACCTTTTGCACCTTGGTCACTACGTGAATATTGTCATCATCCTACTTATGTACAAATGATCCTGTTATCAACTGAACCCATAGCTAACATACTATTTGTTATGACATGTATTTCCCGTCGATAGTTTGTAAAACAAAACTTTGAAATCAATGAAAGGAGGGACATGAACTCACAGTTTTTGCGTTCCGTTAAGTCGTACTATTTATCGGTCGGTGTCGGCAACGTATGTAACCTACATGCTTATTGGTTTCATTAGACACCTAGGTCTCAATGGACCTTGTACTCGTTGTTCATCTTGAATCCTTGTTATGTATTTCTTTGTTATGATTGAACAACTTAAAATGTTATCATGGTGTTTGTAGTTTGTTTATTTGATTAATATTGTTACATATATATATTTTAATAAAATATATATATATATATATATATATATTATTGTTTTCAATTCATGTGTGAACTGGGCCTTGCCCTTCATATGTCATTGGGCCTAGCCCATGTTTTCTTGTCATTGGACCTAGCCAATGCATTTTATGTCTTTGGGCCTAGTCCATGTTTCTATGTCATTAGGCCTAGCCCATGTATTTTTGTCATTGGGCCTAGCCCATATTTTTTATGTCTTTGGGTCTAGCCCATGTTATTTATATCTTTTTGGGCTTTCATTAGTTTTGGGCCTTGGCCAAGACTTTTACAATTTGGGCCTAGCCCACATTTATTTATTAAAAGCCCATTTTTGTTATAAGTATTTACTTATAATTTTCTAACTTTTTATACTTTTAACTTTCCGGATTTTGATTTCGATCAACACACACACACACACACACATATATATATATATATATATATATATATGTTGAATGTCTAAATATATATTTAGACCCGTCGTCAGCGTCGTTTATTACATGTTTGTTTTTGTCGAGAATCGCCCGTTGGTCGTCGACGCGACGGTGTAATCTTGGATGTTCGCCTATTGTTCACATCGTTTCGATTGTCCGATTTATTGTTTCGACGCTTTTCAGGAATATATTTATTATGTCACCAACACTTAGTGTATTGATCAAGTGTTTGTATTTTGTATATGGTGGGGTATTTTTATTGTGAATACTCTAAGTTTCTAATACATACACATACAATACACACATGTATACATACAAATTTATTGGTAACAAATATGTATATAAATACTTGTATTATTTTCCAAGTAGAAATATATATTTGTAAAAAGCATTTATTTGTACTTATAAATATATATTTATAACTTTGTTAAACACTTGGCCATTTAGGGATAACCCTTGTCATTAGAGTCTACTAAATGACGATTTAAGTTACTAATCGCGATTAGTCCCACTAATCACCCCACTAATCATGTTTTAATCGCGATTAGATTTTAAGAAAATTTCGCCATAGTTTCCCCTAAACTATGGCGTTTTCCACGTTTCAAAAACGTATTTAAAACTTGTTTAAGCTCATAATCATCATCAACAATCCATCAATATTAATTTTACATAATCAAACTATCATCATCCATGACTTTTTATGGTTTAAAACCCTAGTAAATCAAGTGGGTTTTTAATAGTTATTAACCATTTCAAATCACTATTTTAGCATGTTGTTTAATCAAGTTCATGCATTTAACCCCTTGATTACTACACATTTTTAAGGTGATTACAACTTAAATACAAGTGTTTACTTCTTATAAAATCATTCATATGCATAAAAATTATCTTTGAGTTGTAGTATTTTTCATGGATGATGTAGTTGATGATCTTGTTTAGATTTAAACCTTATCATGTTTAAATCTTCATTTTTATACTAAACCACACAAGATCATCCAACTTTGATATCATACTTTTACCATAAACAACTTCAACATCCTAACTAGCAATCATATAAACATATAATCAACACAAAATAAACAAGATTTAGTGTTATTATTATGTTGTGAGTTAGGGTTTTTGGTTTATCTTTTCTTGATTTTCAAGATGATCAACTTGTACACTAATAATCTAAGCATAAAAATAAGCTAGATTATGGACGAGTTTAGCTTACAAAGAGTGCACAAGTTCCTTGATGATTATAGAAGAAAATGAAGCTCCTTAAGAAACCCTAATGATCTCCATCCTTGCTAGCTTCTTTAGGGGACTTGATTAAGCTTCAAAGTGTATAAGAAGTGGTGGTTTGTGGTGGTGTATGGTGATGATGGTGGAGCCGTGAGGTGAAGGAAGAACAAGGGGAAAGTGTTGCAACTTTTTGTTGATGAAATGAGGATATCTAGTAGAAGATATGATATATATTTAATCATACTTCAAGTCCATCAAGTATCTAAGCACCATACTTATGATCTTTGAATTTCAACCAAAATCAAGTGGCATGGGGCCCACTTGTAGCCGTGAATTAGAGGCGGGGGGTAAAGTGAACTTTAAATTTTTACACATGTTAAAAATTGTTGATATTTAGGTCATTATGGCTAAGTATAGTGATTAGGGTTAATGATCTAGCATCTTAAGCATAATCCACATGATTCTCCAATATAAGTTTCGGATGATGGATACGTCGCTAGATCGCTCATCGTCGAAGTAATCGCTAATAAACGAAACTATTTATTTAGTACCGGAAGCTTTTGTTTTCGACCACCACAATTAATATGGTGTCTACTAAGTGCATTTCCGATCCAAAAATATGCATGACTAGTTTGCAATACAAACATACGATGAGTTAGGATGGCCGAAAAGTCTTTCGTTCGATCAATATCGGCACTTTTATGTTCCGCCATCGAACTTTTTCAAAGTTGTGTTTCCGTGACCTCATGTTAGTTGAATGGATTCCGAGTTCCAGATGAGGCTTAACTAGTTCACTGGATGCCTGGATGAGGCTATCGGTTACTAAAATATTCGTCATTTCGACAATCGGCCGCTTTCTGGTCGAATTATGCATTGTTCGACGAATGACCGGAAACGATGTGTTTTGTGCATTCTTATTATTCTTACATTATTTTAGGATGTTTAACATTGTTTTATCCATATCCTTACATCCGGAATCCTCAGAACTAGTCTTGCGGACAAATCGACATTTGTCGCTTTTTGGTCGAAACGGACAATTTTGTAATTTAGGCGTTATACCAGAAAGCTATATATTATTGTAATAGTTGTTCTCAAATTTGTGTTTTCATTTGTATATGGACTCAGGTATGGCATTAACATGCTGTTATTTCTTGTCCTGATTCGTTTTAGTAGGTTTACCGACACAGTTAGTGTCACCGCAATTAGTGCGTCCAGCAATCTCTATCAACACTTTTAGGGCATTGTTTTGGTCTGTTTCATGTGGTAACGGAAACCAGTATACGTTATGATCAGGTTTACTTGCCTTAATGACGTACGACTCAGTTATGAAATTAAATTACGATAAATATGCATGAGATTACAAAACAAAATTAGTGATTAAATTGTACGGAATTACCGGTTATTTGCCATTTGTCACATACTCCCCCTGTTAAAAATAATTTCCTCCCGAAATTCAGCTTGAGGCATCCACTTAAGGAGTCTTATCGTACAGGTGGAGGTATTGTGACTTGATTTTATCTTCACGCTCCCACGTATACTCAGGACCGGACGCGAATTCCAGCGAACCTTCACCAGTTTGATTGGCTTCTTGTCTTTTGGACCTTCCAGTCCATGACTTCAACTAGTTCTTCGGTGAATTGCAATTTGTCATCAACATGAATCTCATCTGCTGGAATGATAACTGTGTCAATAGTCGGACTTTTCTTTAGATTGGACACATGAAATGTGTCATGTACATTATTGAGTTCCTCTAGCAGTTTTAGCTTGTAGGCCACTGTACCAATCTTTGCCAGAATTTCGACAGGTCCGATATATCTCGGGTTGAGCTTTCCGCACTTCATGAATCTAGCTACGCCTTTCCAAGGTGAGACTCTTAACAATACTTTGTCTCCCACCTCGAAGGATAATGGTTTGCATCTACGATCTGCGTAGCTCTTTTGTCTATCTCGAGCCGCTTTGATATGCTCACGGATCTTGAATATTTTGTCTGCAATCTCTTGTACTAATTCGGGACCAATGAGTTGTCTGTCACCAACTTCCGCCCAACATAGCGGAGATTGGCACTTTCGTCCGAATAGTGCTTCGAACAATGTGGCCTGGATACTTGTGTGATAATTGTTATTGTGGGGAAAAGTCTACCAACGGTAAATGAGTATCCCATATTCCACCTAAATCCATCACACAGGCCCGAAGCATATCTTCCAACGTTTGGATGGTTCGCCTGCTTTGACCATCGGTCTGTGGGTGAAAAGCTATGCTTAAATCTAAGCGAGAACAAAACAAAGTTTGAAATGATTGTGAGATCGGCGACACATATCGACCATCTCTATCAGAGATTATCGAGACGGGTAACTTCTCAGTACTGTCTTCTCTCGGACGGGTAAGAAGTGAGCTAATTTGGTTAACTGATCAAAGATAACCCAAATCATGTCATGACTTCGTGAGGTCTGTGGTAGTTTTGTAATAAAATCCATTGAGATTTGCTCCTATTTCTAAACAAGGATCTCAGGTTGTTGTAACAAGCCAGATGGCTTTTGGTATTCGGCCATGGCCATTTAGGGATTTCCCAACATAGGTCGCAATATCTCCCTTGAGATTAGGCCACGAATAATACTCCTTTAAATCCTGATACATTTTATCGGATCCTGGGTGTATCGAGTATTTTGACTTTTGTGCTTTGTCCAGCACTAAGCCTCGTAGATTGCTAAAATAGGGATCTAGATCTTTCCGATGAAATATAAAGTTCCATCCTTGTTTGGTTCCATTTGTTTTTCCATTCCCCATAATGATTTCGCTGGAATGTTTTCTGGTTTCAATGCTTCTTGTTGTGCTTCGCGCACTCGAACTGTAAAGTTCATCTAGATCGTCATTTCTAAAGCTCGTACACGTAATGTTTTGACTCATTCTCTCCTGCTTAAGGCATCTGCCACAACATTTGCCTTGCCCGGGTGATACTTGATCTCACAGTCATAATCATTCAACAGTTCCACCCAATGTCGTTGGCACATATTCAATTCCTTTTGGTTGAATATACGTTGAAGACTTTTACTTCACCATTGAAGTGCCATATAAATAATGACATCAGATCTTCAAGGCAAATACAAACTTCACCTAATTCTAGGTCATGTGTGGTATAATTCCTTTCATGAACTTTCAACTGACATGACGCGTACGCAATGACTTGTTCACGTTGCATTAGCACGCAACCTAAGCCTTGATGCGATGCATCACAATACACCACAAAGTCATCGGTACCGTCCGAGAGGGATAGTATTGGTGCTTTGCATAGTTTCTCTTTCAGTACTTGGAACGCCGATTCTTGCTTTTCTCCCCAATCAAACTTTCTATCCTTCTGGGTAAGCGAGGTTAGCGGCTGAGGAACCTTGGAGAAGTTCTCAATAAATCTCCTGTAATATCCCGCTAATCCTAAGAATTGACGTATTTCCTTGGAGGTTCTTGGCGTGGTCCAGTTCTTTAGAGCCTCGATCTTCGAAGGGTCAACATGTATTCCGTTCTTGTTCACCACGTGATAGAGAAATTGTACCTCGCGAATCCAAAATTCGCATTTTCGAGAACTTAACATATAATTGCTCCTTCTTTAGCAACTCCAGTATAGTTCTCAAGTGTTGACCGTGTTCTTCCTCAGTTCGTGAGTATATCAATATGTCATCGATAAAGACGATCACAAACTCGTCGAGGTATAGCTTACATACCGGTTCATCAAATCCCTGAATGGGCATTTTTCAGACCACAAGGCATAACAAGGAACTCATAATGACCGTAGCGAGTCCTAAATGTTGTCTTAGGAATACTTTCCTCTTGGATTCTTAATTGATGATACCCGGATCTTAAATGAATTCTTTGTATAAAAACTCGACCCTTGTAATTGACCGAACAGATCATCAATCCTCGGTAATGGGTATCGGTTCTTGATGGTTAACTTGTTTAGTTCCCGGTAGTCGATGCACATTCAGAAGGTTCCATCTTTCTTTTTCACAAACAGCACCGGAGCTCCCCAAGGCGAGGAATTCGGTCTTATGTATCCTTTGTCTAACAACTTTTGACGTCGTGTTGATAGTCTTTGCATCTATGACAGAGCTAATCGGTTTTGTGGCTTCGCTACTGGTGCTGCTCCTGGTGCCAAATCAATGCGAAAGTTGGCGTGTCATTGCGGAGGTAATCCAGAAAAGTCTGTTAGAAAGACTTCAAGGGAATTCCTTCACAACGGTTATTTCCTCCAATTTTGACTCCTCAGCTTCCTTGTCGACTACATGAGTTAGAAAGGCTATGCAACCTTTCTGTAGGTACTTCTGGCCTTCATATAATTAATGACTCGTAAGGGCATCTCGTTCTTCTCTACGTGTACTATAAGTGTTTCTTCGTCTAGCAGGGGGATGCGAATAGTTTTCTTAGGACAACCTACTTCCGCTCAGTTATACATCAACAAGTCTATGCCAAAAGCTACATCGTAACAACCCATATAAACGGGTAAAATATCGATATTAAATTCTCGTTCTCCAAGTTCGAAAGCGCATCCTTTTATAACTTCCCATGACTTGACTAATGTACCGTTGGCAAATCCTATAGAATGAGGGGACATCTATCTTACTTGACTCTAGGTCAAGTATATTTTGAATTCTATGGTGATGAACTAAAATCAGCACAGATATCAACAAGATGGATGCGAGATGTTGGTTGATATGAAACGTGTCGGTGACCTTTAATGATTCCTCATGACTCAGGGATCAAAACAGTGCATCTCGGATATTTGGTATTGATTTTGGACCTCTCGGATTACTGTTCCAAATTACATCTCGGATACCTCATTTCAAATGAATTCCCATCTCGGATCACCATCTCGGATAGCAATTCGGATTACCATCTCGGACTATTGTTTCGAATTGGGTACTGTTGCGAGTTGAACTCGAAAAGGTAGAAAGTTAACCAGCTAAGTAATAAACATTTTGGTACACATAAATTGTTATGTAAACAATTTTACAAACCGATTGCACGGTTAGAATCGTGTGATTTTTAGGATTTTTTTTCTTTTAGACATTATATATCATTGGATTCATATCGACGAGACGAGTCTAATGCTAATTCTCCATTAGCTAACTTGATAACGTGTCTAATTTACAAGACTCTAATTCGAGTATAAGCTTAACACCGGTAGGCACTAGCTAAGCTCGGTGTTGGTATCAAAAGAATTGACACGTAATGAATGTAGAGTAGAATGTATGCATGACGACATCAGGATCTTGTGGGGTATCCATAGTTTCTACTCACTCACAATCTAATTCGCTTGCCTGATTCATTATTAAGACGTTCATGCATGAAGTCGCCTTCGTTTCTATCATCACGGGAGTTCCTTTTCGTTTGTTACTCACTCTCGATCCTGCCCTAAGGGGTGCTTTCCGCACGTTTCTTTGATAATTCTCATTCTCACCGCATCCTTGGTGAGACTAACTGCGAGAGTTACTGTTTGAGTGATGAAGTTAGGGTGGGATAATGTGGTCATGTTTTGGTTCTTAGAGGCTAAACCCCAAATGTAGCGCTCAATGCGTTTGATTTCACGTGTTCCAAGTATGGAACAACCCTGGAATTCCAGTCAGCGAGTAATACTCTTCTCGCGTAAGATTTTGAGTTCTCCCCTTGATGACCTCTTCGTAGTATCACTCCTTAAAGTTTCTACTTGAGGATTTCACCAAGTTAATGATGTATTCAGCAGGAGACTCTCTGTTTAACTAATCGTTTACTCAGGAGTGCATTTACTAGCATTGCTAACCGATGTTGTCTTTACTTAGTGGACCTAACCTACCGCCCCTCTCGCACCAATGAGGTGTCATGGCTTACCGTCCGGGAAGGCCTCGGAATTTAAGACCTTGTATGATCGCATCTTCAGGTGTAACCGTATGTCCTTCCATAAGGACTCTAGTTCGGCTTACCTAGTAAGTCAGGGATTAACTAACCCCTTTCGGGTGTAACCTTCCTTTTTGGCGCCATGTTTCTTCTTAGTACCCAAGATTAAAAGAAGTTAGACATATATTTGGTTAAATATAGTCTACCATGCGCCTAAGAATAAAGAATGCCATCGGTCAAGGAAACCTCAAGATTGCATTGTTCGTACATCTTTGAGACAATGACAACGTGAATAACAACAATCCAAGATTTGCGGTACCTCTTGCGTGTATCGGCCATATGTCTAATTGGAGAGGAAATAACTCGTTGACGAGGAGAAACCAAACGGTCGTCTCCAATCTTATATCATGTATTCCATACTTTGTGGACCTCGATCGTCCAAAGTAGGAAAAAAAATCCTTTGCCACATCAACCCCTGTGATGAGTACGTTGATATCCCTTGAGCTCCACAAGCTCCAGCTAGATTGTTATAATTTCCATAGATCTCGAATAGAATGCAATGAGGGTGTTGAAGCATGGCTCGTGCCATACCATCCCTTGGAATAAGACAAATGTCAAAAGATGGAGTTTAATATAATCTCTTTACAATAAATAAGATGAGGTACCATAGATCCCATGGAACCAACCCATGTACAAGAACTCTAGACCATTGAGGAAATATCCTCCTTGGGTGGCCAATCAGTTTTTTTGTTTGTTTGTTTAGATGACTGTCTCAATCGACTCGTGATATAGGCCGAATGTTAGATGCGAACAAATACTTGTGGTGTTTCTGTATCATAGGGTGTTATAGCAACCACCCCGGTTAGTGTCCCACTAGATAGAAACTTGAACAACCTTACAGTTTCGAATAAGTAGTGATCTTTAACTTGACCCGCATAGCCCACCAGGAATCTCATCCACTGCAAGTTACTATTACGTGGGCCCCCGTAATAATAAATTGCCTTACATGGTCACCCTAGTGTTCTACCGTTCAAAGACGACCATCAGTAAGGGAGAGAGGACGCTATTGTCGACATACCTTCAACATAGAAGGGACCTTCGTGATGGTCCGCGTGCTATCGTCCCGTTGACATTACTCGCGAAAAGGCACGCCGTTAGACAAATTTAGAAATAGAGAGAATTTGCAACAATAACAACTGGAGGGGCACCTTCATGATGCGTACTTCACCTTTCCTTGCCAGGAAAAAGTGTCGTTATTAATGATTATTATGGGTCACAGGGACCTCATCTCACTAATAGAGTTGTTGTCCAAGGCTACCACCTCCGCCTCTTTGTCACTACCGAAGCCAGAAATCTCCGCATCCGTGGGAAAAGCAACCACCTTATGTGGAATCGATCCTAATGTCTCACTTAGGAACCACTTCGCCATAAGCTCCGCAATAGACGCGAGGTCGACATTCTCATTGTGCGAGTCATGGATAATAATATCCGTATTTCGTTCTTGGCAAAATATCCGTACAACACATATACAAATATATTACATATATATTAACACATAAAATCCTATCTAGCCAGGATTTCTAGCTTTGTAACGTGTCCATGACACATAGTCTTTTAATGTAATGTGTCTATTTCTCATAGACTAATCATGTATTGATCCTGCTCGTCACTTATAGTTGTGCTCGTGTGATATATCCTCATGTTATCGTGACACAATGAAAACCTTTTGGTTATCTTGTTATAATTCCAAAACATTTCTATCATGTTTTAAGCTTTGTTTTCATGTGTGAATCCCTGGTGATTATAGACCAAACTTTTAATAAAAACTTTTTCCCCGGTTCACTATATTTTTTGTGCTCTGATACCAACTTGTCACACCCTGGTCGTAGCGGAAGCGCAAGGGTGTGACTATTAGGTAATCATTGCATCCAATTTAGTAAACAATCATAATTCAACAACGATGCCCTTAATAATAAGTTTCATTCCAATATTACGTCAACCAAAAGTGATTACATAGTTTTAGTTGTTTTCATCACAAGTACATAGAGAGGTTTTGACCCCTATATACCCACATGAAGTTGGGATATAAAAGGCAAACCCTCCAAAAGATGGCACATCGTTGTCTTGACATATAGCCATAACCCGAATCATATCACCAGCTCATGTCTTGAGTCCTGAAATACATGTAGTTTTAATAAAAAAAATCAACATAAATTTGGCAAGTTCATGTAGTTAATGTTTTCGTATAAAAATGTCATTCTTGAATCCAGTAATGAAACCCGAGTATGTTATTAGCATCATGGCATTCTGGGGATCTATCAAAGTGTCACGAGTACCCATATATGAGCCATAAGTAAGTAACCAACGCCAGACAACTCTGACATCATTGAGATCACAAAAGCACTCCTAACCGGTTATCATACCAGGAGTGGAGCGTGTCTCAAACTCGATAGATCTATACCTTTTGCACCTTGGTCACTATGTGATTAATGGTTACTAATGTCATCATCCTACTTATGCACAAATGATCCTGTTATCCACTGAACCCATAGCTAACATACTATTTGTTATGACATGTATTTCCCCTCGATAGTTTGTAAAACAAAACTTTGAAATCAATGAAAGAAGGGACATGAACTCACAGTTTTTGCGTTCCGTTAAGTTGTACTATTTATCGAGCGGTGTCCGCAACGTATGTAACCTACATGCGTATTGGTTTCATTAGACACCTAGGTCTCAATAGACCTTGTACTCGTTGTTCATCTTGAATCCTTGTTATGTATTTCTTTGTTCTGAGTGAACAACTTAAAATGTTTTGATAGTGTTGGTAGTTTGTTTGTTTGATTAATATATATAATATATATATATATAAATATATATATATTATATATAGTTTATAATAATATTATTGTTTTAATTCATGTGTGAACTGGGCCTTGCCCTTCATATGTCATTGGGCCTAGCCCATGTATTTTATGTCTTTGGGCCTAGCCCATGTTTTATTATCATTAGGCCTAGCCCGTGTATTTTATATCTTTGGGCCTAGTCCATGTTTTTATGTCATTGGGCCTAGCCCATGTGTTTATGTCATTGGGTCTAGCCTATGTATTTTATGTGTTTGGGCCTAGCCAATGTTATTTATATCTTTTTGGGCTTTTATTAGTTTTGGGACTTGTCCAAGACTTTTACAATTTGGCCTAGCCCACATTTATTTATTAAAAGTCCATTTTTCTTATAAGTATTTACTTATAATTTTCTAACTTTTTATATTTTTAACTTTCCGGATTTTGATTTCGATCACATATATATATATATATAATATATATATATATATATATATTAGACCCGTCGTTGGCGTCGTTTATTACATGTTGGTTTTCGTCGAGAATCGCCCGTTTCGTCGACGCGTCGGTGTAATATTGAATGTTCGCATCGTTTCGATTGTCCGATTTATTGTTTCGACGCTTTTCAAGAATATATTTTTTATGTCACCAACACTTAGTGTATTGATCAAGTGTTTGTATTTTGTATATGGTGGGATATTTTTATTGTGAATACCCTAAGTTTCTAATACATATACATACAATACACACATGTATACATACAAATTTTTGGTAACAAATATGTATATAAATACTTGTATTATTTTCCAAGTAAATATATATTTGTAAAAAACATTTATTTTTACTTATAAATATATATTTATAACTTTGTTAAACACTTGGCCATTTAGGGATAACCCTTGTCATTAGAGTCTACTTAATGACGATTTAAGTTACTAATCGCGTTTAGTCCCACTAATCATGTTTTAATCGTGATTAGATTTTTAGAAAATTTCGCCACAGTTTCCCCTAAACTATGGCGTTTTTCAGTTTCAAAAACGTATTTAAAACCTGTTTAAGTTCATAATCATCATCAACAATCCATCAATATTTATTTTACATAATCAAACTATCATCATCCATGACTTGTTATGGTTTAAAATCCTTGTAAATCAAGTGGGTTTTTAATATTTATTAACCATTTCAAATCACTAGTTTAGAATGTTGTTTAATCAAGTTCATGCATTTAACCCCTTGATTACTACAAATTTTTAAGGTGATTACAACTTAAATACAAGTGTTTACTTCTTAAAAAATCATTCACATGCATAAAAATTATCTTTGAGTTGTAGTATTTTTCATGGATGATGTAGTTGATGATCTTGTTTAGATTTAAACCTTATCACGTTTAAATCTTCATTTTTATACTAAACCACACAAGATCATCCAACATAAACAACTTCAACATCCTAACTAGCAATCATATAAACATATAATCAATACAAAATAAACAAGATTTAGTGTTATTATTATGTTGTCAGTTAGGGTGTTTGGTTTATCTTTTCTTGATTTTCAAGATGATCAACTTGTACACTAATAATCTAAGCATAAAAACAAGCTAGATTATGGAGAAGTTTAGCTTACAAAGAGTGCACAAGTTCCTTGATGATTATAGAAGAAAATGAAGCTCCTTAAGAAACCCTAATGATCTCCATCCTTGCTAGCTTCTTTAGGGGACTTGATTAAGCTTCAAAGTGTATAAACTGTGTTGGTTTGGGGTGACTAAGTGGTGGTGTATGGTGATGATGGTGGAGCCGTGAGGTGAAGGGAAGAACAAAATCAAGTTTCAACCAAAATCAAGTGGCATGGGGCCCACTTGTAGCCATGAATTGGAGGCGGGGGTAAAGTGTAACTTTCAATTTTTACACATGTTAAAAATTGTTGATATTTTGGTCATTATGGACAAGTATAGTGATTAAGGTTAATGATCTAGCATCTTAAGCATAAGACTTGAGTTTAGGTTGTATTCACATGGTATTTAATCCACATGATTCTCCAATATAAGTTTCGGATGATGGATACGTCACTAGATCGCTCATCGTCGAAATAATCGCTAATAAACGAAACTATTTATTTAGTACCGGAAGCTTTTGTTTTCGACCACCACAACTAATATGGCGTCTACTTAGTGCATTTCCGATCCAAAAATATACATGAATAGTTCGCTAGACGAATATACTATGAGTTAGGATGGTCGAAAGTCTTTCGTTCGATCGTTCGATCGATATCGGCACTTTTATGTTCTGCCGTCGAACTTTTTCAAAAGTTGTGTTTCGGTGTACTCATGTTAGTAGAATGGATTCCGAGTTCCAAATGAGACTTAACTAGTTCACTAGATGCCCGGATGAGGCTATGGGTCACTAAATATTCGTCGTTTCGACAATCGGCCGCTTTCCGGTCGAATTGTGCATTGTTTGACGAATGACCGGAAACGATGTGTTTTGTGCATTCTTATTATTCTTACATTATTTTAGGATGTTTAACATTGTTTTATCCATATCCTTACATCCAGAATCCTCAGAATTAGTCTTGCGGACAAGTCAACATTTGTCGCCTTTTTGGACGAAACGGACAATTTTGTAAGTTAGGCGTTATGCCGGAAAGTTATATATTATTGTAATAGTTGTTCTCAAATATGTGTTTTCATTTATATATTGACTCAGGTATGGCATTACATGTCGTTATTTCTTGTCCTAATTCGTTTTAACAGGTTTACCGACACAATTAGTGTCACCGCAATAGTGCATCCAGCACTCTCTATCTACACTTTTAGGGCATTGTTTTGGTTTGTTTCATGTCGTAAGGGAAACCAGTATATGTTATGATCAGGTTTACTTGCCTTAATGACGTACTACTCAGTTATGAAATTAAATTACGATAAATATGCATGAGATTACAAAACAAAATTAGTGATTAAACTATACGGAGTTACCGGTTATTTGCCATTTGTCACAACAGCATCTAGACTAGACATCATGTATCCAACCTGCCTTTGTGCTCGTTATCAATCAAGTCCTCGAGTGTCGCACCTAATTATAGTCATGCTAATTTTTAGATACCTAAAGGGTTGCCCAAGCACGGGCTTCTAGTATCTGCGAAATGACAACTTCAACCTCGCTGGATATTCTGATTTAGATTTCGGATGCTGCAAACTTAAAGCTAAATCTACGATGGCAGGTTGGCAGTTCTTCGGAACACGCTTAGTAATATGGTAATGCAAGAAGTAAACAACGGTCGCTCTCTACTTGTGAGGTAGAATACATTTCAGCTTCTAGATGTTGTTCCCAAATCTTGTGGATACAACAACAGATGAGAGACTTTGGATTGCAGTTTCTTGATACGCCCATATTTGTAGATAATAAGGCAACCATTAATATAACCAAAAATTCGGTTCAATACTCTAAAACTAAACACATTGAAATTCGATATCACTTTATCTGTGATTGTCATGAGAAAAAAGTTGATTCAAATAGAAAAAATCCACACTAATGAACAAATGGCAGATTTTTATACCAAACATTTAATCGAACCAAATTTAAATATCTCATGAGACTTATCGGTTTGAAAAATCTAATATCAGATGGGGAAATTGATGTTGAATATGGATCGGATGATGAATTTTTGTAATCCTCATCGGTTTGTCAAGTTTTTTGTTCTAAAAATTTCATTCTTTAAAAACCAAAGTTAAAAAATATGTTTTTGATTTTAGGGGGGAAATTGTAGTGAAAAATACAAAAACATATAAAAATTTGAAAAATTCAAAAAAATAGCAAAAGACAAAAAGATTTTTCTGTAAAGATGAAATGATAGTACATCAGTGAACTATCACAGTATGCTAAAGAAATGTAATGTTAAAAAGTGTTTAAACATGTCTTACTGATGATGTGCCAGTAGGCTTCACACATTCAGTAAATTGGTTGAAAGATATAAACGTTTCAAGATATAAACATGAAAGAAAAACTGATTAATCTGTGGCTTAACATCTCTCGGATATATAAACTTAGTTCTCTGAAATTTCGTTTGAGAGAACGCAAGATTCTAAGATACTAGGTCTTTATAGATAATTGATATCTGGGGTATTATACGAGTTCCTCTGATTTTGCGTCAGCAATGGCCTAGAACTTGTCTAATATTATTTGCATTCATTCCCCCAAAGCTACATAAAAAATTGAAAATATCAATGATACGATATTTGCAATACAGAAGATTCCAAAATTTGGAACACCACCTTAAGTCGAGCCTTCATCTCTTTGACTGTACGGTAGTACTAACCTGAGCTCTCAAGGTCTCGCATCACCCATATATACAAATGTCAATTGGCTATATTCACCTGTGAGATGAAATCTAGGATTCTCGATACAGGAGTATATTCTGAGATGGGAAACATAGTTGAGTCATGTTCCTAAAATTACCTAATGTATCTTGAAACAATTGAGAAATGTGTAAAAGTTTAAGTGGATCACTATACTGACAATCCATGTAAATCTATTTAGAACTAAAAGTTTTATAAAGATCAACGGTACTAGTGATATGTCTAACTACTGTCATGATCCTCTAACACGAACTCACTAAAATATTTCTGTAAATATGTTTTGTAACAAAGTTTACTTTTCATTTCAGGAAAACCACAAAAAATTTTAAGAGTGTTTTAATATAAGCTTTGAAAATTCAAAAAGTTTTTAATTGTACCTTAGTTTTGACTACCGATGTTGGAAAGCAGATCTTCAAAATCCAGAGTTGCTGAACGCTAAGAGATCTAGTAGACAACGGGTTGGGAGTTGATCTAAGATGAGAAAATATTAAAAAGATCAAAAGTTCATTTATTTGAAACTTTACACTGCCTAAAGACATTATTTTGTTAACAAAGCGGTCAACCAAGGTCATTAACTTGGACTTCGTAAGCAAATTAGTTAGCCAAGGTCCTTTACTTGGACTTGGTCAACTGACCGGGTCTTTAAAACTGATAAAATACGCAAAAAATGGAAAAATTGAAGTTGGACAGTCAACTTGCACGAATTGAAAGCCACCTCGTACGAGTTGGAATTCATCTCATACGAGTTGGTCACCTCGCACAAGTCAGATGCCAACTCGTACGAAGTGTCCTTCGCCTATATAAGGGCCACCTAGTACGAGGCAGTCATTCACTGCTTGTGCGATTTGAGAGAACCTTTGTGCGATCTGTATTGTGTGAACATTTTTCGAAGTATCCGTGATCTATACGAACATTTGGGAGGTTGATTTGCACACCTCTTTAATTTTGAAGGTAATTAACTTCGTTTGAACACTTAATTTGAGATTTTCGGCCATAACTTATAAAAACGTAAATCTAGGACTTTTGGACCGGTCAATCTTAACATTGAGCATTAATAAGTGTGTATCGGCGATAATAGGACATATTGGAACCATCAATTTCATAAAACACACAATTTTCACAATCGAAGTTCATCATAGTTGTTTTTGTACGAGGTGACACCTCGTACGAGGTAACAAGCACACCTTAAGAAGTGACCAGTTTGGAAAGTATTATTATTTCACACCTCGTACGAAGTGATAAGTTTGGAAATGTTATTGTTACACACCTCGTATGAAGTGTAATTGGTCAAAAATGTTAAGTGTTTATACACACTCCATACGAAGTGGTCTTATTTTGAAACGTTTGAAATTTATCTAAGTGTTAGATCATTGGGTATGTGCAGGAAAAGAAAACATCGTTCAAGCCTATCCACAACATATATTGTCTGCTAGACAAGGATATTCCAGAAATCGCTCCGTTCAGCGAAGTGCTTGACTTTATGAGATGTGTTCCTATTACAAAGGCCCTAACAGATAGACATAAAGCGTACAGATCACATAGAGCAATTTTGGGCAGCGACTCATCTTCAGGAAAATCCAAGGGTGATAATCTCTGCTGTTAGAGTCGAAAATGAGGACTTGGAGGTCAAGATTACGGAAGACCTGATTCAAGAGTTTTGGAATTTAAAGATAAAGAAGATGATCCAATGGGGTATCCAGAGCGCATGGTTAAGGGTTGTTTATACAGAATGGGATACACTGGTCACGTGAATGAAGCACCGTTCAAAAAGTCAAATCTCGGCAGGCCGTACAAATTTCTCGCACATTATGTTATACATGCACTCAACCATCAGAAGGAGGATTTGACGATCTGGTCGATTATCAAATGTGCATGATTGCAGCTTTCGTATTAAATCTGCCTTTCAACTTCAGCAAGTTAATCTTCTAGCAGATGGAGCTAAACATGAATATAGAGAAATTTCTACAATATCCAAGATTTTATTCAAATGATGCTTGATGATCAATTTCCAAATCTGGAAAAGAATGAAGATGATAAGCTGAGGTTAGAGTACATGGATGTCGAAATGTTAGCAAGATTGAATTTATACATGAAGAAGTCGGTAGAACATGTTGCTAAACCGATATTTGGTGCCATCAAAGATAAAGATTATGTTGCTCCTCCGAAAGGTATGTGGAGAAAGGCTTCCAGTGGTGATGAAAAGGAAGAGGATGATTGTTTAGAAGGTTTTGAGTCCAAACGAAGTAGCTTGTACGAAAAAGATGAAACAAAGAAACGAAAGTGCTCAACCTCTAAGAAACTGCAGGGGCCTCCTCTTCAACAACTCCTAAAAAGTCAAAACGCGCAACTGTGCGTACATTACTAGTCGATGAACCTGACATTGAGATAGCAACAATGAATGAACCTGTTCTTAAAGAAGTTTGTGATGAAGAGCAAGTGAATATTGAAGTTCAAACAACTGTGAATGTTGAAGCAAGGGCGAGAATCTTCATGCTGATGTTTTCTTTGCAACTTCTGAACAAGATAAAGAACAAGCTGAGAATGTTGGAAAGCAGAAAGTAGCTTCTGTAGGAGGAGAGGATAGTGATGGTGTTAGTTCATTCTCTGAGGATACTGATTCAGATCTCAACATTGCAGCAGAAAGAGAAAAAGATAGAATAAGAGAGGAGGAACGCAAGCGTGAAGAAGAACGCAAGCGTAATGTGGATGATGATTTACATGTTCCTTTGGATTTGGATGAAGAATTAGTGATTTCTAAACCTACCAGGAGACCAACCAGACGCACAAAAAGTAAAGTACCTAGTACTTCTAAAACAACTAGCTCTCCGTCTGCGATTAAGGCGAGAAAGTAGTATGGGAGGAAGAGGAAGAAAGTTGGGGAGGTTGCTACTTGAATTGAAGAGGTTGTTGAACCACCACCTATATCACCACCAAAAACTATTCCACCATCTCCACAACACATAACACCTCCACAACCATCACCTCAAAAAAGGCCAACACCTCCCATCCAATCACAATCTACTCCCCAATCTGGTCAAAGACAATCTTTGGGAGATAGATTTCCTACTGACTTTGGTGATATTCCATTTTCTGAAGGATTTGATAGTGATATGTTCAATGATAGCAAGATCAATGAGATAGAGGCTAAAATGAAAGAATATGAAGGCCGAATCAAATTTCTTGAGGAAGACAAGAAAAGATTAGAAGCGTTGATGGTTGTATTAGTGGACGATAATGAAAAGATGGGTGAATTACAAAGCAAGATGAAAGAACATGATGCTAAAATTAAGCAGCTAGAGACAGAGAATATGAACTTGTTGTCAATGCTTACAATAGTTATTGCTGAATGAAAGATTACATCTGGTAGTTAAAGAATTGGAGACTGAAAAAGCTAAAAACGCCAACAAGTTAGATATGTTGTTAAAAGTTATGCACAAAAGATATAATATCAACTTCGCGGCAGAACATGATGAAATTGAACTTGAGGAAGCAAAAGCCAGAGAAGCAGAGCATGCACGTATAGCTAAAGCTGAAGCTGCTATTGCTGGAAAAGCGAAGGACAAAATTGATGATATTCCTTTGATTGTTCTATCTGCGCCAGAAGCTGAGTCTGCGCCAGATACTCGTTCTATCATTAAAGGTGGGTTACCTTCACTAGTGAACTTTGTGCTTATCAATAAACATATCGACATTAGAAAGGCATAAGAAGTATTTAGAGAAAAAGAGATTGCATGCTGAAATCGATGCTCAGGTCAATTCCTTTTTCGAGGACGATGAAGAAGATGATAAAGAGGAAGGTGATAAAGATGATAGTGATAAGAGTGAGAAAAGGGATGAGGATGATAAAGGTGATGATGATAATGATCACGGAGGTACTGGTTTGATTGCTGAGACTGAAAAGAGTGATGAAACTCTTGATTATGATGCCTTTCTGAATGACTCAGCTAATCAAGAGAATGAATCTCAAGTTCAGGGGGGAGAGGAATGACTCTGTGACGGAAGATGAGCAATAAGTAATCCTCACAACTGTCCATATTATGGCTGTTCCTGATGTGCAAAAACCAAGAATCTTCTATCTGGAGCATGACGTAGAAGAAGGAGAATTCGTTCATAGCTACAAAAAAGGAAGAAATAGCCGAAATGTTGGGTGTAAACGAAGGATCCTTTGTTTTTTATTTTTAAAATGAATTAAATAGAATTAGTGCTTCAAAGCCTAATGATTCTCTTTATAAGTATGTGCTAGAGGCTGATTGTTGGTGCATAATGTCTATTGCCTACGTCTAGGATATGTTGATTATATATATAGCGCTTAGAACGTCAGTTTGTATTTTTTAATATATGTTTTATTTGTTTAGATTTTAACTCGTACGAGTGAGTCTTATGACTCGTACGAGTGACACTTTGTAACTCGTACGAGACTCCACTCGCACGAGTCACACTCACTTACGCACACTCCTGTGCGAGTCATGTCGACATGTAAATAGAGGAGTGTTGTGTCAGAACAAGAACTCTGTTGGTGTGGGGAAGCCCTGCTGAACTGTTTACTTGCTCTGTACTTGTTCACGTTTATCAATACAATTGAAGGCATTTAAGCAGTAGATCTCACTTGTTTGTTTGTCAAGCTCACTAACAATGAATTCCGCCTCTGTTAGTTGAGTCAGATCGGTCCAGTGATCATCTAAGGAGAGCCGATCCCCCCTCACAAGTGGTATCAGAGCCTTGAGGCCTGATTTGCTGACAAACATCAAGTTTCTGCATACTACCAATAGTTTCAGATTCAGATTCACCATTGGAGCTTTCTACTTCTACACTTTCCAATACAGATCTCAGAATTGGACAATTCATGGATCTGATAAACTATATTCTAATTAAGATTTTTCAATCCAGAATGTCAATCTAGATCATGTCGATAAGTTATTCAAGCTTGTTAAGGTAAGCTATTCTGATTTACAGAAACACGATGTAACATTTTAATCTAAACCGAAATGTGTTTCCAAACCCTACCATTAGAGAAACAGAGATTATCCTAAGAACAAGAGGGCTGGGTTGGTTTTCAATAGAAAAGATCAAATAATAAGTTTCAAAAGTTGGACTTTACAAGAAAGTTAACTTTGTTTTTGGAACAACGACAGAAAAGAAAAATAGATCATTGGTACAGAATCCAATGATGAGTTCAAGAAGAAAAAGAGAGTAGAACACAAGTTTTGGATTCCTCTGTTCGAAAGGACAGTAGGACGTGCTACAAGTGTAAAAATGTTGGGCATATTGCACGATATTGCTCACAAAGACATCCAAAACCTGTTTCTAACTCCATCAGATCTACCAAAGACGTGAAACAAAAGGCACCCATGGTCGTAGCGAAATAGATTTTGAAAAGAAACATTGAATCCAACAAAAATGTATCATTGATTCGACTTAATTCTAAATTTGAAATTTGTGAGACTTGCACCAAGAATTGTCAAAGTCAAAAAGATTCAAAGTTTTACTCAAAAAGGGCAAAATTGAAAACACAAACTTGGGTTGCAAAAGCCAAACCATCTAAGGTAGAACTAAAACCATCTGTTCCAATCAAAACCGAGCCTAAATAGGATGTCACAAACAAAGTTGGTCCGAAAATTGATATTCCGAACCCAGCCAAGACCAAGCAGGCTTGGGTTTCTTTGTTTAAATAGTTTCTTTCTCATGTGTGTAGGGACTCCCCAGATCGATCATGTCAAAATGGATTATGGATAGTGGAGCTTCCCGACACATGACTAGGATGCTTGCGTTGTTGCATAACGTCAAAGCTATCCGAGGAGGTTATGTAGGTTTTGCTGGAACACATGGTGGGAGAATAGTCGAAGAAGGTATTCTTACCAATTGAGTGGTTTCGTTTGATAAATAAACTACATTGTGGAGCTAGAGAACAATCTTCTGAGTATTTCACAAATTTGTGACAAAAAGTTCACAACACACTTCAATGACAAAGAATGTTTGATTTAAAGCCGGGATTCAAGATTCCTGAGGAATGGATCCTTATGCGTGCTCCAAGAGAGAATGATCTTTATGCCTTGAAATGAGTGTCGCTTCTACAACATCAAAGAAGGTTCAGTGCTTTGTTTCTAAAGCAACCAAGAAAGAGTCTATCTTATGGCATAGGAAGATGGGGCACATTCATCTGAGAAAGATGAATTATCTAGTGCACAACGACCTAGTGGAGGGTGTTAATCTGAAGAATTTTCAATTATCTGATGATTGTCTGAGCTGTAAGAAAGGGAAACAACATAAGAAATCACACCCAAGAAAGCTTCTAAATTCTATCAAGCTACCACTAGAGAGGCTACATATGGATCTATTTGGGCTAGTAAATGTCTAAAGCATTTCTGGAGATCTATATTGCTTGGTCGTTACAGATGATTTCTCAAGATTCTCATGGGTTTTCTTTCTAGAGAGCAAAGATGAAATGTTTGAAAGTCTAATGATTCTCTTCAGGAATTTGAAAACCTATATCACTTGCCTAACAAGAGAATTCGCAGTGATAATGGTACCGAGTTCAAGAACAAAAGGATGCTTGAATTCTACAATGAAAAGGGGATTCTTCACGAATTTAGCGCTCCCTATACTCCACAACAAAATGGAGTAGCTGAACGTAAGAATCACACACTGATCGAGACTGCCAGAACTATGCTTGGCGATTCGAAATTGCCAATCAGTTTCTGGAGTGAAGCAATCGCATCAGTGTGTTACACCCTCGATCGTGTGTTAACAGTCAAGCCTCACAACAAGACTTGTTTTGAGCTGCCAAACCAACGGAAGCCTAACCTTACGTTTCTAGAGACTTTTGGATCACTGTGTACTGTATTGGACCCGGATGGTAAATTTGGAGTTAAATGCTTGGAAGGTTTTTTTGTTGGTTACGCTACTCCACAAAAGCGTGTCTTCTTGCCAAGTCTAAACCAGTTTATTCTTGCACAGCATGTTGATTGTCAACGGTATACTACGCCTGCGCAGAAACCTGGGGATCCACGGCTATTCAACTATGAAGGTTTGTGGAATTCATTTGACCAACCAGACGTGCCATCTGAAGAAGAACTTGTTATGCTCTTTCAACAGCATCGAATCTTTAATCAAGAGCAAGTTACTAGACCGTTGGTGGTTTCCCCGAGACTTCCTGTCAACACTTCTTATGTAGATCCGAGCACTACTCTTCAAGAATCCGTCTCCATACCATTTCTGAACACTACTGAATCATCTGTCCAACAACCGCCTATTGCTGACTTTGATCGTGAACCACTTTTGATGATGGAGGATCTAGTACCGATGAAGGATCTGAGCATATTGAAAGCTTCCTGAATGCTCAAGCTGATCAATCAAACGTCATGAATGAAGCTACATCTTCTGCACCAGATGTTGATGAAGTGATCACGAATTTGCAGACTCAAGTGGATGTTCAAGGTGAAGTAATGCCGAGGACACTTTCTTATCATCCATCGAAAAATATCATCGACAACTTACAAACAGGAGTGCAAACTCGCAATCAGATCAATAAGGATCTAAGTTGTTTTTATGCTCGTATTGCTCCATTACAAACCCGAATTTCTTACAATTGTTTTGTTTCACAGGTTGAACCTGGGAACTGGAGAGACGCGTTAAAAGAAGAAAGTTGGATGGAGGCAATGCAGGAGGAATTGCTTCAATTCCAGAAGCTAGGAGTCTTGAAGCTTGTTGACCTACCAGATCATCACAAAAAGATAAGCACTAGATGGGTCTTCAAGTACAAGCGTGTTGACAGAGGGATAGTGGTCGGAAACAAAGCTCGACTCGTGGTACAAGGCTTTCACCAGCAAGAAGGGATAGGCTACACTGAAGTCTATGCCCCATTCGCTCGTCTCGAAGCTATCCGCGTATTCTTGGCCTTTGCTTCATGGAAAGGTTTCAAGGTGTACCAGTTGGATGTCAAATCTGCTTTCTTGTACGGAAAAGTCAAAAAGGAGGTGTATGTCGGCCAACCACCGGGTTTTGTCGATCCCATACACAAACATAAAGTCTACCTTCTGAACAGTGCCTTATATGGTCTACACCAAGCCCCGTGAGCTTGGTATGAAATGCTTTCAAGACCTTTTCTTGACAATGGCTTTCTCAGAGGAACTGTAGATTCTACCCTCTTTACCAAGGAAGTGGATGATCATCTGATTATTATACAAATATATGTGGATGATATTATCTTTGGATCAACAAATGATAAGCTGTGTAGAGACTTCGAAGAAGTCATGAAGAAAAAGTTCGAAATGAGTACAATGGGGGAGATGAAGTTCTTTTTAGGACTTCAGGTTGATCAATTGCCTAATGGTATCTTCATCCATCAGACGAAGTATGTTCATGAGATATTAGAGAAATTTGATATGAGAGGAACTAAACCAGCATCTACCCCATTAGCTACAAATCACAGCATTTGTCCAGACGTTCATGGAGTCAAAGTTGATGAAACATTATATTGCTCCATGATCTTGATGTATCTGACAACTTCCCGGCCTGATATCATGTATCCTACATGCCTATGCGCCCGTTTTCAGTCCAGTCCAAGAGATTCGCACTTGCTAGCCGTCAAACGTATCATGAGATATTTTAAAGGATGTCTAAGCACCGACTTATGGTATCCTCGTGACGAGATTTCAATCTTGCTGGTTACTCGGATTCTGATTTCGGCTGCTGCAAGCTAATGCCAAATCTACTACCCATTTGGTAACGTGGCAATGCAAGAAACAGACCGCGGTCACTCTCTCTACCTGTGAAGCTGAATACATTTCAGCATCTAGTTGTTGTTCCTAGATATTCTGGATACAATAGCAGATGAGAGACTTCGGACTACAATTTCTTGACACACCCATATATGTAGATAACAAGGATTCTATTGATATCACTAAAACTCATGTGAACACTCACGTACTAAACATATTGAGATTTGACACCACTTTATCCGTGACTGCTACGAGAAAAAGTTGGTTAGATTGAAAAAATCCACACTGATGACCAAAAAGCAGATTTTTATACCAAAGCATTTGATCGTTCAAGATTTAAAAATCTTTTAAAATTATATGGTTTAAGAAATCTGGCATCAGGGGATACTCATGAGGTTGAATTTGATGATAACGAGGACTTAACGTGATTCTCATCGGTATGACATGTTTTCTGTAAATATATTTTCTTAAAAATCCAAAAATATATGTTTTCGATTTTAGGGGGAGAAAGTTTGGGAAAATACAAAAACATTATGAATGTCAAAAAGAGTTTTTGTGAAAAGGGAGATCATATTACATCAAATGACAACCACAATATGCTAAAGATATGGAACGTTTAAACAAGTAATTAAACTGGTCTCACTAAGGATGTGCCAATAGGTTTCACTCGTTCAGTAAATTGTTTTCAAGATATAAACCTAAAAGAAAAACTGAGTAACTTGTGGATTAACATCTCTCGGATATATGGACTTAGTACTCCGAAACATCGTTTGAGAGAATGCAAGATTCTGCGATACTAGGTCTTTATATTTAATCGATATCTGGTGTATTATCTGAGTTCTTCTAATTTTGCGTCAGCAATGGCCTAGAACTTGTATAATACTTTACGCATTTTTCGAGTAAAAAGGCTGCATAAAAATGATTATGTCATAAATTTTGTGGCATCTGCAGTTCAAAAGATTCCTTAATGGAACACCACCTAAAGACGATCCTTCATCACTTTATCTATATGGAAATACTAACCTGAGCTCTCAAGGTCTCGCAATTCAACCCATTTACATATATCAATTGGATATAATCACCCGTGAAGTGATATTCTGGGAATCTCGATACGAGAGTATATTCTGAGATGGGAAACACAGTTAGTTCATGTTCCTTAAAATTACCTAACAGATCTTAAAACAATTGAGAAACGAGAAGAGGTTTAAATGGATAAGTATATTGGCAATCTAGGTAAATTTGTTTAAGAACTTAAAGTTACTACCAAGATCAACGGTACTAGTGATTTGTTTGAATACATGATATGATCCTTTATTCACAAAATTCACAAAAATATGTATGTGTATACATCTTTACTTGTTATCTCTTTTTAGAAAAAATCCCAAAAAGATTTTTAGCTTTTAGGAATTTATCTTAGATTTTAGGTCTACCGATGATGAAAACACCGTTAGTTCAAGTTAAAGCGATGATTGCTGGAGGAAAGCTGAAGTCCACGGGTTGGGAACTAATCTTGAAAAGAGAAGTTTACCTGAACGTCAACAAAGATCATTAATTTGAAACTTGACATTTTTAAATAAATCAGTTTTGGTCAAACAATGGTCAACCAAGGTCATTAACTTGGACTTGGTAGACAAATCAGATAACTAGGGTCATTAACTTGGACTTGGTTAACTGAGTGGGTTATTAAACAGATAAAAATTCATACAAAATCAAAACAATTAATTAATCAAAGTGTCAAAACTAATTCTTATGAGTGACACTGACTCGTACGAGTGATAGAAGTCATTATTCGCACGAGCATTGCTCGTAGATGACCTTGACTGAGTATAAAGGGGAACTCATTCGCAGAGTCAGACTATTGACTCTTTGTGGTTGAGTGAAAATTTTGTGCAAACCACTTCTTTCATTTCATTTTCTTGATCTATATTACGTACTGATACGTTGGGGAGGTTGATTCGCACACCTCTTGCAATTGGAAAGGTAGCAATGCTCGTTTTAAGCCGTTATAATGCCGAATTTGGACCGTAAAACAAAAAATTTGAACTCAAAAATGTTAAAATCGGCCCTGTTAACCTATAAATCAACCTTCAATTTGTTAAAATCAACAAGTTTTAAGTTCGGTTTAACTAGGTATTATTTGGTACGGTTTATAATTCTTACGAGTATTCATTCGTATGATCAGTTTTTCAAAATGTTAAAGTATCTTTTTCACTCGTACGAGTGAATATTCATACGAATAGGATCCTTAAATGTTAAATCTTGATGATTCGTATGAGGCAGATTCGTACGAAGGAGTTTGGTCAAAATTCTTGAAAATTTTCTAAGTATATTGATCAGTCGTACGAAGTAGTGACTCGTATGAGTGATGTTTTGACTCAGACTTGAAATTTGACTAAGTGTTTACCTCGTACGAATGGTGATTTGTACGAGTAGCTAAAATGTTGAAATTTTTGGAAAAGTTTCTAACTGTTGAAATTTCTATTCTTGCAGGTTAAGAAATCTTCATTTTCACCATTTCATAATATCTGCTGTCTTCTGGATGAGTCTATTCAAGAAATCGCCGCTTATCGAGAAGTTCTAGAGTTTTTGAGCAGAATTCCCATCACGAAAGCTCTCACGGATCGTCATGTAGCTTATCGCTCACATACTGAGTATTTCTAGAATACGACAGAGGTATGATGAGGAGGAGAATGCGATTGTATGTGCGGTAAAATTAACGATGAGGATATTCAGGTTAAGACCACTGAAGAATTGATTAGAACCGTGCTGGAGTTTAATCGTTCTCAAGATGACCTACAGGATTCCTGAATATATGGTGAAAGGATGTTTTTATCGAATGGGTTATACCGGATTCATAATGCTGCTCCATTTAAGAAGGCTAACCTAACTGCATCATTCAGATATATCGCACTGCGTCATACATGCACTCAGTCATCGCAAAGGAGGATTTGATGATTTAGTTGATTACCAGATGTGTATGATCACTGCTATTATTCTGAACCTGCCATACAACTTCTCGAAGGTGATATTTTCTCAAATGGTCAGAACACGCAGCGAGAGAAGTTCTTGCAGTATCCACGTTTTGTCTAAATGCTGCTTCACCATTCGCATCCAAACCTGAAGAAAAAAAAAGGATGACATTTTGAAGTTAGAGCATATGGATGTCTCGACATTGAAGAAGATGAACTTGCATAACGCAAAACCAGTGTTCGGAGCAATTATTGACAAAGATTATATCGCTCCATCACATGGAAAATGGAGAAAAAAAGATAGAAGTGATGATGATGAAGAACTTGCAGCGCTAGATGGTTTCATCGCGAAAAGAAGCGCATGGTTTGTAAAAGACGAGAAAAAGGGGGCTAAAGGGACAAAGAGAAAACAAGCATCCATATCTTCTTCAACAGCCCCTCAGAAGAAAAAGAAAGCAGCTGAAAGCTCAAGATTAATTGATGAATCTGAGCCTGAAGAGAACGTTGAAGCTATGGCTGCAGAAATTGAAAGAAAAGCTTTTGGTGTTTGTGAAGGAGAAGTTGAAGACGCGTCGTCTTCTAGTACTGACTCTGAAGATAGACGAGCAGGTGAAAAGAAAGAGAGAAAGAACGTGAATGTCAGGCTGAGCTAAAACGAAAAGCCAAAGAGAGGAAACGAAAAGCGTCAGGAGAAGATGACATGACATATATATCTTCGAAGTCAGATAGTGACACTCCTGTACAAAAGACTCCAAAGAAATCTTCTCAATGACTTAAAAGGCCTGCAGCCAGAAGCTCGGATTCTCCATTAGACAAATCCAAGAGAAAGGTACAAAAGAAGAGTGTGGAAGTAGAGCGTGTTGAATTGGCTCCACAAATACAACCATCTCCACAACATCAGTCAACTCCACAACAACCACCATCACCAGTTCATCAGCAAACACCACAACCACCACCACAACCAACACCACAGCCGATGCCACAACCCTCACAATCCCAACCCAAGTTTGACTTTGATTTTAATTTTGGTGATATTCCTGGGGCGAGGATTTTTCTACTGACATGTTTAACAACCCACGTGTTGAAGAATTGCAGAAGCAGGTGATGTTAAACACTGTTAATATAGCTAAACTTCAAGAACAGCTCAACGGTTTAAAAGAAGACAAACAGCAGCTTGAAGCTATGTTAGCTAGTATTGTGTCTCAAAATGAGAGCTTGAGGATTCGAATGGCCGAATACGAAGAAGAACGTCTTAAGAGTCAAAAAAGGATGAATCTATTTGAAAAGATACTTACAAAAAAGCTTGGTATTAACATTGCTGCTGAAATTGACGAGATTGAAAGAGCTAAAGCAAGAGAACGGGTTGCTGAGCGTGAACGTCTTGTTAAAGAATTATCTGACGCTCAAGGAAAAGGCAAAGCGAAAGTCGGTGAGGATCCTGTAACTGCTACAACTGAGCCAGTAATTACTGATATTGTGGTGTATTCGGTCTCAAAGAAGTTTGTATTGGTGGGTAAGCCAAAATATGTTGATATTGATACGTCAAATCCTTCAGAAAAGCATCGTGAATGGCTAATAGGAGGAAGTTAGAGAGAGTGATCGAAGCTGAGGTTGATGAGTTTGTTGAAGATGCTGAAAAAGAAAAAGAAGACTTGGATGATTTTGATGATTTATTTTCTAACAAGTCAGATGACGATAGTGATGACGGTGATGATGATTTAGGTGGTACGGGTGTCCATGTAGCAGAGCCTAATGTGAATGATGATATTGACTATTTTGTGTACTTGGATGACTCGATAAATCAAGTGAATGAAGGTGGTGATCAGGGAAGATCTCAAGGTCCTATTAATGCTCAGCAGGCAGGAATTTTCTCAGTAACCGAAATATCTACAGTTCCTGTCATGCCAAAACTGAAGATATTATATTTAGAGCATGACGTAGAGGAAGGGGAGTTTGTCCACAGCTATTCTAAAGAAGAAATTGCTAAGATGCTGGGAGTGGACAAAGAAAATTTTGAGTTTGATTTCGAAGAAGAGCTTAATGATATTAGTGCTTTCGACCCAGCTGATTACGTCTTTGAACATGTGTCTAACGCACATGATTATTTTCAAGTTGTTGTACAGGATTATTCTGATAAAGATGATACAGATATTGCTAATCAGGTGTAACACCCCAAATTTTAATTATGCTAAGTTATATATATGTTATTAGAAGGTACCACAAGTAATAACTAGAAACATGATCATAGTTAGTATATAAGTTAAAATGTGCTAAAAATAAGAGTTCATACTTGAGGGGCCAAAAGAGGTAATAGAAGAAAGTTTAGTTTTATAAACATAAAATTACACAAACCACACACACATCTGATGTGTGTGGCGTCAAGAACAAGACCAGGGGAAGAAGAAAACCCCCATCTTTACAAAAATTAGGAGAAATCAAGAAGGAATTCAAGGCCACTCTCTTTTCATGAACACTTAATCTTAGTCATCTCAACTAGTCTAAGAAGAGGTAAGTTAAATTTTATGATTTGATGAAGTTTCATAAGTGGTTATGAACAATCTATGAAATTAGGTAAAATTAGTATGAATAATTGATATAATCACTATATAGAAGATGAAATGTGCTTGAATTTTTTATTATATTGATGATTATGAAACCCATTTGTAATAGAACTAGGATGATGAATGATGGTCATGTTAGTGCAAATTCATATAGTGTTAAGGTAAAATTATATGTAGTAGAGCATTAGTTAGATGGTTGTGTGCTAGATGATGACGATTGTATGAATTTGATCGATTATGAAAGTTTATGCAATGAAGTAGGAAGAATGTGCATAGAATACTTGTACCTTACGCTTTGATCTTGGTGCGCACACCAAGTGTTTGATGAAATGCTTAGAATAGAGGTTTTTATGTGATTTCAATGATCAAATGTAATTACAATACTAATTGGTTATGTCAAGACTGTGAGGAATTACTAATATGCGATGTCAAGAAAAGAATGAGTTGGAAACATAAGATTTAAGCATGTTAAAATTTGAAATTTTAGGAGTGAAAGAAGAAGGTGCGAGTTATTCTGGATCACCATCAAAACAGGACAAAGGTAAGTCCTTGCGCTTACTAGCATTGGTACTTTATAATGTTTAATTACGTTTAAACTAAGTCAAAGTTGTAAACTTAAATGTCATAAATGGACAAGTAAGTAGAAGTATGGTTATGAATGTGATCCTTCCAAATAGGTCAACGAATGAAAGATTTCACAAAGGATGAAGAACGCGATTGTGTAAATTAGTAACATGAAGTTAAAAGTGAGTTAAGATTGTGGTGTAGGTAAAGTTGACTTTTAATTGGTAAGCGAAGCTCGGATCGAACACACTCCAAGTTACTTTATCACGCTTCCGTATTTTAAATCTACCAAAGGGGTCAAGATATTTTGATGGATATGTTTTGAAAGTACATATGTTTTAAGTATCTAAACGTGTGTTTCTTATAATTTTTGTAAATGATGGGTAGTTAATAACTAAAAAACGGTTATCCATAAGTAAATTAAGACTTTTTAGTATGGTTCCAAGTAAATTAAGACTTTTTAGTATGGTTCCAAAATGTCGAAACTTTATCCAAAATTTTGTGTATAAAATACTTGTTCTTGACCAATCGTAAGGATGAACCTTACATCAGGGTACAGAGGACTCTCCAACTTTTAGTGATTTGTTTGCAGCTGAAAGTGATGATTTATTAAAACGTAAAGTTGAAGAAGCTGTTAAACACGGGACCATTCCTCACAACCATCTGCTGAAGATATTGCTGAGATGAGGAAATGGAGGTTCAAAGTTGCACCAGCTGAGAGAAAGTTTAAACATCCCTTAGCGTTCTTTACGCGTGATACGGATATTTCTTTGGGAGATATTATGGATCGAGGAGCTTAACGTCTATGCTATTAAAAGGGAGTATGGTATTCAGTCTTTTAGATATTTGAGCGATATCAAGACCCTCCGTATTGGGATATTAAAGAGCTTGTGCAAACAAAGATGATAAATCTGAAGATGAGATTTCACGACCAACGGCTATGGAAACTGATAAAGCTTGAGGCTGCGCATGGTTTTACACACTCGAAGCCGCATTTCCCTAAGTAAATTACTAAAGTTGATCCAGTAACACAAGAGAAAGACGTGACTCTAATCGTAAAGAGGCCGAAAGTGTTGAAGAATGCCTCTTATAAAGATGGAACAAGACTTCTTCAAGATCTTCAAATGGTGGCACTACGATTCGAATACAGGAGAAGTTGTTATATGTGTGCACCCAGATGATGATTCTTTGAAGATCACAGAGGCTCTTACCGAAGCCGTCATAGCACACAAACGTATATACGGGTTGTGGCGTGGCATTCGAGTACTAGACCCGATGTGGCTAGTTAATTGTTCAAAGAAAGATATTGAATGCTTGTTTTACAGCAAGATTAGCTTTGAAGAGAGAGATAAAGAACAAGCACTCCAGTTTCAGAAGATAGTTAATGTCTGTTTTGTCAATCACGTACATTCGAGTACGGCATTGAACACTTCGTGGAGGAAACTGGAGGATATTTAGCAAAGAAAGAAAGACAAGAAGGAAGAAAGGATTGCAGAGCGAGCACGAATTGCGTCGCTAAGAAGTTTTGGGTTTGGCAATACAGTTAACCGACCTCCTCCTACAGATCAAACGCCGATAGCTTTTGAGGAACGTCACAAGTCGCCAAAATATTTCTTTGGTCGATAACTGTCAGATCTTTCGAAGATTTTTGAAGACTATCCAAGACTGCGGCAACATCCAACGGGGAGTTTGTTGGTGTATAATGTCTATTGCCTACGTCTAGGATATGTTGATTATGTATTTAAGGCTTAGAACATCAGTTTGTATATGTTAATATATGTTTTATTTGTTTAGATGTTGACTCGTATGAGTGAGTCTTATGACTCGTACGAGTGACACTCTTCACTCGTACGAGGCTCCAGTCGCGCGAGTCACACTCAGTTACACACACTCTTGTGCGAGTCATGTCGACCTATAAATAGAGGAGTGTTGTGTCAGAACAAGAACTCTGTTGGTGTGGCGAAGCCCTGCTGAACTGTTTACTTGCTCTATACTTATTCACGTTTATCAATACAACTGAAGGTAGTTAAGCAGTAGATCTCACTTGTTTGTTTGTCAAGCTCACTAACTATAAATTCTGCCTCTGTTAGTTGCATCAGATTGGTCTAGTGACTCATCTAAGGAGAGCCGATCCCCCCTCACATTGATAATTATGATAGGGTTGTCATGGAGGATGATTCTGACAAAGATGATAAAGCTAGCTATTCTAGTGAAGGAACATATGATGTCCTAACCTTTGAAGATTTGTTCTCTGAAGCGAATGATGATCTGTTGAAAAGAAAAGTCGAAGAAGTTGTCGAAGAAGGAAATGTGCCTAAGCGTCTATCCAAAGATGAGATTGCTGCAGCAAAGAAGTATTGCTTTAAAGATATGCCTCAAAAGAGAAAGTTCAAACGCTCACTTGCTTTCTTTACTCGAGATCTAGACAAATCTTTGGGGGATATTCTAAGCTGGGGTTGGATAAAGGAACTAAATGTTTTAGTAATCAAAAGAGAATTCGGTATTCAGTACTTCAAGTACTTAAGTGACATCAAGACGTTGCCATTTTGGGATATTAAAGAGTTGGTTCAAACAAAATGTATCAATCTCAAGATGAGGTTTCATGATTAACGTCTATGGAAGTTGATAAAGCTTGAAGCTATGCATGGTTTTAGATACTGGAAGCCGCACATTCCTCGAAGAGTTATCAAGTTTGATCCAATAACAAGCAGAAGGATGTTACATTGATTGTAAAGAAGCCGCAAGTAATAAAGAATATGCCACTAATAAAGATCGAACAATATTTCCATAAACTTTTCAAGTGGTGGCATGATGACTCAGAGACAGGAGAGGCGGTGATCTGCGTACAACATGATGTTGATTCGTGGAAGATCACTGAGGAATTAACTAAAGCTGTGATTGCACATAAATGAATTTATGGATGAGGTATCCGTATTCTAGACCCTATGTGGCTAGTAAACTGCTCAAAGAATGATATTGAATTTTTATTCAACAATAAGATCAGCTTCGAAGAGAAAGACAAAGTGCAAGCATTGCAATTCCAACATGTTATAAATGTTTGTTATGCTAACAATATTAATTTAGGAAAAGTTTGGAATACTGAATGGAGAAATGTAGAAGAGAAAGAGCGGCATAAAAAGGAGCGTAACAAGGAAAGAATTGATGAAAGAATGAGAGAGGCAACATTAAGAAGATTTCAGTAGGGTGATACCTACAACAGACCTCCTCCTACTGATCAGACACCTAATCCACCTGAGGAGCATCGTAGGCTAAGGAAGCAATTTTTTGGGCGATAGTGTCAAATGCTTTTGAAGATCTCTTTTAAGACTGGCCAAGACTGCGGCAATATCCAAGGGGGAGTTTGTTGGTGCAGAATGTCTATATAGCCTACGTCTTAGGATCATGTCGAGTATGTAATAGGGCTTAATTGTCATTTTTCTATTTGTTTGTATGTATATGGGCATCTTCGTACGACGTGATGATCACCTCGTACAAAGTGCTCTTCGGATGAAGTGGCAACTTGCGAAGCTTTCATGTCTACAAATAGCAGAGTTGGGGTCTTGAGTCCATAGTTGTTTTACTGATACAAAGGCGAAGCCCTGTCAATTTGCTATTTGTAATTCTTCCACGTTTATTATTACAAGAAGCAGAAGCGTTTAAACAATAGATCCAATCTTTTGTCAAACTTACTAACGATGAATTCCGCGCACGTTGGTTAGCTCGAGTCCAGTCCGTTGCTTTCGGGGGGAAACTGATCCTCCCACATGTTATGTCTAATGTTCATGATGAAACAGTTGTTACGAAAGAAAATTTTGATGAAGATTTGAAACCTCTATCTGACCCATGGGATGCCAGTGTTTGTTAAGGTGAATGTGATTGTGCCATGATGGCTGCTACTAAGATATCTCCTCAGGTCTTAAAAGATATGTGTTCAGATAAATGCATCATAGCTTTTGCTAACATAAAAGAGGTGAATGAAAACCTTAGGAATAAGATTTTGTATGATGAATTACAGTTTGAAAAGCTTTCAAAAAGCTAAAACCTAAAATGTTTGAAAAAGATTCTGAAATCAGCAGCTTAAAACATGAAGCTTGTATAACCAAGGACCAACTCCAAACTATGATAGAAAAATATAAGGTTTGCAAAAAAAAAGTTGGAATCCACCAAAATCACTTGTGAAAAATGGGTGGAATCATGTAAAGGTTATGAGATTTTGTTAGAAAACCATGTTAATAGTAACATTAAATTTGGCATTGGTTTCAAAGAAAACGATCGAATTTCTGAAAATGTTACTAGAAATGATTCTGGTGTGGTTGAAATTGTTCCAACGAACTTGGCTTGGCTGGTCAGGAAATCAAAGTCACTGATATAAATGAAAATAAAGTTGTTTTAGAAAGACATGAGTGATCCTCAACTTTTGAGGACATTGAGAAGTATCAATTTAAACTCACATGGTGTGATGAATGTGACATTCTTGAAAATTTCAAGCCAATGGATTTTTCAACCATTGAAGGTGTCAAAGCACCAAAGGCAAGAATCATTCCCATAACCAATTTACTAGCAGTGTTATGTCAAAACATCTGCTGATAAAAAGTCTGAAAAGGGGAAAGAGAAAGAAAAGATCAAATACCTGTTTTGTGATTTCTGTGAAAAGAAGAACCATGTTACCAAAAACTGTTTTCTATAAAACCTTATGACATTAACTACACAAGTGTGATCATGGATTCTCCAAACTGCACAATTAGTAATAAAACAAATCATAAAACTCAAGAGTGTGTTTATCTCAGAAACTTTGATGTGAAAAAGAATGAGTATAAATCCAAAACACTAGAGAGTTCAAAGACTAGTACTTCAAAAGGAAAGTCTAAATAGACCTTTGTAACTGTTAAAACACTTGTTACCGAAGCACTACACAAAACCTCTGCTCCCAGAGAGGAGCAGGTAACAGATGCACTACATGCCAACCAGTACCTAAAAGGATATGGCCAACCAATTTACCAAAAGGTACCTCTTAGTTATGCGGGTTACAAAAAGCTCTCAAAACAAAGAGTAAATAGGCGTCCTCATGGTTACTATCATCTCGTAGTAGATGGGTCTCAACAGATGTTACAAAGATCTATTCAAACCATTGACCATTCTTCAAATTTGAGACTAACATGTCTGTGACCCCTTCCAAAGCTATTTTGGATTTGGAAACCCACCTATACTAGTTAACTACCATTGTGCGGGGAGCTTCTACTTGCCTTGATAGTTTATGGAATGTAGATAGTGGAAGCTCCAGGCACATGAAAGGATGTAGAGCCCTTCTCAAAGGCTTCATGGCTCATGGAGGGGGTGATATATCCTTTGGTAAGAATTCAAAAGGGAAGTTTCTTGGGTCAGGAACTGTTCAGGTTGGGAAACTCAAATTTGAAAATGTAAATCTTATTGACGATCTGAAATTAAATCTTCTTAGTGTTTCACAAATAGTGAAAAGGGCTATGGGTCATTCTTCACTAGAAAAACTTATCAGATTGCTGGGCCATAAATAGTTAAAAAGATTGATCAAATAAAAGCTGAGAGCAAAGCACAACTTGTTGCTCATAGGAGTGGCAAAGTGTATGTGGTTGAAATGTTGAAGGATAATCCAATGATTGATGCCTGTCTGTTCTTCAGCTGCCTCTAACAAAGAGACAGAACTATGGCATAGAAGACTTGGGCACACAAATCTGACAACTATCACCACACTCTCTAAACAAGGCCATGTAAGAGGTCTACCACAAAAACTTTTCATAAGTGATGAACATTGTGTTTCCTGTTGAAAAGGAAAACAACATAAAAGTTCATACAAGCCCATTAGTGAGTCCAAAACAAGTCACTTTTACAAATGTTGCACATGGACTTGTTTGGCCCTGTAAAAATCATGAGTCTAAGTAAAAAGAAATATTGTCTTGTCATAGTTGATAATTTTTTTAGGATGAGACTGCAGGGATTTGTGAAACAAGTTGAAAAGAAATTTGACATGCTAGTAAAAGTCTCAAGGAGTGACAATGGCACAGAGTTTAAAAAAAGGAGTTGGATGAGTTTTATGTGTCAAAAGGAATTGTAAGGCAGTACACCATTCCAAGAACACCAGAACAAAATGCGGTGGTTGAAAGAAAAAAAACAGGACTTTGATTGAAGCTACCAGAACAATGCTTGCAGACTAAGGTTTACCCTTAACCATTTGGGCAGAGGCTATAAACACTGCTTGCTATGTGCATAACAGAATCTTGATAAACCCCAGTCATCAAACAACTGCTTATAAAACTCTATATAAAATCAAACCACTGATCTCATACTTCAAAATCTTTGGTTGCCCATGTTTTATTTTCAACCTAAAAGACTCAATTTCAAAATTTGCAGCCAAAGTAGATTGTGGTTATTTTCTGGGATACTCAACCACTGCTAAAGCCTATACAGTCTTTAATTCAAGGACTATGTGTATGGAAGAGACTTTGAATGTAAAGTTCAATGAGCTTTCTTCATTAAAAACCCAAGCAAACCCTGCAGAATTGGTTGATCTAAATAAATTTTCATTTGATGATATGTCTATCAAGACTAACCCTGCAGGTACGCCATAATCTTCACCACAAGACTATGGATATGACATTGTGATTCCACAATATAATGCCACATCCACAATCAGAGGAACAAATGTTATTAACAATTGTGAAAACTCTGCCACTGCTGATCCTCAATCCTCTACCATCTAACAAATATAACCACTGTTGATAAAAGTCCAACCACTGTGGATAAAAGTCAACATGTTTTCACACCTCTCTCTCCAATGCCTCCACCTCCATTTCAAACCGATGTTGGCTCTTCAAAATTGCCAACAGATGTTAGCTCAGATGATTCCCATCTGCAGCCTTCACCTCAAAATGCCAGTATTCCATATAAGGGAGATCTAATCTACCTTAAAAGTCATCTATCTGATCAAATCATCGACAACATCAATGAAGGGTGCTCACTAGAAGTCAATCCAAAACATTTGTCTTTTTACTGGTTTCCTATCTCTCACACAACTGTCAAGTACTAAGAGGCACTAAAAGACAATAGTTGGGTAGAAGGCATGCAAGAAGAGCTCCTACAGTTTAAAAGACAACAAGTATACAAACTTGTACCATTGCCAAAGGATGTATGTCCAATTGGCACAAAATGGGTCTTTAAAAACAAATTGATGAAAGGGGTATTGTTGTCAAAAATAAAGCTAGGCTTTTGGTTCAAGGTTACAGACAGGAAAAAGACCCATTGACTATGATGAAACTTTGTTCCTATAGCAAGATTAGAAGACATCAAACTGTTCATAGCCTTTGCTGCCAACCACAACATCAAAGTGTTTAAATTAGATATCAAAAGTGCATTATTTTATGCTAAGATCAAAGGGTAAAGCTTTTCTGAATATACCCTAGGTTGTTGATTTTATATACAAAATCAAGTTTCTGTAACGGATTTTCAACAAGGTGTCATCTACGAAGTTGCTAGCCTTAAACATGAAACTTTTACTAGACTCTCAACTAAAAAACCGAAGGTTTTGAAAACAAAAGTAACAGAGACTGAGCAAATTTTAACTACTACCACATCCACTGCTCCTTCTATTACTGAGCCCACTACTCCTGGTGACCATGGCAGTACAACTAGTGCTATGTAACCCCCACAAGAAAAATCGAAAAAGAAACCCTCAAAATCTAAAAAGCCCACCAAACAACCCAAAACGATAACTCTAGAAGATGAGATCCCAGATCATTTACCTATCACATGACCAAAGTCACATGAAACCACTACTACTACTTCCTCACAGCAGATGGTCTAAAGATCTCCACCAACACCAGCTCCTCTTGCTTCCTCACAAAAGGAACAAGGTGTAAGCACAGAGACACCACACTATGAGGCATATGATTCACTTGAACATCTGTTCTCAAGCCCCTCCCTCAGGGCTATGTCTCTTTCTGCTACTATCCACCTCTCCAATTCCTTCAACATTCTTACCCCTGTTTCAAGTTATTAAGAAAACTCAGATTCCAAGTAGTCCATCTCATTCACCTATCACTGAGAGTTTAACTCCATCATTTACTGAATCTGAGAAAACTCAATTAGCCAACCCAGAAAAAGTTGAGGAGACTGCACCCCATGAGTTACATGTTACTCTTGGTGGTAGTTCAAGTGAAGCAACTACTACAACTGGTGCTACAACAGTGGCTCAGTTGGACAGTGATTACATTGATAAGACTTCCTTGAAGGCAACAATTGCTGATGCTACCATATTATCCTCTAAGCTAGTTGGAAGTCCCAAGTACCACGAACAAGGGGCATTTGGTAATGAAAACATTAAGAATCCTCATGTTGATGATCCAAATACAACTACCTCTGGTAGGAATTTAGATGATCCTATTTACCTAGGCGATAAATTAAAATACAAAGAATTGACGAAGAGAACCAATACCATGGACTCATCTATTGATGAAATCAAATCCATGATGAAACAAGTGCTACAAAATTCTCAACCTCACCCATCCCCAACTCCAAATGCTGATGAGCTATGGAAAGTTGTCCAACCAATTATCCTAGCTCAGAGACAATTGGTAGGCATTCATCTTGAAACATACATGAAATTGATCAGAAATATGGTCGAGGCTAGATCTAAAGATACACAGGCAGATATTAAAGCCCTCAAAGATCATTTGCTAAAAACTATTGGCTCTGCCCCAGTTATTATTCTTCAAGATGATATTGAAGATGATGCCAAAAAGGGGGAGAAAGATAACTTAAGAAAGTTGGAACCTGATTCAACTACTAAACCAAAAGGTGCAACAACACCAGAAACCATTGATAGCACTGCGAAGCATATGTGGCAACTTTGGGAAAAGGGATTGATGAGACCTTAAACAAAGAAGCTGAAAGGAATGCTGTTGAAAAGAAGAAGAGACAAGATACACTTGAAGCTAAAGCTTTAATGCTAATTAAAGAAGAAAAAGCCAAACAGTTGGAAAAAGAAGATGTTGGTACTTCAAGAAAAAGAAAGTCTGCAAGGAAAGTAAGAGAACCAATTGTCATCTCTTCTACAACAATTACTGAAGCTACTGTTGTTGTATCCTTGTCCAGATAAACCCAACAGATGTTTAGACAGATGTTGTGGCAACAGATGCTGAAACAACAAATGTTCCAATAGATGTTTCCCAAACCACTACCCTAATTACATTTCCCGCATTAACCGAACCTTTATCCACATCACCCCGAATTCTTGTACATCCACCGTGACCCAAAATCAAATTCTAACGCAAAAGGAAAACTTTTGTTGTTGACGATGATGATGAAGAGAGTTAATCACCACTCCATTTCACATCCATCTTCATCGTTGCCATAGCCTGAAACTTCATTTCCACCCATGCACCTATTATCATCATTTCTTCCAATGGGTGCCCTATACCCTCTGGAATTTTTTGCTATAAAAGGAGAAACATACGCTTTCTACAAGATAGAGGATCCAAAACAAAGAGAATTTCCATAACTTCTTGGGTATCAAAAGCCTAAAATCTAGATGAATATCTGAAGTTGAAGGCTAGACAAGCTAAGACCATAGCACAAGAATGATCAAAGGGTAAGGATGACAGGGCTCTACAAATATCCATGCAATTTCAACTGAGCAAAGTGAGAAACATTGAAGAATTTGCTAAGGATTTGAGTAAGTCCATGTCTGAAAATCCAACCACTGATGATTTAGAATTAAAGCAAGATTATCTTGACCATATAATGAAGTTCATGCCTTACAAAGCAACAAAGACTCAATTCAAAGACTGGTCTACAAATGAGCTAAAAGAAGAGGTTAAAACAACCCATACCATGCTCAAGGATCCTTCATAGAGGCCTACTCCTCCTATCTGGAAAACAGCTAAGCTTGAAAGCTAAGACCATGCTTTAAAGATCAAACGAATGAAAGCATAACTTGTTAGTGCTCAATATGGAACAACAAGGCAAATTGCTAGTGGTCTAAATCTAAAGTTGTTGATACCTACAGAAGACTGGAAGAGCTTAGAAAGAAAGGTCCTTCTGTCCCAAGAAAGCTAGTCTATTCACAGATAACCACTGCTCCTCAACAAACCCATGCTTCTAAAGATCATCTTCAACCTCTGTCTTACCCACAATTGCCTTAAATCAAGCAAAAAGGCAAAAGCAGATGGAAGAAGAAGATCAAAAGTTGCATGAAGAATTACGAAAAGAGGGGATTAAGAACCAAATTTTATACCACGCTGATGCTACAAGTGATAAGCTTATGGCCACACTTTCAACACTTGTCAGCAGACCCTTCTCACCAAACTCAACTCAAATAAACCTACTCCCAAGAAAACCATCTGACTCAAAGATTAGTAATAAAGTTTTTGTTTTAGGATCATCATTTCTAGCGGGGTTGTTGAAATTGAACCCTACAAAAGAATAGATTATAGAAAGCCAAAATATATTACAACCTTTGATCCTAATAATAATAATAAAACATTTGCTAGAGGTAAAACTCTGTTGAACAGTAAAGCTAAAGCTTTGCCAAGGCAACACTCTGTTGAAGACTAAAGATAAGGGTCTGCCAACACAAAACTCTGTTGAAGACTAAAGCTAAAGGTCTGCCAAGGCAAAATTCTGCTAAAGGCCAACAGAGGATGTCTCATCAGTGTTTTCTATCAGTCTTTGTAATGTTTAGTTATAGAAGTAGTTAGCTTAGAAGATGTTAATTTGTTAATATTGTTAGATGTCGTTTTCCTGCTGACATCATCATAAGATGCTCAGCGGTTAGAATTCTAGTATAAATAGAACAATGCTTGTACTTTTCTATTCGATCACTTTTCATCACTTATCAATCCAATATTCTTCTTTACATTCTGTGTGAACAAATCAGTGATCTTAGGCTGAGGGGGGAAATTGTGAGTTATATGTAAGTGATTACAATCATGAAAGCATGATAATGAAAACAATCTCTCAGTTGTTATGAATCAAAGTTCATCACTCCGCTGCATTTACATTTGATTTATCGTCTTTCATTTTTCATCTTTAGAACTTTGATAACAGTTTCAAACTCAGATCCTAACAGACATAATATGCACCAACATTAATTCACATGGGTTTTTTCATATTTGTGTTCTTTATGGTGTGTAGTTACTGAACATAAGCTTATCTCACTTCTGGACACAAAAGTGTTGCGTAAAAAGACAAGTTTTGCTAGATATAACTTCCGAAAATCGAATATAGGGCACACAAAATTATTTATAGCATAACTTGGTCCGTGGGTATTGATCAACATGAAAGGGTATGGTGATCATATGGGTTGAAAATAGCTTCCCTATAAAATTTTTAGAATTTTCTTAATTTTTAGTGATTTTTTATGAAGTTTTAACTGTTTTAAAGGTATAAATTTAGAAAAAAATTATTACACAAGCTCAATAAATCACCAAAAATGACAGGGATGTTGATATTAATATGGAAAACATTATAGGAAAGTTTGCACACCATTTACTAAGTTTGACTTTGGTTATAAAAATCGTGTTTTAGTGATGTTTCGGCGATCGGAAACGTGGTGTAACGAATTCAGAAAAACCTCAATTTTTTCTAGAAAGTTCCTTGGTATATTGGAACACTTCTATCAAATTTTGGGAATTTTTTAAAAGTCGGGTCATTTTGGGTGTAAATTGTTCGGTTAAAATAAAGATTTTCGCGACTCTAATAAAATTAAATATTTATTTTATAAATTCTGAATATATTTTTCTAGATATTTATATATTTTTACCAACATACATGAAATTTTTCAGAATTTTATAAAATATATACATTAAAAATCTCATTATTTTATACAAATTCGGAACCTATAAACGTATAACGAACCAGCCGGAATTGTGAACTGACTAACAATTAAATTGGCAATTAGTGGAACACTAGAAATCTGACACTAAAATAATATCCACAACCTTACTGTTATGCTATAGGTCGATTCTCAGATGATTATTCTCATCTGATCCTGAGGTATTGCAATTACCGATTTGAAACCTGTATTCGGTAAGTAACTAAACACGAATTGATACCAGGACCGAAGTAGTTGCAAACTGATACCTATCAATTGTGTGATTGCAGTGCATTTCTTATCTAGTGAGTTTCATTAGCCCACTTTCAAACTGTTTTACTTGGGGTGAAATGCATGTTACATACATACACATACATATATGTTGTGATGTGAATTATCTTAGTTATACTAACACAGGAAAAGTCCCCACGAACATGAGTGATCAACTATATGTCGGTGGATGTGTGAATAGTACTATTGGTCTGACAAACCCAATTGAGCTGGCATGAATGCCATGGGTTCTACTGCAATTGCACATGTTCATGCACTCTCTTTGAGCACACTATGTGGTGTTAGACATAGCTATTTGGGGTGGAAAAGTGCTGAGGTGTCGTATGTGGGACAAGATACTTCTGAACAGTCAAGGTTTCACTTGAGGGCTTAGTATAATATTCAATCAAATGTGCAAAACAATCTATTCAAACTTATTTATAGAACAAAAAAAATAGTGAAACTTGCCAACTATGTGTAGTTGACCTTTTCAAACTTAACCTGCTTTTCAGATGACTTGAGACTTGTGTGATACTTATGCTTGCTGTTACAAGAACAGTGTCTTGTGCCAAATCTCTGGAATGTGTCTCGTGTGAATTAGTGTGTTATGTATGTCTAGAGACGTGTTTCGTACGAATCTAGACGGACACTATATAAGCTGACATGCACTTCTCAGTCAGGGTGGACTTGCGCGTGAAAGTTAGCTAGCTAGTTGGTCTAAGTGAGCCTTTGAGTTGGTTATCTCTGAAGACGAAGACACAAGAACACAGTAAGTTTGTTTAAGTCATACGAGCATTGTGTGTATATGTTTGTACTTGTTCTCAATCATTAATCAAGATAGTGAATCTTTGGTTACCCCGTTTTCTTTACTTTGCTTTGGTTGCATGCACACTTGGATTCCGCACTTGTGTGTGTGTCATATAAGCAAGGAACTGGTTTAACATCATCCACCGGTGGACCTACAAGTGGTATCAGAGCTTTGTCTCTTTCCTTGTTCAAAACCGTGCTTAGTTGTGTCTGAGCTAGTTTGAAAATTTATGAAGTGTTCTTGAGCCTCCAGCAGAAAACTTAAGTTTTGGATAGTTAACTAACGTAAAACTGGTTAAAAATCTGTTGTATGCAGAAAATTTTATGGTAAAGTTTTTCTGAAGAACACCCTTGAAGGAGAAATCTGCAAAAAAAATTGAATCTAATTATTTTGGTAGGGTTGACATTTTCTAACTTGGATCTGGACTTGGACTATGGACTGTTAAAAATCTGTGTTTTAACTAAAATTGGGTAAGACAACAGGTATTTTCGAAAAAGCAGGTCTACACAAGAAATAAATTTCTCACCAAACCATTTCTGAAAAGATTCCTCTAAAAAACGATGAACTAATCATTTGGTGCGACTGAATTATTTCGTGCGACTCATCTTGACTCGCACGAAACAACCATGTAGCACGAAACATCAGTGTTTCGCACGAAACAGTTGTCTCGCACGAAAGTGTTTTTGATTTTTTTTCGTGTTTTTCAAAGCTTTGTGATTTTAAGAATTTGTCGTATTTTCAAATCTGAAAATTTTAAAAGGTAATTATAATTTTGAAACTTTAAACCTTTAATTTTTTCATAAATCAAGAAAATACAAAATGAGTACAAATCCTTGGGATTGGAAGTGTACTAAAGTCAGGAAACTACCTCATGGGCCAAATCGATGATACCTCCAAACGTGGTTACTATTGGTGAATGGGCTTTTGTTACAAATCAAAACCAAAGTGTTCAAAACCTCTTCTTAGCGAAAGTGAAACTGGGAGCAACAACCGTCCACCAAAACTAAATCACATGAATGATTATTCTTCATGGAACAATCGTTTCCATACATATATTCTTGGTCAGAATACAGAATTGTGGACATGTTTTGTTTCTCCATACAGAGAATCTCTCGAAGGCGTCGTATCAAATTCTGCATCATTAGCTGAATTTGATGAGAATGATAGAGGGCCTATGATCTTGAAAAGAAGGCCTTTGCATTTCTTACACAAGCACTTCACAGAGACATTTATCATCAATTCTTGTATTGTACATCTACGAAGAGTTTGTGGGATGCTTTAAAAATAAGAGGAGAAGGAAACGCAGCAACAAGGAAAGTTAGACATGATCTTTTAAAGAAGGAATTTAAAGGATTTCATTTTATGGAAAATGAAACATTAAATGATATGACAACTCGTTTTTATCATTTGATGAGTGAGATGCACTCATACAAGGTTCCTGTGTCATAACAGGAGATTGTTACGCGTTTTGCTGTTGCCTTACACCTAAGTGGAATCAATTTATAGAATTGTTAAAACATACAGGTGTGATGGATACGATCAACATATACGAATTTATTCAAAAACTTGAAAATAAAGATGAAGAAGAAATTCGCAAAGCTAAACGATTTCCGGTTCAGCAAAATCCATAAATGTATTTTGGTGGCATTAAACCGAGTACAGGTGCAGTTCAACAACCAAAACTTCAAACCGCATTTGTGCCAAATAAAATTCCTTTTTGGGAATGTCTAATGAATCTGAGCAGCCCGTTGGTACAAGTGCTCAAACTTATGAACGAAATTTTGATCCAAAGGCTTTTCTTCCTCAACCTCAAGTTGCCACACCTCAAGTTCAACAACAAGCTTTCTATGGTACAAATTCTCAACCTTCAACTTCAAACACCATCAGACTAGATCCATCAAACCTTTCCAAGGTAAGTGTGGAAGTTGCACGGGAACATATGGAGCTTCTGAACACATTGGTGAGTTCTTACTGTGCATTAGTAGCTAGTAAAATTGGTAATGTCAACTTAACCAGTGAAGACTATGCGCAAATTGATAAGGAAAAGATGGAGTTAATTGATATCAAATGGGCGTTCGCAAGTGCAGTTCGTAGAGCAAAAGATTTTATGGAGAGAATCGGAAGAACTGATCTGGAAAGTTACAAAGATACTCCATACGGCTTTGATAAAAGAAAAGTTATTTATTTCAACTGCAAGGAAAAAGGGCATTTTAAAAGAGAATGCACGAAGCCTCCATAGCAAGGGAATCAATATACGTTTACAAGAAATCAAGCTGCTAACAACAAAAGAGCAATGGTTCCCGCAAACAATTCCAACCGAGCATTAGTGGTTCAAGCTGACGAACATTGTGATTGGTCAATTCAATTGGGAAACATTGGTGGAGGAGGAACTGCATTATATGCTAAAGTTGCAAAGAACAATAACGATGAAGAATCTTCCAGAAATGACAATAGTTAAGGTGACAGCAGCAGTTCAAATGAAGCAGAATCGACTTCTAGTAGAGAACAATCTGAAGATGATATAGTCACGGAGACTGAATCAACAAATAGCAGTGAAGAAGATTCAGAGCATGAAACTAAAGAACCATCTGATGAATTTTCCAAGCATCTCTCATCCATTGGATCTTCAACACTTCGTGCAGCTTTCTTGACACTCTTGGATTGTCAATCCAGTCAGGTAAGTCCTGATAAACCTACTGTGTCTAAATGTTCTAATTGTATATTTTTAAAAGGAAAATACTTAGAACAGGAAGGTAAATTTGATCACATGAAGAAACATCATCAGAGCTTGATTGTGGATCTAACAAAATGCACCGAGGCAAATGCAGCTCTTAAGAAAAAGGATAAAGAATTCAAAACAACAATTGAACCTTTAAAGAAAGATGTTTCAGAATTGTCAAAGAATGTTTCAAGAAAACAAACAACCATTAACAATTACATTAACATGCTTGAAGAAACAAAAAAGGAGATAGTCTATGCAAAACGTGAACATGACGCAATCAAACTCATGTTGGACAGTTATTCCAACTCAAGATATGTTTTGGATCACATCATCGAAAGTCAAAAGAAGAAAGGTGATATAAAATGTATAGGTTATCAGGCTTGTCCACCTCCGGTTAGGCACAATTACACCAAAATGCCTGATGATGAAGATATGCCAAATTTTGAACCCACTGTTTCGTTAGACCTAGATGAGTTTAAACCTGGTCTAGGGTTCACAAAAGGCACATCTTCAAGTCAAAGCCAACCGGATGACGTCAATGACTCAAAATCTAAGGATAATCTTGAGGATTATGATAGTTCGGATGACGAGTCAGCTAAGGATAAACCTAAACAGTCAAACACGATAACAAAAGAGGAAAATATACATCTCGAGAATCACATTCTATGTGATCCTTCAATGAAACCGTGTATGACTGCCAATGTCAAGAATGTTAAAGCTAATGTTGAAAACCGTGAAAACATGAATTTGCTTTATAAGTTGATTGGTTCTGACAAAGTTTACTCAAACCAAGATTTTCCCAAAAAAATGTCACTAAATCCTTGATTGATAAAGTTTTTGAAGATTCTACTAGTAAGTTTTTGGGAAATACGAGCACAAAAGTTGTAATAACTAAGTGTGCCCCTACCCTAAAAGTTGAAAATAGAAATAAAAACAGAAATCAAAAGAGAAAATCTCAAAACAATCAACGGAAGCAAAATCATGCTAATCAAGGAAAAGAAAAGAGCAAAGCAAAGCAAAACAAGAAGAAAATCCAAGGTGAACTTCATGAAATCCAGAGGGACTGATAAAATTGAATCTTTTGTAAACAAATCCAACACGGATTTTGTTAAACAAAGAAAAATTTCAAAGCAAAACAATCAGAACAACCACACACAACACACACATTGTTGTGATGAAGGACCAAGTACCTCAAGATCACGAAGTTCATCATTAAGATGTCAATCTCATCATACTCCGAGGTTTGTTGAGCGGAGATCATGTTTTGATGTGGTAAGTATGGACACATCATCAATAATTGTCCATATCTTACAAAAGGAAAAGCAAAGATTGCTGCACCCCATGGTAAACGTTACCATACAAAATTTGTTTCATCAAAATAGGACCCTTGTCTTGTTAAACAAAGAAAAATAAAACAGAGAAAGAAACAACAGAAGAGGTTGAAAAGGTTTTGAAACCAAAGGTTGTCCAAATAAAATCAGATGTTAAAGTTTACAAACAAAAACAGATTTGGAAACCAAAACCGGAAATTGTTATAAGGGAGCACAATCCATTCCGAATGATCGGAAAAACAAGGTATCAATTGTCGACGATGTCGGACGGCCAAAGTCAGCAATAACTCGGGTCCCCACCTCCAACTAATCTTTGATGAGTGTGCAGGATGTTCCAGGAGGAACTACTGATAGTTTTAGGACTGTTGATAGGGGAGCATCCAGGCACAAGGTAGGTAACATACAGCTCCAAAATACTGTTATATTCAGGAGTTGTTGCCTTTGTTGGATAAAAGAATGAAAGGATAACATTGAAAACTTCGACAAGATGAAAAACAACTAACAATTTGTTTGTTTAAGGCTTGTATCAGATCCATATGATAGATTCAATAGAAATGTATGCACCTGCAGCACAATGGAAGATTATTAAAGAATCATGTCTTATATCTTCCAAAAGAAAGAAAAAGCTTACAAGATGATCGTGCAATATACATTTCTCCAAGGGTGTGATTGAAGTAAATGTGTTTGTTTGAACAAATCAACTGGGTGTGCGGATGCCTTAGCATGGTTTGAACAACCGCACACTACTTCTCAAGGAGAAAAACAAAGACCTTTGCTCTCCAAACCAATCACATTGATACAAAATATCACCTCACACGTGATTGTTTGTATATGAAACGTATCAATGTTGTTGATTCACGCCAATTACCAACATGCCAACTTTTCACTTCCAATTCTCAATAAACCATTCTTATTGACTTAATTTTTGGTAACTGACATCAAGGTAAAACATGAGTTAATCCACATCGGAAAAATCGTTTTTCTAACTATTTTTCTTCAAAGACAATCCAAAAAGGTATATTTAACTGTCTAAATCTACTTTTTGCATTGTAGGGGGAGTAAATTTCCAGAAATATAAAAACATGAGAAAAACAAAAATGAGTTCCTGGCGAGAAAAAGAGAAAATGATAGCAAATTAGTGGTCTGACAAAACCTCTTTGAAATTAAAATAAAAAATGATAAGTAGCTCTATATTCAATGTATCGGTAGGCTCACAATCATTTTAAAGTGTGCACAGAGCGATATAAACATAATCGACTGAAGACCAGGTGGGAACCATTCATTGGCATATGGTCTTGGTACCGAAATTTCGTTTGATAGAATGCCGAGGTTCTGAGATATACGGTCTTTATACTGACTTATCATCTGGGTATCATGGTTGAATCTTTTGCCGAAAAATAACGGTGGCGCAAGTCTATAACTTCCATGATATCATACATACGTGTTCATACTGCATTCGACCCTCAAATAAGTGATAAAAATATCACATCCCCAAAATAAGTGATAAGATATCACAGCTTTATGCGGGAGCTAAGTTCGTCTCTTTGTCAGTACGATGGTACTAACCTGTTCACGGACTTACTCCTGTGCCTTGCATGCATATGAAAATCAAGTTCCTCATCAATAAGTGATTAAATCACAAAGGGCTTGTTTTCAATCAAAAATAAGTGAGTATCTCACATCATTCATATACGTCAATACAGATGATAAAGCAGTATACTCACCGGTAAGATTTTCTCTCGTGCATATCTTGATACGGGAATGTGTCGTGAAGTGGATAAACACGGGTCGGTAACTATAAATCATACATTAATCGTATCCCCTAACCACGATTACATCTGATAAGTTGAGTTTACATGGATAACAATACCGATAATTGATATAGGATATTTATCTTAATTCTATCTAATCAAACAACAAGTGTGTTTGGACAAACCGTATACTAATATGATTCTCTTACCCTCAAAATTTGCAAAAAGAATGTCTATAACTTTTTATTTCATGTTTTCCGTCCTTACCTTTAAAAATTTTGCAAAAAGTCAAAAATATTTTGCTTCTAGTTTATTTTTGATTAACTGGTGTTGGACTCAAGTCTATCCTATCTTAATCCTGATTATAAGCCGGAAAACAATTGCATCTTCATAAATGGTCTAAGTTGACAAGTTTTCAAAGTTTAACAATTTAAAAATTAAGCAATCTTAAAAACTTTTAAAGCATTGCAGTTGGTAGTTGAAGAAGAATTAGTCTCATATGTGTCTTTTGCTAAGTCTAATTAAAACCAATCCTTTGTGAAATTTTTAAGTGAAATTTCTCTAAGGTTGTTTACTTCCCTACAGTTGTTCTAATTATGCGTTTAGCCTTGTTGTGTGTGCAGATAAAATATCCAAGCAAGCTAAATACAAAGAGAACAAGTTTGAAGAAAACAAGTTACGGGAGAGAAGACACAACATGAATACAAGCTGTGAATCAAGAAGATCAATTTTCATAGCTGACCACTTTTCAACACCACAAGATACATTCAAGAGGGAGTTTGCTGATGCACTTCCTACGTATGATATGGGAAGACCAAGGACCGAAGACTGAAGACCAAGCATGATCCAAGGGGGAGTTTGTTGATACAGTTTTGTGTATGTTGCTTGTTCTTAATTACAATTGTAATTGTACGGTCTTTGCTAAGGTATCTGTATAGGTTTGGTCATGTCGAATAGATCGAGATATCCTTCTATTGGATCTTGTATGACATCTTAGATTATCTGTGTTAATAAGTTGCATGTGTGCGTACTGATGAATCTTGGAAACGACATGTCTACACACGTTCTCCAGAAAAATGGATTCTGTGCGAGTCAGAGTTTTCGTACGAATCACATGATTCGTACAAAATATTTGATTAACTAATGTGTTACTTGTTTTGTACGAAGTAAGCATTTCGTACGAAAGAGTGTCTCGTGCCAAATCTCTGGAATGTGTCTCGTGTGAATTAGTGTGTTATGTATGTCTAGAGTCGTGTTTCGTACGAATCTAGACGGACACTATATAAGCTGACATGCACTTCTCAGTCAGGGTGGACTTGTGCGTGAAAGTTAGCTAGCTAGTTGGTCTAAGTGATCCTTTGAGTTGGTTATCTCTGAAGACGAAGACACAAGAACACAACAAGTTTGTTTGAGTCATACGAGCATTGTGTGTATATGTTTATACTTGTTCTCAATCATTAATCAAGATAGTGAATCTTTGGTAACCCCTTGTTCTTTACTTTGCTTTGGTTGCATGCACACTTGGATTCCCCACTTGTGTGTGTGTCATATGAACAAGGAACTGGTTTAACACCATCCGCAGGTGGACCTACAAGTTGTAAACTGATACCTATCAATTGTGTGATTGTAGTGCATTTCTTATCTACTGAGTTTCATTAGCCCACTTTCAAATTGTTTTACTTAGGATGAAATGCATGTTACATACATGCACATACATATATGTTGTGATGTGAATTATCTGACCCCACGAACATGAGTGATCAACTATATGTTGGTGGATGTGTGAATAGTACTATTGGTCTAACAAACCTAATTGAGTTTGGCATGAATGCCATGGGTTCTACTGCAGTTGCACATGTCCATGCACTCTCTTTGAGCACACTATGTGGTGTTAGACATAGCTACTTGGGGTGGAAAGTGCTGAGGTGTCGTATGTGGGACAAGATCCTTGTGAACAGTCAAGGTTTCACTCGAGGGCTTAGTATAATATTCAATCAAATGTGCAAAACAATCTATTCAAACTTATTTATAGAACAAAAAAATAGTGAAACTTGCCAACTATTTGTAGTTGACCTTTTCCAAACTTAACCTGCTTTTTAGATGACTTGAGACTTGTGTGATACTTGTGCTTGATGTTACAAGAACTGCTCTACAACTGAATACATGTATAGAAGCATATGGATTAGAAGATTAACGTGATCTGCAAGAACGTACTGTGACCGCAAACTTTTAGTATGGAATCAACATTGTAAATTGATGTACCTTTGGAATACTATATAGTAGCTTTATAAATAACATGTCTGTGTCATGTGCCTGTTGCTCCCGTGTGCGCTTCCGTGCGAGTCGAGTGTGATAGAAGATGGTATCAGAGCCATTGGTTATAGAGAATTAGGATACCTTTAAGGAGACCTGGACTATAACTACATGCTCAAACCTTAGTCGACATGAAACAAGAAATGATTTATAGTAGAGAACAGTTAACGAACTTTATAATCTTTTCTACTAGTGAGTACCAGCATAGTCTCATAGGGCAAGTGGGTTATTATGGTCCGGAACGTAATAAGTTGGCAGTTTGAGACTCGTGAATTGATTGGTATGCCTTAAGAGATAGGCGGGTTCAATGGAAACATATGTGCTACAGTCCACTCCACATTCCTACTAATAAGATACACTAGAGTTAAACCCATACAGCCAGGATGGCCTTCATATGTCTTCCGATAGGGGAAGTAACTATTTGCGAGTTTGCGACACCACCAACTCTAGTCTTACATTCTTTCTAACAACAACTACATATCGAAGTAATTCAAGATAGGGAGTGTACATACACTGGAGGTGTACTTATCGTAACACGATGTTAGAAGGACTGGAACAAATTTTCTCCCCAGGTAGTTGTTTCCTAGTGCTTCTTCAGAGACTATAGTCTCCCAACTCTTAATTCCAATTGTGTACGACTTCACTTATTCCTTCTGTACCCATGGTTCTCGACCGTAACTTTCCGGTAACAATTGAATCGCATATATTCTAGAAATGGTGGAAGTCGTGATGTAACCAAAGAGACATAGAGTAGATAACTAGTTTGTGGCAATTAGTCCTCGGGTAGAGGTGATTTTGAAATTCGTGCGTGGAATTCAAACAAAGTAGTGCTGAGATAACACTGAATATGCATCATAGGAAACAATGAAGTTGTGAAAACGGTGCCCGGTAACATTAGCCGTGTGTATGATATAGCTATTGTATTCTTGTTCGCGATAACATTATGAATACAAAAATCCTAGTTCTATCTTTTGTGCAATTCCTATAAGAACACGAACGTCATATGGATGCTCACTATTCATATTGATTATGTGAAACAAAGTAATATTGAAGAAATTCAAGCGGACATATAAATGATGGTGAATATTATCGCCATTACCAACTCGAATTCTGACCATTGCTCATCGACTGTTCCACATTTGGTGTCTAGGGTAATCTAGTACGTTAACAATTCTATGAGTCGGTCCTATCATCATTGTGTTATGATGGACATAAACTTCCGTGTTATAACTCCAAGTGAGAGTCGATCTTGGTTGATACTTAACAATATTCTACCCTTTATTCTGTAAACATTTAGTGTAATATCTTTTAGGATTATTACTTCCTCGGTAGTATTCTGATATGATTACTTTTGTGGTCATCTTGTTAACAAATTGCCAATATGTCCGTTTGATTCATTGATTGGCATCGGACATACGACGACACTTCTAAATCGTCAATTATACAATCCTATCAAATTTATTCCCTCTAACATGAATCACTAAGACTGACTCTCCTTTATCTAAATGTCTACCTAAAGGGAAACAACTTATATCTTCCTCACCCGGTTGTTGATTAAACTTATCCATTTGAATTCTGTGTTTCTAAATCACTTCCATTGGTTGGTAATAAAATAATTGATAATTGGTGTGGGTGTGTAACCGCTATTGTTGTTGGTAACATGAGTGTACGAGGGCAGTAACGATCTAATAAAGCTTGTTGTTCGTGTGACTGAAAGTCGATGATGAGTTCTTTTGATATGACTCCTGTTATCTATGGTGACCACGCAACTTCTAGGGACAAATCATACGATCAATATTCCTAGTAACCATTATTATTCCTTTCTGTTGGAGTGCTTCTGTTTATAATTTTAATTCTACATTTTTAACTATTCATTGCAATCTATGTGACTCTTGGAAGCAATACATTCTAGTAATGTTCCTATAACTCTTATTATTCCTCTCATACAACCACATAACTTTGTATTCTTACTTCTAAATCCTAAATTGTTATTCGTTGTCACACCCTGGTCGTAGCAAAAACGCAAGTGTGTGACTATTAGGTAATCATTGCATCCAATTTAGTAAACAGTGTTAACAACAATGATGTCATGCCATTACTAAGTTTCATTATACATTTACATCCTTAAAAAGTGAAACCACATTGTTATCAGTATTAGATTACCATTACAAACATAGTTTAACACACATGTCCCAAAATAAGATATTGTTTTTATCACAAAGTCATGTTGAGGCTTTGACCTCTATATACCCAAACGAGGTTGGGATATAAAAGGCAAACCCTCCAAAAGGTAGTACATCGTTGTCTTGACAAATCCATACCCGGATCCCATCACCAGCTCAAGTCCTACGTCCTGAAACACATGTAGTTTTAAAAAGTCAACATAAAGTTGGTGAGTTCATGTAGTTTAATGTTTTCGTATCAAAATGTCATCCTTGAAAACCTGTATTGAAATCCAAGTATGTTATTAGCATCAATGAGTTAATTTAGGATCTATCAGTGTGTCGCGAGCACCCTGACATACTAGTGCCATAAGTAAGTAACCAAACCGAGACTTCTTAGACATTTTCAGATCACAAAAGCACCCCAATGGGTATACCAACCAGGGGTGGAGCGGGTCTCAAGGTCAATAGATCTACCTCTTTTGCACCTTGGTCACTAAGTGATTAATGGTTACTACTGTTATTTCCTACTTACGCACAGTGATCTGTTATCTGCTAACTCATAGCTAACATACTGTTTTGACATGACATGTATTTCCCCTCCATAGTTTAAAACAAAACTTGAAATAATTGAAAAGAGGGACATGAACTCACAGTTTTTGCGCTCCGTTTAAGTTGTACTGTTTATCGATCGGTGTCCGCAACGTATGTAACCTACATGCGTATTGGTTTTCTTAATGGACCTTGTACTCGTTGTTCATCTTGAATTCTTGTTATGTATTTCTTTGTTATGATTGAACAACTTATAATGTGATCATAGTGTTGGTAGTTTGCTTATTCGATTAGTTTTGTTATATATATTTCTTAATATATATATATATATATATATATATATATATATATATTATTGTTTTCAAATCATGTGTGAACTGGGCCTTACCCTTCACATATCATTGGGCCTAGCCCATGTTTTCTTGTCCTTGGGCTAAGCCCATGTCATCTATGTCCTTGGGCCTAGCCCATGTAATTTATGTCCTTGGGCCTAGCCCATGTTTTCTTGTCATTGGGCCTAGCCCATGTAATTTATGTATGTGGGACTAGCCCATGTTTTGTGTCATTGGGCCTAGCCTATGTTTTTGTATCTTTGGGCCTAGCCCATGTAATTTATGTCTTTGGGCGTAGCCCATGTTTTGTATCTTTGGGCCTAGCCCATGTAATTTATATCTCTTTGGGTTTTTATTATTTTTGGACCTCATCCATATATATTATGGGATTTGGGCCTAGCATATGATTTTTTCAATTTGGGCCTAGCCCAAATTTATTTTTACAACCCCATTTCTTTATAAGTATTAACTTATAATTTTTCTAACTTTTTATATGTTTAACTTTTCCGGTGATTTTGATAACGTATATATATATGTTGGATTTCTAAATATATATTTAGACTCGTCGTCGGCGTCGTTCACTACATGTTCGTTTTCGTCAAGAATCGCCCGTTGGTCGTCGATGCGAAGGTGAAATCTTGAATGTCCGCCTATGGTTCGCATTGTTTAAATTGTCCGATTTATTGTTTCGACGCTTAACAAAGATACATTTATTATGTTACCAATACTTGGTGTATTGTCCAAATGTTTGTATTTTGTATATGGTGGGGTATTTTTATTATGAATCCCTAAGTTTCTAATACATACACATACAACAAATACATGTATACATACAAATTTATTGGTGACAAACATGTATCTAAATACTTGTATTATTTTCCAAGTAGAAATATATATTTGTAAAAGTATTTATAGTTGCTTATAAATATATATTTGTAACTTTGTTTAAACACTTGATTATTTAGGGATAACCCTTGTCATTAGAGTCTACTTAGTGACGTTTTAATTTACTAATCGCGTTAGTCCCACTAATTACCCTACGAATCATGTCTTAATCGCGATTAGATTTTTAAAAAATTTCGCCATAGTTTCCCCTAAGCTATGGCATTCTCCACGTTTTAAAAACGTATTTAAAACCTGTTAATCTCATAATCATCATCAACAAACCATCTAATATTTATTTTACATAGATAAACTATCATCATCCATGACTTTTATGGTTTTAAAATCCTAGTAAATCAATTGGGTTTTTAATATTTATTAACCATTTACAAAACACTACTTTTATCAAGTTGTTTAGACAAGTTCATGCAATTAACCCCTTGATTACTACACTTTTTTAAGGTGATTACAACTTAAATAAGTGTTTACTTTTCAAAAAAATCATTCATATGTATAAAAATTATCTTTAAGTTATAGTATTTTTCATGGATGATGTAGTTGATGATCTTGTTTAGATTTAAACCTTAACATGTTTAACTCTTCACTTTTATACTAAATCACACAAGATCATCTCAGTTTTATATCATACTTTAAACATAAACAACTTCAACATGAAATCTAACAATCATATAAACATATAATCAACACAAAATAAACAATATATATTGTTATTATTATGTTGTGAGTTAGGGTTTATGATTTATCTTTTCTTGATTTTCAAGATGATCAACTTGTACACTAATAATCTAAACATAAACATAAGCTAAACTATCGAGGAGTTTAGCTTACAAAGGGTGCACAAGTATCTTGAAGATTTAGGAGAAAATGAAGCTCCTTAGGAATCCCTAATGATCTCCATCCATGCTAGCTTCTTTAAGGTTCTTGTTTAACTTCAAATGGTGTAAAAAGTGGTGGATTGTGGTGGCTAAATGGTGGTCTATGGTGGAGGTGGTGGAGCCGTGAGGTGAAGGAAGAAGTATGAGAGAATATGTTGCAAATTTTGAAGGAAAAATGATGAATTATTTTTGGAAGATCATGATATATATTTTCTTCATGATTTTCAAGTTCCATCAATCTATCTTAGCACCATACTTAAGATCACAATTTTTCAACAAAATCAAATGGGGTGGAACCCACTTTGAGCCGTGAACATGATGAGGGGTGAAGTGTAAATTTTGATTTTTACACATGTTAAAATATGAGATATTTTGGTAATTAGGATAAGTATAGTGATTAGGGTTAATCTTCTAGCATCTTAAGCATAAGACTTGAGTTTAGGGTGTATTTACATGGTATTTAATCCACATGATCCTCCAATATAAGTTTCAGATGACGGATACGTCGCTAGATCGCTCATCGTCGTAATAATCGCTAATTAACGGAAACTATTTATTTAGTACCGGAAGCCTTTGCTTTCGACTACCATGATTAATATGGTGTCTAATTAGTGCATTTCCGATCCAAAAATAAGCATGACTAGTTTGCTAAACGAATATACGATGAGTTAGGATGGCCGATATGTCTTTCGTTCGACCGTTCGATCGTTATCGGCACTTTTATGTTCCGTCGTCGAACTTTTCCGAAAGTTGTGTTTCCGTGCGCTCATGTTAGTTGAATGGATTCCGAGTCTCAAATAATGCTTAATTAGTCACTAGACGCCCGGATGAGGCTATCGGCTACTAAAATATTCGACGTTTCGACGAATCGACCGCTTTCCGGTCGAGTTGTGCACTGTTTGCCGAATGACCGGAAACGATGTGTTTTGTGAATTCTTTCTATTCTCACATTATTTTCGGATGTTTAACATTGTTTTATTCTTATCTTTACACCCGGAATCCTCCGAATTAGTCTTGCGGACAAATTGCCATTTGTGGCCTTTTTGGTCGAAACGAACAATTTTGCAAGTTAGGCGTTATACCGGAAAGTTATGTATTATTGTAATCGTTGTTCTCAAATATGTGTTTTCATTTGTATATGGACTCTGGTATGGCATTAACATGCCGTTATTCCATGTTTTGATTCGTGTTTGTGGATTTACCGACACAGTTAGTGTCACCGCATTTAGTGGTTCAGCACTTTCTACTAACACTTTAAGGGCATTGTTTTGGTTTGTTTTGCGTTGTAACGGAAACCAGTATATGTTATGATCATATTTACTTGTCCTAATGACGTACGACTCAGTTTTGAATTTAAATTACGATAACTATGCATGAGATTATAATATAAAATTAGTGATTAAATTGTACGGAATTACCGGTTATTTGCCATTTGTCACATTTGTGACCTAATTCTACTATACACTTGTTTAGTTACCATTGTTGGAAGCGTGATTCAATTGTGGAAAAAAGACTGCAACGGTGATTCGGCCAGACTCATTACTTAAAATTTTCCTTGACCGACTAAAGCAATCGGAGGTTTTAGTGCCTACTATACATAATTAAATTCTCTGATGCTCTAATTCCTTGTTTAAGTCAGTGGTATTACAATACGGTGCGTTTCTAATTAGCATTCATTAGTTTATCAAGATAGAGTCACGTTCAGAACAACCCCAAACCAGTTCAACTTAGGGCGGGTCAATACAAAGTCTATCGTTGGTGAATAGGAGAGACTTGATGGGTTGATGATACAACGTACTTCCGTATGAAGTACTCCTTGGTTCATATTCGGTAGACAAAATGATGGAAGGCGAACCCCTTCTTCAGATTCTATTTTTTCAATTACATATACCCATCAGATTGTGTTCACAAGAATTACTAAATTTTGTTTAAGGTTGAACAATCCTTCGACTTCGAAAGGTATGTTACAATTCACTCTTTGAAGTGATTCATTGTTCAATGAAATGGTCGGTTACCACAATTCTGTGTTTAGGTACGAATACAAGAACCATACGATGACTTTCATATTGAGAGGCATTTGACGCCTTTATTAAATGGACACGATTCCTTCTTAACTTGTTAGTCCATGACCAACTCTATGGAGTCCGGCCAACTAACTATATTGTATGCGTTATAGATATTTCTTGTGTAAGGAAATAAGACTATATCTGCAACAATTCCGTATCCAGGACTCCTATCACAAGAACGCCTCCTGAGTTCTGCTTAAACTATGTCACGATACTAGTTCGTCTATACTCAGTAAATTCTCATGTACTTAGTCTTGAATCGTCAACATGATAAGATGTTCGTGTGAAATGTTTCGGACGTCACATATATGATACATGTTCCTTCGGGTCCTTCATGTAAAGCTTTTCGTATCACAATACATGTTGGTCCTGCTTGACCCGTCAGGAACGAAAACAGAATGTCTTGCTTGTATGCTTAAAAGTGTATGTTAACGATTTACCAATCCGAGAACATAATGAATCTCCTTCTCTCCTAGGATTACCTATTAAACTATGGAATCCGAAAATATACATGAACTACTTTGTCCATTATGAATGAGAATCGATGAGACTTACATTGAGTCTTACAAATCTCTCATCCTAGCAAGGACCTCCTAACGGGGTAGGAGGGTGGTTTCAAAATGCAAGCTTGCGATTATTTGTTCGAATAATCTAGTAGTGAGTGATGTCATCTACGCCTTATTTGCCAAGAATTATACGGTACCCTATATCGATGCCTCCTGAAGGATTTATTTAAATTAAGTCAGTCTGAGTCAGGGGAATTCTTTTAAATCACGACTTCTGTTCCTACAATTTTATTTGTGTATTCATACACTCCTAATCGTAATTCCTATGCAAATATATGTGTTAAATGGTGCTTCGTTAAAGAATGCTATTTGTCGTTGTTATTCAACATTGTGAGTTTTCCTTCCCTGCGGAAAAGAAAGTTCAATCCAAACATTTTTTTTTTGAATATAGGTGTTAAATGGTGCTTCGTTAAAGAATGCTATTTGTCGTTGTTATTCAACATTGTGAGTTTTCCTTACATGCGGAAAAGAAAGTTCAATCCAAATATTTACTATGCCGTTGTGAATACATAAAAGCCTACTTACAAAATCTAGAGTCAAGCCTCGAAAATTATAACCTCGAAATCATGTTGTAAATTGAAATTAGTATCCTCTGAGTACGTTAACTAATTTGAGGTAAGAACTAGACAACCAACCTAAGTGTCGACCCTTTCATCTCGATGAAGGGTCAGAGGAATCTTTCGATTGTACTTTCGTGAACTGTGTCAATTTCAAAAAGGGAATCCTTTTGTTAACTAAGTTATTACTTTTGTGAACTCTGTCAATCTCAAATTTTTCTAGGTTGTTCCTCTGTATATTGGAACACTTCTCTGAAATTTTGGGCATTTTTGAAAGTTGGATCATTTTGGGCGTAAATTGTTCAGTTAAAATAAAGGTTTTCGCGTATTTATTAAAATTAATAAATTGATTTTATAAATTCTGAAACTATTTTCTAGAATTTTATATATTTTTACCAACCTATATAAAAATTTCAGAATTTTATAAAATATATACGTGCAGCAATGATTTTTAGAATTAAAAATCTCATTATTTTATACAAAACCGGCAACTATAAAGATAATGAACAAGTCGGAACCATGAACTGATCAACAAGTAAATTGGAAATAAGTGGAACACTAGAGTCATTCTGGACTTTTCAAGGGCAAATTGTGTACTTGGGATACATTACACGCAAGTTTGGGAAGATTACCCGACGGCGAAAACAAAAACTTAAAATCAGGCAACCTGGGATCCCCAAACGACCGAACTCCCTCAATATAAAATTAATCATTTTTAGTGGACAACTCACTAGTACATTGCATATGATCATACCACCTTCCGAATATCTAAAACAAGCGACTTCGGTAGGCACGCAAAACGGTGCCCAGAAGCCAAACTGAAATCTGACACTGATAATACCCACAACCTTAATGTTATGCTATAGGTCGATTCTCAAATGATTATTTTCATCTGAACCTGAGTTATTGCAATTACCAATTTGAAACCATATTCGGTAATTAACTAAACATGAATTGATACAACGACTGAAGTAGTTGCAAACTGATACCTATCAATTGTGTGATTGCAGTGCATTGCTTATCCAGTGAGTTTCATTAGCCCACTTTCAAACTGTTTTACTTGGGGTGAAATGCATGTTACATGCATACATACTTGCACATATGTACATGTTATGATGTGAATTATCTAAGTTATACTAACACACGAAAAGTCCTCACAAACATGAGTGATCAACTATATGCAAGTGGATGTGTGAATAGGGGTACTTTGGTCTGACAAACCCAATTGAGCTTGCACGAATGCCATGGGTTCTACTACAATTGCACATGTCCATGCACTCTCTGTGAGCACGTTATATGGTGTTAGACATAGCTACTTGGGGAGGAAAAGTGCTGAGGTGTTGGATGTGGGACACGGTGCTTGGAACAGATAATGTTTCACTTACGGGCTAAGTATAATATTCAATCAAGTGTGCAAATCAATTTGTTCAAACTTATTTCTAGAACAAACAAAAACAGCTAAACTCAACAACTATTTGTAGTTGACCTTTTCCAAACATAACATGCTTTTCAGATGACTTAAGACTTGCGTGGTACTTGTGTTTGTTGTTACAAGAATTACTCTACAACTAAAAATATGTATAGAAACATACGGATTAGAACATTAACGTGATCTGCAAGAACGTACTATGACCGCAAACTTGTAGTATGGAATAAACAATGTAAATTGATGTACCTTTGGAATACAATATAGTATCTTTGTAAATAGCGTGTATACGCCATGTGTCTATTGCTCCCAGTGTGTGCTTCCGCTGTGAGTTAAGATGTGAGAGATTCACTTAAACAGTTATTCTCAATGCAATTGACCAAAGTGACTTGGGTATGCCCAGTTCCTCCCAACTAGTTGAGAGCATGCCACAACAAGCGACTAGGCTAAGTCATGTCATTGCAAGCCCACAAGCAGAGGAGGGTACACCCTTAGAAGTTTTTCAAGAGGCAGTTACTACAACTTTAGTGACAACGGTTTCACAGTTGGATAGTGGTTACAAATCTAGGACCTTCTTGAAGGCAACAACTATTGGGGTCTATAATAGTACTTTCTCTGTCAGTTGGAAGTCCATGGAACCAAGAACAAGTGGCACTTGGTTTAAAACCAAGTGCCACCACTTCTGGTGGGAATTCAAGTGATTCTATAAAATTAGGTGATGAATTAAAATAACAAGTCATGAAGGAGAGAGTAACCAATCTAGAATCTTCAATTGATCAAATCAAAGGAATGATGACCACTATGGTGCAAAACTCTAGGCCCTCAGCAATGCATACAGAACTTGCAGAGAAAATATGGTTCCATGCAAAACTTTATTTCCAACTTTGAAAGCAGTCTACTATTGCTACTCACAATATGCATATGGAGATGGTTAGAAATATGATTGAAACAAGATACAAAGATACACAAGCAGAGATCAAGGCCATTAAAGATCATCTCCTTCAAACATCAGGCACTACACCAAAACCAAAGTATCTAGAAGATGACACCTAAAAAGGTGAGAATGATAGTGATTTATTGCAAAATACATATGTTTCTGTTGTACAGTTTGTGCAGCTTTTTAGTCGTATGTTAGATAGGATTTAACATTGTACTTAGTAGTTTATGTTTTGTAGGGTTCTAGAGGAGAAAGGAAGCTAAAACGAGCTAAAATGGCTTGTTGGTGATTGGATGGATCACTTGGTGAAAAGTGGTGAAAGAGTACTCTGTCGCACCATCCGACAAGATTAGAAGTTGTCATCATGACACGAGAGCCACCAAAATCCCCGTGTTTTTTATCCTTCTTGCGCTGCGTGTCACATGAGCTACTGCATGTCGTGCAACGTGACGGGTGTTTAAATCGAGAAAAAATCATGCTTTGGGTTGGATCGACAAAATAAAACCTAAATATGAATCATATAGAAAGTGAACTTGCATTGAGGACAAACCTAGGGCTGGAGAAGGCGACTTTGGAACGAAGGAAGCATAAAGTTGAAGACTTGGAGCTCTGGGATCGTGAATCATCGTGTTTTCATTATTCGGTTTCTCCATTGCTTGTTTCTCTTTGTTTCAAACATGTTTGCTGAACTTATCATGACTTGTATTCCTGTTTTCACCATGATTCTAGGCAAAACTCTTTTCACTACCTAGGTGCATGATGATTACACTTGTTTGATTTGATTTTTGTTAGTTTTGGAACTTTGAATTATGGATTAATGATGATTTAAAAGACTTGGTTATTTTGATTTGAGGTATACGCGTATTTATACTTGTTCAATGCATGATTAAAACTCCATATGTTCCTTGTTGAATGTCTTTCAGTTATAGGTGCACGCTAGATCGTTTACTATGTTTTCTCAATTTTTGACTAGTTTGCTAGACGTAGTAATCCATAAGAGTGATAGTTGTGAATTGAGTAGGTCTAGATATTCAACCAATCTTAATAGTTGTGAGGTGAAAGACTGTCGGTTTGTCTTGAGTGTTAAATTTCTAAGGTTAGATACTTTCAGAGAAGATCTCCCTAGTTTAGCTACTATTACTTGCTTATCGAGTCTGATCAGGATTCAACTAGTTACCCCGTTCACTTTCTAGTGTATTGAGACTTTCGGGATTTTAGGTAGACTGTCTAGCGGGTACTTCATTATTAGAGTTGGAAAGCCCATGAGGGAATCCACATAACCGGTGTTTTAACAACTTTTAGGTATCTTTTAGGTTACACCTTGAAAAGGGTCGAGGGTCCTAGATTATTGTTTGAGTTTAGTATCACTAGATCCTGGTTTCACAATAGTTCCATTACTGATAGAAAGCTTGTCCTACATGTGAAGGATTCTGACCAAGGTAGTGCTTTTTGCATTATCTGGCCTCATCTCCAGTTTAGTTCTTGTCTTAGTTAGTATTAGTTACTTTTAATTAATTACGTTAGGATTGTTAGAAAACCCCCTCAAAACATAAAAACAATTAAGTCGAGTCAGTTTAGATTAGTAATCGAGTCTAGTATACGTTTTGAATAGAGTCTTGCGGGTTTGATCTCGGATTTCTTACGTTACACTACATTGATCGGTACACTTTCCGGTTGTGTGGTCTAGGTTTAGAGAGTCTTAGTTTATACATTTAGAACATAGAGTGTCTAGGATAGGTTTAAATTAATTTTTATAGACCACTTTCAGCACAACAGATAGCATGAGAAAGCTTCATCCTTAAGACAAAAGAGCTCAAAAGAAGCCTAAAACGTCTGCAGCTAAAAAGGCTAAAACAGATGCTCTTAAAAAAAGAAAAAAAGAGACATACAAGAGAAGCTAAGGATATACTGACAGTACAATAGATCCTTGAAAGACAAAGAGTTCAAGAGAATCTAGGTGCATTAAAAGCTGCTCCCACAAGCAGACAATCTGCAAGATAGGGTACTCAAAGCTCTGTTGCAAGTTCCACTGTTAAATTTAAACCAACCATTGTTTTCACCCAAACCACTGCCCCTTCACACCAAACATATCTTGGCACTACAAAAGTGACAACAGATGTTATATCCACAACAACACTTACCAAACATATCAGTCAAGCTTGTTTCCCAAAAGGCCCCTACTGGTCTTCTTATCCATAAAACACCCACAATACAAACCAGAAAGAGAAGCTAAATCATTATCCACAATGATGATGATGATATGATGATGATGATGATGATGAAGCCTCTCAAGCCTCACCTGTCAAAAACACATCATCACTTCCATTATTAAACCTACCAAACCCCACAGCCATAACCATTTCTGCAAATCCACAGGAACTGAATTGTATCCCAAGAAATACAGTCCTTCTACTTCACAACAGATGTAAGTCAGCTCATCTTTCCTTCTCTCCTGGACCTTCCAAAACCAACTAATGTTAAAGAATATTTGGAGCTCAAATTGAAGTAGGCTGAAAGGATTGCTCTAGAAAGAAACAAAGGGATAGATGACAAGCAACTACAACAAATTCTTTTGAGGAATACAAAAAGGTAAATGCCTTAGAGGATATGCAAGCGATGTGTGCTAAAATCTCTCCCATGCCCAAGATTTTGTGCAAAGTGGGTTGTGTTTTGGACATTTGGTCCATGGGCATTCTGGGGATAAAACTGTTGTTGTGTATTTTATTAAGATCTTTAACTAGGGTATGTGATCATTGGTATAGAGTTATTTGTTCAACTCTTGCATTCCTTAGCAAAGTGTCAAAACCTATTACACTTAAAGCATTTAATCTTCGATTTATCCAACCGCACTTTGGACCTCCCACTTAGTCCTAGGTAAGTCCTACCAGTCCTTTTGGAAAAACAATTAGCTCTAGACTGAGTAGGGCTACCTATTGCAATATGTCCATTTCCTCCAGGTCAATTGAGTATATGTGCTTAAGATCATCGAGTACAAACAAGCGGTTATCAATGACATGATAATCATCATGTGCTACAAAAGCATAACTCGTTGAATGTCGATCAGAGTTGATGCTAGTTGATATGTTAATATAATGATCAAAACTCTGATCATTTCCCATTCCAGAGGATGATCCCTCCTGACTCAAAAGTGTTGTGTTACCAAAAACGTAACTATCAGACACCTTTCCAGTTTCCTAGAGCTTTTTCTTTTGGAAAAGCTCACTCTCAAAGGTTAGGAGCTTTCCATGAAGCTGGGTCAGGCTCACGTCCTTGAAATCTGGGGATGTTCTCATCACTACAACAATAGTGTCCCATTTTTTGGGCAAAGATCTTTGAAATCGATTACTTAAATTGGCTTTAGTAAATTCCTTTTTAACCAACTTTAATTCACTAATAAGACATGAAAAACGTTCAAATTGCTGAGTAAGTGTCTCCCCTTTGACATGAGTGAAGATTTCATGCTGCTGGTTAAGAGTTTCACAGTGTTATCGATAACATCCTCAGTCCCACCAAATTTTTCCTTTAGTGCATCCCACAACTCCTTGGCATGGTTACAATGTAACAGGCCAGCATAGATATCATTCAACAGAGCCATAGCCACAATTCTCAAGGTTGTCGTATTTAGCTTGAATTTTTTATAATCTTGCTCGGAATAGTTCTCCGGCTTCTATGGCTCAAATACATTTGGTTTTTGGAATTTGGTACAACTAGAACATGAGGTCCGAAGATGAAAGACTTCCAACACCCTATATTTTGTTAAGCTAGTATATGCCCCATCCTACGTTGCTAGATGTTAAATTCTGATATGACAAGTATAAGTGGTTTATTACTAAAGTCGGTGTTGTGTGGATCATTTTGTGCCATTTTCTCAATTTCTTTTGTAGAAAAACAAAGTACATGAAATAAACTTAATTAACTCTTCACTATACAATTCTGAGTTATGAACTGTATTGGATCTTTGATGAGCTGATCTTTTTATGTTAACCTGATTGTGAAATCGGGTTTGACATGATAAAGCTCCTATATCAATTGTTACAACTGAGTTTGATATTTGCAAACAAATATTGATTCATCACAATAAAATTAACAAACTTAAAGTCATCATCAATGATTGTTTTTCATTAATCACAATGGATTCAAATGTTTTACAAATCAGTTAACTATACAGACTCCCCTCAACTGATCACACAACAAACCAGTTCGTACAAGAGAAAAGGTGAGGTGTAGGATAATAGATCACTAATAGGTGATATCTATTTATACTAAGTACGAAAGCTCTGTTTAGTGATTGGCTGATATCACCCTCATAGTGACATCTAACATTCCTAACAAAAAAGATTCCACAGATGTTACAAACATCTATGCAAATCCTAACATCTGTTCTAACTAGTCTAAACATTGATAAGATAAATACTGTTACATTCGGAAAACACTGTCTAAGCTATCCTATGTTGTAGTTATCCAAACATCTGTTTGGCCATTCAGACGTTTGGTCTTCTCCATTACCCAGTGCTTTGGTCTTCAACAGTCTTTAGCTTTCAATAGAGAGCAGATGTTTGCTTTGTTCTTGAATAGATGTTCTTAATAGGTGTTCAAGATTCACTATCTTTGGGGAGAGACTGTTCAATCTTTTCCTTATTTCTTGAATAGTGGATCATCCTTTGGCTTTTGGATATCATCTGCTCTTTTATAGTTTCAACAATACCTCTAACACAATATCTCTCTTTGGAAGGAAAATGCGGTATAAAATTTAAGTTTGGTATACTCTGTTTATGGCAATTGAACTTCACTTATAAATAACGACCACTTGGAGCCTAAGCTTATCATCTGCTATCAAACAGTGCCTCTCTCGTCTCTTTTCAAACCCTAAACCTAACTCTTCAACTTCCTTCCTTCTTCAACCATGGATGTCATCGACCGACAACATTTCCCTCTCCCATACCTCCAATGTCAAAATCTCAAGGTTCTAATGGACGTCTCTAGCCCTGTACGGGAGAAGTGAGCACCATCCTCTCCTACTCCTCCAAAGCTCGTTTGCCTTTGCACAGGTCACCTTTGTAACAGTGCACCTAGACATTCTCTAGGAGTTTTGGTACTGCCTGACTCACCGTGGAGAGAGGTAGGCTCACCACCATTGCCGGTTGGGTAATGGACCGCCTCATCATCCTCAATGAGCATAGCATACAAGAAGCCATCCACTTTAGCGACAACACAAATGTGATCTCATTCACTAGTGAAAAGATCGAAAATATGTTGTGGGCATGGGGTATATAGTGCCAGCTTCAAGGATATAGGTGGTGAAGTCTGGGTTCACCAAACCATGGCAGTTTCTAATCACTCAGCTTGCCATTTGCTTCTCCAAAAAGACCGTTACATTCACGAAAGTCACCTATAGAATTATGGAACCCATTCATGAACTTGTGAATGTTGCTCCATACAACTTCTCTAACTCTTTGATGACGGACTTTTTGTTCAAGATAAACTCCAGTGACCTTTCCTTATGTATCCTAGGTTTTTTATGAGATTCATCACAAGCCGGCTAAACTCTAGAAGTGTTTAGATTGCTACTAGAGCTGAGACTATGCTTTAGGAAAACATAAGGTTTAGACAACTGATACCAATGGAGGAACACACAGGGGTATTTACATGTCTTTGGGATGTCATGGTTTTGGTGTATGGAGTAGATTAAGTTTTTTTTCTTCTTTTCTTGCTTTATATTTTATTTTTATTTGTGAAATAAGAACTTTAATTTTTAAATTCTTAGTCTTCATATAATTTTAATTTTTTAATAAAAAAGGGAAAAGAAAACAATGATTGGTTAAGGGGAAATATAAAATGAAAAGACCAAAAATTGTTAGATAGAAAATCATTCAAAATGATAGAAGAAAAAAATTTTAAATTTCAAATACAAAGTTGTTTAACCAAAAAGATTGAAATTCTTTTTGACAAATATCATTTATGATTATAAGATAAAATATCATCTATGATTTATCAAAATAAAAATTTGAAATATGACAAAGAAGAATAAAATTACAAATTCTGAATCATTTTAAAGACCAACCAAAATTTGTTTTTAGAAGAAAAGTGTTTTTAACACAATGTAATTTCTCTTTCTCCCAAAAATGCAAAATTTTGACTTATATCAGAAATACTTGAAATTCTTATCAATAAAATGAATTTTTGATAAATACTTGGGACATCATAACTCGCAGCAGTACAAGTAGCCTTTCTTACAAAGAAAACTCTATTTACTCTTAAAAGCAAAATCCGAAAAGCCCTAAAAGCCCAACTTCAATGATTTGGAAACCTAAAATTCTTCCCATGGCAACTTAACTAATCTTGTTAACCTTGCTACACAATATTTTGTATATCTCATTGAAAAATCAAAGTATCGCCTTTAAAGGATAGCAACCTTAAGATGAATACTCAAAACAATTTAATCGACCGGAGAAGTCAAATCTTGGTAGAATTTCTGAAGCATTGTCCATTAAAGCAAGCTCTATTGAAAATTGTTGAAGTTCCAATAGTTGTGTTACAATAACTACTTAAGACACTGAAGGCTTCAATGGATAATTCCAAAGATGAGATGATGCCACACTATAGGGAAACGTATTAGTAATGGCTGGACTACTTATAAGATCTCACTATAATGAAGCGCCAGACAAAACAAAAATATTGAAGTTTTTTGAAAAACTGGGATATAGTGAGACGATAACAAGGATAGGTGAATTCAAAAGAAAACACTTACCTACTTTCTTAGGCCATTTATAGGTCATTTGGGCATGCCTTAGGCCATGTGGGCCAGGCAAGCCCAAGGGGAGCCTATGAGGGGCATGAGCTTACCCTAGAGTATATAAACAACCTTATGTCATTACTAGGGTTAAGCTTTAGAGAAGACCTTAGAGAGCCTCCATCTTTTACCAAACAATTGTGCTTATTCAAGTAATAGAATCATGTGCAAGGTGTTAAAGTTGATTCGGTGTTCTTTCATCTTTTCAGTTTTCTTGAATCTCACCAAGTTTGGATTCCGCCCATCCTTGGTGATTATGAGACATCTGGGTTTTGGGACTTACAATTGGTATCAGAGCCTGTTTAAACCTGTTTTCCAGGCTCAGATCTGATATCACACTGATTTTGTTGGGTTTCTGCTGAAAAACAAGCATTTCGGATCAACATTCAAGGATTTTGGATATTTAGTGGGTATTTCGGACAAATTTCGGATCATCTTGTTTTCGGATAAATCCTTTGCATTTGGGATAGAATTCGGATCGGGTGTTTGAATTCGGATAGATTTCGGATTAATCTGTTGAATTTCAGATAAAAATTTTGAATTTCGGATAGATTTCGAATAAATCTTGAAGGATTTCGGATGATCTACAAGGATTTCGGATAATCTTCAATGATTTCGGATCATATTCTTGAATTTCTGATAATATCCAAGGCACGAAAATCCCAAAAAATGTCTTTGACATTAATATCATTGGATTTGTAATTCCGAGACGAGTCTAATGGTATAATTTGGTAAAACAGTTTTTTCGGATATTTTTTTAACGTTTTTACCAGTACGGTTTCAGTTATCTGAAGATGTCTACAGCCCAAGCTCAATACCCGAACGTCATGGATAGTGCTGATGATCTGTGTCTTGAAAGTATTTTTTCTGGAAATAAAGCTGGTAGGTTGTGGGATTGAGTGAAAGAAAAGGTGAATGAGTTCACAGCAAACTACAATGTTGATCATGTTGCTAACTATGTGATGTGTTTGTTAGGAATGGGAGACGAAAAGAGGAAGTAAAGAATGAGATGAATACTTTCTTGGTGATGACAAAGACTCCTTTGTATCTTGGTTGTGGATCATTTACAATCGAACCAAGATCTATACGTACAATCAAAGGAATCTCATCCCGATAAAGTGGCCAAACAAAAACCTCAAGCCCAACAAGCTGCAGTCAATAGCCCAGCACCCCAAGCCTAGACTCAAACTTATGAACCAAAATCACTCATTGACATGGTCAACTATCTTTTGTGTACTAAGAATTGTAGGAATGAGGTTGCACAACTCAGGCCACTTAACTCTAATATGGCCAATGATTACAACAGTGCAATGTCTTAATCATCAGCCTTAGACAAACCAACAAGTTGCTTACTTAAAAGGTTGAAGCACAAAAGAAGGATATAGCTCAGCTTCACTTGGATCTCAATCAACAACAATGTTGGGTTCATGATTACAAACACAAACTCAATGTGAAAAACATAGAGCTTGAGTCTGTGAGAGCTGAGCTAGAGCTCTATGAGAGCTGAGCTAGAGCTCCTGTCTTGCAAGTATCAACAAAACAAAGTTAACATAAAGAAGTTTGATACAACAGCAAGGTAGTTCAAGAAGTATGCAATGTGCAGCTGGCATACAAGGGAAACAAGGGGAAGGGCTTGGGATTCAATCTGGTTGCCCCACCATATAATCACAATTACACGAGAATGCCTGAAACGGAGGAAGAACTTGATAGAGCACAACATATGGTGTATGGCAAACCCAGCGATTATATATCTGACATACGGGAGTCTGCTAAACCTATAAATGTTAAAATGAAGCAAAAATGTGTGAACAATACTAATGCTTCTACTTCATGTGAAGAAAAGGTGTCAATTGCAGGTTGTGTTGATGACTCATCTAATGATTCAGCTAGAGTGTTTGGTCTTTCATTAGATAAACCAGGACTCATTGAATCTATCAAAGTTGATGAAGTGAAGACTTGCGTGACAAAGGCTACAAGTACACAAACCGAACAATCTGAACCTTCTGTTAGTGATGTAAAGGTTCAGATCATGCAACAAGAGCTGAAACAAGAAAATCAGAGATGAAGAAAGCAGAAGTCCAAACGTCAAAGACAGTCACGTTCTCCAAAATCATCTACGGGAGGCAATAGCCTCAAAAGGCTCGTGATGTGAAAAATGCTTTTATTAAGCTAGTCAGTAATGGAAAATGTGAGGAATATGCATTTGACTGTACTAACAATGCTTTTGGAAAGACTAGTGAGATTTCTAAACAAAACTTGAAGTCCAAGCAACACAAGAAGAATCAAAAGAAATCTCCACCGAAGAAGGCCCTTGCGAACGACAAGTATAGACATCCAAATTCATGCTCGTCTGCAAGAAATGTGCAAGGAAATCAAGCACAGAAAGAACCAGTTCATCCTTCAAGGCCTGCAAGAGCAAATCAAACTGATTAGAATGCTTTCTACTTGAAGAGACAAACATGCTTAAGTTGCGGCATTCCTTGTCACATTGCTCGGAACTGCACACATCGTCCTATGAACCCTATTATACTCAAAATCAGAGGGTTACACCAGAGGATAACTATCATTCCAAGCAATGAAGATATCATTACCTAAGGCAATAAAGAATGTGAATCCAAAGGTTAAACCATCTGATGGGGATTGGAATGATGCTAAAAACAAGCGCAAGGTTGTTCGGGAACAAAAAACTGTTTGTAAAACTAATAAACCTTAAACAGTTAAAGTTTCTCAACCGAAAACAACAAACACGTTTGTTAAGCCGAACCAGATTCGGAAACCCAAATGCAAAACAACAACATCTCCAATCCTTGAAACAAAAGGGGACTTGTGTTTGAAAGAAGTGTCTTATTTTGATGCTTCAGGAAATCCTAGGATCACGATGGCCTGGGTACCATTATCTTACTAATCTCCTTATGTTTTTAGGGACAACCAAGGAGGAGCTGTTGACAATCACTGGAATGTTGATAGTGGTTTTCCAGGGATATAACGGGTAATATCTCACTGTTCCGAAAAGTCCAAATTTTTTTACAGATAATATGTTTCATTTGGAGGAGATAAGGTAAGATAAGATCAACGAAAAGGTATAAATTTATATTTTGTGCTTTTATTTTAAATTGATTAGTTATCAATCTAATGACGGAACGGTAAGCAAAAACAACAAAAATATTTTCATTTTCTTCCATTTATAACTTTGTACATATGTTTTCTTTATTAGGTAAATTTAAGCATAAAATGTAATGCACAAATTTAGGTGAGAATAGGGAGATATATGTACATTTGTATTGTTTGAGGGGGAGAAAATGAGAAAAATCCAAAAACATTTAATATATATATAAATATATATACAAAAACATTTGAAAAACAAAAAAATCCAAAAAGATTTTTATTGCATCATATGGGAAATGAAATAAATGTTTGTGTTAAAGGGCTTGACAAACACATGTAAGTTGTTATAGCTGAAAAGACTAGGATCTAATGTGATATGTCGATAGGCTTGACACTTAGAAAGATAAAAAGATACTAAGTGATACAAACATAAACGAACTATGTATCTTGTGGGTAACATATCATCGGCATATGATTTTATGGTCTTAAATCTTTTATTCATAGATAGCCAATGTCTGAAGTTTTGGGTCTTTATACTGGTGAGTCATCCAGGATATCGGGGTTGTCCTTCTGTTTCATCTAGATTAAATGCAGACCTAGGCACAATCAGGATATCCTAAAAGAGCCATAAAAGGGCCAAAAACCTTAACGGAAGACAAACTCAATGGAAGGAATTCCATGTCCTTGCAAAAGCGAAATTCGTATAGAAAAGGTGTTTGCCTAACCTGTAACGCTTTGCATTTTGTACGTTTTTCGTTTTTAGCAAGTCTGCTTCATGTTTCTGTTTTGAAAAGTGCAAACTTTGTAATCGTATTTCTATCCTTCAATTCAATGTATTCTAAGGCTTTGATTGTAAACAAGATTAATCAAATATGCTAAATTCGCAAACTTTATTCGTGTTAAACTTATGAAAGTACGACACCTTATGCCTTCGTAAATCAATTCGAAACAACGTGTAACTGTGTGATGAATGTTTATCAATCTTATACTAACTCAAGCAAAACCATTAGTGATATTATTCAAAGAATTCAAGCTTCAAATTATCATAAAATCATGTCATGATATGTTTAAGAAAAATACGTATTCTTAGTTGCATTTTAGGGTTTTAAAATTATCATATGCAAATCATAAGACCATTACAAAGACCCGTACTTGTTTTATTTATCTTGTACCCCATTTAGAACCCTAACTACACCAAATAAATAATTAAATGATTAAAAAAGAAAGGCAGTAGCCTTGGGCCACAACATGTAACCCTTCACCTCTTTTTTTAATTAAAATATTCCCCCTAAATGGCATTAAATGCAATCCAAGACTAAAACCTAATCTTCCCCCTATATAAACACAAGTTCCCCCACCCATTTCTCACTTTTACAAGCCTCCATACTCTTCAAACAAGCCCCTAACTTCTGAAAACATTGCTGAAACGCAGCAGCTTGTAAGTGAGTTTCGACTCACTTTTCTTCTTCTTTATTACCTTGTTTTTCTTTATAACACTCTTGGATAACCTCTAGGAAGGTTCTCACAAGTTTGCTTGGGCAAACTAAGGTGAAACCACACCATTATGGGGTCCAAAAGTGCACAAAACTTTCTGCCCAAATTTTTATCTTTCAATCTTCAAATTTTTCAATGTTTTTGCTTTACTTCTTCCTCAACAATGTTTTCTAAAGCCCTATGGATTTACTATAGGTTTTCCATGGAAAACCAAGTTGGAATCACATCATTTTTTGGGCCAAACTTTCTGTTTTGGATGATAACTTATAAAACTTTTTCGAACATGTTTTAATCATAACAATTCTATGCTATATATGCCACTAACCAAACTTATGGTTAGTGTGTTAAGCTAGACTTGTTCATATACAATCAAGAGGCATATCTTGTCTCTAAACTTGTGGTTTTTATTAGGGTTTCAAACCCACAAGTGTTGAGCCATCCGAGCTTTCAAGCTTGTGATGGTGTAGGTGTGATTACATGAAGGACTTGGCCATTCAACTATTCAATCCACCCCTCACTTGATGATTTCTATAATTCTTGACCATCCGGATTGTCCTTGTGTCAATTTAGTGTAATGGTGCATCTATGAAAGAGGTTTAGGATGGTTATCATCCTACCTCCATGCATGACTAACATGACTTTCATGAAATACATGAACTATATGACTAATTAGTAGTAATATAACTATATGTAAATACTCAATATAAGCGAAAAATAGACCATGACCAAATCGTTAGTTGTCTTAAAAAGTAGGGTATTTTATCTTAGACATAACAATCGTTACGATTCTATTGGGCATGACCAATAAAAACACAAACACCCTTCGGGGCTTATTAGTGTCAAAAACGAGCGTTAAATGTCTAGATAAATACTTTCATATATATACTTTCTCGTACATTTTAAATTCCTAAACTCCTTAAACTCCCCGTCAATCTAATACTCATACACCTACGTTTGCCTTGTGTAGGATAAACTTGGTGTTCCAACCCTTAAATCAACCTAACTCTCTAACGAATAATACCTTGCAAAATCGTGAATACACTCGACCCTTTTTTATGCTTTCCACTATTTGGGTGCAACATGATTAATTTACTAAAACTACACTAAATCACACTTTATTCTATACAGAAACAATCCGTCAACATGCTTTAGTCTTATGCTACTTGAATTGTTACTTGGTACATTCTTATGTGATCTAAATGTCATTAACTTTGATCGAGCCTCCCTTAACATGTATAGCGCTATAGGAGTAACGCACCGCCCGTATTCTTGTGGTCATTTTTAAATTGAAATGTATTGTGCGGTATACTAGAGGATTGACTTGTAGATTCACATGCCTTATTTACATTTATCTTGTATGCTAGCTAATCATGTGGATTTGTTTAATCGGTTTTATACTTATGCTATGATATCAACTAGTCCCATTCCTCGATTTTCAATATCTCCAAAGTTTCGATTTTTCGATCGGTTAGAGACGTGTAGTAACTGGAAGGGTAAAGTGTCGTTAATAGCTTCTCGAAGGTAGCACTTTACCTATAGGCCAAAGCACGTTTCTCTAATTTGAAAGGATCTCGATTCACTTTGGAATAGTCAAACGTTTCTCAACCCGAAACACTCCAATGTTTTATTGAGCCTATCTTTTATTATCTCAATTTCTATGTGTTTTAATACTTGTTATCTCGTTCATTTCGAACCCGATGCACGATTCGCATGCCCTTCGTAACCAAGAACAATAATAATAATTCCCGTGAACCAACTAAATTTATAATCCTTCACGCAAATCATACGTGTTTATGCTTTTGAATGCCAAGATGCTTATGCTATCTATGTGAAGCTATACGTGTTACATGATACTTATGTGCTCAAAACGGATACTTTGCTTTATAACAACACTTTACGATCAAAGCCTAAATCTATCTTTTGTTGTCAAACCCTTTTAGATGTCTTTCTCGCAATGCGTTATGGGACGAAGAAGGTCAAACTCCAAGTCAAGGTCCCAATCCGACTCTATGTCGAAAAAGGACTGCATGAAATTTTTGGCCGAGCAAATGGTTGAACACATGGCTAAAGTCATCCCCGAGATAGTCAGCAAGGTCCACCCCCCACCTAACGTCAAATCACCTCATACCTCCGTCGACTCCATAGCCGAACCAACCAAGACCGCCTTCACCCACAAGCAATTCTGCTCCTACAATCCCTTACCCCTCACCGGCGAGGGGGACGCCACTAAACTGCTGCAATGGTTCGACGCCATTGAACTCACCTTCCTCCAAAGTGGTTGCCCCGACCACTTGCGCACCTTAAGCGCCTCGGGAGTATTCCGGTCGAGAGCCCTTGATTGGTGGACTTCTGAGGCGTAGAGCGCGTGGCAACGAGGTCGCCCACGCCCTCCCTTGAACCGAGCTCAAAAAGCTAATGGATGGTGAATTCTGCCCCCCGCAAGAACTCCAACGACTCGAGACTGAGTTTTGGAACCTCCGGCAAGTGGGAAATGACAACGCTGGCCTCACGGCCCGTTTCAAGCAACTGAGCTCGATCAGCCCAAGTCAGGTCGACACTAATGAGAAAGCAATCGCTAAATACATACGTTGCCTTCCTCCTAACCTTGCCAACCTGGTCAATACCACCTCCCCCAGCACCCTCGAAGAAACCTTTCGGCTGGCTACTCGCTTGAACAACCGCCAAGTCCTTCGTGAAGCCGCCAAGGCTCCACCGAGGAAAGCCCACCAAGCAACTACCGAATCTATTACCGAACCTGCCTCGCCCAAACGCCCAAGAAGCAACATCAAAGGAAAGAAGCGGAAGGCTTCAAGCCCAATTTGCGCGATAGTCACTCTGCCAAACCCCCACCAGCCAGCTTTGCCCGCACCCGAACCCATCAAGAAAGCGTACACCGGACCCCATCCCAAGTGCAATACTTGTCCCTTCCATCACTCGGTTACCACCCCATGCCGCGTATGCACGATCTGCAATAGGTATGGGCACTTTGCCCAACAATACCGGAATGCTCCTCAAGCCCCCATCAACCAAGCCCAAGCCATGACCACCACACCTCCTCAAAACCCTGCCGGTAATCAAAACCGACCCCTAGCTCCTGCCGCTTGTGCCTGCTTCAGATGCGGAGACCCGAATCACTTCGCCAACAACTGCCCGCAGTGTAACAACAACAATCAACTGCCCACAGTGTAACAACAACAATCGCGGTCGAGCCTTTGTCATCACGGCTGCTCAAGCTCAGAACTCAAACGACGTCATATCGGGTACGTTCCTTGTTAAAAATGTTTATGCTACGTGTTTATTTGATACTGGTGCGGATAAAAGTTTTGTATCCGTTGAATTCGAACCTTTGCTTATGCGTAGTCGTTCTAAGTTGCCTAAACCATTTGAAGTTGAAGTCGCCGACGGAAAATCCGTCACCGTCGATTCTGTCCTTTCTAATTGTTCTTTGAACCTTAATGATCATACGTTTTCTATTCACCTCATACCATGCCAATGGGTAGTTTCGATATCATAGTAGGCATGGATTGGCTAAGACGAGTCCGTGCTGAAGTTGTTTGTTCGGAGAAGTGCATTCGCCTTCCCCTTCCAAACGATGATTCCTTGCATGTCTATGGCGAGAAACCTTCCAAAGGTTTCAAGCTTATGTCGTGTATTCAAGCGAACAAGTACTTGCGTAAGGAATACTTCGCCTTTCTTGCCCACATTATGGAAAAGAAGGAGAAGGGTCCAAGCGTGAGTGAAGTTCCCGTTGTGCGCGAATTCCCTGATGTCATTCCCGAGGATCTTCCTGGTCCTCCTCCTGCTCGTTCTGTCGATTTCCGCATAGACCTCATCCCTGGTGCAACCCCGGTCGCAAAATCCCCCTATCGTCTAGCACCCTCGGAGATGCAAGAGTTGTCCAGTCAACTTCAAGAGCTTCTTGAGAAGGGCTTCATACGCCCTAGCACATCTCCTCGGGGCGCTCCCGTTCTGTTCGTAAAAAAGAAAGATGGATCCTTTCGCATGTGCATTGACTATCGTGAGCTCAACAAGCTTACAGTCAAGAATCGTTACCCTCTTTCTTGCATCGACGACCTTTTCGATCAACTTCAAGGCGCAACTTGTTTCTTTAAGATCGATCTCCGTTCTGGTTATCATCAACTTCGAGTCCTCGCAGAAGATATACCCAAGAATACGTTCCTCACACGTTATGGACACTACGAGTTCGTAGTCATGCCATTCAGTCTGACCAATGCACCTGCCGTGTTTATGGATTTGTTGAATCGCGTGTGTAAGCCTTATCTTGACCGATTCGTGATCGTCTTTATTGACGATATCCTGATCTATTCTAAGACGCAAGAAGAGCATGAGCGACACTTGCGTCTTATCCTTCAGCTGTTGCGAACCCAACATCTCTACACCAAGTTCTCCAAGTGTGAATTTTGTTTAAAAGAGGTTCAATTCCCTAGTCATGTTGTCAACGAACTTGATATTCACGTTGACCCAGTGAAAATCGAGTTGGTGAAAAATTGGAGTGCTCCTAAGACTCTCGCCCGAAATTCGTTCTTTTCTCGGCTTAGCCGGTTATTACCTTCATTTCATTTCGAACTTTTCAAAAATTGTCGTGCCTCTCACTTCCTTGACTCAGAAGGGTAAACCTTTTGTTTGGGGTTCCGAGCAGGAGGAGTCTTTTCAAACACTCAAGGACATGCTTTGCAATGCTTCTATCCTAACCCTTCCCGATGGTAAGGACGATTTTGTCGTGTATTGCGATGCCTCAAGACTAGGTCTTGGTTGCATTCTGATGCAACGAGATAAGGTTATCGCTTAAGCATCACGTCAACTCAAAATTCATGAGAAAAAATATACTACCCACGACCTTGAACTTGGTGCAGTTGTTTTTGCTTTAAAGATATGGAGACACTACCTTTATGGTACAAAGTGTACCGTCTTCACCGACCATTAAGAGCCTTCAGCACATCTTTAATCAAAAAGAACTCAACATGCGTTAGCGTCATTAGGTAGAGTTGTTGAACGACTATGACTGTGATATCCGCTACCACCCTGGTAAGCGAATGTCGTGGCCGACGCACTTAGTCGGAAAACTCAAGTTAAGAGTGTACGTTGCTACTAAACTTTGGGAAAGCTTCAAGAGATGATTCATGAGGCACAATACTCGACCGTTAATGAGGGCAACCTCGATAATGAGTTGAAGTGTGGTCCTGAAACCCAACTCGTGACCAAATCGATGGCATCATGTGCTATCTCGACCATATTTGGATTCCTAATCGTGATAATCTTCGTGATCTCCTGATGAGAGAAGCTCATAAATCTCGGTATTCTATTCATCCTGGCGCCGACAAAATGTATCATGATCTTCGTGCGTCATACAGGTGGCCTGGAATGAAGAAGGATATCGCCTGCTATGTTTCGAAGTGCCTTACTTGCTCCAAGGTAAAGGTCGAACATCAAAGACCCTCTGGCTTACTCGAACAACCAGAAATTCCTGTTTTGAAATGGGATAGTATTGCTATGGATTTTATAACCAAGCTCCCTCGTACATCGTCTGGTCACGATAGTATTTGGGTAATCATCGACTGTTTGACCAAGTCTGCTCATTTCCTCCCCATACATGAAGACTACCGAGTTGAGAAGTTAGCTTGTATCTACACGGATGAAATCATCTGTCGTCACGGCGTTCCCGTTGACATTATCTCCAACCGTGATGGTCGCTTCACTTCTCGCCTTTGGCAAACATTTCAAAAAGCCCTTGGCACTCAACTCAATCTTAGTACTGCTTTCCATCCTCAGTCCAATGGTCAAACTGAGCGTACTATCCAAACTCTAGAGGACATGCTTCCTTCTTGCGTAATTGATTTTGGTGGCAACTTAGACATGCACTTGCCTTTGGTCGAATTCTCGTACAATAACAGTTACCACGCGGATATTCAAATGGCACCATTCGAGGCATTATATGGACGTTAGTGCCGATCGCCTATTTGTTGGCACGAGATCGGGGAAGCCCAAATCACCGGTCCCGAGCCTATAATACAGACGACGGACAAGATTTTGCAGATTCGGGACAACTTGCTGAAAGCTAGAAGCCGATAAAAGAGTTACGCAGATAAAAGACGCAAGCCCTTGGAATTCCACGTTGGTGAATTTGTACTTCTCAAGGTATCCCCTTGGAAGGGTGTGGTTCGTTTTGGGAAAAAGGGAAAGCTCACTCCTCGCTACGTAGGTCCTTTCAAGATTCTCGAAAGATTGGCAAGGTAGCCTACCGATTGGAACTACCACAAGAGCTCAACAACGTTAATCCTACCTTCCACGTCTCAAACTTAAAAAGATGTCTTGCTAAAGAAGGACTCCAAGTTCCACTGGAAGATCTTCAGATCAATGAGACTTTGCATTTCGTGGAAAAGCCAGTCGAAGTCAAGGACCAAGGTACTAAACAGCTAAGGCGCAGTCGAATTCCTATCGTAAAGGTTCGATGGTAAGGAAAACGTGGCGCTGAGTATACTTGGGAACTTGAAAGCGACATGAAGTCTAAGCATCCGCATTTGTTCGTTGCATCTTCCTAAATTTCTGGATGAAATTCCCTAAAGGAGGGGAGACTGTAACGCTTCGCATTTTGTACCTTTCCGTTTTTAGCATGTCTGCTTCGTGTTTCTATTTTTGGAAAGTCCAAAGTTTGTAATCGTATTTCTATCCTTCAATTCAATGTATTCTAAGGCTTTGATTGTAAACAACATTAATCAAGTATGCTAAATTCACAAACTTTGTTGGTGTTAAACTTATGAATGTACGACACTTTATGCCTTCGTAAATCAATTCGAAACAACGTGTAACTGTGTGATGAATGTTTATCAATCTTATACTAAACACAAGCAAGACCATTAGTGATATTATTCAAAGAATTCAAGCTTCAAATTATCATAAAATCATGTCATGATATGTTCAAGAAAAATACGTATTCTTAGTTGCATTTTAGGGTTTTAAAATTATCATATGCAAATCATAAGACCATTACAAAGACCCATACTTGTTTTATTTATATTATACCCCATTTAAAACCCTAACTACCCCAAATAAATAACTAAATGATAAAAAAAGAAAGGTAGCAGCCTTGCGGCTGCAACATGTAACCCTTCCCCATCTTTTTTTTTAATTCAAATTTTCCCCCTAAATGGCATTAAATGCAATCCAAGACTAAACCCTAATCTTCCCCCTATATAAACACAAGTTCCCCCACCCATTTCTCACTTTTACAAGCCTCCATACTCTTCAAACAAGCCACTAACTTTGAAAATCATTGCTGAAACTCAGCATCTTGTAAGTGAGTTTCGACTCACTTTTCTTCTTCTTTTTACCTTGTTTTTCTTTCTAACACACTTGGATAACCTCTAGGAAGGTTCTCACAAGTTTGCTTGGGCAAACTAAGATGAAACCACACCATTATGACGTCCAAAAGTGCACAAAACTTTCTGCCCAAATTTTTATCTTTCAATCTTCAAATTTTTCAATGTTTTTGCTTTATTTCTTCCTCAACAATGTTTGCTAAAGCCCTATGGATGTTACCATAGGTTTTCCATGGAAAACCAAGGTGGAATCACATCATTTTTGGGGCCAAACTTTCTGTTTTGGGTGATAACTTATAAATCTTTTTTGAACATGTTTTAATGTAACAATTCTATGCTATATATGCCACTAATCAAACTTATGGTTAGTGTGTTAAGCTAGACTTGTTCACATACAATCAAAAGGCATATATTGTCTTTAAACTTGTGGATCTTATTAGGGTTTCAAACCCACAAGTGTTGAACCATCCGAGCTTTCAAGCTTGTGATGGTGTAGGTGTTATTACATGAAGGCCTTGGCCATTCAACTATTCAATCCACCCCTCACTTTATGATTTCTATAATTCTTAAACTCCTTTCATATATATACTTTCTTGTAAATTTTTAAACTTCCCCGTCAACCTAATACTCATACACCTACGTTTGCCTTGTGTAGGATAAACTTGGTGTTCCAACCCCTAAATCAACCTAACTCTCTCACGGATAATACCTTGCAAAACCGTGAGTACACTCGACCCTTTTTTATGCTTTCCACTATTTGGGTGCAACATGATTAATTTACTAAAACTACACTAAATCACACTTTATTTTATACACAAACAATCCATCAACATGCTTTAGTCTTATGCTACTTGAATTGTTACTTGGTACATTCTTATGTGATCTAAATGTCATTAAATTTGATCGAGCCTCCCTTAACATGTATAGAGCTATAGGAGTAACGCACCGCCCGTATTCTTGTGGTCATTATTAAGTTGAAATCTATTTGCGGTACACTAGAGGATTGACTTGTAGATTCATATGCCTTGTTTACATTTATCTTGTATGCTAGCTAATCATGTGGATTTGTTTAATCGGTTTTTATACTTATGCTATGATATTAAACTTGTGTACTCGCCAATACTTTGTTATTGAACTATACTTTTTAACATGTTGCAGGTTGATGAAGTTATTTGATGGAACTTAGTAGGAATGGCATAGAAACACGCGTAGAATACAAAATTAATTATTATGTTATTGTTGAACCTATTTCGCTGATGTTACTCTTATTTGGATTTTGTTGTAATATGACAATTGATGTTTTGAATGAAATGAAATTTGGTTGATTTAAATATTGTCACAAATAGTGTTATGATGCAATGAGCAATCTGGTCGTCTCACTCCGATGTTTCTGCCATCGGTTGGGCTGTGACATAACCCTCGTCAAATATTGATTGGTCACTTTGTTGTACGATGTACTGACTTGTACACCAACAAGTATGACGTTATAAAAGATAAAGGATGATCCCAGTATACTCACCTGCTAGGATGAATGGTTGTGCTGACCTTGATCGCGGGGGTATGTCATGGTATGGGACACATGGATATTATAGTACATTACCTTAAGTGTATCACGAAGTTGAAAAAAAAATTGAAAGTTGAGCGTTAAAGTTTAAGTGGACAAGCATATCGACAATCACATAGACCAGTCTGAATAAGTTCGCACTGAAAAATGTTCCTTGGTCAGCCTAAGAACGATTTTGATCCCATTGCAAATTATAACTGTTAATTAGTTTCTTTGTTTATTTGCGTTTCTATTTATATTCTTACTTTTAAAAATTAAAAAAATATAGAAAATCCAAAATCCAAAAATAGTGTCTTTTTTTACAAAATAAGAAATCCAAAAATAGAGTGTTTTTTTTGTTTTATTAAAAATCATTAACCATTCTTGAAGATTTGGCCGATAATCAAAAGTTGAAAGGATTTTAAATTTGTATTTTGATCTGAGTACAAGTACTTGGATGTATCAAGTGTTCATATGGTACTATCCCTGTTGCATAGAAATGTTTGCTTATAAATTTCTGAAAATTTTGTTGAACTTTATTTAGATCAAGAAATAGGGGTTGTTGAAAATTGTGATGTTGTTAGTTGCTGACAAAGCATGAAGCATCACAACAACAAGATGTACCTAAGTCAGAAGAACCGTATACGAGTCATCGTCGAACAATGACAGTACATTTGAAGAAGTACATGTGAACCTGCTTGCTTAAAAGAGAAAGATTGAAAAAGAAAAGAGCTATTGAGAATCCTCCTCTTGCATCTTTTTAACAAAGATGTTTTAAGCAAAGCTGATTGAGATCCTTATATGAAGCTAACCGCAAAAGAAGAAGAAAGAGACCTAGTGCTGAGAGTTCAGAAGTTAAGAACTTCCACAACATCTGCAGCATAGCGACAACCATATACTCCGTTGAAGACGTTGCTGAATTCAAGCTATGAAGACAAATTGATGCATCAGTCTAGAGGAAGATTGTTAGGTCCTTGAAGTGTGAGACTAACGCATCAAATATACGCAATGGGCTATGGTTGCGAACTTGGATTAATTGGGTTAGTTTGTATTAAGTTTGGACCTTTATAGGTCATTTGGGCATGCCTTAGGCCATATGGGCCAGGGAAGCCCAGGGGGAGCCCATGAGGGGCATGGGCTTACCCTAAAGTATATAAACAACCTTATTTCATTTCTAGGGTTATGCTTTAGAGAAGATCTTAGAGATCCTCCATCTTGTACTGGACGGTTTTGCTTATTCAAGTAATAGAATCGTCTGCAAGGTGTTAAAGTTGATTTGGTGTTCTTTCATCTTTTTGGTTTTCTTGATTGTGTGATATCTGGGTTTTTGGGACTTACAAGTTTTTAACCTAAAAAATGGCAGGTGCTGATCAGCTCAACAACTCTATCCTAAACATTATGTATGGTCTCATAACTAAGGTACACATTAACTATGCTAGTGAATTTTCAATTTAATGAAAATGTCAATGGTTACCAAGCATGGACGAATAACCACACATCATCTATATCAAAGATATTGGGCAATCATCATTGTAGAAACTTTTGAAGAAATAAACTTGGAACATCCTCCATCTGAGGAAATGTTGAAGACTCAAGCGATGAACCATGGAGTGCAGACAAAGGATGGAAAGTGTAGGTCCCCTAATCCGTAGGGATCTTCACGGAATCGTCTATCCAATCTAGAGTGCGGAATCCTCTATGTTTTCACAGAAATGTGAGTAGAAATAGAAATCACTATAAACCCAATCTTTATTGATTATCTATCACAATGATTACAATCAATCTAGATCTCACGAATTCGTTCAAGCCAATCTCTCTACGAATTCTCTCTCAACTCTCTCTAAAGTGACTAACTGAGCAACCTTAAACCTAAATGCAAAACTCTATTTATACAAAGACAGGTTTGCAGCTAGGCTAGGGTTTAACCACAAGGGCTGCAAAGTGGGCAAGGCCTAATTCGCCTACCACTCCCTATAATGTGTGTCTGGTTTGGCCCAATCACTCCTAATCAACTACTACAATGCTAAACCCGCTAACCGTTTATTTGTTATACCAATTACAAGATATCCAAAGATGTTGTCACAATTTGAACCAACAAACTCCCCCTGGACAATAACTTTATCAAAACAAATTTTGCTTAACTCATCTTGCAATCTTCAACGTCTTTGGTCTTTGGATAGCTTCAGCTTTAATAGCTTCTGTCAGCAACAGACTCCCCCTAAGCTAATGCATCCAATCACCAAATCTTCTAAATCGTTAACGTTTGAGTAAACTCCAGCTTAGCACTTGCATAGCAATCTTCAAACTCTTCAGCTTTATCTGCATTGTAGAAAGGAGGTTCTACCATGCATCCAAGCAAACTCCTCTTCATTAAACTTCTCAGCAACACATCACTGCAATCTGTATACTATAAAACAAATATCTCAAGAAACCATAAGAATTTTTCAACATAGTTAAACAATTATTATTAATCAAGAGATGGTAACATTGTATCACAGATTAAGCAGTTTTCAACTCAAACACACACTCAAAAGTTCTTAAGCACACAGAACCTTCAAGATTTTAAAATTTTGAACTCATCTTCTAACACTGTCTCCCCCTATCGATAACAACCCCTATATGAACAACCATTTTCCGTATATTAAGAATTTTCAAGAAAAAGAAAATCTTTTTGGATTTTTATATTTTCTAAAAGTAAATATAACAAAATAATAAACACTCTGTTTTTGTAAGAATCACCGGTAAGAAGATCATATCAGCAACATCAAGCTGTTTCACACTTTCACTTCATTCTATCTTGTAATTTTCATGAAAAGCAGTTCAAGACGATTACCAGTATTGTTTATCCATTTAAAAAATACACGAACATTTCAAGTACCTTTACCTGGTGATAACTTAAGGTAATATTATACTAATGTACTAGTGTGTCCCACTTCAGGACATATCCCAACGATCAAGGTATGCACAAAGAGTCCTTATAGTAGGTGAGTATACCGAATTCATCCTTTTGTTTTACAACGTTAGATACTTGGTGATCAGGTCAGTACTTCCGTACAGCAAAGAGTCCAATATCCAACGAGGGTTAAGACAAATACCACAGATTTTGGTATGATCTATGCATTTTGCACATTTGAATGACTCTCTAGGAGAGCTTCTTCAAATTATGGGATTTGGCATTTTAGCTCTTTTAAGATATCTAGGTTGTGCCGAGGTCAGCATATATCTGGATGCAACAGAAGGATAACCCAAATATCCCCGGATGAAATAACGATATAAAGACCCAAAACCTCGGGTTTTGGCAATCTATCAATGCAAGATTTAAGGTTATAAAACCATATGCCAATGAGTGTTACCCACTCATACACAGTTCGATATGTTTATATCACCAAGGTAAGTTGATTATTTCATGCTTTATGCCTACTGGTACATCATATGATGAAGCTGCTATCACACTTAAGCAATTTAATTTTAATTTCAGTGTGACAGTATGAATTGCTGATGTACTATCATTTCTTCTTTCCCACACAGTGAAACTCATTTTTGATTTTCTATTTTTTTATTTTTGAAAAATAGTAAACTATTTACAAAATTCTTATGATAACTGGTTATTCAGGTTTCCTCATCCCGTTGAGTTCGACTAGATGTTCAAAACGAGCCATGTCAAATGCTTTTGTGTAAAGATCTGCCACGTTATCTAGTGTGTCGTCTTTATCTAGTTCAATCAATTTCTTTTCAGCATAATCCCGTATAAAATGATGATGAATGTCAATATGTTATGTACGACTGTATTTTACGGGATTGTTTGTGATTGAAATAGTGGCATTATTGTCTATCATAATAGGAGTACGAGTGAAATTCAAACCGTAATCACGCATTTGTTGTTGTATCTAGAGAACCTGAGAGCAACAGCTACCCGCAGCAATATATTCAACTTCACACGTAGAGGTAGACACGCAAGACTGCTTCTTGCATGCCATGACACGATCCTCCCTCCTAAGAACTGACAACCATCTGCGGTAGACTTTCTAGTTGATTTACATCCTCCAAAGTCCGAATTAGTGAAAGCAACAAACTTCAAATCACTAGCAGCTAGATACCATAACCCAAGGTTAGGTTTCCCCTTCAAGTAACGAAGAATACGCTTCATTGCCTTCATATGTGACTCTTTTGGATTCGCTTGATATCTTGCACAAAGACACACTGCGAACATGATGTCAGGTCTTGATGCAGTCAAATACATTAGAGAACCAATCATTGCCCTGTATTGAGTTGGATCAAAATCTCCACACTCTCGTGATCTGGACCAAGATTGTGATTCTCGCAAATAGGTGTGTTGAAAGTAGCGCAATCCTCCATTTTGAAATGAGACAAAATGTCATACACATACTGTGTCTGATGTATAAACATCCCATCCTTCTTCTGTTCAACTTGCAATCCCAGAAAGTAGGACCGCTCACCCATTGCACTCATTTAAAACTTACTCTTCATCACCTGCTCAAATTCATGACACATGCTCTCATCAGATGACCCAAAAATGATGTCGTCCACGTATACATATGCCAGTAGAAAGTCTTCTCCTTCTTTCTCTTAATGAACAATGTACTGTAATCCATCCTCTTTCAAAGCCATTCTTCAACAAATGTGTTGATATTGTCTCATACCACGCCCTGGATGCCTGATGCAATCCATATAACGCCTTATCAAGTCTGTACACTCGATCTGGATAGTCTGGATCAGTAAACCCATCTGGTTGTGAGACGCACACCACTTCTTGGACTTTCCCATATAGAAACGCACTCTTCACGTCAAGTTGGTAAACTTTGAAGCCTTTGAATGAAGCAAAGGCTAGGAACAAACAAATTGCTTCCAACCTTGCCACTGGTGCAAACACTTCATTGTAATTAATCCCCTCTTGCTGATTGAACCCTTTCACCACTAACCGAGCCTTATTCCTTATCATGATCCCTTGGACATCTTTCTTGCACTTAAACACCCACTTGGTGCCTATTTCCTTTTCTCTTTCTGGCAAGTTGACTAGCTCCTAAACTTTCAATTTCTTGAACTAAGCTAACTCCTCTTATATCGCTTCAACCCATGAATTGTCTTTAAGAGCCATGTGAATATTCTTCGGCTCCTCTTGGGCATAAAACAGCTATACAAACACTCGTTTATCATCCTAGTCTTCTAAATCGAAGTAAATAAACAGGAACCTTCGATCACACCTCTTCTTATCTTAACACCTACAGCAGCATCACCTATGATGTTCTCAACTGGATGATCTCTGTTTGCTCGTGTAGTAGCAATGGTTTCAACAACTAAATTATCTCCTAGATTAGATCCAACCTCCCCCTGAATGTTCTCATTAGCAAATGGATTAGTAAAGTCCTCCCCTGAATAGGTTCAGACTCACTATCACTTGAATCCTGTTGAGCTGCAATGGTGGAAGTTTCTGGAACATCTGTCATTGATATACTCGATCTATGCATGAAGTCATCCTCTTCATCTTCACTGATCACAGTTTGAATCACATGAGACTTATCTTCATTGGAAAACTCAGGAATATTAAAATATTTAAAAACGCTATCATAATCATATAATATAGCAGGACCACTCGTTGAGTGTTGAGGTGAATAACTAGTGATTTGCACGTTAAATGTTGGTGCACAATGTCTATTGCCTACGTCTAGGATATGTCAATTGTGTATATAGGGCTTATATTTGTCATTTTTATGTATATTTGATGGCTCGTACGAGTGAGCTATAGTGGCTCGTACGAGGCACCACTCGCACGAGCCAACAACCTCACTCCTGTGCAAGCCATGTTAGCCTATATATAGTGGAGTTTGAGTATTGGTTACAGTTGTTGGTGTGTGACTGAGGCGAAGTCATGTCCGTATGTTTATGCATCTATAACTTTCCACGTTTGTTAATCAAAGAAGTAACAACGTTTAAGCAGCATACTTGATTGTTCGTTTGTCAAACTCTCTAGCAACGAATTCCGCCTCTGCTAGTTGAGTCAAGTAGGCCCGGTGCTCACAGAGGAGAGCTGATCCCCTCTCACAAATGGTATTAGAGCCTTGAGGCCTGATTTGAGACAAATAACAAGTTTCAGCAGACAACCAATAAGTTTCAGTAGTTGAAAATCCAGATTCAACCATTGAAGATTTTCTATATCTACTCTTTCTTCATTACTTCAGATCTAGAGGATTTCATGGACGAATTGGACTAGGATATTAGTATAACATGTTAAAATCAACTTTAACAAATCCCTGAAACTTACAGATCTAAAATCGAACAAAATCATGACTAAAATTGAAGAAAACATCCATTTGTTGAGCTGAGCTACTCGTACGAGCAGAAGGACAAATCGTATGAACGGCCATCCGTACGAATTAGCCACTCATATGACCAAGAAAAACAAGTATTCTTAAAATTTTCAAGTTCCAAAGCAGTCATTCGTAAGAGTAAGTGTTTCGCACAAAGAGTCACTCATACGAGTAACTTGCTCGCACGAGCCACCTGACTCGCACGAGTATTGGTTCACTAGCACGAAGGACATTTTGAGGATTTTTTTCTTAACTTTCATGTTTTTATCAAATTATATCTAATCTGTGTTGTCAAAAGTTTATGTTTTTGAAAAATTGCAGATATAATGGAAGAAGAGTTTTTCAACGTGTTTGCTACTTCAGGTGTTACCACTACCGCAGCACAAAATATGAACCTAGAGAACGAAATGGTAACCATGACGAAACCTCCAAAGCTCATGAACTTAGAAGATTATGACACTTGGAGCAAGAGATTCATAAACTGGGTACAAGCTAATCATTTCACATGATCGTTTGCCATCGAGTCAAAGTACACAGCACCTATAGGTGAGAATGATCTTGAGAAGACACCGACTCAGCTAATGGATATATAGAGAGAAAAGTTTATCAATGAAAAGAAAATGATGAATATACTGCAACAGCAGTAAAAGAAGATATCCTTGCATTTCTTCAACACGATGAGGATGCTCAGTCTTTGTGGAATGCTTTAAGACTTAAGCTTCAAGGAAGGTCTCAACTTAGAAAAAGAAGAAAAGCGCTGTTGAGCAAGGAATACGATATTTTCAATCTAATGAAAAGCAGCTGATCTAAAGGTACTATCATTTGGTGGTTCAGATGAAACGAATGGAAATTTTTAAAACCAATGAAGAACTAGTTAATAAACTAGCTGATTCTTTATCAGAAGGAGAGTGGACGACCTATCTAACTATTTTGAAAAACGACATGGAATATAGTAATTTCACATTGCCAAGATTCATTGAAAGATTAGAAGGTCATGAGCTAGAAATGCAGAAGATGGCGAAGAACAAAGGCGCTCACATAAAACAAGATGTGAACCTATACTACAAAAGTAGTTCTATTGGTAACATACAAAGTCCCAAGGTTCAAACCGCCTTCAGCACCAAGAATACTAAAAGTCCACCATCAAACCAATCCAGTGGGTTTCAGTCATTTCCATCATGCAACTCTGTTTCTCCTCAAGTTCCTCAATCTTCACAAAGCACAAGTAATCCTCAGAACATTCAAATCAATCAACCTAATTCAAACCAGCAAATATTTCAATGCGACATTGTTGTGAATCTCGAAAACGCACAGGATTTCAATAAACACAGGGCCAAAAACGCATGGCCTTGCTTGCATCAGTTCTCAAATCATACGAAAGTCTAGTAGCCGAAAGGATTGGGAATCCTGAAATGACCAAAGAAGATTATGATCAGATTGATCTGGTTGAGTTGGAGTTAATTGATATTAAGGGGTGCATGGCGACAATAGTCCGCAAAGCTCAACGCTTTATGGAAATCACAGGAAGAGACAGTCTGGGAGGTCTTCACGGCAAACTCGGTTTTGATAGGCTAAAGTTACATGCTTCAAGTTTGGAGAAAAGGGACATTTCAAGAGAGAGTGCCCAAACAAGGAAGTCAAAGGAAATCAGAATCCATTTATAGATGATTACTACAAAAGGGCTATATCATCGACCCCAACCTCAGACAAGGTTAGTGCAGATCGAAGATGGTCCGTCAAACTCAAAAGATACGACTCTGGTTGTTACTTAAGAAGATGAAGGGTTCAACTGGAACAACTACATTACAAAGAATGAAAGCCTCGCACTGGTAGCCGAGATTTACAGCACGTCATCAGAGGAAGAAGAACTCTTAAATAGTGCATTTAGACATCTATTGCCAACTGATATTCTTAAAACTTCTTTAGGTTACTTCGACTCAAGCTATCAACCACCATGTGAAGAAGAGAAAAAGCCTGAAATAGTGGATGTGATTTATGTGACCAAGGAATTGACTTTGGAGAATCGAACTAACATAACCAACAAAGCTCTAATGGCTAACGTAAAAGAGGTAGTTACTACGGAAGCTTAGGAAGCTAGAGTCAAATCGGTAAATGTGTCAGTAAACGAGTCAGTGAAGGAAGTAATTAAGGCTCAAAATGTCAAAGAAGAAACACCTTGCATAAAGTGCAAAGAGCCATGCAATGAGTGTGTCAAAAAAGAAAAAAAGATACAAAGAGCTGAAAATTCATTCAGATAATTTGTCATGTGATTATAATACAACAAAAGAAGCATATGACAAATTAAGTAAAAGAATTAAACAATTTGAACTAGTGATCAGAGAAAATGACAAGACGCTTTCGATGCTCAAGACAACTGTAATGGAATACAGATGACCATCAGTATTCATTTAAATACAATTGCTGAGCTAAAAAGTGAACTGGAGAAAATGAAAATCGAAACTGAAAAGGTTAACAAGTTGTTGATCAGTTATTCTACCAGTTCATACGTCATTGATCACATTCTTCCAAAAATTGAAAGCAAGGAAGACAATAAAATTGATGAACACAAAGGTGTAGGTTACAATCGTGTTCCATCGCCCTTGTGGAATAGCTATGCAAGAAAGAAACCATCTGGGGTGGAAAAGGCACTCAATTTAAAATTGAAAACTGAGAAGAAAAACGAGCTGCCTGCGAACATTAACGTAACATACACCAAAACAGAAAATGACTATGAATCTGAAGTTGCAAAAACTATGGTCGAAGATGTTTTGGAATATGAGTCTGACAAATCTGAAAGTTCTATTTTTGAAAATGCAGAGTTGAATCTCGAAAAATCTGAGCTGGATGTTGTGTCATCATAAAATAGTTTAAAAAATGATCCAAATGTAGTTGTGTACAAAATGAACGGAGCTGATAAACTATATTCCGATGAGGATTTCCCAATTCAGAATGTAAATTTGATCAAGTTGATAAGTTTTTTAAGCTAGTTGAAGTCAGTCATTTTGATATAGAAAAAACGAGACGCGTCATTTTATTCCAAATCAAAATGTGTTTACAAAAATCACCATCAGAAGGACAGGGACTATCCTAAAACAGGAGAGCATGTTTGGGTTATCAATAGCAAAGGAAGAATAACAAGTTTCAAAAATTGAACTTTACAAAGAAAATTGATTTTGTCTATGGAACAAACACTAAAAAAGAAAAAGAGGGCATTGTTAAACAATCCAATGATGAATTTAAAAAGGAAAAGGAGAGTAGAAAATAGGATTTGGATTCCTATGTTAGAAATGACAACAGGACGTGTTACAAATTGTAACACCCTGTAAAATCGTGTCCAATAGTATAGTGGCACGTGTTATATTTTTATTTTTAGTCTATTAAAGACTAACAGGGACTAACAGTATCAACATGCTCAAACTAAGTCTCTGAGTGATTTCTGATGTCAACATGCATAAACCGAGCCTCTGAGTGACCATTAGTGTCAACATGCTTGAAATATAGCCTCTGAGTGACCATTGGTGTCAACATGCTTGAAACATAGCCTCTGAGAGACCATTGGCGTCAACATGCTTAAAACTTGGCCTTTGACTGGCCGTTGTGTCAACATGCCCAGCCTCTGAGTGACATCGGAGTCAACATGCTTATAATGAGCCTCTGAGTGATCCTTTACGAAGTCTTAACTCTCATACGTGCCAATTGATGGACGAGAGGGTTCAATTCTGTAAATATGTGAAAGTTGGAAAATGGAGGGATTAAAAGTGTCAATATGTTAATTTATACCTCTGAGTGACCTTTTAACGAACCGAGAGCTTGACAATCTCCAGGCATAATCCTGGGTATGCTAAGTATTGGCTTCGGAGGGCTAAAAGTGCTAAAAAGGTGTTTTAGGAGGTTTTAAGGGTGTTTAATAAGTTGAGGGGCTAAAAGTGACAAACTTCAATTCTACCCATGGGGCGCTTGCGGGGCGCGAGAGGCCTGTGTCTGCAAAACGTTTGCTTGGCCTCCACACATATTGCCAAAAACGATTTTTTTCGAAACTATGGACTTTCAACTATAAATAGGTGTCCAAGTTCACCATTTGAACACCTGGCATCACCTCCTTTGAGTTCTTCAACTATAAAAAGGTGTCCAAGTTCACCATTTGAATTTGCACCTTTCTTATTCATAACTCTTCTCCCTCCTCTGGAAGTTCCTAACTGAAAGGAGCATCCAACTTAGTTCTCTTGCATTCTAGGAACTTCTTGTAAGTGTTCCTTGCTCTTAAATTTTCGTTTGTAGGCTTTTATAGCCAAAAGTCATGTGTTTTACGAAAAAATCTTTGACTTTCGGTTAAGACCATTATGGTCCAGCCATTGTTTGTAACGAACAAGGCTAAGTGATCATAATAAGGTAGGTGTTAGTCCCAATAAAGGGCACCTCCTGAAGATCACGATTGCTAGACCAATTGACGGGTCAAAATTATGATATTAAAAAGTCAAACAGACCATTTTTCAGAAAAATTATAAATTGATCTTATATATGTCATGAAAGCTGTTTTAACACTTAAACAAGTTGGTAATAATTATTAGAACATGTAAAAACATGTTCGGCTCGTCAATTTCAGTTCTAGAGTATGTTCGCAACCGAAAGTCCCGAAGTTTGACTTCTGCTTTGACTTTCGATTCTGACCCAATTTAGATTGGTTAACTACTGATCTAAATTTGTGTTATGATTGTAATATAATGTAGCATAACCCTCTGAGGTTATATTACATGATCATAATCAGAATCTGAGTTTATGCGCAAGTTCCGCAATTATGCCATTTTTGACTAAAATGCCATTTTTTGCATAAAACAAGGTTTTAATGATAATGAAGTTGCAAATAAATTTCCTACTAATGTAATATTATAAGTAGGATTATTTGGGATGTTAAATCAGATTATAAACTTAGTTTACAACCAGGTCCTTGAATTATATCAACAAATGACGATTTTTCCCTTGTGGCTCATAAAATGGTTTTAATCAAATTTTTTCAAGGTAAATCATTTACCTACTAATACGTTATATTATATAACATATCTAAGACATTTGAATCTGACCTTAACATCAGTTTTCATTAAATATCGCATAAAACGTCATTATACGACATAAGTGTCGTTTCGGCGCATAGTATGGTTTTAAACCATATTATTTGACCAAGACTTGTTACCTACTGATTTGAAAACTTAAATTAAATACTTTTTACAGTAGGTACATGTTATAAACTCAGAATCCCAAATAATTTATAAACTTTGTGTAAAATAACAAAAATGCCCCTTCGGTACATAGTTTGGTCATAAAAGATATATTACACAAATAATTGACATCCTACTGATATTATATCATAATAAAAATATTTTCCAGAATACTTATAATTATAACATTAAATTATATTCAGGTTCCTTTTATACGGTATGAAATTACTGAAACGCACTTATGAGGCATAGTTTCAATTTTAAAAGCATAACGGGCATAAAAGATGATATCCTACTGATATTACAACTTATTTAAAATATAATGGCATATAGAACTTGTCCATGACTTATCCGGTTACCCATTATCGCTTATAAGCATACGGTTGATTATACGTAACTAGATTACGGAATTCAACCAAAACGGGTTTAACCTTATCATTTTAAACTCAAAATCCAGAATGTTTATAGTTTACCCATATTATGCAAGTCATAGTACTTGTCAGGTTTAAACTACATTCTATCCGATCATCACTTAATCTAGCGTACCGTTTTTGATCCATTACACTACTCGGTTTAAGTCTATGACTTAAATAAAACCATTAGTATTTAATTGGTTAGCTTGTGCCATAATCCAGACTATAGCCTTCCGGTAAATGCTATCTTCATTTTATTTAATTTGGATACGGCTGAGATATTAAATCTTGCATATTAAAATCAAGGCTGGCTCAGGTAAATACTCTTGACTTATTTTCCCTATACGGGCTTGGGATACCGTAAATTATTACCGCTTGGTCAGAAATAGGATCAATCGAATGCCGGATTGTGGCTAGTAAATCTGCATATTCTTTTTTAATCAGTTTTGTTTGATAATTTAAACATCAGAGGTTAAATTACCGTGTCCTTGATATCCTTGGCTCATTACATTAGATAATGGCCACAACCTTAGCGCGGGGTGTAGGCATAAACCTGACAGACGCTCAAATGAAAATTACCCAAGACGTTGGGGATAACTCCTCTGTGACTTCTAAGTGGTGTGTATTTAATCATGTATCAGTCTCTGTACTGGGCCCTGTATGTATGGACAAACATGTGAATCTGTTAACAAGGTTACAAAGTAACTTTCCCAAGTTATAAAAGATTCTTGCCCTGTGTAGTTAAATCTAATTTCTAAAACGTTTTCAAAATGAGCCAGTCGGGTGTATTTACCAGCGAAAGCTGACGTATTTTCAAAAGACTAAGCTGAGATACAATAGGAAATAGGCTGGAAGCTGCTCGGTAGTGAAATAAGAGGATCTTACAAATCCTTAGATCTGCCCTAAAGTCTGTTTTATATTCTTTCTTTGTACATTTTATGATCCACCTGTGGATCTTCTATTACGAGCCTGTATATTATCCTTCTTGTGTTTAATCTCAAACTTACATGAGCACATTCCTTAGACTTCCAAGTCTAGGCATTGACCTAGGATTACTCATTTCATTATTAATTTACTAGTATTGTTTTTGAATTGATTTTAACAGGAAAATGCCGCCAAATGTAAGAGGACAAAGTGGGAGAGGAAAAGGTCCAATAAGGGGAGGAGCATCGAGGCGCATACCTTCTCAACCTCACAACTCAGAGTTCCTATCAAGAATCAGGAGATTCGTCTCCTTGACAACCAGCGAGACACTCAGTCTCTCATAGACACTCGCCCCCACATTCCCAAACCTCTTACCACTCTCACCACTCCTATCATTCACACCATTCTCACCATTCTCATCATTCCCATTCACACTCTTATCAAGAATAATTTAACCCTAACCACTACTTTAACACGCCTCCAGCCCATCAAAATCAATTGGACCAACAAAACCCTATGACCGAGGACTCCGACATGGAGATGTCGCCGTCAAGATCGAATACGCATCCCATAGAAATTTCAAGCGATTCGAACTCTTATGTCGGATCGCCTTACCAAGGTCCTAATGAGTGGGACCAACAATGGAACCAATTTACCTTCGCCAACACTCCTTCCCATCACTCTCAACCACCTCCTATACAAGAAGGTGTCCACATGGAACCAGTGGACCAACCTCAACCACCGCCTGAACCACCAAGGAGGAAGCGTGGAGCACATATGTTGGTACGTGCAGGACAAAGGTTGGGATTACAACCACCTTTGCCCAATTCTTACCCTATAATTCAAGAGGACCCGCAAATGGGTGGACCCTTTAATGTTTCACATGTAGTGGAACCAACACCAACACCAACACCTACGGTTCAACCACCACCATCGGGTTATAGTAACCCAATCCCACATATCTAGACACGTCTTGATATGATCCTTTTAACCCGTCAACACCAGTAGACTATCAAGCATGGTTGCAAGACCCCTATATGCAGCAGTTATGCACAACGCACTTTACCCCTCTCCTTTCCCACCTATTTATCCACCGACTGGATATCCAACTTATGGGTACCAGTATCCGGTTATGCCACAACCACAACCACAACCTCCACCACCACTTGAGGCCATGAACGAAGCCTTAGAAAGAATGAAAGATATGCAACAACAAGCGGAGAAAACGGAGAAGAAGACGAACAAGTTCTTCAAGAAACTCTCCGAGTTGGACAATGTAACATTTGTAAAAAAACGGGTTTTCAAAATCCGCTCCGTTTTGTAATCGAATATCAAGTTATAAAAGTCACGTTGAATATTTATGATTATTTTGATTTAAAACGATACATAATTAATAAATAAACTAAACTATAAAAATTATATTTGATAAAAAGTTAAAACAAAATAAATAAAAAAAATATGTTGCTGCCGGGACTCGAACCCGGGTCAGCCAAGAACAACTCCAACGCCTTAACACACACTCACATCACCACTCCGCCACTTTGTGTTTTCTGTTAGCTCTAGGAAACAAATGAGATTTATACACAAACTCGGTTAAAACCTGTTGCGCCAACTGAGAAACGGAAATCGGCAAATCAATCGTCAGATCGTTTGATTACTCGCGCATTCACGTTCATAACCGATGAACCGATGTCTTTAATCAATTCAGAGGTGATTGAACATCAATTTCCATTACTATCGGTTTTTATAACCGAAAAGAATCAAAGTCCCAATTACTTCAATTCCAGACCACTCTCGCGACTCAGAAATAACATACCAGCATCCCATTTCATTTTCGTCACATTTTCAGACCATCAGAACGCTTAAATCAGCTCGCTGGAATTTTCTGCAAAAGTCGCCGGAAAACCGTATTCATCCTCAAACGGTAAATCTTTCAATATCATTGTAGTTCAACAATTGTTAGACTATTTCTAACTTAAACCTCTCAATTGAAATCGAATTCAGGCGTTGTATTCAACTAATTCCAGTTCGCCGGAACTTCCCTGAAAGTCTTTATTTCCGTCTGTGAAACGGTAAGGACCTTCAAACACATCGTTAACGTTTGTTTATCACTTCAATTCCACAATCGACTAATCAAAAATGGCTAATCGTCTGTTCAGTTGAGGTGCACAAAAACAAGAGCGACGCCTGCCGGAACTCTGTAACCAATCGTTCACCGGTATGTTTTTCCTCTAATTGTCATCCCTGCTATCTCTTATCAGTTTGTGTAATGCTTAGCAATCGAAAATAACAAGTTTTAATGATGTAAACTGCTGTCGGTAAAAAGTCCAGTGAAGAAGATGAACTTTGACAATACTATAAGTATAATTAAAATTGGTTGTTTAAACGGGTTAGACACACAGTCCAGCGGTGGACTGTGTGCAAAACATATACGCATGTCCCGAGTTCGATCCCTGCTACACACACTCCTTATGTAATAAAATGCCTTTTTGTTTAAAAACTAAACCGGGTTAACTCAGTTAGTTGTTAAGTATAATAAAAACCGAGATAATAACCAGGTTAGACACACAGTCAGCGGTGGACTGTGTGCAACACTAAGTCACACGTCGCGAGTTTGAAACCCGTCACTGGCACCGGTCCGTTGAATTAAAATGATTTTGCAATTAAAAGAATATCGGTTAGGCTGAATAAGTGTAAAAATATAATTAATAACAAGATTATTTCGGGTTAGACACGTAGCTCAGTTGGTAGAGCTGCGTGCACGCGTACGGGAGGTCACGGGTTCGAGCCTCACCCAGCGCAAACCATATCACTGACCGAACCGGTCAACAAGTCAACAGGTCAACGTCAATGGTCAACGGTCAACGCAAAATAAACAATTTTTTATATTTTTATTTATTTAATTTAATTTAAAAATCAATTAAAAATACTTGAAAAATAACATTTTTAAAGATAGAAAATAGCCTTAAACTCACAAAAAATATATCTAAAAATTTCATTAAAATCCTTAATAAAATCCACTCATTTAATATATTTTTTCCGTTATTATTTAGTTTAGTATTTCTCGTTGTTCCGCTCATCTAATTCGTGCGCATCTCACCATCTCCAATCCAACACACCCAATGTGAGTGAATCTTTACAAATTCCCCGTTTAATCACGTTTTGGGGTGTATCATATGTCTTTTATATATATTATAAATAAACCATAGTGCATACATCATATCATGAACATGTGTATTCAGTTTGATTCTGTTGTGTAGTTATTGTTGGATGCAATTTATTATTTTCAGTACATGCAATTTCATAGGCCGCCGCTCCCCATTACATTATGAGCGTTGAGCATGTTCCCCATTTCATTATGAGGTTGAACCTGGCGTGCCCACATACGATCGGCTTCGTTTTGATTGACGCTTGATCGCACAGATTCATTTATGTTATTTATCGTATGATGTTGGTATGTTTATGTATGCTGTCATATGTTATTGTATGTTATAGTTGTGACTGCTATTTGCCACTGCTTGATTATTTACATTTGCTCATCTATGATTATGCACAATTTTTCATTGATAAACTAACAAGTAGTTCATTAATAAATGTTTATCTAATAAGGTTCACTCGCCAACTTATGTTGACCCAAAAACCCCCATTTTTACACATGATACAGGTGAACCAGCAGCAGCTAGGAACACATAGGACTTGGACTAGAAGAATAAAATGATTTAGAGTTGGGATTGTTATATTTGGTTTATTTTCTTTGTATTGTATGAACATGTTTGGATATTTGGAAATGTAACTTTGACTTTATTAAATATGAAACATATTAGTAAATGTCAAGAGCTTTGGTGATAACCTAATTATGTCCCGACTCTTATTCCGCTGCGGGTCGGGGTGTGACAGATTGGTATCAGAGCCATGACTATAGGGATATAGGATAGGTTATTAGACCCTTAGAGCCTATACTATAGTTGATTAGAAACTTATAAGATTTTTGTGTGTTACATGCCAAATTTCATGATGTTTATATGTTTTATGTTAAATGTTACATTCAATATTATGCAAGCATGTTCATAAGTATGTATTATCATATAATGCCTATCATGAATCATATTCTCATAACATATCACATCCATGAAAGCACACACCACATCATGATTGCTTTTACAATGATTTTTGTGTTTTCAAATCTCATCAAAGTGAGTTCGCATGACGGGCATGTAGTAACTCGAAGGGTACCAGTACCGGTAGTCGGAACGTCCTGTCTAGGCTGGCATTCATATAAATCCAAAATAAAGGACCAGTTTGCCTACCTGGGGACTAACGATGAGAGTACGAAGTACCTATTAGGCCAAAGCATGCTATACCCAAACGTCGTGTGAGCTAACCCCACTTTGAGTTGTCATTGTGTCTACACCTGGACACGTTCCGACCAAACATCTCATGAACATATTTTGTGGTTTGCATTCGGGTGATGCGAGTGTTAAATTGCCAATACTAATGTGAATCCTACCAAGCCAATAGCCATGGGGGACCACATGACTATATAGGTGAAGGTATGGGGGACATTTGAGGCCCAACATGAGCAAACCCAAGACATGCTATGGATGTAGTTGCATTATTGATATTTATGTTATTTTCATTTTCTTAAAGACACATGACACCTAAAAAGACACCATAAACTCACAATCTTCTCATTGTATGATCCTGTAGATGTCGTCTAGACAGCAACGAAGGGGTAAAAGATCAGGAAGGTCTCAGGAACGTTTGGCTACTCAGATCGTGAAACAAATGGCCATGATACTGCCTGACATTGTGGTCCAGGTACAACAAGCCCTCGCTACAAATCCTACTAACCCTCCCCAACAACATGACCAGAACAACGACAACCCTCCTACCAGCAAGTGCTCTTACAAACATTTTAAGTCTTGTGATCCTCCTAAATTAAAAAGGACCGAGGGTGTCACTGCTCTCCTACATTGGTTCGAGGAGATGGAAAACACCTTTCTCAACTGCGATTGTCCTGAGGATCGCAAGGTTCGATACGCCACTGGGAGACTATTTGGGGTAGCTCTCACTTGGTGGAATACTGAAAAAGGAAAGAGGGGAACTGAAGATGCAATGGCCTTAACTTGGGAGGAGTTAAGGGAAATCATGACTAGGCGTTTTTGTCCTAGGAGTGAAATTAAAAAGCTGGAGGACGAATTTCATTCTCTAAAGCAAAAGGAGGGTGATCACACCACCTATAACAAGAGGTTCTTGGAGTTGAACCAAATGGTTCCAAATCTGTTCACCCCAACCTATCGTCTGATCGAGCATTATATTCGAAAACTTCCCTCGAAAATTCAAGATTCAGTCCTCAGCACTTCACCAGTAACACTTGAAGCTGCTATGGAGTTAGCAACAGAACTGACCGAGAACCAAATTCGCAACGGGAAGTTCAAAGAAGAGAAAAAGAAAGCCCCTGTTGAGGGACAAACTTCAAACCACGCCATTCATTCCTCTAAGTTTGCCAACAAGAGGAAGCGCAACACCAGAAATTTTGCAGTTACTCAAACCAACTCCCCTATTCCTGCTGCACCCATTACTCAAGTCACTCCTTCAGCCGCACCATACAGAAGACCTTACACTAGCCCGTTACCAAAATGTAAGCGTTGCCAATATCACCATTCCCCTGATCATCCTTGCCAATATTGCACCGGCTGCGGTCGCGCAAGTCATACTGTTCAAACCTGCCACATGCCTCAACGAACGAACCGCCACCAACCTTTAACCCAAACTCACCAACAAATAATGGCCAAGCCCAACAACCCCTACTACTACCACCCACCCAACATTTAGCCCGAACATATTACCAGCCCAATTATCCTATGGGTCAACCAATGCGGGCTTGCTACAATTGCGGTGACCCGAGCCATTTCAGAAACACTTGTCCAAGGTTGGTTAATATTATTCATGCTCAGGCCCAAGCCAACCCGGTGAATCAAGCAAACCAAGCTCCTCCACCTGCAAGAGGGAGAGCTTTCAATATCAACGCTAACCAGGCCAGAGCTGACGGCAATGTGGTTAACGGTACGCTCCTTATAAATGGTAGATATGCATCTATGTTATTTGATACTGGTGCGGATAGAAGTTTTGTGTCTTTAGAATTTGAACCTATCTTAAACAAAAATCGGGATAAGCTCATGGAATCCATAACGGTAGAAGTTGCGGACGGGAAACCAGTTTCATTAAACTCTATTATACGCAACTGTACACTCACCTTAAACGACCACGATTTCTCAGTCGACCTTATACCTATGAAGCTGGGAAGTTTTGATATCATAATCGGTATGGATTGGCTCAGTCAACATCAGGCAGAAGTTGTATGTCGTGAAAAATTTATTCGTATTCCTCTTTCAAACGGTCAGACTCTTCGAATCATTGGAGAAACCTCGTCGAAAGGGCTCAGCTTAATGTCTTGTCTCCAAGCTCAAAAATATCTTCGCAAGAATTATGTCGCATTTTTAGCTCATATCATCAAAAAGGGAACCATGGAGAAGAAACTTGAAGACATTCCCGTAGTAAAAGACTTCCCGCAAGTTTTTCCTGACGACATTTCAGGACTTCCTCCACTTAGAGACGTCGAATTTCGTATTGATCTTATACCTGGTGCTACACCAGTTGCAAAGTCTCCTTATAGGTTAGCCCCCTCCGAAATGCAAGAGCTAGCCAGTCAATTACAAGAGTTGACTGACAAGGGATTCATACGTCCTAGCTCGTCGCCTTGGGGTGCACCTGTTCTTTTTGTAAAGAAGAAAGATGGATCGTTTCGTATGTGCATCGACTACAGAGAGCTCAACAAGTTAACAATCAAGAATCACTATCCTTTACCTCGCATTGATGATCTTCTTGACCAACTACAGGGTGCCAGCTGCTTTTCAAAAATCGACCTTCGATCTGGCTATCATCAACTTAGAGTGCATGAAGAAGACGTCCCTAAGACTGCTTTTCGAACTCGTTATGGCCACTATGAATTCATGGTTATGCCATTTGGTTTAACCAACGCACCAGCTGTCTTCATGGACCTAATGAACAGAGTCTGCAAACCTTATCTTGATCGATTTGTTATAGTCTTCATCGATGATATTCTTATTTATTCAAAATCTAAATCTGATCATGAGCGTCATCTTTGACTCGTTCTTGCACTTCTAGAAAAGGAAAAGCTTTATGCCAAATTCTCCAAATGTGAATTCGGTTAAAAGAGGTGCAATTCCTAGGGCATGTAGTCAATGACAAGGGAATACATGTCGACCCTTCAAAGATCAAGGCGGTTCAAGAATGGCAAGCTCCACGTACACCAACTGAAGTAAGATCTTTTCTTGGTCTAGCTGGCTATTATCGTCGGTTTATTTCAAACTTCTCTCGCATTGCTGTACCACTCACGACTTTAACTCATAAGGAAAAACCTTTCATATGGGGACCCAAGCAAGAAGAAGCCTTTCAAACTCTTAAACAAAAACTTTGTGATGCACCAATCCTCACTCTTCCTGAAGGTTGTGATGATTTTGTAGTCTATTGCGACGCGTCAGGGCAAGGATTAGGCTGCGTTCTAATGCAAAGAGGAAAAGTCATAGCTTATGCTTCGAGACAACTCAAGACACATGAAAAGAACTACACCACTCATGACCTAGAACTTGGAGCCGTTGTGTTCGCTCTTAAGATATGGAGACATTATCTCTATGGTACAAAGTGTGAAATATACACTGACCACAAGAGTCTCCAACATATCTTCAATCAAAAGGAGTTAAACATGAGGCAACGAAGATGGGTCGAACTTCTAAATGACTACGACTGTGAAATTAGATACCACCCTGGTAAAGCAAATGTGGTGGCTGATGCACTTAGTCGAAAGGGTTATGCGAACTCCATTCGTCTTCTATGTTCGCAAATTATAACCGACATTAAAGATCAAATTCGAGAAGCCCAACACGTTTCAATAAGATGTACGAAAGGAGATGTCCTGTGGAGCTGAGTTAAAAATTGAAACTAAATCTGAAGGTATTCTGTACTACCTAGATCGTATCTGGATTCCTAACCACAACAATCTTCGTGAAACTCTTATGAATGAAGCTCACAAAACGCGATACTCTATACACCCAGGGGCCGATAAGATGTATCAAGACCTATGATATACCTATTGGTGGCCTGGAATGAAGAAGGATATTGCTGTATTTGTTTCTAAGTGCCTTACATGTTCCAAGGTGAAGGCTGAACACCAAAGACCCTCAGGACTTCTAGTCCAACCGGAAATACCTGTATGGAAGTGGGAAAATATAACCATGGATTTCATTACCGGGTTACCTCGCACTTCTGGTGGGTATGACACTATATGGGTGATTATAGACCGACTTACAAAATCAGCTCACTTTATTCCTATCCGCGAAGATTTCAAGAACGAAAAGCTTGCTTGTATTTATATCAACGAAATCGTAAGCCGACATGGGGTACCGTTAAGCATTATTTCTGATCGTAATGGTCGTTTCACTTCACGAACATCGCAAGCAGTACAATCCGCTATGGGCACGCGATTAGATCTCAGTACCGCCTATCATCCTCAAACTGATGGACAGTCTGAGCGCACCATTCAAACTCTTGAAGATATGCTTCGAGCATGTGTCATAGACTTCAAGGGAAATTGGGACGCCCACCTACCATTAGTTGAATTTTCGTACAACAACAGCTATCATTCGAGCATCGGCATGGCACCTTTTGAAGCTTTATATGGTCGTAAGTGCCGATCTCCTGTATGTTGGCACAAAATTGGGGAAGCTCAAATTACTGGTCCAGAATTGATCCAAGAAACCACAGACAAGATCCATCAAATTCGAAACAATCTTCTAGCGGCTCAAAGTCGTCAAAAGAGTTATGCAGATAAACGACGGAAGCCCTTAGAGTTTAACATTGGTGATCATGTACTCATAAAAGTATCACCGTGGAAGGGAGTAGTTCGTTTTGGTCAAAAGGGCAAGCTAGCACCACGTTACGTAGGACCTTTCAAGATACTCGAAAGAGTAGGTCCTGTAGCATACAAGCTTGATCTACCAGAAGAACTCAACAGGATTCATCCCACATTCCACGTGTCGAACTTGAAGAAGTGCCTCGCTGATGAGAACCTCCACATTCCGCTGGAAGATATTCAGATTGATGAATCTATGCATTTTATTGAAAGACCTGTAGAGATCATGGACTTCGGAGAGAAACGTCTACGACGAAGTCGCATTCCAATTGTTAGGGTACGCTGGGAGTCGAAACGGCGACCTGAGTTTACTTGGGAACGTGAAGACTCAATGCGTGAAAAATACCAGCATCTTTTTCCTACTACTTCAACTACTTAAATTTCGGGACGAAATTCCTAAAAGTAGGGGATACTGTAACATTTGTAAAAAAACGGGTTTTCAAAATCCGCTCCGTTTTGTAATCGAATATCAAGTTATAAAAGTCACGTTGAATATTTATGATTATTTTGATTTAAAACGATACATAATTAATAAATAAACTAAACTATAAAAATTATATTTGATAAAAAGTTAAAACAAAATAAATAAAAAAATATGTTGCTGCCGGGACTCGAACCCGGGTCAGCCAAGAACAACTCCAACGCCTTAACACACACTCACATCACCACTCCGCCACTTTGTGTTTTCTGTTAGCTCTAGGAAACAAATGAGATTTATACACAAACTCGGTTAAAACCTGTTGCGCCAACTGAGAAACGGAAATCGGCAAATCAATCGTCAGATCGTTTGATTACTCGCGCATTCACGTTCATAACCGATGAACCGATGTCTTTAATCAATTCAGAGGTGATTGAACATCAATTTCCATTACTATCGGTTTTTATAACCGAAAAGAATCAAAGTCCCAATTACTTCAATTCCAGACCACTCTCGCGACTCAGAAATAACATACCAGCATCCCATTTCATTTTCGTCACATTTTCAGACCATCAGAACGCTTAAATCAGCTCGCTGGAATTTTCTGCAAAAGTCGCCGGAAAACCGTATTCATCCTCAAACGGTAAATCTTTCAATATCATTGTAGTTCAACAATTGTTAGACTATTTCTAACTTAAACCTCTCAATTGAAATCGAATTCAGGCGTTGTATTCAACTAATTCCAGTTCGCCGGAACTTCCCTGAAAGTCTTTATTTCCGTCTGTGAAACGGTAAGGACCTTCAAACACATCGTTAACGTTTGTTTATCACTTCAATTCCACAATCGACTAATCAAAAATGGCTAATCGTCTGTTCAGTTGAGGTGCACAAAAACAGAGAGCGACGCCTGCCGGAACTCTGTAACCAATCGTTCACCGGTATGTTTTTCCTCTAATTGTCATCCCTGCTATCTCTTATCAGTTTGTGTAATGCTTAGCAATCGAAATAACAAGTTTTAATGATGTAAACTGCTGTCGGTAAAAGTCCAATGAAGAAGATGAACTTTGACAATACTATAAGTATAATTAAAATTGGTTGTTTTAAACGGGTTAGACACACAGTCCAGCGGTGGACTGTGTGCAAAACATATACGCATGTCCCGAGTTCGATCCCTGCTACACACACTCCTTATGTAATAAAATGCCTTTTTGTTTAAAAACTAAACCGGGTTAACTCAGTTAGTTGTTAAGTATAATAAAAACCGAGATAATAACCAGGTTAGACACACAGTCCAGCGGTGGACTGTGTGCAACACTAAGTCACACGTCGCGAGTTTGAAACCCGTCACTGGCACCGGTCCGTTGAATTAAAATGATTTTGCAATTAAAAGAATATCGGTTAGGCTGAATAAGTGTAAAAATATAATTAATAACAAGATTATTTCGGGTTAGACACGTAGCTCAGTTGGTAGAGCTGCGTGCACGCGTACGGGAGGTCACGGGTTCGAGCCTCACCCAGCGCAAACCATATCACTGACCGAACCGGTCAACAAGTCAACAGGTCAACGGTCAATGGTCAACGGTCAACGCAAAATAAACAATTTTTTATATTTTTATTTATTTAATTTAATTTAAAAATCAATTAAAAATACTTGAAAATAACATTTTTAAAGATAGAAAATAGCCTTAAACTCACAAAAAATATATCTAAAAATTTCATTAAAATCCTTAATAAAATCCACTCATTTAATATATTTTTCCGTTATTATTTAGGTTAGTATTTCTCGTTGTTCCGCTCATCTAATTCGTGCGCATCTCACCATCTCCAATCCAACGCACCCAATGTGAGTGAATCTTTACAAATTCCCCGTTTAATCACGTTTTGGGGTGTATCATATGTCTTTTATATATATTATAAATAAACCATAGTGCATACATCATATCATGAACATGTGTATTCAGTTTGATTCTGTTGTGTAGTTATTGTTGGATGCAATTTATTATTTTCAGTACATGCAATTTCATAGGCCGCCGCTCCCCATTACATTATGAGCGTTGAGCATGTTCCCCATTTCATTATGAGGTTGAACCTGGCGTGCCCACATTTACGATCGGCTTCGTTTGATATTGAGCCTTGATCGCACAGATTCATTTATGTTATTTATCGTATGATGTTGGTATGTTTATGTATGCTGTCATATGTTATTGTATGTTATAGTTGTGACTGCTATTTGCCACTGCTTGATTATTTACATTTGCTCATCTATGATTATGCACAATTTTTCATTGATAAACTAACAAGTAGTTCATTAATAAATGTTTATCTAATAAGGTTCACTCGCCAACTTATGTTGACCCAAAAACCCCCATTTTTACACATGATACAGGTGAACCAGCAGCAGCTAGGAACACATAGGACTTGGACTAGAAGAATAAAATGATTTAGAGTTGGGATTGTTATATTTGGTTTATTTTCTTTGTATTGTATGAACATGTTTGGATATTTGGAAATGTAACTTTGACTTTATTAAATATGAAACATATTAGTAAATGTCATGAGCTTTGGTGATAACCCAATTATGCCCCGACTCTTATTCCGCTGCGGGTCGGGGTGTGACAGTCAAGGGAAAGAAGGATGAGTAAAGTCTCTTCTAATATATGTTAGTCCCCGCGAGGACATTGTTATTTCTTTTGTCCCTGCATGGACATTTTGTTTTCTGTAGTCCTTGCATGGACAATCTATTTCTTTCTAGTATTGTAACTTCTATTGAAATTTAATGAAGTATTTTGGAATTATATATATGTATTCATCCTCTTTAAATGAGCGTCTCGATTTTACTCGAAATTTATGCTCTGCGATATAGTTCCAAAAAGATCTTAATGGTTTGATTAGCCAAGTGGCACACACATTTGGCCAATTTAAAAATGATAGTTAAGTACAAAGGGGTTCTATCAGCATAGTTAAGGGAAGATATCCTTCTATCCAGAGGTGGTGGACTTAAGTTCAAGCCTCCAAGTCATTAAGGTCAATGCGACCAGGACTATTAATCAACATTCAGGTACACTTATGTTAACATTCAGGAATGTTCATACTCTTGGTAGTGTGACTTGAGGAATCACACTAGCCTTCAAGGTAAAGGACTATGTCCTAACCTTATATAGCCTATGTGATCAAAATTGATCCCGGCTAATATCATCATTGCTATGATTAAACATCCATTAGTGATGTATTGCCCTTGGGGCTATGATTAAAAATCCATTAGTGATGTATTGCCCTTGGGGCTATGATTAAACATCCATTTGTGATGTATTGCCCTTGGGGCTATGATTAAACATCCATTTAGTGATGATTCGCTTTTGAGCAATATTATATTGTCAAAAAAATGAAACGACAGCTGTGGTTAATATAACCCCTGTCCAAATTCTATGTCCATTAGTGACAGGCCTATGTGCCATATTTTATTTTCATTAGTGACAGGCCTATGTGCCATATTTTATGTTCATTAATGACAGGCCTATGTGCCCTATTTTATATCCTTCGAGACAAGCCTATGAGCTAAATATAATTGTCAATTATGACAATGACAGTTATGACATTACCATCCAATGTCTAGTAATATATGGACTATGTCCAAATCTTAACTTGCCTTTGATGGTCCTATTATGACCTAGGCCAAATATAGGTATGTTAAACCAAAGAGTTGTGATGTTATTCACACTACTTAAGGCAATGGATTGTTATATGCAATGTTTAAAACCAATTTGGTTAAAATACCATGGCTAAGTGAAGCTTTATTGGTGTATAGAACCAAAGTTTGAAGATGGCTAACTCAAATGAGGCACAAAGTAGCCACCGGGATATTGACGCTAATAATGCCGAAAATAGAACCATCAATAATGACGACTTCCAAGCTCGCATTGATGGAGCTGTTGAAAAGGCCATGGGAAAGGCCATAGAAAAGCTTAGAGAGTCGAGTGCTACTCGCTCTAGACCCTTATCTATTCCTCCATCTTCAGCTCATAAGGAGAGCTCAGTTCACTCTTCAAATGCAAAGAGTGAACCAAATAAAGCGGAATTTGCTGATAGGATCCATTCTCTTAAATACGAATGTACCTCCAAATACTTTGTCTCCTGTAGGCCCCGAGACTTTAACGGGGTGAAAGGAGTTGTAGAAGCCTTGAAGTGCTTGACGAAATGGAGACAATAGTGGATACAGCAGTTGTGCTGATAAGGATTCGGTCAAGTATGTATCACAATCCTTCAAGGGCGATACCCTAATATGGTGGAAAGTCATGATCCAATCTACAGGTAAGGTACACTGTATAATCTGGGATGGTCCAAGTTTATGGACCTTGTTAAGGAAACTTATTGCCCACCTCAGAGGTGGAGAAGATAGAGTCAGATTTCCTGACCCTCACTATGAAGAACCTAGACTGTCGGAAGTATGTTTTCGATTTCAATTCCCTATCAAGGTTATTTTCCTATCTGATCACCCCTGAAACCAAATGCATTGCGCGTTTTATTAATGGGTTAGCTCCCGAGATAAAGGGAATGGTAAAGGCTGTTGGTGCCTATTAGTGACAAAAGCTTAATAGTTTAATGGTTTAGTCTTTAGATATTTTGTATTGGACTTAGTATTTGTGTTTAGCTTGTTTGGAGTTGTAATGGGCTTGGAGAATGGCCTAGCCCAGTAAAAAGCCTAGTATGCAAACATGTAGTATATATACATGTTATGCATTAGGGTTTTAGAGTTAGACAGTTGGAAAAAGAGAGGAGTGTGAGAAATCTACAGAGAGTGGCTGAGAGATTTCTAGAGAGTCTTGAATTGGTTGTAAACACATTGTGTTGGATAATCAATAGAAGACTGTTTGAAGGAATTTGTTCTTGTTCGTGTTTTTGATTCTGTGAAATCTGATGTCCGCACTCTAGATTGGATAGACGATTCTGTCAAGATCCATAAGGACTAGGGGGCCTACAATTGGTATCAGAGCATTCGGCTCTTGTTTTTGCTCGGTTCAGAATCGTTTCAGCAGAAAAAGTTGGAATTTTGGAAGTTTTTGGGGGTGGTTTGAAGTTTTTGACGGATGTTCTAGGGTTTGTTGTTGTTTCAGATAAACACCAGGTATTTCGGATAGAAGACTTGACATTTCAGATCCAAAGTGAAGCATTTCGGATTGAAAGCTTGTATTTCGGATCAGAAAAGGTTGAATTTCGGATCAACAAAGTGCATTTCGGATTAAAACAATTCATTTCGGATTGCATTTCGGATTCTAGCAGTCCATCTCGGATCAGAACAGTCCATTTCAGATTGAATTTCGGATTAGAAGCAATTTCGGATTCCATTTCGGATTTCTTTGCAGATCAGAAGTTATTCCGGATTCCATCTCGGATTTAGAACTATTCCGGATTCCATCTCAGATCAGAGTATTCTATTCCGGATTTCCATTTCGGATCAGAACAGTGCATTCCGGATTTTATCTTGGATCACTATTCCGGATTATCAATTCGGATTACTGTTCCGGATTTTCATTTTGGATTGTAAATCCGAGTTGCTGTTTCGGAGTTGGTACTATTCCGAGTAAGGATTAAGAAAGTGGAAAGTTAACCAGCTGACGTAACTGGAGTTAAACGTTTTGGGACATAGAATTTGATCCATAAACATTCTTGACAAACCGGTTGCACGGTTAGGCTCGTGTGATTTTTAGGAAAAAAAAGAAAGTCACGGAAAATCCTAAAATCACTATCGGATTAGTATATATCATTTGATTCGTATCGTCGAGACAAGTCTAACGGTACAATTTGGTAATCACACTTTTCGGACAAATTTCTTAACGGTTTGGATACGATAAGCTGCGGGTTAGATTTGGATTTTGATACATGTATACCAAAATCCATTTAAACTATTAGCTGCGTGTTAAAGATGGAAAAATTGAACAATCTAATTGAGGGTGGTAAAAACTGGCCAAAGCTGATAAATGTTGAACAGTATGTAGACTGGAAGAAGAAGTTCCAGGCTTCGGTTCTAAGTGAAGATACTAAGATGTGGAATTGTTTGATCGATGGGTACATAGCTCCCACACGTCGAGTTAATGGAAGAATTATGGTTCTCTCATATGAGAAGATGGAAGATTCTGAGAAACGTATATATGATGCTGAGAAGAAGGCTTTAGCAGCGATAAAGATGTCCTTGCCATTTGATATGAAAAACATTTGTAATAGGTATGGATCGTCTAGAGAGCTGTGGGAAGCTTTAGAAAAACGTTATCAAAGTACTTCAAGACATAGTACATGTGTGAGTGAGACTGCAGCTGTGAAGATTGGTGAAGAAGCTGCTAAGATAGACAAGAAGAAGGAAGGAGGAGAGAATGGAACTCAAGGATGCAAAAGCTATAGTGTGCATGGATGACACAGATGCGCTTACAGCCGAGATACAGGTAAAATTTCAATCTGTTTGTCATAATTGCACTGAACTACAGAGTAAAGTTGACAAATTATCGGAGCAAAAAAAATTATGTTAGTTGAATTAGAAAAACTGAAAGAGTCAAATGTTCTTTTGAGTAAAAGGGAGTCAAATTTTTTAAATACACTCAATTCAAATGAACAAGAAATCATCAGTTTGACCAACAAAGTCAATGAACTTTTACAGATCATTGATTTGGCTCGTGAAACTGTGAAGGATAAGACTAACGAGCTTTCTGAAAAGTGCACAGAATTGGCTGGTGCACAGACCAAAATTGTTGAACTTCAAAGAAAGTTAGACAAATTTGGAGAATCCTCGGTAGTCAGGACTCAAATTCAGAAAAGTTTGAAAAGGAGTAGTGATAAAACAGGAGTGGGGTTTAGTAAAGCTTCATCTTCTAATGATCAGGATTACTCCTTTTTACCAAATGAAGAAGAGCTAATAGATTTTGTTCCTACTATACCAACTATAGTGGATCCGATAACAGTTGACATACCTGATAGTCCAGGCTCTTTGAAAGAATTTGTTAGGTCTAATAGTACACCTCATAAAGTGGATGAGGATACTAAAGACAAAACAGTAAAAACATTTAAAAAGGGATCTAACAGAAAGAAAAATTTTAAGAAGAGATCCTCTTTTAAATGTCACAACAAAGGGCATTTGGCTAGTTGTTGTCCTTTAAAAAGGGTAAGAAAGCAGAAGCTGAGGTTGAGGTTAAGGATGGAAATCAGGTTGAGTCAAATAAGAATGTTAAACCAAGTTCTCAGACAAATCAACCAAGATTTCAATCTTCAACGTCCAGAAGATTCGATAGTCCAAGAAAATTTTCTCCTAAATCAAGTATGTTAATGGACAATCAAATTGTTTTACAAGGAAAAATTTTAGATATCAAAATCGATACCACACTTCTGGTAATCGAACTTTCAAAGAAGAAACGAATATAGGGATTTTTTTAACTCAAATATTCGAAACAATCCAAAAAATTTTCAACGATTAGTTTATGATAATGGTAGAAGAAGGTTTGAGATAATAATTTTCAAAGGTCGAAAAATTTGAGAATTTATTGGAACCCCAACGATCAAAGACCTCGTGGAAATTATAAATCTGGTTCAACAACTTGGAAGACATCCAAGACACTGGTAGGGTGTGATGGATACTGAATTGATGTTCCACTGGTTTATGAATCTGGACGACCCAAGACCTTTAAGGCTTGGGTCCCCTAGTCTAACTAAGTTGTTGAGTGTGTGCAGGATGACCAAGAAGGACTGTTGATGTGTTCAACAGTGGTTATTCCTGTAAATCATCTGAGGTGAATAGTAGGTTACACATGGTAATGAATTATTTACTTCTGTGTTAGATACTGGTTTACTAAAAGTGAAAAACATCTTTGTTAGGTTGAAGTGGGAGTCTGTTTGTGTTTAAATTTCTGTTTTTAAAACTTTACTTCATAAAAACAAAATTTAGGGGGAGAAATTTCCCTAAGCAAAAAATAGTGTTAGTTAGTGCGTGAGTTTAGGGGGAGTAAGTTGAATTTTTAAATTTTTTCTTCAAAAAGTCAAAAATGAGTTTCACTGTGTGAAAAAGAAGAAATGATAGTACATCAGCAAGTTAGACTGTCACACTGAAATTAAAAGAAAATTGCTTAAGTGTAATAGCAGCTTCATCATATGATGTACCAGTAGGCAAAATGCATGAACTAGTCAACTTACCTTGGTAAAATAAAAAATAACAAACTGTGTATGAGTTGGTAACATATCATTGGTGTATGGTTTTATAACCTTAAATCTTGTGTTAATAGATTGCCAAAATCTGAGGTTTTAGGTCTTTATATCATTATTTCATCTGGGGTATCAAGGTTGTCCTTCTGCTGCATCCAGGTATATGATGACCTAGGCACAACCGGTATATCTTAAAAGAGCTAAAATGCCAAATCCCAAAAATTGAAGAAGCTCTCCTAGGGAGTCATTCAAATGTGCAAATTGCATTATTCGTACCAAAATTTGGTATTTGTCCTAACCCTCGTTGGATATTGGTCTCTTTGCTGTACGGAAGTACTTACCTGATCACCAATTATCTAACGTTGTAATTTAAAAAGGATGAATTTCGGTATACTCACCTACTACGATGAATTTTTGTGCATACCTTGATCGCGGGGGTATGTCCTGAAGTGGGACACACTAGTATATCAGTATTAATTATCTAAATGTATTACAAGGTAATGGTACTTGAAATGTTCATGTATTTTGTTTAAGTGGATAAACAATACTGGTAATCATCTTGAACTATTTTTCATGAATATTGCTTATAGAATTATCAGATAGTGTGAAAACAATTTGATGTTAGCTGATATGATATTCTTACCAGTGAATCTCACAAAAATAGAGTGTTTGTTTTCTTGTTAGTTATTTGTTTTCAGAAAATATAAAAATACAAAAAGATTTGTTTTTAAAGTCTCACAGTTTGAACTGATAAGTTGTTTATTTTTGCATGATAAGATAAAATATTGGTTTATCTTTAATGTGGAAAAGAACTAATGGTTTTTCAGTTACTTGCTTGTGTTTCTAAACAGATTGATGCAGTTATCAAAATGAAGTGCAGAATTCAAGTAAAGTACATTTTAAGAATGGAGTGCAGAATGTGTGAAGATGCATGGTAGGATCCTTCTACTACATTGCAAAGAGAGCTATTGAAAAATTTGGTGATATGTGCTTAACCAGAGAATGCTAGCCTACTAATCTACAACGAATGAAAGTTTTGGTGATTGGATACATCAGCTTAGGGGGAGTCTGTTGATGTCAGAATTTGTGTGTAGCTGAAGTTATCCAAAGACCAAAAGATCACAAGATGTTTGAAGACAAAGTTACACTATGAAGCTATTGTCAAGTGGGAGCCTGATGGTGCATATTAGTGACAAAAGCTTAATAGTTAATAGTTTAGTCTTTGGATATTTTGTGAGGCAGAAGTCAGTCAAGTCTGAGACTAACGGGAAAAGAAAACAGGAAAATGATAACTCCCAAAGGTTTAAAAAGAAAGGAAATTTTGGGTTCAGGAAGAACCAGCACAGGTCTAATGATAGACCTTTGTGCAAAACCTGTAACCGCAGGCATTGGGGGCAATGCAATACTGATCCCCAGATTAAACCTTGTGGTATTTGCAAGAGGAAAGGGCATAAGACCCACGAGTGCAAAAATCTTAAGGATGCCGTCTGTTTCGGTTGTATGAGAAAGGGCATTCAAGCCTAATCTCCCAAAGAATCCTAGAAGAACGAGGCAAAGCCTGGAGAAGCCAAGAAAGGAAATGCACGTGCCTTCCAGATGAATGCTAAGGAGGCCGTTAATGACAATAATGTCATAACAGGTACTTTCCTCATTAATGACATATTTGCTAGAGTTCTTTTTTATTCGGGTGCGGATAAGTCATATGTGGACTTTAAGTTTACCAAACTATTAAATTTACCCAAGAAATCTAGACAAAACCTGTGAGATAGAACTTTCCGAAGGAACCTTAGAAACAACATCTTCCATTCTTGATGGATGTTCTATATCCATTAAGAATCTGTCACACCCCGACCCGCAGCGGAAAAAGGTTATCGGGGCATGATTGGGTTATCATCAAAGCTCATGACATTTATTTTAACGTTTCATATTCATTAATACAATTTAATGGAAATTTACAATCATAATTACATCAATGACCTAAACATCAATCTAAGCTTCTTTGTTTTCTTCTAAGGCATTTCCTATGTTTTCCTTGCTTCATCCTGTTCACCTGTATCATGTGTAAAAGGGTTTTTGGATCAACAAAAAGTTGGCGAGTGAATCCTATGGAAAACATTTGAACAAGTTTATTTAATTGATTATGAAATAAAGTGCACAACCACACATGAGTAAAAATAGATGTAAACTTATTCATAAATCAATTTAATATTAAACAATACACACATGAACAATAATGGATCGTTTAGAGGCACGCGTTGCTCAACTCGTCTCTCACGAGGAACTGATGGGCCTAATGAATGAATTGCATAAACATGATAATATGAAAGACATACTACAATTAATATAAACTAAATAATACACACATGAACAATAATGGATTGGTTTTGAGGCACGCGTTGCTCAACTCGTCTTCCACGAGAAACTGATGGGCTTAATGAATGAATTACATATAAGTTGACAAAATGAAATACATGATCACAACAATATAAACAATCTAAGTTTAGATCCGATATGGTATGGCACAAGTTTAAATAAACGAGTTAATTATTTTGTGACACATGACACCACAAAACGTGTAATTAAAAAGGGGGAGTTGTAAGATTCACTCACAGTGGGTGCGTTCGGTTGATGATGTTGAATGCACGCGAAGTGGTTTTAACCACGAGTGAAATTAACCTAGATAAATAGCATTATGGTTTGGTAAGTAAACGGATTTTATTAATCCATTTTAGTAGGATTGTTGGGTGTATTTTTGTGAGTTTAAGGCTATTTTCTAACCTTAAAAATGTTATTTTTAAGTATTTTTCATTGATTTTTAATTAAAATAAATAAATAAAAATAATAAAAAAAAGTTGACTTTTTTGACCGTTGACTTGACCGTTGACCATTGACCTTGACTGTTTGACCGGTTCGTATGCGTGTATGTGTACGCTGAGTGAGGCTCGAACCCGAGACCTCCCGTACGCGTGCACGCAGCTCTACCAACTGAGCTACGTGTCTAACCCGAAATATTTCTGTTTTTAATTATATTTATATATTAATTAGATTAATCAGAAAATCCTTTATTTTTTTAAAAACGATTTTAATCCAAGACTCGGTGCGCTCCACAGGTCTCGAACCCGGGACTGTGGTTTATGCTAACACACAGTCCACCGCTGGACTGTGTGTCCAACTTGTTAACTAAACTGATTTTTATTATACTTAAATACAAACTAAGTATTTTCATTTCTGACTTAAATAAAAGGTTTAATAATTATCCGGGCCGGTGCGGTAGCCCGGACTCGAACTCGTGGCCTGTGATTTAAACATACACACAGTCCACCACTGGACTGTGTGTCTATCTTGGTTATTATTCTGGTTATTATTATACTTAACATATACAGCGGTGACTCCGGTTCGGTTAACCAAAAAAAACATTTTTATTAAGGCAGCATGCGTGGGACAAGATTCGAACTCGAGACGTTTACGTGTTTATTGTGCACACAGTCCACCGCTGGACTGTGTGTCTAACCCGAGTTATAACTTGATTTTAATTATACTTATATGTTACATAAACTTCATCTTCTTCGTCAGTTTTAACCAGAATCGGAAGTCCGACTGGTTCGATGATTAAATCATGTTCTTTAGTGTTTTGAGGTTAATTACAGATGAGATATGTAAAAAGAAAGAAAGATTTAAGCGTAAGGTATACCGACTAGACTCCTCTGTTTCTCCGGCGAAACTCCGGCGACAGCAAACACTTCCGGCGACGTGTGTCTTGCAGCAGAGAGTCTTCAGCAAGCTTGAAAAGGATGTGGGTGACTTTGGTATAAGCTCAGGGGGTTTAGTATGGCTTAGAAGTGGAGGGTTCGGTTTTTCGGCGATGAGCAGAAATTTTCAGGCGAGTGAAATTACGTCGGGTAAAGGTGCGGTTTTGAGCGAAAAAGCTTGCAGAGGTTTGAGGGGGTATTTATAAGGCAGGTCATCGATGAATTTGGTCCGATTTCCGACTTAATTCGTCGGTTATAATTTCTCCAGCGGTTATAACTTGTGTGGCGGACTCAGACATCGGTTATAACCGATGATGAGTTTAAAGTTTACGCTAAGAATAAAAGAAACCGTCCAATCTCGCGAGATCGCCGGGATTTCCGACGACTGAAATTTGGGCGCCGGTTTTGAATTCGGAAAAACATGTTATGAATTAATTGATTCTAACAATTAACAAGAAACATGAGTGGCGCAGTGGTTAAGTGTGTGTGTGTTAAGTCTGACCCGGCTGACTGACCCGGGTTCGAAACCCGGCAGGGCCATGTTATTTTTATTTTCTTATTTTTAACAGTTTTTCAAAAACTAATTATATATTCCCATATAATAATTAATTATGTATCGTTTAAAATTATTTTGGGCATTAAATTCGCAACGAAATTTTAAACTGATTGTTCGGTTAATAAACGGAGCGGGTTTGGTAAAATCCGTTTTTGACGGATGTTACAGAATCATTCTATACCTATGTCTCTTCTGTCAATGAAATTGGCGGGGTTCGATGTAGTCTTAGGCATGGATTGGTTATCCCATAACTAATCCCGCATCGCCTGTGATAAGAATCTCATCAAAATCAAACCCCATCTGGTGAAATGCTCACATCCTTGGAGATTCACACTATGGATTGCCAGACAAGGTATCGCTATTTAAAGCATCCAATTGTCTAGGAAGAGGTTGTGTCATTTACATGCCACAAGTTACTATCAACAAGCCTAAGCTAAGCATTGAAGACCTCCCAGTCATTTCAGAGTATCCGATGTATTCCCTGAAGAATTACCAGGTCTACCTCAAGACAGGCAAGTAGGATTGATATCATGCCAGTGTCAGCACCCATAGCTAGAGCTCCATATAGACTAGCACGACGGAATTGAAGGAGTTAAGAGTTCAATTGGATGAACTCTTAGAGAAAGGCTTCATTCAACCGAGTTCCTCACCTTGGGGAGCTCCTATCCTCTTCGTAAAAAAGAAAGACGGTTCAATGCGAATGTGCATTGATTACCGTGAGCTGAAAAGTTAACAATTAAGAACCGTTATCCATTGCCAAGGATCAATGATTTAGTCGACCAAATTCAAGGGGCTAGTTACTTCTCCAAGATTGATTTAAGAATCTAGTTATCATCAGCTGAAGGTTAGAAGTGAAGATGTTCCTAAGACAGCCTTCATGACCCGTTATGGTCATTTTGAATTCTTAGTGATGCCTTTTGGGCTCGCAAATGCACCTGCAGCATTCATGGATCTCATGAATAGAATCTGCAAGCCATATCTGGATAAGTTTCTCATTGTCTTTATAGACGACATACTTATTTACTCTCGTAATCAAGTTAATCAAGAGAAACATCTTCGGTGCATCTTAGAACTGCTAAGGCAAGAGAAGCTTTATGCTATTTCTCTAAGTGTGAGTTTTGGTTTAGAGAAGTCCAATTTCTTGGACATGTTGTAAGTGAGCGTGGTATCCAAGTGGATCCCGCCAAAATAGAGGCCATAATGAAATGGGAAGTACCCAAGACCCCATCGGAGGTTCGTAGTTTCTAAGGATTGGTTGGATACTACAAGAGGTTCATTGAGAACTTTTCAAGAATCGCCACTCCTTTAACTACCTTGACCCGTAAGAATGTTAAATATAATTGGGGTCCAAAATAACAAGAATCTTTTGAAGTTCATAAACACAAGTTGAGCAATGCTCTTGTGTTATCACTACCTGAGGGTGTTGAAGACTTTGTTGTTTACTGTGATGCTTCGCACACCGGCATGGGCTGTGTGCTAATGCAAAAAGGCAAGGTGATTGCCTATGCATCACGATAGTTAAAGGTGAACGAAAGAAATTACACCACCCACGATTTAGAATTGGGTACCGTTGTATTTGCACTAAAACTGTGGAGACATTACGTATATGGTACAAAGTGTATTATATACACAGACCATAAAAGTCTCCAGCACATGTTCAATCAGAAGGAATTGAACATGCGACAGCGCCGTTGGATGGAAACGCTTAATGACTATGATTGTGAGATTCGCTACCATCCGGGAAAGCAAATGTAGTTGCTGATGCCTTAAGTCGCAAGGAACGGGTTAAACCTATAAAGATTAACGCCAAGAGCATTGAGCTCAGAAATAGCTTAAGCGAGAAGCTATTAGATGCACAAAAGCAAGCCCTATTAGAAGCTAATTCTCCTAATGAAGGATTAGGCGGAACTATTGATCTGTTAACGCCTGGAAAGGATGGAATCCTTAGATTTAATGAAAGAATTTGGGTTCCAATCTTTGGAGGACTTAGAGATCTAATCCTTCATGAAGCGCATAATTCAAGATACTCAATTCACCTGCGAGGTGACAAGATGTATCAAGATCTGAAAAAGAATTATTGGTGGATAGGTTTGAAGAAATCCATAGCCACTTATGTAGCTAAGTGTCTGACGTGTTCGCAAGTTAAAGCCGAACATCAGAAACCGTCAGGACTTTTACAGAATTGGAAATTCCCACATGGAAATGGGAAATGGTAACTATGGACTTGATTACCGAGTTACCTAAAACTGAAAGTGGAAATGACACTATATGGGTCATTGTGGATAGGCTGACTAAGTCAGCTCATTTCTTGCCAATCAAAGAAACATATAATTCAGATAAATTGGCTAAGTTGTATGTGGACAAGATTGTGTCCCTACACGGTGTGTCGGTATCTATTGTATCAGATAGAGATACTAGATACACATCCCACTTTTGGAAAAGTTTCCAACAATCGTTAGGCACAAGATTGAACTTTAGTACGGCTTACCACCCGCAGACGGATGGACAAAGTGAGCGTACTATCGTTGGAAGATATGCTCCGGGCATGTGTGATTGATTTAGGTGGAAGTTGGGATGACCACTTACCCCTAATAGAAATTCTCCTACAATAATAGTTATCATACTAGCATCAAGGCTGCTCCTTTTGAGGCCTTGTATGGGAGAAATGTAGAACCCCGTGTGTTGGGCAGAAGTTGGGGAAGCCCAACTATCAGGACCGGATATTGTCCTGGAGACCACGAAAAGATTATGTAAATCCGTGATCGTCTCAAAGCTGCCATGGATAGGCAGAAGAGTTATGCTGACAAGACACATAAACCTCTTAAGTTCCAAGTAGGGGACAAAGTTATATTAAAAGTATCACCTTGGAAAGGTGTGATGCGTTTTGGAAAGAAGGGCAACTTAAGCCCAAGATATATCGGACCATTCGAGATAGTCAAATGTGTCGGCACTGTAGCTTATAAGCTCAAATTGCCAGAAGAGCTAAGTGGAATCCATGATGTGTTCCACATCAGTAATTTTAAGAAATGTCTAGCCGATGAGTCGCTAGCAATGTCACACAAGGATGTGCAAATTTACAAAAACATGAGGTTGTTGAGAAATCGACGAGGATCGACACGTTAAGAAGCTCCGACAGAAATTGATACCTATAGTAGAGGTTAAATGGGACGCCTTTAGAGGTCCCAAGTATACATGGGAGGTTAGGTCCACTATGCGACAAATGTACCCCCATCTTTTTGAATCAAAATCTCGAGGTTGAGATTTCTTTTAAGGGGGTGAGGATGTAACACCCTGTAAAATCGTGTCCAATAATATAGTGACACGTGTTATATTTTTATTTTTAGTCTATTAAAGACTAACAGGGAATAAAAGTGTCAACAGGCTCAAACTAAGTCTCTGAGTGATATCTGATGTCAACATGCATAAACCGAGCCTCTGAGTGACCATTAGGGTCAACATGCTTGAAACATAGCCTCTGAGTTACTATTGGTGTCAACATGCTTGAAACATAGCCTCTGAGTTACCATTGGTGTCAACATGCTTGAAACATAGCCTCTGAGTTACCATTGGTGTCAACATGCTTGAAACATAGCCTTTGACTGATCATTGGCGTCAACATGCTTAAAACTTGGCCTCTGAGTGGCCGTTGTGTCAACATGCCCAGCGTCTGAGTGACTTCGGAGTCAACATGCTTATATGAGCCTCTGAGTGATCCTTTACGAAGTCCTAACTCTCATACTGCCAATTGATGGATGAGAGGGTTTAATTCTGTAAATATGAAAGTTGGATAATGGAGGAATTAAAAGTGTCAACATGTTAATTTATACCTCTGAGTGACCTTTTAACAAACCGAGAGCTCGACAATCTCTAGGCATAATCCCGGGTATGCCAAGTATTGGATACGGAGGGCTAAAAGTGCTAAAAAGGTGTTTTAGGAGGTTTTAAGGGTGTTTAATAAGTTGAGGGGCTAAAAGTGACAAACTTCAATACGACCCATGGGGCGCGCTTGTGGGGCACGAGAGGCAAGCCTTGTGCCTCTCGCGGGGTGCGAAAGGCCTGTGTCTGCAGAAAGTTTGCTTGGCATCCACACATATTGCCAAAAACCATTTTTTTCGAAACTATGGACTTTCAATCAGCTATCCATGTTTTAGGACACTTGTAAGCTCCCTCTTACACCCCTAAACATCTGGCATCACCTCCTTTGAGTTCTCCAACTATAAATAGGTGTCCAAGTTCACCATTTGAACCTGCACCTTTCTTATTCATAACTCTTCTCCCTCCTCTGGAAGTTCCTAACTAAAAGGAGCATCCAACTTAGTTCTCTTGCATTCTAGGAACCTCTTGTAAGTGTTCCTTGCTCTTGCATTTTCGTTTATTGGCTTTTATAGCCAAAGTCAAGCGTTTTACGGAAAACACTTTGACTTTCGGTTAAGACCATTATGGTCCAGCCATTACTCGTAACGAACATGGTAAGTGATCGTAATAAGGTAGGTGTTAGTCCCTATAAAGGGAACCTCCTGAAGATCACGATTGCTACACCAATTGACGGGTCAAAGTTATGATATTAAAAAGTCAAACAGGCCATTTTCAAAGTCGGTTTGCAACCGAAAGTCGCGAAGTTTGACTTCAACTTTGACTTTCGATTCTGACCCAATTTAAATTAGTTACCTGCTAATCTAAAGTTGCATTATGATCATAATATAATGTAGCATAACCCTCTGAGGTTATATTACATGATCATAATCAGAATCTGAGTTTATGCGCAAGTTCCGCAATTATGCCATTTTTTTACTAAAATGCCTTTTTTTTCATAAAACAAGGTTTTTAATGATAATGAACTTTAAAATAAATTTCCTACTGATGTAATATTATAAGTAGGATTATTTGGGATGTTAAATCAGATTATAAACTGAGTTTACAACCAGGTCCTTGAATTATATCATTAAATGACGATTTAGCTCTTGTGGCTAATAAAATGGTTTTAATCAAACCTTTTCAAGGTAAATCATTTACCTATTGATATGTTATATTAAATAACATATCTAAGATATTTTAATCAGACCTTAACATAAGTTTTCATTAAACATCGCATAAAACGTCATTTTACAACATAAGCGTCGTTTCGGCGCATAGTATGGTTTTAAACGATTTATTTGACCAAGACTTGTTACCTACTGATTTTAAAAATTATTTTAAATACTTTTATGGTAGGTACATGTTATAAACTCAGAATCCCAAATATTTTATAAATTTTGTGTAAAATGACCAAAATGCCCCTTCGGTGCTAGTTTAGTCATAAAAGATAAATTATACAAATAATTGACATCCTACTATATTATATCATAATTAAAATATTTTTCCAGAATACTTATAATTATAACATTAAATTATATTCAAGTTCCTTTTATACGGTATGAAATTACCGAAACGCCCTTATGAGGCATAGTTTCAATTTAATACCATAATGGGCATAAAAGATGATATCCTACTGATATTACAACTTATTAAAAATATAATGGCATATAGAACTTGTCCATGACTTTTCCGGTTACCCATTATAGCTTATAAGCATACGGTTGATTATACGTAACTAGATTACGGAATTCAACCAAAACGGGTTTAACCTTATCATTTTAAACTCATAATCCATAATGTTTATAGTTTACCCATATTATGCAAGTCAAAGTACTTTTTTAGTTTAAACTACATTCTATCCGATCATCGCTTAATCTAGCATACCATTTTTGATCCATTACACTACTCGGTTTAAGTCTATAACTTAAATAAAACCATTAGTATTTAATTTGTTAGCTTATGCCATAATCCAGACTAGAGCCTTCCGGTAAATGCTATCTGCACTTAAATTCAATTTGGATACGACTGAGATATTAAATCTTGCATATTAAAATCAAGACTAGCTCAGGTAAATACTCTTGACTTATTTTCACTATACGGGCTTGGGATACGGTAAAATATTACTGCTTGGTCAGAAACAGGATCAATCGAGTGCGGCTAGTAAATCTACATATTCTGTTTTAATCAGTTTTCTTTGGTAATTTAAACATCGAGGGTTAAATTACCTTGTCCTGGATATCCTCGGCTCATTACATTAGATAATGGCCATGACCTTAGCGCGGGGTGTAGGCATACACCTGACAGACGCTCAAATGCAAAATACCCAAGACGTTGGGGATAACTCCTCTGTGAATTCTAAGTGGTATGTATTTAATCATGTCTCGGTCTCTATACTGGGCCCTGTATGTATGGAAAAACATGTGAATCTGTTAACAAGGTTACAAAGTAACTTTCCCAAGTTATAAAAGATTCGTTCCCTGTGCACTTAAATCTAATTTCTAAAACGTTTCAAAATGAGTCAGTCGGGTGTATTTACCAGCGAAAGCTGACGTATTTTCAAAAGACTAAGCTGCAGGTACAATACGAAATAGGCTAGAAGCTGCTCGGTAGTGAAATAAGAGGATCTTGCAAATCCTTAGATCTGACCTAAAGTCTGTTTTATATTCTTTTTTATACATTTTATGATCCGCCTATGGATCTTCTATTACGAAGCTGTATATTATTTTTTATCGTAATAGTAATTTTACTCCAAGACTTCCGTTGTGCCGTGTTTAATTGACAATGATGTTATCAACTGACGTCACTTTACTCCCCACCCGGGCCCACCGGTGGTTGGATTTGGGTTGGAAATCCGCGGTGTGACACAAATGTAACAAAATGGGGCATATTGCATGAAAATGTTCTCAAAGAAATCTAAAACCTGTTTACAACTCGAGCAGATCCACAGAAGATGTGAAGCAAAAAGCACCCAAGTTTGTACCAAAACAAATTCTAGAAAGAAATAATGAATCCAACAAGAATGTGACATCAACAATTCAACATAATTCAAAATTTGTGTTTGGTGAAACTTCTTCCAAGAATAGTTAAAAGGATTCAAACTTCTATTCCAAAAATGCAGTTCTGAAAACACAAACTTGGGTAGCAAAAATCAAACCATCTTCGGTAGAAATGAAAATACCTTTTCCAGCTAAACTGGAGATCAAACAGGATGTCAAGATCAAAGTTCCAAAGTTTGATATTCCAAACCCACCCAATACAAAGCAAGCTTGGGTTTCACTTTTTAAGTAATTACTTATTTGCATGTCCAAGGGCTCCCGAGGTCAATTATTTCAAAGTGCATTATGAACAGTGGTGTCACACCCTCAATTTCCACTTGCGGAGTTTTACCGCGATGCGTGTGAACAAACCAGAATCCGAGACACTAGTAACATCGAACGACTCTATGATTTGTTTATACGTTTTCCAAAATCATTTGTTTAACCATCCATAGTTAATTTTAAATTGTCTTAGTTTGGTTTCAATGTTTAGCGGAAGCATTAGTTTTTAAAGTTGAGCGGAAGCATTAAAGTAAAGTAAAGGAACGGGCGCCAACACAAACGCCAAAACTAAGAAAAAGCCAAACAATATTCGTAAATGAGACTCGATAAAAGATGTCTTGATCAATGCAAGTGAGTGCACCTAGAGCTCCTAGCGTCCTGAGAAACATGTAAAGAAACAAGTGTCAACATTAAAGATGAGTGAGTTCACAGGTTTTCATAAGTTCATTTGTTCGGTTATAAGTTTGTTTCCCCCGTTATCCCTAACCCGGGATAACGATTTAGTTCCGTTATTCCCAACCCGGAATAATACTGATGGTTCCATTATTCCTTACCCGGAATAATAATGATGTTCCATTATTCCTAACCCGGAATAATAATGTTGTTGGTTCCATTATCCCTAACCCGAAATAATATTGTTGATTCGTAATTAAGTTCAATGTTAACATGTAGGTAGCGAGTCTAAAGTTATGTCACGTAAGTGTTCGCGATCGAAGCTGACTGTTGTGCCTCCGTGTTGCCAGGCCTATCACTGACCATGGCGAAGTTAGGCCAAATTATTCACCCGTTGACCATACCCGGTCGCTAGCGCGACTAGCTCGGGTGGTGCTTGTCGGGCCCAGTAGTACTACTTATAATTTCCCCGCTATCTAACCTAATACTAACGATCTGAGAGTTTGTCGAGGACTTGTGTGATATAGCTGCTTAGTGACCATAACGTACATTAACATTAACTTAGTTACCGAATAGTTTAATGACGTTAATTTCGTATAACGTAAAGAGATAGAGTTGTAGAGTGTATACATATTCTCCCCCTGTTGTTTAAAACCGGATAAAATTAGGGGCCGTGAACTCACCTTTAATTGCTCGGTTAGTGTAACACAGAAGTAGCAAATGATGGGACCGCTAATTGCGTCCTAACAAGTCAATTGATTTAAAGTTAGTGTGTGAACACACTGATACAAACCCTACACATAACTAACACACAATGCGGCACACACAATAACAATTTCTAAAACACAATCATGCATGAAAAGTATTATCATACCAACATAGTGATCAAACCAACCTATCATGAACACAAATCAATCCATACAACACTTTGGTACACACATTCCAAGTTATCAAGTTTCAGCTTGTATACTCATAATTAGGTGTTTTACAGGATTTTTATAAACTAGTTCCAACGTTCCAAAAATTCCAATTTTTTTACAAGGGTATCAACTAAGCTGTAGAATTTTATGCAATTTTTCAAGTCCTAACACTTTACCCATTATTGATAAACATTTATATACTAGGCTGTAGTCAGATTCGTCGCTTTCTGACTGCAGTCCACGGGAGAATTTATTTAAAAACCACCGTTAATCCGATTAAAAAATTCCAGTGGAGTTTCCCGGAAATTTCCATCTCCAGTTGCTGTACAAATTTAGTGATTCAACTCTCTACAGATTATGAGATCCGACTCGATAAACAACTAAGAAATTTTCAGAATTTACACAGCTTCAGTTACTGCACTTAATTGACCACTTAAAAATATCAAACGACCTCAGAAAAATATGAATCCAGCGCCATTAGAAGCATTTTTCAAAAATATTCGTTTTAGGCTTCAGAAAATCCGTTTTTCGATAAATAATAACCAAGTTACAGCCAATTGAAGTTGGCTGTAAACACCATTCAGCATCCTGATTTCAACTTTTTATCGCAATATTACTCGCTTAAACAATCGAGACGTTAAATATAAACGATCAAGAACAGATTTATCAATCATATATCATCATGTACATCATACTCATACAAACCCTAATCATATTATATGGTTTTTATCACAAAACGCAGCCTAATGATTCTTTATTCCAACTAATCATCATAATCGTCAAACTTGCACAATCAATCGAACTAACATCATAAAACTTTCATAAACCATGATTCTACCATTACATACAAGCATGATCAATAGTTCATAAACCCTACATGATTTGCGAAACAATAGAAAACCCTAACCTTTAACAATGGAGATTAACGAACCGGGAACGAGATGGTAGTTGATTCGGGTTTGAAGGGGGATTGCGACCGAGAGAATGAGTGGGGAGAAGGCTGCCATCGGCTGGTCTTAGAACTAGGGTTCCTCTTCTTTTTTTTTAACAATCCTCATGCATGCTTATCTATATATAGTGTGGGTAGGGAAAGAAAAAGGAGAAGGGTTTGGGCGATTTTAGTCTTGCGGCCGCAAAGGGTTTGGGTGGGGCAGTTTGGGTCTTTAACTTGAGCCTCAAGTTTTGCTTAACTCCTTGAGTCGCAAGGAATGAGGTTAGCCCGTTTCGCGACTCGGTTCGATTCGTCTTTCTATTTACTATATATATATTTTTATAACTAAAAATCACGAAATCGAAACATGACATAATAACTCACCAAACTTATAAACGTTTAATACACATAGCACGTAATTCACTTGATAAGTTCACAAAGTTAGCGTAATTATTTCGAGCGTGTAAATTAAATCTCCAAATCAATTTAGCGTAGGAATGAATAACCGTGAAGTAGTGCGTTTAAGATATCTGAAAAACTGGGATGTCACAAGTGGAGTTCTCGACACATGACGGGGATGCTTGCGTTGTTATACAATCGTAAAAGCTATCCGGGGAGGATATGTTGGGTTTGTTGGAACACAGGGAGGAAGAATTGTGGGTGAAGGTATTCTCACAAATGGAGTGGTGTCATTTGACAAAGTGAACTATATTGCTGAGCTTGAGAACAACTTACTTCGCATCTCACAAATCTGCAAAGTCAAGTAGACGTTCTAAGCGAAGTGATGCCAAGGACACTATCTTACCATCCGTCAGAGAATATTATTGGCGACTTACAAACTAGAGTGAAAACTCGAAATCAGATCAACACGGATCTAAGTTGCTTTTATACAAAAGTTGCTCCATTACAAACCAGACTTTCTTACAGTTGTTTTTCTTTCACAGGTAGAACCTGGAAACTGGAAAGACGCTATGAAAGAAGAAAGTTGGGTGGATGCAATGCAAGAAGAATTGTTGTAATTCTAGAAACTTGGAGTCTGGAAGCTTGCTGACCTACCAGATCATCATAAAAAGATTAATACTTGTTGGCTCTTCAAGTGCAAGAGAGACGATAGAGGTATCGTGGTTCGAAACAAAGCTTGGCTCGTAGTCCAAGGCTTCCAACAGCAAGAAGGGATAGACTACAACGAAGTCTACGCTCCTGTCGCACGTCTTGAAGCTATTTGCATTTTCTTGGCCTTTGCCTCGTGGAAAGTTTTCAAGGTGTACCAGTTGGATGTGAATTCTGCATTCCTTTACGGAAAGGTAAACGAGGAGGTGTACGTCGGCCAACCACCGGGGTTTTCAATCCGATACACAAGGATAAGGTATATCTGATGAACAAGGCGTTATACGGACTACACCAGGCCCCGAGAGCCTGGTACGAGACACTCTCCAAACATCTTCTGAGAAACGGTTTCTGGGAAGAAATGGTACCCTCTTTACAAAGGAAGTAGACGGACATCTAATCATCATACAAATTTATGTGGATGATATCATCTTTGGATCGAGAAATGCGAAGTTGTGTAAGGACTTTGAAGAAGTCATTAAAATAAAGTTCGAAATGAGTGCTATGCAGGAGATGAAGTTTTTCTTAGGACTTCAGGTCGAATAATTGCCTGATGGTATCTTCATATACCAAACGACGTATGTTCATGATGTGTTAGAGAAATTTAACATGTTAGGAACTAAGCTAGCATCAACTCCATTAGCCACCAACCACGGCATTTATCAAGACGTTCATGGAGTAAAAGTCGATGAAACATTATATCGCTCCATGATAGGATCCTCGATGTATCTAACAGCTTTAAGACCTGATATCATGTATCCTACAAGCTTGTGCGCCCATTATCAGTCAAATCCAAGAGATTCACACTTGTTAGCCGTCAAAAGAATCATTCACTACTTGAAAGGATGTCCAAGCACCGTCTTGTGGTATCCATGACATGACAACTTCAATCTCGCGGGTTATTCAGATTCTGATTTTGGTTGCTGCAAGCTCAATGCCAAATCTACAATGACTGGTTTCAGTTCTTCGGAACACGCTTACTAACGTGGCAATGCAAGAAGCAAACCATAGTCGCTCTCTACTTGCGAGGCTGAATACATTTCAGCTTCCAGCTGTTGTTCCCAAATTCTGTGGATAAAACAACAGATGAGAGACTTTAGATTGCAATTTCTTGATACACCCATATTTGTAGATAACAAGGCAGCCATTGATATCACAAAAATCCCGGTTCAACACTCACGCACTAACCACATTGAAATCCGGCACCACTTTCTCCGAGATTGTCACGAGAAAAAGTTGGTTCGAATTAAGAAAATCCACACTAATGACCAAAAAGCAGATTTTTACACCAAAGCATTTGATAGACCAGGATTTAAAAATCTTTTAAGATTAAATGGTTTAAGAAATCTGACATCAGGGGATAAAATGAGGTTGAATTCGAGAATGACAAGGACTTAACATGATTCTCATCGGTATGACACATGTTTTTATGTAAATACTTTTCTTGGTTTCTTAAAAACAAAAACCCAAAATATGTTTTTGATTTTAGGGGGAGAAAAGTTGTGAAAAAATACAAAAAAAGGACAAAAAGAGTTTTTTGTGAAAAAGAGGGAATCATATTTCATCAGTGGACTATCACAGTATGGTAAGGAAATGGAATGTTTTAAACAGGAAATTAAACAGGTCTTACTGATGATGTGCCAATAGGCTTCACACATTCAGTAAATTGTTCTTCAAGATATAAACTTAAAAGATAAACTGAGTAATTTGTGGGTCGACATCTCTTGGATATATGGACTTAGTACTCTAAAATTTCGTTTGAGAGAATGTCAGATTTCTGTGATACTAGGTCTTTATATTTAGTTGATATTTAGGGTATTATCCGAGTTCTTTTGATTTTATGTCGGCAATGACCTAGAACTTGTATAATACTTTGCATATTATTTACCCCCAAAGCTGGATAAAAATGAGTATATGTCATAAAAAGATACGACATTTTCAGTACAAAAAGATTCCTAAACGGAACACCACCTAAAGTAGAGCCTTCATCTCTTTCTCTGTACGGAAGTGCTAACCTGAGCTCTCAATGCCTCGCAATTCACCCCATTTACATATATCAGTTAGATATATTCACCCGTGAGATGAAATTCTGGGAATCTTGATACAGGAGTATATTCTGAGATGGGAAACACAATTACTTCGTGTTCCTTAAAAATACCTAACATATCTTGAAACAATTGAGAAATGTGTAGAGATGTAAATGGATCAGTATATTGGAAAGCAAAGTAAATATGTTTAGGACCTTAAAAGTTATTACCAAGATCAATGGTAATGGTGATTTGTCTAGAAAACTGATGAGATCCTCTAACACAAACTCACAAAAGTATGTCTGTAAATACGTCTTTATTTACTTTATTTCTCTTTTCAGAAAAACCCAAAAAAAGATTTTCAGTTTACTTTTAGAAAAACTTTGAAAAACACAAAAAGAATTAATTTCTATCTTAGTGTTTCATCTACTGATGGTGGAAATACCGTTAGTCCAAGTCATAGCGACAGTTGCTGTAGGAAAGCCTAAGATCACGGGCTGGGAGCTAATCTAAAAATGAAGAGAGTTCTCAAACATACAAAATTCATTAACTTGAAAACTTTAAATTTGAAAGAAATCTGTTTTGGTCAAACAGCAGTCAAGCAAGGTCATTAACTTGGACTTGGTAGGCAAATAGGTTAACCGGGGTCATTAACTTGGACTCGGTCAACTGAGTGGGTTGTAAAAACAGATAATTTCACAAAAGATCAAAAAGTAACAAAGTGAAGAAAACTGGCTCATACGAGTGACTATCTGACTCGTACGAGTGATAAAAAGCCTCATTCGTATGAATGATGACTCGTACGAGTGACTTGCTGCATATAAAAGGATTTCACTCGCACGAGTCACATATGTACTCTTGCGACTAAAGAAACTCTCTGTGCGATCCAGTTCTTTCTTCACACTTCTAGTCCAAATTTCGTATCTTTGATTCTTCGGGAAGGTTGATTTGCACACCTCTTTCAATGGGAAAGGTACTAATTCAAGATTTGAGTCGTTATAATGCTGAAAACGGACCATAAGGACATAAAACGTCGATTTAGGCTAATTGAACCGGTAAAATGTAAAATTGAACATAAATTCATACAAATCGGCCCTTTTAGCCTTTAAATAATCATTCAATTTGTTAAGATTTACACGTTTTAAGTTTGGTTTGGAAAGGTGTTATTATGTGAGACTCATGACTCGTACGAATGTCGCTCGTACGAGTAAGCTTTTTAATCAGATTATTCTCATCACTCGTACGAGTGATCCTTCATACGAGTAAGACCTTACTGTAATGAAATTCATTGACTCGTATGAGGCACCACTCGTACGAGCGAGTCTGTTTAAGCCTAAACTGTAAGTGTTTATCTACTCGTACGAATGGTGACTCATACGAGTGTCAAAGATTTGAAAAGTTTGGAAAAGTTTCTATTTGATTGATGAGCAGGAAACTGAAGAGAACATTGAAATAGTTGCTGCTGACATAGAACAACAAGAATTTTGTGCTGAAGTTGGTAGAGATGAAGAGGCGTCCTCCTCGAGTTCTGATTATGAGGATAGGATTGCCGGGGAAAGAGAAAGAGTTGGAACGGTTGGCAGAGGAATGTCGAAAGGCTGAGGTGAGAAAAAGAAAAGAGATAGGAGAGGATGATACTACTAATGTACCCTCAGATTCTGGTAGTGATGCTCCTGTTGTGAAGCCAGCGAAGAGGCCAACAACAAAGCGTTTAAAGAGGCCAGCATCCAGAAAGACAGACTCTCCAACAGCTCGTTCTAAGTGTAAATTGAAGCTGAAGCATCTACTTTTGAGCCAACGCCACCTCCACAACCATCACCACAACCACCTCCACAACCATCACCACAACCACCTCCATCACCACCTCCATAACCATCATCACAACCACCTCCACAACCAAAACCACAACCAACCCCTCAACCTCATACGACCCAATCTCCTCCCCAATTTTCGAAGGGCTCAAGGTTAGATGATCAATTCGATTTCTATTTTAGAGATATTCTAGGGTTGAAGAGTTTACAACGGATATGTTCAATGACTCGAGGCTGACAAAGTTGGAAAATCAAGTCATGTTGAACAACGTAAAGATCGTCGAGCTGCAAGAATGAATAAAGAATCTGGAAGAAGACCGAAAGAGTCTTGAGGCTGTTTTAGCGAGTTTTATGTTGGAACGAATAGCTCCAAAAGCGTATGATAGAATATGATGTAGAACACTTAAGAAATCAGAGACAACTGAGCTTATCCAGAAAATTGTTATCAAAAAGCTTGGAAATTGCAAGAAAAGAATTGCGGAGGAAGCGAGAGAAAAGGTGGCTAAGCGTGAACGAATTACTAAAGAGTTATCTGACGCGCAAGGCAAGGGGAAGGAAAAGGTTGGAGATGATCCTTTGAAAGAAAAAGTTGCGCTAGAAGCTAAATCTGCGCTAGTATCTTCTGATTTGGTTGTGTATGCGCAAACGACGAACTTCTGTTGATAGGAAAACCGAAAGATGTGGAAATCGACATGTCAAATCTTTCTGAGAAGCATCAGGAGTTCTTAAAGAAAAAGAAGATGTTAAAGGAGATTAATGAGGAGATTGATTCTTTTGATGAAGATCTTGAGGAAGATGATGAGGTCATAGACGAAGTAGGTGATGCATCGAAGAAGAAATCTTATAGTGATAGAAAGAATGATTATAGTGATTAGGGAAGTTCGGGCATTCTTGTAACAGATTCTGGAATGAATGATGATATCGATTATTATGTGTACTTGGATGATTCGGCCAACCAATTTGTGCTGACCAAGGTCAAGGGGAGTCGTATAATGGTTCGAAGGATTCTCAGCAGGCAGGAATTCTCATAGTGACTACTATGTCATTTGTTCCTGTGGTTCCTAAACAAAGGATTTTCTACTTGGAACATGATGTGGAAGAGGGAGAATAAATCCACAATTATACGAAGGAAGAGGTTGCAAAAATGTTAGGTGTGGATGAAGAATCATTTGAATTTGACTTTTAAGATGAGCTCAACGACATCAATGCTATTCAGCCTGAAGATTATCTCTTCGAACATATTTCTGAAGCACATGACTATGATAAGGTTGTCGTGGAGGATGATTCCGATGGCGATGATACTACAAATTATGCCGGTGAGGGTACGGATGACTTCCCAACCTTTAATGAAATGTTCTCAGCCGAAAACGATGATCTATTGAAACGCAAAGTGGAAGAGGCTGTGAAGCAAGGAACGATACCTAAATGTTTATCGAAAGACAAGTTTGCTGAGATGCTATAAAGAGGGAATATGGTCTCTAGTACTTTCGATACTTAAGCGACATAAAGACCCTGCCATTCTGGGATATCAAAGAGCTTATGCAGACAAAGATGAAATTTCATGAATAGCAGCTGTGGAAATTGATACAGCTTGAAGCTACACATGGTTTGAATCGCTGGAAGCCGCATATCACTAAAATAATTACCAAGATTGATCCAGTAACGAAGGAGAAGGATGTTACGTTGATTTAAAACGAGTGATGAAGAATATGCCTTTGATCAAAATGGAACAAGATTTTCACAAGATATTCAAATGGTGGCACTATGATTCGAGCACAGGCGAAGCAGTAATTTGTGTCCAACTAGATGAAGATTCTTGGAAAATCACAGAAGAATTATCCAAATCCGTCATTGTGCACAAGCGAATCTATGGTTTATGGCGTGGTATTCGAGTACGACTCGATGTAGCTAGTAAACTGCTCTCCGAAAGATATTGAATGTCTATTCTATGTGAAGATCAGTTATGAAGAAAAAGACAAAGAGCAGGCTTTACAACTCTAGAAGATTGTTAATGTTTGTTACGCTAATGATATACATTCAGGTAAAACAAGGAACACTTCATGGAGAAAGCTTGAAGAAAAGGAGCAGCGGATGAAGGAGAAGAATGATGCAAGGATTGCTGAGAGAGCAAGGATCGCATCGCTGAAAAGTTTTCATTTTGGCAACACTTACAGTCGGCCACCTCCTACAGATCAAACGCCAATATCATCTGAGGAGCATCACAGGCCACCGAAACATTTCTTTGGACCATAATTGTCAAATGTTTTTGAAGATTTTTGAAGAAATTTTTGAACACTATCCAAGACTGCGGCAACATCCAAGGGGGAGTTTGTTGGTGCACAATGTCTAATGCCTACGTCTAGGATATGTCGATCGTGTATATTGTCACACCTTGACCCGCGGCGGAAATGGTAGTCGGGGCATGGTTGAGTTTTCATCAAAGCTCATGACATTTACTATAATAAAGTTTCATATTTATTATTTTCAATTTTAAGGAAAAATTACAACAATCATACAAGCACAACAATATTCATGAACTCTTTATATTTCTTCTAAGACAATTTCCTATGTGTTCCTTCCTTCAACCTGTCCACCTGTATCATGTGTAAAAAAATGGGTTTCGGGTCAACAAAAGTTGGCGAGTGAATCTTATTTAAACATTTGAATGACTTAGTTATATTGGTTATTTAAATAAAAAATGTGCATAAACCAAATATGAGTAAACGCATATGTAAATCTAACCACTAACCACATATTATCAATCAACGTACACACAAGCATGACAAATGATGAACAATGAGATCAACGCTCAATCAAACGGAGCCGATCTAATGAGGCACCTGATGCTCAACTCGTCTCCAACGAGGAACTGATGGGCCTAATGTAAATGATTGCACGCAACTGACTAAAATGTAAACACACAATACAACAAATAACATTTACATCACATGTGAAATCATATAATGGTAATAGCACAAGTGTTTGAATAAACGAAATATATGAAACGACACATGATACACCCCAAAACATGAATAAAAAGGGTAACTTGTAAGGATTCACTCACAGTGGGTGCGTTTCCTTGATTTGACGACGAATGCGCACGAGTTTGGAATTTAACAACGAGAGAAAACTAGCCTAAATAATAACGTAATAATTGAATAAATAAGTAAAAGTTAATATTTTAATTAATGTTTTTTATTAGATTTTTTGATTATTTTTGAGGTATTTAATGGAGTTTTTAAAACCTAAAAAGTCTTGTTTTTAAGTGTTTTTAATTGATTTTTAATTTTAAAAAATTGAAAGAAAATAATAATATATAAAAAAATTGGATCTTGTCAGACCTGACAAGGTCTGACCGGTTTTTGTATGGAATTGGCAGCGTGTGTGAGGTTCGAACTCGTGACCTCTCGTATACGTGTACGCGGCTGTACCAACTGAGCTACGTGTCTAACCCGAAATAATCTCTACTTTTATTATATATATACTAATTAGTTTGATTATTTTCTGTTTTATTTAAAAAGATTCTTCAATGATTAAAACCGGTTACCACAGCACGTCTCGAACCCTAGACCTTCGGTTCACTTGCACACAGCCCAACTAGTTGGGCTGTGTATCTAACATGCATATACCATGAAATATATATTATTACACATAATAAAAAGTGATCTAAATAGATTTTAAAAAAGTGGTTTTAATTTCAAAAAGTCGGACACATGGGTGATTCTAACCAGGGATGTGTGTATTGTGTTGGCACACAGTCCGCCACTCGACTGTGTGTCTAACCTGATTAAAACACCATTTTTAATTATTCAAAAACACTAATTCGGTTTCATCTTCTTTATGAATAAAATTCTCAGAACCCGTTCCCGGCTGTTAATCGAAGATATCAGTTTGGTTTTTGGTTTTTAGGTATATCACACTAAATAATCGGTATCAAATGGGATTAAAAGGATTTTACCAACTAGAAGAAGAGTTCCGGATTTCTGGTGATGTTTTCGGCGAGTGCAAGCGATCTCTGGCGATTTGGTTTGAAAAAAGAAATGAGGTTTTGAGTAAAGATTTGAGGGTGGCGAGTTCTATTGAGATGGTTCGGTGTTTATATTGCTCAAGAACAGTTTTGAATCTTTCAATTTAAAACCCATGATTGCTTTGCGGTTTCAACTAATTGTTTAAAGCTTTCGGTTATATTCTGATTATATCCGACGTTCAATCATTAAAACGTTGATGGGTTTGATTTTTTTTAAGATTGCTGACGGTTACAGGACTTCTAAATTTTGAATTTGCAGGTTGGTGTTTTATTTGCATAAAACTCAATAAATCCCAAGGTTATTCGCAAACGTGCGTATGGTCTAGCGGTGTAAGTTGTGTGTGTGTTTGTGGGGGAACCCGGGTTCGAAACCCGGCTGTCCCTTTATTTTATTTTATTTTTTTATTATTTTAAGGCTTTACTTATTATATTATTATCATTTATTAAATTCTTCAAAATTATTTAATAATCATTAATTAGCAATTATATATATTAATAGCTATATATTAATCACTTGTATTAAAAAGAAAAGAAAAAAATACATATGTATCGTGTCTTTACATTTAATACTTGAATTATTCAATGAAGCGGGTTTGAGACCCGTTTTACAACGAATATTACAATATCCCCTACTTTTAGAATAGATATAACTGGTAAGAGATGCGGGTATTTCTCATGCGTTAAGCCCTCGCGTTCTCAGGTAAACTCAGGTTCCTGTTTTAACTCTCAACATACACTAACTAAATTCTAAATATCTCTTAGCAGAAAAGAGAGGGGTGATGTTTGGATTCGATGATTACATAACCAGAGGAGTGTGAAATTTTGAATTTGAATTGAGGCGGTAACGTTCCTAGTAAGGGTTGAATACCCTGCTACAGGAATTGCTTTTTGATGCCTAAGATGAGAAGCGTTAATGCACAGAGTTGATTGACTGGATATGATCTCATGCATAAGAGTTTTGAGAAAATCGATGCGTCGAAAAGATAAAGTTATATCACAAAACGAAGTCTTCAACCAAATCTTATCCATATTAAGATTTACACTACCTAAGTGGAACTTCTCATAATCGCCTGACAACGCTTTTGATCCTTTGACAATAATACTTATATATAGGAAGTACCAGCGGCGTATCCACCATATTCTTGTCAAATTTTCATTGGCTTTGTCAGTAAATTATGATTTGTTCTACGTGACTCGTCCTAAATCTACATAACAAACATAACAGCCAAAGCTTGAGTCTCAAATCTGAAAGAATACATGACTGAATGACAACGGTACCTCTCTCTTGTGTTATAATGAAGGGGTCAGTCTATGAAAAAGTGAGACACGACCCAAATTCTTTGAATGATGAGACGAGGTGAGTCGTGATGTATGATGACATGAAATTTTTAATCAAAGAGTAGAGACATGTAGTAAAGCAATGATATCAATTAGAATTAAAATTCTTGGATACATAAATTCCCAAATTGGAACAGGGATATACAAGGATTGAGATTTATAGAAAACATTAAAAACTAAAAGGTTGGAGCCGAGTCTTGCCACTTGGTGATGGAAGGCTAGTTAGGTTGCTCGTTTGCACCGTTATTGACTTCAACTAGATTGGCGTTGATGTTGTAAGCTCTTCCTCTCGCTGGTGGGGGTGCTGGGTTTGCTTGATTTGCTTGGTTAACTGGGTTCGCTTGAGCTTGGGCGTTAATGATGTTAACCAATTTAGGGCACATGTTTCTAAAATGAGTAGGGTCACCACAATTAAAGCAAGCTCGAACAGGTGGAACCATGGGGTATTGGGGTTGTTGATAGGGTTGGATCATGTTTTGAGCAAGGGGTGGAGCTTGGTGTTGGGAAGTACGGCAAGTTTTACTCAGATGACCATAACGTCCACAATTAGCACACAATCGGCAGGGTATGGTGGGTTGATGGTGATAATGGCAGGTGTTGCATTGAGGATGAGGACCAATGTAAGGTTTCTTATTGGGTAAGCAGTGTTGGGTGCTATTTGAGTGATTGGGATAGCTTGGAGGGGTACGGCTTATGGAGCTAGTTGACTGCTTTGAGTGACAACGAAATTTTGTCCGTCTCGCTTTCTCTTGGTAGTGAGTTGGGAAGAGGATTCAGTTTGGGTTGAGTTTGAGGTTTCAGTTGGTGTTTTATCTTTCTTCCTCTCATCCTTGAAATCTCCATTCCCTAATGTGGTTTTCGGTGAGTTCTTTAGCTAGCTCCATTGCTGCTTCCAAAATTGCAGGTGTAGTATTCATCATTGGGTCCTGAATCTTTGAAGGAAGACCCTGAAGGTAGTGCTCGATCAAACGTAAAGAGGGGTGAAACAATTTGGAACCATTTGATTCAACTCAAGGAACCTCTTGTTATAGGTTATGTGATCCTCTTTTTGCTTCAAGGAATAGAACTCGTCCTCTAGTTTCTTAATTTCATTTCTTGGACAGAAGCGTCTAGTCATAAGCTCTCTCATTTCTTCCCAAGTTAGGCCTACAGCAGCTTTGGTGCCTCGTCTGCCAATCTCAGCATTCCACCATGTGAGGGCTACTCCATACAAGCGTCCAGTAGCATAGCGCACTTTGCGGTCGTTGGGACAATCACAGTTGAGGAAGGTACTCTCCATCTCTTCGAACCATCGAAGGAGAGAGTGACTCCCTCGGTAACTTCTTACTTTGGAGGGTCACATGAGTTAAAGTGCTTGTAGGTGCACTTGGTAGTGTTTGGGGGAGGATTAGCAACATTTTGACCCTCTTGATTGATTGGGTGGATGGGATTGGCGGCAATGGTTTGTTGGACTTGAACTACGATGTCGGGAAGTAGGGCGGCCATTTGTTGACCGATTTGGGCAGCCATGCGCTCACGGGATTTTCCTGATCTCCTACCTCTACGAGAATGACTCGAAGACATCTACAAGGAATACGTAACGAGAGTATGAGTTTGACATATAGGTGTCATGTGTCTTATTTAGAAATGAACATCCATAAAACAAATGAAGAAAATAGATTTGCTACATCCATAGGATGTCTTGGGCTTTGCTCATGCTTGGACCCCCATATGTCTCCCATACTTAGGCCTAGGTAGTCATGTGGGCCCCCATGACTACTGGGCTTTGTAGGGTTCACAATGGTGTTGGCCTGTTAACATCACGCCACCCGAATGAAAATCGTAAAACATGATTGCAAAGTATGAGGTCAGAGGGTGTCCAGGTGTAGACACAGTGACAACTCAAAGTGGAGTTAGTTCATACAACGTTTGGTGTGGCATGCTTTGGACTAATAGGTCCTTCGTACTCTCATCGTTAGTCCCCAGGTAGGCAAACTAGTCCGTTATATTGGATTTATACGAATGCCAACCTAGACAGGACATTTTGACTACCGGTACTTGTACGCTTCCAGTTACTACATGTCCGTCGTAGAACTCACTTTGATGAGATTGAGAAAAAAATGAAAACATCACAAAATCTTGAATAAAGAAATATGAGAATGATTTAAATATGCGAGAATTGAAACGTGCATGATGAATGTATGTAAGCATGTTATGTTTGACAATATGTATAACTCATTAGTATCACCCAAAATGATAGTGGAAGTGCTTCCATGCATTTGTGTGTGAAATAAATATGAAAAAAAATAAACATCACGAGTTTGTATATAACCCAATAACATATAAGCAATTAAATCTAATCGACTATAGTATAGGCTCTAAGGGTCTAATAACATATCCGATATCCCTATAGTCAAAAGCTCTGATACCAATCTGCCACACCCTGACCCTCAGCAGATATGGTAGTCGGGGCATGATTGGGTTTTCATCAAAGCTCATGACATTTACTATAATAAAGTTTCATATTTATCATTTCCAATTTTAAGGAAAAATTACAACAATCATACAAGCACAACAATATTCATGAACTCTTTATATTTCTTCTAAGGCAATTTCCTATGTGTTCCTTCAACCTGTCCACCTGTATCATGTGTAAAAAAAATAGGATTTTGGGTCAACAAAAGTTGGCGAGTGAATCTTATTTAAACATTTGAACGAATTAGTTAGATTGGTTATTTAAATAAAAAAATGTGCATAAACCAAATATGAGTAAACGCATATGTAAATCTAACCACTAACCACATATTATCAATCAACGTACACACAAGCATGACAAATGATGAACAATAAGATCAACGCTCAATCAAAGGAGCCGATCAACTCGTCTCCAACGAGGAACTGATGGGCCTAATGTAAATGATTGCACGCAACTCACTAAAATGTAAACACACAATACAACAAATAACATTTACATCACACGTTAGATCATATAATGGTAATAGCACAAGTGTTTGAATAAACGAAATATATGAAATGACACATGATACACCCCAAAACATGAATAAAAAGGGGAATTTGTAAGGATTCACTCACAGTGGGTGCATTTCCTTGATTTGACGATGAATGCGCACGAGTTTGGAATTTAACCACGAGAGAAAACTAGCCTAAATAATAACGTAATAATTGAATAAATAAGTAAAAGTTAATATTTTAATTAATGCTTTTTATTAATTTTTTGGTTATTTTTGAGGTATTTAATGGAGTTTTTAAAACCTAAAAAGTCTTGTTTTTAATTGATTTTTAATTTTAAAAAAATAAAGAAAATAATAATATATAAAAAAAAATTGGAACTTGTCAGACCTGACAAGGTCTGACCGGTTTTTGTATGGAATTGGCAGCGTGTGTGAGGTTCGAACTCGTGACCTCCCGCATACGTGCATGAAGCTCTACCAACTGAGCTACGTGTCTAACCCGAAATAATCTCTACTTTTATTATATATATATATATTTTATATAAAATATAATATATATACTAATTAGTTTAATTATTTTCTGTTTTATTTAAAAAGATTTTTCAATGATTAAAACCGGTTACCACAGCACGTCTCGAACCCAAGACCTTCGGTTCACTTGCACACAGCCCAACCAGTTGTGATGTGTGTCTAACATACATATACCCTGAACTATATTATATTTATACACATGATAAAAAGTGATCTGAATAGATTTAGAAAAATTGTTTTAATTTCGAAAAGTCAGACACATGCGTGATTCGAACCAGGGGCGCGTGTATTGTGTTTGCACACAGTCTGCCACTGGACTATGTGTTTAACCTGATTAAAACACCATTTTTAATTATTCAAAAACACTAATTCGGTTTCATCTTCTTTATGAATAAAATTCTCAGAACTCGTTCCCGGCTGTTAATCGAAGATATCAGTTTGTTTTACGGTTTTAAGGTTTATATCACACTAAATAATCGGTATCAAAAGGGATTAAAAGGATTTTTACCAACTAGAAGAAAGGTTCCGGTTTTCTGGTGATGTTTCCAGTGAGTGGAAGCGATCTCCGGCCGTTTGCTTTGAAAACAGAAATGAGGTTTTGAGTAAAGATTTGAGGGTGGCGAGTTCTATTGAGATGGTTCGGTATTTATAATGCTCAAGAACAGTTTTGAATCTTTCAATTTAAAACCCATGATTGCTTTGCGGTTTCAACTAATTGTTTAAAGCTTTCGGTTATAATCTGATTATAACCGACGTTCAATCATTAAGACGTTAATGGGTTTGTTTTTTTTGAAGATTGCCGACGGTTAAAGGACTGCCAAATTTTGAATTTGCGGGTTGGTGTTTTATTTGCATAAAACTCAATAAATCCCAAGGTTATTCGCAAATGTGCGTGTGGTCTAGCGGTGTAAGTTGTGTGTGTATTTGTGGGGTAACCCGGGTTCGAAACCCGGCTGTCCCTTTATTTTATTTTATTTTATTTTTTTTATTTTAAGGCTTTACTTATTATATTATTATCATTTATTAAATTCTTCCAATTTATTTAATAATCATTAATTAGCAATTATATATATTAATAGCTATATATTAATAACTTGTATTAAAAAGAAAAGAAAAAAATATATGCATCGAGACTTTAAATTTAATACTTGAATTATTCAATTAAGTGGGTTTTAAGACCCGTTTTACAACGAATATTACATATATAGGGCTTATATTTGTCATTTATTTATGCATATTTGATGTCTCGTATGAGTGAGCTATAGTGGCTTGTACGAGTGAAAGGTGTCACTCGTACGAGGCACCACTCGCACGAGCCGACAACCCCACTCCTGTGCGAGCCATGTTGGCCTATTTATAGTGGAGCTTGAGTTTGTGTCATAGTTGTTGGTGTGTGACTGAGACGAAGCCCTGTCCCTTTTTTTATGAATCTGCAACTTTCCATGTTTATTAATCAAAGAAGTAACGACGTTTAAGTAGCATACTTGATTGTTTGTTTGTCAAACTCTCTAGCAATGAATTCCGCCTTTGCTAGTTGAGTCAAGTTGGTCTAGTGCTCACAGAGGAGAGACGATCCCCTCTCACATTAAAAACAACCTCAATTTTACCAGTTTTTAGATTAAAAACCCTTTTATTCGGTGTTCCCGGCATATAACCTAGAAAGTATCCCTCGTCAGCTACCTCACCGAATTTTTGCTTATCTTTAATTCGCACAATGGTGCAGGGTAACCCAAATGGTTCAAAGCCTTTCAAGTTTGGTTTTTTTTAAACATAAGTTCGTGACATATTTTGTTAAACCAATTAACCGTTAAAACTTTTTTTAGGACATAACAAGCTGTGTTCGCAGCTTTTCCCCAGAAAAGAACCAGAACCTTTGAATCAGAAAGCATAGTCCTAGCGGCTTCAATCAACGTCCTGTTTTTCCTCTCTGCGAATCCATTTTATTGTGGTGTATAAGTAGAAGAATATTTATGTTCAATTCCCTTGCGAAGACAATAGAGATCCAGAATCTGATTCTTGAACTCTGTGCCATTGTCACTCCTTATCCTCTTGATCCGTGCATCATAGAAATTTTCCAATTTTGTAAAAGATCTATCAACATCTTCGTTGTCTCATCTTTTATACCTAAAAGAAAACCCATGAATACCGTGAGTAATCATCTGTGACAACCAAACAATAGTACTTTCCATCTATGCTCCTTACGTTCACTGGACCGAATAGATCCATATGAAGTAATCCATAAGGGGCATCTTTGGAAGTTACTGTTTTGGACTTGTGAGGTTTCTTATGTTGTTTTCCCTTTTAACATGGATGACATCTATCTTCCACATGAAACCTCTACACTTGCACCTCTTCCACTAAACCATTTTTAATTCTGTAGTTCATCTTTCGGTAGTGGATGTGGGCCATGCGTTTGTGCCACAGCATTGACTCAGCCTCTAATGCTTTTGACAATAAACACAACACCACAGTGGAAGAATCCTTAGCACCCATGTCCATTACATAAGTGTCATTTCTCCTTGGTGCTCTCATCACTATCCAATCATCCAGTATTACCAAACCCGGTTTCAACACCAAAGCTTCAGACTGAGTAAAATAGACCGAGTGACCTTTGTCGTAGACTTATGACACGCTCATCAGATTATGTTTAAGCTGCTCGACATAGTTCACTTTGTCCAATGTGATCTTCCCGTTTGTCACTTTTCCTCGACCTGTAATGTGCCCTCCTTTAGCACCTGCAAAATTCACATAACCTCCATCTATATTTTCAAACTCAGTCAACAATCTCGCATCCCCTGTCATGTGCCTGGAGTAGCCAATATCAACATACCACAACTTGATAATCCTCCTTAGCAACTCCTGCCCAACCCAACAAAAATTAGTTAGATTGCGGGACCAAAGCCTTAATGGTCTTGGTTCTTCAAGATTCATCAACCACTAGAACATCTATCCTATATCCATCACTCCTAACTAGAGTCTTGGATCACAGACCTGTTGATGGAAATGGTTTTTTGATTTCCATTAGGTCTCTGGTCATAAGGTTTCCTATACATCTTTGTACTTTGTGGCGTTTGGAAATTTTGGTTTTGATTCCATGAATTGTGATTGTGATAATTTCTAAAGCCATTGTTACAAAAATTTCGACCACCAATGTTCTGGTATCGATTTGGATATTGACCTCGACTTCTGAAAATTACTTGAATGACCATTAAAGTTATTCATTCTTGGTGAACTACTTCTAGGTCTCTCATATCTGCCTAATGTAGATTTAAGTTGAAACCTTTGTTGATTTCTTTGAAAACGAGGAACTTGTTGAGTTCCTTTTTCAGCCTTATCTACACCAACAGTAACACTCTGTTGCTTGGTAGTAGATGTCTTTGGTGAGTTAGAAACTGAAGTCACTGGTTTTGATCCATCAGGTGACGATGATGAGGATGGTGCCCTTGAAAGATCTTGTTTAGTTTGCTCAATATTTGTTTTTTCTATGTTTTTATTTTTAGCAAATTGCACATTTGACTTACTTTCAATAACAATGGTTTTATCTTTCATATCACTCCCTTTAACAAAATCATTTTTTTAACAATAGTTTGCTTTCTATTCTTAGGGTGTGCATTCTTTGTTTTCAAAACCGCTTCCCTGTTATTATCCTTCTTGTCCTGTTCAGACACATCAACATTCCCAGATGTGGAACTACTAGGTGTAGTTGACACAAAGTCTATTAGCTCTTCTTCATCTAGCAAGAAAGATTAGTCTTGACCAAGAGGTGGTGGAACTTCATTGAAACCTTTGAAGCCCATACTAGTCTTGTCATTACTTTTCTTCAAGCCATTCATCATATGTTTCATTACAAATGATGAATCTCTGAATTGATTCAATTTCTTTTCAAGTTCACAAATTTTCAGTTGTGCTTCTGACAACTCTCTGCATTTTTCAGAAATCTCTTTTGTTTTCTCACTCATCTATCATGAGCTAAGTCAATAATTGAAGTTTTTCATTTAGTTTATAGGTTAAGATGTTGATTTCTTCTTCATAACCCTTAATTTTCTTCAAATATAATGATTCGTTTCTTTTTGCGAAAAAGTTTGATTCTTTGACGCTCGAGAGATCATTTACCAGACTTTATAGTTTTGTTAACCTGTCAACTTCACTTTGCAGTTCACGACATTTTAAGCAAACAGGACTAATAGGGTTAGAATGAACCTCTCCCATTGATTTGCTTAAATCAGCCATGAAAGCAGCAAAATCTGCAGCCATCTTCTTATCTTTTGCATCCTTTTCTACACCAGACTTTACGTTTTCTTCCAGAACTTCGGTCTCCTGCTCTACCTCAGCTTTTTCAGCTACAGTCTCCTGCTCTACCTCAACATCAACCTTTACTTTTGCATCGTCAACTGGGCTAACTTAGCCATGAAAGCCTATGTGGCATTGTTATCACCTTCAAGATGAACACTCCAATCATAAGAACCTTCTCTAGCAGTAGAGATCAAGGCCTTTGATCCAGTGTTAGTTGATGCATTCCTTTTGCTTGAACCATGACCAGGAAATCTTGAAATGATGAGTTAGAACGAGACTCAGTCTTAGGTTTTTGACATTCTCTAGCAAAGTATCCATAATTTTGACAATTGTAAGATCTCACTTTAGACTTGTCAAAACCTACATTCTTTCCAACGAACTTTCTTCCTGTCCTATTCATGAACCTCTTCACTCTTCTTGAGATCATGTCCATCTGCCATTGTAAATCCATCTCCTCTAGGTCATTAGGATCAATCTGATCATAATCTTCATCAGCTTTTTCAGTCAACTGGGCTATCTCAGCCATGAAAGCCTATGTGGCATTGTTATCACCTTCCAGATTAACACTCCAATCATAAGAACCTTCTCTAGCAGTAGAGATCAAGGCCTTTAATCCAGTGTTAGTTGATGCATTCCTTTTGCTTGAACCATGACCAGGAAATCTTGAAATAATGAGTTAGAACGAGACTCAGTCTTAGGTTTTTGACATTCTCTAGCAAAGTATCCATAATTTTGACAATTGTAAGATCTCACTTTAGACTTGTCAAAACCTACATTCTTTCCAACGAACTTTCTTCCTGTCCTATTCATGAACCTCTTCACTCTTCTTGAGATCATGGCCATCTGCCATTGTAAATCCATCTCCTTTACTTTTGCATCGTCAACTGGGCTATCTCAGCCATGAAAGACTATGTGGCATTGTTATCACCTTCCAGATGAACACTCCAATCATAAGAACCTTCTCTAGCAGTAGAGATCAAGGCCTTTGATCCAGTGTTAGTTGATGCATTCCTTTTGCTTGAACCATGACCAGGAAATCTTGAAATGATGAGTTAGAACGAGACTCAGTCTTAGGTTTTTGACATTCTCTAGCAAAGTATCCATAATTTTGACAATTGTAAGATCTCATTTAGACTTGTCAAAACCTACATTCTTTCCAACGAACTTTCTTCTTGTCCTATTCATGAACCCCTTCACTCTTCTTGAGATCATGGCCATATGCCATTGTAAATCCATCTCCTCTAGGTCATTAGGGTCAATCTGATCATAATCTTCATCAAAAGTAGCAGGATTAGATATTCTTCCTTAAATGTAGTTCTCATATGAGGAACAAAAGAAGCAAGCAAGGCAAGATGTTCTTCAGCAGCCTTGACACTCAGAAGCATAGACCTTGTGCTGATGTTATTATTGCTAGATTGTTCTCTTTCCCCAGACCATCCTTCTGACAGCTACAAAGCATACATCACCATCAGCATTTGTCACAACCTGCTCATTTTCACATGAGAGACGCAATTGCTGAATCACTTGAAGCATTGTTGGAAGATGAAGATGGAATCCCTTTATAAATTCCCGGATCTTGAAACTGATCATATCTAGTTTCCTTCTTCTTCATGTTGAGCTCATAAGCTCTCAGCTTCCCAACAACCTCTCCTAAATCCATATTATTATAATCAGCTTCTCTCTTTATCATGAGAGTAAAAATATCCCACTTTGCAGGTAAACCATCTAGCAACTTACCGTTTATCTCCACGTTAGTGTATCCCTCTTTGTCATAATTGTCCATTTCTAACATTAGATGATAGTATCGCGTGATGATATCTTTGAGGGACTCATTTCTCATGCCTTTAATGACAGCAAATTGCTTCTTCAGCAGGTCAACCTTGTTCTTCTTCACATCAGGATTTCCCTCATACCTCTTCTCTAGAGAATCCCACATCTCCTTCGAAGTAGTATATATGTTGAATGTATATTTGACGCCATCAGGAAACGACATCTTTATTGCGGCTAAGGCCTTCTTCTCAGACTCATACATTCTCTTATCTGCCTCTGACATGTTTACATAGGCAGTGACCCGTTGTCTGCCTTCAAAGTCATGAGTTGTGTTTACGTACCCATCTTGAATAGAGATCCATATCCGTGTGTCCTGATATTCAATGAACGACTGAAACCTATCCTTCCATGTAAGGTAATTCTCTACCTTCAAAATTTTTTTCGGTTTGTTAGTCGTGCCAGCTTCTTAACAACTCATTTAAGTTTGACTTATTCGACATTTTTACCGAACCGACTCACTTAGAAACGCTTTAAAATTTGGCTGAAATGTGTATTTACCAAATTGCACCATTAGACTTGTCTCGACAATACGAATCCAATGATATATAATGTCTGAGACCTTTTCTTTGTCCTAAAAGTCACACGAGTCTAACCATGCAGTCGGTTTGTTAAAATTGTTTATGGATCAAATTATGTGTACGAAAACATTTATCTCCGATTACGTCAGCTGTTTAACTTTCCACCTATTCGAGTTAAACTCGGAACAGTACCCAATTTGGAAAAGAAACTCAGATTAACAATCAAAATGGTCCGTGATGAGTCCAAAATGGTCTGTGATGAATCCGAAATGGAAACTCAGAACAGTGATTCGTGATGATATTTGAGATGGTCTGAGATGAGTCCAAAATGGTCCTAATTCGAAACAGTATCCGAGATACTTATCCAAGATAGTTATCCTGGATGATCCGAGAAGACTAGAGATCAACACTTATGATCCGAGAGGCAATTCTGATGATCCGAAATGCGACACACCATATCCGAAATGCTAGATTTCTATCCGAGATGGTCCACTGTAGATCCGAAATGCAACCTTTTTAATCCGAAATGTAAGATTTCTATCAGAGATACCTTGTTGATGATCTGAAATACCAAGTTTTTATTCGAAATTCCTTGCTATTTATTCGAGATCCACAGTAAAACCCTAGAACAGCCTTCAAACTTTGAACCAGCCGTCAAAAACGTCCAAAACTTCAACTTTTTCTGCTGTAACGATTCTGAACCGAGCAAATCAAGATCCTATCGCTCTGATACCAATTGTAGGTCCCCTAATCCATATGGATCTTCACAGAATCGTCTATCCAATATAGCGTGCGGAATCCTCTAGATCAGATTATCACAGAAATATGAGTAGAAATAGAAATCACTATAAATCCGATCTTTATTGATTATCTATCGATTACAATCAATCTAGATCCCATGAATTCGTCCAAGCCAATCTCTCTACAAATTCTCTCTCAACTCTCTCTGAAGTGACTAACTGAGAAACCTTAAACCCTAATGCAAAACTCTGCTTATATAGAGACAGGTTTGCAACTGGGCTAGGGTTTAACCACATGGGCTGCGAATTGGGCAAGGCCCAATTCGCCTACACTCCCTATAATGTGGGTCTGGTTTGGCTTAATCACTCCAAATCAACTACTACAATGCTAAGCCCGCTAATCGTTTATTGTTCTACCAATTACAAGATATCCAAAGACCAAATCTAAAAGTTGTTATCATAAATATGCACCAACAGAAAGATTCTGATCAAATCCATGTTCTCATGGATAGTATGTTGGAATTAGCAAAGGAATCACCCTTTCCTAAGAAGCATGAAGATCTGATAAACAAATGGGATTTCCTTGAGAGCAGCTCATCACAAGATATAGAGGATCAAGATTCAAGAATGGAAGATGCAACACATACATTAAGAGTTCTAGACACATTCATGAAGGATGTTGTTCAATAATCAAGAATTAGAGGAGCAGAAACTGACTCACAATCTAATGGTGAGTCAACTCTACATGATACAAAACCCAATCTTGATCAACATTCAACAATGCCAGAAACCCTACCAACTTGAGAAGGTCAGAACTAAGAAATTGAAACAGAAGCATATATCAAAACAGGTGAAAATCTTAATCTCAACTTTGATTATGTAGAAGATTCTATTAAATCTGATTTTGATGAATCTGTTGAAGTAAGCTACAAAATTGAACCAAGAAAGACAAAAAACAATTTTGATGAAAAGATTGAAGTTCCCATTGATCTTAGATCAGAATCTAATAAAGAGGATGACTATGATATCATAACATGTGGAGATTAGATTTATGATCTAGGAAACCTTGACACACAAAATTTGGAAAAATTTGTCTTATCCAACAACTCATGGAGAACAACCTGAAAGGAAAGTTCAAGGAAATGAGGAAAATCCAAATATGCATGTGTTGCAACAATCTAGTAAAGAACAATTAAACTAGTCATATGATCAGTTTAGATCTTTAAAATAACAAAGAGTGTATCTTCTACTGGTAGTTTAGAAGGAACATCTATTGTTGATCCTCACCCAGGGATAGACATATTGACCCAAAATCAATTCAAAACAAGCATTGATAGTTAGAAGAGAACCCTGGGAGAAAAGTCAGCAGAGAAGTCAAAGTCAGCCATAGAAGAGAAACTGGACAGATTGTTGGATGAACTACAAAGTCAAAATTCTGACATTATAAAATTTTTGGAATCTATTCAAGACATCAAGTAATAGTTAGAAGAGAATAGCAAGAAGCGGTAGAGTATACAAGAAACCCCAGCAAACACTCAAGACATCAACAGCTTCATATCTAAATTTAAAAGGATGAAAGAAGAGTTGACAGAACTGAATAATCAGATGAAAGAAGCCTTGAAGTCCAAAGGAGAAGCAAGCTCAAATGACAACACTTGACAATTCACAAACATGTCCAAGAATCTCATAGAAATGGAGGAAACCCTGGTTTATCTGAAAGTAGGTAGTGATAGCATGGCAGCAACAATGATAAGAATGATAAAAGAATGGGACGAGTATGGGAATGGATTCCAAATTGAACAAACTACATGATGACGACCTCAAAAACACAACTCCCATTAATGATGTCAAGTCACTTTTGAAAAGATTGTCTTTCAATATTGCAGGAATTATGAAAAGTGTCTTTGGTAGAAGTCATCAGAGATATCCCATCAACTCAAGCCACTAAAGTTGTAGAACCAAAGAAATCAGTACCAACAACTAACATCAAAGAACAACCAACAAGTCATCCAACTACATCAAATCTTGAAAGAGGTTTGATATTGCTCCCAACACACATATCTACAAAACCATCAAGAAAAGAACTTGCAACAGAAACAATGCAACCACAAGGAGAAAGATCTTAGCCAATCTTCAAACATCCAACGAAGACATAATCACCAAAGTAAACTACATCAGGTGATACTACTTTCAGCAATGCTTTCATACATGGGTACAAAATGAGATAGGAACAGACTGCAACATCATCCAAAAAGCAAATGGTGTTTCCCAGATTATATCTCCCATCAAACACAATGAGATATAAGAAGAAGAAGAAGAACTATATAAACATCAAAGTCCATCAACAGGGAGTTTGTGAAGAAAGGGTAAACAAAGGTGAACATAGCATTCTTCAAACACTCACTAATCTAATTAAAAGAGTGATAAAGGTGCTAGATCGTCTTACACCAGATGATTTAGGAAAACATGTCCAGAACAGCTATGTTGTTCTTAGAAGTAAAGGAGATGAAGAAACCTTCATTGATGCAGGATCTGAGCTCAATGATCCACCCAGGGGATCTAATAAAACTAAGAAAACTGTTTGATGAAAGAAAAATCACATAAGAAAACAGTCAGAAGAGTTATCTACAGTTTGTCAAACATGGGTAAGAAAGTGTTCATTCGAACTACTCTTAGTGACTTTGATATGTGCTTACATTTTGATAATGTGATTTCAAAGAAACTGCTAATAACCCCACCCAATACAGAAATTCTTGAAGAATTTAAGCATGTTGCAAGAAAAGGTTTGATATTTGAAACTACTGAGTTAATAGTTATATACAAGAATCATGAAGAAGATAGAGCAATGTTAAGGCTTAGTGAAATCTACAAATTTTCAAACCAAACACTAAACTACATCATAAAAGAATGTATGAAGGAATAGTATAAACAGTTAGCGCCCAATGGACATGCAATAATAGAGCTCATGGTGAAGATAGAAGGTGTCATTGATGACTGGGGTTATTTTAGGAACATTTTTAAGACACTATAAAAAGAATTATGCAAGCCTATACCTTCAGAAAAATGGCTCAAGACCGGAAATACGTACTCATATTGAAGAAAGTTACATATGCTTACGTTCTGCTTTAAAAAATATTTTCTTTGGTTGATGTACTTTGAAATTTGGACAAAAAGAAAGGATCGGCATCTGAAAAGGATCAGAAAGTCATCTGAAGAAGATAAAGAAGACTAGTCTAAAGAATCTGATCAATCTGATGATTAGCATCAAATCTGATCAGAAACAGTCATCAGTAATCTGATGATGAATCATCAAAATTCTAATGACCCCACTAGCAATACCTGATAAGGTATTCACAACTCTCAAGACAGCCAGTAGAATGATGGATTCAACGAATATACCAAACATTCTCCACAAATAGAGAATAAAATCCTGGAAGACTAAATGAGTCGTGCTCAACATTTAACACATCCTACACTCTCCACCGCCCTTCATTTACAGAGAATTCTTTAAGTATTCGTTTATATAGCTAATAATAACTCAATCACCTTGTAATATCTTCAAAGTGATATAAACTTGAAAATATGTACTTTGGTTTATTGAAAGTTCGATTTCTGTTTCAGCATACTATTTTCTATTTAGTTGAAATCAATTGCCATTTTTAGTTAATGATTGTTTATTTGGGATCACCAATTGGTATCAGAGTAGACCTGAATAACTTAATTTCAAATGGTTAACCAGAATCACAATGATTGGCCAGATATAGATATGTTGGATGATGCTCTTTGGGCATTCCAAATAGCTTATAAATCTCCCATTGGAACGACACCCTTTCGCATTATGTATGGTAAAAAATATCATCTACCAGTTGAGCTTGAGCACTGAGCATATTGGACACTAAAAAACGATAACACGTATTTGAATGAAGCAGGGAAAAGCTGAGTTTCCCAGTTAAACGAAGTGGAAGAACTACGCAACCAGGCCTACGATAAATTTGTAATCTACAAGGATCGAACCAAGTAAATGTATGATTAACATCTTTGAGGGTCGAAGGAATTCGGTGAAGGAGACCCAATCCTCTTGTATAATTATAGGCTTAGAATATTTCCAAGGAAATTACAATCCAGATGGACAGGGCCATGGACGGTAATAAACATTTTCCCATATGGCGCAGTCGACATCAAGCCTTTAAACGGTGACACCTTCACCAGACATTGTCTAAAGCGATACGAAGGTTTCCTCGACAAGGAAGGGGATGACCTATTGCTCGTGGATTATTAAAAAAATCATCAAGTTATCTATGAACAGGCCATGTCTACCAAGGATGCCCCATGCCTCTCCCTTTGACTAAAAGCCCCACTTCTGCAAGGCATGCCCCATGTCTGCCAGACATGACTTGTGCCTGGTTGACAGCCCACTATAAGAAAAGATGCTTACATGCAGCTTTTCTTTACACAATCATTCATTCTCCTCCAACAAGATCAAGGTTCTTCACACACATACCAAAAAGGGTAAGTGTTTCAAACCTAGGCTTGTCCTTATCTACCTAACTTCCACTTCAACTATCTTCTAGATCTAGCCCCATTTTCACCACATACACAAAACTCAATGTTTGCCACTTTTTCAAGTGAAACTCAACCTAAGGGTTGAATTTTTTTCTAAAACAGGCCAAAATAGTATAATCTTGAAGAAAATCGAAGTTTTGGTGGTGAAAAGAGCTAAAACGTTCGTATGTTGTGCATTAAGACATGCCTCGTGACTCGACCAGTATGCCATGCCTCTACCTGCATGCAGCTTGTTTCTTTATACTTTTAACGTATATCTTTCTTATTTCTAGCTCATTGCAAGAGACGAAATCATTCCAGACGTGAATTCAAACCCTCCACCAAGAAGGTACCTACCTTCGATGGATGGAACTCTTTGTCGGCTTGTGATGAAGTTGAAGGAGGCTATGGATGAGATAATGGTTGTGGAGGAACTCTTGGTGCATCACGTAGATGTGTTGACCGTAGGTTACTTTGAGTTATGTGAGGATGTTGAACTCTTCCATGATAGGCTTAGTGAGGAAGACATCATCGCGCCTACGGGATGGGACATCCCCGTTGAACTCACTAGATGGGGGACTTTGTCCAACCCCTCGCAGAGGAGGAATGATGGGCCAATCAACGGCACCCGCAGCGTATGAGATGGGAGGATATCACTAGATTTTAGGCCAAACTTTAAGAATATATACTTGGATTATTTTTTTTTAACTTCTTGTTCTACGAAAAAGCTAGTGATTTAGGAATGATATTTGATTAAGATTAGTGGTCATTAGTCGGGACTTGATGTATAACGCAAACTGTTTGATAGTACTAAATAAAACTTGGGTTGTTATGCTTAATGCTTTTTGTTTATATTTTGTCTTTAATAATATTAATTATTTTTTAAATAACGTTGGCTTAGGAGAAAATAAAATGTTGCAGGAGAGGGAGGATTAAATAAGATGGATAATAATAAATGGAAGCGGCAAATGGATAAACAAACATTGCTCTGATTCGCTTCGACTTCACCCAAAAAGAAGTCTTGTTTCTTTTTCCTCTTTACACTTTTAATGTACGTTTTCCAAAATAAATAACTAAGGTTAAGCACATTAGGGACAATGTGCATTTTAAGTGTGGGAAGGGAAATACGGGTTAATAGAAAACTTAAATCGTCTTTGTGAATCCTAAAATACAAGTCGTTCACAAGAGTCTCATGGAACCGGTTTGTCACCCCAATTTTTTTCAAAATTTATACAATAATAAACTATAATTTGGTAACAATTTATAATCCGTTTAAAAGTAACTCGCATCATAAATGATTTCAAAAAGTAAAACACCTATAAAAACGTTTATAAATTGTAGATATAAAAAAAAACTTTTAGTTATAACTAAGTAGAAACAATAAAATCTTCTTTTACGCCAAAATCACACTAAAACTTTCCTACCTATTTACATGTGAGGATTTGAGCTTTTTGAGCATACCAAAACATAGATATTGTAGGTCCACCTGCGGATGGTGTTAAAACAGTTCCTTGTTCATATGACACACACACAAGTGCGGAATCCAAGTGTGCATGCAACCAAAGAAAAGTAAAGAACACGGCGTAACCAAAGATTCACTATCTTGATTAATGATTGAGAACAAATACAAACATATACACACAATGCTCGTATGACTCAAACAAACTTGTTGTGCTCTTGTGTCTTTGTCTTTAGAGATAACAATCTCTCTGGTCAGTCTGGTGAGCTAGTCAGTCTAACTCTCACACGCGAGTCAACTAGTTCTTCAGGCGACACATACTAAGAGGTACATGTCTGCTTATATAGTGTCTGTCTAGTTTCGTACGGAATGGGAGTCTAGACATACTGAACACAATATTTCAAATGAGACAAAACTCATAATTTGGTACGAGACACTGTTTCGTTCAAAATACATGTTTCGTACGAAACCATTCAGTGATTCGCACGAAACCTCTGTTTCGTACGAATTCTCTGACTCGCACAGAATCCTCTCAATAGGAGAACGTGTGTAGACTTGACGTTTCCAAGACTTATCAGTATGCACACATGTAACTGATTAACACAGACAAGCTAAGATGTCATACTAGATCAAGATAGAAGGATATCTCGATCTATTCGACACGACCAAACCTATACAGACACTTGAGCAAAGACCGTACAATTACAACTGTAATTAAGAACAAGCGACAGACATAAAACTGTATCAACAAACTCCCCCTTGGATGTTGCTTGGTCTTCGTTCTTTGGTCTTTATATGTTGGTCTTCACATGAATGGTTTGGAGTATCAACAAACTCCCCCTGAAGATCTGCTATCCATTGATAGATCTGCTATCTAATGATTAGAGCATCAGGTCTTTGAACTTCTAAGAAACTTTAAATCTTTCTTGTTTCCTCTACTGACTTGTCAGATTTCTTCGTTGCTGGTCTTTGTTTATGTTCTTTTGTATCAATCTGTACTCAATAGACAAATATAATTAGAACACAACTTTCTCAAGGAATACACACGAAAGACTTATCATAAAATCTTCGTATGATTGTATTCCCTGAACGAGATACACACACTCGTATGAATTCCAGCAGCAGATTTGAGAAAAACAAGTGACCAGGTCAAATTAAATAACTAGGTTTATTCGTATGAGGTACACACACTCAAACGAATTTCAGATTTTGGATTTCTTTGATGGATTACTTGTTGCAAGATATTACTTTTATGAAGTTGCGATATCAAACAGATGGTTTTCTGGCATATCTTGGTAGAAACTCTCGAGTATCAACTTTGGCTAACTTTTAAAAAGTAATTACATAAGCAACTAAGTAAACTAGACATAAAGTCAAAATATACAGATAAACTACAATCTTTTTCGAGTTTCAAGGTAAAAGAATCATACCAGCATTTTAATCTTTGTCAAAGACGGTATTAGGTTTCAAAATTAAACAGATAAGTATTTAACTATGATATCGGTATTGTTGTCCATGTAAGCTCAGACTTATCAGATGTAATCATGATTAGGAGATATGATTAAGGTATGGATTTATACTTACTAGCCGGTGTTCAACCACATCACGACACATTCTCGTATCAAGATATGCACGAGGGAAAATCTTACCAGTGAGTATACTGCTTTATCATCTGTTTTGACGTATATGAATGATGTGAGATACTCACTTATTTTTAATTGAAACAAGCCCTTTGTGATTTAATCACTTATTGATGAGGAACTTGATTTTCATATGGATGCAGGGCACAGGAGTAAGTCCGCGAACAGGTTAGTACCATCGTACCTACAAAGAGACGAATTTAGCTCCCGCATAAAGCTGTGATATTTTATCACTTATTTTGGGGATGTGATATTTTTATCACTTATTTGATGGTCGTATGAAGTATGTACACATATGTATGATATCATGGAAGTTCTAGACTTGCGCCACCGTTATTTTTCGGCAAACGATTCAACCATGATGCCCAGATGATAAGCCAGTATAAAGACCGTATATCTCTGAACCTCGGCACTCTATCAAACGAAATTTCGGTACCAAGACCATATGTCAATGAATGGTTCCCACCTGGCGTTCTGTCTGTTAAGTTTAGATCAACCTGCACATTTTAGTCTGATTGTGAGCCTACCAATACATCATAAGTAAAAGCTACTTATCAATCTTCTTTCTATGCTTTTAACAATATCTGACAGATTTACCGGTGAATTTCATCATCTTCAACTTATCCAAGAAACTCATTTTTTATTTTTCTAATGGTTTTGTATTTTTCTGAATTTTTCTCCCCCTTAAACAAGGAAGGTAAATAAAAGACATATTTTTGTATTTTTTTGAAATTTACTCCCCCTAAAATGTAAAACTGTAAATCTTTTTGTAGTTTTATATTTTTAGAAAAGTATTTACAAAAATAGTTAGCCATGGTTGAGTTACTCGGGTTTCACCTTGATGCCATTGACCAAAAGTGGATAATCAAAACGTGATTTATCAAAGGCTTTGATAAAAAGGTCGGCACGTTGGTGATCAGTGTGGATTTTAACAACATCGATAAGTCTCTTTTCATAACAATCTTGTATGAAATGATACTTAATCTCAATGTGTTTTGTTTTTGAATGCTGTACAGGATTCCGAGTGATCTGTAAAGCAGCTTCATTATCAACAAAAATAGGAGTTGTAAGAAATTCAAAACCGTAGTCGCGCATTTGCTGTTGAATCCATAGAACTTGAGAGCAGCAACTAGAAGCTGAAATATACTCAGCCTCACATGTTGATGTAGTTACACAAGTCTGCTTTTTGCATTGCCACGTGACTAGGCGATTTCCCAAGAACTGACATCCTGCTTTTGTTGATTTTGCATCTATTTTGCATCCGCCATGATCAGAATCACTGAATGCTGTCAGATCAAAGTTATCATCCTTAGGGTACCATAGACCAGTGTCAGGGCGACCCTTTAGATAACGAAAGATCCTTTTCACAGCCATCAAGTGAGAAACTTTCGGACTAGACTTATAACGCACCAGAAGACATGTTGGGTACATTATGTTGGGCCTTGAAGCAGTAAGATACATGAGAGATCCGATCATTGCACGATAGAGAGATGGTTCTACTGTTCACCCATTCCGTCTGGAGTAATCCCATGATTTTGAGCTAATGGAGTTCCCAAAGGCTTTGAGTCATCCATCTGAAATCGCTTGAGAATATCTCCGACGTACTTGGTTTGATGGATAAAAATCCCTTCCTTTGATTGCTGAACCTGCAAACCTAAAAAGAAAGTCATTTCTCCCATTGCGCTCGTCTCGAACTTCTCCTGCATAACCTGTTCGAATTCTTTTCACATTCGAGTGTTAGTAGACCCAAATATAATATCATCAACATAAACCTGTACTAGCAGCAAATCCACGTCCTGTTCCTTGATGAAGAGAGTACAGTCGATCAGGCCTCGTCAAAAACCATTCTTCAACAGATAGGTAGACAACATTTCACCACAAGCCCTCGGAGCTTGATGAAGACCATATAACGCCTTGTTGAGAAGCCAAACCTTGTCAGGATGGAGTGGATCTTCAAAACCTGGAGGTTGCTCAACATATACTTCCTCTTCTACCACACCATGAAGAAATGCACTCTTCACATCCATCTGATAAACGGTGAACTTCTTGAAGGACGCATAAGCCAAAAAGATTCTTATGGCCTCAAGTAGTGCAACCGGTGCATAAACTTCATTGTAATCGATCCCTTCAAACTGATTAAAACCTTGAACAACCAATCGCGCTTTGTTTCTCACAACAACACCTCGGTCATCCTTCTTGCCCTTGTACACCCATCGTGTACCAATCTTCTTGTAGTTGTCTTGCCTGTCAACCAATTTCCAGACGCCTAACTTCTGAAACTGCTGAAGTTCTTCCTGCATGGCTTCAACCCACGAGTCTTCTTTCATTGCCTCCTTCCAAGATTTTGGTTCTACTTGGCACGCAAAGCAGGAAAAGACCAAGCATTCAGACCACCAGATTCTCTGATTTCCAAATACAATCCAGCATTCTGGTTGTTTCGAAGCTGATTACAAGTCTGCACACCACTATGGACATTCCAATATTCTGATGAGGATGGATATTATGAATTCGAATTTCTGGCACATCAGGAACTCGAGTATTGATACCCAAATTGTTGATATTCAGATCAACAGTTACATCGAGAGCTGGATTTGGTGATGTAGTAGATGCCTGACCTTCAGTCGTCCCTTGCGGTTGAATATTTGACGTACCATCTGAAATTCCAGGAACCGCACCAGATGCAGCTTCATTTGCATCATGAAAACTCATCATCTTCTGATGAAACATTATAATGCGCAGCGTCTTCGGATTTCTCATTTTGAACAAGATTGTTAACCGAAGTTTGACACTTGAGATTAACAATAACTGGTCGAACTAATGATGAGTCTACTGCAGTATCACTTTCCAAAAGCATCTGAGCAGCAGCTGTTGCATCATCAAAAGTTGGCGGATTAAAGGAGTCAAATAGCCCATCGTACTCAAACATCCAAGGAGCACCCGGAGCTCTTGTAGCTTCTGTATATCTCTGAACCTTGACTTCACCCCATTCTTCAATCTTCTTCGAAGAAAAATTCCACACCCGAAAATTTGGAGTAGCATATCCAAGAAAGAAACATTCGATAGCCTTGGGACCAAATTTTCTATGTGGGCCGATCATAGTGCATGGAGCTCCAAATGGTTCTAAGAAAGAAACATCTGGTTTCCTTTTATGTAAAAACTCAAAGCATGTCTTCCAATGTCTCTTCACCGGTAGAACTCTATTCATCGTATAACACGAAGTAGCAACAGCTTCTCCCAAAATTGAACAGGAAGTTATGATTCTACTAACATGGTTCTTGCAATTTTGATAAGAGTTCTATTTTTCCTCTCAGCGACGCCATTTTGTTGTGGAATGTATCGAGAACTGTACTCATGCAGAATAACCTTTGAGGAACAGTACTCATCCATAACTTAATTCTTGAATTCCGTGCATTGTCACTTCTGATTCTCCTTACCTTTAGATTGTACAAATTTTCTAGCAGAGCCAGGAGATTCTTGAGGATAGTAGGAACTTCACTCTTGTGTGCCAACATGTTTACCCATGAAAATCTGGAATAGTCATCAGTAACTACCAGACAATAAGAATCACCAAAGGTTGTCTTGTGTTTCATAGGTCCAAAGAGGTCCATATGAATACGTTCCAGAGGCATATTCACAGTGTTGATCTTCTTCACAGGATGAGACTTTCTTGCTTACTTCCCTTTCTAGCATGATACACAAACGTCTTAAGATGAAAGTTCTTCACTGGTACACCATTCACTAGATTGTTCTTTACCAAATAGTTCATTTCCCTCAGGTGAATGTGTCCCATACGTCAGTGCCAGGAGATTGATTCCTTCTCGGTGGCTTTAGAGACAAAACATGTGACTTGTGAAGATGTTGTAATAGCTTGGCTCATATCAAGAATATACAAATCCTTAATTCTTGGAGCCGACAGGAGAATTCATTCCTTGGGGATCTTGAATCCAGGCTTCAGCACATAACATCCGGCATCATCAAAAAGTACCGTGAACTTCTTGTCGCAGATTTGAGAAACGCTAAGAAGATTGTGATCAATTTGCCGCACATAATTGATCTTGTCGAAGCTCACAACACCATTGGAGACCATTCCTTCTCCGGTGATGTATCCAACTTTGTCACCAGCAAAAGCAATATAACAACCCCTAATACTTTTCACATCATATAGGAGCCACAAGTCGCCCGTCATGTGCCTTGATGCTCCACTGTCAACAATCCAATGACTGTTTACAGATCCTCCTGGAACGCCCTGCACATTGCACAAACAAGATTAGTTTGAGATGGGGACCCAAGCCTTAGTGGTCTCGGGTCGTCCCTTATCATCGAGAAATGTAATCTCAATTTCTTGATGATTAACAAACTGAGAAACTCCTTTTGAACCATTTCTGGTCTTCTGTTTCCAAGATCCTTGTTTATTACCATATTACTATTATTTACAGTTTTAACAATGTCTGGTTTTATTGACTTTGAAGATCTTTGATCCTTTTTCGAAGAATCCGATTTTAAAGCTTTCTCAACTGCTTTTACTTGTTTACGTTTTTGTTTCTCTTTTTGATCTTTAATAATTCGTTTATCTTGTGTCGGAGAAACAGATTTACGTTTGCAAGTTGGTTTATGAGGGGTTTTCCCTATACATCTTGATTTGGCTGGATTTTGACAATCCTTTAAAATGTGGCCAAATTCTCCACATTTGAAACATGTTCTCCTTTCAACAAAACTAGGAGATCGTGTTTCTCGGCTTGTGTTGAATTTGTGGATCCTGAGGTACTGGGTTCATTTTCATTACATCCATCAGTGCATTGGGTGTAATTGTTTTGACTATTTCTTTTCAAAATCTTAACTTTCTTTACAAAATCAACATTAGATTTTCCTTGAAAAGTTTTGACTTTATCGGTACCTTTAGAACTTACAAATTTAACAGTTTTAGCCTTTTTCTGGTAACGAGAACCTTTTGCTTCAACCTTCGGTTGAGAAGTTGTGGGCTTTTCAACTCGCTTCCATTCTTTTTCTTTTGAAGCGGATAATGGTTGTGATATGGTTGACTTTTTCTTCTCTAAAGGTTTGGTTTTTGACTTTTCAAACACCTGATCTATAGAGATTGGATTTACGTTTTTAATTGGAAAATCTTTGTTTGAATAGATTTTCTTATCTCCAACCAAAGTATATAACACATTATGTATTTCTTGTGTAGACACACTTGTCTTCACAGATTTCTTAGGAACAGTCTCTTAATTCTCAACAGATTGAGTACTAGGAGTAGCAGATAATTCTACTCTTATCCTTTCATCAAGCGGCTGATCCTGATCATCATTTCTTGATTCATCATCTGATGTATCATCCTCTTCTTCATCAGATGATGAACTTTCTGGCTTGCTTGGTTCTTGAGAGGAATTGCCTAGTTTGAACCCTAACCCTGCTGCGAATTCCTCAGGATTCAAAGGTACAAAGGGTTCAAAACGAGGCATCTCCTCTTCATCAGGCATTTTGGTATAGTTGTGTTTCATTGGGGGTGGACACGACTTATACCCTATGCATTGAGCATCTCCCTTTAGTTTTTGAACTTCAATAATATGATCAAGCACATATTGGGAGTTAGAATAACTTTCCAATTTGCGTTTGATCGAATCATATTCGCATTTGGCGATGGCTAACTCTTTCTTTGTTTCTTCTAGGAGATTAATGTAGTTATTAATTCCTGTCTGTTTATTCAAAACTGTTTTTGTCAATTCAGAAACACTTTTCTTAAGGGTTTCTATTACAGATTTGAATTCTTTTTCATTTCTAGTTAGCGCCAAATTCGCCTCTTTGAATTTTGATAGTTCAAGAACTAAATTTTGATTATGACTGTTGACGGTTTCATACTTATTTTCAGTTCAACACAGTCATTGCAAACAGTAAGAGGTTCAGAATTTACCTGTTTTGAAGAACCTTCAACATTTGCCATAAAGGCAGTGTGATGATGAAAAGCTGCACCATCTGTGGAGAGTGTCTCTGTCTCTTTTTCCACAGCTTCTACATTCCCCGTCATACATACCTTTTCACTCTTCAACATCTCAGCTTCACTCAGCAACTCTTCAACCTCAGCATCACTTCCTTTCTTCACATCAGAATCAGATCCAAAACCATCTGAACTTGAACATTCTTCATCAGAACTACCAGCATCCCCAGATGTATCATCGTTATTTGGAGTGTTGATGTTGTGATCATGTTTGATTTGATCCACGATCTTTACATAGCATACAGTTCTTTCGTTGTTCTCAGTTCCCAACTGTACTGACCAATCGCATCCTTCATCAGACTGAACTACCATAGCTCTGTGCGTGTTTGAAGGTCCTGATTGATTGGTGTTGTTAGAGTTGCCAACAGCTACTCCCACGAGTCTTCTTTCGTTGCCTCCTTCCAATATTTTGGTTCTACTTGGCACACAAAGCAGGCAAAAGACCAAGCATTCAGACCACCAGATTCCCTGATTTCCGAATACAATCCAGCATTCTGGTTGTTTCGAAGCTGATTACAAGTCTGCACACCACTCTGGATATCTCCAATATTCTGCTGAGGGTGGATATTATGAATTCGAATTTCTGGCACATCAGGAACTCGAGTATTGATACCCAAATTGTTGTTATTCAGATCAACAGTTACATCGAGAGCTGGATTTGGTGATGTTATAGATGCCTGACCTTCAGTCGTCCCTTGCGGTTGAATATTTGACGTACCATCTGAAATTCCAGGAACCGCACCAGAGGCAGCTTCATTTGCATCATGAAACTCATCATCTTCTGATGAAACATTATAATGCGCAGCGTCTTCGGATTTCTCATTTTGAACAAGATTGTTAACCGAAGTCGACACTTGAGATTAACAATAATTGGTCGAACTAATGATGAGTCTACTGCAGTATCACTTTCCAAAAGCATCTGAGCAGCAGCTGTTGCATCATCAAAAGTTGGCAGATTAAAGGAGTCAAATAGCCCCTCGTACTCAAACATCCAAGGAGCACCCGGAGCTCTTGTAGCTTCTGTATATCTCTGAACCTTGACTTCACCCCATTCTTCAATCTTCTTCGAAGACAAATTCCACACCCAAAAATTTGGAGTAGCATATCCAAGAAAGAAACCTTCGATAGCCTTGGGACCAAATTTTCCATGTGGGTCGATCATAGTGCATGGAGCTCCAAATGGTTCTAAGAAAAAAACATCTGGTTTCCTTTTATGTAAAAACTCAAAGCATGTCTTCCCATGTCTCTTCACCGGCAGAACTCTATTCATCGTATAACACGCAGTAGCAACAGCTTCTCCCAAAATTGAACAGGAAGTTATGATTCTACTAACATGGTTCTTGCAGTTTCGATAAGAGTTCTATTTTCCTCTCAGCGACGCCATTTTGTTGTGGAATGTATCGTGAACTGTACTCATGCAGAATAACCTTTGAGGAACAGTACTCATCCATAACTTGATTCTTGAATTCCGTGCCATTGTCGCTTCTGATTCTCCTTACCTTTAGATTGTACAAATTTTCTAGCAGAGCCAGGAGATTCTTGAGGATAGTAGGAACTTCACTCTTGTGTGCCAACATGTTTACCCATGAAAATCTGGAATAGTCATCAGTAACTACCAGACAATAAGAATCACCAAAGGTTGTCTTGTGTTTCATAGGTCCAAAGAGGTCCATATGAATACGTTCCAGAGGCATATTCACAGTGTTGATCTTCTTCACAGGATGGGACTTTCTTGCTTGCTTCCCTTTCTAGCATGATACACAAACGTCTTGAAGATGAAAGTTCTTCACTGGTACACCATTCACTAGATTGTTCTTTACCAAATAGTTCATTTCCCTCAGGTGAATGGGTCCCATACGTCAGTGCCAGGAGATTGATTCCTTCTCGGTGGCTTTAGAGACAAAACATGTGACTTGTGAAGTTGATGTAATAGCTTGGCTCATATCATGAATATACAAATCCTTAATTCTTGGAGCCGACAGGAGAATTCATTCCTTGGGATCTTGAATCCAGGCTTCAGCACATAACATCCGGCATCATCAAAAAGTACCGTGAACTTCTTGTCGCAGATTTGAGAAACGCTAAGAAGATTGTGATCAATTTGCCGCACATAATTGATCTTGTCGAAGCTCACAACACCATTGGAGACCATTCCTTCTCCAGTGATGTATCCAACTTTGTCACCAGCAAAAGCAACATAACAACCCCCAATACTTTTCACATCATATAGGAGCCACAAGTCGCCCGTCATGTACCTTGATGCTCCACTGTCAACAATCCAATGACTGTTTACAGATCCTCCTGGAACACCCTGCACATTGCACAAACAAGATTAATTTGAGATGGGGACCCAAGCCTTAGTGGTCTAGGATCGTCCCTTATCATCGAGAAATGTAATCTCAATTTCTTGATGATTAACAAACTGAGAAACTCCTTTTGAACCATTTCCGGTCTTCTGTTTCCAAGATCCTTGTTTATTACCATATTACTATTATTTACAGTTTTAACAGTGTCTGGTTTTATTGACTTTGAAGATCTTTGATCCTTTTTCAAAGAATCCGATTTTAAAGCTTTCTCAACTGCTTTTACTTGTTTACGTTTTTGTTTCTCTTTTTGATCTTTAATAATTCGTTTATCTTGTGTCGGAGAAACAGATTTACGTTTGCAAGTTGGTTTATGAGGGGTTTTCCCTATACATCTTGATTTGGCTGGATTTGACAATCCTTTAAAATGTGGCCAAATTCTCCACATTTGAAACATGTTCTCCTTTCAACAAAACTATGAGATCGTGTTTCTCGGCTTGATGTTGAATTTGTGGATCCTGAGGTACTGGGTTCATTTTCATTACATCCATCAGTGCATTGGGTGTAATTGTTTTGACTATTTCTTTTCAAAATCTTAACTTTCTTTACAAAATCAACATTAGATTTTCCTTGAAAAGTTTTGACTTATCGGTACCTTTAGAACTTACAAATTTAACAGTTTTAGCCTTTTTCTGGTAACGAGAACCTTTTGCTTCAACCTTCGGTTGAGAAGTTGTGGGCTTTTCAACTCGCTTCCATTCTTTTTCTTTTGAAGCAGATAATGGTGTGATTTGGTTGACTTTTTCTTCTCTAAAGGTTTGGTTTTTGACTTTTCAAACACCTGATCTATAGAGATTGGATTTACGTTTTTAATTGGAAAATCTTTGTTTGAATAGATTTTCTTATCTCCAACCAAAGTATATAACACATTATCTACTTCTTGTTTAGACACACTTGTCTTCACAGATTTCTTAGGAACAGTCTCTTAATTCTCAACAGATTGAGTACTAGGAGTAGCAGATAATTCTACTCTTATCCTTTCAACAAGCGGCTGATCCTGATCATCATTTCTTGATTCATCATCTGATGTATCATCCTCTTCTTCATCAGATGATGAACTTTCTGGCTTGCTTGGTTCTTGAGAGGAATTGCCTAGTTTGAACCCTAACCCTGCTGCGAATTCCTCAGGATTCAAAGGTATAAAAGGTTCAAAACGAGGCATCTCCTCTTCATCAGGCATTTTGGTATAGTTGTGTTTCATTGGGGGTGGACACGACTTATACCCTATGCATTGAGCATCTCCCTTTAGTTTTTGAACTTCAATAATATGATCAAGCACATTTGGGAGTTAGAATAACTTTCCAATTTGCGTTTGATCGAATCATATTCGCATTTGGCGATGGCTAACTCTTTCTTTGTTTCTTCTAGGAGATTAATGTAGTTATTAATTCCTGTCTGTTTATTCAAAACTGTTTTTGTCAATTCAGAAACACTTTTCTTAAGGGTTTCTATTACAGATTTGAATTCTTTTTCATTTCTAGTTAGCGCCAAATTCGCCTCTTTGAATTTTGATAGTTCAAGAACTAAATTTTGATTATGACTGTTGACGGTTTCATACTTTATTTTCAGTTCAACACAGTCATTGCAAACAGTAAAGGTTCAGAATTTACCTGTTTTGAAGAACCTTCAACATTTGCCATAAAGGCAGTGTGATGATGAAAAGCTGCACCATCTGTGGAGAGTGTCTCTGTCTCTTTTCCACAGCTTCTACATTCCCTGTCATACATACCTTTTCACTCTTCAACATCTCAGCTTCACTCAGCAACTCTTCAACTCAGCATCACTTCCTTTCTTCACATCAGAATCAGATCCAAAACCATCTGAACTTGAACATTCTTCATCAGAACTACCAGCATCCCCAGATGTATCATCGTTATTTGGAGTGTTGATGTTGTGATCATGTTTGATTCCACGATCTTTACATAGCATACAGTTCTTTCGTTGTTCTCAGTTCCCAACTGTACTGACCAATCGCATCCTTCATCAGACTGAACTACCATAGCTCTGTGCGTGTTTGAAGGTCCTGGTTGATTGGTGTTGTTAGAGTTGCCAACAGCTACTATTCTTCTTTCATTGTTGTGTTGTGCTGTGTTGGATGGTTGAGACTGATTGCGAAAGGGGTTGTGATTTCCTTCCTTGCTGGGTCTTATGCATTCCCACTTAAAGTGACCTCTTTCTCCGCAGTTGAAACAAGTGACGGCGGTTTTGTCAAAGCCGTATTTTGTGTCCTTCTTGCTTTCCAAACTGGTTCTCCCCGTTCTTCTCATATAATCTTTCGCTCTTCTCATTGCGCTTACAGATGCCCACTTGATGTCCATCAGCTCCATTTCATCTCGGTCAATTTGTTCATAGTCTTCATTTGTCAAATTGATGTTCCCTATTTGACCTGCAACTAAACCACAATACACACTGACCATGGTATTTAGAAGTTCTGTATGTTCTTGTGCAACTTCAATGTTGATTTTGGAGAGATTTGACGTGTCAAGTTTTACAGTGTTGGATTTGCCGATTAACTGTTGCTTCAATAGAAAGCTTGTTGAGGAGCTTGCTGTGGAGCTTTATGCGCTAAATCCGTTGGCTGTGGAAGGAAGGCTTTTGGATCAAAAGTCTGTCCATAGGCTTGATTACTTGAACCTGTAGACTGACTTGTTTGAACTGGTTGGGGTAGGAAAGGGTTCACGTTTGACACAAACGCGGTTTGCAGCTTCGGTTGCTGACTTGAGCTTGTACCTGTATTTAAACTTCCAAAGTATATCTCAGGGTTTTGTGGAGCAGAGACTCGTTGTGCCTTCCGGAGTTCTTCTTCATTCTTGTTCTCCAGTTTCTACACAAATTCATAAAATTATGATCTAAAACACCTGTATGTTTTAATAGATCAATAAATTGACCCCATTTTGGAGGTCAAGTATCAGCAAATCGCATCACAATTTCTTGTGGTGCTGCTAACACTTTATACGAGTACATTTCGCTGAGAAGATGACAAAACCGAGCGGTCATATCATTCAAGGTTTCGTTCTCCATGAACATGAAACCTTCAAACTCTTTCTTGAGCAGATCATGCCGAATCTTCCTGGTAGCAGCGTTACCTTCACCTCTTGCTTCCAAAGTGTCCCACAAATTTTTCGTTGTAGTACAATACACAAACTGATGATAAATGTCTTTATGCAGAGCTTGTGTGAGGATGGAAAATGCCTTTTTTCTAGATCGTAAGCTTTCTTGTCACTTTCGACTAGATTGGCCAATGAGGTTGGATTTGATCCAGCTTCTTCAAGTGCTTCATTGTAGGCAGTAGTGAAACACGTACACAATTCTGTGTTCTGTCGAAGAACGTATGTATGAAAACGACTTTTCCAGGAAGGATAATCGTTCATATGATTTAGCTTGGGCGGACGGTTGTTACTCCCTGTTTCACTTTCGCTCATTAACAGAGTTTGGATGCTTTGATTTTGATTTGCAACACACGCCCATTGTTTGCAGATATCATTGCTGTATGTTGTGGCATCAAAGATTTTACCCATGATGTTGCGGAGCTTTGCGAAGACTCCTGATTTGAGCTTAAACAACTCCAATCCCACGGGTTAGAACTCATTATATTTTCTTGTTTAATGAAAATTTAAAGGTTTTAAAATTTCAAAATTATAATTACAGTTTAAAAATTCACAGGTTCTGAAAATATGACAAATTCTTATAATCACAAAGCTTTGAAAAACGCAAAAAACAAACAATTCTGTTTCGTGCGAGACACCTGTTTCGTGCGAAACACTGATGTTTCGTGCGAAATGGTTGTTTCGTGCGTGTCAAGATGAGTTCGCACGAAATAATTCAGTCGCACCAAATGTTTAGTTCAGCATTTTTCAGAGGAATCTTTTCAGAAATGGTTTGGTGAGAAATTTCCTTTCTTGTGTAGACCTGCTTTTTCGAAAATACTTGTTGTCTTACCCACTTTTAGTTAAAACACAGATTTTTAACAGTCCACAGTTCAAGTCCAGATCCAAGTCAGAAAATGTCAACCCTACCAAAACTAATAAGATTCAAATTTTTGCAGATTTCTGCTTCAAGGGTGTTGTTCAGAAAAATTTTACCATAAAATTTTCTGCATGCAATAGATTTTAACCAAGTTTTAAGTTAGTTATCTATCCAAAACTTAAGTTTTCTGCTGGAGGCTCAAGAACACTTCAGAAATCTTCAAACTAGCTCAGACACAACTAAGCCCGGTTTTGAACAAGGAAAGAGCCAAAGCTCTGATACCACTTGTAGGTCCACCTGCGGATGGTGTTAAACAAGTTCCTTGTTCATATGACACACACACAAGAGCGGAATCCAAGTGTGCATGCAACCAAAGCAAAGAAAAGAACACGGGGTAACCAAAGATTCACTATCTTGATTAATGATTGAAAACAAATACAAACATATACACACAATGCTCGTATGACTCAAATAAACTTGCTGTGTTCTTGTGTCTTTGTCTTCAGAGATAACAATCTCTCTGGTTAGTCTGGTGAGCTAGTCAGCCTAACTCTCACACGCGAGGCAACTAGTTCTTCAAGCGACACCAACTTAGAGGTACATGTCTGCTTATATAGTGTTTGTCTAGTTTCGTACGAAATACGAGTCTAGACATACTGAACACAATATTTCACACGAGACACTACTCGTAATTTGGTACGAGTCACAGTTTCGTACGAAATACATGTTTCGTATGAAACCATTCAGTCATTCGCACGAAACCTCTGTTTCGTACGACTTCTCTGACTCGCACAGAATCCTCTCAATAGGAGAACGAGTGTAGACTTGACGTTTCCAAGACTTATCAGTATGCACACATGTAACTGATTAACACAACAAGCTAAGATGTCATACTAGATCAAGATATAAGGATATCTCGATCTATTCGACACGACCAAACCTATATAGACACTTGAGCAAAGACCGTACAATTACAACTGTAATTAAGAACAAGCGACAGACACAAAACTGTATCAACAGATATATATGCTCCTTCAGTTGTTATATTAGTGTTTTAGTCAAATGTTCCTTGAAAATTATTAACTTGACAAAACCATACGGTCTAGAAACCCAAAACTAGATGCGAGTAAATAAATGATAGAGGCATTAGGATTTTTTATTATTAGCCCTTGTTTTTAGGCCTTTCATTCCTAAACATACCCTTAAACACATGTCCCCTAGTTAACCTCTTTGAGTCCAGTATGTTTCAATTCTTAACCCATACAAAAAGCCCATCAAAAGCCCAAAATGTTTTCCCTTTTTAACCCATTTTTGTTGCAAAAATATAGTTTCCAAAATTATAACGATTTTCGTGACTTTCAATCTTAGAAGACCCACTCCTCAAGGAGCAGGGTAAATTAATAATAATAATAATAATAATAATAATAATAATAATAATGTTATCTCAATTGGTCCTCTTGTATAGTTAATCTTCATGATTGCAAGAAGTAAAATAATCAAGTCTATAAATCAAATGTCAAAATGGATATATAATACAATATAAAATAAAATAAAATAGAATTTTTTATCAAAGTTCATATGACTACCATTATATGATCTGTGGGCAGCAACATACAAAATTAATTGTTACGTATTTTGTGGTGATCCACTTTCAATACTAAACCATCCACAAGTGAAACCAGAGCCCATAGTTGATGAAGGCATCATGCAAGGCCTAAAGAGTATCAAATTCCAAATTCATATAATGTTAGTCAAAGAAAAAATGGCTATGGAATATGATAACAAGGAGGCAATAATTGAAGAAAACTACCAAATGGAGGAAGAGCTCATCACAGAAAATGTGTCCAAAGAACAAGAGATTGAAGCCTTAATTAATGTGTCTACTCGTGCGAAAAGGTAAGTAAAACAAACGAGGTTCTTGCAGATTTTGAGGAAAATCCTTGTTGTACAGAACTTACCACAGACCATGCCTCATAAGTGTTGAGTTATATAAGATCTGATGATGATAAAAGCTAAAATCTAAGGGAATCATCTTCCCTGTCTGATTGAATATGATGAGGTACAATCTTTGGTCCAGTAGTTCCCCCCTTGAAGGATTCTCAAAACAACTGCCCAAACTACTATCACATAACTGCTCCCTTCAAGTATAGAGAACAGAAAAAAAAGTGTTGAATTATCAAAGTGCTAGACAACAAGTCAATAGTCAAGTCGACAGAGTCAAAGACTGAAGACTAGAAAATCAAGTCAACAAGTCAAAGACTAGAAGTTCAGATTCTTAGAAAGTGCTGATCCACACCAACAGTTCTAGATAATTTAGTTTTTTTCTCTTATTTACACTAGAAGAAGTAGTTCAAAATAACAATGTAACTATTCGGCAATTTTATTAACTGCTGGCAGTTACATAATATAAGGAGTTGTTTGGGGTCACTTTCATGGTGACGTCACTATCAGTTCTCTTCTCCTATATGTAGTTCTTTTTAGTTAATGTAATAGTAACACTAAGAGCCAATTGGCATTAGAAATTAGTGAGAGAGAGTTCACCTAGTGAGGGGGGGTACTTTGTACTTTGTGATTTCTTAAATCATTTCAATTCAATATTAAATCATTCTACAATCATTCCGATATACAGTAGTGTTGATGTTAATGTGTTTTCATTAACTGTCTTGGTTAAATTTCTATTTTTTTAACTGTTTAATCAAAAACACACAAACTACACACTCTCTGATATCCAACACCATACACAGGTCGTGCCTCGACAATTCGTAAATTGTAAAGCATGGATTAAGACACCACATGCCTGGAAATTACCATGGATCATGTTTGGCCAGACACTGTTCGTGTCTCAACAACCAGTAAATGCAAGAACGAAGTGCTTCATCAAGGCTTTCAAAAATCATTCCTATCTTTAGGTTTAGATCTTCTTTCAAAAATAACCCAAGAATACTATTATCACTAGTTGTGTTATGTTAATTAGAAATGCCTTTAACACGATAACAGTGATAATAAAAAACACTGCATATGATAAACACCAAAATTAAACATCAATCTAACCAAGTGAACGCCACAAATTTAAACTTGATTTACTAAACTTGAAGAAAATGTAATAGCTAATACGAAAAATTGGATTTTCAAAAAAATAAATGCGCTGAATGATGTATTGAATAATACATCCTTTTATCATGTAGAGTTTGTATAATTTTAGCCCGTTTTTGTTTCGGTTCGTCAAGAATTTATCTACTTTTAATCCAAATTCGTTTTGCAGGTCTTGGTTCGTGGAAACGGTTGGAAGGATAGGAAAACGAGCGAAAATGGTGAAAAGAACCGAGCTGGGACGCGATTGGATAGGAAATGAGAAAACGAGACGCAAATTAGGATTTATAACCCGGTCGCGGGGCGCGACCGGCACAACACAACTCTCTCACGGCCCGCGAGAGAGTGACACTTATCTCCGGTTTTCTGCTCGGTCGCGGGGCGCGACCGGATACCTACAACTCTCTCGCGGCTGGCGAGAGGGTCTTTTATCCAGAAAGTTTCGAAACCAGATTGGAATTGGCCCTTTTTTATTAAAACAATCATAATTGAAGTCAAACTCATCTTGGAACAAACTTGGACGAACTAGAGGCTTTTGGGAGAAATTTTCTTGAGATTTGGAGCTAGGAGAAGGAGATCTAGGCTGCAAGAGGTATACGGGTGATCAAGGAAGTTCAAGGCAGGAGCTTGTCACGGTTTTATCATACCAATCTTGACCTTTGCTTTCCTTGTTTTGCTTGATTATGCTTACTTGTTATAAACATTGTTTAATTTGCTTTTCAAACATTTATTAGGCTAGATAATATTCAGTTGCCTAGGTTTTGGATGATGGATTTTTTGAAACTTTGATTTGTTTTAATTTAATTGATGGTTTGAATGTTTAATTGGTAAAGATCGCAACTTTAATTATCTAGTTTGGAGTACTTGCATGATTTAGCTTGTTTTGTGATTGTTTGATTATTTGCATGAACTTAGATGGATGTCCTATGTTACTTTTCGTGTTCTTAGGAATTCAGGAAGTTGTTGGTAAATTGGCCAATAAAACCGGAGAAACAATTGAATAAATTATAAAATCAAACTGTCATTATACCTAAATTGCTTAATGAGAAATAACAATTAGTTGGCTGAATTAATGTGATAAATTGTTAGGTTAGGGTTTTGAGAAACTCCCAAATCTGATTTCCTTGTCATAATTGAATCAGTTAATCTAAACTAGAAATTGTAGTTGGTCTAGGTTAATTATTGAGAGGTAATTAATAGTTAGACACTTTGCTGATTTAAAAAGATAACTGAAAAGAAATCTTTATGACCGGTAAACAAATAAAAAGGGTAGGTTATCGTAGGTGTCTTCCTGAGAAGAGTCGGGGGTCCTGTTTTGTAAACCTAAACTTTAATATGTCAAGATCCCGGTAAAATATTCAACCTAATTAATTATTATTAAACTAAAGGAGTAGTAGTCTAAAAATCCAACCTAGGTGACTAGTTCATTATTTCTTGATTAATTTCCCAAATTTCCTAAAAGTTCATAGTTTGGTCATTACAATTTAGTAGTTTTAGTTTAATTGATAATTTAGATTTATTAGCAACCCCCCCCCCCTAAAATATACAAAGTGTGTAATTGAGTCTAAATTAGTAGTCATAGTAATTAGAGAGTCCTGTGGGTTCGATAATCCGGACTTGCTTAATGTTATTCTACAATTGATCGGTTCACTTGCCGTTTAGTAGTATAGTATAGTTTAGGAGTCTAGAGTTAAATTTGAGTCTAGAATTAGGGTAATTTGAGTTGTTTTTAATTAACTACTTTTAGAACATCAAGTTTTTTGCGCCGTTGCCAGGGACTCTCTCATTGGGAATTGCGTTGATTTCTCGATTTAGGCTTTGTTATTACACTTGTGTTTATTTTGTATTCGTTTGTGTCATAGGAGTCTAAATTATTTAATTAGTTTCAATAATTATTTTTGTATATATATTTGAATTATTTTTGCTGAACTTCTCGTGTTTGTCGTGTTTTCGGTTTAGTGGATGCCCCACACGCGTGCGCAAGGACCTTCGCCTAAGCCGCCGGTGGATACGTCATTCTCTCCCGCACGAAAGGTAAGTGCTTTTTCCTCAACTTTTTCAAGTTCATCCCGTTCCTTTGTACCGCCCGACTTTAATTTAACACCTAAACCTTCACCACCCGGTTCCCCATCACCCCACGTCATCCATAAAAACGTGAGCCACCACCGCCACCACCTAAGTTTCACATGGCTAATAATAATAACAATCAGATCGTTTACCAACTGGCCACCACCGGCTTCACCAGTGCAAACTCACCCGTCACATCACCCCCTATGAACAATGACCGAGCCTGGCAAATCCCTTCCTACTCATGACCGCCATCACTAACTCTTGCCAATTCCTCGGTCGTGATGATGAGGATGCGCCCGCACATATCAACTGCCTTACCCGTCTATGTCACACATTCAATATGGAGGGTGCGGGCAATAATGCCCGTTTTCTCCAAGTCTTTCTATTCTCTCTAGGGGGTCGAGCCACCATCTGCCTTGACTCTCAACCACCCGGTACTTTTTCTACTTGGGCTTCTCTACGGGATGCTTTCCTTAAGAAATACTTTCCACCCGCTAAAGCATCCCGCCTTCGTGATCAGATCCATTCTTTCTGAATGGAACTTGACAAGCCCTACCATCTAGCTTGGGAGCGTTTCCAAACTCTAGTATCCCACTGCTCCCAACATTGGTCTATCAGACTGGGCGCTTGTAGAGAAATTCTACAACGGTCTCACCCTGAGACCCGTGCTCCATTCGACACCTCTGCTAGTGGCCACTTGATGGGAAAGAAAAAGAGTAGCCGAGTGTAATGACCTTTTTGAGAGCTTTGCCCATTCTGATGTCGATTACAGCACCGCCGGCAGGAATTCAATTCATGTTTCTCGTACACCTCCTGTTAACCGGGGTCTACACCAAGTTAACTTGGAAACTACGGTAGATGCTGCTTTAGATAGCTTTAAGAGGGAGGTCATGAAGGAGATACAGGAACTAAAGAAGATGGTAGACAGGTGTGAGGTGTGTAGAGGGGGTCACGACACGTTAGAGTGTCCCACGCTCACTGTCGAACAGGTAGAGTTTATCACCGGTCAGAGCCGAGGTCCTACGAATCCCTTTAACAATAATACCTCCAATTATAATCCAAACTGGCGAAATAATAATAATAATAATAATAATAATAATAATAATATATTTAACCAAAAAAAAAATAATAATAATATATAATAATAATAATAATCGATCTTACGGTAACCCCTGGTTTCCAATCAGGTCTCTATCATAACAGGGGGCAGGGTCACTACAATAGTGGAGGTCAGGTCATACTAGTCAGTTTAGTGTAGGGGGTTCGAATCAGGAGGGTCAGACTAGGAGTGGAGTGTCAGGAGGTATTAGATAGGATCGAAGAGTTGTTATCTCAATTAATTGTCAAAGATCAGGCTACTCAGAAAACTCTCGCGGAACATGATCTTCTCTTGAAAAATCAACAGTCCGCGCTCTTAGATCTACAGAGGTCGGTTGGTAGTATTGCTAAGCAGCTGCAAGAGCAGCCCCGCGGCCAGTTTGCGGGAAATACCCAACCCCGCGAACCAACACGTGAAAGCAATTACTACACGCTGTGGTAGGACTCTGAAGGAAGTGGGCAGAGAGGGGGTAGAGGTAGAGGTAGAGGAGCGTGATGATGAGGTAGATGAGGAAATAGAGATGGAGGCTCCACCTAGGGTGCACACCAGTCTAGACCCAGTAATTACCAGACCAGCCAGTGGACCTTCAGTTGAGAGTAGGGGAGAGAGAAAACCGGTAGAGGTTAGACCATCACCAATCGTAGATAGTTCACGCCTACCCTACCCACCACGTCTGAAACAGCAAAAATATGCCAAGGAATATAGGAATTTCCTTGACATGTTTACTCAGTTAAAAATCAATCTTCCGGATATTCAGGCCCTCCAACATATGCCTAAATATGCTAAGTTTTTGAAGGATCTTCTAAAACGCAAAGATAGGCTGGGGGAGCTTTCGAATGTCCCGTTGACTAGAGGATGTTCTACCATGGGTTTAAACAAGTTGCCTGAGAAACTGACTGATTCGGGTATTTTTACGATTCCATGCCTATTCGGCTGCTCCATTGCTCTAGCTCATGCTCTAGCCGATCTCGTGGCGAGCATAAATCTGATGCCTTTCTCACTATACGAGCGATTAGGTTTAGGGGAGCTCACCCCTACTCGTATGTCTCTGTCGTTAGCCGATAGGTCTGTTAAGTACCCGAGGGGAATCGTAGAGAACTTATTGGTTAAAGTTGATAGATTTGTCTTTCCTATAGATTTCGTCATCATCGATATGGAGGCGGACGAGAAAGTACCCATCATCTTAGGTCACCCATTTCTACGCACCTCGAAAGCGCTCATTGATGTTCATGATGGGAAAATCACCCTTCAAGTCGGGGATGAGAACGTCACGTTCGAAATCGCAAGGTCGATGCAACACCCGAGCAGTGGTGACAACGATAGTGGCCCTTGTCACTCCGTATACTTCCTGAACTCATTCATGTCGTGTGTTGATCACTGTTTAGACTATATAAGCGGAGCCGACTTAGTGAACGAGAGTTTAGTAGCGGAGGAGAGTGATAGTGAGGATATGGGGGACGATTTCTTAGAGATTCCCGAGACCCAAGACTTCTGTGAGGTGAGTGCAGCTACCGAGAGTACACCATTATCGACACCAGTAGCCGTAGAGCTCAAGGTCCTCCTGTCTCAGTTAGAATACGTGTTCCTAGGTGACAATTCGAGCTTACCAGTGATCATTTCTTCGAAATTGTCAACGGAGGAGATGGAGTGTTTAATCGAGGTCCTAAAGTCAAATAAGGAGTCGCATGGAAACTTTCCGATATCAAGGGGATTAGCCATACCTTCTGTACACATAGGATCCTCATGGAGGACATCTTTAAGCCAGTAGTGTTGTCTAAACCCAAATATGCAAGAAGTTGTAAAGAAAGAGGTGCTTAAGATGATGCAAGTTGGTCTCATCTATATGATCTCTGATTCCGCATAGGTAAGCCCCACTCAGGTCGTTTCTAAGAAGGGGGAATGACAGGGGTCACGAACGAGAAGAAGGAGCTTATCCCATCGCGAACAGTCACGAGCTGGCGGGTGTGCATAGACTATCGTAAATTAAACGAAGCCACCCGCAAAGACCACTTCCCGCTCCCGTTCATCGATCAGATGTTGGAATGACTCGCAGGACAGCAATTTTATTACTTTCTTGACGGATTCTCAGGTTACTTTCAGATCCCGATTGCTCCCGAGGATTAAGAAAAGACAACCTTCACATGCCCGTATGGTACTTATGCGTATCGCCGCATGCCGTTCGGGTTATGTAACGCTCCGGCTACTTTCCAGTGATGCATGGTCGCTATCTTCTAGGACATGATCGAGACCTCGATGGAGGTTTTCATGGATGATTTCTCTGTCTATGGAAACACCTTCGATCAATGTCTTACTCACTTAGATGCGAATGATGAAACGGTGTGTCGAGACGAGACTGATGCTCAACTGGGAGAAATGTCACTTTATAGTGACAGAGGGTATAGTGCTAGGGCATAAGATCTCGTGAGCAGGTATAGAGGTCGATCGGGCAAAAATACATACTATCAGCAGACTCCCTCCACCGACTAGCGTCAAGTCTATCCGTAGCTTTCTCGGTCATGCGGTTTATTAGATATTTTTCAAAGATTACCCGCCCCATGACTCGACTTCTCGAGAAAGATGTACTCTTTGTCTTCGATGACGACTGCTTGAAAGCTTTTATGATCTTTAAGGAGAAACTAGTGAGTGCTCCTATCCTCGTCTCACCCGACTTGAGCTTGCCTTTCGAGCTCATGTGTGATGCGAGCGATTATGATGTAGGCGTCGTTTTGGGTCAGCGCCGTGACAAACATTTTCACCCTATTTACTACGCTAGTAAAACCCTCAATGACGCACAGGAGAACTACACCACTACAGAGAAGGAGCTTTTAGCAGTGGTATTCGTGTTTGATAAATTCCGCTCCTACCTTGTCCTGTCCAAGACCATCGTCTTTACGAACCATGCAGCTCTGCGCTTCCTTTTCCAAAAGAAGGACGCAAAGCCTCGTCTCATTCGGTGGATTCTCTTGCTTTCCGAGTTAGACATAGAGATTAGAGATAAGAAGGGAGCAGAGAATGTGGCCGCTGACCATCAATCTCGATTAGAGGATCCTAGTAGCGAAGAAATTAAGGAAGAATAGATTGGTGATAGATTTCCCCATGAGTCAGTAGAGTTTGTGACACGGAGGAAGGAGGGAATGTCGTGGTTTTCCGACTTCGTGAATTATCTAGCGAATGGAGTGGTACTGAAGGGGATGACCACGCAGCAGAAGAAGAAATTCTTTCGAGATGTCAGGCGTTACATTTGGGACGACCCATTTCTATTTCGGGTGGGGGAGACAGAATTCTGAGGCGTTGCGTTAGTAGAGAAGAGGGGGCGGAGATTTTGAGGCACGTGCACGAGGGACTGACAAGAGGTCATCATGGTCCGCACGTCACTGCACAGAAGGTTTTCGATTGCGGTTTTATTGGCCATCAGTGGTGAAAGACGCTCTAGAGTTTGTGAAGACGTGTGATCGTTGCCAGCGCACCGGCAACATCTCATCCAAGGACGAGATGCCCCAACATCCGATCCAAATTCTTGAAGTTTTTGATGTATGGGGGATTGACTTCATGGGACCGTTTCCCGTCTCTAACGGGAACCAATACATCCTTGTGGCCATTGACTACGTTTCCAAGTGGGTTGAAGCTCACTTTACCCACAAATGATGCTCGAGTGGTGGTGAGATTCTTGAAGAAGCTGTTCACCCGTTTTGGTACCCCACGAGCTATTATTAGTGACTGTGGCACGCACTTCTACAATGCCATCATGGAAAAGGCATTGGCGCACTACGGTGTCACTCACCGCCTCTCCACCGCTTATCATCCTCAGACGAGCGGCCAAGTGGAGAATGCAACAGGGGGTAAAACGGATCCTTGAGAAGACGGTAGGCAAAAGTTGGAAGGACTGGTCCGACAAGTTGGATGATGCTTTATGGGCGTTTCGCACTGCCTATAAGACACCGCTAGGCACCACGCCCTTCATGATCATTTACGGTAAAGCCTGCCATCTTCCAGTCGAACTTGAGCATAGGGCACTGTGGGAATTGAAGACCATGAATTTGGACCTCACCGAAGCAGCCAAGCGACGATTCTTTCAAATTCATGAGTTGGAGGCACTTCGAGACGCGGAGTATGAGCAGTCATGGAGCTTGAAGGAGAAAACCAAGGCACTGCACGACAGGAGATTGAAGAATGTGAAAGAGTTTCAAATCGGCGACAAAGTGCTTTTATATAACTCGCGATTGAAACTGTTTGCGGGCAAACTGAAGTCTAAATGGTCTGGCCCGTATGTGGTCAATGAGGTATTCCCGTATGGAACTATGGAGCTGAAAGATGAAGCTGACGGAGGGACGTGGAAGGTCAAAGGGCATCGCTTCAAACACTATCTAGGAGGACTGCTAGATCCCATCGAGACGGATGAGACTCCTCTCGAAGTTCCACCTCATACCGCGGAAGTTCTTGGGTTTTGGCTCGAGTGTAGAGTATGTACAATTTGGTAGTTAATTGCATTTCGTGTTTTTATTTAATTAATGTTTTGCATTTTTTGTGTTTGTGTGTGGGTTGGTTTAGTTGGTTTTTGCAGGTCATATCACGCATCATTGATGGAGAGCGGAAAATTGCAGGTAGTTTGATAAATTCAGTAAAGCGAGGGTGGTTCCTTAAGCTAAATTGCCAACAATAAGGTTTCAAAATATTTCTAAGGCATGAAACTTGAAACAAATTAGAAACTTTCTGTGAAAATAAGCCTCTCGCGGGGCGCAAGAGGCATATGCCTCCTCGGTCGCGGCCCGCGAGAAGCCAACAATCACCGGAACCATCACTCGCTCGCGGGGCGTGAGAGACTTAGATGTCTCTCTCGCGGCCCAAGAGAGACCCTATCTGCACCCTAGAAACCCTAGACTCCATTTTATACCCATTTTCCCACATTCTTCACCACTTTCATTATGGCTACACCCCCATTTTTCACCAAAAACCGCCATTTTTAGCCCAAATCCACTGAAATCTTCCATCTTTTCTTCACCACATCAACCGTCATCCATTCTTAAGTGATTCCATCCATTTTTTTCCCTTTCAACCGTGCTTTTCACCGGTGTTTCAACTTTTCATTTTTGTGAACTAGTTCCTACAGATCTACACCAAGGTATGGTTTTTCGCAACTTTTATGCTTGCATCTTCATCATATATCTAGTTGTTGCGTTAATTTGGTGCTGGGTACTATGACAGTTGCATGTTCGGTTAAATTGTGGGTTGGGATAAACTGGGTTTGACTTGAGTTTTGATGGTCATAATTGTTACATTATGTGGGTAGATTAAGTACGTGCAGGGTCTTTCTTAAAGGTTTGGTGAGGTCCAACATTGAGTGTGGGGATGAGGGTTGGTTAACAATGTTACTAAAAATACGATTTTTAAGATCGTCAACCGTTATTTCTACCATGTTCAAACTGTTTTATCTTTAGATTTACACTCAATGTTGGCTCATGTTTCGGCACTTCGGTTTAATGAGGACAATTAAAGTGCCGAGAAGGGGTAGTTGTATGGTTTTTGATATGTTTTCGGGGGGTTAGTAACATTTGGATGGTCATGCTTATAAGATTCGGTCTCACTCGTACTTAATCTCCATTCAGGCGAGATTCGGTTTTTTTTAAATTAATAATGTTACACTCTTTTCAAATGTATTAAATTATCTGGTAAATTGTTTATCCGTTGCAGACCATGACCGCGAATGAAATGCTATACGGTCATTTGTTTTATGTGGTTTCCTTTTTCTAATGTCGTGCTTGTCTTACTTGTGCTTTATGCAGATGTCAGCTGAGGGTAGTTCAAACAGGGCCGGACGAAAGAGGAGGGGACCAATACCTCGTCAGAGAGGTGACCCCGCTGATGCGCCACAGCAACCTTCATACTTTGGCCGACGCAGAATCAGATACCGGGGGGATGGTGTTACCCATGGGCAGAGTACGAGAATTGTGGACAGTCCTCTTCTGCAGTTTGATCTAGACTCCCACGAGTGGGAGAGGCTTTCTAACCTGGTCACTTGTGAGTTGCTACCCTACAGGAGATTTGATTGGTAATTTGGGTCAAGCGGGTCGGATTGAACAGTTGTTAGGGGACAAGTTCGAAGGGTGTTGGAATGCGGAGCTAGATAATACAAGGAGATCACCTACGAGTTTCACTCTACGTTCGAATATCAGCAGGGTAAATTCAACGAGAGTGATGCTATCTCATTTGCCTTGAGGAGGCAAGTCTTTGAGATGACAATTCCACAGTTTGCGGTGGCCTCGCAAATATACTTGGAAGAGGAGGTTCAGGCACCGGAATTCGCCACTAGCCTTCAGGGAGTCTTCAAAAGGAGGCACCCTCATAGTGTTCAGGCAGACGAGCTCGCCAGATTTTGGGGAACAATCTCTTATGTCCCATATTCAAACAACATGGTGGCGAGTGATATTACTGATCCAATTCACCGGTTTCTCCATAAGATTCTTGTCGCTACACCGGTTGGAAGAGGGCAGGGGGACAACAAGGTCAACCAGGTGAGTTTGTTTTGTCTGATGTGTATGGTGGAGGGACGGCCGGCAAACATGGCCACGATATTTGCATGGTCGATGAAGCGACTATGGAAGGGGGCGGGGCAAGGGTTTATTGCGGGCCCTTGATTACGTACTTGGCCGAGAGCGTAGGGGTGTTCGACAGATACCCCCGGGACAGATTGAGAGAAGCCCCCCCCCCCCCGTGTCATGAGCATTAGAGACCTCCAGGCTGCTGGAATTCTGACGACATAAGAGCCGGTTAGCTGGCTGCCAGTCCGCCAGGGACCTCAAGTGCAACCGCCTCCCGGATCCGAAGCTGCATCTTCTATGCAGGCGGACATCCCCACTCGATATCAGCGGTCGGTTACGCGCCAGGAATTGCAAGGATGACAGTATCCTCTTCGAGAGCCTCGCCCAGACCCTGACTTTAGATTCTCTTTATGACAGGATGGAGACGGGGTTCGGGGACTTGCGAGGCTATGTTGACCAGCAGTTTGGCGGAGTTTATCAGACCATGTTAGAGAGTAGGCGCATGCACGAGGCTAGCCAAAGGAGGCTAGAAGACGGGATGCGGTATATGATGCAAAATCTGAACATGGGAATCCCATCCTACTTTCAGCATCCAGGTGGTCAGGCAGGGTCAAGTCAGTTTGCGGGGACGGAGGACGTTCAACCGTATCAGGTATTTGAGCGTCTGAAGAGGAAGATTGAAGCAGCTGAGGAGCTTTATCTTTATTTTCTTTTCTTCTGTTTTAATTTATTGATGGTCTGTAATTTTAAACAATTTACTTTGTGGGTGGTGTTGGCTGGTTTGGGTATTCTGATGAACAATCTTGCAAACATATTATTTATTTTGCTTTATCATTATTATGTTTTGTAAGTGCATGGTGGTAGGTCGATGTTGTATGATGTTCCGTTCGCATGAGAGCTTTGAGAGCGGTACACTGAGCGCGTTCGGTTTGGAGAGCACGAGTGGTTTGACTGGAACATCGACAGTCTTGCACTACCAGCTAAGTCGCTTCCCTTTTGTATCTTTCTTTCTTTATTTTGTTTTGTTTTGAGTGGTAGGTTGTCTTATCCTTGCATTGGGGAGAATGCAAAAATTTCAGTGTGGGGATGAGATAGTTAGAGTAGTGTAGTATTTTAATTGGTAACAAAAAATGTCTTTTGAAAAAGAAGTTTGCATGAATTTAAATGGAAAATGATAGAAAATATAAATTTTTATTCGGTTTCAAATAATAATATAAGAAATAAAAGGGTGAGTTTGTGTCTAACTTGGGATATGTGAGTAGGCTCGATTCGGTTCTTATTTTCTTTGAGCTTAATATACCTTAATTGTCGGTCTACTAGTGGGTACTCATCTAGGAGAAATGGGAAACTAAAACTGCCAAAATAGTATAAGGAATGCCGTTATAAGCTAAAATATTTAGAATTTTTAATCATGTAAAAAGAAAAAAAATAGAACAAAAAATGAGCTTGATTGAAAAGTAGACGAGGCCTATGGAATCTCCCTTGGATGGTGACTCTGATCGAGAATGCCTCTAGTATTAGTTGAAATTTTAAGTATCGAAGCCCACGTTGTCACTCTTGGGGATGGTGACTCTGGTTGAGACAGCCTCTAGGTTAGATATGCAAAAAGAAATCGATGCTCAAATGAAAAAAACAAAGAGAGAGAAAAAGAAAATTGCTTGGTTTTAAATTCTTTATATTTTGGTATAAAACGGCTAGGAAAATGTTTAAATACTTCGTTCCTTTTGTTTCATAAGCTTGAGGTGGGATTAGGGATACTGTGGACTCTAGTGTGAGACCCTAGGTGGATTGACCGCACTTAAACTAAATTCACATGATAAGAGGTTTGAACCGAATTTTGAGTTTAAGTGGATCCAATACTTGCAATCGCGGTTAACATAAATCTTGTTCCCTGATGAAAATAACCGCAATTTTTAAAATCGATAATTGTTTGGTTATGATCCCGTTTATGCACAATTCTTTTTTGAGGGCGAAAAAAGAGCAAGTGTGAGGATATTTGATGTATTGAATAATACATCCATTTATCATGTAGAGTTTGTATAATTTTAGCGCGTTTTCGTTTCGGTTTGTCAAGAATTTATCTACTTTTGATCCAAATGTGTTTTGCAGGTCTTGGTTCATGGAAACGGTTAGAAGGATGGGAAAAAACGAACGAAAATGGTGAAAAGAACCGAGCCGGGATGCGATTGGATCGGAAGTGAGAAAACGAGACGTAAATTAGGATTTATAACACGTCGCGGGGGGCGACCGGCACAACACAACTCTCTCGCGAGCCCGCAAGAGAGTGACACTTATCTCCGGTTTTCTGCTCGGTCGCGGGGCGAGACCGGATACCTCCAACTCTCTCGCGGCCAGCGAGAGGGTCTTTTATCCAGAAAGTTTCGAAACCAGATTGGAATTGGCCTTGTTTGTTATTAAAACAATCATAATTGAAGTCACACTCATCTTGGAACAAAATTGGACGAACTAGAGACTTTTGGGAGCAGTTTTCTGGAAATTTGGAGCTAGGAGAAGGAGATCTAGGCTGCAAGAGGTATACGGGTGATCAAGGAAGTTCAAGGCAGGAGCTTGTCACGGTTTTATCATACAAATCTTGACCTTTGCTTTCATGTTTTGCTTGATTATGCTTACTTGTTATAAAACTTGTTTAATTTGCTTTTCAAACATGTTATTAGGCTAGATTATATTTAGTTGCCTAGGTTTTGGATGATGGATTTTATGAAACTTCGATTTGTTTTAATTTAATTTATGGTTTGAATGTTTAATTGGTAAAGACCACAACTTTAATTATCTAGTTTGGAGTATTTGCATGATTTTGCTTGTTGTGTGATTGTTTAATTGTTTTGCATAAACTTAGATGGATGTCTTCCATAGAATAGGTTTTTGTTACTTTTCATGTTCTTAGGGATTCGGGAAGTTGTCGGTAAATCGGCCAATAAAACCGGGAAACAATTGAATAAATTATAAAATCAAACTTGTCATTATACCTAAATTGCTTATTGAGAAATAACAATTAGTTGGCTGAATTAATATGATAAATTGTTAGGTTAGGGTTTTGGGAAACTTCCAAATCTGATTTCCTTGTCATAATTGAATCAGTTATTCTAAACTAGAAATTGTAGTTGGTCTAGGTTAATTATTGAGAGGTAATTAATAATTAGACACTTTTCTGATTTAAAAAGATAACTGAAAAGAAATCTTTATGACCGGTAAACAAATAAAAAGAGTAGGTTATCGTAGGTGTCTTCCTGAGAAGAGTGGGGGTCCTGTTTGGTAAACCTAAACTTTAATATGTCAAGATCCCGGTAAAATATTCAACCTAATTAATTATTATTAAATTAAAGGAGTAGTTGTCTAAAAATCCAACCTAAGTGACTAGTTCATTATTTCTTGATTAATTTCTCAAATTTCCTAAAAGTTCATAGTTTAGTCATTCCAATTTAGTAGTTTTAGTTTAATTGATAATTTAGATTTATTAGCAAACTCCCGCCTCTTAAAATATACGAAGTGTGTAATTGAGTCTAAATTAGTAGTCATAGTAATTAGAAAGTCATGTGGGTTCGATAATCCGGACTTGCTTGATGCTATTCTACAATTGATCGGTTCACTTGCCGATTAGTAGTTTAGTATAGTTTAGGAGTCTAGAGTTAAATTTGAGTCTAGAATTAGAGTAATTTGAGTTGTTTTTAATTAACTACTTTTAGAACATCACTGAAAAATGAATGTTTTAGAAAAAACAACAAAAAAGTGTAATTACGATCTTACCCTCGCGTGTAATTTAGCACCTATGCCACGTATTGTCCCAGAAACCATTCTCACCAATATTACACTTTTGGAGATACAATAGGTATGCATGTGACTCATAAACATAAACACAAACACATCCACTCATGTGAGATACAAGAATATATGATACTTTTTTAATAACATGTATAAAATATATTAAATGTTATATTACCTTCCCATATTTTATCCTTCATCCCTATTATATAAAAGAAAATAGGAATGCATTATTCCTTATATTAATTTACAATTTCTTATTTGCAATCATTAGTTACAATAATGAATTTTTTTTAGTTTCTTTAAATAGTTAAATAGAATCGTCGTAGATTAAATTCTATATAAAAGAAAATAGGAATGCAATATTGTTTATATTAATTTACAATTCCTTATGTGCAACCATTAGTTACAATAGTGCTTTCTTTTATTTATTTTCTTTAAATAGTTAAAGAGAATCTTTGCAAATAAACTTCTTTATTTAAAAGACAGTAATAGTGCTACCGCTATTGGTGATATCGGATCTGATGCTAATATGTAGTTATTTCAAAGTAAATTAAGATTTTCGATCAATGGAAAACACATGTCAATATCCATTTAGGTAGTGTATCGTGCCAACACAAACCGATGGTGTTTGCACAACATCGGTACGGATACCAGTGGTCATTTGTATCTATTTCTGTTGCTATACCAAGTCCCGGTATCGTAACAGTGTTGTAATTTACTGAACCCATATCGGTCGAAAGTCCACCACGAAACGTACAATATCCCACTAATTATTTATTAATATCATTAAAGATAGTGTTGTGAAGAAATTTTTCCATGTTTGTCACATGAGATCGATTAACTATTTTAGGTTAGTGTTAACTAAGGCTGAACCTTGGCTTACATGCTATTTTAAGATAAAAACACAACACATTTTGTTAACTATGAAATTTAGAATTATTAGTTACTCTTAACTAGGTGAGTGAGACAGGTTCATGAACAATAACACCCAAATTCTTTGGAGCAAATTCATCTAAAATAATAGAATGTATTTGAAAAATATTTTGACTTGCTTTATTAAAGCTGGTATATATGAAAAGTCTTGGCGCCTCTTAAGGGTATTAATGTGAAGACATAAATATTTCAATACGAATTTAAAAAAGAAAAACTACAAAAACTACTTTCAAAGTTAAATATTCCTGCTATACAATTTATATGTATGGACTTAAATAATGATCTCTTTAATGATGTAACTGTTTTCAGTTATGTGAGTAAGTCAGGTTGGACTTAAATAATATTGTACTATTTGTTAGGTAATGATCTATTGTTGATTTTATAGGTTTTACTTAGAAAGAAGAGCCAAATAATATAACAAAATAAATAAATTTAGTAGACATGGAGAAAGATTAAGAGTTAGAACTATAAATGTACGAGAAATGCATAACATATACAAATGATGAGATGTAAAAATGAATTATTCTAGCTTGATCGTGGAAATTGTTAGTTACTAATGAAATGTATTTAGAATAAAAATAGAATACTCCCTATTCTCTTAGCTTTCACTTATCTCTCAATTCAAGTTGATGTGTGGGTTTGTGTTGTATTTTGTTTGATTTTTTCTAATCTATCACAAATCCTAATAGTATATTGTGTTAACACTGTTTAAATCAATCTATTTGTATGTATTTATGTTCATGATTACGCTAAAAGATATCGGAGAAACTAGGAATATGATATGTATAATCTATTTGTATGTATTTGTGTTTGTGATTATGTTAAACGAGATCGAAGAAGCTAGGAATTTGATATGCATATGCTTCGAATAATCTTCTTTTTTTTTTGGTTATGCTCAAGTTCTTCTCCTATCTTGGTTACGTGGTCAGAATCAGCTAAGAACACATGAACATTAGATTAGGTTCTATTTTCCTATTATCTTGTTTTTGTTTTTTTTTCTAACAAATAGCTATTAAAGAAAACTTTTGTTTACAATGGGGCACTTCTTTTTGTTACAAACTTTTTTTACTAATTACTAACCAATCCGTCTCCATTGAAAAAGTTGTGTCGAGCAGATTTTGGTGTAAGATTAGAAATATTTTGTAAGATTTTGGTGTAAGATTAGAAATATTTTGTAAGTATACTAGATTATACTCTCGTGTATCAGATAGGTTCAATAATGAAAATTGTTTGTTTGTCACAATAACATAAGTAGTCAAATAGGTGTATCTAATAATAATCTTAAAAGCTTGCAATTTCTTGTTCATAGTAATCAATACTCAACTCATCTACGTAGTGTTTAATCATTGATACTTCAGGAAACTTTTTAATTATTTTTACATTGTGTAGTTAAAACATTGAAAAGCTATCTAGATAACCAATAAATTTATTCTCATTTCTTTAGTTATACAAATATTCAATTAGCCCATCTTGTCTGACGTATAAATATTTAAAATGTATTGATATTCCCACACTTCTCCCTCTATCTCTGTCTCTCTATATATAAATATATTGAGAGAGATGAAGTAAAAAAGATGTAGTAATAAGATTTTAGGAATTTAAAGATAGTGACAGCATATTTAAACTAAGATATAGGTTTAACTTTCATCTTTCTCCATATTCCATAGTAACTAACGGAAAGGTTTTTTAAAATATACTATGTTGTCTTTATTAATACTTAAAAGTTCATGGATTCTCCAACGTTTTTGGTTATTTAATACAAAAGTTTCATTATCAATATATATATATATATAGTGTAAAGTTCAAAAGAGAAGAAAAATTTTATAAGAATAAAAAGAATAACTTTTAAACCAATTGAAATTCTTCATTTAATTCATTTAATGTGTGTATTTAATATTATAAAAAAAGGCATACAGGTAAATCTATAATTGTTATTAATTAACTAATTAATTAAACTTATAACTTATTTTTTAATATACTCTTTCAAGATAAAATAATTTATGGTGAATGACAATTTTCGACATGTGTAAGATAAATTTTAGTATGTGTAGAATAAATTTTGAAATGTGTAGGTTAAATTTACATGTATGTAGGATAAATTCTGATAAGTGTAAGACATATGTAAGATAAATTTTGAAATGTGTAGGATAAAATGTTTTTGCTTTATTAATTAAAAATAACATAATTAATGAGAAAGTTATAAACTATTTAATGGTTTACCATTATATCTTTTTTTTTCTTCTCATATTAAATTCCATCTCAAAAGAACCTTTGCATATATATATATATATGAGGTTAGAGCAATTTTGTGAAGAAAGTTTAGCAATGTAATATATAAAAGTATTTGTTAATTTAAAGGTACAATCATTGAAACCATTTGATTAGAATAAGATTTTAGATATTTATATTTAGTTAGCTTACTGTTTAATATAACTATATGTAGACCCGCCGCAATGGCTCACACATTACAAATTCTGCAACTTGGGCATGGATGAGTTAACAACAAAACGTCATACATGAGCTGATTCATGCAATTGACATGATGGGTTAGTTAACAACTTACATAATACATGAGGTAGATTCACACAGACCAACTTTAATTCAGTAAGAATAATAAAATAAAATACAAAAGCAAATAAGTAAATTTGAAAACAAATTCAGCAAGAATAATAAAATATAAAAGCAAATAATTAAATTTAAGAACAAATAAAAAGTAATGCGATCACTAATTAATCTATGTTTTATTGGATGGCCTTTTAGCATATCATATTTAAGATTTAATTTTGAATTCTAAAACTGATATTCTTCATTTATTCGTAAGTAATTTTATATACAAATCTAATCCCTAATTTAGTGGAACTAATGGATTAATGACTCTCGTTACTGATGAAACTTAACGTTTATTTGTTCCCTTTAATTTATTAAATCTAGTATAATTGATCAATAAAACAACTAAAAACTAAATACGCTTTTTATAATCCCGAAACATGAAATTACTTAAGAAAACATCATAAGATTCTAACACTAACTGGCTCAACCATCACCACCCGTCACTGTCTCTACCCTCTATTCTGGCGAACTCCCTATAGCGGCGACGACAACAAAATTCAGTGGTTTGAAATTCCGATCGCTAAAACAGTAAGGACAAAAGACGATGTCAAGGGTGCAAGGCAGTGGCAGGTTTCAGTCATTTGCTGGCAATGAGAAAGTGAAGAGAGTAGATAGAGAAAGTATGAGATAGAGATTAGATGGGGAGTCTACAACATGAGATGATGGACACGTGGGGTTATCATGCTTATGTGTAAAAAGTAATCAATGTAGTGGCAAAACTTGACAAGCACACCCAATTGTCAGTAGTGACTCACTATAGTATCACTGGATTTTAGAGTTTTTTATTTAGTTAGATTACTTTTTCATATATAAAATATTACACTTATTATAAGATTTTACTTATAAACCAAGCGTTAAAGACGTTTAAATTTAGAGTTTTTTATTTAATTAGATTACTTTTTAATAATTAAATATTACACTTATTATAAGATTTTACTTATAAACCAAGGCGTTAAAGAGGTTTAAAAATTCATAAAAAAATTCATATTTTGAAGTTATAGAAAATAATATTATTTTAAAAATACCTTTATAAAAATTTACGATCATAAACAAGTTTTCGAGATATGCATTGCGTTTTATTATGTGCATCCCATGTTTCCTTTTTGTTCTTATTAATCAATAAACAAGTTTAAATATTGAGAATAAATATATGTGAAACAAACTTCCATAAGCTAAATAAAAGAGATAAATAATAGATGTTAATATGATAAAAATAATAAAAACACTAAGTTTGATTAAAAACATTTTTTTAAGAGATGATATAATATTAACATGTGACGTTTTTGAATTCGTTTATGATAATTTAAATTAGATTAGATGTCACACTTACCAACCGTTTGACTTTCCATTCAAATTTAAGTGCACAGAGGAATACCTGGTTATCACCAAAAGGTTCCTAAAGTACAATTATGTAATTAAAGTTTATAAATTTTAGAAGGTGTTAGTTTTTTTTAAGATATTATTGTTTGAATTATTCTTTACAATTTTGTTAGGGTTGTTGTCTATAAAGGGTTGTATCAAATTTTGTTTTATTTTCTTTATAAACAATTAGGAAATTGATATTGATCAAACAAAATTGCTACCAGTACCGGTATTTATTTATATGGCTATTGGTTCGATACAAGTCGGTTTCTGTGTTTTTTTGTTAAACTTCATAATAGGTACCATGTTCAAAGTGAGATTTTCTCATTTTTTTGTTTCGGTATTTCTAGTACTGGTATCGAATCATTTTTTTTTGATAATCTTAGTATATAGATTCTATTGGAAACGAAATTGTATTCAAAATAAAATATGAAATATTAATTTAATTAACATGAAATAGAAAACATACCTTAACCATTTGCCAATTAAATTTACGGAATATCTTACACAATGGATCCATTTTCCATACTAATGGAGCAATTAGTTTGCAAGTTTTAAAAATAAGAAAAGAGGATTGTTAAAAGTGGGTAGCCAAAGTACTAATATATGGTTTGTTGTTATCAATTTGGAATTTTGGATGACGGGAAAGTTGCATGGTGATTACCAGGATGAGGGTTTGGTATGAGCATTTTGTTGTATTATTATTTAATAAATAATTATATTTTTAACCACATCAGCATATATTAATATTATTGGGAATAAATAACTAAAAAAATTAATAATACCCAATAAAGAAATATATATTTTTCGTAACTTTTAAATTCTTTTTACAATTTTTAAAATTATTTTGTAATTTTTTAATCCATGTGCCAATTTATAAGTTATGTTAACATATTATAAAAAAACTTAAATAAACATTATGTAGGATGGATAACCTTCTATTTAAAAAAATATTTTGAATTGAAACATCAAATGAATTTTAGTGACCTAATTGAAAAAGAAAATTATAAATAACCAAATTGAAACACTTATAAATAAATATTGGTTACTATCTAACAAAGTTACCCTTAAATTTATAGTCAAAAGATTTACCTTCACTGTAACAATCTTTTTTTATTTGGGCTCTTTATAGAATCTAAAATGTATTTTTTTATTGTAAAAGAAATGATATGTAGCATTAGAGGTGCAAACGAGTCGGGTTGAGCCCGAACCCGATAGGCTCGAGCTCGGCTTGTCATATTTTTATAAAGCTCGAGCTCGGTTCGGGCCTACTTATTTGAGCTCGAGCTCGGCTGGCGAGTTAAACCTAAAGCTCGAGCTCAGCTTGAGCTATTTTCATAACAACCTCAAACAAGCTAAAAGCTTAGCTCGAGCTCGCTTTAATATCGCTTAAACAAGCTAAAGCTCGATTTGAGCTTGGCTCGCTAATGTTATCATCATTATTATTATATTATATATTAAAAAAGTAAGATTTTGTTTGGGCTCATTTAGGCTCGCGAGCCTAAACAAACTTTGTATTTCAGGCTCGAGCTCGGGCTTGATAACTAAACGAGCTCTATTACAGGCTCGAGCTCGTTAAATCTTGGCTTGTTCGAGCTTTTAACTGAGTCGATAACGAGTAGATCTCAAGCCTATGAGCTTATTTATAATCCTATGTATTATCTAGCAACCAATGATTACTAAAAAGAGAAGTCATAGAATAATCTAGTAAAGAATAATATTAAAAGAAGGAAAATAAACTAATAGTTAAATGTCTAGTTGATCTCTTTGGTTTACAGATTTTACAAGATTAATCCTTAGACATTAATAATTATACAGTTGATCCTATTGTTGTAAAAGTTGAACAAAAATTGTCCTTAGCAGCTAATGTTATTAAAGTTTTAGTTACATGTAAAATTACTTATTTACCATTGAAAATAGTAACAAAATGAATATAAAAGTTTATTAAAACCTTGTGGCTCACCCCATCCCCACTTCTTCAAACCACCAACCACCGCCGATCATCCTCCCAAACCCTTCTTCGCAACCCCTTCTATTTCCGTCCATCTATCAAATATACTAATAATCAAAGCCCATCACGAAAAGCAACAGTAACCACTTCCGTAGATCTCCGTATAGCATATCCTATCATCCATCACTCTCCCAATCGTTGCAGATCTTCTATGGTAACACCTGCAACATTTTTTATGCTTTGAAACCCTTACCACTTAACACACACGTCTGTTTTACCCTACTTCTGCTTCTGATTTTATGTTATGGAAGAACAAATTCTAGATTTTTTGTGTATCTGAACAATCAGGGTTTTGGAATCTGATTAGTTTAAGTCGATCTTTGTGTGTTTGTATGATTGTTGTTTTGTTTAGGTGAATGTTTAATGAATTAAAGCATGTACATGTAGGTACTACGGATTTGTATCCTATCTATATTATATAATGCGTGTAGGGTATAATTAAACCTTCGTTTTTTGTATGTTTGAGTCCTGATAAATTGTTGTTACTTGTGTGGTAGAATAGACCTGGATTGTTAGACGTTGGTTTGATTAGTGTGAAACTTTAAAGCGTAAATCTTATCGATTGATCAGATTTTTTGTTTGTTAAATTCACTTAGGTTTGCCTGTAGGTGAAATTTTAATGCGGGTGGTTGCGATGTTGGTCGGAAATGTCAGTGGTGGCCAACATTCTTGATGAAATAAGAAGAAATTTAAGAAGTGGCAACGGGGGTGGGTGTTATAAATATTGTATTATGGAGGGGTAGTTTAGTCAATTTATATGACTTAAGTAGAAAATTTAACGATGTTATTGTTGAGGACCACAAATGTTATGAAAATTAAATCATAGGGAAAACCTAACTAATAAGTTTACAACCATCGTGACCAATTGTGTAATTATTAAAGTCTGAGGATCAATTAGCTTGCAAAATCTACAAACCACATAGACCAACCAGACATTTAACTCTAAACTAATTCATTATCATCATCATACTCAGTAAATATAACAAAAAGCAACCAGACATTTAACTCTAAACTAAATACAACTAAAAAGCAAATTTATATTATCTAATATAACATTTTACGTAGCTTCTTAGCTACAGTAAATAACGTTGTTAGAAACGTCCGTTTGCAAAAAGGTAACCATGTGTTCTTCACATCAGAGAGACAGAGACCCTACTACAATTCCACCGTATCCCTCGACGTCCTTCGCTTCCTCTTCTTTGCGTTTTGACACGTCGCTCCCTTCAGTTTTGGTTCGGTAAACCCTACATTGGAATCCATGCTTGACGCTTGTTGTATGAAATTAAAGCTCTGACATGTATGTTTCCGATGCGTGTACAGTGACGGTGGTGGTTTTTGTGGATTAAAAAGTCACTGCGGCTAGGGTTTTCGCCGATTTCGTTATCCCTCATGTGTTCATTCTCTCTCTATCTCTCTCTCTCTCTGTGTGTCTTTCCGCCAATTATATGCCGCTATCATCATCAGTCATTTGTCGGGTTTGATTATGGAACCCTAGGTGGCGGTGGAAGTGGTCACTATTAAAGATGGGGTCTCTTTCAGAACCCTAGGTGTTGTTGGTTAATGATGTTTGCTAAATAGGCTATGACTTTCATCACCTTGAAGAAGAAGGCACTCTCTGTTTTCTTGCTTCAAAATCTGGTGAAGATTGTGCTGTTGTCTTGTTTGCCTTGATAGTAGATGAAATTCCAGGTACTTACTCTCCATTGTGTGAAAAAAATATGCATATTTGAGAAAATTACTCATGTTGAATTGGAATTTGTCATCTATGATTCTTTAGTGCTTTTGTTTTCTGTTGTTTAGCTTTGTATGATTCAAAATACACATTGAGCTTATATTACTATCAATCATGAATCAACATTAATGTAGCTTAGCATCTTTATGATTGAATTGGTTTGGTGTAAATTTTTATATGTTTTGTTGGTGTATTCTTTTGAAAATATTGATTGGAAAATAATATAAGTTAGAGTTTGGTTTAGATCTTATGTTCAAATATTATGTGCATCCAGATGAAACTATATTTTTTAACATGCATTTTATACACTAGAATATTAAATAGTGTCTGATTAAGAAGCATGCAACAAAATTTGTGTTTGCAGATTATTGATATAATGTTTAGAAAGGATTTGGTGATATAATATCTAATTGCAGAACACATTTAATTAAGCAGCATGCAACAAAAACATGCTCTTCTATGCAAGTGATGGCTTATACATTTAATTATGATTGACGTTCAAGTCTGCTTAATATAATTTACTATTATGATGTGCATGGGATGCAAGTTTTCGAGTTTAATATATGGTATTGATTTCTACAGTGGAAACGATGACCAAAGCAACCATGGTGCAGTACCGAATGGGCCTGCAAAGTTTCCAGATTTCATGGAAGAAGAAAGTTGCAAAGATGGGTATAGAGGTGAGTTTCATCTAATTTTTTTTCTCTGTTTCACCAATGTATTGTCAATTCCTCTATCATTTTCACTTCTTTCTTCTACATTTGATGTAGGTTTTGCTCAATTTGTGTTTCTTGAACTGGGTTTTGCTTACTTTGGATTGCTGAATGAGTTTTGCTCAATTTGTGTTTGTTGAACTGCATTTTGCTTACTTTGTGATTATAGAAATAGATATTGCTCATGTTCAACTTTTATTTTGTAGGAAAGTGATGCTAAAAAAATTTATTATATTGACTTGAAAAGATTGAAGGATCATCATTGTAGTATTTTCATTATTACAGCTTTAGGCAACATTGTACTTCAAAAACCATTTATGCATCATGTTTTCTACTCTATTACAGTTGATTATCTAGTCACAATTATGTAGTTAGTTTGTTTTACAAGAAAAGCCAAACCTAATGGTGGATAAATTTTAAACACAATTTTGATCAGGTTGCAAGCACATTGATTTTTTCGATATGATCTTAACCTGAGAATGTGATTCACAAAGATGCCTGCCATTTCATATAGCATTTGCTAAAGGCCATGTAAAAATAGGTAAAGGTTAGTTAAAATAACCTTGATGCACGAGGTGCACATGATCATGATGGGACAGACCTTCTTCATCTTGCATTAATTGAAGGGAAATCTGGAGTTGTGAAAGAGCTGGTGCAAATTGAAGGGCATTTTGGAGTTGTGAAATAGCTGGTGCAAGGTCAACCTATCTAAAAGTATTAAAGCTTTTAGGTGGTGTTTGTCTACTAAAGATATGTGCAAGCTCTTCTATCTGCGTCATAGACCACGAGCATACATTACTATTTGCAGATTGTTTGTTTTTTCGAAAACGTTTCATTAAAAATACTAATGGCAACACTACATTACACCTACCTATTGCTGGGAAACATGTAACTTTTTTGTTTTTTTCTGAAAGAATTTCTCTAAACCATTTTAGGAGCTCTGAAATTTACTTATTGAACACTTTTTAAAGTGGTTAAGCTAAAATAACTTCAAAAAGTCATTTTTGTAAGCGATTGCTACAAAACCGCTTCAAATGATTCTATTTTGATGCGGTTTTAACAAACCGCTTAATAGAAGCATGTTTTGCGACAACTTTAGTATTTTGAGGTGGCTTACGTTAAATGCTCCAAAAGAAAATTTTGAACCATTCCAAAAGAGTTTTTATGTACTAGTGATACCATATAATTTTTGTGTAACTAAACCTAAGATCATCTTAAATAATGTTTTTAACGCATACATGTTCCCGCTGATTGCATGGTCAATTTACATCGCCTGTTATTGAAAACGAATATTGTTACAATAATACAGTGATAATTTATGAAAGAAATAATTATCATAAATAAACCAATTATATAATTAAACCTACTATATTTAGACATGTTTTACTTGCTTGATTGACTCTTTCTAAGTTTATAATTTATAAGCTCTCAAGCATGATGTTGAAGGACATAATTTCACATATCCCACATGTAAAAACTCCGTATATAAAACTTGTGAATCTTTTATATATCTTTTCTTTACAATTACACCTTCACTTGTATGTGATAAATCATATTAGGTATTCAGTGTTTAAATTAGTAAAATTACACCTTCACTTGTATGTGTTAAATCATATTAGGTATTCGATGGAAGTGTTTAAATTAGTACGTCCTGTCTTAGGTAACATTTTATCTAATGATCACACCGTTACTACTTACATATGTAAGAATTTGTTTAATATATGTTGATTACATATAATATTGATAAGTACCAATTATGGGAGTAAATGAACCGATTTGAGTCTGAGTTTATCTAAGTTTTAACTTGGCTCGTTTAATTTGAGACCTTAAACTCGACTCATTTAGAGCACTATTTGAAATTTGAGGTCGAGTGTTTCAAGCTCGTGCTTGGCTAAGCTTCAGTTCTTTTATTTACTAGTTATTCTTTATATGTATATTTAAAATTATATTTGTATATACATAAGTTCAGGATCCGGCGGGTTTAGACGAAAGTTTGGGTAGAATAGAGATAATTCGGTAGAAATCTTAGTCATAAGTCAAAAGATTACATTCATACCAAAAGAGTATACATCATTTACAAGCTAAATAAACAAAATTTATCTAGCATTTCCCCTCTGGGATCTTCTTGATTTATCATCTAACGAACACATGACACTATATATATACATGAGGTTGGGACGGATGAACAATTCCGTGCGGATGAGCTTGTCCATGCGGATGTGGTTACATGCGCACGAATGTGATGCCTTCGTACGAAGTTACATCAGTTACATATGTACGAACATCTTTCGACCTCTCCAAAGTCATGTGTTTGTATCTCAAATATACCATATTCAACACACGCTCTATCTAACCTATTCATAGAGTGGTGGACATACATAATATGAACCAACAATATATTTATAATTACAATTTATGTATACAATAGTGAATATTTTACATAATCATATTTATCTTTACTTTATATATAATAATGATAAAAAGTTATAACAATTATTAGAGGTTAGATCTTGTATAAGACAATAATTATGTACAAAACATACGTGAAAATTAGAGGACAAGTGTCATTGGTAGGAAGGGTATTTTGGTCTTTTCTCAAATGGACAACTTCCCCATTGATTTTCAAACGACTATAACTTTTTCATACTTTAATATTTAAAAAAAAGAATTACAACGTATTAACGAGCATTTCGTTTTTTTAATTCAAGTTGCCTATTGCTATAGTTTTCTTACAAAATACAGGATTTTGGATACTCATTAGTCTGTTACGTGATTGCGTGATTTTCAATATCCATTACGTGATTAGACATTCAACATAAACCATTACGTAATTACACATTCAGGATAAATCCATTACGTGATTACACATTTAATATTATTTGTTATAACTAATATTATAATTATGCTTATTACGTGATTACACATTCAAATAACAAGAACTTGATTGTTTATGCTTTTACATGATTAAATCTCTAATATACGGCATTATGTAGTTATTCAAGGTTGATTTTGGCTAATGTATTGTATATAATTTATCCTTAATACGTGTTTAGACTTGAAATATTAGGCATTTCTTATGAAATATTATGTATTATATGTTTTTGTTTTTACGTAATTACATAACCACTCAGTGTGGTTTCACATAAAATACTATAATGAAATCATGTAATCATGAAATGGGTGTTCAAAATTACGTAGTCACCTAATAATACATAATCAACTACTGTTAAGTAATTACATAATCACTTAGTATGGTTTCACATACTATAATGAAATCACGTAATAGGTATTCAAAATCACGTAGTGATGTGTTGGGTATTCAAAATCAAATAATCATGTAATAGCTATTCAAAATACTGATTTTTTAAGAAAACCATAGCAATAGACTGCTCGATTTAAAAAGAATGAAAGATTCGTTAACATGGTGAAAAATGACCAGAATTCCCCTTATCTATTTTTTTCTTCAGTTGTTTCAACCTCATATTTACGAAAAATGCAACCGCTACCTATACTTCGTACAAGAAATCTCTCTCGTACATGATTCGTTATCACAATTATTTTATTTTTATTATATTATTATTATTATTATTATTATTATTATTATTATTATTATTATTATTATTATTATTATGTAAATGTGTTGCTACTTGTTTAAATAAAACCTATGTCAATAGTAAGCTTGATATCGTGAAGCTTGATAAAATAAAAAGCACGGGCTACATTCGTTTATTAGATGAGCCCAATAGAGGCATGAGTCATATCCACCTTTTAGTAGAATCTTTAGAGGCAAAAACGTGTGGCTATATAAGAAAGATGGAAGAGTCGGAAATATATATTTGGGAAAGAGAAAAGAAAGAGTTGTTCAAGTGAAATGCGTGCTAATTTTTATCATTTTTAATGAACTAGTAAACTGCCTACCAGCTTTATATCGAGTACGCTTTAATAAAATTTGGAAATTATTTAGAAATCTATAATTCCATCTCTTATTCGAAGCTTAATCGATCTAAGAAGCATTTTTTATCCTAAGTATTATTGTAGTGATATTTAAAATCGCTAATTTCCGTTGTTTAAATTAGTAGAATTGTGTTCAGACAAACAAAATATGTTGCGTTACTTTGACATATTAGCAACTGAAGACTACTTTCTCTAGTAGTATACTAAAGGTACATAGTGAGGGTCATTTAGTATTTTGTGTCAAGTATAATTAGACTGTAAGACGCACAGATGAATCACGATCTGACTCGGTCATAATTTGTATATTAACACATGTTGATAAAGACTTGGTAAACTCACCTACATTAAGAAAGAATATTGTTTGTTTGGTCTTTTAATATATAACTAGTCTTTTAGTGTGGGGGCATAAAAAAAGTGTTATCGGCGTTGCAAGATCGGAGGTTGTAAAACCGTGCTAAGTAGCAAAAGAATCACGATCCAAACCGAGAAAAAAATGTAAAATAAAAATACGAATTGTTAACACCAAGTAAATTGTGTGACGTAAAAAGTAGACGAGGTCGAATCTATACCAACATGTATTAGAAAGTCAAGGGGGTAAACAACCGATGGACCAAATGTGACTCCCATACACCATGCTAAGTAGAAGGCAAACAAAAAATACTATGAGACAAAATGTGACACCAAATACTATACTAAGTAGCAAAAAACGACGACCAAATTTAAAAAAAGTGTAAAACAAAAACCAATAAGAAAAAACTGACTCATTTAACTTTTTATGATAAAACTATATAAACTAAACTAATAAAACAAAAAATAAAAAAAAAACTAAAAAATAATTTAAAGAAAATCACGAAATACAAAAGAAATGTTCATGTTTCTTTAAATGTTTGAAATTCATATATATGAAGTAGTACTCACCTAATTATATAATTTGCAATAGATGTTGTTGATACAGTTTTGTGTCTGTCGCTTGTTCTTAATTACAGTTGTAATTGTACGGTCTTTGCTCAAATGTCTGTATAGGTTTGGTCGTGTCGAATAGATCGAGATATACTTCTATCTTGATCTAGTATGACATCTTAGCTTGTTTGTGTTAATCAGTTGCATGTGAGCATACTGATAAGTCTTGTGTACGTCATGCCTACACACGTTCTACAGAAATAAGGATTTTGTGCAAGTCAGAGAATTCGTACGAATCACATGATTCGTACGAAATAACTTGAGTAACAAGTGTGTTACTTGATTCGTACGAAATAAGCATTTCGTACGAAACAGTTGACTCGTACCAAATCCCTGGAATGTGTCTCGTGTGAAATAGTGTGTTCCTTATGTCTGGATTCGTGTTTCGTACGAACTCTAGACGGACACTATATAAGCAGACATGCACTTCTCAGTCAGGGTGGACTTGCGCGTGAGAGTTAGCTAGCTAGTTGGTACCAGAGAGCTTCTTACCCTTTGAGTTGGTGATCTCTGAAGACGAAGACACAAGAACACAGCAAGTTTGTTTGAGTCATACGAGCATTGTGTGTATATGTTTGTACTTATTCTCAATCATTAATCAAGATAGTGAATCTTTGGTTACCCCGTGTTCTATACTTTGCTTTGGTTGCATGCACACTTGGATTCCGCACTTGTGTGTATGTCATATAAACAAGGAACTGGTTTAAACCATCCGCAGGTGGACCTACAAGTGGTATCAGAGCTTTGGCTCTTTCCTTGTTCAAAACTGAGCTTAGTTGTGTCTGAGCTAGTTTGAAGATTTCTGAAGTGTTCTTGAGCCTCCAGCAGAAAACTTAAGTTTTGGATAGATAACTTACTTAAAACTTGGTTAAAATCTCTTGCATGCAGAAAATTTTATGGTAAAATTTTTCTGAATAACACCCTTGAAGAAAAAATCTGCAAAAATTTGAATCTGATTAGTTTGGTAGGGTTGACATTTTCTGACTTGGATCTGGACTTGGACCGTGGACTGTTAAAATCTGTGTTTTAACTAAAAGTGGGTAAGACAACATGTATTTTCGAAAAAGCAGGTCTACACAAGAAAGGAAATTTCTCACCAAACCATTTCTGAAAAGATTTCTCTGAAAAACGCTGAACAAAACATTTTGTGCGAGTGAAGAGATTCGTACGAATCATTTGATCCGCACAAAAACACTTATCCTGCACGAAATAGCTGTCTCGTTCGCACGAAACGGGTTTCTCGCACGAAACAGGTTTCTCGCACGAAACAACTGTTGTTTGTTTTTCGTGTTTTTCAAGGCTTTGTGATTTTAAGAATTTGTCATATTTTCAGATCTGTGAATTTTTAAAAGGTAATTATAATTGTGAAACTTTAAAACCTTTGAATTTTCATAAAACAAGAAAAGATAATGAGTTCTAACCCGTGGGATTGGAGTTGTTCAAGCTCAAATCAGGAGTCTTCGCAAAGCTCCGCAACATCATGGGTAAAATCTTTGATGCCTCAACATATAGCAATGATCTCTGCAAATCAATGGGCGTGTGTTGCGAATCAGAATGAAAGCATCCAAACTCTGTTAATGAGCGAAAGTGAAACAGGGAGTAATAACCGACCGCCGATGTTAAATCACATGAACGATTATCCTTCATGGAAAAGTCGTTTTCATACGTATGTTCTCGGTCAAAACACGGAATTGTGGACGTGTTTCACTAGCCCCTACAATGAAGCACTTGAAGAAGCTGGATCAAATCCAACCACATTGGCTAATCTAGTCGAAAGTTACAAGAAAGCTTACGATCTAGAGAAAAAGGCATTTGCTATCCTCACACAAGCTCTGCATAAAGACATTTATCATCAGTTTGTGTATTGTACTACAACAAAAAATTTGTGGGACACTTTGGAAGCAAGAGGTGAAGGTAACGCTGCTACCAGGAAGATTCGGCATGATCTGCTCAAGAAAGAGTTTGAAGGTTTCATGTTCATGGAGAACGAAACCTTGAATGATATGACCGCTCGGTTTTATCATCTTCTCAGCGAAATGTACTCGTATAAAGTGTTAGCAGCACCACAAGAAATTGTGATGCGATTTGCTGATACTTTACCTCCAAAATGGGGTCAATTTATTGATCTATTAAAACATACAGGTGTTTTAGACTCAATAAGTATTTATGAATTTGTGCAGAAACTGGAGAACAAGAATGAAGAAGAACTCCGGAAGGCACAACGAGTCTCTGCTCCACAAAACCCTGAAATGTATTTTGGAGGTATAAATGCAGGTACAAGCTCAAGCCAGCAACCGAAGCTGCAAACCGCGTTTGTGTCAAACGTGAACCCTTTTCTACCCCAACCAGTTCAATCAAGTCAGTCTATAGGTTTGAGTAATCAAGCCTATGGACAGACTTTTGATCCGAAAGCCTTCCTTCCACAGCCAAGGGATTTAGAGCATAAAGCTCCACAGCAAGCTCCTCAACAAGCTTTCTATGGAAACAACAGTCAATCGGCAAATCCCAACACTGTCAAACTTGACACAACAAATCTCTCCAAAATCAACGTAGAAGTTGCACAGGAATATGTGGAACTTCTAAATACCATGGTCAGTGCGTATTGTGGTTTAGTTGCAGGTCAAATAGGGAACATCAATTTAACAAATGAAGACTATGAACAAATTGACCGAGATGAAATGGAGCTGATGGACATCAAGTGGGCATTTGCAGCGCTGTGAGAAGAGCGAATGATTATATGAGAAGAACGGGGAGAACCAGTTTGGAAAGTAAGAAGGATACAAAAGACGGCTTTGACAAAACCGCCGTTACTTGCTTCAACTATGGAGCAAGAGGTCACTTCAAGCGGGAATGCACAAGACCCAGCAAGGAAGGAAATCACAACCCCTTTCGAAATCAGTCTCAACCATCCAACACAGCATAGTACAACGATGAAAGAAGAATAGTAGCTATTGGCAACTCTAACAATACCAATCAATCAGGACCTTCAAACACGCACAAAGCTTTGGTAGTTCAGTCTGATGAAGGATGCGATTGGTCAGTATAGTTGGGAACTGATAACAACGGAAGAACTGCATGCTATGCGAAGATCGTGGATCAAATCAAGCATGATCATAGCATCAATACTCCAAATAACGATGATACATCTGGGGATGCTGGTAGTTCTGATGAAGAATGTTCAAGTTCAGATGGTTATGGATCTGATTCCGATGTAAAGAAAGGAAGTGATGCTAAGGTTGAAGAGTTGCTGATGAAGCTGAGATGTTGAAATCTGAAAAGGTAGGCATGACGAGGAATGCATAAGCTGCGGAAAAAGAGACAGAGACACTCTCTACAGATGGTGCAGCTTTTCCTCATCACACTGCCTTTATGGCAAATGTTGAAGGTTCTTCAAAACAGGTAAATTCTGACCCTCCTACTGTTTGCAATGACTGTGTTGAGTTGAAAAAAAATATGAAACCGTCAACAGTCATAATCAAAATTTAGTTGTTGAACTATCAAAATGCAAAGAGGCGAACTTGGCGCTAACTAGAAATGAAAAAGAATTCAAATCTGTAATAGAAACCCTTAAGAAAAGTATTTCTGAATTGACAAAAACAGTTTTGAATAAACAAACAGGAATTAATAACTACATTAATCTCCTAGAAGAAACAAAGAAAGAGTTAGCCATCGCCAATTGCGAATATGATTCGATCAAACGCAAATTGGAAAGTTATTCTAACTCCCAATATGTGCTTGATCATATCATTGAAGTTCAAAAACTAAAGGGAGATGCTCAATGCATAGGGTATAATTCGTGTCCACCACCAATGAAACACAACTATACCAAAATGCCTGATGAAGAGGAGACGCCTCGTTTTGAACCCTCTGTACCTTTGAATCATGAGAAATTCGCAGCAGGGTTAGGGTTCAAACTAGGCAATTCCTCTCAAGAACCAAGCAAGCCAGAAAGTTCATCATCTGATGAAGAAGAGGATGATACATCAGATGATGAATCAAAAAATGATGATCAGGATCAGCCTCTTGATGAAAGGAAAAGAATAGAATTGTCTGCTACTCCTAGTACTCAATCTATTGAGAATCAAGAGACTGTTCCTAAGAAATCTGTGAAGACAAGTGTGTCTACACAAGAAGTAGATAATGTGTTGTATACTTTGGTTGGAGATAAGAAAATCTATTCAAACAAAGATTTTCCAATTAAAAATGTAAATCCAATCTCTATAGATCAGGTGTTTGAAAAGTCAAAAACCAAACCTTTAGAGAAGAAAAAGTCAACCAAATCACAACCATTATCCGCTTCAAAAGAAAAATAATGGAAGCGAGTTGAAAATCCCACAACTTCTCAACCGAAGGTTGAAGCAAAAGGCTCTCGTTACCAGAAAAAGGCTAAAACTGTTAAATTTGTAAGTTCTAAAGGTACCGATAAAGTCGAAACTTTTCAAGGAAAATCTAATGTTGATTTTGTAAAGAAAGTTAAGATTTTGAAAAGAAATAGTCAAAACAATTACACCCAACGCACTGATGGATGTAATGAAAATGAACCCAGTACCTCAGGATCCACAAATTCAACATTAAGCCGAGAAACACGACCTCCTAGTTTTGTTGAAAGGAGAACATGTTTCCAATGTGGAGAATTTGGCCACATTATAAAGGATTGTCAAAATCCAGCCAAATCAAGATGTATAGAGAAAACCCCTCATGAACCAACTTGCAAACGTAAATCTGTTTCTCCAACACAAGATAACCAGATTATTAAAGATCAAAAAGAGAAGAAAAACGTAAACAAGTAAAAGCAGTTGAGAAAGCTTTAAAATCGGATTCTTCGAAAAAGGATCAAAGATCTTCAAAGTCAATAAAACCAGACACTGTTAAAACTATAAATAATAGTAAATCTGGTAATAAACAAGGATCTTGGAAACAGAAGATCGGGAATGGTTCAAAAGGAGTTTCTCAGTTTGTTAATCATCAAGAAATTGAGATTACATTTCTTGATGATAAGGGACGACCCAAGACCACTAAGGCTTGGGTCCCCATCTCAAACTAATATTGTTTGTGCAATGTGTAGGGTGTTCTAGGAGGAACTGTAAACAGTCATTGGATTGTTGACAGTGGAGCATCAAGGCACATGACGGGCGACTTGCGGCTCCTATATGATGTGAAAAGTATTAGGGGTGGTTATGTTGCTTTTGCTGGTGACAAAGGTGGATACATCACTGGAGAAGGAATGGTCTCCAATGGTGTTGTGAGATTCGACAAGATCAATTATGTGCGGCAAATTGATCACAATCTTCTTAGCGTTTCTCAAATCTGCGACAAGAAGTTCACGGTACATTTTGATGATGCCGGATGTTATGTGCTGAAGCCTGGATTCAAGATCCCGAAGGAATGGATTCTCCTGTCGGCTCCAAGAACTAATGATTTGTATATTCTTGATATGAGCCAAGCTATTATAACATCTGCACAAGTCATATGTTTTGTCTCCAAAGCCACCGAGAAGGAATCAATCTCCTGGCACAGACGTATGGGACACATTCACCTGAGGAAAATGAACTATTTGGTGAAGAACCATCTAGTGAATGGTGTACCAGTGTAGAACTTTCATCTTCAAGACGTTTGTGTATCATGCCAGAAAGGGAAGCAAGCAAGAAAGTCCCATCCCATGAAGAAGATCAACATTGTGAATATGCCACTGGAACGTCTTCATATGGACCTCTTTGGACCTATGAAACACAAGACTACCTTTGGTGATTCTTATTGTCTGGTAGTTACTGATGACTATTCCAGATTCTCATGGGTAAACATGCTGGCACACAAGAGTGAAGTTCCTACTATCCTCAAGAATCTCCTGACTCTGTTAGAAAATTTGTACAATCTGAAGGTAAGGAGAATCAGAAGCGACAATGGCACCGAATTCAAGAATCAAGTTATGGATGAGTACTATTCCTCAAAGGGTATTCTGCATGAGTACAGTTCTCGATACACTCCACAACAAATGGCGTCGCTGAGAGGAAGAATAGAACTCTTATTGAAACTGCAAGAACCATGTTAGTAGAACCAGAACTTCCTGTTCAATTTTGGGGAGAAGTTGTTGCTACTGCGTGCTACACGATGAATAGGGTTCTGACGGTGAAGAGACATGGAAAGACATGCTTTGAGTTGTTACATAAAAGGAAACCAGATATTTCTTTCTTAGAACCTTTTGGAGCTCCATGCACTATGATCGACCCTCATGGAAAGTTTGGTCCCAAGGCTATCTAAGGTTTCTTTCTTGGATATGCTACTCCAAATTTCCGTGTGTGGAATTTGCCTTCGAAGAAGATTGAAGAATGGGGTGAAGTCAAGGTTCAGAGATATACAGAAGCTACAAGAGCTCCGGGTGCTCTTTGGATGTTCGACTACGATGGGCTATTTGACTCCTTTAATCTGCCAACTTTTGATGATGCAACAGCTGCTGCTCAGATGTTATTGGAAAGTTATACTGCAGTAGATTCGTCATTAGTTAGACCAATTATTGTTAACCCTCAAGTGTCGACTTCGGTTAACAATCTTGGTTCAAAATGAGGATTTCGAAGACGCTACGGATTATAATGTTTCATCTAAATATGATGAGTTTCATGATGCAAATGAAGCTGCATCTGGTGCGGTTCCAGGAATTTCAGATGGTACGTCAAATATTCAACCTCAAGGAACGACTGAAGGTCAGGCATCTACAACGTCATCAAATCTAGCTATGATTTAACTGTTGATCTGAATATCAACAATTTGGGTATCAATTCTCGAGTTCCTGATGTGCCAAAAACCCGAATTCATAATATCCATCCTCAACAGAATATTATTGGAGATGTCCAGAGTGGTGTGCAGACTCGTTATCAGCTGTGAAACAACCAAATGCTGGATTGTATTCGTAAATCAGGGAATCTGGTGGTCTGAATGATTGGTCTTTTGTCTGCTATGTGTGCCAAGTAGAACCAAAATCTTGGAAAGAGGCAATGAAAGAAGACTCGTGGGTTGAAGCCATGCAGGAAGAACTTCGGCAGTTTCAGAAGTTAGGCGTCTGGAAATTGGTTGACAGGCCTGACGGCTACAAGAAGATTGGTACACGATGGGTGTACAAATGCAAGAAGGATGACCGAGGTGTTGTTGTGAGAAACAAAGCGCGATTGGTTGTTCAAGGTTTAATCAGGTCGAAGGGATCGATTACAATGAAGTTTATGCACCGGTTGCACGAACTTGAGGGCCGTAAGAATCTTTTTGGCTTATGCGTCCTTCAAGAAGTTCACCGTTTATCAGATGGATGTGAAGACTGCATTTCTTCATGGTGTGGTAGAAGAGGAAGTATATGTTGAGCAACCGCCATGTTTTGAAGATCCTCTCCATCCTGACAAGGTTTGGCTTCTCAACAAGGCATTATATGGTCTTCATCAAGCTCCGAGGGCTTGGTATGAAACGTTGTCTACCTATCTGTTGAAGAATGGTTTGCGACGAGGCCTGATCGACTGTACTCTCTTTATCAAGGAACAAGACAAGGATTTACTGTTAGTACAGGTTTATGTTGATGATATTATTTTTGGGTCTACTAACACTCGAATGTGCAAAGAATTCGAACAGGTTATGCAGGAGAAGTTCGAGATGAGCGCTATGAGAGAAATGACTTTCTTTTTAGGTTTGCAGGTTCAACAATCAAATGAAGGGATTTTTATCCATCAAACCAAGTACGTCGGAGATATTCTCAAGCGATTTCAGATGGATGACTCAAAGCCTTTGGAAACTCCATTAGCTCAAAATCATGGGATTACTGCAGACAGAATGGGTGAACATGTAGAACCATCTCTCTATCGTGCTATGATCGGATCTCGCATGTATCTTACTGCTTCAAGACCCGACATAATGTACCCAACATGCCTTCTGGCGCTCTATCAGTCTAGTCCGAAGGTTTCTCATTTGATGGCTGTGAAAAGGATCTTTCATTATCTAAAGGGTCGCCTTGACACTAGTCTATGGTACCCTAAGGATGATAACTTTGATCTGACAGCATTCAGCGATTCTGATCATGGCGGATGCAAAATCGATGCAAAGCAACAACAGCGGGATGTCAGTTCTTGGGAAATCGCCTAGTCACGTGGCAATGCAAAAAGCAGACTTGTGTAGCTACATCAACATGTGAGGCTGAGTATATTTCAACTTCTAGTTGCTGCTCTCAAGTTCTATGGATTCAACAGCAAATGCGCGACTACGGTTTTGAATTTCTTACTACTCCTATTTTTGTTGATAACGAAGTTGCTTTGCAGATCACTCGGAATCCTGTACAGCATTCAAAAACAAAACACATTGAGATTAAGTATCATTTCATATGAGATTGTTATGAAAAGAGACTTATCGATGTTGTTAAAATCCACACTGATCACCAACGTGCCGACCTTTTTACCAAAGCCTTTGATAAATCAGTTTTGATTATCTACTTTTGGTCAATGGCATCAAGGTGAACCCGAGTAACTCAACCATGGCTAACTATTTTTGTAAATACGTTTCTAAAAATCTAAAACTACAAAAAGATTTTCAGTTTGATATTTTAGGGGGAGTAAGTTTAAGAAAATACAAAAATATGTCTTTTATTTACCTTCTTTGTTTAAGGGGGAGAAAATTCAGAAAAAATAAAAAACATTAGAAAAATAAAAAATGAGTTTCTTGGATAAGTTGAAGATGATGAAATTAACCGGTAAATCTGTCAGAAATGGTCAAAATCATATAAAGAAGATTGATAAGTAGCTTGTCTTATGATGTATCGGTAGGCTCAAAATCAGACTAAAATGTACATGTTGATATAAACTTAACAGACAGAACACCAGGTGGGAACCATTCATTGGCATATGGTCTTGGTACCAAAATTTCGTTTGATAGAGTGCCGAGGTTCTGAGATATACGGTCTTTATGTTGGCTTATCATCTGGGTATCATGGTTGATTCTTTTGCCGAAAAATTACGGTGGCGCAAGTCTAGAACTTCCATGATATCATACATACGTGTACATACTGCATACGACCATCAAATAAGTGATAAAAATATCACATCCCCAAAATAAGTGATAAAATATCACAGCTTTATACGAGAGCTAAGTTCGTCTCTTTGTCGGTACGATGGTACTAACCTGTTCACGGACTTACTCCTGTGCCCTGCATGCATATGAAAATCAAGTTCCTCATCAATAAGTGATTAAATCACAAAGGGATTGTTTTCAATAAAAAATAAGTGAGTATCTCACATCATTCATATACGTCAAAACAGATGATAAAGCAGTATACTCACCGGTAAGATTTTCTCTCGTGATATCTTGATACGGGAATGTGTCGTGATGTTGTTGAAAACCGGCTAGTAAGTATAAATCTATATCTTAATCATATCTCCTAATCATGATTACATCTGATAAATCTGAGCTTACGTGGACAACAATACCGATAATCATAGTTGAATACTTATCTGTTTAATTTTGAAGTTTAAACCAAATATCGTTTTTGACAAAGATTAAAATGCTGGTATGATTCTTTTATCTTGAAACTCGAAAAAGATTGTTAAATAGATATATAGTTTATCTGTATATTTAGTCTTTAAGTCTAGTTTACTTAGTTGCTTATGTAATTACTTTCTGAAAGTTAGCCAAAGTTGATACTCGAAAGTTTCTACCAAGATACGCCAGAAAACCATTTATTTGATATCGCAACTTCATAAAGTAATATCTTGCAACAAGTAATTCATCAAAGAAATCCAAAATCTGAAATTCATTTGAGTGTGTGTATCTCATACGAATGAACCTAGTCATTTGATTTGACTTGGTCACTTGTTTTTCTCAAATCTGCTGCTGGAATTCATACGATTGTGTGTATCTCGTTCAAGGAATACAATCATACGAAGAAATTATGATAAGTTCGTCGTGCGTATTCCCTGGGAAAGTTGTGTTCTAATTATATTTGTCTATTGAGTACAGATTGATACAAAAGAACATGAACAAAGACCAGCAACAAAGAAATCTGACAAGTCAGAAGAGGAAACAAGAAAGATTTGAAGTTTCTTAGAAGTTAGAAGATCTGATACTCTAATCATTGGATAGCAGATCTATCAATGGATAGCAGATCTTCAGGTGGAGTTTGTTGATACTCCAAACCATTCATGTGAAGACCATTATATTAAGACCAGAGACCGAAGACCAAGCAACATCCAAGGGGGAGTTTGTTGATACAGTTTTGTGTCTATCGCTTGTTCTTAATTACAGTTGTAAATGTACGGTCTTTGCTCAAGTGTCTGTATAGGTTTGGTCGTGTCGAATAGATAGAGATTCTATCTTGATCTAGTATGACATCTTAGCTTGTCTGTGTTAATCAATTGCAGGTGAGCATACTGATATGTCTTGTGTACGTCATGTCTACACACGTTCTACAGAAATAAGGATTCTGTGCGAGTTAGAGAATTCGTACGAATCACATGATTCGTACGAAATAACTTGAGTAACAAGTGTGTTACTTGTGTCGTACGAAATAAGCATTTCGTACGAAACAGTTGACTCGTACCAAATCCCTGGAATGTGTCTCGTGTGAAATAGTGTGTTCCTTATGTCTGGATTCGTGTTTCGTACGAACTCTAGACGGACACTATATAAGCAGACATGCACTTCTCAGTCAGGTGGACTTGCACGTGAGAGTTAGCTAGCTAGTTGGTCAGACCAGAGAGCTTCTTACCCTTTGAGTTGGTGATCTCTGGAGACGAAGACACAACAACACAACAAGTTTGTTTGAGTCATACGAGCATTGTGTGTATACGTTTGTACTTGTTCTCAATCATTAATCAAGATAGTGAATCTTTGGTTACCCCCATGTTCTTTACTTTGCTTTGGTTGCATGCACACTTGGATTCCGCACTTGTGTGTATGTCATATGAACAAGGAACTGGTTTAACACCATCCGCAGGTGGACCTACAGATGTAAGGATTGTTAGTGACGACGTTTACGCTTTCGGTGAAATCTATAGCTAAGTATAATGTGCGAAATTCTTTATATTAGGCGAGAACACAAGTTTTTGTTAAATTTTAATGTTTTTTATTCACATAATCAGTTTTACATCCACATTTTCAATCTGATAGAGCTTCACCGCTTGAATGCAAAAGTTACAAATGATTAGGTCCCTCCTCTTATTTATAGACATGGATAGGAGCCTTGGGACGGACCAGCTTGTCCGTGCGGATGAGTCTCATCCGTACGGACTAATACATAATCACAAATCATAATCTAACAATGCTAAGCCCTATTACAAATGACACGACACGATGACGTAGGCAACAAACATTATGCACCAACAGACTCCCCCTTGGATGTTACCGCAGTCCCGTTCGATCTTCAAAATTCTTCAATTTCTATCTCCAAAAGAAATACTTACTTACCTTTTGACGTTTCAGCTTCGAAGTACAATATTGGTGTTTTATCTTTTGCATAAGCCCACTTAATAAAACTTGCACCTTGAAATAGATGCTTTCTTTTTACGTTTAACAAGCCTCTCTTCATTTCTAACATCTTTCAAGAATTCCTTTCTTTCCAAATATCTCCATTTAGTCTCCCACATTCTTCCTCAATGAATCTTATAGGCATAGCAGATTTTGATCAATTCTTCTACTGCATTGCTTGCACTATGTCTTCTACTGAATAGTATATCTTCTTGTAGTATAGCAGCTCAATATCTTTCTTTGATAAGTTGACTATCCAATTTGGATCAAGAATCTGTATCATTATCTAATTCCCATCATTGCATAATACTATCACCGCTTCACCAGTCTGTTTGTCGTAATGCCACCATCTGAAATCAGCATGAAATCTTGTTCCATCTTCATCAGTGGCATGTTTTTCATCGCTTTTGGTCTCTTGTATATCAACAACACTTTGGGCTTTCTAGTTTCTGGATCTATCTCTATCGTTGACTCAACCCTCTTCGGCTTCTATGGCTTCCATGTTGGAAAACAGTGTCTCACTTCATAAATAAATCGCCACATCTTCTGATCATATTGTTTCATCGAAAATTTGATCAGCGTTGTTCTTCACAACTCTTGAACATCCCACCAAGGTAAGATTTTAATATCCACTAAATTCTTGAAGTACTAGACCCCATATTCTCTCTTAATGGCAAACACGTTCAGCTCTAGAATCCAACACCAACTAACAATATCACCCAATTAGATATCTTGGTTTCTTGTGAAGAATTCAATGGTCTTCTGAATTTGCATTCTGCTGGCATGAATTTAAACCATTTCTTTCGAGCATCTTTGATTTTTTCTTGATCTATCCTTGGAGAATTTACTATTTGTAGGAAAATCATCAGTATCTTGATCTATCTTTCTCAGAACAATATCGTCTGCTTTGTGTGCGCACATCTCTGAAAATGTAGGAAAATCATCAATCTCTTGATTTGGATGACGTGTAAGCTCTTCATCAGAATCATCTTCAATAATTACTTCATCATAATCATCAGCTTTAGGAATAGAATTGAAAACATACTCATTAGGTTTATCAATCTCGATATTCATCAACTCTTCCTTAAAGTCAAACTCAAACGAGTCATCATCAACTCCACACATTTTAGAAATCTCCTCCCATGTAGTTGTGTACAAATTCTCCCTCTTCCACATCATGACACAGATATATTATCTTTTGACTTGAAGGAACAGATGTGATAGACTCAGCATTTGTGAAAAATCCTGAAGTATCATCATCAATATCTTCATCAACTTGCCCCCTCACCTCTAAACACTTCCTAATTAGCATCATCTTTTATGTGTTCATTTTGAGCATGTGAATCTGGTGCTTCTGTTTCAGTAGTAGTCTTTTCTTTAACAATAATACCAGCACCACCCTAACCATCATCATCATCATTCTCGTCACCTTTATCATCATCATCTTTATCAGAACCATCAATATCAACTTGTTCTTCATCCTCTTTATCTTCTTCCTCTTCAACAGTTTTGTTTTCAGGACCGAAGAATACTTCTTCCTCAGCTTGTTTTTGGTTCAGTGACGTTCTAAAAGTAGTTAATTAAAAACAACTCAAATTATTCTAATTCTAGACTCAAATTATACTCTAGACTCCTAAACTATACTAAACTACTAACCAACAAGTGGACCGATCAATTGTAGAATAGCATTAAGCAAGTCCGCATTATCGAACCCACATGACTCTCTAATTACTACGACTACTGATTTAGACTCAATTACACACTATGTATATTTTAAAGGGGGGTTTTTTCTAATAAATCTAAATTATCAATTAAACTAAAACAACTAAATTGGAATGACCAAACTATGAACTTCTAGGGAATTTTGGATTTTAATCAAGAAATAATGAACTAGTTACCTAGGTTGGATTTTTAGACTACTACTCTTTTAATATAATAATAATTAATCACGTTGAATATTTTACTGGGATCGTAACTTATTAAAGTTTAGTTTATCAAACAGGACCCCCGACCCTTCTCAGGATGACACCTACAATAACCTATCCTTTTTATTTGTTTACCGGTCCTAAAGATTCCTTTTCAGTTATCTTTTTAAATCAGTAAAGTGTCTAATTATAATTACCTCTCAATAATTAACCTAGACCAACTACAATTTCTAGTTTAGATTAACTGATTCAACTATGACAAGGAAATTATACTTGGGAATTTCTCAAAACCCTAACCTAACAATTTACCAAATTAATTCAGCCAACTAATTGTAATTTCTCAATAAACTAGTTAGGTATAATGACAAGTTTGATTTTATAATCTATTCAATTGTTTCCACGGTTTTATTGGCCAATTTACCGACAACCTCACGAATTCCTAAGAACACGAAAAGTAACATAAACATATTCTATGGAAGACATCCACCTAAGTTCATGCAAAACAATCAAACAATCATAAAACAAGAAAGATCATGCAAATACTCTAAACTAGATCATTAAAGTTGTGACCTTTACCAATTAAACATTCAAACCATAAATTAAATTAAATCAAATCAAAGTTTCGTAAAATCCAACATCCAAAACCTAGGCAACTAAATAAGATCTAGCCTGAAAACATGTTTGAAAAACAAAGTAAACAAAGTTGATAACAAGGTAGCATGATCAAGCAAAACAAGGAAATCAAAGGTGAAGATTGGTATGATAAAACCATGACAAACTCCTGTCTTGAACTCCCTTGATCACCCACACAATCCTTGCAGCTTAGATCCTCTCCTTCTAGCTCCAAATCTCCAGAAAAGTGCTCCCAATATGCCCTAGTTCGTCCAAGATTGTTCCAATATGAGTTTTACTTCAATAATAAGACTTTTAATAACAAACAATTCCACTTTCAATCTGGTTTTGAAACTTTCTGGATAAAAGGACCTCTCCCGGCCGCGAGAGAGAAGAGATATGCCGGTCGCGCCCCGTGACCGGGTTGTAAATCCTGTTTTCGCGTTTCGTTTTCTCATTTCCGATCCACTCACGTCCCGCTCGGTTCTTTTAACCATTTTCGCTCGTTTTCCCATCCTTCCAACTGTTTTCACGAACCAAGACCTGCAAAATGCATTTGGATTAAAAGTAGATAAATTCTTGACAAACTGAAACGGAAACGCGCTAAAACTATACAAACTCTACAAGATAAATGGATGTATTATTCAATACATCAAATATCCCTTCGCCCTCGAAAAAGAATTGTGCATAAACGGAATCATAACCAAACAATTACTCAATTTCAAAAATTACGATTATTTTCATTAGGGAACAAGATTTATGTTAACCGCGATTGCAAGTATTGGATCCACTTAAACTCAAAATTCGGTTCAAACCTCTTATCATGTAAATTTAATTTAAGTGCAGTCAATCCACCTAGGGTCTCACACTAGAGTCCATAGTATCCCTAATCCCACCTCAAGCTTATGAAACAAAAGGAACGAATTATTTAAACCCTTTCCTAATTGTTTTATACCAAAATATAAAGAATTTAAAATCAAGAAATTTTCTTTTTCTTTTTTTTTTCATTTGAGCATTTTGATTTTTTTTGCATATCTAACCTAGAGGCTATCTCAACCAGAGTCACCATCCCCGAGAGTGACAACGTGGGCTTCGATACTTAAAATTTCAACTAATCGTAGAGGGATTCTCGATCAGAGTCACCATCCCCAAGGGAGATTCCATAGGCCTCGTCTACTTTTCAATCAAGCTCATTTTTCTATTTTTTTTCTTTTTTACATGATTAAAAATTCTAAATATTTTAGCTTATAACGGTATTCCTTATACTATTTTTGGCGGTTTCAGTTTCCCATTTCTCCTAGATGTGTACCCACTAGTAGACCTACAATTAAGGTGTATTAAGCTTAAAGAAAATAAGAATCGAATCGAGCCTACTCACATTTCCCAAATTAGACACAAACTCACCCTTTTATTTCTCATATTATTATTATTTGAAACCGAATAAAAATTTAATTTTTCTATCATTTTCCATTTAAATTCATGCAAACTTCTTTTCCAATAGACATTTTCGGATTTTGTTTACTACTACACTACTCTAACTATCTCATCCCCACACTTAGATTTTTGCATTGTCCCCAATGCAAGGACGAGACAACCTACTACTCAAAATAAGACAAAACCAAGTAAAGAAAGAAAAACAAAATAAAAGGAAGCGACTTAGCTGGTAGTGCAAGACTGTCGATGTGCCAGTCAAACCACTCGTGCTCTCTAAACCGAACGCGCTTAATGTACCATTCTCAAAGCTCTCATGCGAACGGAACAGCATACAACACCGACCTAGCATCATGCACTTACAAAACATAATAATGATAAAGCAAGATAAATAAATTGTTTTGCAAGATTGTTCAACACATACCCAAACCAACCAACACCAACCCCAAATTAAATTGTTTAAAAGTACAGACCATCAATAAATTAAAACAGCAGAAAAGAAAAAGAAAGATAAAGATCCTCGGCTGCTTCAATCATCCTCTTCAGACTCTTCAGACGCCTCAAATACCTGGTACAGCTGGACGTCCTCCATCCCCGCAAACTGGCTTGAACCTACCTGACTGCCTGGATGCTGAAAGTAAGACGGAATTCCCATATTCAGATTCTGCATCATGTATCGCATCCCATCTTCTAGCCTCCTCTAGCTAGCCTCGTGCATACGCCTACTCTCTAACATGGTCTGGCGAACTCCGCCAAACTGCTGGTCCACATAACCTCACAAATCCCCGAACCCACTCCCCATCCTGTCATAAAGAGAATCTAAAGTCAGTGGGTCCGTGCGAGGCTCCCGAGGAGGATACTGTCGTCCTGGCAGTTCCTGGAACGTAACCGGCCGCTGATATCGAGTGGGGATGCCCGCCTGCATAGAAGATGCAGCTTCGGATCCAGGAGGCGGTTGCACTTGAGATCTCTCCCGGACTGGTATCCAGCTAACAGGCTCTTGGGTCGTCAGAATTCCGGCAGCCTGGAGGTCTCTGATGCTCATGACACAGGGGGCGGGGCCTTCTCTCATTCTGTCCTGGGGGTATCTGTCGAACACCCCTAGGCTCTTGGCCAAGCACGTAATCAAGGGCCCGTAATAAACCCTTACCCCGGCTCCCTCCACAGTTGCTTCATTGACCATGCAAATATTGTGGCCAGGTTTGCCGGCCGTCCCTCTACCATACACATCAGACAAAACAAACTCACCTGGTTGACCTTGTTGTCCCTCTACCCTCTTCCAACCAGCGTAGCGGCAAGAATCTTATGGAGAAACCGGTGAATTGGATCAGTAATATCACTCGCCACCATGTTGTTTGAGTACGGGGCAGAAGAGATTGTACCCCAAAATCTGGCGAGCTCGTCTGTCTGGACACTATGGGGGTGCCTCCTTTGAAGACCCTCTGAAGGCTCGTGGCGAAGTCCAGTGCCTGAATCTCCTCTTCCGAGTATATTTGCGAGGCCACCGCAAACTGTGGGATGGTCATCTCAAAAACTTACCTTCCCAAGGCAAACGAGACAGCATCATTCTCGTTGAACTTACCATGTTGGTATTCGAATGTGGAGTGAAACTGATAAGTGATCTCTTTGTATTGTCTCACTCCGCAGTCTAGCACCCTTCGGAACTTATCCCCTAATATCTGTTCAATCTGACCCCTCTGATCCAAATTATCCATCAAATCCCAATCAATTCTCTTGGGGTAGCAACTCACAAGTGACCAGATTTGAAAGCCTCTCCTACTCGTGGGAGTCTAGATCAAACTGCAAAAGAGGACTGTCCACAATTCGCGTACTTTGCCCGTGGGGAACACCTTCTCCCCGGTATCTGATTTTGCGTCTGCCGAAGTATGAAGGTTGTTGTGGCGCATCAGCGGGGTCACCTCTCTGACGAGGCGTTGGTCCCCTTCTCTTCATTCCTGCCCTGCTCGAACTATGCTCTCCTGACATCTGCATAAAGCACTAGTAAGACAAGCGCGACATTAGAAAGAAAGAAACCACATAAAACAAATGACCGTATAGCATTTCATTCGCGGTCATGGCTGCAACAGATAAACAATTCACCACATAATTTAAGATACATTTTAAAAGGGTGTAACATTATTAATTTAATGAAAACCGAATCTCGCCCGAATGGAGATTCAGTACGGGCGAGACGGAATCTTACATGCGTGACCATGTAAATGTTACTCATCCCTCTAAAAACATATCAAAAACCAAACAGCTACCCCCATCTCAGCACTTGATTGTCCTCAATTAAATCAAAGTGCCGAAACAAGAGCCCACATTGAGTGTCATTCTCGAGATAAAACAGTTTGAACATGGTGGAAAAAATGGTTGATGATCATAAAAATCGGTTTTTTAGTAACAATTTTAACCAACCCTCATCCCCACACGCAATGTTGGACTGCACCAACCCGCTAAGGAAACCCTGCATGTACTTAACCTACCCACAAATTGTAACAAGTATCATCATCAAATCTCAAGTCAAATCCAGTTTAACCCAACCCGCAATTTAACCGAGATATAGGATGAAGATGTAAGCATAAAAGTTGCAAAAAAGCATACCTTGGTGTAGATCTGTAGGACTAGTGCACAAAAATTGAAGAATTGAAACACCGGTGAAATGCACGGTTGAAAAGGGGAAAACCGGATGGAATCACTTAAAGATGAGTTAGGATTGATGTAATGAAGAAAATGTGAGAGATTTCAGTGAATTTGGGCTAGAAATGGCGAATTTTTGGTGAAAAGAGGGTTGTAGCCGTAATGGGAGTGGTGAAGAAAGTGGGAAAATGGTTGGAATATGGATTCTAGGGTTTTTATGTGCAGATAGGGTCTCTCGCGGGCCGCGAGAGAGACCTCTATGTCTCTCGCGCCCCGCGAGCGAGGTTGATTCCAGAAAATTGTGGGTCTCTCGCGGGCCATGACCGAGGAGGCTTGTGCCTCTCGCGCCCCGCGAGAGGCCTGTTTTCACAGAAAGTTTCAAAATTGTTTTAGTTTCATGCCTTTGAAATTATCTTGAACCTTAATGTTGGCTATTTTCGCTTACAGAACCATCCTCGCTTTTCCAAATTTAGCAAACGCACCTGCAATTTTTCGCGCTCCGTAAATGATGCGTGATATGAACTGCAAAAACCAACTAAACCGACCCACACACAAACACACACAAATATGAAACATGAATTAAATAAAAACACGAAATGCAATTAACTACCAAACTGTACATACTCTACACTTGAGCCGAAACCCAAGAACCTACGCGGTGTGAGGTGGAACTTCCAGAGGAGTTTCCTCCGTCTCGGTGGGATCTAGCGGTCCTCCTAAATAATGTTTTATGCGATGCTCATTGACCTTCCATGTCCCTCCATCAGCTTCATCTTTCAGCGCGATAGTTCCATATGGGAATACCCCATTGACCACGTACGGGCCAAACCATTTTGATTTCAGTTTACCCGCAAACAGTTTCAATCACGAATTATATAAAAGCACTTTGTTGCCGATTTGAAACTCTTTCACATTCCTCAATCTCCTGTCGTGCAGCGCCTTGGTTTTCTCCTTCAAGCTCCATGACCGCTCATACGCCACGTCCCGAAGTGCCTCCAACTCGTGAATTTGAAAGAATCGTCGCTTGGCCGCTTCGATGAGTTCCAAATTCACGATCTTCAATGCCCACACTGCCCTATGCTCTAATTCGACCGGGAGATGGCAGGCTTTACCGTAAACGATCATGAAGGGCGTGTTACCTAGCGGTGTCTTATAGGCAGTGCAAAACGCCCATAAAGCATCATCCAACTTGTCGGACCAGTCCTTCCGACTTTTGCCTACCGTCTTCTCAAGGATCCGTTTTACCCCCTGTTCGCGTTCTCCACGTGGCCACTCGTCTAAGGAGGATAAGCGGTGGAGAGGTGGTGAGTGACACCGTAGCGCGCCAATGCCTTTTCCATGATGGCATTGCAGAGGTGCGTGCCATGGTCACTAATAATAGCTCGTGGGGTACCAAAACGGGTGAACAACTTCTTCAAGAATCTCACCACCACTCGGGCATCATTTGTGGGTAAAGCTTGAGCTTCAACCCACTTAGAAACATAGTCAATAGCCACAAGGATATATCGGTTCCCGCTAGAGACGGGAAACTGTCCCATGAAGTCAATCCCCCAAACATCAAAAACTTCGAGAATCTGGATCGGATGTTGGGGCATCTCGTCCTTGGATGAGATGTTGTCGGTGCGCTGGCAACGATCACACGTCTTCACAAACTCTAGAGCGTCTTTCACAACTGATGGCCAATAAAAACCACAATTGAAAACCTTATGTGCGGTGACGCGCGGACCATGATGACCTCCTTCAGTCCCTCGTGCACGTGCCTCAAAATCTCTGCCCCCTCTTCTCTACTAACGTAGCGCCTCAGAATTTTGTCTCCCCCTACCCGAAATAGAAATGGGTCATCCCAGATATAACGTCTGACATTGCAAAAGAATTTCTTCTTTTGCTGCGTGGTCATCCCTTCCAGCACCACTCCATTCGCAAGATAATTCGCGAAGTCGGAAAACCATGGCATTCCCTCATTTTCCGCTGTCACAAACTCTACTGACTCGTGAGGAAATCTATCTCCGATCTCTTCTTCCCTAATTTCTTCTCTGCTAGGATCCTCTAGTCGGGATAGATGGTCAGCGACCACATTCTCTGCTCCCTTCTTATCTCTAATCTTTATGTCGAACTCAGAAAGCAAGAGAATCCACCGAATGAGACGAGGCTTTGCGTCCTTCTTTTGGAAAAGGAAACGCAGAGCTGGATGGTCTGTAAAAACGATGGTCTTGGACAGGACAAGGTAGGAGCGGAATTTATCAAACGCAAATACCACTGCTAAAAGCTCCTTCTCTGTAGTGGTGTAGTTCTCCTGTGCGTCATTGAGGGTTTTACTAGCGTAGTAAATGGGGTGAAAGTGTTTGTCCCATCGCTGACCCAAAACTTCGCCTACAACATAATCGCTCGCATCACACATGAGCTCGAAGGGCAAGCTCCAGTCGGGTGAGACAAGGATAGGAGCACTCACTAGTTTCTCCTTAAGGATCGTGAAAGCTTTCAAGCAGTCGTCATCGAAGACGAAGGTTACATCTTTCTTGAGAAGTCGAGTCATGGGGCAGGTAATCTTTGAAAAATCTCGAATAAACCGTCGGTAGAAGCCCGCATGACCGAGAAAGCTGCGGATAGACTTGACGCTAGTCGGTGGAGGGAGTCTGCTGATAGTATCTATTTTCGCCCGATCGACCTCTATACCTACTCGCGAGATCTTATGCCCTAGCACTATGCCCTCTGTCACCATAAAGTGACATTTCTCCTAGTTGAGCATCAGTCTCATCTCGACACACCATTTCATCATCGCATCTAAGTGAGTAAGACATTGATCAAAGGTGTTTCCATAGACAGAGAAGTCGTCCATGAAAACCTCCATGGAGGTCTCAATCATGTCCTGAAAGATAACTACCATGCATCGTTGGAAAGTAGCCGGAGCGTTACATAACCCGAACGGCATGCGGCGATACGCATAAGTATCATACGAGCATGTGAAGGTTGTCTTTTCTTGATCCTCGGGAGCAATCGGGATCTGAAAGTAACCTGAGAATCTGTCAAGAAAGCAATAAAATTGCTGTCCCGCGAGTCGCTCCAACATCTGATCGATGAACGATAACGGGAAGTGGTCCTTGTGGGTGGCGTCGTTTAGTTTACGATAATCTATGCACACCCGCCAGCCCATGACTATTCGCGATGGGATAAGCTCCTTCTTCTCGTTCATAACCACTGTCATTCCCTTCTTCTTGGAAACGACCTGAGTGGGGCTTACCCATACGAAATCGGAGATCAGATAGATGAGACCAGCTTCCATCAGCTTAAGTACCTCTTTCTTTACAACTTCTTGCATATTTGGGTTCAGACGGCTTGTGGTTGCACTACTGGCTTAAAGACGTCCTCCATGAGGATCCTATGTGTATAGAAGGTAGGGCTAATCCCCTTGATATCAGACAGTTTCCATGCGATGGCCTCCTTATTTGACTTTAGGACCTCGATTAAATGCTCCTTCTCTTCCGTTGACAATTTCGAAGAAATGACACATGTAAGCTCGAATTATCACCTAGGAATGCGCATTCTAAGTGAGACAGGAGGACCTTAAGCTCTACAGCTGCTGGTGTCGACAATGGTGTACTCTCGGAAGCTGCACTCACCTCACAGAAGTCTAGGGTCTCGGGAATCTCTAAGAAATCGTCCCCTATATCCTCACTATCACTCTCCTCGGCTACTAAACTCTCGTTCACTAGGTCGGCTCCGCTAATATAGTCTAAACAATGATCAATGCACGACATGAATGAGTTCAGGAAGTATACGGAGTAACATGGGCCACTATCGCTATCGCCACCACTCGGATGTTGCATCGACCTTGGATTTCAAAACGTGACATTCTCGTCCCCGCCTCAAAGGGTGATTTTTCCATCATGAACATCGATGAGCGCTTTCGCGGTGCGCAGAAATGGGCGACCTAAGATGATGGGAACCTTCTCGTCCGGCCTCCATATCGAGGATGACGAAATCTACAGGAAAGACAAATCTATCAACTTTAACCAACAAGTTCTCTATGATTCCCCTCGGGTACTTAACATACCTATCGGCTAACGACAAAGACATACGAGTGGGGGTGAGCTCCCCCAAACCTAATCGCTCGTATAGTGAGAAAGGCATCAGATTTATGCTCGCTCCGAGATCGGCTAGAGCATGAGCTGGAGCAATGGAGCCGCCGAATAGGCATGGAATCGTAAAAATACCCGAATCAGTCAGTTTCTCGGGCAACCTGTTTAAAACCACGGCGGAACATCCTCTAGTCAACGGGACGTTCAAAAGCTCCCCCAGCCTATCTTTACGTTTTAAAAGATCTTTTAAAAACTTAGCATATTTGTCATATGCAAGAGGGCCTCGATAAACGGGAGATTGATTTTTAGCTGAGTAAACATGTCAAGGAAATTCCCTTATTCCTTGGCATATTTTTGCTGTTTCAAACGTGCTGGGTAGGGTAGGCGTGAAGTGTCTACGATCGGTGACGGCCTAACCTCTACCGGTTTTCTCTCTCCCCTACTCTCAACTGGAGGTCCACTGGCTGGTGAGGTACTTGCTGTGTCTAACTTGGTGTGCACCCTGGGTGGAGCCTCCATCTCGATTTCCTCATCTACCTCTTCATCTCATTCCTCTACCTCTACCTCTACCTCTACACCCTCTCTACCCACCTCCTTCAGAGTCCTACCACTGCGCGTAGTAATCGCTTTCATGTGTTGGTTCGCAGGGTTGGGTTGGGTATTACCCGCGAACTGGCTGTGTGGCTGCTCTTGCAGTTGCTTAGCGATACTACTGACCGACCTCTACAGATCTAAGAGCGCGGACTGTTGATTTTTCAAGAGAAGATCATGTTCCGCGAGAGTTTTCTGAGTAACCTGATCTTTGACAACTAATTGAGATAACAACTCTTCGATCCTATCTAGACTACCTCCTGACCCTCCACTCCTAGTCCGACCCTCCTGATTTGAACCCCATCCACTAAACTGACTAGTATGACCTGACCCTCCCCTATTGAAGTGACCCTGACCCCTGTTCTGATAAGAGCCTGATGGGAAACCAGGGGGGTTACCCAAAGATCGATAATTATTATTATTATTTCCCCTGTTTGGGTTATATTAGAAGTATTATTATTAAAGGGATTCATAGGACCTCTGCTATGACCGGTGATAAACTCGACTTGCTCGACAGTGAGCGTGAGACACACTAACGTTTCATGACCCCCTCTACACACCTCACACCTGTCTACCTTCTTCTTCAGTTCCTGTATCTCCTTTGAGACCTCCCTCTTGAAGCTATCTAGAGCAGCAGCTATTGTAGTTTCCAAGCTAACTTGATGTAGACCCCGGTTAACCGAAGGTGTACGAGAAACAGGAATTGAATTCCTGCCGGCAATGCTGTAATCAACATCAGAATGGGAAAAGCTCCCGAAAAGGTCATTGCACTCGGCTACTGTTTTCTTTCCCATCAAGTGGCCACCAGCAGAGGTGTCGAATAGAGCGCGGGTCTCAGGGGTGAGACCATTGTAGAATTTCTCTACAAGCGCCCAGTCTGATAGACCATGTTGGGAGCAACAGGATACTAGATTTTGGAACCACTCCCAAACTAGATGGTAGGGCTCGTCAGGCTCCATTCGGAACGAATGGACCTGATCACGAAGGCGGGATGCTTTAGCGGCTGGAAAGTATTTCTTAAGGAAAGCATCCCGCAGAGAGGCCCAAGTAGAAAACGTACCTGGTGGTTGAGAGTCAAGCCAGATGGCGGCTCGACCCCCGAGAGAGAACGGAAAGACTTGGAGAAAACGGGCATCATTTCCCGCACCCTCCATATTGAATGTATGACATAGACGGGTAAGGTGGTTGATATGTGCGGCGCATCCTCATTATCACGACTGTGGAAATGGAAAGAGTTAGTGATGGCGGTCATGATGTAGGAAGGGATTTGACAGGCTCGGTCATTGTTCATGGGGGTAAGGTAATCGGTGAGTTCGCACCGGTGAAGCCGATGGTGGCCTATTGGTATACGGTCTGATTATTATTAGCCATGTGGAAGTTAGGTGGTCGCGGTGGTGGGCTTACGTTTCTATGGACTACACGGGGTGATGGGCAACCGGGTGGTGAAGGTTTAGGTGTAAAATCAAAGTCGGGTGGTACAAAGGAACGAGATGAACTTGAAAAAGTTGAGGAAGAAGCACTTACCTTTGGTGTGGGAGAGAATGGTGTGTCCGTCGATGGCTTAGGCGGAGGTCCTTGTGAACGCATGTGGGGCATCCACTAAACCGAAAACACGACAAACACAAGAAGTTAGCACAAATACTTCAAATATATACAAAAATAAATATTAAACTAATTAAATAACTTAGACTCCTACGACACAAACAAATACCAAATAAACACAAGTGTAATAAAAATCCTAAATCGAGTAATCAACGCAATTGCCAATGAGAGAGTCCCCGGCAATGGCGCCAGAAACTTGACGTTCTAAAAGTAGTTAATTAAAAACAACTCAAATTATTCTAATTGTAGACTGAAATTATACTCTAGACTCCTAAACTATACTAAACTACTAACCGACAAGTGGACCGATCAATTGTAGAATAGCATTAAGTAAGTCCGGATTATCGAACCCACAGGACTCTCTAATTACTATGACAACTGATTTAGACTCAATTACACACTATGTATATTTTAAAGGGGGTTTTTCTAATAAATCTAAATTATCAATTAAACTAAAACAACTAAATTGGAATGACCAAACTATGAACTTCTAGGGAATTTTGGATTTTAATCAAGAAATAATGAACTAGTCACCTAGGTTGGATTTTTAGACTACTACTCTTTTAATTTAATAATAATTAATCAGGTTGAATATTTTACTGGGATCATAACATATTAAAGTTTAGGTTTATCAAACAGGACCCCCGACCCTTCTCAAGAAGACACCTACAATAACCTATCCTTTTTATTTGTTTACCGGTCCTAAAGATTCCTTTTCAGTTATCTTTACAAATCAGTAAAGTGTCTAATTATTACTTACCTCTCAATAATTAACCTAGACCAACTACAATTTCTAGTTTAGATTAACTGGTTCAATTATGACAAGGAAATTAGACTTGGGAATTTCTTAAAACCCTAACCTAACAATTTACCAAATTAGTTCAGCCAACTAATTGTAATTTCTCAATAAACAAGTTAGGTATAATGACAAGTTTGATTTTATAATCTATTCAATTGTTTCCCCGGTTTTATTGGCCAATTTACCGACAACTTCACGAATTCCTAAGAACACGAAAAGTAACATAAACATATTCTATGGAAGACATCCACTTAAGTTCATGCAAAACAATCAAACAATCATAAAACAAGCAAGATCATGCAAATACTCTAAACTAGATAATTAAAGTTGTGACCTTTACCAATTAAACATTCAAACCATAAATTAAACTAAATCAAATCCAAGTTTCGTAAAATCCATCATCGAAAACCTAGGCAACTGAATAAGATCTAGCCTAAAAACATGTTTGAAAAGCAAAGTAAACAAAGTTGATAACAAGGTAGCATGATCAAGCAAAACAAGGAAATCAAAGGTGAAGATTGGTATGATAAATCCGTGACAAACTCCTTCCTTGAACTCCCTTGATCACCCACACAATCCTTGCAGCTTAGATCCTCTCCTTCTAGCTCCAAATTTCTAGAAAAGTGCTTCCAATATGCCCTAGTTCGTCCAAGATTGGTCCATTATGAGTTTTACTTCAATAATAAGACTTTTATTTACAAACAATTCCACTTTCAATCTGGTTTCGAAACTTTCTAGATAAAAGGCCCTCTCGCCGGCCGCGAGAGGGTTGAAGCATGTCGGTCGCGCCCCGTGACCGAGAAGAAAATCTGGAGATAATTCTAACTCTCTCGCGAGCTGCGAGAGAGAAGGGATGTGCCGGTCGCGCCCCGCGACCGGGTTGTAAATCCTGTTTTCATGTTTCATTTTTTTCGTTTCCGATCCACTCACGTCCCGGCTCGGTTCTTTTCACCATTTTCGCTCGTTTTCCCATCCTTCCAACCGTTTTCACGAACCAAGACTTGCAAAACACATTTGGATTAAAAGTAGATAAATTCTTGACAAGCGAAACAGAAACGCGCTAAAACTATACAAACTCTACAAGATAAATGGATGTATTATTCAATACATCATTCAGCTCCAGAAATAACAACATCTGATACTATAAGAAATCTTGTAAGATCAATATTCTCAGCTACCTTTTCAATCACCTTCTATGGAGACTTTACTTTCTTAGAATCTAGAATGATTTCAGGCATTGCTTCCACTAGCTTCTTTTCCTTATCAATTACATCTGTTTCTACCACAAGTTCAGATTGAACTTTTTCTACAGCACGGGCCTCAGCTTCCTCAGCTTCAATCTTTTTAAATTCATCTTCAAATTTTATACCCATTTGGCTCTTCCAAAACTCTAAACCAATTACCATAATTCTGCAACCTACTCTACTGAACCTTCCTGCTATCTCTTCAATCTCTTTCATAACTTTCAACAATCGATCATTCTCAGAAACAAGACTTGCAATAACCACCATCATATTCTTTATCACATTTTCAAGATCTCATATCTTCTTATCATTCGGATCTACGAAGAAATCATAATCCATAGATTCAATATGTGGAAATTAGGCACCTTCTTCATGAATGAAATTTCTATAAGGATCTGCTTGTTTAGTTTGTTATGGATGTGGCTGTGGTTGTGATGGAGGTGGAGGTGGTGGTGGTGGTGGTGTTTTGTTGTGTTGAAGTAGGAGTTTTTATCAACACATCATTGTAGTTTCTAAATCAACAACCTCTTCTTTGACTATCGGTGTACCATCTTTTACTTTCACACCTGTATCAACCTCCATCTTTTCACTTTCAGTAATTACTGGTTCAGCTCCAGCAGTTGATTCTTTCAAAGTTTCACTAGCCACCTTTCTCGCTTTCTTCACTAACGGAGACCCTATCTTCTTTACCGTAATGCTAGCACTACTCTTCTTAAGACCAAACATCTTCTTTACAGGCTTTGGGTCTATCCTGAAACATAAGTTTCATCTTTATCTTCTTCTGTTCTCTCTAGTTTTTCACTCCTGATCTTTCCACTTTTAGGATATGGTATTTTGTGTGTCAAAACATCATGTTTACTCTTAGTAGATTCATCATCAGCTTCATCACAAGACCTGAAAGTCCAAGAACCGGTGGGTTTAGATGGAAGTTTGGGTAGAATAGAACTAATTCGGTAGAATTCTCATTAGATTAGTAATAAATTGAATGATTCATTTATACCGAAAGAGTATACATCACTAACAAGCTGGAAAAACAAAATTTATCCAGCATTTCCCCTCTGGGATCTCCAAAACTTAATAACTAACAAGCACACGACACTATATATATATACATGAGGTTGGGACGGATGAACACACGCTCTATCTACCCTATTCGCACAACGGTGGACATACATAATATACACCAACAAGATCCCTACTCAACCTCTTATTCAATCTCTTTGTTATTTTTGCTGTATCTTTCTTGGAAGTAGCAGAGATCACTTCTTCATTGCTTTCTCTTTCTCTTCTTTTACAAACCATTTGCTACGCTTTTCTTCAAAACCTTCCATTTGTTTATCGTCGTAATTTGAATTGCTATCATCTTCCTCCACTTTCCTTCAGGCAGAGCTACATAATCTGGTTTCTTCAAAGCCCCAAATAATCTTTTGAATACAGGAATATCTTTCTTATTCTGACCTTATCGTTATTGACACGATCCAAAAAATGTTTTTCATGTGTTCTAGCTTCAACAATTCAGTGTCTTTCTTTAGATTCGGTAGTAAATGATTTAAGAACATCTGGACAAATCTTGGGTACATCAACCATCTATCATCTATGAGATTGCTCTTCATCTGAATGAAATGATGAGTCAAGTTTATTATATCTAAAAAGTCAAAACTAGTAAATGTGCATTTTACGCTAATTGTACTTTAAAATATCAAACCCAAATGTTTTGTCATCATATCAGTTTGTTTGGTTTAGTATAACATATTTTGACATACTCAACTCATCATACTCAGTTTAGACCTTGATTCTATATTGAAAGTTAAGCAGTTTGACTTTTGCTTTAACTTTCGACTTTAATCCGTTTGGTCGACGTTAGAACCTGTTTAAACCCAAAAACCCTCGAAAGTTATACCTCTTGGTCTTGTCATTTGGTAGGTCAAATGGCAAGTCTTCTATTTATATAGTAAAAATGACAACTATGCCCTTTTCGTTATAATGACTAAATAAACGGTTTTAAACTAAACCTAGTATCACTATGAATTTTTTAAAAGAATGTATAATGTTATAAAATATTCTTTGACACCTCGGACTTTCATAGACCCAACCGACCTTCCGAACATGCTTATACAAGCATAACTAGTTCTATGAACATAGTTCGTATAAATTAGGCGTAACGGGTCAAAATACTTCAAAACCACTTCAAAACAGAATGTTGGTTAAATAACCTTTAACACAATAAATTAGCGCATTTGGATAGGTATAAACTACATTCGACCCGGTCTACGCTTAATCTAGCAAAACCAAACATATTTCTAAGTTAACAGGTCAAGTATAAGGAACTTACCTACGACCCGTAGACATTCTAACAAATAACTAATTATGTTCATTCCGGACTATAGAACCCCCAAATAATCATTCCGGACTTAGACTTGCGACGTTTGCTAAACAAAAATCGTTATCGGTTCGAAGCTAGCAAAAGGTAAATACTCTTGGGGTATGGCAAATATGCCACTTGAAGCGTGTTAATGAGCCCTGAGAACTACTTATAAATATAACAACTTGGTTAGTTTGTATTACTTGATAGTTGAAATAATCGGGGGTTAATGGTACCATGTCCGGGCGTCCCAACTCATAAACTATCATGGCCATACAAAATAACACGTCGGGGTAGGCATACTGACTATATGACGCGTTATTAAACTTTCGTCTGTACCTTAATCATTATAGCACTGAAAATGACTGGCTATGATTTTTGGTTCCCGACTGTATGACAAGTATTATAAACTGTTGAGAAGATAAAATCCCAAGAAATATAAAATGACTACCTACAGGTTTTCTCTATCTATGAAACACTTTCTGAAAAACTATTTTCAAAAAGAAAACGAGTCGATTAATTGTATTTACGAGTCGATTAATTGTATTTACCAGCTTGTATTTTACAAAGATTGAACCGCGGGTACTGAACTTTGATTTTAGGCTGGGAATCCGGGTCGGATATGATAAAGGCTATGGAATTTGCAACTACTCAGCTTAAGGCCTATAATGTCTAAAGCTCTTTTTATTTTGATCCCGCCTATGGGCATGTACTTAAATGCTTGTATAAACTTTTATATATATTCAAGCCTTTTATTTAATTAACTGTTTTACTCCAATACTTCTGCTGCATATATATTATGATATTGTTATCCAATCGTCACAAGCCCACTGAAAATTGGGGTGTGACAGGTTGATATCAAAGCTACAGTTCAAGTGAATTAGACACTATCCTTTTGTGTCTAAACTGAAATATCACATATGCATATTTCATAGGACTATTCGGAGTTCTAGACCTGTACCTAAGACTACTCCTCTCTTTATATATAGTTATTGATTCTATATTTGGTAGGTAAAACATGCCGCCAAGACAACATGGAATGGGAAAACGTCCCATCCGCAGAGGACCATCACAACCACAACAATCCCACTCGCACCATTCTAGTGAGTCATTCCATGCTTCTAACTATCTAAACTCACCTCATCTGAGCCAGATGCCTCAAGATGATGACTCTGACCTAGAGATGCCCAACTCAAGAACTGAACGACCCCCATTGAATTATCTAGTGATAATACCTTTTACCATGGTTCCCCATGTCATGGTTTAGATGAATGGAACCTATATTTCAACCAATTTACTTTCTACAACAACCCTGGACACGAATCCTCTTAACATCTGCACACACCTTCCCAAGAACCACCTCAAACTCCAGCACTTCCACCTGATGATGCCCTAGTATTACTTCACCAACTGGTGTAACCGCAACAAAGGAAGAACCATACAAACCGAGGATATCGGTATGATCTAGAGTCCCTTCAAGCTCACTTCCTCATCTTCCTCCTAGCCACTACGAACCAATGCAAGAAGATCCTTAAATGGGAGGACCCTCCAACCCAACTCCAACCGCATATACTATACGACCAGGTTATTATAACCCTATACCCGCTTACACAAACCCATCGGGGTATGATAACCCCTACACCTCAACAACTATGGATTATAACAACACTGCTCCATCGTACGACCCCTATCTACAGGCAGTCAAACAAAACTCCTACTATTCACCACCATTTCTACCCACATACCCTTGTTATCCTAACTATGGATATCAAACCCATACACCTGGGTATTCAACCCCTACACCTAGGTATCCCAACCCTAACCTTGGGTATTCAAACCCTAGCTACTCATATCCGGTTGTTCCGTAACCACAACCTCCACAATTGCTAACTCCTGACATAATTACTCGGGAAGTGGAAAGAACGGAAGAAATACATAAGCGGTTGTGCCACTAAGGACACTATTAAATATGGGAGCCATTGATGCCTTAAAATGGCTCGATGAAATGGAAAGCGTGATTGACATAAGCGATTGTGCCACTAAGGACACTATTAAAGATGTGTCCCAATCCTTCAAGGAGGATGTGCTAACTTGGTGGAAGTCACCAACCCAATCCACTAGCAAGGTTGCACTGTACAACCTAAGTTGGCCTAAATTTATAGAACCAATCCACGAGATATACTACCCACCTCACGAGGTGGAAAAAGTTGAATATTACTTTCTGAAACTATAGGATCTGAGTTTGAAACTGTTTATGAAAGTTCTAAAAATGATAAATGAAAGAAGATAAATCAGATGCACATACAGCGGAATGTGAACTTTAATTCATAACAGTCGAGAGATTGTTTTTCATTATCATGCTTTTAGTGATTCTAATCACATGCATATAAATCACAATCTCCCCCTCAGCCTAAGATCACTGATTTGTTCGTACAAAATGTAAGGAAGAAATGTTAGATTGATAATTGATGAAAGTGATCAAATAGAACAGTATAAGCACTGTTCTATTTATACTACAATCCTAACCACTGAGCATCTTATGATGATGTCAGCATGAAAGTGACACTTAACAAAAATAACAAACTAACAACATCTGCTAAGCTAACCACTGCTATAAACTAAACATTACAAAGACTGATAGTAGAACAATGATGAGACATCCTTTGTTGGCCTTCAGCAGACCTTTGCCTTGTCAGACCTTTAGCTTTAATCTTCAGCAGAGCTTTGTCTTGGCAGACCTTTAGCTTTAGACTTCAGCAGGGCTTTGCCTTGGCAGACCTTTAGCTTTGGACTTCAGAAGAGCTTTGTCTTCAACAGAGTTTTGCTATGGCAGATCTTTGACATTTAGTCTTCAGCAGAGCTTGATTTGGGCAGATGTTATATTATTATTAGGATCAGAGATTGTAGTATATTTTGGCTTTCGATCATCTTTTCTTTTGTAGGGTACAATTCCAATAATCTCCCCCTAGAACAGATGATGCCAAAACAAAAACTTTATTACTGATCTTTATTCCTCATCAATGATTCCCTTATTTGGGCTTTGAACTGAAGTTCAAAGTCCAGGGCAATCATGTCATCTACATCCCTTTCAAGTTCAAGATTCAGCAAGTCTTGGAGATCAGCTGCATCCAGACCATATGCATCCTCCATCATTATCTTTTGAACTCTACCATCTGACCTGAGCAGTGTCAATTCATGGGTGTCTTTGTTAGACTTCCATTTTAGAATTTTTGAGTTAGATGGTTTTCTTGGGAGTTGGGTTATTTATATTGAGTTGGGTGAAATAGGTCTGCGTACAAGTGTAGAAAGTGAGGCTCTAAGCTTGTCACTTGCAGCATCTGTGTGATATAAAATTTGATTTTTATCCCTCCTTTCGCAGTTCTTTATGCATCCTTTGATCTTCTTCTTCCATCCGCTTTTGCCTCTTTGCTTGATTTAAGGCAATGGTGGATAAGCAAGAGGTTGAAGTTGATCTTTTAGGAGCATGGGTCTGTTGAGGAGTAGTGGTTGATTGGGCATAAATTTTCTTTCTTGGATAGAAGGATCTTTCATCTTTAGTTCTTCCAACCTTCTGTAGTATCTGCCACTTTTAATTCTGGCCATCTAGCAATTTGCCTTGTTGTTCCATATAGTGCATCAACAACTTCGGCTTTCATTCTTTTATTTTTAACAGCATGGTCTTGGCTTTCAAGTTTGTCCTTTTTCCAAGCAGGAGGAGTAGGCTTCTTTGAAGAATCCTTGAGCATTGTATGAATTCTGTCAATTTCTTCCTTTAGCTCATTTGTCGACCAGTCTTTAAATTGTGCCCTTGTTGCTTTGTAAGGCTTGTGCTTCATGACATGATCAAGATTGTCTTCTTTCAATTCAGGATCATTAGTGGTTGGCTATTCAAACATAGACTTACTTAACTCCTTAGCAAATTCTTCAATGCTTCTCACTTTGCTCAGTTGAAATTGCAAGGAGATTTGTAAAGTCCTGTCATCTTTATCTTTTGATTTGTCTTTTGCAATGTGCCCAGCCTGTCTAGCCTTTAACTTAAGATATTCATCAAGGTTCTTAGGCTTTCAATACCCCATCAAGGATGGAAATTCTCTCTGTTTCAGATCCTCTATCTTGTAGAAAGCTTCAATCTCTCCTTTAACTGCAAAAATTTCCAAAGGGTATAGTGCACTCATAGGAAGAAATGAAGATGATAGGTGCATGGTTGGAAATGGGGGAAATGGGGTTTCAGGATATGGCAGTGATGAGGATGGTTGTGAAATGGATTGTGATGAAGCAGGGAGTGGTGATTGGCTCTCTTCATCGTCATCATCAACAACAAAAGTTTTTCTTTTGCGTTGGAGTTTAATTTTTGGAGATGGTGGGCATGAAGGAATTCGAGGTGGTGTGGATAATGCTTCGGTTAATGTTGGAAATGTGATTAGGGCAGTAGTTTGAGCAACATCCGTTGGAATTTTTGTTGTTCCAGCATCTGCTGTCACAACATATGTCCTAACATCTATTGGGGTTATGGTGACAGAGAATACAATAGTAGTAGCTTTGTAGGTCCACCTGCGGATGGTGTTAAACCAGTTCCTTGTTCATATGACACATACACAAGTGCGGAATCCAAGTGTGCATGCAACCAAAGCAAAGTAAAGAACACGGGGTAACTAAAGATTCACTATCTTGATTAATGATTGAGAACAAGTATAAACATATACGCACAATGCTTGTATGACTCAAACAAACTTACTGTGTTCTTGTGTCTTCGTCTTCACCAGAAACGCTAACAGAAAGATCTCACCAAAAGATCAATTTGCTAGCTCGTTCTTTTAACTTCTGGACAAAAGACTAGGTCGACCAACCCCTTACTGAGAAGTGCATGTCTGCTTATATAGTGTCTGTCTAGTTTCGTACGAAATACGAGTCTAGACATACTGAACACAATATTTCACACGAGACACATCTCCAAAGAATTGGTACGGAACAGGTGTTTTGTACGAAATACTTTATTTCATACGAAACAAGTAACTCACTTGTTACTTGAGAATATTTCGTACGAATCCTGTGGTTCGCACAAAATACTTGATTCGTACAAATCCTCTGACTCGCACAGAATCCTGATTCTTGGAGAACGTGTGTAGACATGAGGTTTACAAGACTTATCAGTACGCACACATGCAACTGATTAACACAGACAAGCTAAGATGTCATACTAGATCAAGATAGAAGGATATCTCGATCTATTCGACATGACCAAACCTATACAGACACTTGAGCAAAGACCATACAATTACAACTGTAATTAAGAACAAGAGACAGACACAAAACTGTATCAACAAACTCCCCCTTGGATGTTGCTTTGTCTTCGGTCTTTGGTCTTCATACTTTGATCTTCACATAGAATGGTTTAGTGTATCAACAAACTCCCCCTGAAGATGTGCTATCCATTGATAGATCTGCTATCCAATGATTAGAGCATCAGGTCTTCGAACTTCTAAGAAACTTCAAATCTTTCTTGTTCCTCTTCTGACTTATCAGATTTCTTCATTGCTGGTCTTTGTTTATGTTCTTTTGTATCAACTTGTACTCAATAGACAAATATAATTAGAACATAACTTTCTCAGGGAACACACATGAAAACTTATCATAATTTCTTCGTATGATTGTATTCCCTGAACGAGATACACACACTCGATGAATTCCAGCAGCTGATTTGAGAAAAACAAGTGACCAAGTCAATCAAATGACCAGATTCATCCGTATGAGATACACACACTCAAACGAATTTCAGATTTTGGTTTTCTTTGATGGATTACTTGTTGCAAGATATTACTTTATGAAGTTGCGATATCAAACAGATGATTCTCTGGCGTATCTTGGCAGAAACTCTCGAGTATCAACTTTGCTAACTTTCAAAAAGTAATTACATAAAAAACTAAGTAAACTAGACATAAAATCAAAATATACAGATAAACTATATATCTATTGAACAATCTTTTTCGAGTTTCAAGGTAAAGGAATCATACCAGCATTTTAATCTTTGTCAAAGACGGTATTAGGTTTTCAAATTAAACAGATAAGTATTCAACTATGATTATTGGTATTGTTGTCCACGTAAGCTCAGACTTATCAGATGTAATCATGATTAGGAGATATGATTAAGGTATGGATTTATACTTACTAGCCAGTGTTCAACCACTTCACGACACATTCCCGTATCAAGATATGCACGAGAGAAATCTTACCGGTGAGTATACTGCTTTATCATCTGTTTTAACGTATATGAATGATGTGAGATACTCACTTATTTTTTTATTGAAAACTAGCCCTTTGTGATTTAATCACTTATTGATGAGGAACTTGATTTTCACATGTATGCATGGCACAGGAGTAAGTCCGTGAATAAGTTAGTACCATCGAACCGACAAAGACATGAACTTAGCTCCCGCATAAAGCTGTGATAATTTATCACTTATTTTGGGGATGTTATATTTTATCACTTATTTGATGGTCGAATGCAGTATGTACACGTATGTATGATATCATGGAAGTTCTAGACTTGCACTACCGTTATTTTTCGGCAAAAGATTCAACCACGATACCTAGATGATAAGACAGCATAAAGACCGTATATCTCAAAACCTTGGCACTCTATCAAACGAAATTTTGGTACCAAGACCATACGCCAATGAATGGTTCCCACCTATCGTTCTGTCTGTTAAGTTTATATCAACCTGCACATTTTAGTCTGGTTGTGAGCCTACCGATACATCATTAGTAAAGCTACTTATCAATCTTCTTTCTATGCTTTTAACCATATCTGACAGATTTACCGGTGAATTTCATCATCTTCAACCTATCCAAGAAACTCATTTTTTATTTTCTAATGTTTTTGTATTTTTCTGAATTTTTCTCCCCCTTAAACAAAGAAGGTAAATAAAAGACATATTTTTGTATTTTCTTGAAATTTACTCCCCCTAAAATATAAAACTGAAAATCTTTTTGTAGTTTTAGATTTTTAGAAAAGTATGTACAAAAATAGTTAGCCATGGTTGAGTTACTAGGGCTTCACCTTGATGCCATTGACCAAAAGTAGATAATCAAAACGTGATTTATCAAAGGCTTTGGTAAAAAGATCGGCACGTTGGTGATCAGTGTGGATTTTAACAACATCGGTAAGTCTCTTTTCATAACAATCACGTATGAAATGATACTTAATCTCAATGTATTTTGTTTTTGAGTGTTGTACAGGATTCCGAGTGATCTGTAAAGCAGCTTCATTATCAACAAAAATAGGAGTAGTAAGAAATTCAAAACCGTAGTCGTGCATTTGCTGTTTAATCCATAGAACTTGAGAGCAGCAACTAGAAGTTGAAATATACTCAGCCTCACATGTTGATGTAGCTACACAAGTCTGCTTTCTGCATTGCCACGTGACTAGGCAATTTCCCAAGAACTGACATCCTGCTGTTGTTGACTTTGCATTGATTTTGCATCCGCCATGATCAGAATCACTAAATGATGTCAGATCAAAGTTATCATCCTTAGGGTACCATAGAACAGTGTCAGGGCGACCCTTTAGATAACGAAAGATCCTTTTCATAGCCATCAAATGAGAAACCTTCGGACTAGACTGATAGCGTCCCAGAAGGCATGTTGGGTACATTATGTCGGGTCTTAAAGCAGTAAGATACATGAGAGATCCGATCATAGCACGATAGAGAGATGGTTCTACATGTTCACCCATTCCGTCTGGAGTAATCCCATGATTTTGAGCTAATGGTGTTCCCAAAGGCTTTGAGTCATCCATCTGAAATGCTTGAGAATATCTCCGACATACTTGGTTTGATGGATAAAAATCCCTTCCTTTGATTGATGAACCTGCAAACCTAAAAAGAAAGTCATTTCTCCCATTGCGCTCATCTCGAACTTCTCCTGCATAACCTGTTCGAATTCTTTGCACATTCGAGTGTTAGTAGACCCAAATATAATATCATCAACATAAACCTGTACTAGCAGCAAATCCTTGTCTTGTTCCTTGATGAAGAGAGTACAGTCGATCAGGCCTCGTCGAAAACTATTCTTCAATAGATAGGTAGACAACGTTTCATACCAAGCCCTCAGAGCTTGATGAAGACCATGTAACGCCTTTTGAGAAGCCAAATCTTGTCAGGAGGGAGAGGATCTTCAAAACCTGGTGGTTGCTCAACATATACTTCCTCTTCTACCACACCATGAAGAAATGCACTCTTCACATCCATCTGATAAACGGTGAACATCTTGAAGGACGCATAAGCCAAAAAGATTCTTATGGCCTCAAGTCGTGCAACCGGTGCATAAACTTCATTGTAATCGATCCCTTCGACCTTATTTAAACCTTGAACAACCAATCGCGCTTTGTTTCTCACAATAACACCTCGGTCATCCTTCTTGCACTTGTTCACCCATCGTGTACCAATCTTCTTGTAGCCGTCAGGCCTGTCAACCAATTTCCAGACGCCTAACTTCTGAAACTGCTGAAGTTCTTCCTGCATGGCTTCAACCCAAGAGTCTGCTTTCATTGCCTCTTTCCAAGATTTTGGTTCTACTTGGCACACATAGCAGGCAAAAGACCAATCATTCAGACCACCAAATTCCCTGATTTCCGAATACAATCCAGCATTCTTGTTGTTTCGAAGCTGATTACGAGTCTGCACACCACTCTGGACATCTCCAATAATATTCTACTGAGGATGGATATTATGAGTACGAGTTTCTGGCACATCAGGAACTCGAGAATTGATATCCAAATTGTTGATATTTTGATCAACAGTTACATCGAGAGCTGGATTTGATGACGTTGTAGATGCCTGACCTTCAGTCGTTCCTTGAGGTTGAATATTTGACGTATCATTTGAAAATCCAGGAACCGCATGAGAGGTAGCTTCATTAGCATCATGAAACTCATCATCTTCTGATGTAACATTATAATCCGCAGCGTCTTCGAATTCCTCATTTTAAACAAGATTGTTAACCGAAGTCGACACTTGAGGGTTAAAAATAATTGGTCGAACTAGTGATGAATCTACTGCAGTATCACTTTCCAATAACATCTGAGCAGCAGCTGTTGCTTCATCAAAAGTTGGCAGATTAAAGGAGTCAAATAGCCCATCGTAGTCAAACATCAAAGGAGCACCCGGAGCTCTTACAGCTTCTGTATATCTCTGAACCTTGACTTCACCCCATTCTTCAATCTTCTTCGAAGCCAAATTCCACACCCGGAAATTTGGAGTAGCATATCCAAGAAAGAAACCTTCGATAGCCTTGGGACCAAACTTTCCATGTGGGTCGATCATAGTGCATGGAGCTCCAAAAGGTTCTAAGAAAGAAATATCCGGTTTCCTTTTATGTAACAACTCAAAGCATGTCTTCCCATGTCTCTTCACCGTCAGAACTCTATTCATCGTGTAGCACACAGTAGAAACAGCTTCTCCCCAAAATTAAACAGGAAGTTTTGATTCTACTAACATGCTTGCAGTTTCAATGAGAGTTCTATTCTTCCTCTCAGCGTCGCCCTTTGTTGTGGAGTGTATCGAGAACTGTACTCATGCAGAATACCCTTTGAGGAACAGTACTCATCCATAACTTGATTCTTGAATTTTGTGCCATTGTCGCTTCTGATTCTCCTTACCTTCAGATTGTACAAATTTTCCAGCAGAGTGAGGATAGTAGGAACTTCACTCTTGTGTGCCAACATGTTTACCCATGAGAATTTGGAATAGTCATCAGTAACTACCAGACAATAAGAATCACCATAGGTTTCTTGTGTTTCATAGGTCCAAAGAGGTCAATATGAAGACGTTCAGTGGCAAATTCACAGTGTTGAACTTCTTCACGGGATGGGACTTTCTCGCTTGCTTCCCTTTTTGGCATGATACACAAACGTCTTGGAGATGAAAATTCTTCACTGGTACACCATTCACTAGATTGTTCTTCACCAACTAGTTCATTTTTCTCAAGTGAATGTGTCCCATACGTCTGTGCCAGGAGATTGATTCCTTCTCGGTGGCTTTAGAGACAAAACATGTGACTTGTGCAGATGTTGTAATAACTTGGCTCATATCAAGAATATACAGATCATTAATTCTTGGAGCCGATACGAGAATCCATTCCTTGGGGATCTTGAATCCAGGCTTCAGCACATAACATCCGGCATCATCAAAATGTACCGTGAACTTCTTGTCGCAGATTTGAGAAACGCTAAGAAGATTGTGATCAATTTGCCGCACATAATTGATCTTGTCGAAGCTCACAACACCATTGGAGACCATTCCTTCTCTAGTGATGTATCCACCTTTGTCACCAGCAAAAGCAACATAACCACCCCTAATACTTTTCACATCATTAGGAGCCGCAAATCGCCCGTCATGTGCCTTGATGCTCCACTGTCAACAATCCAATGACTGTTTAAGGTTCCTCATGGAACACCCTGCACATTCCACAAACAAGATTAGTTTGAGATGGGGACCCAAGCATTATTGGTCTTGGGTCGTCCCTTATCATTGAGAAATGTAATCTCAATTTCTTGATGATTAACAAACTGAGAAACTCCTTTTGAACCATTTCCGGTCTTCTGTTTCCAAGATCCTTGTTTATTACCAGATTTACTATTATTTACAGTTTTAACAGTTTCTGGTTTTGTTGACTTTGAAGATCTTTGATCGTTATTTGAAGAATCCGAATTTATAGCTTTCTCAACTGCTTTTACTTGTTTACGTTTTTGTTTCTCTTTTTGATCCTTAATAATTCGTTTATCTTGAGTCGGAGAAACAAATTTACATTTGCAAGTTGGTTCATGAGGGTTTTCTCTATACATCTTGATTTGGCTGGATTTTGACAATCCTTTATAATGTAGCCAAATTCTCCACATTTAAAACATGTTCTCCTTTCAACAAAACTAGGAGATCGTGTTTCTCGGCTTGATGTTGAATTTGTGGAACCTGAGGTACTGGGTTCATTTTCATTACATCCGTCAGTGCGTTGGTGTAATTGTTTTGACTATTTCTTTTCAAAATCTTAACTTTCTTTACAAAATCAACATTAGATTTTCCTTGAAAAGTTTCAACTTTATCAGTACCTTTAAAACTCACAAATTTAACAGTTTTGGCCTTTTTCTGGTAATGAGAGCCTTTTGATTCAACCTTCGATTGAGAAACTGTAGGCTTTTCAACTCGCTTCCATTGTTTTTCTTTTGAAGTGGATAGTGGTTGTGTTTTGGTGGGCTTTTTCTTCTCTAAAGGTTTGGTTTTTGACTTTTCAAACACCTGATCTATAGAGATTGGATTTACGTTTTTAATTGGAAAATCTTTGTTTGAATAGATTTTCTTATCTCCAACCAAAGTATACAACACATTATTTGCTTCATCTGTCGACACTTGTGTCTTGACAGATTTCTTATGAACGGTCTCTTGATTCTCAACAGATTGAGTACTAGGAGTAGCAGAAGATTCTACTCTTTTCTTTTCATCAAGAGGCTGATCCTGATCATCAATTCTTGTATCATCATCTGATGTATCATCCTCTTCTTCATCAGGTGATGAACTTTCTGACTTGCTTGGTTCTTGAGAGGAATTGCCTAGTTTGAACCCTAACCTGCTGCAAATTCCTCAGGATTCAAAGGTACAGAGGGAACAAGGCATCTCCTCTTCATCAGGCATTTTGGTATAGTTGTGTTTCATTTGGGGTGGACACGACTTATACCCTATGCATTGAGCATCTCCCTTTAGTTTTTGAACTTCAATAATATGATCAAGCACATGGGAGTTAGAATAACTTTTCAATTTGCGTTTGATCGATTCATATTCGCATTTGGCGATGGCTAACTCTTTCTTGGCTTCTTCTAGGAGATTAATGTAGTTATTAATTCCTGTCTGTTTTTTCAAAACTGTTTTTGTCAATTCAGAAACACTTTTCGTAAGGGTTTCTATTACAGATTTGAATTATTTTTCATTTCTAGTTAGCGCCAAATTCGCCTCTTTGCATTTTGATAGTTCAACCACTAAATTCTGATTATGGACTGTTGATTGTTTCATATTTTATTTTCAACTCAACACAGTTATTGCAAACATTAGGAGGTTCAGAATTTACCTGTTTTGACGAACCTTCAACATTTGCCATGAAGGCAGTGTGATGAGGAAAAGCTGCACCATCTGTAGAGAGTGCCTCTGTCTCTTTTACCGTAGCTTCTGCATTCCCCGTCATACTTACCTTTTCACTCTTCAACATCTCAGCTTCACTCAGCAACTCTTCAACCTCAGCATCATTTCCTTTCTTCACATCGGAATCAGATCCATAACAATCTAGACTTGAACATTCTTCATCAGAACTACCAGCATCTCCAGATGTATCATTATTATTTAGAGTATTGATGCTGTGATCATGCTTGATTTGATCCATGATCCTTGCATAGCATGCAGTTCTTGCGTGGAACTATTTCCCAACTGTACTGACCAATCACATCCTTCATCAGATTGAACTACCAAACCTCTATGCGTGTTTGAAGGTCCTGATTGATTGGTATTGTTAGAGTTGCCAACAGCTACTATTCTTCTTTCGTTGTTGTACTGTGCTGTGTTGGATGGTTGAGACAGATTGCAAAAGGGGTTGTGATTTCCTTCCTTGCTGGGTGCATTCCCGCTTAAAGTGACCTCTTTCTTCGCAGTTGAAACAAGTGACGGCGGTTTTGTCAAAGCCGTATTTTGTATCCTTCTTGCTTTCCAAACTGGTTTTACCTGTTCTTCTCATATAATCCTTCGCTCTTCTCATAACACTTGCAAATGCCCACTTGATGTCCATCAGCTCCATTTCATCTCGGTCAATTTGTTCATAGTCTTCATTTGTCAAATTGATATTCCCTATTTGACCTCCAACTAAACCACAATACGCATTGACCATGGTATTTAGAAGTTCTGCATGTTCCTGTGCAACTTCTACATTGATTTTGGAGAGATTTGACGCGTCAAGTTTGACAGTGTTGGGATTTGCAGATTGACTGTTGCTTCCATAGAAAGCTTGTTGAGGAGCTTGCTGTGGAGCTTTATGCGCTAAGTCCCTTGGCTGTGGAAGAAAGGCTTTCAGATCAAAAGTCTGTCCATAGGCTTGATTACTCGAACCTGTAGACTGACTTAATTGAACTGGTTGAGGTAGAAAAGGGTTCACATTTGACACAAACGCGGTCTACAGCTTCGGTTGCTGACTTGAGCTTGTACCTGCATTTATACCTCCAAAATACATTTCAGGGTTTTGTGGAGCAGAGACTCGTTGTGCTTTTCGGAGTTCTTCTTCATTCTTGTTCTCCAGTTTCTGCACAAATTCATAAATACTTATTGAGTCCAAAACACCTGTATGTTTTAAAAGATCAATAAATTGACCCATTCTGGTGGTAAAGCATCAGCAAATCGCATCACAATTTCTTGTGGTGCTGCTAACACTTTATACGAGTACATTTCACTGAGAAGATGATAAAACCGAGTGGTCATATCATTCAAGGTTTCGTTCTCCATGAACATGAAACCTTTAAACTCTTTCTTGAGCAGATCATGCCGAATCTTCCTGGTAGCAGCGTTACCTTCACCTCTTGCTTCCAAAGTGTCCCACAAATTTTTTGTTGTAGTACAATACACGAACTGATGATAAATGTCTTTATGCAGAGCTTGTGTGAGGATAGCAAATGCCTTGTTCTCTAGATTGTAAGCTTTCTTGTCACTTTCGACTAGATTGGCCAATGTGGTTGGATTTGATCCAGCTTCTTCAAGTGCTTCATTGTAGGGGGTAGTGAAACACGTCCATAATTCCGTGTTTTGACCGAGAACATACATATGAAAACGACTTTTCCATGAAGGATAATCGTTCATGTGATTTAATTTTGGCGGTCGGTTATTACTCCCTGTTTCACTTTCGCTCATTAGTAGAGTTTGGATGCTTTGATTTTGATTCACAACACACGCCCATTGATTTGCAGAGATCATTGCTGTATGTTGTGGCATCAAAGATTTTACCCATGATGTTGCGGACCTTTGCGAAGACTCCTGATTTGAGCTTGAACAACTCCAATCCCACGGGTTAGAACTCATTATATTTTCTTGTTTTATGAAAATTTAAAGGTTTATAGTTTCAAAATTATAATTACCTTTTAAAAATTCACAGATCTGAAAATATGACAAATTCTTAAAATCACAAAGCTTTGAAAAACACAAAAAACAAACAATACTATTTCGTGCGAGACAGCTGTTTTGTGCGAAACAGTTGTTAAGACCTGATCAGATGTTTCGTGCGAATCAGATGATTCATGTGGAACAGATGTTTCGTGCGGATCAAATGAATCGCACTAATCTTTTCTGTCGCACAAAATGTTTTGTTCAGCGTTTGTCAGAGGAATCTTTTCAGAAATGGTTTGGTGAGAAATTTCCTTTCTTGTGTAGACCTGCTTTTTCGAAATTACCTATTGTCTTACCCACTTTTAGTTAAAACACAGATTTTTAACAGTCCATAGTCCAAGTCCAGATCCAAGTCAGAAAATGTCAACCCTACCAAAACTAATCAGATTTAAATTTTTGCAGATTTCTTCTTTAAGGGTGTTCTTCGGAAACATTTTACCACAAAATTTTCTGCATGCAACAGATTTTAACCGAGTTTTAAGTTAGTTATCTATCCAAAACTTAAGTTTTCTGCTGGAGGCTCAAGAACAATTCAGAAATCTGCAAACTAGCTAAGACACAACTAAGCCCGGTTTTGAACAAGGAAAGAGCCAATGCTCTGATACCACTTGTAGGTCCACCTGTGGATGGTGTTAAACCAGTTCCTTGTTCATATGACACACACACAAGTGCAGAATCCAAGTGTGCATGCAACCAAAGCAAAGTAAAGAACATGGGGTAACCAAAGATTCACTATCTTGATTAATGATTGAGAACAAGTACAAACATATACGCACAATGCTCGTATGACTAAAACAAACTTGTTGTGTTCTTGTGTCTTCGTCTTCACCAGAAATGCTAACAGAAAGATCTCACTAAAAGATCAATTTGCTAGCTCGTTCTTTTAACTTCTGGACAAAAGGCTAGGTCGACCAACCCCTTACTGAGAAGTGCGTGTCTGCTTATATAGTGTCTGTCTAGTTTTGTACGAAATACGAGTCTAGACATACTGAACACAATATTTCACACGAGACACATCTCCAAAAGAATTGGTATTGAACATGTGTTTCGTACGAAATACTTCATTTCGTACGAAACAAGTAACTCACTTGTTACTTGAGACTGTTTCGTACGAATCCTGTGGTTCGCACAAAATACTTGATTCGTACAAATCCTCTGACTCACACATAATCCTGATTCTTGGAGAACGTGTGTAGACATGACGTTTACAAGACTTATCAGTACGCACACATGCAACTGATTAACACAGACAAGCTAAGATGTCATACTAGATCAAGATAGAAGGATATCTCGATCTATTCGACATAACCAAACCTATACAGACACTTGACCAAAGACTGTACAATTACAACTGTAATTAAGAACAAGCGACAGACAAAAAACTGTATCAACAAGCTTCAGCAGTGGTTTTAGAAGAGATGGGAGTTGGTTGTCTAGCTTTTCTTACAGACTTTCTTTGTCTAGAAATATCAACATCTTCTTTTTCCAACTGCTTAGCTTTTTCTTCTTTATTGAGCCTCAAAGCTTTCTTTTCAAGTGTATCTGTCTTTGCTGCTTTTCATTTGCAATCCTTTCAGCTTCTTTGTTTAAGGTCTCATCAGTTTCTTTTCCCAAAGTAGCTTCGAATGCTTCAGCAGTGGTTGTAGTGGTTGCTGGTTGTTGTTGCACTTGTGATTTAACTTTTGAATCAGGCTGCAACTTTCTCATGGAATCTTTCTCCCCCTTTTGGCATCATCTTCTTTGTCATCTTGAAGAATGATAACCGGGGCAGAGCCAATAGTTTTTAGCAAGTGGTCTTTGATGGCTTTAATGGCATCTTGAATATCGCGCCTTGACCATATTGCAGACCAGCTTCATATGAGTTTCATGCTGAATATCTGCCAAGTTTCTCTAAGCTAGGATGATTGGTTGAACAACCTTCCATAGATCTTCAGCATTTTGTGTTGGAGATGATTGACTTTGGGAGTTTTGTAGGACTTGCTTCATCATGGTTTTGAGGTCATCAATTGATGATTCCATGGAAGATATCCACTCCGTCAATTCTTTGTATCTTAATTCATCATCTAATTTAATAGGATCATCTGAATTCCTACCAGAGGTAGTTGTATTTGGATCATCTACAGGAGTAAACTCCATAATATCAGAACCAAATGCCCCTGTTTCTTGGTTTTGGGGACTTCCAACTGGCTTAGAGGATACAATTGTAGCCTCAGGAGTTGTTGCCTTCAAGGAAGTCTTATGTATGTAGCCCCTGTCCAACTGAGCCACTATTGTAGCAACAGTTGTAGTAGTTATTTCACTTGAACTACCACCAAAAGTTACATGTAACTCATGGGGTGTAACCTCCTCAATTACTTGTGGGCTAGCAGATAGAGTTTTCTCAGACTTAGTCAAATGTGGAAGTTAACTCTCTTTAATAGGTAAGTGAGAGGGACTGATGATTGACTGAGTTTTCTCTATTGCCTCAAGCAAAGGTATAAATGTGGGTGGTATTGGAGAAGTGGGTAAGGGAGTAGAAAAAGACATAGCCCTGGGAGAGGGGCTTGAGAACAAATTTTTAATTGAATCATCTGCCTCATAGTGTGGTGTCCATGTACTTACAAGTTGTTCCTTTTGTGAGGAAGCAAAAGGAGCTTGTAATGGTGGGATCTTTGAACCAACTGCTATGAGGAACTAGCAGCAGTGGTTGTAAGTAACTTTGGTGCTGTCACAGGTAAAACATCTGGATCTCATCTTCCAGAGTTACCTTTTTGAGATGTTTAGTGGGCTTTGTGGATTTGGTGGGTTTCTTTGTGGGTTTTTCTGGTGGGGGTTGCACAGCACTAGTTATAGTGCCATGTTCACCAGGAGCAGTGGGCTCAGCAACAGAGGAAGGAACAATGGTTGTAGAAGTAGTCAAAATTTGCTCAGTCTCTGTTGCTTTAGTTTTCAACACCTTAGGTTTTTGTGTTGAGAGTCTAATAAAAGTTTCATGTTTAAGGCTGCCAACTTCACATATGACACCTTGTTGAAAATCAGATGTAGAAACTTGTTTTTGCAGATAGAACTCAACAACCTAGGGTGTATAAAAAAGCTTTAGCATTTTTAAGATTATTAAAATTTGCAACCAAATTAGAAAACAATACTTGGGAAAAATTAAATTTGATTTGGTTAGAATAGCATAATCCAGATATTGAATATTGAAAGGTATTTCGTTAAAAGCAATTGTTTTGGCTGACAAGCATAGTAAAAGGGTGTGGAGAAAGAATTTCATGTCAGTGGGAAATTCAGGTTTGAAAATGTAATACCTGATAACTGACCTTCATAGCCTTGCTCAATGAATTATGTGTGTAAATCTTTCTTTGGGAAAGAAGTAGGGTCATCAAGGTCGTTAAGATCGAATGTTATGGAGATAGTAGATGGAGAGATCTGAACAAGTGATTGTCCAATCTTTGAAGTGATGGCAAAGGGCTTTTTGTTCTGAACTTCAAGTTCAGCATTTGCCCAAAATTGGCGGAGGGTGTCGATATAGATTGGTGCTTTGGCAAGTAACACATCTTTGTATTGATGATGTTTGTAGAACATGGATCATGGAGTGGAACGTAGTGTTATTATTGGTTTTTTCGAATATCGGAATGTAGTTGTGGGGAGTTTTTATGATAAGATTCATGGTGAAAGAGTGATTATTTAGGGTTTGGAAGAAGATGAGAGTAATAGAGATTTTTGTGGAGAATTTTGTTGTGTTTAAAATTGAAGCGGCAAGTGGAAACTCTGTTTGGATGAAACCGGGTTTATAAAGGGACAAGTGAATGCTGACGTGGCAGCGATTTCTAAAAGATCTGATGGTTATCATCTGTGCACGTGTAAACTCTATTGGATAATGGAGGACAGTTGTTTGCAAACCTCTGCTGGAGACCAGCAGTAGTTCTGAACAGAGGAATGATCAGTGGTGATTTTACACTTTCAGAGGATAGATTATCATTGGATTGGGAAAACAATGGTTTCACCAACAGTGGAAGTAGAACAAAGGATACACTTTCAGCAACGGATAGATTTTCATGCCAAGCAGAGGTTTGGATATACAGTGGTTGTGAATAGACTTCAGAGATTTATTGAAAAATTTCAATTTTACCTATTTTTAAGGATGGAATTATATTTTTCTGAAAACAATTTAATGTTATGTACACACGAAAAACAAAAATTTGTTTTCATTCCATGTTTAGCATACCAATTCTAGAGATCAGACTTTCAAAAGTAGATGTATCTAATGCTTTTGTTAGAACATCTGCCAGTTGATCTTTAGTTGGAACATGATGCAGAGAAATCAAACCTTTCTCATAGCAATCCCTCACAAAGTTATGTCTGATGTCAATGTGTTTTGTGGTAGAATGAGATACTGAATTTTTAATGATGTTTTCAGCTTCTGACTATCTAACATGAGAGGAGTCTTTAAAGCAGTTACACCAAAATCTAATAGTTGATTTTGAAGCCATAGGAGTTGAGCAGTGCAACGTGCAGCAACAATATACTCAGCCTTTGCGAATGTTGATACTGTAGCTTGCTTTTTGCTTTGCCAAGACACTAAGCAATTGCCTAGGAATTGACATCCTCCTAAAGTTGACTTCCTTGTGGTGTGACATCCAGCAAAATCACTGTCTGAAAAACCTGAAAGCTCAATACTTCCTTTAGCTAGATACAAGATACCAAGTGTGGGAGCACCTTTTATGTATCTGAATATCCTTTTTACAGCAATGAGATTGAATTTCCTAGGTGCTGACTGGGATCTGGCACAAACACATGTTGCAAACATGATGTCTGGCTTTGATGCAGTTAGGTACAATAAAGAACCTATAATGCTTCTATAAAGAGTTTGATCAACCAAGTCATCTTTGTCATCAATAGTGACTAGCTTTGAGGTTTCCATGGGTGTGCTACATGCTTTACGATCATTCATATCAAATTTTTAAGTAGTTCTTTGACATACTTACTTTGGTGAATGAATGTACCATTTTGCAATTGCTTTACTTGGAGACCAAGAAAACATTGGAGCTCACCTGTTGCATTCATTTCAAACTCTGCTTCCATGAGTTGTTTAAACTCTTCACACATGGCAGTGTGATGTGCGTGAATTAAATATAATTTTATTTCTATAATTCCTTTCACACAAATTTAGTTTTAAAAATGGTTTCTACTTTAAAACTAACTACACATAAAGGGCAAGTGTACCCGTCAGGTGGCAGTACAGTCAGTTGGTAAGAACCAGATATCAATCCATGGACTCGGTGTCTCAGTACTAAACCCTTGTTACTTTTAAGCCTTTTTCGATAGATGAGTTGATTTCTTGTTTTAAAACTATCATGCAAAAATAACAATTAACTAACTAATTCAAGAAAGAACGATAATTAAGAAAGGTTGCTTAAACTAAGTATCCACTAATGAACATTTGACAACATTTGAAGAAAACTAGTGATGATGCAAGTTCTAAAGTCAACTAAGATTCCATTCAAGGGTTCCTAGTTTTATAAATCTTGGGAAAATTATAATGAACAAAACTTTAATTACCTAAGATCCATTCTTTAATTTCACTTGCTAAGTTGATGTTAATTTTTAATAGGAGTTATTTGTTTGTCAAAACTTCTAACGCTATAAGTTAAGGAAAACTAATATGAACAACACACTAATTACCCTAACTTGGTTTCAAGTAAATGGCACCTTCAACATGTTCTTGATATGAATCACAAGCATGGTCATGCTAGATAACAATCTTGGCCTAAATCATTAACTCAACATAAAAACAAACTATAGAATCCATATAAACATTCATATGATTTTTCCAAATCTAAATGCAAGAATTCATACACATATTCAAATAACTATTCTAATCATGTTAGCAATTACCATTCCTAGTTTCATGCTATGAATCATATCAACAAGTTAACAAGATTCAACAATCATAATCTCTACATGGGCTTTCCAACACAACATGTAAATACTTATGACCAAACATTCAAGAACAAAGACTTTAAACATGCATATGAACTCCAAGAACAAGATCAAGTATCATTATGAAAATTAACAAACCACATTCACCACATCTATTTACATGTTATAAAATATTCATTAGCTTCAACATTGTTTAAGCAACACAAAAGTATAGCGTTCAAGGCTCATGACAACTAAATCAAATGCAAGATAATGTAAATTGTTCATGAATAACAAGTGGATAACTAAAGTTTAAGACAATAAAATTGGTAAATTGAGTTGATGATCAAGTGATACAACCTTCCTCAAGGCTCCTTCTTCACTCTTCAAGCTTCCAAGACCAGAATCTTGAGAGAAAAGTTCACCAAAATACTCCAACTGCTCTCCAAATGAGCTGAAACCACGTATTTATGTTGCTAGAGAGTTGGCACAACCGTGCCACCTTTTGGCGCGTTCGTGCTTGGTAAATGCAAGACACCTTTCTGAGTTGTTGACCATGTTTGCTACCAAATCCGGAAAGATCCCGCTAAAATTCCCTGAGGTGGCACGATCATGCCAAAGGGTGGCACGGTCGTGCTTATCGGTAACATACTCGACAATGACCAATTCAATCTCGGAAATGAACTGAACAAAAGCTGGGATGACACGAGCACGGTCGTGCTTGGGGTCGGCACGATCGTGCCAGTTGTTGGACTGGTCAGGTTTGCGCAGGTTGATGCTAGTGATGGTGACAGTGCTGGTGTCCGGAGGCTTGGCACAGTCGTGCTATATCTGGCAGTTTGGCTGAAATGCTCCTTTTTTGCTCCAAAAGCCTTCGTTTCATCACCGGGCCGAAGCCCGGACCTGTATTTTCACAAAAAACTCAAATGAATATCAAGATCAATGAAAACACGACGAGTTTTTATGTAAATGGGGAGTATTTAACGTTTAAATGATGTATAAATTCTTATACATCATAGTGCACGTAGATCCAAAAATGATGTCATTCACATAAATTTGGACAAGCATCAAATCTTTTCCTCTCCATTTTAGAAATAAGGCTTTGTCAATTTTATCCCTTTTAAAACCAATGGATAAGAGAAAGGTGGAAAGAGTTTCATACCTGGGTCTTGGTTCTTGTTTCAAGCCATATAAAGCTTTGTTAAGCTTGTAGACATGATCAGGATAAAATGCATCTTCAAAGCCAGGAGGTTGACAAACATATACCTCTTCTTTGATCTACCATACAAGAATTCACTTTTGATATCCATTTGAAACACCTTGATGTTACGGTTGGCAGCAAAGGCTAAGAACAATCTGATGGCGTCTAATCTTGCTACAGGAGCAAAGGTTTCATCATAATCAATGCCTTCTTCTTGTCTGTAACCTTGAACCACAAGCCTAGCTTTATTCTTGACAACAATACCCCTTTCATCAGTTTGTTTTTGAAGACCCATTTGAGCCAATTGGACATACATCCTTTGGCAATGGAACAAGTTCCCATACTTGTTGTCTTTTAAACTGAAGGAGCTCTTCTTGCATGGCTTCTACCCAACAGTTGTTTTTCAGTGCCTCTAGGTACTTGATAGGTTGTGTGAGAGATAGGAAACCAACAAAAAGACAAATGTTTTGGGATTGACTTCTAGTGAGCACCCCTTCATTTATGTTGCCAATGATAAGGTCAGATGGATGGATTTTAAGGTAGATTAGATCTCCCTTATATAGAATAATGGCATTTTGGGGTGATTGCTGCAGATAGGAATCATCTGAGCTAACATCTGTTGGCAATTTTGAAGAGCCAACATTTGTTTGGAATGGAGGTGGAGGTATTGGTGAGAGAGCTGTAAAAACATGAGGACTTCTATCCATAATGGTTGGACTTCGATCAATAGAGTTTATATTTGATGAGATGGCAGAGGATTGAGGATCAGCAGTGGTTGATCCAACAGTGGCAGAGTTTTCACAGTTGTTAATAACATTTGTTCCTATAGTAGTGGATGTGGATTTATACTGTGGAATCACAATGGTGTACATGAAGGTCAGTCTTAACAGAGACAGCTTCAAATGTGAATTTGTCTAAATCAAAAAGTTCAGCAGGATTTGCTAGAATTTTTAATGAAGAAAGTTCATTGAACTTAACATTCAAGGTCTCTTCCACACACCTTGATTTAAAGACTCTACAGGCTTTAGCAGTGGTTGAGTATCCCAGAAAATAAAAAGTCTACTTTGGCTACAAATTTTGAAATAGAATCTTTTAGATTTAAAATGAAGCATGGGCAGCTAAAGATTTTAAAAATGAGATCAGTGGTTTGATCTTGAACAGAGTTTCATAAGCAGTGGATTGATGCCTAGGGTTGATCATAACTCTATTTTGAACATAGCAAGCAGTGTTTATATCCTCTACCCAAAAGGACAAGGGTAAGAATCTGCAAGCATGGTTCTAGTAGCTTCAATGAGAGTTTGTTTTTCCTTTCAACCACCACATTCTATTCTTGGGATACTGTACTGCCTTACAATCCCTTTTGACACATAAAACTCATCCAACTCCTTATTTTTAAACTCTGTGCCATTGTCACTCCTGGAGAGTTTTACTGACAGGTCAAATTGCTTTTCAACTTGTTTCACAGATCCTTGAAAGATACTTGCCGTCTCATCCTTGGAGTGCAAAAAGTAAGTCCATGTAAACCTTGAAAAATCATCAACTATTACAAGACAATATCTCTTTTTTACTTAGACTCATGATTTTTTACAGGGCCAAACAAGTCCATGTGTAAAAATTGTAAACATTAACTTGTTTTGGACTCACCAATTGGTTTGTAAGAACTTTTATATTGTTTTCCTTTTAAACAGGAAACACAATGTTCTTCTTTTGTGAAAAATTTTTGTGGTAAGCCTCTTACAAGGCCTTGTTTAGAGAGTGTGGTGATAGTTGTCAGATTTGTGTGTCCAAGTCTTCTGTGCCATAGTTCTGTCTCTTTGTTAGAGGTAGCTGAGAACAGACAAGCATCAGTCATTGGATTATCTTTCAACATATCAATCACATACACATTACCGCTCCTATGAGCAACAAGTTATGCTTTGCTTTCAGCTATGATTTGATCAATCTTTTCAACCACTTCTGGCCCAACAGTCTGACAAGTTTTCTTAGTGAAGAATGACCCATAACCCTTTTCACTCATTTGTGAAACACTAAGAAGATTAAATTTCAGATTGTCAATAAGGTTGACATTTTCAAATTTGAGTTTCCCAGCCTGAACTGTTCCTGACCCAAGCACCTTCCCTTTTGAATTATTACCAAAGGATATATCACCCTCCATGAGCCATGAAAGTCTTTGAGAAGGGCTCTACATCCTGTCATATGCCTGGAGCCTCCACTATCTACATACCATAAACTATCAAGGCAAGTAGAAGCTCCCTACACAGTGGTAAATAATTAGTTTAAGTGGGTTTCCAAAGCTAAAATGGCTTTGGAAGGGGTCACAGACATGTCAGTTTCAAATTTGGAAGAATGAGCAGAGGTTTGAACATATCTTTGTAACATCTGTTGAGGCCCATCTCCTACTAGATGATAGTAACCATGAGGATGCCTATTTATTCTTGGTTTTGAGGGCTTTTTGTAACCCTCATAACTAAGAGGTACCTTTTGGTAAATTGGTTTGTTGGCCATATCCTCTTAGGTACTAGTTGGCAGGTGGTGCATCTGTTACTTGCACCTCTCTGGGAGCAGAGGTTTTGTGCAGTGCTTTGGTAACAGATGTTTCAACATGCAAAAAGGTATGTTTAGACTTTCCTTTTGCAGTACTAGTCTTTGAACTCTCCAGTGTTTTTAATTTAAAATCTTTCTTTGTCACATCAAAGTTTCTGAGATAAACGCACTCTTGAGTTTTATGATTTGTTCTTTCACAAATTTTGCATTTTGGAGAATTAATGATCTCACCTATTTTGTTGATGTCATAAGCTTTTAGAAGAAAACATTTTTAGTAGCTAACTAATCTAAATCGGGTAGCTAACTAATCTAAATCGGGTCAGAATCGAAAGTCAAAGCAGAAGTCTAACTTCGTGATTTTCAGTTGCGAACCGACCGTAGAACTGAAATTGACGAGCCGAACATGTTCTTACATGTTCAAATAATTATTACCAACTTGTTTAAGTGTCAAAACAGGATTCATAACCTATATAGGATCAATTTATGATTTTTCCGAAAAATGGCATGTTTGACTTTTTAATATCGTAACTTTGACCCGTTAATTGGTCTAGTAAACGTGATCTTCAGGAGGTGCCCTTTATAGGGACTAAAACCTACCTTATTACGATCACTTAGCCATGTTCATTACGAACAATGGATGTACCATAATGGTCTTAACTGAAAATCAAGGTGTTTTCCGTAAAACGCTTGACTTTTGGCTATAAAAGCCTATAAACGAAGATGCAAGAGCAAGGAATACTTACAAGAGGTTCCTAGAATGCAATAGAACTTAGTTGGATGCTCCTTTCAGTTAGAAACTTCCAAAGGAGGGAGATAGAGTTGTGAATGAGAAATATGCAAGTTCAAATGGTGAACTTTGGCACCTATTTATAGTTGGAGAGCTTGAAGGAGGTGATGCCTGGTGCTAAGGGGTGTAAGAGGGAGCTTACAAGTGCTCTAAAACGTCGCATAGCTGTTTGGAAGACCATTATTTCGAATCATATGGTTTTGGCACTTTGTGTGGAGGCCAAGTTAAAATTCTGCAGATACAGTCCTCTGGCGGGCTGCGAGAGGCACATGCCTTGCCTCTCGTGCCCCGCGAGCGCCCCTAGGCCACTTTCAAAAGTTGACACTTTTAGCCTCTTAACTTATAAAACCTCGTAGAACCTCCTAAAACACCTTTTTAGCATATGTAGCCCTCCGTAGCCAATATTTGGCGTACCTGAGATTATGCCCAGACATTGTCGAGCTCTCGGTTCGTTAAAAGGTCACTCAGAGGTATAAATTAACATGTTGACACTTTTAACCCCTCCAATGTCCAACTTTTATAAAATTACGGATTTTAATCCCTCTTGTCCACAAATGGAACATATAAGAGTTAGGACTTCGTAAAAGATCACTCAGAAGCTTATTCTAAGCATGTTGACTCCGATGTCACTTAGAGGCTGGGCATGTTGACACAACGGTCACTCAGGGGCCAAGTTTTAGCATGTTGACACTTATGGTCACTCAGAGGCTATGTTTTAAGCATGTTGACACTAATGGTACTCAGAGGCTTGGTTTATGCGTGTTGACATCAGAAGATCACTCAGAGACTTAGTTTGAGCATGTTGACGCTTTTAGTCCTTGTTAGCCTTTAATAGACTAAAAAAATTAAAATATAACACGTGTCGCTATATTATTGGACACGATTTTACAGGTGTTACAACAAGTTTTTTTATCTTTTCTTTCTTTTTCCCCTTTTCAGACTTTTTGTCAGCAACATCTGTTGGTAAATCTGTTATGGGAATGATTCTTGCCTTTGGTGCTTTGACACCTTCAATGGTTGAAAAATCCATTGGCTTGAAATTTTCAAGAATGTCACATTCATCAGACCATGTGGGTTTAAATTGATATTTCTTAATCTCCTCAAAAGTTGAGGATCCCTCATGTCTTTGTAAAACAATTTTATTTCCATTTTTATCAGTGACTTTGATTTCTTGACAAGCCAAGTTTGTTGGAACAATTTCAACCATACGAGAATCATTTTCAGTAACATTTTTAGAAAATTAGTCATTTTTCTTAAATCCTATGCCAAATTTTATGTTACTTTTGACCTGGTTTTCTAGCAAAATTTCATAACCTTTACAGGATTCCACCCATTTTCACAAGTGATTTGGGTGGATTCCAACTCCTTTTTGCAAACCTGATATTTTTCTATTATGGTTTGGAGTTGCTCCTTGGTTATGCTTGCTTCATGTTTTAAGCTGCTGATTTCAGTTTCTTTTTCAAGCAATTTTGATTTTAAGTCTTTTGAAAGCTTTCAAATTGAAAATCATCATCCAAAATATTATTTCTAAGGTTTTCATTCACCTCTTTTATGTTAGCAAAAACTATGATGCATTTATCTAAACATAGATCTTTTAAGACCTGAGGAGATACCTTAGAAGCAGCCAGCATGGTACAATCACATTCACCTTCACAAACACTAGCATCTCATGGGTCAGACAGAGGTTTCACATCTTCATCGACACTATCTTTTGTAACCACTGTTTCATTATGAACATTAGACTCTACAAATTTAGACCCCACCTCCTCAAATTCAACACCCTCAATTATAAACTCTAATGCCATAAAGCAAAATTCATTTTGTTTCTTTTCAGTGTCAGAAATTAGAGCAAAGTTTTCATCAGTCAGATCCTCAGGTAAGCTACTCCAATCAACAAAGCTCTGTTGATTAACCTCTGCCTGAGCACTGGTTTGAGTAACTTGTTGTGCAGGTTGCCTTTGAACCTGAGGAGCTGGTGCTTGAACATATTGAATTTGAGTAACAATGGTTTGAACATATTTCACAGGAACAGTAGTAGCAGGGTGTGCAAAATGAGCAGTATTTTGCATATGAGAGTAGGGTATATTAAGAATAATGGACAGTGTTTTGAGGCCTAGGGCTAAGATGTATGACAATTCGTCCAGTTGATTGAGATCTACATTCTCTAGCAAAGTGTCCTAGCCTATTACATTTATAACACTTAATTTTTGACTCATCCAGCCCAACTTTTGTTCCCCCATGCAACCCTGGAAACTTTCTACTAGTTCTCTTGTAATATTTGTTAGCCCTGACACTTTACAGAGCCAACTGATGCAAAATGTCCATCTCTTCCAAATATGAAGGATCAAAATGTTGAAGGTCACTCAACTCAAAACATTAGTTGTCAGAAGTTTGGCTTTCCCCATTAGCAGCAAATGTATAATTAGGTGTGTAAGGGTCAGAGTTGAAACTAGAAGTTATACCAATGAAATGATCATAACTCTGATCCTTACTACTACCAGTGACTTCTTCTTGGCCAAACAGTGTTGTACTACTGAATGCATAGTCGTCAGCCACTTTGTTAGACTCTTGTAGCTTCTTTTTCTGGTTTAGCTCTCTCTCATATGTGAGGAGCCTACCATGAAGCTGAGTAGACTCATTTCTTTGAGCCCAACTGAATTTCTTTTTACAAAAGCTATAATGTCCCACTTGTCTGGTAATGATCTAAGAAAACGACTATTTAAAGTCGAATTTGCAAATGTAACATTTACCAGTTTAAGTTCACTAATGAGACAGCTAAATCTTTCAAACTGTTGGGTTAGTGACTCTCCTTTGACATGACAAAACATTTCATATTGTTGATTTAGAACCTCTCTATTGTTTTCAATCACTTCCTCAGTCCCACTGAATTGCTCTTTCAAAGCATCCCATAATTCCTTTGCACTGTTGCAATGCAACAGGCCAGCATAGATATCGTTTGGCAATGAAGAGGCCACGATGCTAAATGCTTTTGCATCTAGCTCGATTTTTTGGAAATCTCGCTCGGAATAATTTTCAGGATTTGGTACTTGGACTTCAGGGTCCTCTGTACTTGGTATCATTGGAACATGAGGTCCAAAGATGACCAACTTCCCGCAACTGGTGTTTTGCTGAGCAAGGACATGACCCATTTGTCGTTGCCAGATATTATACTCAGATCTGACAAGGATCGGCGGTATAAACATGTTGTCGGTGTTATGAGGATCTTGTGAAGTGTGTGACATTCTAATTGTTGACAAACAGTTTTTGTTTAAAAACTTTGAAATGTAACAAAACTCTGTTTTTCAATAAAACGAACAATCTAATTTAGTAGTGAGAGCTAATCTATTCAAATCAAATTGATTGTTAAATCAAATTCGATTGACCAAGCTCTAATACCCAGTGCTAGGATCTGAGTTCAAAACTATTTATGAAAGTTCTAAAAATGATAAATGAAAGAAGATAAATCAGATGAACATGCAACGGAATGATGAACTTTAATTCATAACAACCGAGATATTGTTTTTCATTATCATGCTTTTAGTGATTGTAATCACATGCATATAAATCACAATCTCCCCTCAGCCTAAGATCACTGATTTTTTTGTACAGAATCTAAGGAAGAAATGTAGATTGATAATTGATGAAAGTGATTAAATAGAACAGTACAAGCACTGTTCTATTTGTACTACAATCCTAACCACCGAGCATCTTATTATAATGTCAGCATGAAAGTGACACTTAACAAAAAAAAATAACATCTGCTAAGCTAACCATTGCGATAAACTAACATCTTCAATAGAGTTTTGCTATGGCAGATCTTTGACATTTAGTCTTCAGCAGAGCTTGACTTGGGCAGAGGTTTTATTATTATTAGGATCAGAGGTTGTAGTATATTTTGGCTTTCTATCATCTGTTCTTTTGTAGGGTTCAATTCCCACAAAAACTTACAATGAAAAATCTCAACTGTCGAGCGTTAATAGTAACGTATTACTTGATAACTGAAACAATCGAGGGTTAATGGTACCGTATCCGGGTGTCTCGACTCATAAACTATCATGGCCATACTAAATAAGGCGCCAATGTAGGCATACTGACTATAAGACGCGTTATTAAACTTTGGTGTGTACCTTAATCATTATAGCACTAAAAATGACCGGCTATGATTTCTAGTTCCCGAGTGGATGATGTGACAACTGGTACCTTTTTGGTTACAACTACGCCAATACCAAACATTAAGACAATTAAAGTGGTGTTTAAGATACTATGGGCCTTTAGTATGCCTAGGAACGTCTATCTGACTTTTCAGTACGCAAATGTTGATTTGCGGAAGACTGTTGAACGATAAGCGGCAACGAACTGACACCGGATAAATACTGACACGCCGACAAATACAAACTTTACATGTATAATCTATACATAAAATTGGTTTTGATGAATTATCATGCTTTCTAACGTCACAAAACGCTTACGTGAACGAAAAACGCAACTGTAGATACGCACCGACGACGAAATGGAAGCATCGGACTCGTATATCACCTTCAAAACTAGAATATTATGATAATGTTAACTTCATAATCAAATTTTAACATACGCAGTCGAAATCGGATCGAAAAACAGAAAAGAAACAACCGCTGAATCATTTTACACAATTTTAACGCAACCGACGAACGCACGCGATTAATATCGAACGCCGACCCTTTTTTACACATTTGTTTATCTTAAAACAATATTATACAACATTCCATGGAGTTCGGGTGAGAAAACGGGCTTCAGAAATGCTATCGGGCTGCTCAAAACACAAGAAATAGGTCTTGAGCCAGTCCACATAAAAGCCCAAGCCCACAAAACTCACCTATATAAACCAAATTCTTTTCAAAATTCCTCATAAGTCACCTACGCTTTCTCTCTCTAACTCTAAACTGTCTCAACTCTCTCTCTCTCTAGAACACACTTCCGGCACCAAAGTCCGGTGACTAGCGGCTGAGTTTTTCCGATGAAATTTCCGGCGACCGTTTTCCAGCCAAGTGTACACTTTTTCGACTATCTTCGATGTTATGGATCACGGGGTGATGTTGGTTTTAGACGATTCAAAGCCGTTTTGGCTCGGGAGCAACTCCGGTGAACCCGTTTTGGACTTTTCACTTTGTGCATGTTTAGATCGGGTGGTTTTAGACCTTTCTACAAGTTTTCATGATATTTTATTCTCCGGCGAAATTCCGACTTCTTGCATGGTTCTGGTGAGGTTCTGGGCATCCGTTTTCAGCGAAAATATATTTTTGGGATCCTCGTAACCCGTAGAGACCATACGAAACACTTTCGTCTCGGGTGAAAATTAAAGTTCGGGACACTCTCGGACTCGGTTCAACGTGGTCAACAGGTCAACAGGGGTCAAAACTGGGCAAGGGATAGTTTTGGGTCATTTTCGGTGCATCGGTTCAGTTTTGGGTTCGGGTCAAACCTGGTCAACTCAGTCAACACGAGTTACTCAGTCAAACCCGGTCAACCCGGGACAAAGATGGTCAAACGGTCAACAATTATATAAATATTAGTGTAATTGTTCCAAAACCGAGCTAGACCCAACCCGCTAACAATTATATATCGTCAAGGTTAAAAACATAATAAATAATTAAATAAACAAAATTAGAATTGGCGCGACTTTACGATATATACACATCTATAAATTGGACTCGTACTCGACAAAAATCATATTTTGAATGCACGACCGAAGGCTATATATATTGTGTTACTTCATTGTTGAGTTTTGACAAATAAAAATCGACAACTTGCATTGTCGGGATGGTCCAAAAACAGAGGAAACTATGCCCGTTTTTCGTAAAAATCCGTAAAACGAAACGTGTTTTATTGTAAAAACAAAACCTATCGGATTCAAGCGATTTTATAAAAATAAATATAACTATAGGATTATTTCTCGACGACACTTTATAACTTTTAAAAACAAGTTGATAACGACACAGCAGACGTGGTTTACTAGTTAACCAAACGCGAAACTTTTATAAATAAACATAATCGTTCATATTGTTTCAAGCGTCGATACCCAAATTCATTTATAAAATAAATATAGTTATTATATTTATTTCAAACATCAAAACTCGGAAATTCTTTTATCAAATAATCTTTTTATGTTTATAATTTTAAACATTCACAACATGGGAACTTTGTAAAATATAACTTTTAATTTATTTCGAACGTCTAAACGGAATACAACGCGTTACCATACGATCTTAGCAAGTAATATTATCCGAGTCATTTTGGTAACAAACAAACGAAAGCAGATTATAACGAGCGTACAACTATATAATTATTTTATTAATTATAAACGAGACGCAAGACTATTGCGACTACGCGACCACTACTTGGGAATCATACGAACACATTCTCCGAATCTACGACGTGTATTATTTTTATACAAACACTTGCTTGCGTACACGCGCGACCATTCGGAATGACAAATACGATTCTATAAGTATATTTTTATTTTTTATATATAAATATGTATATATATATTCTAAATCTCTCGGGAACTGAGTGTTTCCAAAACTTAGTAATTATCACAGACAATAAACAAAACGAGTATAATAATGCCGTTACTATTAAGTTAACATAATCCCGTCAAATCATTCGATTAGCGATTCGGTGGAGCTCGGTGGCACGTAGTTAAACTAAATCATCTTATTAGAAACTTATAAGTTATTCCTTGATAGGAAATCTATAGATTACTTGCTAGCGAGTCACATTTCGAAAACGACATTATGGAATTACATTAAGCTAGCTTTGCACAAGGATATCAAGGTGAGTTCATAGCCCCCACTTTTTACGATTTTTACATTTTTGCAAATGTTTTCGGAGGTGAAAAGACATGCAAGTTTTGCAAAAGGACACAATATTTCCATGAACGAAAGTTCATATTTCTAAACCATGTTGCAAATGGATTTTAATAAACTCAAATGGTTTATGAAAAGTTTATGCTTAACATACCGGTTTTACAAAACACACGCGTATTTTCGAAATGTGCATTAGTTTCATGACTAGGGACGGGATTGTCCAAGTTAAAACGGGACTGGGTTGTCCAGCATACAAATAAGAGGACTGGTTGGTCTTGCTTTTAGACTCAAATGGGCTAGGCCCATTCTCATTTGTGCGAGGCACAAAAACTCTATGAGTTCATAATCCCCACTTTTTACGATTTTTACATTTTTGCAAATGTTTTCGGGGGTGGAAAGACATACAAGTTTTGCAAAAGTACACAACATTTCGATGAACGAAAGTTCATATTTCTAAAGCATGTTGCGAATGGATTTCAATAAACTCAAATGGTTTACAAAAGTTTATGCTCAACATACAGGTTTTATAAAACAAACGCGTATTTTCGAAACGTGCATGAGTTTCATGACTAGGGACAAGATTGTCCTAGTTACAATGGGACTGGGTTGTCTTGCATACAAATACGAGGACTGGTTGGTCTTGCTTTTAGACTCAAACGGCCTAGGCCCATTCTCATTTGTGCGAGGCACAAAAACTCCGTGAGTTTATGTCCCCCTTTTCTCTTAAATGTTTTGGTTTATAACTCTCGGGGGGAAATACATGTTATCGATTGTATGGTTTAGCTATGGATTGAAATATTAGATCTTGTGCGAATAGGGTCTCTCTTAAGTGCCATTAATCTTTTATAAGACCGAGGAACAAGAGTGGTAGATCTATCGGGTGTAGCGAGCCCCACTCATGGGTCCTTGTGTGGCCGCATGTAGTGCTTTTGTTTTCTCAGCCGGGTGGACCGGAAGAAATCGTCTAGGGTTGAGTACTTCCTATGTCGACACACATATTAATGTCCTTGCAAAACATTAATGATCATCAAGTTTATTGACGCGTTACATACCACATTATTATATATGAACTCTCAAATGTTAACGCAATGCAGACATTGACAGTTATACAAGTTTTGCAAATACAAAGTTATCAGTTAAACATGAAAATGAAAATGGTTTTATTACATTTTCTGAAACATATTTAAACCGGTTACCAAAAAGATTTATTTTAAATCTTTTCAAACAAACTATGAACTCGCCAACTTTATGTTGATTTTTCGCATGTTCTTTCTCAGGATACAAATTTCAAACTATGGTACGGTTGTTATAGGAGAACCCATGGAGATTCGAGTACTTAGCGGGCGTTCACTTTTAGAAGTCTTAGCATTTCAAACACTTCCGCTGTGCAATGAAGATACCAGTCAGATCACGCCCGGCTCTGATGTGATGGATTTATTGAGGTGTGACAGATTGGTATCAAAGCTATAGGTTTCAGCGAATTAGGTTTCTATGTAGATAACTAGGCTTTAACCTCACTTTCATTTGGGGACATTAGATCATTAAGACTTGAACATATACAGAACGCCTTGCACTCGAATATGGTTCCAACCGTGGTCGAAACAATGAGTCAACATATGATATTAATCATATACTAGTGTTGTGTCTGATACACGGTACACAAAACAAGTTACATACAGTAAGCAAAACCTTGAGGGTTTTGGTAACATGCATTTAGGACCTTCGGAAGACTTATGACAATATCCAATAAAGGTCATCACGTAGGAACTGCGACTAATAACTCGGGTAAACGCCAATACATATACTGTCGATGCTATTTTATTTACCCGAGCAGGTAGCCTACTCAAAACGAAACACTAGTGCGCAAATATACGTGATAGTTAACCTGTACGGCAACGGATGTTAAAGTACATCACATACGACTTTCAAGGCGCGGCCTTGAGAAAGCACGACATTACGCCAACGATGCTACTCCTGTCAGCACGAGAATTACCGACCCGAATGCGACAATTTGTCACATGGTCCTGTAAGCGACATGAAACATGCTGAGGTACGTCTAAACGAGATTTCATAACAGTCGGTACTTATTACAATGGTAATCACAATAATTGGCGCTGCAAAAGAAGTCATATGTCTTCACATTCCCCTACTTTATTAATGGCAATTACGCCATATCCGACATCCCGTGATAATGTCACGCAGCAGTAAGTCATCACAGGAAATTCCAGGTAAAGTCCTCATATTTCTCTTGTTGAATGTTCAAATTTGCATATAACGAGTAGATTGGCATACCTCTACTCCTCCTAATGGTCATCGTATCATGAGAATTCCTTTCATAATTAGCGAACATTTATTTGCATCTTTTCTTGACAAATTCCTTTGTTTCGCATGCAATGTTTGTTATGCATGTGGTTAACTTGACTCGTGGAGACCATCAGGGCCTTCACTTCGAATGGCTGTTTCATCAGTAATTCAAATATTGTTTCGCTATACTCAAATTTTTGCATTGTGATCTAGATGACCTGCATTATTATAAGTGTTGATTCCTTGATATTAAGTCAGCTAATTCTTGAAAAACTATTTTTCTTGTTAAGTTACATATATGGTTTTTCGTTGTAACCATGTCGAGATTTTCTTGTGAATACTTGTATTTATTGTTGGGTTGTACCTAAACCAAGTTCAATTGTTTGAACTTGCTCATTTCATATATTCAATTCAAGGTTCCATATGATGCATTGAAGTCATCATATTCAAAGTGATATTAACAAGCACTTCATTTGTTTTGAACCATAGTAGACTTGTTCCGTCTTCTACTCCATTAAAATCTTGTTGGTTACGACACCTTGTGGTGGCATTTCACGAACTTGAAACTTGCGCTAATCCCATTTGCACACCTCATATATGGATTAGATTGTTTATTTAATTATTTATTTTGAAATCCATCTTACTGAAATATTATTTTAAAGTAGTCTTAACACAATTGTGTATTAAGATAATGGTACATATATTCATGTTGTATTTCAGTGTAAGTCATAACGGTTCTTTCATCATCGGTCGAAAATTTTGGGATAGTTATTGTTCTTCCACGATCGACTGGTAATTGTATTTATTTGTTCTTTCATTCTTCAGTTGAAAATCATATGAGATTTATTGGAATAAATGTTCAGACCTACTTCGTTGAACCTTTCATCCAATTGCAAATACATTGAATTTGTTCGGGCACTGCTATTATTGAATTATTTCGATCACTATGACGCCTTATGGCGTCGCTATAAACTTGTAGCTTGCGCTAATCATCGAAAGTGGTCTTATGCAACTATGTATTAAGACAATGATACACTAACTTCGGTTGTAATTCGGTGCATCCTTGCAATTCAATAGTGTTAACTTATGGTTCAAAAAGTTAACAAATCACATTCATGCTTCTATTTCAGTTGAGAGGTCCAACAACCAACGCTAGTTTCCGTTGGTAGAAATTCCTATTGTTTATGAAATTCATTTACAGATTGTGAGCGTCTTGAATATCTATTGTCGAGATTCTCTTTTGTTCGATCCATGTAAACTTAGTCACATTTGTGATTGTATAACTACACTTCATTCACTTGGTATTGATTCTAAAAGAAAGATTCAGTTGAACTAGTGGGTTCATATCATTGTAGTAAGTCACTGTATTCATATAATCCAGACAAGTCTCGATGCAATTACATGGCCATTTACCTTGGTATTATTGATACCTATCTACGCATGACAAAACTCTAAGGAGATAACGCAGTCTAAATTTTGAGGACAAAATTTTTATAACAAGGGGAGAATGTGACAACTGGTACCTTTTGGGTTAAAAATACGCAAATAACAAAAATTAAGACAATTAAAAGTAGTGTTTAAGACACTAGTTAACGTAATTGGGCCTTTAGTATGCCTAGGAACGTCAATCTGACTTTTCGGTACGCGAATGTTGATTTGCAGGAAGACTGCTGAACGATAAGCGGCAACTAACTGACACCAGAAAAAAATACTGACAACGCCGACAAATACGAAATTTACATGTATAATTTATACATAAGAATTGGTTTTGATGAATTATCATGCTTTCGAACATCACAAAACGCTTCGTGAACGAAAAACGCAACTGTAGAAACGCACCGACGACGAAACGAAAGCATCGGACTCGTATATCACATTAAAAACTGGAATATTATGATAATGTTAACTTCATAATCAAATTTTAACATACGGAGTCGAAATCGTATTGAAAAACGGACAAGAAACAACCACCGAATCATTTTACGCAATTTTAACGCAACCGACGAACGCACGCGATTAATATTGAACGCCGACCCTATTTTTACACATTTTTTTATCTTAAAACAATATTATACGACGTTCCATGGAGTTCGGGTTAGAAAACGGGCTTCAGAAATGCTATCGGGCTGCTCAAAACACAAGAAATAGGTCTTGGGCCAGTCCACATAAAAGCCCAAGCCCACAAAACTCACCTATATAAACCAAATTCTTTTCAAAAATTCTCATAAGTCACCTACACTTTCTCTCTCTAACTCTAAAAATATCTCTACCCTCTCTCTCTCTCTAGAACACATTTCCGGCACCGAAGTCCAGCGACTAGCGGTGGCCGGACACGGCGGCGCAGTGGAGGCGCCACCGCCGACGGCGGCGATGGAGTTTTTCCGGCGAACTTTTCGACGACCGTTTTCCGGCCAAGAGTACACTTTTTCGACTATCTTCGGTGTTATGGATCACGTGGTGATGTTGGTTTTAGAAGATTCGAAGTCGTTTGGGCTCGGGAGCAACTCCAATGAACCCGTTTTGGACTTTTCACTTTGTGCATGTTTAGATCGGGTGGTTTGAGACCTTTCTGCAAGTTTTCGTGAAATTTTATTCTCCGGCGAAATCCCGACTTCTTGCATGGTTCTGGCGAGGTTCCGTACATCCGTTTTCAACGAAAAATATATTTTTGGGATCCTTGTAACTCGTAGAGTCTATACGAAACACTTTCTTATCGGGTGAAAATTAAAGTTCGGGACACTCTCGGGCTCGGTTCAACAGGTCAACATGGGTCAAAACTGGGCAAGGGTTAGTTTTGGGTCATTTCGGTGCCTCGGTTCAGTTTTGGGTTCGGGTTAAACCCGGTCAACACGGGTCAACTCAGTCAACATGAGTTACTCAGTCAAACCCGGTCAACCTGGGTCAAATATGGTCAAACAGTCAACAGAAAGAGTCGGTTCATATTTGGTTCGGTACTCGGTCAATGCGGTTTGGCCCTGAGTCAACACGGTTAAACTCAGTAAACGAGTCAACCCAAGACTCGGTAAAAATTTAACAGGCGAAATTCTAATTACGTTATTTTATATAAATATTAGTGTAATTGTTCCGAAACCGAGCTCGACCCGACCCGCTGACAATTATATATCGTCAAGGTTAAAAACGTAATAAATAAATAAATAAACAAATCAGAATCGGCGCGACGTGACGATATATACACATCTATAAATTCGACTCGTACTCGGCAAAAATCATATTTTGAATGCACGATCAAAGGCTATATATATTGTGTTACCTCATTGTTGCGTTTTGACAAATAAAAATCGACAACTTGCATTGTCGGGATGGTCCAAAAAAAGAGGAAACTCTGCCCGTTTTTCGTAAAAATCCATAAAACGAAACGTGTTTTATTTAAAAACAAAACCTATCGGATTCAAGCGATTTTTATAAAAATAAATATAAGCGTAGGATTGTTTCTCAACGACACTTTATAACTTTTAAAAACAAGTTGATAACGACACAGCAAACGTGGTTTACTAGTTAACCAAACGGAAACTTTTATAAATAAATATAATCGTTCATATTGTTTCAAGCATCGATACCCAAATTCATTTATAATATAAATATAGTTATTATATTTATTTCAAACATCAAAACTCGGAAATTCTTTTATCAAATAATCTTTTTGTGTTTATATTTTTAAACATTCACAACATGGGAACTTTGTAAAATATAACTTTTAATTTATTTCGAACGTCTAAACGGAATATGACGCGTTACCATACAATCTTAGCAAGTAATATTATCCGAGTTATTTTGGTAACGAACAAACGAAAGCAGATTATAACGAGCGTACAACTTTATAATTATTTTATTAATTATAAACGAGACGCAGGACTATTGCGACTACGCGACCACTACTTGGGAATCATACGACCACATTCTACGAATCTACGACGTGTATTATTTTTATACGAACACTTGCTTGCGTACACGCGCGACCATTCGGAACGACAAATACGATTCTATAAGTATATTTTTATTTTTTATATAAATATGTATATATATATTCTAAATCTCTCGGGAACTGAGTGTTTCCAAAACTTAGTAATTATCACCGACAATAAACAGGACTAAAAAAGAGTATAATAATGCCGTTACTGTTAAGTTAATATCATCCCGTCAAATCGTTCGATTAGCAATTGGTGGAGCTTGGTGGCACGTAGTTAAGCTAAATCATCTTATTAGAAACTTATAAGTTATTCCTTGATAGGAAATCTATAGATTACTTGCTAGCGAGTCACATTTCGGAAACGACATTATGGAATTACATTAAGCTAGCTTTGCACAAGGATATCAAGGTGAGTTCATAGCCCCCACTTTTTACGATTTTTACATTTTTTGCAAATGTTTTCGGGGGTGGAAAGACATGTAAGTTTTGCAAGACACAACAATTCGATGAACGAAAGTTCATATTTCTAAACCATGTTGCAAATGGATTTCAATGAACTCAAATGGTTTACGAAAAGTTTATGCTCAACATACCGGTTTTACAAAACACATGCGTATTTTCGAAATGTGCATGCGTTTCATGACTAGGGACGGGATTTTCCTAGTTACAACGGGACTGGGTTGTCCTGCATACAAATAAGAGGACTGGTTGGTCCTGCTTTTAGACTCAAACGGGCTAGGCCCATTCTCATTTGTGCGAAGCACAAAAACTCCGTGAGTTCATAACCCCCATTTTTTACGATTTTTACATTTTCGCAAATGTTTTCGGGGTGGAAAGACATGCAAGTTTTGCAAAAGTACACAATATTTCAATGAACGAAAGTTCATATTTCTAAACCATGTTGCGAATGGATTTCAATAAACTCAAATGGTTTACAAAAAGTTTATGCTCAACATACCGGTGTTATAAAACAAACGCGTATTTTCGAAACGTGCAAGAGTTTCATGACTAGGGACAAGATTGTCCTAGTTACAATGGGACTGGGTTGTCCTGCATACAAATAAGAGGAGTGGTTGGTCCTGCTTTTAGACTCAAACAGGCTAGGCCCATTCTCATTTGTGCGAGGCACGAAAACTCCGTGAGTTCATGTCCCCCTTTTCTCTTAAATGTTTTTGGTTTATAACTCTCGGGGGGAATACATGTTTTCGATTGTATGGTTTAGCTATGGAATGAAATATTAGATCATGTGCAAATAGGGTCTCTCTTAAGTGCCATTAATCTTTTATAAGACCGAGGAACAAGAGTGGTAGATCTATCGGGTGTAGCGAGCCCCACTCATTGGTCCTTGTGTGGCCGTATGTAGTGCTTTTGTATTCCCAGCCGGGTGGACCGGAAGAAATCGTCTAGGGTTGAGTACTTCCTATGTCGACACACATATTAATGTCCTTGCAAAACATTAATGATCATTAAGTTTATTGACGCGTTACATACCATATTATTATATATGAACTCTCAAATGTTAACGCAACGCAGACGTTGACAGTTATACAACTTTTACAAATACAAAGTTATCTGTTAAACATGAAAATGAAAATGGTTTTATTACATTTTCTCAAACATATTTAAACCGGTTACCGAAAAGATTTATTTTAAATCTTTTCAAACAAACTATGAACTCGCCAACTTTATGTTGATTTTTCGCATGTTCTTTCTCAGGATGCAAAAATTTGAAACTATGGCACGGTTGGTATAGGAGAACCCATGGAGATTCGAGTACTTAGCGGGCGTTCACATTTTAGAAGTCTTATCATTTCAAACACTTCCGCTGTGCAATGAAGATACCAGTCAAATCACGCCCAGCTCTGATGTGATGGATTTATCGGTGTGTGACAGATGACAAGTATTGTAAAATTTGTGACAAGATAAAATCCCAAGAAATATTAAATGACTACCTTCGGGTTTCCTCTATCTATGAAACTCTTTTTGAAAAATTATTTTCAAAAAAAATGAGTCGGTTAATTGTGTTTAACAGCGAAAGCTGACGTATTTTCAAAAGACTGAACTGTAAGTACCGAACCTTGATATTAGGCTAGGAATTTGGGTCGGCTATGATATAGGCTATGGAATTTGCAACTCCTCAACTTAAAGCCTATAATGTTTAAAGCACTTTTTATTTTGATCCCGCATGTGGGCATGTACGTAAACGCTTGTATAAACATTTATATATATTCAAGCATTTTATTTAATTAAATAATTCTATCAAATATTTCCGTTTCATATAAATTGTGATACTGTTATCCAATCATCACGCCTAAACCCTACCCTACCGGGCCCACCGGAAATCCGGGTATTTACAAGGTTACATGACATAAGATAGTCCATAGCCCAAGGCCAAAATACATATTTATTTTATAAAAAAGTGATAACATATTCGGTTAGCATCCTGGGATTTATTCTTCACTCTTCAGCCCGCCCAAAGTAACCTATGAACCTGTGGTGAAATAAAATATACGGAATGAGCCAAATGCCCAGTACGGAATAATAGTCTCAAGTAACAACATTAACAATAACAGTAACAGTAATAGTAGCAATAACAATATCAGGGATAACAGTAACAGTATAATATAAAACAAGTCATCAAGAAAACTGTATCATACGGATGAACCCATGAGCCAAACAATAATAGGTATGATGGGTGTGGGCACACACAAACCATATACCTATAGTAATCCTAGGATCGATCTATATGCAACTTAGTGGCTATGTACCACACTTGTACCTAGGGATACCGTGAATCAATCTCTTCGTCACAGAAGGAGCACACGTTATCAAGGCCGCTCAATAACGTGACCGTGGGACATTCCACGAGAAGCGTAGAAGTCAGGGTAACAGAGCACAATCAGTTAGAAAACGGTAATCCGGTTTGTTAGTAAACAATAACCATATAATCGGTATTGAAACATGCGATAATGAGTACAATATAATCATAATCCTATCTCATGATATCAAGTCAAATATAAAGTCTAACAAAGAAATAATCGAACACTCAAACAAATTAATATTCCAAAGATATTAGGAGTTCCAAAAGAAACGATAGTCAACGAGTTTATAAAAAAATGGACAAGATAACAAAACTGTTAGCGTAGTATCCGGTGACTGAAGATCATCGATGCCACACAAAACTGATAGCAATAGTTAAGGGGGAGTCTGTAAGTGTAGCTCTCGCTCGGTAACTGTGCTTTATCAGTGATGGTCAACAAAGGCAAGGTCAACAAAGTCAAAAGAAGTCAAGATCCAAGTAATGAAGGCCTTGTCCAAATTTATTAGTTAAACTCGCACCAGAAATATATAATCGGGATTCTTTGTTTTATCGGTTGTCCGAATTTGATGTATATATTTGGAATAGTTGTTGTCAGGATTTAATGTAATGTCCGAATTTGTTAAGTTACAAATTCAGACTACGTATTTTGTCAGGACTTATGTGTCCGAGTTTGTTGCCCTAGCCTATACATATGTGGTGTATAGGTTAGATTAGGGCAAGCTTTGTGCAACTCTAAGAAAAACTCCAGCCATCCTCCATCAATGTGTGCACATTCTAGAGAGAGAGATACTATGTGTTAGTGAGAGAGAGCTAGGTTTAGATCTTAGTGATCTAAACCAACTTGTAGATGATGTATACTCTTTTGGTTTGTAAATTTGTGGTGATTGTTTTCAATATTAAGGAGATTCATCTTCTACATCTTTCTATCTTTATGTTATGTTGTTTCACGTCTTGTTCGAGGGTAGTGGATGTTGTTCGTCATCGATCCAGGGGGTCTCGGGGAATTTCAGGTGGTATCAAAGCATGGTTACTGATTCAGATTGGTCTAACCGCCTTCCAAATCACCATTGCTCTTGATTTGATGTTTCCGCCAAACATCATGAAGACGTGAAGATTCTACAGAAAACTTAAAGAAAATGAAGTTGTTCGACGTCTCTGATAGTTGTCTTGTTTTCCAAGTTTTACAGATCTGAGGGTTGATCTGAAATTGTGATGTCCGAATTTATGTATTTTGCTAGAGATTCCGAATTTGTTTATTATGTCCAAACTTGTTCCTTCCGTGTTTGTTTATGACCTTGTGTGAAGTCACGTATGCGAAATAATCCGGAAGAGATCCTCAAATACGGACTAGACTCTTTGTCCGAGTTTCCTTCATGTCCGAATTTGCGTATATTGATGAGTCCGAATTTAGGATGTAAATTTGGAGATCCTTTTAGTTTATTATGTACGAATTTAGACCCCACGAATTTGTTGTCCGAGTATACATTTTGTCCGAATTTAAGGATTGATATATAGTGATCCTTGTCCGAATTTGAGATAGTTTAGGTCCGAATTTGTGCTTTGGATTGTTTCATGTCTGAATATATGGGTTATATTCGGAAAAAATAAGATAAGTTCGAATAACATAAGCTAAATTCGGAATAACTTGCTTAAATTCGAACTTGGAAGTTTAAATTCGGACTAGGAGCCTAAAAAATATTTGTCCGATTTTGTAACTTAAATTTGGAATATATGTTATGTGCGGATTGTATTGGTTAAGTTCGGACTAAAAAAAGGGATCTCCAAATTTACATCCTAATTTCGGACTCCTCAATATACACAAATTCGGACATGAAGGAAACTCGGATAAAGAGTCTAGTTTGTATTTAAGGATCTCTTCCAGATTATTTCCCATGAGTGACTTCAAACAAGGTCATAAACAAACACGGAAGGAACAAGTTCGGATAGAATAAACAAATTCGGAATCTCTAACAAAATACATAAATTCGGACAGCACAAAAAAGGAAAACCAAAAAGTATGTAAAATATGATTATGAGCAATGATTCATCTTTGACATCCCCACAAGCTTACCTTACATCCTCACAATGTTAATACACACTCGGCTAAATATATAAGAGAGCATACAATTCATGGAGTATGTTTAGAACACTCGATGCCAAGACAATGACTATGCGATATCATAAGCTTATGTAAGGATCAAATCTAAACACTCGGCTAACATATAACACAAATCAAGAGGTCTTGCATGGGTTGTAACTTGGCTAGGGTTAAGGGTGTGGAAATGGATTTAATAAGGTGGTTAAAAATGGTTAAAGACCAATGGCTCGACTAACTTGAACTAACGAAATACAAAACTATACAACTTATTAATAACTAACGGAGAGCTAGCCAACCGGCTTAGATATCTCCCCAAAATTGCTCTAACAAAGCCATTTGACAAGGCTTTTTCAACTTTGATTTTTTTTTTCACATGCTTTAGAGGGAACTAAGTACGTCTACTCAGATAAAAACACTTAGCTATGCGGTTGAAACTACTAAAACGATAAACTATACAAGAAGGCTAACAAGTTAGTCTTGACCGAATCGGGCTTCAAACCAAAAAATGGGTTAAAAAAAGGCTAACTTGGCTAAGTGGCGATATTTAGTGGTTTAAAGGAAACGAAAGGGAAAGGCTCAAAATGGTTTAACTAGGGGTGATTTGGGTGTAGGACTAAATAAAAGTTAAAGATAAAAGGTTTCCTACTGCCTCAATCATTTTTATGCAATGTGCTTGCTTTGTGTTCTCGAAATGTATACTTAACACAAGTTCTAAACCGCAAAAGTTTTCTGGCGCACTCAATCTTTGCCCGCAAAAACATGAGCAAAAATAATTCTAAAGCTATAAGGCTTAAAATAACTCACGGAAACAGGCGTATTAGGTAAATATGCAAGGCAAACAAGTAGGAAGGTTGCTTGATTTCTCATGCTCACTTATATGAAATATTTTGTTACTAGATGGTAACCTTTGTTCAAGCAATTCCTTTTTGCGTTTACCCTTGTATATTTATCAAAAACTTAAGTGTTCTTATAAAACTTATGTTGATTTGATTGCTCAAGAGAGTTTGTATTATTATTATTATTACTATTATTATTATTATTATTGTTGTTGTTGTTGTTGTTTTTCTTTTTTTTGGACAACCAGAAACAAGCTTTAAGCCACCTCCCTACACTTGAATTGTACATCGCCCTCAATGTACAACAAAAAAAACAAGCAATGAATTGCAATATAATAAAAGTGGAGGAAGCGGGAACACGAAAACTCCCCTGAATTGCAAAGGATATAATGGAGCAAAAGAAGGCAATAAGTAGCATTTCCAACGAACTTCCACGCCATCCAACCATTAGCACATCATCATCAAACCAATACTGCATACTAGCAAACACAATCAAACTCACAAGAAATTACCCAACCCAGATTCCCTTGTCTTCGTTTATTAATGCAAACCACTAAATTAAAACATACGAATTTAAAGCAACAAGACGGAGGAGTGTACGGACAGTGCAAAATGGCACACTCCTCAAACACAAAATGAAACTAAAAGTACAGCATGTGTGGCAAGATCAGGGTCTGCCACCAGATCCCGAGGGACCGGCGTCATCCCGGCGGTCAAACCGGGATCTCCGCGTGAAGTGCGGCGGCGGCGGTTGTGTGTAGGAGAAACCGAGCGAGCTTGCCATGTGTTACTGTGAACTGAATAGCCAATCAAATCTACGCCTGCTCTGCTCATAAATATCCTCTAAAAAGTTCCCCTGTCTATGCTGCTCTTCATGGATTAGGTCCACATCATGCCGCACAGTCTGTTGCTCCAAAGCTAAACCGTCCATGTGTCTCCAAAGATCAACTGACGACGGCTCATATGGGCCGTATGCACCCTGCTCAAACCCACCACCATAACCACCATACATGTGCTCCCAGTTTGGGCTTCCAAAGCCCTGGCCTAAGTCACCTAACTGAATGTGAGGGTCTGCTCCTCCAGCAGCCTCACCTTGCCTGAAAACTGGAGCATCCTGCATATGGACGTCGGTGCCACCACCACCAACATTGCCTCCCTCTTGATCACTATCCTCCTCAGGAAGCGGATCCCAAACCCTGCCCAAGTGATCCACTAGCTTTGGGATACCGTTTACTTTTCGAATCATGTGCATAGCGGTCAATTGCGCCACATCGAGAAGCCCATACAAAGCGACGATTAGATTATCTAACCGTACCCTGTAGTACTTAGGTAACTTGGTGACAAATGCACCACCACAGATTCTCGAACTGGGGTCGAACTAATACCCCTCTGTATTGACTCAGCAACACTAACCGCTACATTCCAGTTGGATCCAGAGATGGTGCAATAGAGGTGGATGAGGTCGCGGGTGGTGATGTTTCCAGTACAATCACCACGACCCCGGATGACATGAAAGATGGCGCGATCGATGATGTGGTGCAACGGGTCGAGAATCCATGTAGCTTTAGCCCATATTGGATCCCATTCCCGACCCGGTACAGTGATTTCGGCCCAAAAAGCGGCTTTATCCGCGTCAGCTTCCCACTCTTGCAGACTACCATGAAAGAGCTCGAAGTCAATCTCGTCATCAACATACAATCCAAGTATCTGTCTGAACCTGCTGATAGATTGGTGGTGCCATTTCCATCCCAAGCGGTAACTAACCCCAACCTTTTTCTCATAGAAATCTGGGCACGGAAAGATAAATCGGAACGAAGCGAAGAACTCGATGACAAGCTCTACGTATTATGGTTCAGCTATTGCAAAGAGGCAAGTCCACGATGGAGACATCAGATCCTCGAACCGTTATGTTTGACCAAGCAGGTCGAGCTCAACAGTTTGAAGGGTCCACATCGGCTCAATTAAATGCCTCCTAGCCCACAAACGCTCCACTTTAGCAATGCAATGCCTCCTAGCCCACAAACGCTCCACTTTAGCAATGCAATGCCTCCTAGCCCACCTGGCATTGTTGCTGAACTTGAGGAAATGGGTGATTCATCTGCAAGAGTGTACGACAAGATTAGCAATTAAAACGCGAAAAACCGGACAAAAATTAGGTTCTGTACAGACCCGCACGATCGTGCCAACCTAAGGCATGATCGTGTGTGCTTGATTTCAGCAGAGTTTATGAAGATATCTGAATTATGAAGTTTTTCTGGGTTTGTTCTTCATTAAGCACCATCGTGCCATGCTTGAGCACTCTCGTGCCAAACCAATTCTTGGTGAAATTTTTGAAAACTGGAAATTTTTATGAAGGGCACAATCATGCCAAACTAAGGCACGATCGTGCAAGTTGAATTTCTAGGCAAGATCTTCAAAATCATTACAAGTTTATGAAGAGCACCATCATGCCATGTGTTGGCACGATCATGTGTGATGAATATGTGGGATTTTTTTTTTGCAGTTCAGTCATATTTTATGAAGATCACGGTTGTGCCAGGGTTTAGCACGATCGTGCATGACGGAACCGAAACTTGCAACAGCCCCCAAAACTCACCCAAAACCCCAATTTTTTAACACTTTCACTTGGGGGTTTTGTAGATCGGTCAAGTGCGGTTCACGACAACATAAAAAACACAAAAAAGGGGCTTGAATCGGACGATTTAGACCAAACCCTAAAAACTTAGAAAAAACTAACCTTGAAGAACAAACCCCAAAATTACCCAACAACTAATAAGAAAAGAGAAAGATTCGTACCTGGATTGATGCTTGTGATGAAAGAATAACAGATCTCTTGAAGGAAGGAAGGAAGTGTGGAGGATTCAAGTGAAATATGAAGGTTTTAAAAGAAAAAGATGGGCCTTTATGAATTCTGCAAGTGGATTGGCACTAGCAGGTCTGGCAGTGCCGGAAAACCCTGTTGATAGTGTTGAATTTTCGGATTTTCGGTTTTTTTAGAGTTAGTTATTTCCCCACTTAAGTTTATTTATTCAAAATAATAAAACCAAGGTAAAAATCACTTGAATTTGGACCACCCACGAAACACCTCCTATCAAGAAAAAGAGCTGAACTAACTACCTGAAGATCGGTGATGCATTCCAACATCCCCCGTGTCTAGAACGAACCGCAACCTGAAAAATAACTAAGCAAACAAAGGAAAAACAACTATCAAATCCAAAAACATGCTAAGTTTATTTACGAGTCTTCAACTAGAATCACCACCCCGAATTCATTTGTTCTTGGGGTGGAGGGTAACAACCTCCTCACTCTTATCCACGGGACCACCAACATACGCCTTCAGCCTGTGCCCATTGACTTTAAACAATCAGCCATCCTCATGGCCTATATCCATTGCTCCATAGGGGAACACTGATCGCACAGTGTAAGGACCGGGCCATCGAGATTTAAGCTTGCCAGGAAACAACTTAAGACATGAGTTGTATAACAACACACGATCACCCACTCAGAATTCTTTCTTGTCCTTCAAGCAGGAATCATGAAACGTCTTAGTCCGTTCCTTGTATAGCTTGGAGCTCTCATATGCATCATTCCTGAGCTCCTCGATCTTGTGGATCTGCACAAACATGTTTTCACCGGCAGCTGCCATATCAAGGTTAACCGTTTTCAAAGCCCAATACGCCTTATGCTCGAGCTCCACAGGAAGATGACAAGACTTCCCATAGACCAGCTTAAATGGTGTGGTGTTTATAGGGGTCTTGTAGGTCGTCCGAAAGGCCCACAGTGCATCATCCAGTCACTCAGACCAGTCTTTACGGCTTGCGCTAACCATTTTCTCCAAGATACGCTTGATGCCTCGATTCGTGACCTCGACTTGTCCACTTGTTTGTGGATGGTATGGTGTAGAAAAGCGATGTGGCACACCATACCGGGACAGAGCCTTCTCCAGCTAAGCATTACAAAAATGTGTCCCTTGGTCACTAATCAACGCTTTAGGAGCACCAACGCGAGCAAACAGTTTCTTTAGAAACCTAACCACCACCCTAGCATCATTGGTGGGTAAAGCTTGCGCTTCTTCCCACTTGGATACATAATCGAGTGCGACTAAGATGTAACGGTTTCCGAAAGATGTTAGAAAGGGTCCCATAAAGTCTAAGCCCCACACATCAAAAACCTCACATACTTGAATGTCGTTCTGCGGCATCTCATTACGTACAGAGATATTGCTTGCCCTTTGGCAGGCATCACAGGATCTCACAAACTCATGGGCGTCTCTGAAGATAGAAGGCCAGAAGAATCCAGCATTTAACACCTTCTTTGTTGTGTTGTTCGCCCCATGAGGACCTCCCGTAGGTCCCTCGTGATAGTGGCGAAGAATATCCCTCGCCTCGTCACCATGCACGCAGCGCTGGATCATCTGATCAGCGCCCACCCTGAACAAATACGGGTCATCCCAAAGATAGTACGTAACATCTGCAAAAAATTTCCGCTTCTGCTGGTAGGTCATCCCTTAGACCAGGATGCCGCTGGCTAGGTAATTTGCGATGTCGGCGAACCATGGGGAATCTTCATTTATCTCGATCGGCATAAGAAACTCGTGGGGGAAATTGTCATTGATGTTGGGCCCACGAACTTATTTTCCCTCGTAATGCTCAAGTCGGGACAAATGATCAGCTGCCAAGTTTTCGGCCCCCTTCTTGTCATGGATTTCAATGTCAAATTCCTTCAACAAAAGAGTCCATCGTATCAATCTAGGTTTAGTATCTTGCTTGCCAAAAAGATACCGAAGTGCTGCATGATTCGTGTACACAATAGTCTTGGAGAGGATGAGATAAGATCAAAACTTGTCGAAGGCAAAGACCACAGCTAGGAGCTCTTTTTCTGTCGTGGTATAATGCTCCTGAGCGTCATTTAGGGTCTTACTCGCATAGTAGATCGGGTGAAAATGCTTATCTCTCCTCTGATCGAAGACGGCCCCGACTGCGAAATCACTCACATCGCACATCAACTCAAATGGTAATTCCCAGTCGGGAGCTACCATGATTGGGGCAATCACTAATTTCTCCTTCAACAGCTCGAATGCTTCCAGGCATTCATCGGAGAAAACAAACTGGGCATCCTTCTCAAGGAGTTGGGTCATTGGACGTGCGATTTTGGAAAAGTCCTTTATGAATCGCCGGTAAAAACCTACATGACCAAGAAAGCTCCTAATAGATTTCATGGATGTGGGCGGTGGGAGCTTAGAAATAGTCTCAACTTTGGCTCGATCAAACCCGAGTCCCGCCTGTGAAATCTTGTGCCCAAGCACAATGCCCTCCTTCACCATAAAGTGGCATTTCTCCCAGTTCAAAACTAGGTTGGCTTCCTCACACCTAGCCAACATCCTCTTCATATTCCCAAGACAATGATAGAAGGAACTCCCGAACACATAAAAATCATCCATGAAGACCTCCATGGAGTCGTCGATCATGTCATGAAAAATAGGCACCATGCATCTTTGAAATGTGGCTGGGGCATTACACAATCCAAAGGGCATTCTCCGGTAGGCAAATGTGCCATAGGGACATGTGAATGTCGTATTCTCCTGATCCTTAGGAGAGATGGGAATATGAAAATAGCCAGAGAAACCATCAAGAAAACAGTAGAACATCCTCCCCGACAACCTTTCCAACATCTGATCAATGAAAGGGAGTGGAAAATGATCTTTCCTCGTGGCATCATTGAGTTTGCGATAGTCAATGCAAACTCTCCACCTGGTGACAGTACGAGTGGGAATCAACTCGTTTTTCTCATTATTCACCACGGTCATCCCTCCTTTATTCGAGACTACCTGCATGGGACTAACCCAAGGCGATTTAGAGATCCGATATATCAGACCTGCATCAAGTAATTTGATGACCTCTTTCTTCACAACGTCCTGCATGTTCGGATTTAAATGCCTCTGATGCAGCACTACATGTTTAAAGTCCTCCTCCATCAAGATCTTATGGGTACAAAAGGATGGATTGATCCCTTTTATATCCATGATCTTCCAAGCGATCGCCTTTTTATGCTGCTTCAACACTTCCAAGTGATCTGGAAGTTCCTTAAGCTCAACTGAAGGCGGATCCTCAACCGAAGGGCGTGCTTTAGGCTCAGCAACGCGATCCAAAACCTCAAAAACCTCGGGACGTGGGGGAGCCACATGATCTATCAGACAGGTCATCTCTTCGATTGACTGGACCATAGCAGGCGAACCAAAAGGCTCCCCTCCAGTTAGCTGTGTGTCCACAACATCCTCCTCAAACGTGCTACGAAGATGGTCACTCACACATGTGTCAATAGTCTCGATAAAGTAGAGTATATCATCAAGACTCTGTGGATGCTGCATTGGTTTCCCAATATCAAAGGTCACTTCCTCATCGTCTACCCTAAGAGTAAGTCTGCCGGTGCAGACATCAATCAATGCTCGAGCAGTGGCAAGGAATGGTCGACCTAAGATGAGAGGAACAGTTTTGTCCTCATCCATGTCCAAAATAACAAAATCGATGGGAAAGACAAACTTGTCAATTTTTACTAGCATATTCTCAACTATACCTCGAGGATACTTAACTGAACGGTCGGCTAGCTGAAAGATCATATGAGTAGGCTTGGGCTCTCGCAATCCAGTTTAGCAAAAACCGCATATGGCATGAGGTTCATGATGGCTCCAAGATCAGCTAATGCGTTGCTGACTGACAAACTACCAATCAAGCATGGGATAGTAAAATTCCCGGGATCATTCATTTTCTGTGGTAGTTTGTTCTGAAGAATTGCTGAACACTCCTCATTCAAGGTCACATGCAAAATCTTCTCAAGTTTCTTTTTGTTAGATAAGATATCTTTTAGAAACTTGGCGTACTTAGGCATTTGACCAAGTGCCTCGACAAATGGTAATTTATGTGAAGTTGCTTAAAAGGCTCAAAGAATTTACCATAGTGTTCTTCCATTCTCTGCTTCTTCAACCTCCCCGGATATGGAATGGGAGGGACATACTCTCTTACTGGCTCCTTGGGACGTGCTGTACTTGTTGGGTCTCGCCTCAGTTGCACCTCTCCCGGAGACTCAATCTCAACCTTGTCAACAATCGGTTTTATTGGAACAACCGAAGTGACGAGCTCAGCGATTCTGCCGCTTCTCAACGTGATGGCCTTCACAATGGCCTTTGGATTTGGCTATGTATTACTTGGAAGGCCCCTCTGTTGTCTCTTGGTCAACATCTTGGCAATCCGACCAACTTGGTTTTCAATTGTCTGCATTGAAGCCTTTTGGCTTCTAAACTCACTCTCGTGCCTCGTGAAACGACTGTCATACTCCTTGAAACGCTTTTCATTTTTGACTCTTTGAGAATTTTGACCAGCTAAGAGTTGACTAAACATATCCTGCACACTAGGTTCATTAGTGGAAGGCATCTGCTGAGGTCGAGGTGCACCGTACCCTCAAGGAGCTATGGGACGTGGAGCAAATCCGGGTGGATGTTGATTCGACGCTTCAGACTTCCAACTGAAATTTGGGTGATTCTTCCACCCCGGATTGTAAGTATTGTTGTAGGGATTATGCTGAGAACTGTATTGGTTTCCCATAAAATCTACATGCTCATGTGATACCTCTCCCGTCGGAAAATCGCCTACAAGATATGCTCCCCCTCTCGAGGAACCACTCGAGTGGATCTCCATCACTCGATCAAACTTTGAAGATAAGGCATCATACGTGCTGTGATGGCGGTGAAATCGTTCACGTGATGAACTCCCAGTCGAGAACTCTTCCCCCACGATGGCTGCTGTCCGATTCTTCAAGGCGCATTTCTCTAAAATCTCAAATGCCTCGTTGGCATTTTTCGTGCCAATGTCTCCGCCTGAATATGTATCGACCATCATCTGTCCTTGACCATCAAAACCAAGGTAGAAGATCTGACATTGTTGCCACTTGGGGAACACGTGGTGCGGGACTTTTCTCATGAGCTCTTTAAACCGCTCCCACGCCTCATAAAGGGGCTCATCATCGTCCTGACGAAAGTTAAGAATCTTGGTTCTCAACCGAACAGTTTTCTCTAGAGGGAAATACTTCTGAAGGAACTTCTCAGCTAATTGATTCCATGTAGTGATAGACCCAGCTGGAAGTGAAAGAAGCCACTCCTTAGCTCCATCATGTAAAGAAAACGGAAAGAGCCGAAGGCGTATTGCATCCGATAATGCATCACGAATCGTGAATGTGGCACAAACCTCCAGAAAACCCGCAATATGGACACTAGGATCATCGTGATCCTTGCCATAAAACTGAACCGCATTCTGCAACATCGATATGGTACCGGGTTTGAGCTTGAAATTATTATTATTAATTGTGGGTGCATTGATGTTCGCAGGTAAGCCCTCAAGTGAAGGTTTTCCTATGTCGTTCAAGACCCTCGTTTCCTCTTCGTCTGCCATTTCTACGTGAACCTCGTGGAATGTGTCGTCTCCCAATGCGTCTACCTCGCTTGTAACGGCCACCACACGGGACCGCTCTCGCAGTCTCCGATGAAGATTGTGCACCGGTTCCGATGAAGGCTAACGACTTCAGCAACTTGGGTTGAGGACATGCACGACCTGTAAGGAAAAAGAAGGAACACAATGCACTATATATACATGAGAAAAAAAAATACTAACAATAAATTATCATATTTTCTTTTTCAATTAGTCATACAAAAAACAAATAAAAACAACTAGACAAACACTTTAAACAATTTTCACACTAGCTTAATAAGTAACTTAGATCATTCTCAAGAAGACCGAGTCCCCGGCAACGGCACCAAAAATTTGATGTGCGTGAATTAAATATAATTTTATTTCTATAATTCCGTTCACACAAATTTAATTTTAAAAATGGTTTTTACTTTAAACTAACTACACACTCAAAGGGCAAGTGTACCCGTCAGGTGGCAGTACAGTCAGTTGGTAAGAACCGGATATCAATCTGTGGACTTAGTGTCTCAGTACTAAACCCTTGTTACTTTTAAGCCTTTTTCGATAGATGAGTTGATTTCTTGTTTTAAAACTATCATGCAAAAATAACAATTAACTAACTAATTCAAGAAAGAATGATAATTAAGAAAGGTTGCTTAAACTAAGTATCCACTAATGAACATATGACAACATCTGAGGAAAACTAGTGATGATGCAAGTTCTAAAGTCAACTAAGCTTCCATTCAAGGGTTCCTAGTTTTATAAATCTTGGGAATATTATAATGAACAACATTTTAATCACCTAAGATCCATTCTTTTAATTTCACTTGCTAAGTTGATGTTAATTTTTAATAATGAGTTATTTGTTTGTCAAAACTTCTAACCCAACAAGTTAAGGAAAACTAATATGAACAACACACTAATCACCCTAACTTGGTTTCAAGTAAATGGCACCTTCAACATGTTCTTGATATGAATCACAAGCATGGTCATGCTAGATAACAATCTTGGCCTAAATTATTAACCCAAATAAACACAAACTATAGAATCCATATAAATATTCATATGATTTTTCCAAATCTAAATGCAAGAATTCATACACATATTCAAATCACTATTCTAATCATGTTAGCAATTACCATTCCTAGTTTCATGCTATGAATCATATCAACAAGTTAACAAGATTCAACAATCATAATCTCTACATGGGCTTTCCAACACAACATGTAAATACTTATGACCAAACATTCAAGAACAAAGACTTTAAACATGCATATGAACTCCAAGAACAAGATCAAGTATCATTATGAAAATTAACAAACCACATTCACCACATCTATTTACATGTTATAAATATTCATTAGCTTCAACATTGTTTAAGCAACACAAAAGTATAGCCTTCAAGGCTCATGACAACTAAATCAAATGCAAGATAATGTAAATTGTTCATGAATAACAAGTGGATAACTAAAGTTTAAGACAATAAAATTGGTAAATTGAGTTGATGATCAAGTGATACAACCTTCCTCAAGGCTCCTTCTTCACTCTTCAAGCTTCCAAGACCAGAATCTTGAGAGAAAAGTTCACCAAAATACTCCAACTGCTCTCCAAATGAGCTGAAACCACGTATTTATGTTGCTAGAGAGTTGGCACAACCGTGCCACCTTTTGGCGCGTTCGTGCTTGGTAAATGCAAGAACCTTTCTGAGTTGTTGACCATGTTTGCTACCAAATCCGGAAAGATCCCGCTAAAATTTCCCTGAGGTTGCACGATCATGCCAAAGGGTAGCGCGGTCGTGCTTATCGGTAACATACTCGACAATGACCAATTCAATCTCAGAAATGAACTGAACAGAAGCTGGGATGACACGAGTACGGTCGTGCTTGGGGTCGGCATGATCGTGCCAGTTGTTGGACTGGTCAGGTTTGCGTAGGTTGATGCTAGTGCTGGTGACGGTGCCGGTGTCCGGAGGCTTGGCACGGTCATGCCAATCTGGCAGTTTGGCTAAAATGCTCCATTTTTGCTCCAAATTGCTCCAAAAGCCTTTGTTTCATCAACGGGCCGAAGCCCGGACCTGTATTTTCACAAACAACTCAAATGAGTATCAAGATCAATGAAAAAACGACGAGTTCTCGCGTAAATGGGGAGTATTTGACGTTTAAAAGATGTATAAATTGTTATACATCACAGTGCGTGTGGATCCAAAAATGATGTCATCCACATAAATTTGGACAAACATCAAATCTTTTCCTCTCCATTAGAAATAAGGTTTTGTCAATTTTACCCCTTTTAAAACCAATGGATAAGAGAAAGGTGGAAAGAGTTTCATACCAGGCTCTTGGTGCTTGTTGCAAGCCATACAAAGCTTTGTTAAGCTTGTAGACATGATCAGGATAAAATGCATCTTCAAAGCCAGGAGGTTGACAAACATATACCTCTTCTTTGATCTTACCATACAAGAATGCACTTTTGATATCCATTTGAAACACCTTGATGTTATGATTGGCAGCAAAGGCAAAGAACTATCTGATGGCCTCTAATCTTGCTACAGGAGCAATGGTTTCATCATACAATGCCTTCTTCTTGTCTATAACCTTGAACCACAAGCCTAGCTTTATTCTTGACAATAATACCCCTTTCATCAGTTTGATTTTGAAGACCCATTTACCCAATTGGACATACATCCTTTGGCAATGGTGCAAGTTCCCATACTTGTTGTCTTTTAAACTAAAGGAACTCTTCTTGCATGGCTTCTACCCAACTGTTGTCTTTTCAGTGCCTCTAGGTACTTGACAGGTTGTGTGAGAGATAGGAAACCAACAAAAAGACAATTGTTTTGGGATTGACTTCTAGTGAGCACCCTTTCATTTATGTTGCCAGTGATAAGGTTAGATGGATGGTTTTTAAGGTAGATTAGATCTCCCTTATATAGAATAATGGCATTTTGGGGTGAAGGCTGCAGATGGGAATCATCTGAGCTAACATCTGTTGGCAATTTTGAAGAGCCAACATTTGTTTGGAATGGAGGTGGAGGTATTGGTGAGAGAGCTGTAAAAACCTGATGACTTTTATCCACAATGGTTGGACTTCGATCAATAGAGGTCATAGTTGATGAGATGGCAGAGGATTGACGATCAGTAGTGGTTGATCCAGCAGTGGCAGAGTTTTCACAGTTGTTAATAAAATTTGTTCCTCTAGTGGTGGATGTGGCTTTATACTGGTGTACCTAAAGGGTCAGTCTTAAATCAAAATGGTGTACCCATACTTGTACCTGAAGCTTCAAATGTGAATTTGTCTAAATCAAAAAGTTCAGCAGGATTTGCTGGGATTTTTAATGAAAAAAGTTCATTGAACTTAACATTCAAGGTCTCTTCCACACACCTAGTCCTTGAATTAAAGACTTTGTAGACTTTAGCAGTGGTTGAGTATCCCAGAAAATAAAAAGTCTACTTTGGCTGCAAATTTTGAAATAGAATCTCTTAGATTTAAAATGAAGCATGGGCAGCCAATGATATTAAAATATGAGTTCAGTGGTTTGATCTTGAACAGAGTTTCATAAGCAGTGGATTGATGCCTAGGGTTAATCATAACTCTGTTTTGAACATAGCAAGCAGTGTGTATAGCCTCTGCCCAAAAGGACAAGGGTAAGCCAGAATCTACAAGCATGGTTCTAGCAGCTTCAATGAGAGTTTGTTTTTCCTTTCAACCACCCCATTCTGTTCTGGTGTTCTTGGGATACTGTACTGCCTTACAATCCCTTTTGACACAAAAAACTCATCCAACTCCTTATTTTTAAACTCTGTGCCTTATCACTCCTGGAAACTTTTACTGGCAGGTCAAATTGCTTTTCAACTTGTTTCACAAATCCTTGCAAGATACCTGTGGTCTCATCCTTGGAGTGCAAAAAGTAAGTCCATGTAAACCTTGAAAATCATCAACTATGACAACACAATATCTCTTGTTTACTTAGACTCATGATTTTTACAGGGCCAAACAAGTCCATGTGTAAAAATTGTAAACATTGACTTGTTTTGGACTCACTAATTGGTTTGTAAGAACTATTATATTGTTTTCCTTTTAAACAGGAAACACAATGTTCTTCCTTTGTGAAAAATTTTTGTGGTAAGCCTCTTACAAGGCCTTGTTTAGAGAGTGTGGTGATAGTTGTCAGATTTGTGTGTCCAAGTCTTCTGTGCCATAGTTATGTCTCTTTGTTAGAGGCAGCTGAGAACAGACAAGCATCAGTCATTGGATTATCTTTCAACATATCAACCACATACACATTACCGCTCCTATGAGCAACAAGTTGTTCTTTGGTCTCAGGTATGATTTGATCAATCTTTTTAACCACTTCTGGTCCAACAATCTGACAAGTTTTCTTAGTGAAGAATGACCCATAACCCTTGTCACTCATTTGTGAAACATTAAGAAGATTAAATTTCAGATTGTCAATAAGATTGACATTTTCAAATTTGAGTTTCACAGCCTGAACTATTCCTGACCCAAGCACCTTCCCTTTTGAATTATTACCAAAGGATATATCACCCCCTCCATGAGCCATGAAAGTCTTTGAGAAGGGCTCTATATCCTGTCATATGCCTGGAGCCTCCACTATCTACATACCATAAACTATCAAGGTAAGTAGAAGCTCCCTACATAGTGGTAAATAATTAGTTTAGGTGGGTTTCCAAAGCAAAAATGGCTTTGGAAGGGGTCACAGACATGTCAATCTCAAATTTGGAAGAATGAGCAGAGGTTTGAACAGATCTTTGTAACATCTGTTGAGGTCCATCTCCTACAAGATGATAGTAACCATGAGGATGCCTGTTTATTCTTGGTTTTGAGGGCTTTTTGTAACCCTCATAACTAAGAGGTACCTTTTGGTAAATTCGTTGGCTGGCCATATCCTCTTGGGTACTAGTTGGCAGGTGGTGCATCTGTTTCCTGCACCTCTCTAGGAGTAGAGGTTTTGTGCAGTGCTTTGGTAACAGATGTTTCAACAGGCATAAAATTTGTTTAGACTTTCCTTTTGCAGTACTAGTCTTTGAACTCCCAGTGTTTTTAATTTAAACTCATTCTTTGTCAAATCAAAGTTTCTGAGTTAATACACTCTTGAGTTTTATGATTTGTTCTTTCACAAATTTTGTATTTTGGTGAATCAATGATCTCACCTGTTTTGTTGATGTTATAAGCTTTTAGAAGAAAACAGTTTCTAGTAACATGGTTTTTCTTTTCACAAAAGTCACAAAACAAGTGTCACGCCCCGGATTTCCAATCTAAATCAATACACCGGTGGACCCGGGTAGGGAGTATCGTGACATCAGTTGATAACATTATTGTCAATTAAACACGGCACAGCGGAAGTCTTGGAATAAAATTAGTATTACAAACCGAATGTTCGAAATACAAAATAATATACAGGCTCGTAATAGAATATCCACAGGCGGATCATAAAATGCACAAAGAAAGAATATAAAACAGACTTTAGGTCACCAAAAGGGCATTTTGGTCCGCATAGTTTTATAAATTATTTCAGATTATGAGTTCATATTATATACCTACTGTAAAAATGTTAAAAATAAGTTTTAAAATCGTAACAAGTCTTGGTTGATAAATATGGTTTAAAACCATACTATGCGCCGAAACGATGTTTATGTTGTAAAATGATGATTTGTATGATGTTTAATGAAAAGTGATGTTATGATCAGATTAACAAGTCTTAGATGTGTTATTTAATATAACATATCAGTAGGTAAAAGATTTACCTTGAAAAGATATGACTAAAACTATTTTACAAGCCATAAGGGCTTTATCGTCATTTACCGACATATTACAAGGACTTGTTCATAAACTCAGTTTATAATCTGATTTAACATCCCAAATAATCCTACTTATAATATTACATCAGTAGGAAACTTATTTTCAAGTTCATTATCTTTTAAACCTTATTTTATGCAAAAAGGGCATTTTAGTCAAAATGGCATAATTAAGGAACATGTGCATAAACTTAGATTCTGATTATGATCATGTAATATAACCTCAGAGGGTTATGCTACATTATATTACGATCATAGTGCAACTTTAGATCAGTACTAACGGATTAGAATTGAAAGTCAAAGCAGAAGTCAAGCTTCGCCACTTTCGGTTGCGAACCGACCCTAGGACTGAAATTGACGAGCCGAACATGTTCTTACATGTTCTAATAATTATTACCAACTTGTTTAAGTGTCAAAACAGGTTTCATAACATATGTAGGATCAATTTATGATTTTTCCAAAAAATGGCATGTTTAACTTTTTAATATCGTAACTTTGACCCGTCAATTGGTCTAGCAAACGTGATCTTCAGGAGGTGCCCTTTATAGGGACTAACACCTACCTTATTACGATCACTTAGCCATGTTCATTACAAAAAATGGTTGGACCATAATGGTCTTAACCGAAAGTCAAGGCGTTTTCCATAAAACGCTTGACTTTTGGCTATAAAAGCCTATAAACGAAAATGCAAGAGCAAGGAACACTTACAAGAGGTTCCTAGAATACAATAGAACTTAGTTGGATGCTCCTTTCAGTTAGGAACTTCCAGAGGAGGGAGATAGAGTTGTGAATGAAAAAGGTGCAAGTTCAAATGGTGAACTTTGGCACCTATTTATAGTTGGAGAGCTTGAAGGAGTTGATGCCAGGTGCTAAGGGGTGTAAGAGGGAGCTTACAAGTGTCCTAAAACGTGGCATAGCTGTTTGGAAGACCATGGTTTCGAATCAAATGGTTTTTGGCACTTTGTGTGGAGGCCATGTTAAAATTTTGCAGATACAGTCCTCTGACAGGCCGCGAGAGGCACATGCCTTGCCTCTCGTGCCCCGCGAGCGCCCCTAGGCCATTTTCAAAAGTTGACACTTTTAGCCCCTTAACTTTTAAAACCTCCTAGAACCTCCTAAAACACCTTTTTAGCATATTTAGCCCTCCCTAGCCAATATTTGGCGTACTCGGGATTATGCCCGAACATTGTCGAGCTCTCGGTTCGTTAAAAGATCACTAAGAGGTATAAATTAACATGTTGACACTTTTAACCCCTCCAATGTCCAACTTCTATAAAATTACGGATTTAATCCCTCTTGTCCACAAATGGAACATATGAGAGTTAGGACTTCGTAAAAGATCACTCAGAGGCTCATTATAAGCATGTTGACTCCGATGTCACTCTCTGGACATGTTGACACAACGGTCACTCAAGGGACAAGTTTTAGCATGTTAGCAATAATGGTCACTCAGAGGCTATGTTTTAAGCATGTTGACACTAATGGTCACTCAAAGGCTTGGTTTATGCATGTTGACATCAGAAGATCACTCAGTGACTTAGTTTGAGCATGTTGACGCTTTTAGTCCCTGTTAGTCTTTAATAGACTAAAAAATAAAAATATAACACGTGTCGCTATATTATTGGGCACAATTTTATAGGGTGTTACATCCTCACCCCCTTAAAAGAAATCTCAACCTCGAGATTTTATTCAAAAAGATGGGGGTACTTTTGTCGCATAGTGGACTCAACCTCCCATGTATACTCGGTACCTCGAAGGGCATCCCATTTAACCTTTACAATAGGTATTAATTTCCTTCGGAGCTTCTTAACCTGCCGATCCTCGATCGAAATTGGTTTCTCAACGAACCTCAGGTTTTCATCTAATTGCACATGTTTATGTAACATTGCTAGTGATTCATCAGCTAGACATTTCTTAAGGTTACTGATGTGGAAAACATCATGAATTCCACTTAGCTCCTCGGGTAGCCTAAGCTTATAAGCCACAGAACCGACACATTCAATCACCTCGAATGGTCCAATATATCTCGGGCTTAACTTGCCCTTCTTCCTAAAGCGCATCACACATTTCCAAGGTGACACTTTTAACATGACTTTGTCCCCTACTTGGAACTTAAGAGGTTTACGCCTCTTGTCAGCATAGCTCTTCTGCCTATCCCTGGCAGCTTTGAGACGATCACGGATTTGCACAATCTTTTCCGTGGTCTCTAGGACAATCTCTGGTCCTGATAGTTGGGCTTCCCCCCAACCTATGCCCAACACATGGGAGATCTACATTTTCTCCCATACAAGGCCTCAAAAGGAGCAACCTTGATGCTTGTATGATAACTATTATTATAGGAGAATTCTATCAGGGGTAAGTGGTCATCCCAACTTCCACCTAAGTCAATTACACATGCCCGGAGCATGTCTTCCAAAGTTTGAATAGTACGCTCACTTTGACCATCAGTTGCGGATTGTAAGCCATACTAAAGTTTAATCGTGTGCCTAAAGATTGTTGGAAACTTTTCCAAATATGAGAGGTATATCTAGTATCTCTATCAGATACAATAGATATTGGCACACCATGTAGGGACACAATCTTGTCCACATACAACTTAGCCAATTTGTCTGAATTATACGTTTTGGCAAGAAATGTGCTGACTTAGTCAGCCTATCCACAATGACCCAAATAGTGTCATTTCCACTTTTGGTCTTAGGTAACTTGGTAATCAAGTCCATAGTTACCATTTCCCATTTCCATGTGGGAATTTCACATTGTTGTAGAAGTCCTGACGGCTTCTGATGTTCGGCCTTAACTTGCGAACACGTCAGACACTTAGCTACATAAGTGGCTATGGATTTCTCAAACCTATCCACCAAATAATTCTTTTTCAAATCTTGATACATCTTGTCACCACCCGGGTGAACTGAGTATCTCGTGTTATGTGCTTCTTGGAGGATAGATCTCTAAGTCCTCCAAAGATTGGAACCCAGACTCTATCATTGAACCTAAGGATTCCATCCTTTCAAGGCGCTAACTGATCAACAGTTCCGCCCAATCCTTCATTAGGAGCATTAGCCTCTAATAGAGCTTGTTTTTGCGCATGTAATAGTTTCTCATTTAAGCTATTTCTGAGCTCAATGCTCTTGGCGTTAATCCTTATAGGCTTAACCCGTTCCTTGCGACTTAAGGCATCAGCAACTACATTTGCTTTCCCGGATGGTAGCGAATTTCGCAATCATAATCGTTAAGCGTTTCCATCCACAACGGCGATGTCGCATGTTCAATTCTTTCTGATTGAACAGATGCTGGAGACTCTTATGGTTAGTGTATATAATACACTTGGTGCCATACAAATAATGTCTCCATAACTTAAGTGCAAATACAACGGCACCGAATTCCAGATCATGGTACCTTTAACTGTTGTGATACGTAAGCAATTACCTTGCCTTTTTGCATTAGCACACAGCCCATGTCAGTGTGCGAAGCACCACAATAGACTACAAAATCCCCAATACCTTCAGATAGAGATAATACAGGAGCATTGCTCAACTTGTGTTTCGGAATCTCAAAAGATTCTTGTTGTTTTGGACCCCAAATAAACTTAACATTTTTACAGGTCAAGGTAGTTAAAGGAGTGGCTATCCTTGAAAAGTTCTTGATGAACCTTCTATAGTAACCAGCCAGTCCTAAGAAGCTACATATTTCTGATGGGGTTTTGGGCACTTCCCAATTTATTATAGCGTCTATTTTGGCGGGATCCACCTGGATACCACGCTCACTTACGACATGTCCAAGATATTGGACTTCTCTAAGCCAAAACTCACACTTAGAGAACTTTGCATAAAGCTTCTCTTGCCTTAGCAGTTCTAGGATGCACCAAAGATGTTTCTCATGATCAACTTGATTACGAGAGTAAATAAGTATGTCGTCTATAAAGACAATGACAAACTTATCCAAATACGGTTTGCAGACTCTATTCATGAGATCCATGAATGCTACAGGTGCATTTTTGAGCCCAAATGGCATCACTAGAAATTCAAAATGACCATATCGGGTCCTGAAGGCAGTCTTAGGAACATCCTCACTCCTAACATTCAGCTGATGATATGCAGATCTTAGATCAATCTGGGAGAAGTAACTAGCCCCTTGAAGTTGGTCAAATAAATCATCAATCCTGGGCAAAGGATAACGATTCTTGATCGTTATCTTGTTTAGCTCTCGGTAGTCAATGCACATTCGCATATAAACGTCCTTTTTCTTAATGAACAGAATTGGAGCTCCCCAGGGCGAGGAACTTGGCTGAATAAAGCCTTTCTCTAAGAGTTCATCTAACTGAGTCCTCAACTCCTTCATTTTCATTGGCGCTAATCGGTATGGAGCTCTAGCTATGGGTACTGATCCAGGTACGATATCAATCCTAAACTCTACTTGCCTATCCGGAGGTAGACCTTGTAGTTCTTCGGGAAAAACATCAGAATATTCCGAAATAACTGGGAGATCTTGAATATTTAGCATAGGTTCGTTGATAGTGACTTGTGCCATGTAAATGACACAACCTTTCCTTAAACTCTTGGATACCTTAAATAACGACACTTTGTCTGGCAATCCATAGTGTGAATCTCCAGTGATGGTGATTATTTCACCGGATGGGGTTTTAATTTCGATGAGGTTCTTATCGCAGGCAATGTGTGCTTGGTTTTGGGATAACTAATCCATGCCTAAAACCACATCGAACCCTGCCAATTTCATTGGCAAAGGAGTGATGGGGATAGAATGATTCTTAATGGATATGGAAAATCTATCAAGAACGGAAGATGCTATCTCTAATGTTCCATTAGCGAGTTCTACCTCATATGTTATATCTAGAGTTCTTATGGGCAAGTTTAGTAGTTTACTTAACTTATGATCAACAAAAGATTTATCTGCACTTGAATTGAAAAGAACTCTAGCATAAATATTGTTAATGAGGAATGTACCTGTTATGACATTTTTGTCATTAATAGCCTCTCTTGCAATCGTCTGAAAGGCACGAGCATTCCCCTTCTTGTCCTCTCCAGACTTCACCTTATTACTTTTAAGATTCTTAGGGCAGTTAATCTTAATATTGCCTTTTTCATTGCAGACGTAGCAGACAGCATCCTTAAGATCCTTACATTCTAGGGTCTTATGCCCCTTTCTCTTACAAATACCACAGGGTTTGGCTTGTGGATCATAATTACACTGTTCTAGTGCCTGCGGTTGCAAGTCTTGCATGTTGACGTCACAGCCGACTTGTCTTGGTTCCTTTTGAACCCGAATCTCCCTTTATTTTTCTTATTAAACCTTTGGGAGTTGTCATCTTCTCTCTTTCTTTTCTCGTCAGTTTCAGACTTAACTGACTTTGCCTTACTAGATCAAGGGTAAGGGAGAGAGAGGTCAACAGCGGACCTATAGGTACTAGGCTGAGCAGCCTTTACCATACCCTTAATTACAGGTGCTAACCCATTGATAAAATGCGCGATGCGTTTGGTTTCAGGGGTGATCAAATAGGAAACTAACCTAGATAGGGAGTTAAAGTCAGAAACATACTTCCAAAAATCTAGGTTCTTCATTGTGAGAGTCTGGAAATCTGACTCTATCTTTTCCACCTCATGGGGTAGGCAGTAAGTTTCCTTAACAAGATCCAGAAACTTGGACCATCCCAAATTGTACAAGCATACTTTACCTGTGGATTGGATCATAGCCTTCCACCATATTAAGGTATCACCTTTGAAGGATTGTGATACATACTTTACCACATCCTTTTCAGCACAGCCGCTGATATCCATTACCGTTTCCATCTCATCCAACCATTTCAAGGCTTCTCAACTCCTTTTTCCCCATTGAAGTCTCGGGGCTTGCAGGAGACAAAATATTTGTAGGTACATCCGTCCTTAAGAGAACGGGACCTATCAGCAATTTCTATTTTCTTTGGTTCACTCTTCGCATTTGAAGAGTGAACAGAGCTCTCCTTGTGAGCTGAGGATGGTGCGATTGATAATGGTCGGGAGTGAGTAGCACTGACTCCCTATGTTTTTCTATGGCCTTTTCCATGGCATTTCTGACAGCTGCATCAATGTGAGCTTGGAAATCATCATTATTAATGGCTCTGTTTTTAACATTGTTAGAATCAATATCTCGGTGGCTACTTTGTGCCTCATCCGAGTTGACCATTCTTTGAGCTTTGTTTCTATACACCAATAAAACTTCCTTAACCATGATATTAATAACCATATTGGCTTTAAACATTGGATATAACAATCCATTGCCTAATCTAGTGTGAATAATATCACAACTCTTAGGCTTAACATATCTATATTTGGCCTAGGTCTTAATAGGACCATTAAAGGCAAATTACAATCTGGACATAGTCCAGATATTTTATTGGATAGTGGAACGCATTGTCAAAACTGTTATTGTCATAATTGACAATTATATTTAGCTCATAAACTTGTCACGAAGTACATATAATTTTTATGGCACATAGACCTGTCACTAACGGACACAGAATTTGGACAGGGGTTATACTAACCACAATTGTCGTTGTCATAATTGACAATATAATATTGCTCAAAGGCATTACATCACTAGTGGATGTTTAATCATATCCCCAAAGGCAATACATCACTAATGGATGTTTAATCATAGCCCCAAAGGCAATACATCACTAATGGATGTTTAATCATAGCGCCAAAGGGCAATACATCACTGATGGGTGTTTAATCATAGCCCCAAGGGCAATACATCACTGATGGATGTTTAATCATAGCCCCAGAGGCAATACATCACTGATGGATGTTTAATCATAGCCCCAAAGACAATACATCACTGATGGATGTTTAATCATAGCCCCAAGGGCAATACATCACAAATGGATGTTTAATCATAGCCCCAAGGGCAATACATCACTAATGGATGTTTAATCATCATCGCACTGATGATATTAACCGGGATCAAATTTGATCACATACGCTATATAAGGTTAGGACATAGTGCATTACCTTGAAGGCTAGTGTGGTTCCTCAAGCCGCACTACCAAGAGTATTAACATTACTTGAATGTTAATATCGATTATCCTAATGATCGATTAATAGTCATGGTCGCACTGACCTTAACGACTTGGAGGCTTGAACATAGTCCACCACCTCTGGATAGAAGGATAACTTCCCTTAACTATCATGATAGAAGGCTCTTTCATCCTTAACTATCATTTATACACTAGCCAAATATGTGGCATGTGCCACTTGGCTAATCAAACCATTAAGATTATTTTGGAATTATTTAGTAGAGCAAAATTTTGAATAAAATCAAGACGCTTGCTATGAAAAGGATGAATACATATACATAATTCCAAAATACTTCATTAAATTTCGATAGAAGTTACAATACTAGAAACAAAATGAAATAAATTGTCCATGCAAGGACTATAGAAACAAAATGTCCACGCAGGGACTAAAGAAATAACAATGTCCTCGCAGGGACTAACATAAATTAGAAGAGACTTCACTCATCCTTCTTTCCCTTAACCAGTTTGGAGAGTTTCTTGAAGAACTTGTTCGTCTTCTTCTCCATTTTCTCCGCTTGTTGTTGCATTTCTTTCATTCGTTCTAAGGCTTTGTCAAAGGCCTCAAGTGGTGGTGGAGGTTGTGGTTGTGGTTGTGGCATAACTGGATACTAGTATCCATAACTTGGATATCCAGTAGGTGGATAAGCAGGTGGGAAAGGAGACGGGTAAAGTGTGTTATGCATGACCGCTTGCATATAACGGTCATGCGACCATGCTTGATAATCTACTGGTGTGACGGGTTAAAAGGATCATATCCAGACATGTCTGGATATGTGGGGATTGGGTTACCATAACTCGATGGTGGTGGTTGAACTGTTGGTGTTGGTTCCACCACAGGTGAGGTGTTAGAGGGTCCACCCATTTGTGGGTCCTATTGAATGGTGGGGTAGGGTTTAGGCAATGGTGGTAGCGAACCCGACCATTGACCTGCACGCACTAACATAAGTGCTCCTCGTTTCCTCCTCGATGGCTCAAGTGGCGGCTGATGATGTTCCACTAGTTCCATGTTAACATTTTCTTGTATAGGAGGTGGTTGAGAGTGATGGGAAGTAGTGTTGGTAAAGGTAAATTGGTTCCAATATTGGTCCCATTCATTAGGACCTTGGTAAGGTGATCCGACATAGGAGTTTGAATCGCTCAATATCTCAATGGGGTGCGTATTTGAACCTGACGGCGGCATCTCCGGATCGGAGTCCTCGTCCATTGGGTTTGGCTGATCCAACTGATTGATCAGCTGGGGGTGTGTTAAAGTATTGGTTGGGGTTGAATTCATCCTGATAAGAATGATGGGAATGGTGAGAGTGGTGTGAATGATGTGAATGGTACGAGTGATAAGAATTTTGGGTATGGGAAGGTGAATGTTGTGGTAGTGGCCATGAATCCCCCGAAACTTCATAGGGGTTCGGGTGATGTGGATGTGGAGGGATATGTCCTGAAGGTCCTCCCCTCATTGGTCCTTTGCCTCTTCCTCGTACACGTGGCGGCATTTTCCTGTTAAAAATCAATTCAAAAACAATACTAATAACTTAATAATGAAATGAGTAATCCTAGGTCAATGCCTAGACTCGGAAGTCTAAGGAATGTGCTCGTGTAAGTTTGAGATTAAACACAAGAAGGATAGTGTTTAATTCTTTCAAATGTTGGCTCTGATACCAACCTGTCACACCCCGGGTTTCCAATCCAAATCTATACACCGATGGGCCCAGGTGGGGAGTATCGTACGTCAATTAATAACATCATTGTCAATTAAACACGGCACAGCGGAAATCTTGGAATAAAATTACTATTACAAACCGAATGTTCAAAATACAAAATAATATACAGGCTCGTAATAGAAGATCCACAGGCGGATCATAAAATGTACAAAGAAAGAATATAAAACAGATTTTAGGGCAGATCTAAGGATTTGCAAGATCCTCTTATTTCACTACCGAGCAGCTACTGGCCTATTCCGTATTGTACCTGCAAGCTTAGTCTTTTGAAAATACGTTAGCTTTCGCTGGTAAATACACCCGACTGACTCATTTTGAAAACATTTTAGAAATTTAATTTAAGTGCACAGGCACAAATCTTTTATAACTTGGGAAAGATACTTTGTAACCTTGTTAACAGATTCACATGTTTGTCCATACATACTGGGCCCAGTACAGAGACCGAGACATGATTAAGTACACACCACTTAGAACTCACGGAGCAGTTATCCCTAACGTCTTGGGTAATTTACATTTGAGCGTCTGTCAGGTGTATGCCTACACCCCGCGCTAAGGTCGTGGCCATTATCTAATGTAATGAGAAGAGGATATCCAGGACACGGTAGTTAACCCTCGATGTTTAAGTTATCAAACAAAATTGATTAAAACGGAATATGCGGATTTTCTAGCCACAATCTGGCATTCGATTGATCCCATTTCCGACCAAGCAGTAATAGTATCCCAAGCCCGTATAGGGAAAATACGTCAAGAGTATTTACATGAGCTAGTCTTGATATAAAAATGCAAGATTTAATATCTCAGCCGTATCCAAAATGATCTAAGTGCAGATAGCATTTACCGGAAGGCTCTAGTCTGGATTATGGCATAAGCTAACCAATTAAATACGACCGGTCTTATTTAAGTCATAGACTTAGACCGAGTAGTGTATAGGATCAAAACGTATAACGCTTGATTAAACGATGATCGGATAGAATATAGTTTAAACCCAACAAGTACTTTGACTTGCATAATATGGGTAAACTATAAACATTCTGGATTTTGAAACTTAAATGACAAGCTTAGACCCGTTTCGGTTAATTTTCGTAAACTAGTTACATATACTTAACCGTACGCATATAGCGATATCGGGTAACCGGAAAAGTCATGGTCAAGTTCTATATGCCATTATACTTTAATTAAGTTGTAATATCAGTAGATATCAACTTATATGCCTGTTAAGGTTTTAAAATAAAACTATGCCTCATAAGGGCATTTCGGTAATATCATACCGTATAAAAGGAACTTCAACATAATAAAATGTTATAATTATAAGTATTCTGGAAAAATAAATTATTTATGATATAATATCAGTAGTATATCAATTATATGTGTAATTTATATTTTATGACCAAACTATGCTCCAAAAGGGCATTTTTGTCATTTTACACATAGTTTTATAAATTATTTAAGATTTTGAGTTTATATTATATACCTACTGTAAAAGTGTTAAAAATAAGTTTTGAAATCAGTAGGTAACAAGTCTTGGTTGATAAATATGGTTTAAAACCATACTATGAGCCGAAACGACGCTTATGTCGTAAAATGACGATTTGTGTGATGTTTAATGGAAACTAATGTTATGATCAGATTAACAAATCTTAGATATGTTATTTAGTATAACATATCAGTAGGTAAAAGATTTACCTTTAAAAGATATGATTAAAACTATTTTATAAGCCATAAGGGCTTTATCGTCATTTACCGACATATTACAAGGACTTGTTCATAAACTCAGTTTATAATCTGATTTAACATCCCAAATAATTCTACTTATAATATTAAATCAGTAGGAAACTTATTTTCAAGTTCATTATCTTTTAAACCTTATTTTATGCAAAAAGGGCATTTTAGTCAAATTGTCATAATTTAGGAACTTGTGCATAAACTTAGATTCTGATTATGATCATGTAATATAACCTCAGAGGGTTATGCTATATTATATTACGATCATAATGCAACTTTAGATCAGTAGCTAACTAATCTAAATCGGGTCATAATCGAAAGTCAAAGCAGAAGTCAAACTTCGCGACTTTTGGTTGCGAACCGACCCAAGAACTGAAATTGACGAGCCGGACATGTTCTTACATGTTCTAATAATTATTACCAACTTGTTTAAGTGTCAAAACAGGTTTCATAACATATGTAGGATCAATTTATGATTTTTCCAAAAAAAAAGGCCTATTTGACTTTTTACTATCGTAACTTTGACCCGTCAATTGGTCTAGCAAACGTGATCTTCAGGAGGTGCCCTTTATAGGGACTAACACCTACCTTATTACGATCACTTAGCCATGTTCATTACAAACAATGGCTAGACCATAATGGTCTTAAACGAAATTCAAGGCGTTTTCCGTAAAATGCTTGACTTTTGGCTATAAAAGCCTATGAACGAAAATGCAAGAGCTAGGAACACTTACAAGAGGTTCCTAGAATACAACAGAACTTAGTTGAATGCTCCTTTCAGTTAGGAACTTCCAGAGGAGGGAGATAGAGTTGTGAATGAGAAATGTGCAAGTTCAAATGGTGAACTTTGGCACCTATTTATAGTCGGAGATCTTGAAGGAGGTGATGCCAGGTGCTAAGGGGTGTAAAAGGGAGCTTACAAGTGTCCTAAAACGTGGCATAGCTGTTTGGAAGACCATGGTTTCGAATCAAATGGTTTTTGGCACTTTGTGTGGAGGCCAAGTTAAAATTCTGCAGATACAGTCCTCTGGTGGGCCACGAGAGGCATATGCCTGCCTCTCGTGCCCCGTGAGCGCCCCTAGGCCACTTTCAAAAGTTGACACTTTTAACCCCTTAACTTATAAAACCTCCTAGAACCTCCTAAAACATCTTTTTAGCATATTTAGCCCTCCATAGCCAATATTTGGCATACTCGGGATTATGCCCGGACATTGTCGAGCTCTCGGTCCGTTAAAAGGTAACTCAGAGGTATAAATTAACATGTTGACACTTTTAACCCCTCCAATGTCCAACTTTTATAAAATTACGGATTTAATCCCTCTTGTCCACAAATGGAACATATGAGAGTTAAGACTTCGTAAAAGATCACTTAGAGGCTCATTATAAGCATGTTGACTCCGATGTCACTCAGAGGCTGGGCATGTTGACACAAAGGTCACTTAGGGGCCAAGTTTTAGCATGTTGACACTAATGGTCACTCAGAGGCTATGTTTTAAGCATGTTGACACTAATGGTCACTCAGGGGCTTGGTTTATGCGTGTTGACATCAAAAGATCTCTCAAAGACTTAGTTTGAGCATGTTGACGCTTTTAGTCCCTTTTTCAGCAACATCTGTCGCTATATTATTGGACACAATTTTACAGGGTGTTACAACAAGTTTTTTGTTATCTTTTCTTTCTTTTTCCCTTTTCAGAGTTTTTGTCAGCAACATTTGTTGGTAAATCTTTTATGTGAATGATTCTTGCCTTTGGTGCTTTGACACCTTCAATGGTTGAAAAATCCATTGGCTTGAAATTTTCAAGAATGTCACATTCGTCAGACCATATGGGTTTAAATTGATATTTCTTAATCTCCTCAAAAGTTAAGGATCCCTCATGTCTTTCTAAAAAAAATTATTTCCATTTTTATCAGTGACTTTGATTTCTTGACTAGCCAAGTTTGTTGGAACAATTTCAACCATACGAGAATCATTTTCAGAAACATTTTTAGAAAATTAGTCATTTTTCTTAAATCCTATGCCAAATTTTATGTTACTTTTGACCTGGTTTTCTAGTAAAATTTCATAACCTTTACAGGATTCCACCCATTTTTCACAAGTGATTTGGGTGGATTCCAACTCCTTTTTGCAAACCTGATATTTTTCTATCATGGTTTGGAGTTGCTCATTGGTTATGCTTGCTTCATGTTTTAAGCTGCTGATTTCAGTTTCTTTTTCAAGCAATTTTGATTTTAACTCTTTTGAAAGCTTTCAAATTACAAATCATCATCCAAAATCTTATTTCTAAGGTTTTCATTCACCTCTTTTATGTTAGCAAAAACTATGATGCATTCATCTGAACATAGATCTTTTAAGACCTGAGGAGATACCTTAGAAGCAGCCATTATGGCACAATCACATTCACGTTCACAAACACTAGCATCCCATGGGTCAGACAGAGGTTTCACATCTTCATCAACACTATATTTTGTAACCACTGTTTCATCATGAACATTAGACTCAACAGATTTAGACCCCACCTCCTCAAATTCAACACCCTCAACTATAGACTCTAATGCTATAAAGCAAAATTCATTTCGTTTCTTTTTAGTGTCAGAAATTAGAGCAAATTTTTCATCAGTCAGATCCTCAGGTAAGCTACTCCAATCAACAAAGCCCTGATTAAATAAGCTCTGTTGATTAACCTCTGTCTGAGAAGTGGTTTGAGTAACTTGTTGTGTAGGTTGCCTTTGAACCTGAGGAGCTGGTGCTTGAACATATTGAAACTGAGGAACAATGGTTTGAACATATTTCACAGGAACAGTGGTAGCAGGCGTGCAAAATGAGCAGTATTTTGCATATGAGGAGCAGGGCATATTGGGAATAATGGACAGTGTTTTGAGGCCTAGGGCTAAGATGTATGACAATTGGTCCAGTTGATTGAGATCTACATTCTCTAGCAAAGTGTCCTAGCCTATTAAATTTATAACACTTAATTTTTGACTTATCCAGCCCAACTTTTGTTCCCCATGCAACCCTGGAAACTTGCTACCAGTTCTCTTGTAATATTCGTTAGCCCTGACACTTAATAGAGCCAACTGGTGCAAAATGTCCATCTCTTCCAAATATGAAGGATCAAACTATTGAAGGTCATTCAACTCAAAACATAAGTTGTCAGAAGTTTGGTTTTCCCCATTAGCAGCAAATGCATTATTAGGTGTGTAAGGGTTAGAGTTGAAACCAGAAGTTATACCAATGAAATGATCATAACTCTAATCCTTACTACTACCAGTGACTTCTTCTTGGCCAAACAGTGTTGTACTACTGAATGCATAGTCATCAGCCACTTTGCTAGACTCTCATAGCTTCTTTTTCTGGTTCAGCTCTCTCTCATAAGTGAGGAGCCTACCATGAAGCTGAGTAAGACTCATTTCTTTGAACCCAACTGAATTTCTATTTACAAAAGCTATAGTGTCTCACTTGTCTGGTAATGATCTAAGAAATGACTATTGTCGAATTTGCAAGTGTAACATTTACCAGTTTAAGTTCACTAATGAGACAACTAAATCTTTCAGACTGTTGGGTTAATGACTCTCCTTTGACATGACAAAACATTTCATATTGTTGATTTAGAACCTCTCTATTGTTTTCAATCACTTCCCCAGTCCCACTGAATTGCTCTTTCAAAGCATCCCATAATTCCTTTGCACTGTTGCAATGCAACAGGCCAGCATAGATATCGTTTGGCAATGCAGAGGCCACGATGCTAAATGCCTTTGCATCTAGCTCGATTTTTTGGAAATCTCGCTCGGAATAATTTTCAGAATTCTTTGGTACTTGGACTTTAGGGTCCTCTGTACTTGGTATCATTGGAACATGAGGTCCAAAGATGACCAACTTCCCGCTACCGGTGTTTTGCTGAGCAAGGACATGACCCATCTGTCTTTACCAGATATTGTACTTAGATCTGACAAGGATCGGCGGTTTAAACATGTTGCCGGTGTTATGAGGATCTTGTGAAATGTGTGACATTCTGATTGTTGACAAACAGTTTTTGTTTAAAAACTTTGAAAATGTAACAAAACTCTGTTTTTCAATAAAACAAACAAACTGAATTAGTAGTGAGAGTTGATCTATTCAAATCAAATTGATTGTTAAATCAAATTCGATTGACCAAGCTCTGATACCAATTGTTAGGATCTGAGTTTAAACTATTTATGAAAGTTCTAAAAATGATAAATGAAAGAAGATAAATCAGATGAACATGCAGCAGAATGATGAACTTTAATTCATAACAACCGAGAGATTGTTTTTCATTATTATGCTTTTAGTGATTGTAATCACATGCATATATATCACAATCTCCCCCTCAGCCTAAGATCACTGATTTGTTCATACAGAATCTAAGGAAGAAATGTAGATTGATAATTGATGAAAGTGATTAAATAGAACAGTACAAGCACTGTTCTATTTGTACTACAATCCTAACCACCGAGCATCTTATGATGATGTAAGCATGAAAGTGACACTTAACAAAATTAACAAACTAACATTTGCTAAGCTAACCACTGCTATAAACTAACAGTACAAAGACTGATAGTAAAACACTGATGAGACATCCTCTGTTGGCCTTCAGCAGAGCTTTGCCTTGGCAGACCTTTAGCTTTAATCTTCAGTAGAGTTTTGCCTTGTCAGACCTTTAGCTTTAGACTTCAGCAGAGCTTTGCCTTGGCAGACTTTAGCTTTGGTCTTCAGCAGAGCTTTGTCTTCAATAGAGTTTTGCTATGGCAGATCTTTGACATTTAGTCTTCAGCAGAGCTTGACGTGGGCAAATGTTATATTATTATTAGGATCAGGGGTTGTAGTATATTTTGGCTTTCTATCATCTGTTCTTTTGTAGGGTTCAATTCCAACAAAAACTTACAATGAAAAATCTCAACTATCGAGGGTTAATGGTACCGTATTACTTGATAACTGAAACAATCGAGGGTTAATGGTACCGTATCCGGGCGTCTCGACTCATAAACTATCATGGCCATACTAAATAAGGCGCCAGAGTAGGCATACTGACTATAAGACGCGTTATTAAACTTTGGTGTGTACCTTAATCATTATAGCACTAAAAATGATCGGCTATGATTTCTGGTTCCCGAGGGGATGGCAAGTATTGTAAAATTTGTGACAAGATAAAATCCCAAGAAATATTAAATGACTACTTACGGGTTTTCTCTATCTATGAAACTCCTTTTGAAAAACTATTTACAAAAAAATGAGTCGGTTAATTGTGTTTACCAGCGAAAGCTGACGTATTTTCAAAAGACTGAACTGTAGGTACCGAATCTTGATATTAGGCTGGGAATCTGGTTCGGCTATGATATAGGCTATGGAATTTACAACTCCTCAACTTAAGGCCTATAATGTTTAAAGCTCTTTTTATTTTGATCCTGCATGTGGGCATGTACTCAAACGCTTGTATAAACTTTTATATATATTCAAGCCTTTTATTTAATTAAATAATTCTACTCCAATATTTCCGTTTCATATAAATTGTGATACTGTTATCCAATCATCACGCTTAAACCCTACTCTACCGGGCCCACCGGAAATCTGGGTATTTACAAGGTTACACGCCATAAGATAGTCCATAGCCCTAAGGCCAAAATACATATTTATTTTATAAAAATTGATAACATGTTCGGTTAGCATCCTGGGATTTATTCTTCACTCTTCACCCCGCCCAAAGTAACCTATGAACCTGTGGTGAAATAAAATATACGGAATGAGCCAAATGCCCAGTTCGGAATAATAGTCTCAAGTAACAACATTAACAATAACAGTAACAGTAATAGTAGCAATAACAATATCATTGATAACAGTAACAGTATAATATAAAACAAGTCAACAAGAAAACTGTATCATACGGATGAACCCATGAGCCAAACAATAATAGGTATGATGGGTGTGGGCACACACAAACCATATACCTATAGTAATCCTAGGATCGATCCATACGCAACCTAGTGGCTATGTACCACACTTGTACCTAGGGATACCGTGAACTAATCTCTTCATCACGGAAGGAGCACACGTTATCAATGACGCTCAATAACGTGAAGCGTAGAAGTCAGGGTAACAGAGCACAGTCAGTTAGAAAACGGTAATCTGGTTTGTCATTAAACAATAACCATATAATCGGTATCGATACATGCGATAATGAGTACACTTAATCATAATCCTATCGCATGATATCAAGTCAAATCTAAAGTCTGAAAAAGAAATAATCAAACAATCATTGATATTCCAAAGATATTAGGAGTTCCAAAAGAAACGATAGTCAACGTGTTTATAAACAATTGGACAAGATAAGAAAACTGTTAGCGTAGTATCCGGTGACTGAAGATCATCGATGCCACACAAAACTGATAGCAACAGTTAAGGGGGAGTCTGTAAGTGTAGCTCTCACTGGGTAACTATGCTTTATCAGTTTTAGTCAACAAAGGCAAGGTCAACAAAGTCAAGAGAAGTCAAGATCCAAGTAATGAAGGCCTTGTCCGAATTTATTAGTTAAACTCGGACTAGAAGTATATAATCGGGATTCTTTGTTTTGTCGGTTGTCCGAATTTGATGTATATATTCGGAATAGTTGTTGTCAGGATTTAATGTAATGTCCGAATTTGTTAAGTTACAAATTCGGACTAGGTATGTTTGTCAGGACTTATGTGTCCGAGTTTGTTGCCCTAGCCTATATATATATATATGTGGTGTATAGGTTAGATTAGGGCAAGCTTTATGCAACTCTCAAAAAAAACTCCAGCCATCCTCCATCAATGTGTGCACATTCTAGAGAGAGAGATACTATGTGTTAGTGAGAGAGAGCTAGGTTTAGATCTTAGTGATCTAAACCAGCTGGTAGATGATGTATACTCTTTTGGTTTGTAATTGTTTCAATATTAAGGAGATTCATCTTCTACATCTTTCTATCTTTTATGTTATGTTGTTTTACGTCTTGTTCGAGGGTAGTGGATGTTGTTCATCATCGATCCAGGGGGTCTCGGGGAATTTCAGGTGGTATCAGAGCATGGTTACTGATTCAGATTGGTCTAACCGCCTTCCAAATCACCATTGCTCTTGATTTGATGTTTGTTTCCGCCAAACATCACGAAGACGTGAAGATTCTACAGAAAACTTAAATAAAATGAAGTTGTTCGACGTCTCTGATGGTTGTCTTGTTTTCCAAGTTTTGCTGATCTGAGGGTTGATCTGAAATTGTGATGTTCGAATTTATGTATTTTATTAGAGATTCCGAATTTGTTTATTATGTCCAAACTTGTTCCTTCCGTGTTTGTTTATGACCTTGTGTGAAGTCACGCATGCGAAATAATCCAGAAGAGATCCTCAAATACGGACTAGACTCTTTGTTCGAGTTTCCTTCATGTCCGAATTTATGTATATTGATGAGTCCGAATTTAGGATGTAAATTTGGATATCCTTTTAGTTTATAATGTATGAATATAGACACAACGAATTTATTGTCCGAGTATACATTTTGTCTGAATTTAAGGATTGATATATAGTGATCCTTGTCCGAATTTGAGATAGTTTAGGTCTGAATTTGTGCTTTGGATTGTTTCCTGTCTGAATATATGGGTTATATTCGGAAAAAAATAAGATAAGTTCGGATAACATAAGCTAAATTCGGAATAACTTGCTTAAATTCAAACTTGGAAGTTTAAATTCAGACTAGGAGCCTAAAAAAATTTGTCCGATTTTGTAACTTAAAATTGGAATATATGTTATGTGCGGATTGTATTGGTTAAGTTCGGATAAAAAAAGGGATCTCCAAATTTACATCCTAAATTCGGACTCCTCAATATACACAAATTCGGACATGAAGGAAACTCGGACAAAGAGTCTAGTTCGTATTTAAGGATCTCTTCCATATTATTTCCCATGCTGACTTCAAACAAGGTCATAAACAAACACGGAAGGAACAAGTTCGGATAGAATAAACAAATTTGGAATCTCTAACAAAATACATAAATTCGGACAACACAATTTCAGATCTACAAAACTTGGAAAACAAGACAACCATTAGAGACGACGAACAGCTTCATTTTCTTCAAGTTTTCTGCAGAATCTTCACGTCTTCATGATATTGGTGGAAACAAACATCAAATCAAGAGGATTGGTGATTTGGAAGGCGGAACATTCCGAATCGGTAACCATGCTCTGATACCACCTGAAAGTCCCCGGGACCCCCTGGATCGATGACGAACAACATCCACTGCCCTCGAACATGACGTGAAACAACATAACATAAAAGATAAAAAGATGTAGAAGATGAATCTCCTTAATATTGAAACAATCATCAAAGATTTACAAACCGAAAGAGTATACATCATCTACAAGCTGGTTTAGATCACTAAGATCTAAACCTAGCTCTCTCTCACTAGTACATAGTCTCTCTCTCTTTCTAGAATGTGCACACCCCTTGAAGGAATACAGGAGTTTGTGAGAGTTGCACAATGCTTCTTCTAATCTGACTTATACACACATATATAGACTAGGGCAACAAACTCGGAGACTAAGTCCTGACATACACCTAGTCCGAACATACATCACTACACATTCGGACAGTACAAAAACCCTATTACAAATTCTAACAAAACAAGATAACTAGGAGGTCCGAACTTATAGACATATTTGGACTCCTGTACGAATTCGGACTACCAAACCTAGTCCGAATTTAACAGATAAATTCGGACAAGGCATACATAACATATTCGTAATCTGTTATGCTTCACCATCTTTGACTTCTTTGACTTTGACCTTTGACTTTGTTGACCATAACTGCTAAAGCACAGTTACCCGACAAGAACCTCACTTACAAAAACGTAAAAAGGGGTAAAGATTCGTACCTTGTTTCTTGATTTGTTGAATTATTAATAATAGTCGTGTTTAAGTGTGTTCGTTAAACTTGCATCGTGTCCATATATTTTATAAGGTTGAATCCGTACATATAAAGTATATATATTTATTTGTTTAATTCATGTCTAGTTTAAAACCTCAAATTTGCTTAACTAATCATTTATATAAATTAGTGTTGCTTAGATTAAAGAATACATATGTGTATTTATATTTGTATTTGTATTCATTAATAAAACATAATGTAATTTTCAGTTGTATAATCATAATTATAAAGATATAATAAGTAAGTAATCATTAAATATAGGTTTAAATAAAATAAATGTTAGTCACAAGATTTGAACTTGAGAACTAAAGGTTATAAGCAAAAAGACTTAACTAGTGAGCCACTTAGTCAGTCATATTTATCTTATAAAATCTGATTATTTAATTAAGAAATCTGAAGTTATTAATTAGAAATCTGATTAATAAAACAGAAAAGTCTAATAAAAATAATGTCACCAACAAGGTTTGAACCCCAAACCTATAGTCCCAAGACTTAACCAGTTAGACTACACCACCTTTTGAAATATGATTTATTTAACTAAAAATCTGATGTGTTTAAATGAAAATCTGATTGTATTAAAAAGAATGTTTCTTGCAAGATTTGAACCCAGGACATCTAGGCTATAAGTTAGAGTCTTAACCAGTGAACCACTTAGTAATTTATGTTTAATATAGAAATCTAATGTGTTAATAGAAAATCTAATGTTTTTACGAAAATCTAATGTTTCCTCAGATCTGATGCATTATATCATAATCTGATTAAAATATGTCTCTAGCAGGTTTCGAACTTGTGACCTCTGAGTTGTAAACCAGAATCTGAACTAACTGTGCTACCTGAGCCCTTATAAACAATCAGATTCATTAATTGTTTTATTTACTCAGTTTACTGGTTTATTTTCGTCTTCAACATCTTTTATCCAAAACTTACATTTACGTAATTAGTTCTATATTTCATTTTCATTATAGATTAATCTTAAAGTTTCAAAAACAAGGATTTAATTTAAGGTTACCATGATAAAAAAGTGTTTCGTAATAAAGATGATAATAATAACATAGGTTTTGTCTTATTATTATTATAATTATTGTTGTTGTTGATGTTATTATTATAAATTTCTTGTATTATCGAAAAAAAGCATATACTTTTTTTCCGGTAATTACACATGTCTTGTGGTGGTATACGACATATAGCAACATCGGTTTCAATCACCAAAGGCAATCTTTGGAAAAAAAACATTCCACTCATATATGTGCCCTATACGTAACATATTGGCGTAACATATAGGAGTGGGGGTATTGGAGTAATATAGAGTGGGGTGTCCAAATAAATGAAGAAGGTATCTAAATAACCAAGGCCAATATTAAATTAGATGATAAATGAAAATTTCTTTTATCTTATTTTATACATTTGCCATAGGTTCATGAATTGTGTCATAAAGTAATTTCTTATATTTTTATTAAAAAACTTGTTTTTAAGCCACTGCCACAGGTTCGTGAATAGTGTCACAAAGTAATTTTTTATAGTTTTATTAACAAAAAATAGTTTTGTATTATTTTGTTATTTCATGATTATTTTTTATATTTTGTTTTTCTTTTATAACTATTAAGATACTCTCTTTTGAAAAACTCTAGGTATGTCCATGTGATATTCCTATTTTGTCTAAATCTTTATATATTTTTTTTCGAAATCGAGTTGTAAGTAGTAATTTATTAAATATTTTTTTATGTCACAATAAAATAATTTGTTTTCGTATTATTTTATTTTCTTATAACTCATGTTTTATTTTTTATGATTAATATTAAAATATTTTATTTTTCTTTTATAACTTTGAAGTTACTATGGTTATGTCTGTGAGAAATTTTTATTTTTTTCTACATTTTGATATATTTATATTTTAATTGAATGAGTAGTAATTTACAAATTTCTATTTTTGTTAACAATAAAAAAAATTAGTTTTTGTATTATTTTATTAGATTATAATTACTTTTAAGAATATTTTGTTTTTCTTTATAAATTCTAAAATATGATGTTTTATAAAATTTTGGATATGTTGTTGTGATATTCCTCTTTTTTGTCTACGCTTTCATATAATTCTTTTTTTTTTTTTTTTGAAACTAAGTTATGAGTAATAATGTACAAATAATCACCACACAAACATATATGTTATCCTTTTCGTATAAATTGGTTGTTTACCCTTTTCGTCACTCTAACTATATAATATAATGCTTTATTAGAAATTTGAATGTAGCGTTGCAATGACCTTATTTTACGTTATGATAAACGTTTTGTACAAAATCAAAAAAGTCAAATATAATTATATTTTATTCTATACTGTGAAAAACCAAACCGTGTCATGACGAAGAGAAACATTTTCGACATATTAACATTGGTGCTACTATTGAAATTGTCCGACGTGGTATTGATATTCGTTATTATGTTTTTTCAATCAATACAAAACACTTGTCAATGGATGGAGCATATCTTTTTCGGTTCCTATAGCGAGTATCGGTATCATAGTTTACTAAAACAAACCAAACTGATACAAGACAAATGCCTGTAGCAACGCGTGGGGAATCTCATTAGTTTATAAACAATCATAATATCTCATAATTTCTCAAGTTACTATTTATCATTGTTGTCACACCCCAACCGATGACACAAAAATCGGAGTGGGACGATAACGAGATTGTTCATTGCTCACTACGCTAATAATGACAATATTTAATTTAAAGTCGAATTCCATTTCAAGAATAATTGTCAAAATACAACATTGAAACAAATACAACAATTAAACTTAACAAGTTTAAATAACACAATACAACAAAATTGATACAACAACATTAACCTAAACTCTAAATGTGTGTATCTAAGTCCTTGCTATTTGATTTCATAGCACCCTCTTCATCAACCTGTAACATGTTTTAAAATATAATTCAATAAAAAAGCAAAGGCGAGTACACAAGTTTAAGCATAGCATACGTATACGAATAAAGTTTAAACAAATCCTCATGGCAACTATGATTCTACGAGAGCATATACAAGGCATGCAATACTACTAGTCAAACCCTTAACGCAATCACGATGTTTTAACATGGCCTCAAGATTGCACGATGGAGGGGGATGCGTTACTTCCTAAAGCGCTTATACATGTCAAACGAAGGCTTAAACAAGATAATGACTAAAGTATCACATAAAGAATGTCCAAGATATAAGAATCACATAAGCGTATCAAGTATTCATGTGTATAGGATTGTTCGTGCATTTCATAAAGTTTAAGTGTTGTGGTTTTGGTATAAGTAAACATGTTACACATAAAGTGTTGTAAAACAAAAGTGGGTCGAGTGTACTCACGGTTTTGCAAAGTTTCCTTTGTTATTTTCGTGAAGGCCTTGGAGAGAGAGTTTTGAGGAACACCGAGTTATCCTACAAGAGGAAAACAGAGGTTGGTAAGTATTCGAATGATAACAGAGGATTTAGGAACTTTAAATACGCTAAAGTATATTATACGAAAAAATAATCATCTAGACTAAATACTCGTTCTTGACACTATAATGCCCATTCGGGTCAATGTGTTTTCATGGGTTAGGTTACCCATTAGAATCGTAACCAGAGATTAAGTACGTAGGTGATGTAACCTAGTACCATGACGGACAATCATTTGATTACCATCAAGAGTTCGGTTAGCGAATATATACGTATATTATATAGCATACGTAATAAGTAAATCAAAACTATCATGGAAGTTTATAGAAGTCATGCATGGAGGTAGAAGGATAACCTTCCTTTTAAAACATCTTTCGTATAGTTTACCAATGCACAAGTCGTCACAAGAACGACAAGGATGGTCATGAGTAACATAAAAGTAAAAGACAAAAGTAAACAAAATCATCAAGTGAGGTGGTGGATCGAAAGTAGGATAGCCAAGGCTTCCAAGTGATCACACTCTACCAACTCAAGTCTCGTTTCAAGAACAAGCTTGGAAGGATACAACACTTGTGGGTTGAAAACCCTATTAAAATAAAAGGTTCTTACACTTGGGACCTTGAACATGGTGATGTTCCAAGTTGGTCTTCCATGAAAGACTTATGGAGACATTCCAAAGGTGTTTCAAGTGGTAAGAAGGAAGAAAGATCAAAAGGAGAGAGGTGAGTTAGAACTCACTTTTGAAGCCTTGATCTTTTAGAGAAAGAGAGCTCTTAGAGCTTTTAGAGAGAAGAGATTATTTGAGATATGATTTGAGAGGAGGAGGAGTTGGGTATTTATAAGTGAGTTTTAGGAGGTTGTTAGGTGAAGTAATAAATGTAGAAAACACAAAATTGACCAATCTATGACCTTGAAACCAACTTCTCCGGATTATGCCCCTCTCGCGGGCCGCGAGAGGGTGAAGAAGGCTCGGTCACGGGCCGCGAGATATCTGGCGGGCCGCGAGAGGTTAACAAGGATTCGGTCGCGGGGCGCGAGGTGAGTTATTCCAGAAGTTTCTTTGATTTCTATGACTTTTAGTCCTTGAACTTAGTTTAAGTTGCCATTTTTGCATGATTTAAGCATATAACGTGTATAAGTGTCGAGTGTGAATGCATGAATCTTTGCACGTATAACAAGTATTAGTATGATTGAATGCATGTAAAACAAGTATGTATCAAGTATCAATTTTATTATGATTCAAGTTTCGGGTTACAAGATTGGAAAAAGAAATACGAAAACGATACGAATACAAGTTCCAAAAATAGAACTATGAATATACTTTCTAATTAAGAAAAGTATGAAAAAACGAGGCATTACAATTGCTTTTCTTTTAACGGCAAAGAAACTCACTTGTAAACTCACCCTTCTCGGGGCTATATCCAAGGTCCACTCCTTGACCATCGTGAGACCGTACTCACTGATGTCTGGGAACCGGGTGGAATCCGTGAACCCTCGCCCCTCCCCCCCCTCTCCCGATCAGGCCCGGGATTAAAGCTCAGATTCGTCCCTTTACACATATATCTGTTGAAAATGGTCTGAGCGAAAATCAAACACGTGTCTCCACTAGGAGAGGCCAAGCTTAGCTACCACTGAACTCATACATTTATCGTTGCTTTTTAACAGTATAGAATAAGAGTTCTAAAAGTTAATTCTAGATATATAATAATTTAAGCGTTACTTTCTTATTTGGTTTGTAGTTTATAGCGGAATACTAATTATTGGCCCTCAAAAAACAATAATTTATTAAAGGTTAGTTTCAGATATATTATAAGAAAACCATTAAAAATTATTGAAAAAGTATGCAAATTGGGATATAACCAAATTACACGTGAGGCTCGTCAACACGTTTCCGTATATGGGTCCACCTTAATCACTTCTATTGAAATCACGCTTCGCCACCTCTCTGGCTGTCCACCACCATTCATTCCTGTTATTCACTCACGTGTTCATATCTGGTTGTGAAATGACAACTTTACCGATTTACCCCTTCCAACTACAATTACATTTATATTCTCTGTATGACCAAAACTAGGTCATAGAATTACGTATGATTTGAGTTTTTAGTTCATAAAGTCAATTATCGAAGGATTCTTGGTCAAGGCTTGACAACTAATTATTCTCAATCCACAAGTTATTTCCCATAGTGAAACTCTTTGAAGCAGACACGATGAACGCCTTTTCTAGCTTTTTGGTTAATATTCAATTGAAGAATCGTGAAATCTTAGTTTTAAATGTAGTAATAGCTCGTATAGATTATGGATGAATGACAATTGTGAAATTGATGTTAAGATTTATTAGTGAGGATATATTATTTATGGTTTACGTGGAATAATGATATCCTTATTTCTTATAAAAAGTTGACCGGTATTACATAATATTGATAGAGGCTTTAATTACTATACAAGGTATCAAAGCTTTAAGTTTATTAATGTCATTTTTTTAATCTTTCTGATGTCTTTCTTCACCGCTACCGCCACCATATCATATTTGGAGGTACACCCTCATCTTCTAACATGTATTTTAATATTGTTGTGTTTGGAAAAATGTATTATTTAGTTGATTATGATTATAGTAGAGGGTTCAAATTAAAATAAAATTTGTGCAAAAACAGAAAGAATAAGTTTTAAATCAATACAAATGCTTCATTTAATAAATGTATTTAATATTATTGTAAGAGAATAAAGGTAAAACTGTAATTTAATTAATTTATTGTATTCCCTTAAATTAGCTAACTATATAAACTTGTAACTCAATTTTAAATACTCTTTCAAGACAACCTAATTTATGGTTAAGTACAATTTTCGATACGTGTAGGATAAATTGTAAAATAAGTTTCTATATGCGTAGGATAAATTTTGATATGTGTAGGATATTTTTGCGATAAATTTCGACATGTGTAAGATAAATTTTTAAATGTTAAAATAAAATGTTTTCGTTTAGCTAATGAAAGATACAATAATTAATGTGAAGGGTTATAAAAATATTTATTGTTTTACCATTATTTCGTTTCTTCTCTTCATGTGTAAATTAAGTTTATTTTTAAATAATCATTGTATGTATAGGGAATCGAATGTGAAAGGATATTTAAAGTGCACAAATTTTATAAATAAATTATATGGATGGGGATTGAAACTCCTTTATGAATAGTCAAAGCTTTAAGTTTATTAATGTCATTTTTTTTATCTTTCCGATGTCTTTCTTCATCGCTACCGCCACCAGATCATGATTGGCCGACCACCTTTCACCATAATACTTGTGTGAAAATTCTCTTTTTTGTCCTGCCCAAATACTATTGTACACACACATATTAATTATATATATTTATGTGTGAAATTAGATTTTGTTTACTTTTTCATGTATGCTAACAATCGTAGCTTCTATCATCGCAATAATAGCTCATGTAACCATAGATTTGATGTTATGGTTCTTGCCACTATAGCTATGGCCTTAGAATTGCTCCCGACATTTTTTGCCACAAATATATCTTACTGTTTACATTTAATGTTTTATGGGATGGTATGTTCTTATTCCTTTCCATCTCTTTCGCTATCATATCTTAAATACTCGTTGACCCTCTTACCCCTTTTTGACGATTCTCTTTCTTCTCTATAGAAAGCTTGTACAGATACACATAATATGTTATATATATATATAGAAGATATATCATAAGAAAACTAGTTCAAATGAGAAAATTAAAAACTAACTAAAAAAACCCTAAATAAACACATCAATTTTTTTTTATTTTTTAATAAAATTCGCTATATATAATATATAAAAGAATTTTTTTTCAAAAAAAAAGTTGTATTGCACATGTGCATATTAAAAAACTAAATCACCTAACCCACCCTCACCGACACCCCTAAAAACCTAAACCCCCCATCACCAAAAAACCTAAACCCCCCACCCCCACTAAAAAAAAACCATAAAACTAAACCCTAAATGTAAACCCCCCAAAAAACCTAACCCCCCACCCGCACCCCCTAAAAACCTATATATATCTCAAGCTACGACAATCATTGTTCATGTTGTCGAATTCGAAGCTCATTTCACCATCCCACCATAATCCAGCCCTTGTGATGTAGTTGTAATTCCTCAGTACAACACTATTGTTACATCTCATCTCACTGCCATGACCATATTTTCGTGGTCTCCACATAAAAACTTGTTCAAGAATATGTCTTCTTACACGAACATGTTCAATGTTTTGCACTCCACTTTTATCATTCAGTTTCCTACCTTTTTAAGTATGGAGAGTTTTAGCTATACATATTAGTTAGGGTTTATTGTGAATGTTTTTACAGAGTATAAAAGATTTGATTAACCTCACAATTTAATTATTTTTACTACTATAAATAGATTATTATTAATAAAATATGATTTTTGTTTTAAGTTTTTCAATATTTTATAGCATCTTATCTTAATCTATTAATTGAGCAATTGAATAAATAGTTACTGGTTGGCGGTGTCAACCATCTATTGGGCCAAGCTTTTCCATGCCACACGTACGGGCTTTTATCATCCGTGCTTGCCACGCATCACAAACCCACTGCCCTGTTCTCCATTCAAAACCTGTTGATATCCCGCTAGACATATCTCTTTCGGATGCTTTTTGCAAAAGCATAATCACGATTTTGGAGTGCAACGTAAATACAAATTATTATTATATTACCTGTTTGGAAAAGATTTTGATTTAAACGGGTGATTTTACTATATGGTGCGATTTCGAACCAAGTCATATAAAATACTGTGCTAAGTTTCCAAGACACAAAATACCCCTGTGAGTGTCCATGGCCTAGAGAGGCCAATGAGACCAATTAATGGTTAAACCAATGTTAAAATACAAACCTTATTTCTTTGTTTTATACGGTTCAAATGATGGAACAATATTAGGCATGTGTGTACAAGTTAATGTGTTTTGCAATAAAAGTCAGGGAGTTTCCATCTCTAATAGTTTATTCATGCTTCTAGAAAACCCATTAAAATAATGTTTATTTTTATTTGGACAATCATTACAAAGCTAAACCATGTGCGTGTGCGAAAACCTACACGGATTTTGAGTACAAACAAATAATCTTTTCTACAACATTCTTGGAGAAATCAGCTAGTGTTAATACAAATGAGGAGCTAGAAAATCATTCAGAACAAATGTTTCGTTTTCTTTTAGATGAACTTGTAGGACATCGTCCACAACAGAAATAAAAATAATAACTTGATTAATGAAATTCTGAATACCTGATTTATACAAACTTGAAATAAACAGAATGGAAGTACAAATGAAAAGTAAACTGATAAAACATCACAAATAAACCAAGAAAAGAATACGAAGGTGACTGAGGCACGTGAAGATCACGCTTCCCTTAAAACAGATTTCAGGTCACCCAGGTGAATCCGTCTCTTTCCCAGGGTACAACAGCCTAAGCAGATTGTACTGCCGGGATTAGCCTAGCACCCGAAAAGTACCTGAAACTAGAGTGTGCAGTGAATCAAAGTTGGAAAAATGTTAGCTGTGTGTGTTGTATGCACCATACGATTTCCAGTATCCCAGAACAAAGCACCAAACTCTATATATCTACTGGGTAGAATATGAACTGGAGAGTCTCTTATTGAATATGCAATTCAATAAGATTAATTCTGAATTCATTGGCATATTGAATTCTATGCAGGTAAGAACTTGAACAGTCTCTAACACTAATGCTAGACACACAAAAAAAAATACTAAGGCAGCTCCCAAGCGGCTCGCGGCGATGCGAGCGTGCGAAGTGCAAAGTGCGACATCAAAGGGCGACATCAAAGCGCCACATTGCGCCTATCGCCCTCGTCCCGGTCCCGTGCCCGTCCCCGAGCCCGGGCGCGGGCGCGGGCGCGTGTCGGGTGCTTCGCACCCTCCTGGCTGCCACTGGGTGTGACTTGTCACATAAAAATACATTTGTGTGGAGAATTAAAGATATAAATCAACACAGGATTTATCTCTCCACCAATGTGGGACAAACACAACTTCCCACACTTTAAAGTTTCAACACAAGTTCCAACACACAATTAAAGCTTATGATCTCTCATTCATTTGCTTTAATCACTAATTATATATCATAATTTCCAACAATCCTCCACATGAATGGAGATCATCCCACACACTCAAGTGTCACGATAAATTTCAGCGATTAAGTAATGCAGGATAGGTAAGTTTCCTTTTGAACCCTCCTTTGTGACATATACATAGTCTCCTAGCAGTTAGTAGACGCGATGTCTTTGAACCAACTCCTTTTTAAGTAGACGTTATTACATATCACACATTACTCTTCCTGGTCTAGCTAATCCCTCATAGTTGTGTCCGTTATGGTCTTGGAACACTATCCTGGTTCTGCGAGAGCTCTAGGAATTGTGCCCCCAATTCCATTTGAAGCGACCCCACTTCTCTCTAACATAGGTGATTTGCAAATCATTAAAAGCCATATGCTTAACCTCTTCTGATATCACTGATTTAAGTAGGAACGGACTAGGAAGTTTGTAACTTCCTTTGTTGTTGAGGTACTCCCCCACAGTGACCTCAGTTCGTACAGTTAGGTGGTCCTATTGAGCCTAGATCATGGGATCTCCAATCTTCTTGGATAGGTTTTCTGTTGTACAAACTTACTCCAAGGGCTTTAGTCCCATTGCCATTGACGACTTATGTACTACCTCTCTGCTTAAGCCTTTTGTAAGAGAATCCGCAATGTTATCCTTTGACTTCACATAGTCAATCGTGATAACTCCAGTTGAGAGTAGTTGTCGTATTGTGTTATGCCTACGTCCTATGTGCCTTGATTTGCCATTATACATTGCATTTTGAGCTCTACCAATAGCAGATTAGCAATCACAATCTATACAAATAGCTGTCACAGGCTTAGGCCATCTTGGAACATATTCCAAGAATTGACGTAACCATTCTGCCTCTTCTCCAGCTTTATCTAACGCGATAAACTTAGATTCCATCGTGGATCTACCTATAAGTGTTTGTTTGCACGACTTCCAAGATATAGCTGCTCCTCCAAGGGTAAACATATAACCGCTTGTAGCTCTGGAATCTTTCGTATCGGATATCCAGTTGGCATCACTGAATCCTTCCACAACGGCTGGATTTTGGCCATAATGCAGTCCATAGTTTCTCGTGTATCTGAAATACCTTAATAATCTTGTCATACCCTTCCAGTGCTCTGAATTAGGATTACTAGTATATCTACTTAGCCTACTCACAACATATGCTAAGTCTAGCCGAGTACATGACATGAGATACACTAGACTGCCAATGATTCTTGAGTATTCCAATTGGGCAACACTCTCCCCTCTGTTTTTTGACAAATGTTGAGAGGTATCAATTGGAGTTTGAGCTACACTCGTGTCCTCTGGATTGAACTTCTGAAGGATCTTATCAACATAATGAGATTGGCTTAACACCAAACCAGTTTGGGTTCTAAGGATCTTTACTCCAAGAATCACATTAGCTAGACCCATATCTTTCATGTCAAATCTCGCTTTCAACATGTCTTTAGTAGATCTGATCATCTTATCATCACTCCCAATGATAAACATATCATCTACATAAAGGCATAAGATCACATATCCTTTAGAAGTGTCTTTCACATAGACACATTTATCGCATTCATTTATTTTGAAACCACTATTAAGCATAACTTGGTCAAACTTTTGATGCCATTGTTTTGGAGCTTGCTTCAAGCCATATAATGACTTGACGAGTTTACACACTTTGCCCTCTTGGCCAGGAGCAGAGAAACCCTCTGGTTGCTCCATGTAAATCTCTTCCTCTAATTCCCCATTGAGAAATGAAGTTTTTACATCCATTTGATGTATTTCCAAATTTCTCAAGGCTGTTGTAAGCACCAATCTAATAGAGGTTATTCTAGTTACAAGCGAGTATGTGTCAAAATAGTCAAGACATTCCTTCTGTCTAAACCCTTTGATCACAAGCCTTGCCTTATACTTGTCGACAGAGCCATCAGCTTTCATCTTTTTCTTAAATATCCATCGATATCCAAGTGGCTTGCACCCTGGTGGAAGATCTACTAGCTCCCATGTATGATTCTGTAAGATAGAATCAATTTCACTCTTGATGGCTTCTTTCCATTGAGGTCCATCTGAAGAGGTGACTGCTTCTCGATAGGTTTGAGGCTCACCTTCAACCATGTATGTAAGAAAATCAGGCCCAAAGGATTTCTTAGTCCTTTGCCTTTTACTTCTTCTTGGCTCACCTTCTTCAGCCTCTGATTGTTCGTGAGTTTCCTCTCGAACAATCTCATCAACCATTGTTGACGAACTTGCATGATTTGAAGAACTCGCAATAGTTGGAAACTCTTCTTCAAATTAAGTCACATTTCCTGGCCTTGTCTCTATGATAGAGTCCTTGTGCACATCAGGATTCTTGGTTTCATGTATAAGAAACTGATGTGAACTACCATTTTTGGCATATCCAATGAAAATGCAATCAACAGTTTTGGGCCCTATTTTAAGAGCCTTAGGGGGTGCAACTATCACCTTGGCCAGGCACCCCCACACTTTCAAGTATTTATAGGATTACTTATGTCCCCACCACAACTCATGAGGTGTTACATCCTTGTTCTTGAAATGTATTTTGTTTAACAAAAAATTGGCTGATAAAATAGCCTCCCCCCACATGTCCTGGCTCATCCCAGAACTTATCAACATGGCATTCATCATTTCTTTTAGTGTACGATTCTTTCGCTCCGCGATGTCATTTGATTAGGGTGTATAAGGTGGGGTACACTCGTGTATTATGCCACTTTTTGCACACACTTCCCTAAACGGTGATACATATTCACCTCCTGTATCACTTCGAACATGTTTTATTTTCTTGTTTAGTTGATTCTCAACTTCAACTTTATATAAGATAAACTTGTCAATTGCTTCATCCTTACTCTTAATTAAGTATATATAACAATACCTTGTATTATCATCGATAAAAGTAATAAAATATTTATTACCACCTCTGGTAGGAATTGATTTTAAATCACGCACATCAGTGTGTATCAGATCAAGGGGTTCAGTTATTCTTTCAACTGATTTGAAGGATGATCTTGTTTGTTTGGCTTCAACACATGTTTTACATTTTGTTTTAGAGTCAATGGAAAAAGTTGGTATGTAATCTAATTTAATTAAACGACGCATCGAATTAAAATTTACATGACCAAGACGTCCATGCCAAACATTAGGAGACTCAACCAAGTAAGCAGAAGTACTAGCACTTTTATTCATATTTTTCTTAATAGAAAATACATTTAGTTTGAACATACCATTTTGGGCATAGCCCTTTCCAACAAACATACCACGCTTACTTAAAACAAAGGTATCACTTTCAAAAACCAAACGAAAGCCAAACTTGTTAAGCATCCAACCCGACACAAGACTCTTGTGTAAATCAGGAACATAGAGCACATTCTTCAAAGTGAGCTCTTTCCCAGAAGTCCACTTTAAGATCACATCACCTTCTCCCTTGATATCAGCTGTAGCAGCATTGCCCATGTACAACTTCTCTTCTCCCACCACCTCTTTAAACGTATTAAAGAGGGTCTTGTCTGGGCACACATGGCGAGTTGCCCCAGTGTCAACCCACCACCCTTTTGGCTCGTTAGCCACCAAATTTACCTCCTCCATCATAGCAGAGCGGTCAGAAATCATGGCTACTAAAGGCATATCATCATCAACCATAAGAGCCGTGTTACGTTTAGGCTCTTTGCATTGGTCAGCACGATGACCAGTTTGTCCACAGTTGTAACATTTCCCTTTAAAGGGACCAACCTTCTTCTTCACACCACCTTTCTTAGGCCCAAGGTCAACACCTTTGTTTTTCCATTTGCCATTAAACTTGTGGCCTTTGTTACCCTTGTAACCCCTTGAGGATTGACCATGTTCCACAAGGTTTGCTTTTGCAGACGCTTCAACCTGACTTCCTTTGTGTGACAGCCTGTTGTCTTCTTCAATACGAAGACGAACCACTAGGTCTTCAATGGTCATTTCCTTTCGCTTACGCTTAAGGTAATTCTTGAAGTCCACCTAACTTGGAGGCAACTTTTCAACAATCGCTGCCACGTGGAATGTTTCACTAAAATTCATTCCTTCAGATAAAATATCACTAAGGATAATCTGCAATTCTTGAAGTTGACTCATAACAGTATTTGAATCAATCATTTTGTAGTCCAAAAATCTTGCCACAACATACTTTTTAGTACCCGCATCCTCGGTCTTGTATTTGCGTTCCAACGACTCCCATAATTCTTTGGTAGTTGGAACTTTGAGATACACATTATACAATGCATCTGACAAGCCGTTCAACACATAGTTGCGACATAGGTACTCAGAATGTTTCCATGCATCAACAGCACTCACAGATTGAACATCAGATGTTCCTTCTGCGAGAACCGGAGGGGACTCAGTCAGAAACCTCGCAAGGTTTAGAGTCGTCAGATAAAACAACATCTTCTGTTGCCATCTCTTAAAATTCAAATCGGTAAACTTCTCTGGTTTCTCTGCATGGTTAGCAACCGCTTGAGCCGCTTGGGTACCAACTAATGGTCCCATGGTAGTGGATATGGATCCAACAGTGGTTGACGTGTTTGATTGAGCAGTAGCCATTTCTGAAACAAGAGTTTAAAAAAATATCAGTTTATGGCAGAAACAAATTGGTTTACAGAAAACCAATGTAAACTACAAAAGTTTTGCAAAAATCAACAGAAGCACTTTATAAAAATTTTAAAAACCAAAACGGTGAACGGGTTTTAAAATCTGTTTTAAGCTTGTAGGGACACCGTTCACAACAGAAATAAAAATAATAATTTTATTAATGGAATTCTGAATACATGATTTATACAAACTTGAAATAAACATAATGGAAGTACAAATGAAAAGTAAACTGATAAAATATTACAAATAAACCAAGAAAAGAAGACGAAGGTGACTGAGGCACGTGAAAATCACGCTTCCCTTAAAACAGATTTCGGGTCACCCAGGTGAATCCGTCTGTTTCCCAGGGTACAACAGCCTAAGCAGATTGTACTGCCGGGATTAGCCTAGCACCCGAAAAGTACCTGAAACTAGAGTGTGCAGTGAATCAAAGTTCGGAAAAATGTTAGCTGTGTGTGTTATATGCACCATACGATTTCTAGGATCCCAGAACAAAGCACCAAGCTCTGTATATCTACCGGCTAGAATATCAACTTGAGAGTCTCTTATTGAATATGCACTTCAATAAGATTAGCACCAAGCTCTGTATATCTACCGGCTAGAATATGAACTGGAGAGTCTCTTATTGAATATGCAATTCAATAAGATTAATTCTGAATTTCAAAGCGCCACATTGCGCCCATCGCCCTCGTCCCGGGCCCGGGCGCCTGCGCGTGTCGGGTGCTTCACACCCTCCTGGCTGCCACTGGGTGTGACTTGTCACATAAGAATACATTTGTGTGGAGAATTAGAGATATAAATCAACACAGGATTTATCTCTCCACCAATATGGGACAAACACAACTTCCCACACTTTAAAGTTCCAACACACAATTAAAATTTATGATCTCTCATTCATTTGCTTTAATCACTAATTATATATCATAATTTCCAACCTCACGATAACACGGTTGTGCGTTTCTTGATCTGTTATTTTTGCTTTAGTATAAGTACCTCTTTTTATAACTATAAAACTTCAGAAATATTTGCCAAATCTCTTAATTATTGTTGTTGTAAACTACTCAATTGTAAATCATCATACAAATTAGTTCGCAGTGCTAAAGACTTCTATATACAGTCTATTATATTCGATTTTTATTGAAATGATTTACTTTTTTACTGTCAACTTTTTTAACAGCAGTTAAGATGTCATTAACTGAGGTTACTAGTTAGTATCACCAAGTTATTATTAAAATTTGCTTTTGCCTGGATTTAAACCGAGGTTCTTTAAGAGAATCAAATCTTCTCACCTCCCCCTTAACCACTAGGCCAAAAGATCATTGGTAAAAATAAGACCTTGATGGTCAAGTCAAGCCTTAAATTTGAAATCCCTACATTATCTTATGATGGTTTTTCCACTCCACTGCTAATATTATCATAGTTCTATGATAGTTTTCCAACTAGTGCTTTATGCTTCCCAATTACACACGGTACACATGAAATTTAACTTGGGTAATAATTTTAAGTTGTCTAACACACAGTTACCAAGATACCTTTTACATTATAAATGAGATAATTATTAGTTAAAAAATTCCTAAAGTACTAATGGCCAATAAATAGTCAATTGTGGAGCTTTAATAAGGTAAGTAAACTTATACTCAAATGAACTTTTCTTAAGTTGCCTAACAAATAGGCACCAAGATACTAATATGGAGTCACGAAGATACCTTTTAAATTATTTGTGAGATAGTTTACTTAAAAAATCCCTAAAGTACTATTGACTAAGTGCACTCACAATTAACTGCACTCACAATGGAGTTCCCATTCTATTCCCTAAACCCAAATAATAAAGAAAATTGAGGTTTTATTCATATCAATCCTATATCAATAGAGTCCCCATTCAAAAATCCCATCCTCCAAATTAAATGAGAAACTAAAGGAAACCCTTATATTTGGAGGTTCACTTTCATTTTCTAACCTATTATATGGTTGCTCGAAGAAATTGTCTTATTTAGTTGATTATGAATATAATAAAGGGTTCAAATGAGAATAAATTTTTTTATAAAAATAAAAAGAAAAAGTTTTAAACCAATAGAAATGTTTCATTTAATAAATGTATTTCATATTATTACTAGCGCATGAAGTTAAAGTTGCAATTTAATTAATTTACTATATTCCCATAAATTAACTAACTAATTAAACTTGTAACTCATTTTTAAAATATTCTCTTTTAAGATAACATAATTTATGGTTAATTACAATTTTCGATATGTGTAAGATAACTTTCGATATTTGTATGTATTTTTGCGATAAATTTCGATATGTGTAAGATTAATTTTGAAATGTGCTGAATAAAGTATTTTCGTTTAATTAATGAGAGAGAAAATAATTAATGAGAATGGTTATAACATATTTATTGTTTTACCATTACGTTGTTTCTTCCTTTTTGCTCACATTAAGTTTATTCTCAAATGACCATTATATGTATGGGGAATCAAATGTAAGAGGATTTTTAAAGTGAACAAATTTTATAAACAAATGTATAGTTTAGTTAAATTATATGAACGTGGATGAAAACTCCATTATGAAGAGTCAGTTGTTGACCATGCCTAGTAATTTTCACAAACTTCCATATTAAAGACGGACACTTCACACAAGTTTTTTTTTATCATATGTATCATTATAAGTATGTAACATGCTTGTTATCAATTTTTTTATTTATGTAAAAATAATTAAAACGTATACTATATAATAAAATAAACCTCTTAGAAGACACATGTTAATCAATGGAATGTTCTTCATTGTGTTTTTCCATCATCACAACAAATAACGCACAATCACTTCACATTGATTCCTTCATTTTAACATCACTTCACATTGATTCCTTCATTTTAACAGTTTACGTAACTGATTGAAAGCCAACTTATGCTTTTGTACATAGTGATGTACGATCTTGATTGACTAATTATCATCTATCACTTTATACACATTTTATTAGCAAGTATTTCTAGATGGTAACCTTTCCTTTTTGCTTATATGGAGATACATTATAGAAGCTTTATGAAATGTTATCTTTGTCTTATATTTCGTTTGTCTACACTTTAATATATTTTCTGAAACTAGGGTTATGAACTCCTTACATCAAAGATGTTTGGAGTATCATTTTCAACTTTTTGGGTTTTTTCTTAATGTTTTGATGTTTTTGAAAATGAATAAATTATTTAAGAGGAAAATGCTAAAATGGTTCCTGAGTTTAGCCTATTTTATCACTTTAGTCTACAAATAAAACCTTTAATATTTGGGTCCTTAGGGCTTTATTTTTTATCATTTTCATCTAATTGTCAAACTGAGTTAGAATTTTCTGTTAACTTCTCTCCTTTTTGTCTTTTTCCTCATTCATATGAAGGGTATAATCGTCATTTTATGCCATAATATATTTTAATTAAGTGAGAAAAACGACAAAAAAAAAGAAGATAGAAATTTTTAACCCAGTTTGTTAATTAGATGAAAATGACAACATAAATGAAATCTTAGGGACCCATACACAAAAAATTTATTTTTGTAATAAAGTGGCAAAAGTAGCCTAAGCTCGTGCACCATTTTAATATTTTACTCATTATTCAGTTTGGATCTTTCTTTTGTTGTTTCTCTCTTAGGGACATGTCTAACGTTCTTTGTTTGTTTAAAAGTTATAAAATTATCTTTAATCTAGCTTGTGTTAAACACCTTTTTGAGTTTATTTTTTTGCAACTTAAATTTTTTTTCAAACAAGAATTAATCCTTGCAAAATCTAATTAACATTGATGTTGAAAAGATCTTGAAACTCACCCGTATGACTTTGAAGTAAGAAAGGATTTGGTTAAATTTGTAAATTGATGATTGATACTACTCTTCATGTTCATTTTTAAATCGATCACTATGTTTGCGCTGATTTGAATTTTGGCTTAGCACCAGTTTCATTACTTTTTTTATCTTTAGAATTGATATTGCTCCAACTTTAGATGTTTAATCTCCTTATTTCCTTTTCAAATTAGTGGGTTTCAACCTGGAATCGAGCTTTGAACAAATAACGAGCCGCTTAAGGTTAATTATCAAAAGGATGCTCTCGAAGACCCTCGGAGGAGGATGGGCAGGACATCCAGCTAGGAAGAAGTTTTGGTTGGAGAGAAGAAAGGGCAGCGAGGATTTCACAACAAGACGAAGATACCATTAAGTTATATGTCAAAAATCTGCCAGACGGTTGCAGCTCGAAGGATATCACTGAGACCTTCGGCACCTACAATATGGTCAAAGGCTCCTACATAGCTAGAAAAAGAGACACATAAGGAAGAAGATTCAGCTTGTGAATCTTGGAGGCGTTAAGGATGGTAAGGAGCTGGAAAGGGCTATGAGCAAGATTACCATGGGCAAAAACAAACTCAAGGTGAGTATTGCAAGGCTCACGATGGATATCGCTAAGGTTCAAGTTGCTCCGTTTCCAGTGGATGGATGTCGGAGGGCTGAGAAACAAAGGGCTCTGGATTTGATTTGGATCAATAGCAAGACAATAGATAGGGGATACATAAGGGTTGTTTCTATTGCGATGTGGTTGTGTTCGCAAACCAATCGGTAAAGAGAAAGTTATTAACGTTCTGCTTGAAGTTGATGTTTTCACTAAAGTCCACGACAGACCGTTAATCGGGGGAACCATCAACTTCACAACATTGAGATCTTTCAATTCCTAGGTAAAACCGAGGCGGTAGAAGGTGATACATTGGTGGTATGTTCCTATTCCTAACCTCTAAAGAAGTGGAAAAAGCCAAGCCTTTCCTTGCCAACACTGTAAGATGGGGCAAATGGTTTTCATGATTGTAACCTTGGAAGGGGCAATCCCTTCCCTATGAAAGAATTGCGTGGCTTAAAATTCATGGCGTGCCTTTGCACCTTGTGAATAATGCATTGTTTAACTCCATCGGTTAAAGCTTCAGTAAAGTCATAAAACCATCTTAAATGAACAATGAGGGCAGTAACCTATCTTAGGTAAATACAAGAAGTTTATTGGTGGAGAGTTACCTTGAACTGGTCTAATAAATAATTCAAAGTATGGGTCTCCAAAGAACCAGAAAGGTGGTTACCAGACTGTGTGGAAAGTCATCATTTTCTGGTGATAGCGGTTGACGGGCAAGGTAGCTCCGGTGAGAAGGTGAGAAGTTTTGACACTTTGGAAATGGAAGTTGAATAACCTCCAATGCATGTACATAGGTAAGAAGAGAGAGATGATAGGGGAACTACTTAGAAGCGACATGACATTACCTCCAAGGAAAGTAATGTCGCTAGTAATTATGTTTTTTGGGTGATTAGCTAATAATGGTAAACCTACTACTAAATCTCAATTAATCAGGAAAAAGGACCAAAGTAACTTATATATATGGAACCAAATAACCCAAGGAACAAGAAAAGACCTAGGACTAACGACCCATTTGACATGCATTGCATGCTGGGTTTAATGAACAACAATTATAATATTTCTTAAGCTTCAGTCGTTCGTAATGAGGCTGAGATGTCACTAGACCTCAATGGCAGTGTTGGTGGTGCCGAGGATGTTTCCAGGAGAGATAATAGTGATAACGAAGGGTCGATTCTGGAATTTCGCCCTCCCATTCATGGCAAGGAAGTGAATTTTGGACAACCTACGAAGGAAACTAACGATCAGGTCATCGAGTAAGAGGTTAAAACATAATAGATTTTGGAGTTGTAGTAGGAGCAAACGTCTAGGCTTTCGGCTTAGTCTTCTACACTCAGATCTTGGGAGAAGGTAATCAGTCTTGTCCTAAATGAATTATCTCTCAGTTAACATAAGGGGATTTGGGTTTGGGGATAAGGCTGGGTGGATCAGGAAAATTAAAGTGGTGGAAAAAGTTGGTTTCTCATCTTTCCAAGAGACCAAAACATTAGATATTGCGATAGCCACGGTTGGTAAATTCTTGGGTATTGGTGAATGTTATTTTGATTTGGTTGACGCTAGGGGCAATTGAGTGGTATTGTTAGCATCTGGGACCTGGATATCTTCATGAAGACAAGGGTGTTTAAAATAAATAATTTTCGGGTGGTTAGAGGTAGTAACAAAGGTTCTAACGTTGAGCTAAATGTAGTAATTGTTTATGCCCCTCAAAAGAATGACGAAACAAAGAAGGCGGTGAGAGGAGATTAGAAGGGTGAAACAGGGTAGTCAAGGTTTATGGATTATGATAGGGGACTTTAACACTGTTAGAAGACCAGAGGAAAAACTAAATTCTAAATTTAAACCGACTTGTGTTTCGGATTTTAACTGGTTTATTTATGATCAAGGGCTTAATGAATTTGTGATGAAAGAAAGGAGATTTACTTATGTTTCGATATAAGGCGATAAGTGTAGTACAATTGATAGGGTCTTGGTGTGTAACGAGTTCTTCGCCAAATAGGCGGACATTATGTTTTATGCTAAACCATGATTTTTATCAGACCATAGCCTATTGATTCTAATTACAGATCATTTGAATTACAAGGCAAAACCGTTCCAATTTTTCAATTCGTGGCTCGACCGGAAAGACTTAGAAAGTGTGGTAGGTAAAGCTGTGACTCCTTCAATTTAGTTGGTCCTTCAGATTTGGTTCTTATGGAAAATTTTAAACACTTCCGGAAGGTGCTTAAAAAGTGGGTAGATGATATCTGGGTGAAGGAAGGGGCTAGGGAGGAAAGTTTAAGGAAGGATATGGAAGAGTTGGATGACAAATTAGAAGGTATTTGGCTTAGTGAAGAAGAGCATGGGTTAGAACGGAATGTAAGAATGAACTTTTGGAAATGGAGGCTTATAAGTTGAAAGACTTAAAACAAAAATCTCAAGGTAAGTGGGTTACTAGTGGAGATGAAAACTTGGCTTATTACCATGGTTCTATAAAGAATAAAAAGGAAAAAAACTCAATACCAAGGTTGCAAATAAATGGGAAGTGGGTGAACAAACCTACTTTGGTTAAAAAGGAGGTGCTCCGTTTCTATAGGCAACACTTTAAGGAGGATTTGGGCTCTCGTCCACATCTCGTTTGTTCAGGCGTAAAGTCCATTTCTACTTCAGATGCTAGTAGAACAATTTTCGGACGAGGAGATCACGAGGGCAATCTTTGAATGTGATGACAACCGGGCACCGGGCCCGGATGGATTTAATTTCAAGTTTATAAAGAGATCCTGGAACTTATTTGAAGGGAATTTTAGAAATTTACTAAACCATTTCTTCGAGAACGAATGTATTAATGGAGGGGCCAGTACTTTGTTTATTACATTAATCGCTAAAAAGAACCACCTAAAGTACCTTGGTTATTACCGACCTTTTAACCTCATTGGTGTGATTAGCAAGGTGATTTCGAAAATTCTTGCTAATTGTATCAAAAAGGTTCTAGGGGAGGTGAAATCCGAAACATAAACAACTTTTCTAAAGGAAAGAAATATCCAAGATGATGATGTGTGTCATGTTTAAGTGTGTTGGTCTAGTTAATTTAATAAATCTTATCTCGATTAGGTGGATTAACTTAATAACTTTTAACAACAATTTTATCTAGTTTTAAATTTATAATAAATGATTATTACTTAGACTAAACACACACACAATAGGCAAGTGCACCTATCGTTTGTAGTAGAGTTTATGTAAAAACCACGTATCAACTAGTTGATTAATTATCTTTTGCTTTTTTTATATAAAAACCAGAAAATAAAAGCAAGTAATAGAGAATTAGTAGAGAATATCAAGAGACCGAAGAATGTTTCTTTGGATATTTGAATCCACTTGGGACGAATATAGTTAGGTTATTGGCCAGTGGTGAGGTGAATTAACTCAAAAACCCGGCTCGAAGCTAAGGTTACCGATGAATTTTTATTAGATTTAAAAAGTGTGACTTTAAAGTTAAAATAGAATTAAGGCCGATTAAAGATAATTCATTGCCCGATCTTAGAAAAAGGTTCTTAACAACCCCCTAATAATGGGTTAGTTACATCCAACCACTCCTCTTTCCATACATTCTTCCCATGGGTGCGATCCTTTAAAGGGCATATCTCCGTCTCACTTCAAAGATCGCCAACTATATTTATAAGTGATTCCCATGGGTGCTAATGACACTTATGATTAATTAAGGTGATTGATCTTTATTTAAGGGATGACATTATAAAAATAAAATATATAAAGATGGATAATATTTTAACATGGATTCACCAACTATTGGTTTGCGCCAAGCCTAACATTTAGACCATGCTAAACAAGTCGAATGTTGGTGCATTTTATGTCAGTCACTGTACGAATAGGGTAGATAGAGCGTGTGTTGAATATTGTATAGATTAAATACGAACACACAACTTAAGTGCAAACGAGAATGGTGCAGAAGTGTCACTTTGTACAAAGTGTAACTCACTTCATACGAAGTAAAATGCTCAGTTCGTATTAGGTGAGTCAATTCTATAAATAGGTGTTATGTGTTAATAGTTTTGTAAGTTTTAGAGTTCCAAAAGGGGAAATGCCAGAATTTCGCCAGCTTGTAAAGATGTATACTCTTTCGGTATGAATGAAACATTAGACTTCCACTACTTCTACTCCTTTCTTAAAAACATTCTACAAAATTAGTGATATTATGCCCAAACTTCCGTCTAGAACCGCCGGATCCTGGACTCTCAATTGGTATCAGAGCTATGGTACCGATTCAATTGATCTAACAGTTGATTGAATCACCTACGCTCATGAATTTTGGACTTGTGAGGGGTTTTAGACGTAAATCATCAAATAAACGGATAATTCACGGACATAAAGTAAAATTGAAACCATATGATTGTTCAGAATTGATTTTCCACCAGATCTGTGGTAGAATCATCTTGAAATTCACAGAAATAAAGAATTTGGATCGAAAAATGTAATCAGGCTTGTTCGTACGAAGAGAATCACTTTGCACGAAATGAAACCATAATGCCTAAAAAACTTGGTGTGACGATACAAGACGAGACGAGTGAAACCAAAACGCCAAAAAAGTGAAACCATTGGCATTTCTTGATCGCGTTGATGAGACGAGTGACTAGAAAAAAATTGGTGATTGAAAATTTTTTCGAGATTTTAACGACAAATATGGGATGTTCAGGGACATCCTCAAGGGCTTCGAGAACAAATATGATGATGTGATCACGAAGAGTTGAAGATAATGGGGTAGTCACGGATACCTGTGCAAAAAGATTATCTTTTTGGTATAATGATTACTAATGGGTCTTAACGTAAAATCCGCTTTAATGTAAAACTGAATTTCAAGATTTGAGGGGGAAATTCAGTGATACGGTCAGAATTTGCAAAAATGAGGGGGGAAATAAAAATTTCATTTGAATATATTGAAATTCTGGCATTTTTGAAATTCGTGACTATGCAACAATGTTCAGGTGGTTCCGACTACAGATTCTCTAGAGATGCATTTGATATAGTTTCGTTAGTTCGTGATCATAGGAGGTTCAGAATTTTCAGATTGTGATACAGATTGATGCTTAAGGGTTTAGAGTCCTGATATTTCGTGTGGGGCGGGTAAGCAGGATTAGCAATTTTGTTGATACTGAGGAGATCTGAGGAAGTTTAAGTTATATTGCATAAACGAATGTTCGGTGATGGTCTTAGGTGTTAGAAGTGTAACAACCCGAAAAATCAGGTTAGTGTTCGCTTACGACATTTCGTTATGTGATATTTATCTACACGACGGGTTTAATTTAAAAAAAAAGAAAACACTTGTAACCCAACACACCTCCCTATTCTTGTGGCCCAACATCTTTGCGGCCAAAGAACCTCCTAGGTCGCCCCACTTCTTGCGGCCCAAGTAGCCAACTAGCCTACCATTGTGTAATATATGTACGTACGGTGTATGTATGTGAGAAAAAATAAAACAAAACCCTAACCACCAAGAAACCTGCGACCACCATTGCCCTTTTTCTTTCTTCTCTTCGTGGATGTAGGAGATGAACAACAACCCAAGAACTTGATCCCTAGGCTGATCTCGACTTTATTAGGTCCACACCTTTTGTTAGTAATTATACTAGTTCATGCAAGTTTCAGTTCTAAACTGATTGTTACGTGGCTGCGATTAATTGTTATGCATGGCAAATTGATGTTATGTGAAGTGAAGAGATAATGTGTTTCTTTTTATGTTTTGGTTGTTTACATAATCGATTAGGTTGCTAGGGTTTCAATGGTGGGTTAAATCTTGCGTATAGCGACATATATTAATATTTAAGCATGATGGTATAGAGTTATATTGGTTGTGTTAGTGTTTATTTATTGGGTATTGGTGTTATGATGCTAGGTTGTGGTTTGGAAATCATAAATAGATTCACGTATGATGATTTGGTGCGCATGGGTTGATGGGGGTGTTAGTTGTCTTGATGATCTTGTTTTTACTAATAATCAGTGTTACATAATCTGATTTATGATAGAAACCTGTTGTGAATGATGGTTCTAAGTCGTTGGGGTCGTTAGATAATAGTTTGTGGGATTCGGGTAACAAAACAGGAAGCTGTCAAATATGCTTCTAATGGCACATGGATCACAATTTTTGGACGTCGTTTGCTATTTTAAAAGAATTATTTCGTTGTAGTGGTCAAAGCTGCGTTTTTTCGGCAGAATTTGTACGACATGTTCTACGTCATAACTTGGGGGATACTGGGAACTAAGTCATGAAAGTTATGCAGTAGATGGTCCTAGGTGTCAGTGCAAATCTCCAATTGAAATTATGTCAATCGGATAACCGAGGATTTTTTAATAAATTTTTCCGTGAGCTGCAATCAGAAAGTGACGAATCTGATTACTTCTTAGTAAATGATTTTTTTATAAATTATTGATAAAGAGTTAGGCATTGAAAACATGAGATCAACCCTTCCGAGTGGTATGTTACATAAAAAGATCATAATTTTTTCTGTCCTGTGGATAGGTTAAACAAGTTTCCTAAAACAACCTATTTTCAGAATATATGTTATGCATGAATCGTGAATGTATAAGAACCAAACTTGCTATTTCTAGTAACCATGCTTATGTGATAACTGTATAAATATTGTATATCATATCACAGATAGGTTTTAAACCGTTTATGACACCTGGTGACAGGAGTGCTATGTGATTACTTGATTGCATGCTAATTGTTAGATACGTATAGGACTTTTATGGTTTACTTAAACCACCACTAATAAACCGTGGTAACTATAATAGGGCGTGGTGGATCGTCCTAGATTGCATACACTTAATCTTAATCTTATCGGGCAATACGAAGGTGAGTTCACGGTCCCTAATTTAAATGTTTTGAAATCAGGGAAGGTAACACGAGCACATTATGGTAATGTAATGCCTATCCGTTATAAGATTATAACGCTTATATTTAATAGGACGTTGTTATATTGTTATGGTCACAAAGTAGCCTTATCAAATAAAGTCCTTATAAACCCCGAACTGTTTGTATTAGGATTAATAGCGGGGGAATTTTGAGTAGTACTAATGGGCCCGACAAGCCCCACCCGAGCTAGTCGCGCTAGCTAGACCGGTAATGGTCACCGGGTGTAGAATTAGCCTAACTTACAGCCATGGTCAGTGATAGACCTGGCAAACAAAGGCAACAACAGTCAGCTTCGTTTTCGAACTCTTTCGTGACGTAACACGGGTTAGCTACCTATAAATATAACAGTCGTATATTAAATACTAATGAATACTATTCGGGTTGAATGGTGGGAACTTGTGTAAATGAAACATGTTATAACTATGAACTGAATATGTGAACTCACTCATCTCAATTGACTGACACTTGTTTCTTACTTGTTCTCCCCAGGTCGCTAAGGTACTTTCCACGATTAGGTGCACTACATGGCGTTAAAACGTTTTCATTCCGTGAACATTGCATTTTCATATTTGTTAACATTTTGTGAACGGGGATCGAGCTCCCGAAATGAGCAATCGACGTAATCTCGCTCAACTAGCAGAGGCGGAATTTATTGCTAGAGAGGTAAATATGACAAACAAGATAGAAGTTACTGTTTAATTGCTTCTGATCTATTAAAGACGTTCAAGTTACAGACGCAAGTCCACAAACTGACAGAGCTTCGTCGTATGAAATGACAAATCTTCCTAGCTCTAACACAACAATTCCCTATTTATAGGTCATCATGACTCGTATTGAAGTGCGTGCACTAACAAACAAACAACTATGATTCGTACGAAATGGTATTTCATACGAGTGACTGATTTCGTACGAAACACACATCTGTTTTGTGCGAATCATAGTGTAAAACATATAAATTTTACATTTTCTCATTTAAACATTAACTTGTAAACTTTATAAACATTACAGATAAATCCTAGACGTAGGCAATAGACATTATGCACCAACAAACTCCTCCTTGGATGTTGCCGTAGTCTGGATAATCTTCAAAACTTCACTTTGATTTGACTTTAACGCCCAAAAAATCTCTTTAACGGCTTTCGACGTTCCTCAGAAGCAATAGGCATTTGATCGGTCAACGGACGTTGCTTCAAAAACTGAAAACTCCTTAATGATGCTATTCTTGAACGTTCAACGATCCGAGCTTTTTTTTCTTCAGTTTTCTTCAACTCCTTCTTCTCAATCTTTCTCCAGGTTGTCTTCTAGTCCGATCCTGAATGAATATCATTTGCAAAGCACACATTTACAACCTTTTGAAATTGAAGTGCTTGCTCCTGATCCTTTTCTTCAAAACTGATCTTGCTATAAAATAAGCATTCAATGTCTTTCTTCGAACAATTTACTAGCCACATGGGGTCTAGTACTCGAATGCCTCGCCACAACCCAAATATTCTTTTATGTGCTATGACAGCTTCGGTTAATTCCTTAGTTATCTTCCAGAAATCTTCATCTGGGTGTACACAAATAAGAGCCTCACCTGTATTAGAATCGTAATGCCACCACTTGAAGATCGTATAGAAATCTTGCTCCATTTTGATCATCGGCATGTTTTTCAACACCCGTGGTTTCTTCACAATCAACGTAATATCTTTCTCCTTTGTCACTGGATCTTCTTTAATAATACGAGACGGATAATGTGGTTTCCAGTGAACAAAACCATGCCTAGCTTCAAATTTGATCAATCTCCACAACTTTTGATCATGGAACTTCATCTTTAGGTTTATCATCTTTGTTTGCACAAGTTCTTTTATGTCCCAATAAGGCAGTGTTTTGATGTCACTCAGATATCGGAAGTATTGAATCCCAAATTCTCTCTTAATAGCATAAACATTCAGCTCTTCAATCCAACCCCAACTCAAAATATCTCCCAAAGAAATATCAGCATCTCTAGTAAAAAATGCCAGGGGTCTCTTAAACTTTCGCTCAGCTGGACTCTCCCTAAACCATTTCTTCTTTTGTTCGATAATCTCAGCTGTAGACATCTTTTCAGGAATCGTTCCTTCTTTAACAGCTTCCGATACTTTCTTTTGTAACATCTCAGAGCTATCTGCTGTAAATAAATCGATAAACGTTGGTAAATCCTCTGTACCCTGAACGACATCATTAGCATCTTCATCAGAGTCACTTTCAATGACAACGTTATCATATACGTTTGCGTCTTCTATTTCTTAAAAAACATAAGCATTTGGTTCGAAAGCATCTATCTCATTCAGTTCGTCTTCAAAATCAAAATCGAACTTTTGTCCAAATATTCCAAGCATTTCAGCTATCTCTTCTTTCGATTAACTATGCACAAACTCTCCCTCTTCAACATCATGCTCAAGATATAGAACAAATGGCTTTTGCACGACAGGAACAGAAGATGTAACATTCTCTGTGAAAATTCCTGCCTGCTGAGCATCTATCGATTCAACAACTTTGTTTATGCCTTCCTCTTCAGCAATTTGGTTCTCAGAATCATCAAAATACTCGAAAAGATCAACTAATTCATTAATATTTGAATCTATTACACGAACACCTGATCCACCCACATTATCATCATCATTACCATCATCTGAATCACTAGAATCTTTATCATCAACGTCAACTTCTTCAGTATCTTCTATCTACCTCCTTTTCTTTTTCTTTAACCGATTCTTTACTATCTTTTCCTGTCTTTTTCATCAACCACTCTCGATGTCGCTAAGAAATATCCAGAAAAGCTATATCAACATCAACAGGCTTTCCTATCAGAATAAAATTCTTCGGTTCCTCATACACTACAATATCCCAACACTGTATTGGCCTAGATTCAGCTTCTGGCACAGCTTCTTCAGTCACAGAATCCTCTACAATCTTACCCTTACCTTTCCCTAACGCATCAGATTGTTGTTTTGCCAACCGTTCTTGCACTCTGCTTCTTTCACGTTCAATTTCATCAATCACTGCAGATATACTCAAACCAAACTTCTTCTCAAGAATCATCTAAAATACATCCATCTTTCGATTATTTCTCAACCTTTCTTCCTCGTATTCAGTCATTCTCAATCGTAATCTTTTATTTTCAGAAATAATACTTACCATCATCGCTTCGAGTTGCTGTTTATCAACGATTAAACCTCCAATTCTTTCAAGCATCTCAAACTTCTCTGCCGTTAACAAGTTTATATGCTCTTGTAATTCAGCGATGCGCACAACGTTCATCGTCACTTATTTCTACAAATCATCAATTCTAGGATCATCAAACCGAAACTCATCTCCTCCAGGTAGATCGTCTAAATTAATCTCGTCAAAAAATGTTTGTGTATAAAACTGCTGTGATGTAGGACGAGACTGTTGATCATGAGATGGTTGATTCTGTTGTTGAGCCGACTTTTGTGGTGATGGTTGCTCGACAGGCTCTGGATCAGGCATAGGTTGTTGAACAGGTTCTGGCACAAATTGTTGCGGTGTTGGTTGTTGCTGTTCAGGTTCTTGTTCAGGAACTGGTGGTTGTTGCAAAGATATTTCTGGTTCAATATGTGGATGATCTGGCTCGGGATGCATATAATGTAGTGGAGATGGAATACTCTGTGTTTGTTCCTCCACATTTGCTTCAGTAGTTTGCTCAGCACCAGCTTCTGTTGGATTAACAATCGGAGATATGCGAGCTGCAGATCTTTTCATCCTTCTTTGTCTTTTCTTACCGGAGTTCTAAAACAAGATTCAAGCTAAGATTCAGACGGAACGTAAGTAGTATCTTCTTCACCTGTTGCCTTTCTTTTTCGTTCTTCGGATTTACGCTTTAGCTCATCTTGACATTTCTTTGCCAATTTCACCGCTCTTTTCTTTTCTCCTACACGTCTATCCTCTGAATCTGTACTAGAAGATAGTACTTCTTCAGCTGCTATCTGTCTGCTCCGAAAGCCTGACGTTTTATATCTTCTGCCATTTTTTCAACTGTTTCTTCAATCTCAGGTTCATCCCTCAACCCTGAACTTTCAGCAGTAGATGCAGCTTTTCTCTTTCTTCCTTTGTATGTAGCCTTACCTCCTTTATCTCCGTCTTTCACAAACCACGGACTTCGCTTTGCCACAAACAAAGATAATGATTTCACTTCCTCCTCAGCGTCACCACTATCGTCTTTCCTCCATTTTCCAGGTGCGGGTGAGAATGTAATCTTTATTCAGAATAGCACCGAACATCGGTTTAGCGGCGACTTCAAATGCATGTTCATCTTTCGCAGAGACTAAACATCCATATGCTCAAGTTTAAGAATATCGTCTGAAGATTTCTTCAGGTCAGGATGTAAATAATATAACATAATCTGTATAAACCTTGGATACTGCAAAAATCTCTCCTTCTGGATATTTTGTATCATCTGAGTAAATATAACTTTCGAAAAGTTATAAGGAAGATTCAGCACCAGCGTGGTAATCATGCACATCTGATAATCTACTAAGTCATCAAAACCACCCTTCCTGTGACCTAAACAATGAATAATGACATGTGCCAGATATCGAAACGGCCCACTTAAATTACTCTTCTTAAAAGGAGCAGCATTCACAAAACCCGTATAACCCATCCTGTAGAAACAACCTTTCACCATATATTCAGTAAAGCCCGTTGGACATCCTTGTTATCTTTAAACTCATTTCCGAATCAAATCTTCAGTAATCTTAACTTGAATATCCACATCGTTAATCTTCACTGCTGATATAATGGCATTGTCGTCAAGACTATATTCTGCAGCATTCCAGAAATACTCCACATGTGACAAATATACAGTATGTCTATCGGTAATCGCTTTCGTCACTCTAATTCTGGTAAGAAAATCCAAGATACTTCAGTATGCAGCTATCTTTGGGATTTCTAGCATCTGTGATACATCATATGTTATGCACTGGAGAAAAACCAGATCTCTTTGCCTGTTCAAGAAAATAACAATCAACCGTTAGAAAAATTTTCAAACTTTCAAAAATTCTTCACTGATTCGTACAAAAGCTCTTTATTTCGTACGAAATACACACTTAAACAAAAATGTTAAACTTTCAAAGTTTCTATCTCTTGGTTCATACAAAATCCTATTTTTCGTATGAATTACTATATTGATCAAAAGACTTAAACTTTCAAAGTTTCAATCTATTGTTTCGTACAGAATTCTTTGTTTCGTACGAAATATCCAGAGAAGTTTAGAACATTTTAATATTATTCTCTGTTTCGTACAAAAATTTTGTTTCGTACGAAACCTTAATGTGATCAAACCATTTGAAAGTTGAAGTTCATGTTATTCATATGGTTCACTTGTTTCGCACAAATATTCTTCATTTAAACAATTTTCTTTGAAATCTCATTTCGTGCGAAATAGTTCACTCGTACCAAAACATCATCGTCCCAAAATTTGTCAAAGTATAATCCGAACCTAACACTTGTTGTTTTTAGCAAATTGATAGTTGATTTTCAGGTTATTAGAGCCGATATTCATGATTTTGTGGTCAATTTTAAGTTTTACCAGTCCAATTTCCCTAGATCTAAGTTTTAGTCCGAATCGTACGAAAATTTGACATTATAACAGTGAGATCGTGACGAAATTACCTTGCCCATTGTATAAGGTGTGCAAATCAACCTCAACAATGTGAATAGAAAGCACAAAAACCAAGAAATGAAGTTTCAGATATGAATCGCACAAAATCTCTCTGAGTCGCTCAACAGTGGTCAAATAACAAAAATCTCATTTTTGTGCGAGACAATAGATATTTATACTTACTCTGATTCGTACGAAAACTTGTGAATCGTACCAAATTTTTACCCTTGTCTCGTACAAAAAACGACTTACCCGCATGAAATTTGATTTTATACGAATCAAATCTAAAAACTTTAAACTTTTTCAATTCCAATTTTTTATTTTTTTGTCTTTTTTCATTCATTTTATCAAAAAAATTTATCTGTTTCAAAATCGACTTGACTAACCAAGTCCAAGTTAATGACCCTGTTATTCAATTTGCCTTCCAAGTCAAGTTAATGACCTTGGTTGACCATATTTGACCAAACAGATTTATTTTAACATGCAAAGTTTCAAATTAATGAACCTTCTTGACATTTGAGTAAACTTTGTTAAATTAGCTCCCAACCCATGATTCCAAGCTTTCTTCAGCAAGATGTTGCTATGAATCCAACCATCAGTGTTTTTATCATTGGTAAACAAAAAATTAAAACTATCAAGCTAAGAAAACTAAAAATCTTTTTGGGTTTTAAGAAATTTTTCAATGAATAATAACATTTTTTGTGAATTTTGCGTTTTCAGAGGATCATTTCTAGCATTCATATAAGTCATCAGTACCGTTAGTCTAGAAACACCTTTTAATCTTTTAAACAAATTTACCTAGATTGGCAATATATTTCTCCATTTAAACCTCTTCTCGTTTCTCAACTGTTCAAGATATGTTAAGTTATTATTAGAAACATGAAATAACTGTGTTTCCCATCTCATAATATACTCCCGTATCGAGATTCCCAGAATATCATATTACAGGTGGATATATCGAATTGATATCTGTATATAGGGTGAATGCGAGATCTTGAGAGCTCAGGTTAGTACTACCGTACAGACAAAGAGATGAAGGCTCGTCTTTAGGTGGTGTTCCATTAAGGAATCTTTTGTACTGCAAATGTCATAATTTCTTAAGACATAATCATTTTATGCAGCTTTTGGGGAAATAATGCGAAAGTATTATATGAGTTCTAGGCCATTGCTTCCACAAAATCAGAAGAACTCGAATAATACCCCAGATATCAATCAAATATAAAAACCTAGTATCGCAGAATCTTGCATTCTCTCAAACGAAATTTTGGAGAACTAAGTCCATATATCCGAGAGATGTTAATCCACAAGTTAATCAGTTTTGTGTTTTTAGGTTTATATCTCAAAAACAATTTACGGAACGAGTGAAGTCTATTGGCATATCCATAGTAAGACTTGCTTAAACACTTTAAAACAGTACAATTCTTTAGCATACTGTGACTATCATTTTTTATTTACTATGGTCACTCTTTTTACACAAAACTCTTTTTGTTTTTTTAAATGTTTTTGTATTTTCCTTAAATATTCTCCCCCTAAAAACATAAACATATTTTTGGATTTTTTAAGAAATTATAAGAAAGAATATATAGAAAAACGTTTACCCGGTGACAAATTCACATCAAGTCGTCATCATCCTCAAACTCAACCTCAAAAACATCCCTGAGATCATATTTTTTAAACCATTTGGCTTTAACAAATTTTTGAACTTTGTTTTATCAAAAGCTTTGGTATAAAAATCGGCTTTTTCGTAATCAGTGTGGATTTTCTCAATTCGTACCAACTTTTTCTCGTAGCAATCACGAATAAAGTGGTGTCGAATCTCGATATGTTTAGTACGTGAGTGTTGACATGAGTTTTTGGTGATATCAATGGCGGCCTGATTTTCTACATATATAGGCGTATCAAGAAATTGCAAACCGAAATCTCTCATCTGCTGTTGTATCCAGAGAATCTGAGCACAACAACTGGAAGCCGAAACGTATTCAGCCTCACAGGTAGAGAGCGAGGCCGCGGTTTGTTTCTTGCATTGCCACGTTACCAAACGGGTTCCGAAGAATTGGCAGCCGACCGTTGTAGATTTTGTATTCAGTTTGCAGCATCCAAAATCAGAATCCAAGTAACCTGGAAGATTAAAATCATCATGTCTAGGGTACCACAAGCCGGTGCTTGGAAAACCCTTCAGATATCTCATTATGCGTTTAACAATAAGCAGTTGTGACTCTTTTGGATTAGACTGATAACGGGAGCACATGCACGTTGGATACATGATATCCGGTCGAGTAGCAGTGAGATACATCAAGGATCCAATCATGGAGCGATATAAAGTTTCATCAACTTTTCTCCGGTAAGATCTGGACAAATGCCGTGATTTGGAGCTAACGGGGTCGATGCTGGTTTAGTTCCTGTCATATTGAATTTCTCCAATATGTCATGAACATATTTCGTCTAATGAACGAAGATACCATCAGGCAACTGATCAACCTGAAGTCCTAGAAAGAACTTCATCTCCCCTATTGCGCTCATTTCGAATATGCGCTTCATGACTTCTTCAAAGTCTTTACACAGCTTGTCATTTGTCGATCCAAAGATAATATCATCCACATATATCTGTACGATAATTAGATGTCCATCTACTTCTTTCGTGAAGAGAGTTGAGTCTACTATTCCCCTGATAAAGCTATTATCCAAAAGATGATTCGATAATGTTTCATACCAAGCTCTCGGGGCTTGATGAAGACCATATAAGGCTTTATTCAAGAGGTAGACTTTATCTTTGTGCACTGGATCAACGAACCCCAGTGGTTGGCCGACGTATACCTCCTCTTTCACTTTTCCGTAAAGGAAAGCAGATTTAACATCCAATTGGTACACATTGAACCCTTTTTACGAGGCAAAGGCCAAGATTATGCGAATTGCTTCAAGACGTGCAACTGGGGCATAGACTTCAGTATAGTCTATCCCTTCTTGCTGATGAAAACCTTGAACTACAAGTCGAGCTTTGTTGTGCACGAAAACTCCTCTATCATCTCTTTTACACTTGAAGACCCATCTTGTATTAATCTTTTTTGTGATGATCTGGCAGGTCAACAAGCGTCCAGACTCCAAGTTTCTGGAATTGCAATAACTCTTCTTGCATCGCATCCACCCAACTTTCGTCTTTCAACGCATCTTTCCAGTTTCCCGGTTCAACCTGAGAAACAAAACAACCGTGAGAAATTCGGACTCGAAGTGGAGCAATACTAGTATAGAAACAGCTTAGATCTTTATTAATCTGATTGCGAGTTTGCACTCCCGATTGTAAGCTGCCTATAATGTTCTCTGACGGATGATATGAAAGTGTCCTTGGCATCACTTCAGTTGGAACATCTACTTGTGATTGCAAATTTGTGAGAATTTCAGCGACAACTGGTACAGATGAAGAAGCTTTATTCCTGGCATTAGACTGATCAGCCTGTTGTTTCAGAAAGCTTTCAATCTATTCAGATCCCTCATCAGAACTGGATCCTCCATTGTTGAAAGTTGGTTCCCGATCAGAGTCATCATCTTCATTTGGCTGAGCAGAAGATTCAGCAGCATTGACATTTGAAGCAGGAACCGGATTTAGAACAGAAGAGCTTTGACCAACATCAGATGTGTGAACTGTTAAAGATGTAGAAATCACCGAAGGTCCAGGAACTTGTTCTTGATTAGATAACTGATGTTGTTGAAATAACATAACAAGTTCTTCTTCAGTTGGCACATCTGGAAGATCAAACAAATCCCACAATACATCGTAGTTAAACAGCCACGGATCCCCAGGCTTCTGCATAGGCGTTGTATATCTTTGACAATCTACATGCTACGCTAGAACTACCTGGTTCAAACTCGGCAAGAAAACACGTTTTTGAGGAGTAGCATAGCCAACAAAGAAACCCTCCAAAGATTTGGCTCCAAATTTACCAGCCGGGTCCAAGATGGTACACGATGATCCAAAAGGTTCCAAAAAAGCACGTTTCACCTTTCACCTATTATGTTTCTATATTACTTTTGAACTGTTTGTCGTTGGTAAAACTATTCTTCTCATATAGAGGTCATTCTATATGGCTGGTGTCTAGATCCTGGTTTGTCACGCGCCTCGTGGTAAAACCCTGTAGGTGGAATTTGAGGTTGTGACAGATTGGTATCAGAGCCACTGGTGATAGAGAATAAGGTTTGCATTGGTCGTAGACCTAAACTATAGCCACAAACACAACACTAGTATCATCGACTCGAACACAACTACTTGACATTATTTGTAGTGTATTGCTTTATTTTATAGGCATCTCATCATACTAACTTAACAGGCATGTCGTCATCCTCCTCCTCATCTAACTGTTACGCACTAGCACGAGGGGAGACTCCCGCGGTGCCACTTTCACCACCGTGTCATGTGGAGATGCGAGTAGCAAAAAGGATACTACTAGCACAAGAGGAGGAAACATCATCTAAACTAACTACCCTCAACTACACTATTAAATTGGAAAAACTTATCGTGGAATTGGAAAGGCAGGTTCTTGAGTTGAGGAAAGATTCAGAGGGATACCGTAAGAGGGACATGAATCTTCAGATTAGTCAGGGCATTGATCGTTATGAAATCGAGGGACTGCAAACGAACATGCAGGAAGCCTTTGCGAGAATTCATGACCTAGAGCATCTGGCACCACCACCCGCACCACCAGCACCTCCAGCTGAGCCTAAGCTGGAGGAGGATCCCGGAAGAGGATCCGGAAGAGGATCTTGTGGAAGAACCCGAGGAAGAATCTGAAGAAGAACCAGAAGAAGAGCCGGAGGAGGCACCGACTGATGAGGATCCGGATGCAGGAGGCAGCGGGGTCGATGGCTGACCCGCTTTCTACTCGCTTATTTATCTATCTCTTTTTGCCTTGCGTGGACGATTAATCTGATGTTTTAAATTTAAAAAAATTGCTGAGATAATTTGTAGCGACTGTTACAATTTATTTTAATCAGATGTTTTTATTTTAAAAATTTTCATGTGCTAAGATGTTACTTTACCCTAAATCGCATAATTGAAACTTGTACAATGATTGTAAGATACCTTGCCTCATATGGTTGTGTGTATGCCAAACAGAATGTCTTGGCGGCCATGGAAATGTCACCATGATTCATGCGGAGTTGGGCGCACTGATTCAGGAACATGTTAACGGGGTTATCGTAGCAAATAACCAATACCTCCAAAACAACCAGAACATTAATCTCGGAGGTAGCACTTACCCAACTCTTTAAGAGAATCTAAAGAAATGGTACCTTTAGTGTTTTATAATACATTTCTTTTTCTAACGACTCTTCCGAATTCTATTCTTAGGCATAGGGTTTAACCCCTATAAGGCTTTTATAGACTGCTAGCCATGCAAATACACAGGGATGGAAGGACCCATCAGATTCTTTCGGTTGATCGAGAAAGTTGAATCAGTATTTGCAATGTGTAACTGTTTACTCGAGAATCATGTGAAGTTTGCAGCCTCTACACTAGAAGATGGGGCACTGACCTGGTGGAATGCCCAGGTGCAAACCAGGGTCTAAGTGCGGCCAATGCGATGGCATGGGATGATTTCAAGGATTTGGTTAGGGAAGAGTACTGTCCGAGAGACCGCATTGATCAACTGGAACAAGATCTTTGGAAGCACAAGATGCGGGGTTTGGAAATTGAAGAGTACACCTCAAAGCACTACGACCTAGTGTTTTTATGTCTAGAGATGGCTAGACCTGTATACAAACAGATAGAACTCTATTTGGGAGGATTGGTCCCTGAGATTCAGGGAATGGTGATGTTTAGCAACCCGACAACGGTCCAACAGGTAGTGTGGCTGGCGCACAAACTGACAGATAAGGCGGTCGAACAAGGAAAACTGCCAAAGAGGGGCGAATCTGATGTTGCCCCTGATAACAAAGAAAATGGGAGGATGGTTCTTCCAAACAGCAAAAATCTGGCCAGTCACAGTAGGGTCCTCTGAAAAGGTTCAACAACAACAACCGAGGCTACAATAACCAGTCGTCCAACAACAGCAATAACTTTCAGAGCCGAAGCGGTTATTCGAGAAACAAACCAAGGTGTAGCAAGTGCAACTTCCACCACTATGGGTAGTGTGGTGGTAACGTTGTCAAAGGTGCGGTAAAGATGGTCATGCTGCAAGGAATTTCCGGGGCGAACTCCAACCGAGACAGAATCAGAATCAGCAACGCGGGGTTACAAGAACATGCTACCAGTACAGTAGCGATACACATTTTAAGAAAGATTGCCCTCAAGTTAACAAAGGGAGAAACAGTGGCGGCGCCAAAACCAAAATGGCATTAGCAACAATGGCGGAGCTAAAGGACGTGCTTTCACCTTGGGGAAGGGCGAAGCAAGGGATGACTATAACGTGGTAACCGGTAAGTTTCCGCTAAATATCATTTTGAAAAAGTGATATTTGACTCCGGTGCCAATAGAAGTTTTATATCAGAGTCATTTATGAAACGGTAAAACAGTAGTAGTAACACACATTCTCAAGGGGTGCCAGCTCTCTCTCACTGGTCACATGTTCGACATAAATCTTATGCCAACTACGCTGGATAGTTTCGACATAGTAATTGGTATGGACTGGTTGTCCAAAAATGAGCCAAAATAATTTGTCACGAAAAGGTTATTCGCATCCCTCTTCCTAGTGGCGAAACTCTATCCATTCAGGGTGATCGAGGCGGTGTCGTCATGGATATCATTTCCTTCATGCAAGCACAGAAGTACCTTCACAAGAAAAATTCGGTAGCCATTCCTGCTCTTATCATGGAACCGTCGACGGACGAGAGGAAAATCGAGGATGTTCCAATTGCACGCGACTTCCCTGATGTCTTTCCTGAAGACTTGCCTGGTCTTCCACCCCATAGACATGTCGAATTCGAGATCCAATTGGCAAACCACGCGGCTCCAATCGCTAGAGCTCCTTACCGTCTAGCACTGTCTGAACTACAAGAACTATCTACTCAGCTGCAAGAGTTACTCGATAAAGGTTTTATCCGTCCCAGCTCATCACCGTGGGGAGCTCCGGTACTATTTGTCAAGAAGAAGGATGGAACCTTTCGCATGTGTATCGACTATCGAGAGCTTAACACAGTTACTATCAAGAATCGATATCCATTTCCTCGCATAGACGACCTATTTGACCAGCTTCAAGGATCAAGCTACTATTCCAAGATTGATCTAAGGTCAGGTTATCACCAGCTTCGCATCAAGGAGGAAGACATTTCTAAGACCGCATTTCTTACTCAGTATGGCTATTACGAGTTCTTGGTCATGCCATTTGGCCTCACCAATGCACCCGCGGTATTTATGGATCTCATGAACCGCGTGTGTAAACCGTATCTTGACAAGTTTGTCATCGTGTTCATCGATAACATACTAATTTACTCTAAGAGCAAGGAGGAACACGAAGAGCATCTGCGACTACTATTAGAGTTACTGCAACAGGAAAAGCGATATGCTAAGTTCTACAAAGGTGATTTTTGGATTCACGAGGTTCAGTTTCTAGGGCATATAGTGAACGAGCAGGGTATTCACGTTGATCCAGCTAAGATAGAGGCTATCAAGAACTGGGAAGCACCAAAGACGCTGACAGAAATTCGTCAGTTTTTGGGTTTAGCAGGCTACTACCATCGTTTCATCGAAGGATTTTCTAAGATTGCACAACCACTTACCACCCTAACTCAGAAAGGCAACAAGTATATTTAGGGTGATAAGCAGGAAGCAACATTTTAGTTGCTGAAGCAGAAGCTTTGTAGTGCGCCCATCTTTCTCTACCTAAGGGGATAGATGACTTCGTGGTATATTGTGATACCTCTATTCAGGGGTTGGGATGTGTACTCATGCAACGTGATAAGGTCACCGCGTATGCATCTCGACAACTAAAAGTTCACGAGAAGAATTACACAACACATGATCTGGAATTGGGAGTGGTAGTCTTCGCACTGAAGATTTGGAGATACTACTTGTATGGAACCTAGTGCACAATCTACACGGACCACAAGAGCCTTCAACATATTTTTAATCAGAAGGAGTTGAATATGCGATAACGTCACTGGGTCGAGCTCCTGAATGATTATGAATGTGCTATCCAGTACCACCGGGCAAAGCTAATGTGGTAGCTGACGCCCTAAGCCGAAAAGAACACCTGAAACCCAGATGGGTTCGATCACTACAACTTACCATTCACTCTGATTTACCTGAGCATATTTGTAATGCGCAGATTGAAGCTGTGATGGAGAAAAACCTAAAAGCTGAGTCTTTACGCAAGATGGAGCGTGATTGGGAAATGAAATCTGATGGAACAAGATATTTCATGAACTGCATATGGGTTCCTTCTACGGGAATTTGAGGGAACTCATAATGGATGTAGCCCACAAATCTAGATACTCAATCCATCCGGGTTCGGATAAGATGTATCAAGATCTCAAAACAACCTACTGGTGGCCGAACATGAAGGCGGAAATTACCACCTATGTGAGCAAGTGTCTGACTTGCTCCAAGGTTAAAGTTGAGCACGAGAAGCCGTCGGGGTTAATGCAGCAACCGGAGATCCCAGTGTGGAAATGGGAACAAATTGCTATAGATTTCATCACAGGGTTACCAAGAACACCTAGCGGGAACAATACCATCTAGGTAACGTGGATCGACTAACTAAATCGGCACATTTATAAGTCATCAAGGAAATGGACAAGTTTAACACGCTTGCTGCTATCTATATGAAGGATATAGTTGCCAGGCACAGGGCGCCAGTGTCAATAATCTCCCACTGCGACCCACAATTCGCATCTCGAATGTGGTAATCGACACAGAAAACTCTAGGCTCACGCTTAGATATGAGTACTGTGTACCATCCTTAGACGAACTGTCAAAGTGAGCGAACCATTCAGACCCTTGAGGACATGCTTAGGGCATGTGTTACGATTTTGGCAACAATTGGGAGAGACACCTGCCATTAGTAGAATTTTCTTATAATAACAGCTATCACATAAGTATACAGGCAGCACCGTTTGAGGCGCTGTATGGACGGAAATGTAGGTCGCTCGTGTTTTGGGCGGAAGTTGGTGATAGTCAACTCACTGGTCCTGAGTTAATACTCGAGGCTACTGAAAAGATTGTTCAAATAAGAAACCGCTTGGCGGCAGCACACGATCGTCAAAAGAGTAATGTTGATCAACGTCTTAAACCACTGGAATTTCAGGTAGGCGATAGAGTCTTACTGAAGGTGTCACCTTGGAAAGGGGTAATTCGCTTTGGAAAACGAGGCAAACTAAAGCCACGTTACGTAGGCCCGTTTGAAATCATAAAGAGGATTGGGTAGGTAGCGTATGAACTAAACCTTCCTGATGAGCTCAACGGAGTTCATAATGTTTTTCATGTCTTAGATCTGAAGAAGTGCCTATCAGATGAAACACTAACAGTTCCATTGGAAGAGATCCATGTGGACGAACAACTATGGTTCATTGAAGAACCAATCGAAATCATGGACCGAGAGGTCAAGGTACGGAGACATAGCAAAATACTGATTGTCAAGGTTTGTTGGAACTCTAAGCGTGGACCGGAGTACACTTGGGAACGAGAGGATCAAATGAGATACAAGTACCCTCACCTCTTTGCAACAAAATCACAGGATCCAAGCAGCACGAATTAAATTTTGGGGCGAAATTCCTTTAACTAGGGGAGAATGTGACAATTTCGAATCTTTCTTACTCCAACACTTACTCTGACACTTTCAAACACCTTGCTCACTCAATTTTCAGGACGAAAATTCTTTCAATATGGGGATAACGTAACAATCCCAAACAATTAGGTTAGTGTTCGCTTACAACATTTCATTACGTGATATTTATCTACATGATGGGGTTAATTTAAAAAAAAAGAAACACTCGTAACTCAACCCGCCTCCCTATTCTTGCCGCCCAACATCTTTGCGGCACAAGAACCTCATAGGTTACGCCACTTCTTGCGGCCCAAGTAGCCAACTAGCCCACCATTGTGTAATATATGTACGTAAGGTGTATGTATGTGATAAAAAAATAAAACAAAACCCTAACCACCAAGAAACCTTCGACCACCAATGCCCTTTTTCTTTCTTCTCTTCGTGGCTGCAGAGACGAACAACAACCCAAGAACTCGATCTCTAGGCTGATCTCGACTTTATTAGGTATCCACACTTTATATTTTGTTAGTAATTATACTAGTTCATGCAAGTTTCAGTTCTAAACTGATTGTTATGTGGCCGCGGTTAATTGTTATGCATGGCAAATTGATGTTATGTGAAGTGTAGAGTTTCTTTTTATTTTTTGGTTGTTTACATAATCGATTAGGTTGCTAGGGTTTCAATGGTGGGTTAAATTTTGTGTATAGTGACATATATTAATGTTTAAGTATGATGGTATAGAGTTATATTGGTCGTGTTAATATATATTTATTGGGTATTGGTGTTATGATGCTAGGTTGTGGTTTTGAAATCATAAACAGATTCACGTATGATGATTTGGTGCACATGGGTCGATGGGGGTGTTAGTTGTCTTGATGACCTTGTGTTTACTATTAATCGGTGTTACATAATCTGATTTTGATAGATACCTGCTATGAATGATGGTTCTAAGTCGTTCGGGTCGTTAGATAATAGTTTGTGGGATTCGTGTAACAAAAAAGGAAGCTATCAAATAGTTATAGCCAACTTCAGTTATAATTTAATGAAAACTGATTTTCTTGAGTCTACAAAGTAGAGTTTTGAAATACGCTTCTAATGGTACATGAATCGTAATTTTTTGACGTCGTTTGCTGTTTTAAGAGAATTATTTCGCTGCAGTGGTCAAAGCTGCGTTTTTTCTACAGAATTTGGGGAATACTGGGAATTAAGTCATGAAAGTTATATAGTAGATGGTCCTAGGTGTCAGTGCACATCTCCAATTAGAATTACGTCAATCGATAAACGAGGATTTTTAAATAAATTTTTCCGTGAGCTGCAGTCAGAAAGTGACAAATCAAATTACCGCTTAGTAAATGATTTTTTATAAATTATTGATAAAGTGTTAGGCCTTGGAATTTATATACAAGATCAACCCTTTCGAGTAGTAGGTTACATAAAAGATCATAATTTTACTGCTCTGTGGATAGGTCAAACAAGTTTCCTAAAACTGCCTATTTTCATAATATATGTTATGCATGAATCGTGAATGTATAAGAACTGAACTTGCTACTTCTAGTAACCGTGCTTATGTGATAACTATATAAATATCGTATATCGCATTGCAGATAGGTTTTAAACCATGTATGACACCTGGTGACAGGAGTGCTATGTGATTACTTGATTGCATGCTAATTGTTAGATACGTGTAGGACTTTTATGGTTTACTTAAACCACCACTAATGAACCGTGGTAACTATAATAGGGCGTGGTTGATCGTTATAGATTGCATACCCTTAATCTTAATCTTACCAGGAAATACGAAGGTGAGTTCACGGTCCTTAATTTAAATGTGTTGAAATCAGGGAAGGTAACACGAGCACATTACGGTAATGTAATGTCTATCCATTATAAGATTATAACGCTTATATTTAATAGGACGTTGTTATATTTTTATGGTCACAAAGTAGCCTTATCACATAAAGTCCTTGTAAACCTCGGACCGTTAGTATTGGGATTAATAGCGGGGAATTTTGAGTAGTACTACTAGGCCCGACAAGCCCCACCCGAGCTAGTCGTGCTAGATAAACCGGTAATGGTCACCGGGTGTAGAATTAGCCTAACTTACAGCCATGGTCAGTGATAGACCTGGCATACAAAGGAAACAACAGTCAGCTTCGGTTTCGAACTCTTTCTTGACGTAACACGGGTTAGCTACCTATAAATAGTAGTCGTATATTAAATACAATGAATACTATTCGGGTTGAATGGTGGGAACTTGTGTAAATGAAACATGTTATAACTATGAACTGAATATGTGAACTCACTCATCTCAATTGACTGACACTTGTTTTTTACTTGTTCTCCCCAGGTCGCTAAGGTACTTGCCACGATTAGGTGCACTACATGGCGTTAAAGCATTTTCATTTCGTGAACATTGCATTTTCATATTTGTTAACATTTGGTTAGGCGTTTGTTTTGGCACACGTTTCACCTTTTATCTGTTATGTTTCCATATTGCTTTTGAACTGTTTATCATTGGTAAAACTATTTTTCTCATATAGAGGTCATTCAATATGGCTGGTGTCTAGATCCTTGTTTGTCAAGCGCCTCGCGGTAAAACCCCACACGTGAAATTTGAGCGTGTGACGAGAAGGACTAGTTGTATCAAAAGTTACCGAGGTGATCTGAGGTCATTCAAGTTATATTGCATACACGAATGCTCAATGATGGTCTTAGGTGCCAGGATTTTTAGTCTTCAAGCACATGAATTGTTCTTCGGACTAACCGCCGTTGAATGACGATGCTTGCTGATTAAGTTGCGCCTGTAGAGTGGAGATAGCTATACATCTGTTATTGTGACTGTAGAACAAGAATCTTATTTTGATCGCGGAAGAATGTTTCTCAAGATTTGAATGTGTTACTAGATGATTTGATTCCGATGACGATTTGCTGATTGAACAGATTACTGTTTTGCTTATCAATCATTCAGGAGTATGCTTAAACATGATTACGGAAAACGGGATTTCCGATTTCTGCGGGTATTCACAAACTTGTAGTTTACCGGTGTGGTGATTCAAAGTTTCTATCAATTATCGGTTGGGTTTTTGAAGATCAGAGGATCGAGCAGATGAGTGCGCTAAAATCGAACACAGATGTGGTTTAAGTTGAAACTGAGAAGCTGCATTGATTAGTTTCAAGTTGGTGGTTAGTCAAGAACATTTGCCGAGAAGCAAACTAGAGGAGGTCGGGAACCATGCAAACAAAGACCTGAAGATTAATTCCAAGGGGAATCATTTCAGGGAGAATGTATTGAAGAAATTGCAAACTCGAATCATCAATCAAGCGGGAATTTGTTGACGCATTCTACAAAATCAATAGATACATGATCGAAGTTGTAGAATATTCAAACACGGCTCATAATTTCAAGATCTAGATCAAGCTTCGACAGTGACGTCGAAGGGGGAAGTTGTTGGTGCATTTTATGTCCGTCACTATATGAATAGGCTAGATAGAGAGTGTACTGAATACTGTATAGATTATATACGAACACACAACTTGTAGCTCCCCTAATCCATATGGATCTTCACATAATTGTCTATCTAATCTAGAGTGCGGAATCCTCTAGATCAGATTTGCACAGAGAGTAGAAACTGGATTATAATTAAATCAGTCTTCTATTGATTATCCAACACGAATGTTTGCAACCAATTTAAGACTCACAAGAAATCTCTCATCCACCTTTTGTAGATTTCTCACACCTCTCTCTAAAGTGATTAACTGAGTAACCTAAACCCTAATGCAAAACTCTGTTTATATAGAGATAGATTTGCAACTGGGTTGAGGTTTAACCACATGGGCTGCGAATTGGGCTAGGCCCAATTCGCCTACCACTCCCTATAATGTGGGTCTGGTTTGGCCCAATCACTCCTAATCAACTACTACAATGCTAAACCCGCTAACCTTTTATTGTTCTACCAATTACAAGATATCCAAAGACCAAATCTAAAAGCTGTTGTCACAAATATGCACCAACAAACTCCCCCATGACAATAGCTTCATAAAAAACTTTGTCTTCAGTCATCTTGCAATCTTCAACGTTTGGTCTTTGGATAGCTTCAGCTCTAATAGCTTCTGTCAGCAACAGACTCCCCCTAAGCTGATGCATCCAATCACCAAATCTTCTAAATCGTTAGCGTTTGAGTAAACTCCAGTTTAGCACTTGCATAGCAATCTTCAAACTCTTCAACTTTGTCTGCAATATAGAATGGAGGTACTCCAGTTTAGCACTTGCATAGGAATCTTCAAACTCTTCAACTTCGTCTACAATGTAGAAAGGAGGTTCTACCATGCAACAACAAACTCCTCATCTCTTTACATCAACTTCTCAGCAACATACTGCTTCAATCTGTATTATTCAAGAGATGGTAACACTGTATCACAGATTAAGCAATTTTTAACTCAAACCACACACTCAAAATTAATAAGCACACAAAACCTGCACGATTTTAAAATTTTGTACTCATATTCTAACACCATCTCCCCCTATTGGTAACAACTCCTCCATGAACAACCATTTTCCATACATTAAGAATTTTCAAGAAAAAGAAAATCTTTTTGGATTTTTATATTTTCTGAAAGTAAATAAATAACAAAATAATAAACACTCTGTTTTTGTGACAACAACTTAATAGTTTAATAGTTTAGTCTTTAGACATTTTGTATTGGGCTTAGCATTTGTGTTTAGCTTGTTTAGATTTGTTATAGGCTTGGGGAAAGGCCTAGCTCAGTCCAAAGCCCAGTATGCAGACATGTAGTGTATATACATGTTTCGCATTAGGGTTTTGGCTAAGGCAGAGAGTTAGTAAGGGTGAGAAATCTACAAAGAGTGGCTGAAAGATTTCTTATTTCTTGAATTGATTGTAAACATTCGTGTTGGATGATCAATAGAAGACCGGTTTAATTGTAATCCTGTTTCTGCTCGTTTTCTGTGTAAATCTGATCTAGAGGATTCTGCACTCTAGATTGATAGACGATTCTATGAAGATCCATATGGATAAGGGGACCTACAGTTGGTATCAGAGCAGTAGGCTCTTGATTTGCTCGGTTCAGAATCGTTACTGCAGAAAGAGTTGTGTTTTCGGATGTTTTGACTGTTGTTTTAGAGTTTTGATGCTGTTTTTGGATAAACAACAAGCATTTCGGATCATTAGTAAGGCATCTCAGATAGAGGTCTTACATTTTGGATCATCAGAATTGCATCTCGGATTGCATCTCGAATCAAAACAGTGCATCTCGGATCTTTGGTATTGATTTTGTATCATCTCGGAAAATTATCATCTTGGATAACCACTGTTTCGGATTATTTCAGACCATCTCGAATCACCATCTCGGATAGCAATTCGAATTACCATCTCGGAATATTGTTTTGAATTGGGTACTATTCCGAGTTGAACTTGAAAAGGTGAAAAGTTAACTAGCTGACGTGATCAGTAATAAATGTTTTCATACACAGGGAATTGATCCGTAAACAATTTTAACAAACCGACTGCACGGTTAGACTTGTGATTAAAAAAGGCACGAAAATTCCTAAAAAGGTCTCCGAGATTATATATCATTGGATTCGTATTGTCGAGACGAGTCTAACGATATAATTTGGTAAAAACAATTTTCGGACAAATTTTTGAACGTTTTTAATGGTACGGCTACGGTAAAACACTAAGAAGGACCAAAAGAATGGTTAGATTTGGATTTTGACACAGGTATACCAAAATCCATTTAAACTGTTAAGCTGCGTGTTAAAGCTGGTCAGAATGAACGATATAAGTGAAGGTGTTAATAACTGACCAAAATTGATAATTGCTGAACAATATGTAGACTAGAAGAAGAAGTTTGAGGCATTTGTTCAAAGTGAAGATTCTAAGATATGGAGCTGTATGATTGATGGTACATTGTTCCTATACGTCGTGTTGATGGGAGAGTTATAGTGATTTCACATGAGAAGTTGACAGACTCTAAGAAACGTATGTATGATGCTTAGAAGAAAGCCTTAGCAGTGATAAAGATGTCCTTGCCATTTGAAATAAATCACATTTGTAATAGGTATGGATCTTCTAGAGAGTTGTGGGAAACTTTAGTAAAACGGTATCAGAGTAGTTCAAGACAAAGTTCATGTGTGACTAAGACTTCAACTGTGAAGATTGGAGAAGCAGCTGCTGAGATTGAAGAGAAGAAGGAAGCTGAGAAGGAGAAAATGGAGATCAAGGGCGCAAGAGCTACAGTATGCATGGATGATACAGATGAGGTTACAACAGAGGTACACAATTACAATCTATGAGTCATACTTGTCATAATTTTACTGAACTACAAGGTAAAGTTGTCAGACTATCAGAGCAAAACAAAATTCTGTTAGATGAATTAGAAAAAAAAAGAGTTAATTGTTCTTTTGAGTAAAAGGGAGTCAAATTTTTAAATAAACTCAAATTAAATGAACAAGAAATCAACAGTTTGACCAGCAAAGTAAATTAATTGTTACAGATCATTGATTTGGCTCGTGAAACTGTGTAGGATAAGACTAACGAGCTTTCAGAAAAGTGCACAAATTTGCTAATACACAAGCCAAAATTGTTGAACTTCATGGAAAGTTAGACAAATTTGGAAAATCTTCGTAAGTCTAGACTCAAATTCAGAAAAGTTTGAAAAAGAGTAGAAACAAAATTATAATAAAACTGATCTGCTATTGATTATCCAACATGAATGTTTACTATAAATTTAAGACTCACAAGAAATCTCTCAGCCAATCTCTGTAGATTTCTCACACCTTACTAACTCTCGGCCCTTAGCCAAAACCCTAATGCAAAACATGTATATATACTACATGTTTGCATATTGGGCTAGGCCATTCTCATAGCCCATAACAACTCTAAACAAGCTAAACACAAATACTAAGCCTAATACAAAATATCCAAAGACTAAACTATTAAACTATTAAGATGTTGTCACAAAATATGCACCAACAGACTCCCCTTGACAATAGCTTCATAGTGTAACTTTGTCGTCAAATGTCTTGTGGTCTTTTGGTCTTTGCATAGCTTCAGCTACACATACATTATGCCATTAAAACAACTTAAGTGCGAATGAGAACGGTGTAGAAGTGTCACTTCGTACAAAGGTAACTCACTTTGTACAAAGTGAACTCGCTTTGTACGAAGTCAAAAACTCAGTTCGCACGAGGTGAGTCAGGTCTATATATGGGTGTTGTGTGTTCATAGTTTTGTAAGTTTTGGAGTTCCCAGAGGGGAAACGTAGCTTGTAAAGATGTATATTCTGTTGGTATGAATGAAACATTAGACTTCCGCTGCCTCTACTCCTATCTTAATAACATTCTACCGAATTAGTGATATTATGTCCAAACATCCATCTAGAACTACCATATCTTGGACTCTCATCGAATAACCAAGCTTTGGCTAATCATTGAGGCCTATAATATAGACCGTGCAAGCTAATAATGATATTCTTGATAAACGAGGGTTGATCACAATACGTGTTTCCATAAACAGGTTGGTAAGCACCATGAGTGTACTAATAAGGCTTCAACTCCCATGGTTATCAAGAACTCCCACAAGATTAAAGACCAAAATTATTCACAAGATTATTAATGAAGAAGAAGAGTAGAAGGGCTTATTCAAGATACAACCCACCACTTTGCCAAATATTAATCATGTAATTCATACCAAGCTTCATCTTCAAACCAAGAAACACAAAGGGTTTAGCCAAGAATGACCATAACTTGTCCACAATCAATAATAATAAAGTGGATCATGATGGATCAAGTGTAATAAGTATGTGTGTGAAACATGGAAGAGGAGTGGGTGAATTGGGATAATGAAAATGGGTATCCAAGCATCTCTATTTATAGGTTGGAGTGGATCAGAGGAGCACAAGCATGCTTATGGGGGCCCCAACACGAGGTTGTCTATGTTGTCCTTTTCTTAGAACATTCCATTGTGAATCAGTTGTAGGCATGGGTGTGCATGGGTAGGCACGACCATGCTCAGACAGGTGTCCTGATAGGGCTTGAAAAGGTAGCATTCTTGTCTTTTCTAGAAGCTTCTAATCTTTGCTCGGACATGGGTCCACGAGCATTCCTCCTCATCTCGTGGACTTTTGTTGACCATTCTTGGGTTGACTTGTTGACTTCATGTTCCAGGTGTTTTGCACAGTCATGCCCATAGCTTGGCATGGCTATGCCTATCTAGCAAGTTGTTAGTTTCCTTAGAATCATGAGTTTTGTGAGGAACTGCTTTCACTCTGATAAGCTCAGGTCTGATCTGTTTAACCTAGTCCATAACATGCGGAATCCATTTTAGATTAGGTGACAAATATAATAAGATTACTTTTCAATTTACAGTTTCATTAAACATGTAAGAATCCAATCCTGGAAACACTCTGACAGGGCTTCATCGTATCGTTCGCAAAAATGTTACATAGACTCTAAGCTCACACACCTATATATAGACTTCTACGTTCGTGTGGACTTAGAATCTACCTTCGTACGAAGTAAACTAATCTACCTTCATACAAAGTAACATACAATCATACGAAAACTAAAATTATGACCTATTATAGACTCGATACGACTTGATGATGTAGGCAACAGACATATGCATCAACAGTCTCCCCCTTGGATATTGGCGAAGCATGATCGGTCTTCAAGAATTATTCAGTACTTTAATAACTTTAACATTCTTTCTTGAATAAAAACATGTTAGATCTTTAACTTTTCAGCTCAGCATATTCCATCAACAATCTCTTCATTACTTTGAGCTTCCTTTTCATTATTCAACATTTTTATCTTGCTCCCCCTTTCTTTCAGCTTCCTGTTCAATCTCATTATCATTCAAATAAACATTTTAGTTTCAAACTTTGAAATTTTCAACTCAAATACTAACAAATTTTCAATTTTCAAATTTTAAACATTTTATAAGTTATAACAACCCTCTCAGTTAATCAAATCAAGTTAATGATCCTAGTTATTTGATTATCTACCAAGTTCTAGTTAATGACCTTGATTGAACATTTTTAGAACAAACTAATGTTTTCTATCAATTTTAAGTTTCAAAATAATGAACTTTTGATCAGTTCAAAACATTTTCTCATTTCAGATAAGTCGCCAACCCGTTGTTCTCTAGATTTCATTCAACATTTAGCAGCTTTAGAGTTTGAAGATCAGTTTTTCATCATAGGCAGTCGAAACTAGGATGAAAATAAAATATTTTTGATTTTTCAAATGTTTATGCTAAAATACACTGAAAATCTTTTTGGATTATCTTAAATGAAATAACTACAAACATATTTACAGATATTTTTTGTGAGTTTGTGTAAGAGGATCATATCAGTTTTTGAGACTTATCACTAGTACCGTTGATCTTGATTAAACATTAAGTTCTAAACAGATTCACTTAAAATGTTATTATACTGGTCCACTTAAACCTCAACAAATTTGTCAATTGTTTCAAGATTATTTAATTAGGTGTCTTAGAACTTGACTTAACACTGTTCCCAACCTCAGAATATACTCCCGTATCAAGATTCCCTGGATTTCATCTTACATGTGAATATATCTAACTGATATTTGTATCTGGGTTGTGGGAGGCCTTGAGAGCTCAGCTTAGTACCACCGTATAGACAAAGATATGAAGGCTCGACTTAAAAGTGGTGTTCCATATTTTGGAATCTTCTGACTACAGTTGTCAGATCTTTCGATACTATCAAATTGATGCAATTTAGGGTATAAAAAAAGTAATCTTCAAGTTCTAGGCCATTGCTTAGGCAAAAGCAGATGAACTTATATAATACCCAAGATATCAATTTTCTATAAAGACCTAGTATCTCAGAATCCGGCAATCTCTGAAACGAAATTTCGGTGTACTAAGACCATATATTCGAGAGTGTTAAGCCACTACTTAAAAGGTTTTTCTTTATGTTTATATCTTGAAAACATTTTACTGAATGTGCGAAGTCTACTTGCACATCATCATTGATACCTGTTTAAACACTTTTTTACACCATATCTCTCTAGCATACTGTAACACCCACTGATGTACTATCATTTCCTCTTTTTTACGAAAACTCTTTTTTTCTTTTTTCATATTTTTGTACTTTTTTCAAATTTTTATATGTTTTTTTATCTTCCACAACATATTTCTCCCCATAAAATCAAAAACATATTTTTGGATTTTTGTTTTAAAGAAAGAAATTTGAATACTAAAACTTGACAAACAGAAAACTCATGATGTTTTTGTTTTATAGAAAGAAATTTGAAAACAAAAATGTATTCTAGTGGGTGGTATGATAGCGTCCTTGGCATAACTTCGTTAGAAATGCTCACTTCGTGTTCCAGATTTGTAATATTTTGATCTGCGTTCTGATTAATTGCAGATGTTTCATTCTGAGCACTTGTTCCCTTAGTTTGATTGTTGTATAAACTTTCAATATGATCTTCTCCGTCATAGGAAGTAGATCCATCATTATCATACGTCGGTTCAGCATCAGATTCATAATCATCGGATTGATCAAACATGGGAGCAGGTTCATTCATCTCTTGTTCGGCTGTGGGATCATTTGTTCAAGTAGTCTGTGATCCTGGATGTTGAGAACTAGAGCCTGCTTCAGCATCATGAGTTCCAACAAGTGTTTGAGTTATTACAATTGGTCTATGAACTTTTTCTTCTAATAAAGATTGTTGTTGTTGATAAAGTATCATAAGTTCCTCTTCTGTCGGTTCATTTGGTAGCTCGAAGGAATTCCTGAGAGTTTCGTAATTGAATAGCCAAGCATCTTCTGGTTTCTGTGTTGCAGATGTGTATCGTTGTCAATCTATGTTTTGAGCTTCAACAACCTGGTTTATTCTAGGAAGATAAACTCTCATAAGCGGACTAGCATACCCCATGAAGAAACCTTCCATTGATTTAGCCCCGAATTTGCCATTTGCATTGACTACCGTGCATGGTGACCCAAATGGTTTTAAATACTTCAAGTTTGGCTTTCATTGATTAAGTAGCTCGAAAGATGTCTTCTTATGTGGCTTGAGTTTCAATACTCTGTTCAATGTATAGCAAGCAGATGCCATAGCTTCGCTCCAAAAACTAACTGGCAGTTTTGAATTGGCGATCATGGTTCTTGCTGTCTCTATAAGCGTTCTGTTTTTCCTTCAACTACACCGTTTTGCTGTGGAGTGTATGGTGCACTAAATTCTTGTAGAATTCCCTTTGCATTACAAAATTCCAACATCCGATTGTTCTTGAATTCCGTACCATTATAGCTTCTAATGCATTGAATTGGCAAGTGGTACAGATTCTCTAATTTTCGGAACAAAATCATCAGATTCTTGAATGTTTCATCCTTGCTTTCTAAGAACATCACCCACGAAAACCTTGAGTAGAAGTAACAACGAGACAATATAGATCTCCTACGATACTTCGAACATTGACTGGTCCAAAGAGATCTATGTGTATTCTTTCTAGTGGAAGCTTTATTGAGTTCAGGAGCTTCCTTGAATGCGACTTTTTGTGCTGTTTGCCCTTCTTGCAACTTATGCAGCCATCATTCAAGTGAAAACTCTTTAAATTCACCCCTTCCCCTAGATTGTTGTGTACCAAGAAAATCATTTTTCTGAGATGAATGTGTCCCATTTTTCTATTCCACATGATTGATTCTTACACTGTTGCTTTTGACACAAAACATTGCATGGTTTTGTCATTATAGTCGTAACACTCATGTCTAAGACATAAAAATCATTTTTGGGGAGCGTACATCAAGATCCACTCCTCTAGTATCTGAAATCCTAGCTTCAGAATAATGCATTCTCGATTAGTGAAGTGTGTTGTGAATTTTGTTTCACAAATCTGAGATTTACTAAATAAGTTCTTCTCTAGCTCTGCTATGTAGTTGACATTGTCAAATGACACCACACCATTAGTTAGAATTCCTTCACCTACAATTCTCCCTCCCTGGTTTCCTGCAAACCCGACGTAGCATCTTCAGATGGAATTAACATCGTATAAGTGAGCCAACCTCCCCCTCAAGTTCCAGGACACTCCACTACCCATAATTCACTTGGAAGTGATTGATCTTGGGAGCCCCTACATGTACACTTACACAATTATTTGAATAGCGAGACCCAAGCCTTATTGGTCTTGGGTGGGTTTTCACAGGTTGAATCACACACACTTTCATTTTTTTGTTTCAACAATCTGTTCAATTTTTTGTTCAATCTTTTCATCAACCACAATTGGAACAAATGTTTTGATTTCTTCAGAAGATGTTTTTGATTTGATCACCCAAGTTTGATTTTTCGAGATCGCATTTTTGGGATAATATTTTGAATCTTTTTGTTCTATTTTGATTGATAATTCACTAGCCTTTTCATTTGAAACATTAATATTTTTTTATTTCACATCATTTTTAGATTCGTTGTTTCGTTTTAGAATCTGAGTAGGAATAAACATTGGGGATTTCTGTATTACATCCTTTGAAGTTTTCTTGACATCGTAAACAGGTTTAGAGGTATTTTGTGGAAACTGTCTTGCGATATGCTCCACTTGGTTATATTTAAAGCATTTTTGACTTTCTGTTATAACATTGGATCCCTGAACCTGTTCACGTTGTCATTTTTCAGTAAAGAATTCTTTGTTTGATTGTTTGCTTGACAAGCTTTCTTTCTCACTCTCTGAGCTTATGCCGGAAACAAACACTATTTTGTTTGTGAATTTTGATTTTCCAAACCTATTATTGTTCCTCTTATCATACTCCGAACTTCCCACAATAGTTATTTCTCTTTTGATTGTTAGAATAGGAGCGTTTTGGTTTGGAGTAATATGATTTATATACATTATGAATCTCGGACATATCAACCTCAACCAACTTGAAAACATAGTCAACTTTGTCCAGGTTCAGATTCTAAATTGGAAATTCATCATCAGAATACATCTGGTCAGATCCGTTCATTTTGTACATGACAATATTCGGATCATCATTCAAACCATGTTCCGATTTTGGAATATAATGTTTGTGAAAACTGTTTTCATTTTCAGAACGTGAGCTTTAACTTGTTTTTTCAATATTTGAATTAGCACTTTCAAACTCAGTGCTTTCGCTATCTTTTTCTAAAACTTTGTCAATGACATTTTTAACAACCTCTAACTCACAATATTTTCTGTCTTGGAATTAACTCAAGACTAATTACAAAATGCAAACCTTAACTCCTTATTTAGCTTAACCGTATGCACCAACTTCTCAATTTATTCATAATCCAGTATGTCTCCACGGTAGCTCCACATTTTTAGGGTCTTTGGATGGACCCATATTTGCACTTTTACTCTTCTATCAGGTGAGGATATTTGAAATCCCCACAATATTTTCCCCCTCACTTGTGGTATGGTTTCTTTTTTGTCCATTCCGGGCTAGGGTCACAATAATGATCGATCCACTTTGTGTCTTTTAGGACTCTCACATGTAGGCGCCACTTGAATTCCATAAGCCTTATTTAGTTGATAGTCAAGATGAGTATCAATTGTTAGTGCATATTCTGTGTGTCCACCACTGTGCGAATAGGCTAGATAGAGCATGTGTTGAATATTGTATAGTTGAGATACAAACACATGACTTTGGAGAAGACGAGAGACGTTCGTACAGATGTAACTCATTCGTGTAGATGTAACTTAACTGCACGGACAAGCTCATCCGTATGGAAGAGCTCGTCCGTCCCATACCTCATGTATGTATATAGTGTCATGTGTTCATAGTTTGTTAAGTTTTGGACTTTAGAGGGGAAATGCTGGAGAGATGGTGTGATGCTCTATCCAACTTGTAAATGATATATACTCTTTCGGTATGAATGGAATCATCCGACTTGTCACTAATCTAACAAGAATTCTACCAAATTAACTTTATCCTATCTAAACTTCCGTCTAAACTCGCCGGATCCAGAACTTACAAGTGGGATCAAAGCTACGGTACCGATTCAATCAATCTAACAGTTGATTGAATCACCTACGCTCATGATTTTTGGAGTTTTAGACGTAAAAAATCAAATTAATGGTCAATTCACGGACAAAAAGTAAAATTGAAACCATAGGATTGATCAATAATGAATTTCGACCTAGTCTGTGAAAGAATCATCATAAAATTCGAAGAAATACAGATTTTAGATCTAAAAACAAGAACAGCAATGTTTAGAAAGGACGTAAGAGTTTCGTGCGCAGGAGCATGCAAAGGAATCATTCATCCGCACAAATGAACCCTAATCTCTTTGAAAAATTGTGCTTCACCGCACGAACTAGTCCATCATCCGCGAGAACCAAACTTCATCTGCACAGAAGGCGTTCATCCACACCAATCAGCTACGTCTACATGAACCAAGTTCCCTTCATTCTAAAATCATTTCATCCGCATGAATGTGTCAAAATGCCTAAAAAATAATATGTGGTGATTGAAATTCTTTTTCGATATTTTAACATCAAATACGGGTCGTTCGGGGACACTGTCAGAGGATTTAGAGAACAGACATGATGATAAGGTCACTGAGTGTGTTGAAGATAGTATGGTAGTCATGGATACCTATGCAGAATGATTATCATTTGGTGTAGTGAATATTAATAGGCCAACAAGAAAAATCTGCATTGATGAAAAACGCACTTTTGTGGAGCAAAATGTCACATATTCCACATAGTTGAGTTTTTTAGTGAATAGAGAGGACTGAATTTGCCAAGTTTGAGGGGGAAATTCAGTGAAGAGTTTAGAAATGTCGGAATTTACCGAAAATGTGGGGGAATAAAATTTTCAAATATTAGACATTTTTATATTCAAACAACCCAACAGTATTTGGGTGGTTCCGACTTCAGATTATCCAGGGATGCATAGGATCTGGATCAGTTAGTTCATGATAATTGAAATTTCATAATCTTTAGATCGTGACCAGATTGATGTCTTAGGGCTTGCCCATACTTAAAAGATTAGCGTCAAGTCGGTCAGTAGGATTAGCGTCAGGAGGATGCGACAATATTGCCAAAATTTAGAAGATATTAGAGGGCTTACAAAAATTTACCTAATAAGTTCTATGAGAGACTAAAGTGTCAGAATGTTTAGTCTTTGAGTAGATGAGTTGTTTTCTAGACTAACCGCAAGGGAATGATGATGTTTGTTGATTAAGTTGTTGCCGGGACTAACAGAGAATACATCTGTTATCGTGACTAAAGAGGAAGAATGTGAATCTGATCATGGAAGAATGTTTCTCAGATCTGAATATGTTACCAGATGATTTGTTATCTGATGAGGATTTGCTGATTCTAGATATTACCGTTTACAGTGATCAATCATTTAGGAGTGTGTTTAGTGGTGATTACAGATAACAGGATTTCAGATTTTCGTGAGTATTCACAAACTTGAAGATGACTGGTGTGATGTTTAGAGTTTCTATCAATTGCGGGTTTGGGTTTTTGAAGATTCGGAGATTGAGCTAAAGTGGTAAATCAAAAACAAAACTTGGATGTGATTAACATTGAAATGGAGAAGTTGCATTGGTTAGTTTCAAGTTGGTGATTATTCATGAAGATTTCAGTTAAGCAAATCAAAGGACGTTGGGAACCATGCAAACGAAGAATTGAAGTGTCCTTCTTGGGGAGTCATTTTAGGGGGAATATGCTAGTGCAAAATGCAAACCCGGATTATCAATCAAGGGAGAATTACTTGAAGATATCAAATGCTTGATTGAAGTTGCAGAATATTCAAACACGACTCTCATATTTGAAGATCAAGTTTCGACAGTGACGTACAAGGGGAAATTGTTAGTGCATATTCTGTGTGCCCACGACTATGCGAATAGGTTAGATAGAGCGTGTATTAAATATTGTATAGTTGAGATACGAACACATGACTTTGTTGAGAGCGAGAGAGTTCATACGAATTTAACGCATTCATGCGAATGTAACTTTTCCGCACGGACAAGCTCATCCACATGGAAGAGCTCGTGCGTCACAAACCTCATGTATATATATATAGTGTCATGTGTTCATAATTCGTTAAGTTTTGGACTTTGGAGGGGAAATGCTGGAGAGATTGCGTGATGCGCTCTCCAACTTGTAATGATCTCTTTCGGTATAAATGGAATCATTCGACTTACGACTAATCTTACAGGAATTCTACCAAAGTAGCTTTATCCTATCCAAACTTCCGTCTAAACCCGCTGGATCTAGAACTTTCATTAATGAAGTTGGCCATATTGAATGGATGATTTGCTACATATTCCTTGCCTCCAATGGATTAATTTATTTCTTCATTGCTAACATGAAGTTTGAGTATCCCTTTGCTCATAACTATGAGGGATCTATCAATGGCTAGGAAGGGTTGTCCCAAGTCAAAGGTACTGTGTTGTCTCCTCCCATGTTGAAAATGGAGATGATATGCAACAGTCTTCGGATGGTTCTGATCAAATTGACTTGGGATGCATAAGATCTTAGATTCTTTAGTCCGTGATCATAGGAAGTTTGGATTCTTTAGTTTGTGATCAGATGATGTCTTTGTCTTCGTACGAGCCGGTTAGCAGCATTAGCGTCAAAGGGGTGATGCATCAGTATTGTCGGTACTTAAAAGATATCAGAGAGCTTTCAACATACATGATAGTTTTGTGAGTCTCTATAGTGTCAAAATGGTTAATCTTCTAGCAAATGAGTTGTTTTCTAAACTAACCGCTCGGGAATGATGATGTTTGTTGATTAAGTTGATGCCAGGACTAACAAAGAAAACTATATATTTCATATCATGACTAAAGGGGAGGAATATAAATTTGATCACTGGAATAATGTTTCTTGAACATCCCAGTGTCTTACCAAATGATTTGTTATCCAATGAAGATTTGCTGATGGTGGAGATTACTGTATACAATGATTAGTCATTCAAGTTGGGCATAAAGTTGATTACGGAAAATGGGATTTCTGATTTTCGTGGGGTTCGAAGTTTCTTTCAATTGCCGGTTTGGATTTTGAAGATTTAGGATTTGAGTAAGATGGGAGAAATAAAAAACCGTACGTGAAGCTGGTTAAAGTTAAAACGGAGAAGTTACATTGATTAATTTTCAGATTCATGATTATTCATGAAGATTACATTTAGCAAATCAAAGGATTGGGCCAGGAACGTTGCAAATAGAGAACTGAAGTGTGGAATCATTTCAGGGGGAATGCATTGGATCAATTGCAAGCCCGGGTCATCAATCAAGGGGGAACTAATTGAAGATATTCATAACACTTGATTGAAGTTTTAGAATAATCAAACATTATTCTCATATTTAAAGATCTATATTCAACAATGATGCACAAGGGGAATTTGTTAATGCATATTATGTGTGTCCGCCACTGTGTGAATAGGCTAAATAGAGCGAGTATTGAATATTCTAGGTTTGAATATTTAGAATTGTAAAGTTAGGACTCATACGCATGCATGAGTTAAACGTGTGTATGATTATGAGGGCGTAGCTCATTCGTGCGCATCAGCTCATGCTCATGGATTTACCGATATATAGCGGCTCATGCGCATAAGACCATTTAAGTTTATAAAATCCCGTTTGAAAGGGATTCAAGCTGGAGAGATGTGTTGATGTTCTATCCAACTTTCCAATGATGTATACTATATCGGTATGGAATGGAAGCTTTTACATTTGGTTATTTTAAGCGTTATGATGCTGAAATTTCTACCTAATTAGTTTTATCTTATCCAAACTTCCGTCTAAATACACCAGATCTTAAATTTTCATTCTTGCCTAATTCTCCTGAAATGATAGATACTTCATTTATCCTCTTTCTTTGAAACGTTCGGTGAGTTTGGGCCTAATAGCGTCCAATAGGACTAGCTTCATAACTACTTCTTATCAGAGTTAATTTTTCTTGCTGGTATTTCTTGTGGAATTGTGGCTTTTGATATATGCCACTTTGTTTCTCGTTTGTGATTTTCGACACTTAAGACTTTGTAATTGTCTTTAAGGTATTGGCATCAAAGACTTGATGTTATACGCCTAAACGTTGGGTATACATTTTCAAAAAACTTCTCGCTTTCTTTCTTTCTCTTTTTTAGAAGTTTTGGTTCCATAAATTTCTTGGACTTTTCTTCATGGCTTTGATGATTTTACTTTGATGAGCAATTGCAAGAAACTCGGTGTTGTAATCTTTGATGCCAAAAAACTTATTGAACTTTTGTCAAGGACAAAAATTTAAGAGCATAACTTGATGATTTGTTGTTGCTCTTAAAGACTTCTTTTCCATGATCTTGATATTTTCCTTGTAGATCCTTGATGACTATAAGACTTCTTCATGAACTAGCATTTCTTTCAAACCCTTTCTTCGGACCATTCCTTGGTAAGCATAACTTTTAGGTTGATAGTTGGGTAATAGAAGCAATAAGGTTAAGACTCAAAAGGCTATCTAAGTGAATAATTTATGGGAAGTTACTTTAAATGGAATTGATGGGTGATAATCCTAGGTGCGTCAATCCTTTCCGTGCAATATTTACCTTAATTATGGCATTGGAAATGCATAAGTCACAAACGTTCTGAAAATGCAATGCATTGGATGATTTAACTCTCTATTTCAAGTGACTGATCATGTGATTAAGTATGTATGATTAATGCTCTTTTAGAGCTCAAATTTCTCACATCTAAATCAATGGAATGGTCTAAAGTGTAAAATCTAAGCATAACTTTTGTTCTTTCGACACGCCATGACCCGCATTACCCTACTTGATTATTTTTATTGAACTCAAAGGTTTGAAAATTTTCTAAAATTTGGGTGGATTATAGGTCCTTATGATATTAATGAAGACAAGCTTTCGCCTCTAAGTAAGCGGGCCCAATTATTATGATTTATACGAACACTCTGTCCTAGACAGAAAACTCGATGTTCAGGCACTCGTCTTTCTAGATTGCATGTGTTCTATCATTAGACTTCTAATCCTTTGGAAAACAATTTAAAATAATTCTAGATTTGATTATATAGGAAGGCAAGTGCTTAAGATGTGAAAAACAATTTTTATCAGTTTTAAGAAAATACAAACAATAGTTTGGAAGTCAATCACGGGCATGCATGGGTGTGCACGGTCGTGCTCCACTGTTTGTTTTTAAGTGAAAAATGTTTTGGGAGGTTAGGCACGAAGGTGCTCCTCTGTTTTTTCTACTGATTTCAAGTTTGTTTTCCCACCCCATACTTAGATATGTGCATTATCCCAAATGTACTATTGCTTGAAAATGACGAGTGTTAAGAGTAAAGGAACTAGTACTCTGCTGGCCAAGTCCTCGTTTATTGCGTGCACTTGTTCCCACAGTTGCCTTTCCATTCTTGTAGCAGACTTAGCACACGGTACAGAGGAACACTTGGCATGACTTAAATGGATAATTAAAAACAAAAAAGATAAAAATAAAGCCAAAAAGAAAAGGCTACTTGTCCTAGTATGGAGAAGGCATACCTTGGTGGTGGAATTAACTCATGACTAATCACGAAATGCATGCACCAACTTTTCAATTTATTCATAATCCGAGATGTCTCCACGGTAGCTCCACATTTTTAGGGTCTTTGGCTGGACCCATATTTCTACTTTTACTCTTCCATCAAGTGAGGATATTTGAAATACCCACAATATTTTCCCCCTCTCTTGTGATATGGTTTCTTCTTTGTCCCTTTCGGTCTAGGGTCCCAATAATAATCGATCCACTTTGTGACTTTTAGGACTCCTCTTACATGACTCTCACATGTAGGAGACTTGAATTCCTTAAGCCTTCTTTTGTTGATAGTCAAGATGAGCATCAATGAAGTTGGCCACATTGAATGGATCATTTGACACATATTCCTTGCTCCAACTGTGTAATTGATTTCTTCATTGCCAATATGAAGTTTGAGTATCCATTCGGTCACATCTATCATGGCTCTAGCAATGGCTACGAAGGGTCATCCCAAAATCAAAGGTATCGTGTTGTCTCCTCCCATGTTGATAAAGACAGCTGGAAAAACAAACTTACCAATATATTTTTAGTGACTCCATCAGGTTGCTTCATGTATCCATCGAGTAGCTCTATAGTAGCTTGAAATGGTTGTGGCACACCAAGATTTAACTTGTCAAAAATACGAGTGGGCATCAAATTTATGCTTGCACCAAGATCGGCTAGAACATAAGTAACTGGCATTTTACCAATAGTACATAGTAAAGAAAATCAACCCAGGTGGGTCATCTAGTGTGGTATACTTCTTTGAATAACCATGGTGCATTCTTTGGCTGATCCACTGATAACTTGCTCAAGATTTCTTTTGTTACTCAAAAAATCTTTTAGGAATTTTGAGTACTTTGGCATTTGTTAGACCACTTCAATGAAAGGTAGGTTTACATGAATTTGGCTAAGGAGCTTGATGAACTTTCGGTATTGCGCATTTGTTTTTAGCTTTATCAGTCGACCCGGATAAGACACATTTGGTTGATATGCATTGCGAACACCATTTTTTGGTTGAACATGAGGACTTCCCTTGGTTTTCTACGGTATTTATCCTGAACTGAGCCAATCAAGAGCCTAATGCTTTGATAAGAATTGTAGGTCCCTTAATTCTTGGATCTTGACAAGATTGATAATCCAATCTAGAGTGCGGAATCCTCTAGATCAGACAATAACATATAAAAATAAATCAAATCACTTTCAAACCGGTCTTGTATTGATTATCCAACATATACGTTTATAACTAACCTAGACCTCACAACCTATCTATGTGATCCTGCCTCTCCCTCTTTGCACATTTTCCTTTCTCTCTTTATCCTTTCTAATATGTTTTTCTTAGTAACTCTAAATCTTACAAGCCCTTATCACCAAATCATGTTTATATACCACATGTCTGCAAACTAGGCTAGGCCATTCTCTAAGCCCATTACAATAATTAACTCAATAACCAATAATGCCAAGTCCAATGAAAATACACATGCCTAACTATGCATCTTATCACATTTCCTAGTGTCGAAAATCATGTCTCTTGCGTGGGTTTGCGTTTATCACCCATCAAAGCTAGTTTACAGAAGCAAAATACGTTTGAAAATCTATGTAAATGATTGGTGGTGGGTTTTGAATGTGCACATACATAATGAAGCCACAATTTTAGAGATCTAGGTGATCTTTAAGTTCTAAATTGCTTTTATTCCGACTTTTCTTCATGTACATAATGAAGGAAACCAAAATACTCCCCATGATGTTGATTACAATATGATTTTGAAAGTGGATGATCAAAAACATAGAATCTAAGTAGGTAAAATAAAAATGCAAGGCCATACCTAGGTTTAGATCAAACTTTTGACTACAAAATCATGTTTTGATCATGAAAACAACTTGAAACTATATGAAATCTTACCAAATTAGCCTTTGTAATGCACAAGAACACCAAGAATACATGAAGGCTTGCTAAATTGTGTGAGAGAGTGGGACATCAAAGAATACATTGGATGTGGGAGTAGAAATGACAAATTGTGAAGATGGTATGGGGTCTATAAGCCGAGGAGAGTATGGGAGTGGCGGTGGGGTTGGGTAGGGTTTAGAGATGTTAGTACACTATATGTCTCATACATTTGTCTTTTGTAATAGTCAGTATGTATATGTAGCACGCTCGTATAAGTTAGTTTATGTTTGAGATTGAAAGTAAAAGGACTCATACGTGCGTAGGAGTTCTACGCACATATGAGCGCATCAGTAGTAGCGTAGGAGGACTGTGCATGGAGGAGGCAAGCCTATATATAGGTCCTTAATGTGCATGAGCTCATAATTTTATGTTTTGGAGAGCTTTGTAAATTTGGAACTTGTATTCATGAAGTGCTACCGAAATTTATAAAGAAATAGATACATGGAAACTATGCGTTACACATCATTGTTATTTGAATTTTGCACTTATATTGATGACGTAGATATTCATTGTGCACATTTCACATCTATTTGCACATCCAAACCATTCCTACATCTGGTATCAGAGCTACGGAGAGGATATCTACATGTGTACGTGCTTAAAGTTGAAGAATTTGATCAAAAAGCTTGGTTTTTCATCATTTGAAAAGATTCCATGTGTAAAAAGTTTTGAAATTTCCCCAGACCTCTCTTTTTAAATTTAGAACAACATACAAAAGATTACACCCAGATTCATCCACTTTGCCGTCTATATGCATAGCCAACCGATGAAGATCTTGTCATGTTATATCATCAAAAACATTTTTCAGCTCAAGAACAAATTCAAAGATGGCTTGTTGTCAACGCGACACAATCTGGTGTAGATAATGTTGGTGGAGGAACTATTATTCATAATAATGGTGAAGGAACTAGTTCCCAAGTTAATCAAAATGTTGAAGGCCATAGTTTTGACTATTAGATAATTCAGAAAATGAAGAAAGTATTGCCATTTATGATGAAGATGTGTCAACATCTGTTGATTAACGATCTTTACAGTTTAGTAGGAGGCTCAATCAAACAATCATCTGAATCAAACAAGTGCATCGGGAGTTAGTCAAAGTGTTGCTGATCAAACAGTTATCGCGCAAAGAAATACTTTCTCGGTCTTCGATGCTCCTCAGATGGCATAGGTGTTAGATCTGTGGGAGTAGGTCTGTTGTAGGTGTCACCAAACTGAAACCTTTTTAAGGATGCCTGTCTGGCAGCTTCAGCAATTCTTGCTTCTTTTCTCTCTTGCTTTCGTTGTTCTTTGCCTTCCAGCTTTCTCCAGTCTGAGTTCCATATCTTACCTGAAGTAATATCGTTAGCATAACAAACATTGATAACTTACTGGAACTGCAATGCTTGCACTTTGTCTTTCTCCTCAAAGCTAATCTTGTTGTAAAATAGACATTCAATATCCTTCTTCGAGCAGCTTACTAGCCACATCGGGGTCTAGTATTTGAATTCCACTCCATAAACCATATATTCTTTTGTGCGTAATCATTGCTTCAGTAAGTTTTTCAGTGATTTTTGAGGAATCATCATCATGTTGTACCTAATCACTGCTTCTCCTGTTTCAGAGTCATAATGCCACCACCTGAATAGTTTATGGAAATCCTGTTCAATCTTTATCAGCGTCTATTCTTCATAACACATGGCTCTTCACTATCAGCATAACATCTTTCTGTTTCGTCACTGGATCAAACTTGATAACTCTTCGTGGTATATGCAGCTTCCAGTATCTAAAACCATGTGCTTCAAACTTTATCAATTTCCAGAGACGTTGATCATGAATTTTCATCTTGAGATTGATACCTCTTTGTTTGGACTAACTCTTTAATATCCCAAAATGGCAACATCTTGATGTCACTCAAGTACCTGAAATACTAAACACCAAACTCTCTCTTTATCGCATAGACATTCAGCTCCTCCATCCAACCCTAGCTTAGAATACCCCCCAAATATTTGTCTAGATCACGAGTAAAGAAAGCCAGTGGAATCTTTCTTTCTTGTGGCATCTCCTTGAACCAATACTTCTTTGCTGCCGCAATCTCTTCTTTAGATAGGCGTTTAGGCACATTTCCTTCTTTCACAGTTTCCTCGACCTTTCTTCTCAACAAATCATCATTCACTTTAGAAAACAACTCTTCAAAGGTTGGGAAGTCATTTGTTGCTTCACAAGAATATTTAGTAGTAGTATCATCATCAGAATCATCCTCCACAACAACCCTGTCATAATCATCAACTTCTAACACATACTCATAAAGATAATCATTAGGATGTGAAGCACTGATGTTGTTTAATTCATCCTCAAAATCAAATACAAAGGATTTTTCGTCTACACCTAATATTTTGGCAATTTCTTCCTTAGTGTAGTTATGAATGAATTCACCCTCTTCCACATCATGTTCCAGATAGAAAACCCTTGGTGTTTGTACATTAGGAACAACCGATATAGGAACAACTGTGAGGATTCCTAACTGCTCAGCTTCATTCATAGGGTCCTTCGTCCCCCTGACTTTGATCATCATTTTCTTGATTAGTTGAATTGTTTAAGAAGGCATCATAATCAAGATATTCATCACTCTTTACAGGTTCAACAATCAACCCTGTATCCCCTTGCGTATTATCATCGTCATCACCTTTGTCGTCACCCTTTTCCTCATTGTCTTTATCACCATCATCATCATCATCATCATCAACATCATTCTCATCGAATGTGTGAATTTCAACGTCTATCTCTGCGTACATCCTCTTTCTATGCAAGATTTTCTGCCTCAATGTCATGTCAGACACATCAACTGGTCCACCAATAAGTACAAACTTCACTCTCTCATCTTCTTTCTCAACATTCTCTTCAACCTGAGTTTCTGTAACTGTCACAGATTCAACTTCTGGCTCAGTTTGAACGATCACAGGAACCATATCAATTTTCCCTTTTCCTTTCCCAACCTAGTTGCCTCAGCTTCAGCTCTTTGTGCACGTTTTGCAGCTTTTGCTCTTATCTCTTCAACCTTTATCTCTTTGTATTCAGAGTTGAAGTTTATGTTGAACTTCTTTTCTAATACCTTGAATAATAAATCAAACTTTTCTGCATTAGCCATCTTCTCTACTTCAAGATCTTTGACCACTCTGTGTAATCTTTCATTTTCAATAGTAACTCCTGTGAGCATAGACATTAAAGTCATGTTCTCCGTCTCGAGTTGTTTGATTTTGCTTTCTTGTTCCTTGATCTTTCATTCTAATTCTTCAATCTTGTTGTCATTGAATAAACCTGTATCAAAGTTTCCAGCATCAAATCCTTCTGTGAATGGAATCTCTCTGAAATCTCTAGGAAAACGTTCAGATAAAGATCTTCATTGAGCAGATTTTTGTGTTGAACGTTGTTGATGTGACATCCCGGTTTTTCAGATATCTTAAACGCACTACTTCACGGTTATTCGTTCCTACGTTATTTGATTCGGAGACTTAAATTGCACACTCGAAATAATTACGATAAATTCGTGAACTTGTTAAATGAATTACATGCTATGTGTATTAAACGTTTATAAGTTGGTGAATTATTATGTGATGTTCGATTTCGTGATTTGTTTTAGTTATGAAATATATATAGTAAATATATAGACGAATCGAACCGAACCGCGACACGAGCCGACCTCATTGCCTTACGACTCAAGTAGTTCATCTAAACTTGAGGACCAAGTGTTAGACCCAAACCAACCCACCCAAACCCTTTCGGCCGCGAGCACATACCCAACCGCAACCCTTCCCTTTTCCCTTTCATCCCTTGCGCTATATATACACACATATGCATGCTTTGCTTCACAAAAACCCTAGTTGAGAAATCAGCCGACGGCAGCCCTCCACTTGTTCCCTCGACCGCAAACAGCCTTGATACACCCCTCTCGGTCGCAACAAGTCTTCCTCACTCTTTGCTCTCAGTCGCGATCTTCTTCATCATATCCGAATCGGCTCTTTTCCAAGTCTCGGCTCATTGATCTTGTTATTAAAGGTTAGGATTTATCATTGTTTGCAAGATTACATTCGGATTTATATGTTTGAATGTAGTGTTATGTTAGCCGATTTATTTATGATGTTTGCAAGTTTGATGTTTTTTTCGAAATCTGGAAACATAGGCTGTGTTTTGTTGATAAAAACTATAGGTTATGATTAGGGTTTGCATGGGTATGATATATATGATGATATATGATTTGTAATTCTGTTCTTGATCGCCTATGTTCAATGTATCGAGGGTTTAAGCGAGTTAGATTGTGATAAAGTGCTGAATCAGAATGCTGAATGGTGGTTACAGCCAACTTCAACTGGCTGTAACTTGGTTATTATTTATCGAAAAACGGATTTTCTGAAGTCTAAAACGTAGAGTTTTGAAAAACGATTCTAATGGCGCTGGATTCAATTTTTCTGAAGTCGTTTGATATTTTTAAGCAGCCAATTAAGTTCAGTAACTAAAGCTGTGAAAATCCTGAAAATTTGTTAGTTGTTTATCAAGTCGGATCTAATAATCGGTAGGGAGTCGAATCAGGAAACTTGTACAGAAACTAGATATGGAAATTTCCGGGGAACTCCCACTGGAATTTTGTTAATTGGACGAACGGTGATTTTTAAATGAATTCTTCCGTGGACTGCAGTCAGAAAGCGACGAATCTGACTGCAGCCTAGCATATTAATATTTACGAATAATTGGTAAAGTGTTAGGACTTGAAAAATTTATATAAAATTCAACAGTATAGTTTTCACCTTCTGTAAAATAATTGGAAATTTTGGAACGTTTGAACTATTTTATAAAAATCCTCGAAAACAGCCGAATTAAGAGTATATAAGCTGAAACTTGATAACTTGCGAATGTGTGCACAAAAGTGTTGCATGGATTGGATTGTGTTCATGATAAATTGTTTTGATCACTATGTGCATATGAGGATACTTGCATGCATGTTTGAGTGTTAGGAATTATGATTGTGTGTACCGCTTTGTGCGTTAATTATGTGTAGGATTTGTATTGGTGTGTTCACACACTAACTTGAAATCAATTGAATTGTTAGGACGCAATTAGCGGTCCCATCATTTGCAACTTCTGTCTTACACTAACCGAGCAACTAAAGGTGAGTTCACGGCCCCTAATTTTATCCGGTTTTAAACAACAGGGGGAGAAACATGTATACACTCTACAACTCTATCTCTTTACGTTATACGAAATTAACGTCACTTAACTATTCGGTAACTAAGTTAATGTTAATGTACGTTATGGTCACTAAGCAGCTATATCACACAAGTCCTCGACAATCTCTCGGATCGTTAGTATTGGGTTTAAATAGCGGGAAAATTATAAGTAGTACTACTGGGCCCGACAAGCCCCATCCGAGCTAGTCGCGCTAGCCGACCGGGTATGGTCAACGGGTGAATAATTTGGCCTAACTTCGCCATGGTTAGTGATAGGCCTGGCAACATGGAGGCACAACAGTCAGCTTCGATCGCGAACACTTACGTGACATAACTTTAGGCTAGCTACCTATATATATTAACATTGAACTTAATTACGAATCAACAATATTATCCCGGGTTAGGGATAATGGAACCAACAACGTTATTATTCCAGGTTAGGAATAATGGGACAGCATTATTATTCCGGGTAAGGAATAATGGAACTATCAGTATTATTCCGGGTAAGGAATAATGGAATTATCAGTATTATTCCGGGTTGGGAATAATGGAACTATCAGTATTATTCCGGGTTAGGAATAATGGAACTAAACCGTTATCCCGGGTTAGGGATAACGGGGGAAACAAACTTATAACCGAACAAACGAATTTATGAAAACCTGTGAACTCACTCATCTTTAATGTTGACACTTGTTTCTTTACATGTTTCTCAGGACGCTAGGAGCTCTAGGTGCACTGACTTGCATTGATCAAGACACCTTTTATCGAGTCTCATTTACAAACATTGTTTTGGGTTTTTCATTTGTTTTGGCGTTTGTGTTGGCGCCCGTTTCTCTACTTATTTTTATGCTTCCGCTCAACCTTAAAAACTAATGCTTCCGCTAAACATTGAAAACTAACTAAGACAATATAAAAATCTACAATGAATGGTTAATCAAATGATTTTGGAAAACGTATTAACAAATCATATAGAGTCGTTCGACGTACTAGTGTCTCAGATTCTGGTTTGTTTACACGCCTCGCGGTAAAACTCCGCAAGTGGAAATTGAGGGTGTGACAGTTGAGGTGTTGTTTGATGTTGTGGTGGTGTTGTATGTTTTAGTGTAGGTGTTTGCGGTGGTTGTTGTGGTGATAGAGGATGTGGTGGTGATTAAGGTTGTGAGAGTGGTAAGATGTGTGATGGTGGTGGTTGTTGTTCAATAGTGGGTACAACTACTTCAAGTTTAGGTGTGCTCTTCTTTCCATACTTCTTTCTTGCCTTTTTTTGCAGCAGGAGAACCAATAGTCTTTGTAGCATCAGAAGCTTTACTCTTTGTACATTTAGCTGGTTTCCTTGCAGGCTTAGTAACCACAATTTCATCATTAGAATTAGAAGGCAAATAAGATTCATCATCATCCCCCAGAGCCGTTTTCTTTTTTCAATTTTGCCTTCTTAGATGCACCTTCTGCTTCTGGATCGATGCTATCATCAGACGAACCTTCATCATCACCATCATTACCTTTAACCCTTGTAACTACTTGTTTCTCTATGTAAGCAGCCGTGTTTTCAACATTCTCTCCTTATACTCTATCATGCTCAGAAGTAGAAGAATACACATCATCATGCACAATCTCTGCACAATGCACCTCTACATTAACTAGTTGATTAACTTGTACATCTTCAACCTCTAGTTCATCAACAAGTAATGTTCATAAAGTAGCACGCTTTCTCTTCTGAGTTGTTGTAGTTGAGGTTCCGACAGCTTGCTTCTTTGGAGTTCCTCGTCTTCGTTTCTTAGTGTCTTCCTTCTCGTACCAACTGCTTCTTTTTCCAACAAATCCTTCTAGATAAGACACTTCATCCTTTTCATCTCCACTCCTATCCTTTCTCCATTTACCCTTTGGAGGTGCAACGTAGTTATTATCTTTAATAGCACCAAAATTGGTTTTGCAGCAGGTTCCTCTGACCCTTGCTTCAAATATAAGTTCATTATGACCAATGTCTCAACATCCATATGACTTAATTTCAGCTGCTCATCATCATCCTTTTGAAGATTCGGAAACTGATCATCCAGCATCATCTCAGGAATCTCTGATACTGCTGAAACTTTTCCCGTGTGATGTTCAGCACCATTTGATCAAAGATTAAGATTGTAAAGTTGTACGACATGTTCAGGACAAGAGCTGTGATCATCCACCTCTTATAATCTACAATGTCATCAAAGCCTCCTTTTCTATGACTGAGCGCGTGTATGGCAGAATGTACGAAGAACTTGTATGACCTACCAAGGTTGGCTTTCTTGAAATTTTTGGTGTTTACTTAGCCACTATAACCCATGTGATAGAAACATCCTTTAACCTCCTTTCTGGGTTGCTCGTTGATCACCACCGTTAAATTCAAGCACTCTTCGTATCAATTCTTCTGTTATCTTAACTTCAAACTCTTCCTCACCAATCTTTACAGTAGAAATAATAGCTTTTGGACTTTCTTCATATCTCGCTACACCCCAAAAGCATTCAATGTGCGATTGGTAGGCTTTGTGTTGATGAGTAAGAGCCTTCGTCACCCGTATTCGTCCCATAAATTCGAGTATTTCCTTAACGGTGCAATCTTTTGGATATTCTCATCGATAAGATAACAAATGTTATGAATAGGCTCGAATGATGCTTTCTTTTCCTTCAAGCACGAAAAATTCAACACTTAGAAAATTCACAAAAATACACAACATTTTGTGTGAGGTGCACTTAGTGCGGGTGCACATATGCACTTCGTACGTAGTGTGTTACAAAATAACTTAACATTTTAGGCCAATACACATTGTACGAAAGCGGCTTTGAATTTATGCATAATTCACTTCGTACGATATGACTCACTCCGCATAAAACCAGCAGTTATGAACATCAAAATCATAACTTGTGATTTTTGTGCAACTGATGGTCCCATTAGGTAGTATAGGTGCCGATTAAGGTAAATCCGATGTTCAATTTTAAGTTTGGCTGGTTCGTTTTTCCTAGATCTGAGATTCTATGTCCGAAATACCGAAAATAACGATTTGACGGTTAAATTATGTTCAATCACCTTAACCATTGTAAGATGTGTACTATTCAACCTTCCCAATGTATACATTGGTAGCACTTCAGCATTAATCGTTCAAAATAGTCAGATCACCCAAAGGTTCACATAGCTCGCACTAACAATCAATGACTGCTTTGGATGAGTTGGACCCTATATATAGGACAAGGTCACTTCATACGAGGTGGCTTCTGATTGTGGGAGGTGGCCAACTCATACGAAGTGGAGTACAACTCGTATGAAGTGACCCTAAAACTTCAAATATTTCAAATTTTCAATTTTACGAGTATTTTATCAGTTTTAACGACCTACTTAGTTGAACAAGTCCAAGTTAAAGACCCCGGTTAATCGATTTGTCTACCAAGTCCAAGTTAATGACCTTGGTTGAACACTTTATGACCAAACTGATATTTTTCATCAATTTTTTAAGTTTCAAATTAATGAACTTTTTATCGTTTCAGAACTTTTTGACATTCTAGGTTAGCTCCCAACCCGTAGTACTTCAGTTCTCATCCAGCAACTGTCAGTTTGGACTTTGAAGATCAGCTTTCCATCATTGGTAGTGAAAAACTAAGATAGAAATAAAATCTTTTTGTATTTTCCAAAGTTTATGCTAAATCAGACTTCAAAAGTTTTTGGGTTTTTCTGAAATAATATATGAACTTTGTACAAACATATTTACTGACATATTTTTGTGAGTTTGTGTTAGAGGATCATATCAGTTTTGAGACGTATCACTACTACCGTTGATCTTTATAAAACTTTAAGTTCTAAACTGATTTACTTAGATTGTCAGTATACTGGTCCATTTAAACCTCTACACATTTCTCAATTGTTTCAAGATACGTTAAGTAATTTTAGAAACATGATTTATATGTGTTTCCCACCTCATAATATACTCTCGTATCGAGATTCCCTAATTTTTCATCTAACAGGTGAATATATCTAACTGATATCCGTATCTGGGTAATGCGAGACCTTGAGAGCTCAGGTTAGTACCACCATACAGAAAAAGAGATGAAGGCTCGACTTGTAGGTGGTGTTCCAAATTTGGAATCTTTTGTACTGCTGTATATTTTGAAATTTTCAATTTTGATGCAGCTTTAGGGCTTTTAATCCAAAAGTATTATACATGTTCTAGGCCGTTGCTGACACAAAATAAGAAGAACTTATATAATACCCCAGATATCAATTAAATATAAAGACTTAGTATCTCAGAAATGGCATTCTCTCGAACGAAATTTGGAGTACTAAGTCCATATATCCGAGAGATGTTAAGCCACAGATTAATCAGTTATTCTTTTTAAGTTTATATCTCGAAAACAATTTACTGAAGCGAAGCCTACTAACACATCATTTCCTCTTTTCACACGAAAACTCTTTGTTTTTGTATGTTTTTGTACTTCTTGAATTTTTTAAATGATTTTCTATCTCCCACAACTATTTATCCCCCTAAAATAAAAACATATTTTTGGAATTTTGTTTTTAAAGAAAGAAAATTTGAAAACTAAAATAAAGACACACCAATGAGGATCACGTCAAGTCATAATCCATCTCGAATTCAACCTCATTTTCATCCCCTGATGTCAGATTTTTTAAACTGTTTAATTTCAAAAGCCTTTTGAATATTGCTCTATAAAAGTCTTTAGTGTAAAAATCTGCCTTTTGGTCATCAGTGCAGGTCTTTTCAATTCGAACCAACTTTTTCTTGTAGCAATTACGGATACAGTGGTGTTGAATTTCTATATGTTTAGTTTTTTAGTGTTGAACCGGATTCTTTGTTATATCAATGGCTGCCTTGTTATCTACGAATATAGGTGTATCAAGAAATTGCAGTCCGAAGTTTCTCATCTGTTGTTGTATCCACAATATTTGGGAACAACAAATGGATGCTGAAACGTATTCAGCTTCACAAGTAGAGAGAGCGACCGTGGTCTGTTTCTTGCATTGCCATGTTACTAAACAAGTAGAGAGAGCGACCACGGTGTGTTTCGTGCATTGCCATGTTACTAAACGTGTTCCGAAGAACTAGCAACCAGCCATTGTAGATTTGGCGTTAAGTTTGCAGCAACTGAAATCAGAATCTGAATATCCCGCAAGACTAAAATCGTTGTTTCGTGGGTACCACAAGCCGGTGCTTTTGCAACCCTTTAGATAGCGTATTATTCTCTTGACGATAATCAAATGTGAGTCCTTGGGATTTGACTGATATCAGGCGCAAAGGCATGTTAGATACATGATATCCCGCCTCAAAGCTATAGATACATAAAAGATCCAATCATAGAGCGATATAATGTTTCGTCGACTTTCACTCCATTAGTATTGGGACAAATGTCGTGATTGATGGACAATGGGGTTGATGCTCGTGATGTTCCCAACATGTCGAATTTCTCCAATATATTGTGAACATACTTCCTCTGATGGATAAAGATACCATTAGGCAACTGATCGACCTGAAGTCCCAAGAAGAACTTTGTTCCCCCATTGGACTCATCTCGAATTTCTTTTGAGTTCTTCAAAGTCCACACAACGATTCATTTGTCGAACCAAAGATGATATCATCCACATAGATTTGTACGATAATTATATGCCCATCCACTCCTCTGGTAAAGAGGGTACTATCTACTGTTCCTCTGGTTAAACCGTTTCCTGAAAGGTGTTGAGAAAGCGTCTCGTACCAGGCTCTCGAGGCCTAGTGTAAACCGTAGAGCGCTTTATCTAGTAGGTAAACCTTATCTTTTTGTATCAGATCGACAAACACTGATGGTTGTCCGATGTACACTTCCACTTTAACTCTTCCGTAAAGAAAAGCGGATTTCATATCTAGTTGGTACACCTTAAACCCTTTTAATGACACAAAGGACAGGAATATGTGTGTTGGAAATTGAACATTACAAAAAGAACAATGATACAAAGCCAAAATATTATACAACCTCTGATCCTTATAATAAATGAACATCTACTGAAGCCAAGCTCTATTGAAGACAAAGGTCAAAGGTCTGCCATAGCAAAGCTCTGATGAAGACTCAAGGTCTGCCAAGGTAAAAGCTCTACTGAAGACTAAAGCTAAGTTCTACCAAGGCAAAGCTCTGCTGAAGACTAAAGCTAAGGTCTTCCAAGGCGAAGCTCTGCTGAATACTAAACCTAAGGTCTGCCAAGGCAAAGCTCTACTAAAGCCCAATATAGGATGTCTCATCAGTGCATACTATCAGATGTTGTATTATATAGTTTATAATAGTGTTTAGCTTAGCAGATGTTGTAGTTAGTTTTAGTTTGTTACATGTCGCTTTCAATGTGACGTTAGCATAAGATGCTCAATGGTTTGCTCTGTACTATATATAGAATAGTACGTGTACTGTTCTATTCATCACTTCACCTTGACATTTTGTGTACGAGCAAGTCAGAGTGATCTTAGGCTGAGGGGGAGTTTGTAATCCTTCATGCATACGTAATTCATAAATTTATAAAAGCATGATTGTGAAAACAATCTTCCTATTGTTGTGAGTTCAAAGTTTATTATTTCCGCTACACTATTCTTATATGGTTATCTACGTTCATTGATTTCATCTTAAACATTCACAACAATATCAAACTCAGATCCTAACAATTGGTTTCAAAGCCTAGTCAATCGAATTTGATTTAAACATCAAATTGATTTGAACAGATTAGCTCTCACTGCTAATTCGTTTGCTCGTTGGATTGAAAATAGAGTAAAAGTTTATTCACGTTCAAAGTAGTTTAAACAAAAATCTATTTTACAAATAATAAAAAAATGTCTAAAAATTCATAAGATCCTCACAACATCGACTGCATGTTTAAACCACCGATTCTTGTTAGATAAGAGTACAATATCTGGCAGAGACAGATGGCTCATGTTCTTGATCAGCAAAACACCGGTTGCTGGAAGTCAGTTATCTTTGGACCTCATGTTCCAATGATACCAAGTACTATGGACCCTAAAGTCCATGTACCAAAGAATTCTGAAAATTACTCTGAGCAAGATTTCCAAAAGATCGAGCTAGATGCAAAGGCATTTAGCATTGTGGCCTCTACATTGCCAAATGATATCTATGCTGGCTTGTTGCATTGCAACAGTGCAAAGGAGTTATAGGATGCTTTGAAAGAAATTTGGTGGGACTGAGGAAGTAACTGAAAACAACAAAGAGTAACTAAATCAACAATATGAAATGTTTTGTCATGTGAAAGGAGAGTCATTAACCCAACAGTTTGAAAGATCTAGTTGTCTCATTAGTGAGCTTAAACTGGTTAATGTTGAGTTTGCAAATTCGACTATAAATAGTCGTTTTCTTAGATCATTACCAGACAAGTGGGACACTATAGCTTTTGTAACCAGAAATTCAGTTGGGTTCAAAGAAATGAGTCTTACTTAGCTTCATTGTATGTTCCTCACTTATAAGAGAGAGCTGAACTAGAAAAAGTAGTTTCCGGAGTCTTGCATAGTGGCTGATGACTATGCATTCGGTAGTACAGCACTTTTTGGCCAAGAAGAAGCCCCTGGCAGCTATAAGGATCAGAGTTATGATCATTTCATTGACATAACCTCTAGTGGTAATTTCAGCTTTGATTCTTATACACCTAGTTATGCTTTTACTCCTAATGGGGAAAGCCAAACTTCTAATAACTTATCCTTTATGACCTTCATCATTTTGACCTTATAGATTTGGAAAAAAGTGGATATTTTGCACCAACTTGCCTTGTTGAGTGTTAGAGCTAGAAAGTATTACAAGAGAACTGGTAGAAAGTTTCCAGAGTTGCATGGGGGGGGGGGGCTAAACGTTGGGCTAGATAAGTTAAATAAATGTTTCAAGTGTAATAGGCTAGGTCACTTTGCCAGAGAATGTAGGTCTCAAACATCTGGACCAATTACCACACATCCTAGTCCTAGACCTCAAAACACTCAAAACATTGTCCATTATTCCCAATATATCCATGCTCCTCATATGCAAAACACTGCTCATTTTGCACACCCTGCTACCACTATTCCAGTGCAATATGTTCAAACCATTGTTCCTCAAATTCAATATGTGCAAGCACCAGCTCCTCAGGTTCAAATGTATCCTGCACAACAAGTTACTCAAACCACTGCTCAGGCAAAGGTTAATCAACATAGCTTCTTTACTTAGGGCTTTGTTGATTGTAGTAGCTTACCTGAGGATCTGACTGATGAAAACTATGCTCTAATTACTAACACTGAAAAGAAACAAAATGAATTTTGCTTTATGGCATTAGAGTCTATAGTTGAGGGTGTTGACTTTAAGGAAGTGGAACCTAAGTCTGTTGTGTCTGATGTTCATGATGAAATAGTTTTAACACAAGAAAATGTTGATGAAGAATTAAAAACTCCGTCTGACCCATGAGATGCCAGTGTTTGTGAAGGTGAATGTGATTGTGCCATGATGGCTAATACTAAGGTATCTCCTCAGGTCTTAAAATATCTATGTTCAGATAAATGCATCATAGATATTGCTAACATAAAAGAGGTGAATGAAAACCTTAGGAATAAGATTTTGGATGATGAATTATAGTTTGAAAAGCTTTCAAAAGAGCTAAAAACTAAACTGTTTGAAAAAGATTCTCAAATTAGCAGCTTAAAACATGAAGCTAGCATAACTAAGGACCAACTCCAAACTATGATAGAAAAATATCAGGTTTGCAAAAAGGACTTGGAATCCGCCCAAATCACTTGTGAAAAATGGGTGGAATCATGTAAAGGTTATGAGCTTTTGTTAGAAAACCAGGTCAAGAGTAACATAAAATTTAGCATTGGTTTAAAAGAAAATGACCAAATTTCTAAAAATGTTACTTGAAATGATTCTGGTGTGGTTGAAATTGTTCCAACAAACTTGGCTAGTCAAGAAATCAAAGTCACTAATAAAAATGGAAATAAAATTGTTTTAGAAAGACATGAGGGTTCCTCAACTTCTGAGGAGATTGAGAAGTATCAATTTAAACCCACATGGTGTGATGAATGTGACATTCTTGAAAATTTCAAGCCAATGGATTTTTCAACCATTGAAGGTGTCAAAGCACCAAAGGCAAGAATCATTCCCATAACAGATTTACCAGCAGATGTTACAATACAACATCTGCTGATAAAAAGTCTGAAAAAAGGGATAAAGAAAGAAAAGATCAAAAACCTGTTTTGTGATTTCTGTGAAAAGAAGAACCATGTTACCGAAAATTGTTATCGTTAAAAGCTTATGACATTAACAAAACAAGTGTGATCATTGATTCTCCAAACTACAAAATTTGTAAAAAAATAAATCATAAAACTCAAGAGTGTGTTTATCTCAGAAACTTTGATGTGAAAAAGAATGAGTATAAATCAAAACACTAGAGAGTTCAAAGACTAGTACTTCAAAAAGAAAGTCTAAACAAACCTTTGTGCCTATTAAAACACCTGTTACCAAAGCACTACACAAACCTCTGCTCCCAGAGAGGTGGAGGTAACAGATGCACCACCTGCCAACTAGTACCCAAGAGGATATGGCCAACCAATTTACCAAAAGGTACCTCTTAATTATGAGGGTTACAAAAGGCCCTCAAAACCAAGAGTAAATAGGCGTCCTCATGGTTACTATCATCTGATTGGAGATGGGTCTCAACATATGTTACAAAGATTTGTTCAAACCACTGACCATTCTTCTAAATTTGAGACTGACATGTCTGTGGCCCCTTCCAAAGCCATTTTGGCTTTGGAAACCCACCTAAACCAATTAATTACCAATGTGTAGGGAGCTTCTACTTGCCTTGATAGTTTATGGCATGTAGATAGTGGAGGCTTCAGGCACATAAGGATGTAGAGCCCTTATCAAAGACTTCATGGCTCATGGGGGTGATATATCCTTTGGTAATAATTCAAAAGGGAAGGTGCTTGGGTCAGGAACTGTTCAGGCTGGGAAACTCAAATTTCAAAATGTCAATCTTATTGACAATCTGAAATTTAATCTTCTTAGTGTTTCACAAATGAGTGACAAGGGCTATGGGTCATTCTTCACTAAGAAAACTTGTTAGATTGTTGGGCCAGAAGTGGTTAAAAAGATTGATCAAATCATAGTTGAGAGCAAAGCACAACTTGTTGCTCATATGAGTGGCAATGTGTATGTAGTTGATATGTTGAAGGATAATCCAATGACTGATGCCTGTCTGTTCTTAGCTGCCTCTAACAAAGAGACAGAACTATGGCACAGAAGACTTGGGCGCACAAATCTGACAATTATCACCACACTCTCTAAAAAGGCCTTGTAAGAGGTCTACCACAACAAATTTTCACAATAGATGAACATTGTGTTTCCTGTTCAAAAGGCAAACAACATAAAAGTTCATACAATCCCATTGGTGAGTCCAAAACAAGTCAATGCTTACAATTGTTGCATATGGACTTGTTTGGCCCTGTAAAAATCATGACCCTTAAACAAAAAAGGTATTGCCTTGTTATTGTTGATGATTTTTCTAGGTTTACTTGGCCTTACTTTTTGTATATCGAGGATGAGACTGCAGGTAATTTGCAGGGATTTGTGAAACTAGTTGAAAAGCAATTTGACCTGCCAATAAAAGTCGTTAGGAGTGACAATGGCACAGAGTTTAAAAATAAGGAGTTGGATGAGTTTTGTGCGTCAAAAGGAATTGTAAGGCAGTACAACATTCCAAGAACACCAAAACAAAATGGGTTGGTTGAAAGGAAAAACATAACTTTGATTGAAGATGCCAGAACAATGCTTACAAACTCAGGTTTACCCTGAACCTTTTGGGCAGAGGCTATAACACTGCTTGCTATGTGCAGAACAAAATCATGATAAGCCCCGGGCATCAAACAACTACTTATGAAATTCTGTATAAGATCAAACCACTAATTTCATACTTCAAAATCTTTGGTTGCCCATGTTTTATTTTGAACTTAACAGATTCAATTTCAAAATTTGTAGCCAAAGTGAATTTGGTTATTTTCTGGGATACTCAACCACAACTAAAGCCTATAGAGTCTTTAATTCAAGGACTAGGTGTGTGGAAGAGACCTTAAATGTAAAGTTCAATGAACTTTCTTCATTAAAAATCCCAGCAAACCCTGCAGAATTGTGTGATCTAAATAAATTTACATTTGATGATGTCTCTGTCAAGACTAACCCTGAAGGTACACCACAATCTTCACCACAAGATTATGGATATGACATTGTGATTCCTCAATATAAAGTCACTTCCATAATCAGAGGAACATATGTTATTAGCAATTGTGAAAACTCTGCCCCTTCTGGATCAACCATTGCTGATCCTCAATCCTCCTCCATCTCACCAAATATAACCTCTGTTGATAAAAGTCAAACCATTGTGGATAAAAGTCAACATGTTTTCACACCTCTCTCTCCAATGCCCCCACCTCCATTTCAAACAGCGGTTGGGTCTTCAAAATTGCCTACAGATGTTAGCTCAAATGATTCCCATCTTCAGCCTTCACCTCAAAATACCATTATTCCATATAAGGGAGATATAATCTACCTTAAAAGTCATCCATCTGATCAAATGATTGGCAACATCAATGAAGGGGTGCTCACTAGAAGTCTATCCCAAAACATTTATCTTTTTGCTGGTTTCCTATCTCTCACATAACCTGTCAAGTACCAAGAGGCACTAAAAGACAATAGTTGGGTAGAAGCCATGCTAGAAGAGCTCCTTCAGTTTACAAGACAACATGTATGGGAACTTGTACCATTGCCAAAGGATGTATGTCCAATTGGCACAAAATGGGTCTTTAAAAACAAAACTGATGAAGGGGTAATGTTGTCAAGAATAAACCTAGACATGAAGAAGGCATTAACTATGATGAAACATTTGCTCCTGTAGCAAGATTAGAAGCCATCAAACTGCTCTTAGCCTTTGCTGGCAACCACAACATCAAGGTGTTTCAAATGGATATCAAAAATGCGTTCTTGTATGGTAAGATCACAGAAGAGGTATATGTTTGTCAACCTCGTGGTTTTTAAGACACATTATATCCTGATCATGTCCACAAGCTTAATAAAGCTTTGTATGACTTGAAACAAGCACCAAGAGCCTGGTATGAAACTTTCTCCACTTTTCTCTTATCCATAGGTTTTACAAGATGTAGAATTGATAAAACATTGTTTTCAAAATGGAGACGAAAAGATTTGATGCTTGTCCAAATTTATGTGGATGACATCATTTTTGGATCCACATGTAGTGCCATGTGTGAAGAGTTCAGACAAGTCATGGCAGCAGAGTTTGAAATGAGTGATATGGGTGAGCTCCAATGATTTCTTAGTCTTCAAGTAAAGCAATTGCAAAATGGTACTTTCATGCATCAAAGTAAGTATTTCAAAGAACTACTTACAAAATTTGATATGACTGATTGTAAACCATGTAGCACACCCATAGCAACCACAAACCTTGTCAGTGTTGATGAAAAAGATGACGGTTGATCAAACTCTATATAGAAGCATGATAAGTTCTTTATTGTACCTAACTGCATCAAGGCCAGACATCATGTTTGCAACATGTGTTTGTGCCAGATCCCAGTCAGCACCTAGGAAGTCCAATCTCATTGATGTAAAAAAGATATTCAGATACATAAAAGGTGCTCCCACACTTAGTATCTGGTATATAGCTAATGAAATATTGAGCTGTCAGGTTATTCAGACAGTGATTTTGCTGGATGCCACACCACAAGGAAGTCAACTTCAGGAGGCTGTCAATTCCTAGGAAATTGCTTAATGTCTTGGCAAAAGCAAAAATCAATATGTAGTATCAACATCCACAGCAGAGGCTGAGTATATTGCTGCTGCAAGCTGTACTGCTCAACTCCTATGGCTTCAAAATCAATTGCTGGATTTTGGTGTAACTGCTCTAAAGACTCCTCTCATGTTGGATAGTCAAGCAGCTGAAAACAGCATAAAAATCCAGTCTCTCATGCTACCACAAAACACATTGACATCAGACATCAATTTGTGAGAGATTGCTATGAAAAGAGTTTGATTTCTCTGCATCATGTTCCCACTGTAGATCAACTGGCAGATCCTCTAACCAAAGCATTAGATACATCTACCTTTGAAAGTCTGATCTCTAGGAGCCGTATGCTAAACATGGAATAAAAACAAAATTTTGTTTTCCATGTGTAAATAACATCAAAATGTTTTCAGATAGTAAAAAATCCATCCTTAAAAATAGCTAAAATTGAAAATTTTCAATAAATCTCTAAAGTCCGCTCATAACCACTGTTTCTCCAAACCTTTGCTTGGCGTGAAAATCTATCCGTTGCTGAAAGTGTATCCTCTGTTCTACATCCACTGTTGGTGAAACCATTGTTTTCCCAATCCACTGATAATCTATCCTCTGATAGTGTAAAGTCACCACTGATCATTCCCCTATTCAGAACCACTACTGGTATGCAACAGAGGTTCCAAACAACTATGTTCCATTATTTAACATAGTTTATAGGTGCACAGATGTTAGCTATCAGATCTTTTGAACACCGCTGCCACGTCAGCTTTCACTTTTTCCTTTATAAACCTTGTTCTATCCAAACAGAGTTTTTCACTACCGTATTGAATTCATAAATTCTACAAAGCAGTTATCTTCTTCACTACCCTCATTCATTCTTCAATCAAGACTCTAAACATCAAAACCCCCACAACTACGTTCCTATCCTCGAGAAAATAGATAATATGCTGCTTTTCATGCAATGATCGATGTTCTACAAACATCATCATACAAGGATATTCTACTGGCAAAGGCTCCAATCTATGTGGATACCCTTCAACAATTTTGGGCAAATGCTAAAGTTGAGATTCAAAAGAAAAAGCCATTTGCTATTACATCAAAGATTAGGCAGTCTCTTGTCCAAATTTATCCATCCACCATTTCCACCACATTTGGTCTAAATGACCTAAATGACCCCAGTTCCTTCTCAAAGAAGGATTTACACGATGAATTCATTGAGAATGGTTATGAAGGTCAACTGGCAGGTATTACCATCTATAAACCTGAATTTCCTATTGACATGAAATTCTTTTTCCATACTTTACTGTTGTGTTTGTCAGCCAAGACAATTATTTTTAATGAAATACCTTTAAACATTCACTATCTATGTTATGCTATTTTAACTAAATCAAAATTTAATTTTTCTCAGGTATTGTTTTCTAACTTGGCTGCAAACTATAACAACATTTCAAAAAATAAAGGTTTTTTTATACACCATAGGCTATTGAGTTATTATCTTCAAAAACAAGTTTCTGAAACTGATTTTCAACATGGTGTCATTTGTGAAATTGGCAGCCTTAAACATGAAACTTTTACATGACTTTATAAATAAAAGTCAAAGGTTTTGAAAACACACGCAAAGGGTAATGAGCCAATTTTAGATACTAACACATCCACTACTCAAACCTCTGTTGCTGAGCTCACTGCTCCTAGTGAACATGGCACTATAACTAGTGCTGTGCAACCCCCACCAGAATCTACCAAAAGAAAACCTTCCACATCCGAATAGCCCTCCAAAAAGAAAACCAAAAAGGTAACTCTGGAAGATGAGATCCAAGAGGTTATACCAATGACACCACCAAATTCACTTGAAACCACTGCTTCTACTTCCTCACAGCAGATGGATCAAAGATCTTCACCTAGCCAAACTCCTCTTGATTCCTCACAAAAGGAACAAGTTGTATCCATAGGGACACCACATTATAAAGCTCTTCATTCATTTGAATCAATCTTCCACAGCACCTCTCCAAAGGCAATGCCTCTTTCTACAACACAACCCACTACCACTTCTCTAATACCACCACATTCATACCTTTGCTTGATGCAATAGATAAAACTCAAATAGACATCAGTCCATCTCACTCAGCTATTAAAGAGAGTCAACTTCTACATACGACTGAGTTTGAGAAAACTCTATTTGCTAGCCCACAAGCATTTGAGGAGGCTACACCCCTTGAGTTACAAGTAACTCTTAGTGGTATTTCAAGTGAAGCAACCACTACAACTGAAGATAACAACTGCTAAGGCTACAACAGTAACCTCTGTCCTAGTTGGAAGTCCCCAGTACAAAGAGAAAGGGGCATTTGGTTCTAAAAACATTGAGATTCCTCATGTTGATGATACCAAATACAACTACCTCTGGTAGGAATTTAGATGATCCTATTAACTTAGGTGATAAATTAAAATTCCAAGAATTGATGGAAAGAATCACTACCATGGAATCATCCATTGATGAAATCAAATCCATGATGAAACAAGTGCTACAAAATTCTCAACCTCGAACATCACCAACTCAAAATGTTGATTAGCTATGGAAAGTTGTGCAACCAATTATCCTAGCTCAGAGACAATTGGCAGACATTCAACATGAAACACATATGAAGCTGATCAAGAACATGGTTGAGGCTAGGTACAAAGACACTCAAGCTGACAATAAAGCCATCAAAGACCATTTACTGAAAACAACTGGCTCTTCCCCGACTACCATTTAAGTTGAAGAAACAGAAGATGAGGCCAAAAAGGGGGACAATGATTCACTGAGAAAGTTGCATCCTGATTCAAGTGCTATACCAAAGGTGCAACAACAGCCAGAAACCACTACTACAGACATCTGATGCAAGTTTGGGAAAAGGGATTGATGAGACCCTAATCAAAGAAGCTGAAAAGATTGTTGAAGATAAGCAGAAAAGACAAGATACTATGGAAGCTAAAGCCTTAATGTTGATTAAAGTAGAAAAAGCCTAACAAATGGAAAAAGAAGATGTTGGTAGTTCAAGAAAAAGGAAGCCTGCAAGAAAAGTTAGACAACCAACTGCCACCATTTCAAAAACCACTGTTGAGGCTAGTCTTGTTGTATCCTCTGTCTCAACACCACCAAACAACCCAACAGATGTTAGGGCAGATATTGTGACAACAGATGCTGGAACAACAAATATTCTAACAGATGTTCCCCAAACCACTGCTCCTATCACATTTCCCACTTTACCTAAACCATCAACCACTCCATCAAGAATTCCTTCATATCCACCATCACCAAGGATTAAATTCCAACGCAAAAGAAAAACTTTTATTATTGATGAATGTGATGAAGAGATTCCATCACAAATCTCTTTGTCATCACAACCTACTTCCACTCCACCCTCATCATCTCCACATACAGACACCTCACATCTACCCATGCATCTATCATCATCATTCCTTCCACTAGGTGCTCTATACCCCCTTGAACTATATGTAGTTAGAGGGGAGATAGAGTCTTTCTACAAGATAGAGGATCCTAAACAAATAAACTTTCCATCTCTTCTTGGGTATCGAAAGCCTAGAAACCTTGATGAGTATCTGAAACTAAAGGCTAGACTTTGCAAAGGAGATATCAAAGGATAAGGATGACAGGGCTCTACAAAGATCCATACAATTTCAATTGAGCAAAGTAAGAAACATTGAAGATTTTGCTAAGGATTTGAGTAAGCCAATGTATGAAAAGCCAACCATTGATGATCCTGAATTGAAACAAGACTACGTTGATCATATCATGAAGCACAAGCCTTACAAAGCAACAAGAGCTCAATTCAAAGACGGGTCTGCAAATGAGCTTAAAGAAGAAATTTATAGAATATAAGCCATGCTCAAGGACCCTTTGATAAAGCCTACTCCACCTATTTAGAAAAAGGCTAGACTTAAAAATCAAAAGGATGAAGGCTAAGCTTGTTGCTGCTCAATATGGAACAGCAATGCAAATTGTAAGGTGGTCTGAGTCAAAAGTTATTGATACCTATAGAAGATTGGAAGAGCTAAGAAAGAAGGATCACTCTGTTCCAAGAAAGCTACACTACTCACAAACATCCACTGCCCCTCATCAGAGCCAAATCTCCAAAAATCTTGCTTTAACCACTGCTTTAACTAATGTAAAAAGGCAAAAGACAATGGTTGAAGAAGATGAATAGAGATTTTAAGAACAACGAAAGGAGGGAATTAAATGTCAAATTCTTTATCATACTGATGCTGCAAGTGATAAACTCAAAGAATCTATGTCAAGACTTGTTAGTAGACCCTTTTCACCAAATTCATCACAAATAACTCTTCTCCCAAGAAAACCATCTGACTCAAAAATTATAAAAATTGAAGTCAACCACAGACACCCATGAATTGACTCTGCACGGATCAGTTGGTAGAGTTCAAAAGATAAGAATGGAAGATGCATATGGTCTGAATGCTGTTGACCTCCAAGACCTAATGAATCTTGAGATTGAAAGGGATATTGAAGACATGATCTCCCTGGACTTTGAACTTTAACTCAAAGGAAAAATAAGGGAATCATTGATGAGGAATAAAGATCATGAATAACGAAAAATTTGACATCATATGTTCTAGGGGGAGATTGTTGGAAATTGAACCTTACAAAAAGAACAGATGATCGAAAGATAAAATATTCTACAACCTTTGATCCTTATATAAATGAACATCTGTTGAAGCCAAGCTCTGTTGAAGACAAAGGTCAAAGGTCTGCCCAAGCAAAGCTCTGATGAAGACTCAAGGTCTACCAAGGCAAAAGCTCTGCTGAAGACTAAAGCTCAGGTATGCCAAGGCAAAGCTCTACTGAAGACTAAAGCTAAGGACTGTCAAGGCAAAGCTCTGCTAAAGACTAAAGCTAAGTCTACCAAGGAAAAGCTCTACTGAAGCCCAACAGAGGATGTCTCATCAGTGCTTACTATCAAATGTTGTATTATATAGTTTATAATAGTGTTTAGCTTAGCAGATGTTGTAGTTAGTTTTAGTACATTACATGTCACTTTCAATGTGACGCCAACATAAGATGCTTAGCAGACTGCTCTGTACTATAAATAGAACAATGCGTGTACTGTTCTATTCATCACTTAACCTTGACATTTTATATTCGAGTAAATCAGAGTGATCTTAGGTTGAGGGGGAGATTGTAGTCGTTCATGCATACGTAAATTTAAAAATTTATGAAAGCATGATTGTGAAAGAAATCTTCCTATTGTTGTGAATTCAAAGTTTATTATTTCAGCTGCACTATTCTTACATGGTTATCCACTTTCATTGATTTCATTTTAAACATTCACAACAATATCAAACTCAGATCTTAACAATGCGGATAGCTTCAAGACGTGCGATAGGAGCATAGATCTTAGTGTAGTCTATACTCTCTTGCCGATGAAAAGCTTGGACTACGAGCCGAGGTTTGTTTCTGACTACAATTCCTCTATCATCTCATTTACACTTGAAAACCCACCGAGTACTGATTTTCTTTTGGTCACCGGGTATATCAACAAGCTTCTAGACTCCAAGATTTCAAATTGTAACAACTCTTCCTACATTGTTTCAACCCAGCTTTCCTCCTAAAGAGCTTCTTTATATGTCTTCGGATCAACCTAGAAATAAAAAAACTATAAGAAATGGTATCTTGAAGTGGTGCAACTTCAGTGTAAAAGCAACTTAGATCCTTATTGATCTGATTTCGCGTTTTTACTCAAGTCTTCATATCTCTGATGATATTTTCTGACGGATGATATGAATAAGTTCTCGGCATTACTTCATTAGAGACATTCACTCAACTTTCCAAATTCGTAACATTTTGTTCAGCAACCTGATCAATTGTTGAAGCTTCATCCTGATTGGTTGGAACTGTAGATTGATTTAGAAGACTTGTGATCTACTCAGAACCTTCATAGGAGCTAGATCCTTCATTATGATACGTTCGCTCAGGGTCAGAATCAGAATCATCTGACTGATGAAAAGAGGGTGATGTATTATTTACATCTGGTTCGATGACGGGTTCTTGTTGATAATTGCTCAGACCTACTTTAGATGCATTTGTGCCGTCTTGAGGTTGTGAAATCACCAACGGTCTAGGAACTTGTTCTTGATTAGACACTTGATGTTGTTGATATAACATCACAAGTTCTTCATTTGTTGGTTCATCCGACAGATTAAAAGAATTCCACGGACTCCGTATTTAAACATCCATGGATCACTAGGCTTCTGTGTTGGAGACGTGTGTTTCTGGAAGTCAACATGTAGAGCTAGAACAACCTGGTTTAAGCTAGGCAGATAAACTCATGAGCACTAGCGTATCCCATGAAAAATCCCACTAGAGATTTAGTACCGAATTTACCATCTGGGTCAAGAACCGTACATGGCAATCCAAACGGCTCCAAAAACTCTAAATTGGGTTTTTGTTGGTAAGCAGCTCGAAACATGTTTTCTTGTGAGCCTTGACTGTTAAAACTCTGTATAACATGTAACAAGCAGAGGCAACGACTTCACTCCAAAAACCTTCGTGTGTGCTGTTTCAATGAGAGTGCGATTCTTCCGTTCAGCTACTCCATTTTGTTGCGGAATATAGGATGCGTTGAATTCGTGAAGAATACCTTTAGCATTGTAGAATTCGAGCGTCTTGTTGTTTTTGAACTCTGTACCATTGTCACTACGTATTCTTCTGATTGGCAAATGGTATAACTTCTCCAACTTTCTGAAGAGGATCATTAGATTTTCAAACATTTCGTCTTTACTCTCTAGAAATAGAACCCGTAAGAATCTCGAGTAGCCAGTAGCCATAACAAGAAAATATAGATAACCATTAACTGGCCCTAAAAGATTCATATGTAACCTTTCCATTGGCATTTTAATAGAGTTCAAAAGTTTTCTAGGATGAGATTTCTTGTGTTGCTTCCCTTTTCTTGCAGCTAAGACAATCATCACTAAGATGGAAACTTTTAAGATTAACACCATCCACTAGATTGTTGTGTACCGGATTGTTCATCTTTGGTACATGGATATGCCCCATCTTTCGATGCCATAAGATCGACTCCTTCTCTGTTGCCTTTGTTACAAAACGTTGACTGATTTTAGACGTGGTGGATGCAACGTTCATGTCAAGTATATAGAGATCATTTTCTCGTGGAGCGTGCATGAGGATCCACTCCTCGGGAATTTTGAATCCTTGCTTCAGAATGAGGCATTCTTTATTAGTAAAGTGAGTTTTCAACTTCTTGTCACAAATCATCGAAATGCTCAGCAAATTGTTCCCTAATTCTGCGATTTAGTTGACTTTATCAAAATAAACGACACCGTTTGTGAGAATTCCTTCACCAAATATTCGACCTCCTTGTGTACCCGCAAACCCTACATAACCTCCTCGAATAGCTTTTACATCATATACTAAGGCTAACATTCCTGTCATGTGCCGAGATGCTCCGCTGTCCATTATCCACTTTGAAATGATTGACCTCGGTAGCCCCTACACATGCAACCAAACAAATTACTTGAATAGCGAAACCGAAGCCATATTGGTCTTGGGTGGGTTTGGAATATCAAATTTTGGTTCACAAATGATTTTAATTCCTTTCTTGGCTTTAATACCCTGTCCAACCCTTGACTCAATTTTATCTTTTGTTTTGGTTAGCACAGCGGTTGTTTTTATACTGTAGAAGATGGTCTGGATTCAGCCACATAAGTTTGTGCTTTTGAATATGGCCTTTTTGGGTAAAATTTGGAATCCTTTTGTTCGTTTTTGGTTGATGATTCTCCAACTTCAAAGTTTGAAAGCTTGCAATTGTTGGCTTCACATTTTTAATGGATTCATTGTTTCTTTTTAAGATCTGTGTTGGCAGAAACTCAGGGCCTTTTTATTTCACATCTTCTTTATACTTTCTCACACCATAAACATGTTTTGAATTGTTTTGAGAGCATTGTCGTGCAATATGCCTGACTTGTTGCATTTGTAGCATCTCCTACTGTTGTTTCCAACAGAGGATACAGGGCCTATTCACGGTGTTCCTTTTCCCTCTTAAACTCATCATTTGATTGTTTCCCAAACTCTCTTTCTCATTCACCGTATTTGTTCCAAAAACAAAATCAACTTTCTTTTATATAATCTGGTTTTGGAAACCTTTTGTCATTTTTCTTCTTTTGATACCCCAAACCTTTCCTCTTGTTCTTAGGATAATCCCTACCCTTCTGATAATAATTTTGGTAAACTCTTTTTGGTTTGGAATTGAATGAAGCATCTTGTTTTTCAAGATCAGAATGACTGACTTCAACTAGCTTGAAAAATTTATCAACATGATCAAGGTTTACATTCTGAATTGCGAATTCTTCATCAGAATACAGTTTATCCGATCCATTCATTTTGTAAATTACCACATTTGGATCATCATTTAAACTGTTTTCTGATGATGAGGTATACTTCTTATGAAAGCTCTCTTCGTTTTCAGAATGTGAACTTGATTCAGATTTTTCAAGCTTTTTTCAAACACAGTGCTATCAGGCTCATTTCCCAACACATTTTCGACAATAGTTTAACAACATCTGATATAGAATAAATCAATGTTTTCCAGCAGCTCATCCTTCTTTTGTTCAGTTTTAAGCTTTAGATTAAGCGTCTTTTCCACCCGATCTGGATATTTTTTTACCATACTTGTTGTGGTCCCGTGGTCGGCGAGGGTTCTAGACGGAGGTTTTGGGGATATAGCAGATCCGGCAGAACGAACATAAACATTATGCACAAGAGAATCAGCGGAAGCTTTTCATTCATTCATTCATACCGAAAGAGCTTACATCTGGTCTGGCTGGCGGAGTTCCTGGAGAGAATCCGCCAGCGTTTCCCCTAAGGGAACTTCCAAAACTTACAAACAATGAACATATAACACCTATTTATAGACATGACATTTCGTGCGAATCAAGCCTGCTGTCACTCTTACGAATATTTCGTAAGAGTGAGTGATTCGTATGGATATTTCGTAAGAGTGAGTGATTCATACGAATATTTCGTAAGAGTGAGTGATTTGTACGAACATTTCATAAGAGTGAGTGATTCGTACGAAATATTTCGTAAGAGTGAGATATTCTTTTGAATCACCCATGTCACTCGTACGAAACAAACAGTCACTCGTATGAGTCAGTACTTGTCCGCACTTGGGTCGTGTGTTCGTATCTAATCTATTATAATATTCAATACACACTAGTCTATTCGCATAGTGACAGCCATAAAGTGCATCAACAATTTCCCACTTGGACGTCACTGTCGAAGCTTGAACTTGAAATCTTGAGAGCTGTGTTTGAATATTCTGCAACTTCAATCGGATATCTGTTGACATTGTAATTCCCCCTTGATTGAAGATCCGGGTTTGCATTATTTACGTTTAAACACCATTCCCCCTGAAATATTTTTCTCCAAAAATTAATCTTCAGGTTGTTGGTTGCGCGGTTCAGAAACCTCCTCTTATTTGCTTGATCTTCAGATTTTCTCGAACAATCACCAACTTGTCATTAAACAATGTAGCTTTCTCCATTTTGACGTTTAAGGATATCCACGTTCGGTTTAAACGCACCCCCCTTGATGCTCGATCCTCTGATCTTCAAAACCCAACCGGCAATTGACAGAAACTTCAAAAAACCACACGGAAAAACTTCAAACCGATGAGCATCCGCAAAATTCTTTTCAATCAGCAAATCATCAGAAACAAACTAACTGGTAACACATCGAATCTGAGAAACATTCTTTGGCAATCAGAAGCACATTCATCCTCTTTAGTCACAATAACAGATGTATAGCTATCTCCGCTGGAATGGGGCACTGAAACTACAAGACATCCGTGTTTTCTGGCGGTTATTCTGAAAAACAGTTCATTTGCAATGCAGAGTTAATGATAGAATGACATGTTCACATCCACGCCGTCGTGTGTGCTTCCACTTCCACATCGGGGATCAGGTGTTAGCCCTTGAGCATCAATCTGAAACATGATCTGAAAATTCTGAACATTCTTCGATCACCCATACTGAATGCGTAGTCTATTAATCAATAGACATGAACGTTATTTCATCTCTAATGAATTTTCGATCCTCTATGTTTACCAAATACCGAACCACCCGGATACTGTTGCAGCGTCACGAATTTCAAAAATGTCGGAATTTAACGCACAAAATTTTGACGAAAAGATTGCAAAACAACATATGTCTCTACTTGCTTAAGTTCTTGAGTCATATGATAGTCTTGTTGCTGGAAAGATTGGTAATTCTGAAATGACACGTGAAGACTACGATCAAATTGATCCAGTTGAAATGGAGTTGATAGATATAAAATGGTGCATGGCTTCAATCGTTCGACGTGCACAGAGATTTATGGAAATCACTGGTAATGAAAATTTGGGAGGTTTGGATGGCAAACTTGGATTTGATAAATCAAAAGTTACTTGTTTCAAGTGTCGGGAGAAAGGGCACTTTAAAAGAGAATGTCCAAACCGAGAGGTTCAAGGAAATCGTAATCCTTTCGCAGACGACTATTACAAAAGAGCTATTTACCACCGACCGCAACCAAGAACAAGAATCGTGCTGATTGAAGACAAGCAACCTGAAACTAAAGATAAGGCTTTGGTTGATACACAAGAAGACGAAGGGTTTAATTGGAACAAGTTTATTTCGAAAGGAGAAAGTTTGGAATTGGTGGCTGAAATTATTGATGAACCAAAAGAAGAATCAGAGGCATCCTTTGATGAAGGACCTGAGGATGATGATTATTACTATCATACTTCATCAGAGGAAGTGGAGTTGTTGAATGGTCCATTAAAACATCTTTTGCCTAACGATGTTTTAAAAACATTTGCAGGATATTTCGCACCTACCCAACAATCATCAGATGAAGAGCAAAAGAAACCGGTTGAAGATGTCAAAGTGGATGAGAAAAAGGAATTGCTGGAAGAATACATCATTAAAGCATGCATGGCGAATGGAAATGAGGTAAACAAGTCATCTGTGAATGAAAAATCTTGTTCAAAGTGTGATGAACCATGTGGTGAGATTCTTGTAAAAGACAAAAGATTAGCTGAATTGCAAAATTTAATAGACAATTTGTCAAGCGATTATAAGTCCACAAAGGAGGCTTATGACAAATTGAGTGCGTCTGTTACACAATATAATAAAGCATTCAGAGAAAATGATGCAACTCTTATGATGCTTAAAGCAAAAGTGATGGATAAACAAATGGCAATTAATATTCATCTAAACACTATTGTTGAGCTCCAAAATGAGCTTGTGAAAATGAGAACGAGTTAACAAACTGTTAATTAGTTATTGCACAAGCTCATACGTCATAGATCACATTTTACCAAAAATTGAAAATAATGAGGAATCTAAAAATGGTGAAACAAAGAGTGGATGTTATGATCGAGTTCCTCCACCCACGTGGAACAGTTATGCTTGCAAAAATCCATCTGGGGTGGAAAAGGCGCTAAATCTTAAATTGAAAACCGAACAGTAGCCTGAGGATATCGATATAACTTACACTAAAAATGATGGTGAATGTGATTATGAAGTAGTAGAAAATGTGATTGAAAAAGTGTTAACAAATGAATCTGAAGTGGCTGAGTCTAAAAAGTCTGAGAAGTCAAAATCTGATGACAAATCAGAAAATAGTTTAAATGGTGATCCTAACGTCATAGTTTATAAAATGAAAGGATCTGATAAACTATTTTCGGATGAGGATTTCCCCATCAAGAATGTGAAAAGAGGTTGTGTTGATAAAATGTTCAAGCTGATGAAGGTAAGACATGATGATTTAGATAAACATGATTCATCTTTCTATTCTAAATAAAAAACTGAGCACCGACCCTATTATCAGAAAAAAGGTGATTATCCGGAAAACAAGCGTGCAGGGTTGGGCTTCCAAAAGCAATATAAAACCAACAAGTCTCAAAAAATTGGATTTTACAAAGAAAATTAATTTTGTATTTGGGACAACAACTGAAAAAGAAAAAGAGATCATCGAAACTCAATCAAATGATGATTTTCTTAAAGAAAAAGAAAAACAGAAACAGGTTTTGAATACCTTTGTCCATAAGGATAGCACGACATGCTATAAATGCAAGAAAGTTGGAAATATAGCACGATATTGTTCACAAAAAAGTTCAAAACCAGTTTCTTCTCCGAAAAAGTTCATCAAGGATGAATAGCAAAAAGCACCCATGATTATGCCGAAACAAATCCTTAAAAGGAAAACTGATTTTGTCATTGATACGGCGAAGCTCTGTCATTTGTTTACTTGCGTCTGTAACTTGAACGTCATTTATACATCAGAAGCATTTAAACAGTAAGTTCTATCTTGTTTGTAATGTCTATCTCTCTAGCAATGAATTCCGCCTCTGCTAGTTGAGTGAGATCAGTTGCATTGGATGATGGAGTGGCTTGATTGTTCTGAGATTGATTTGATCCGAAAGAAGATTGTTGACTAGAAGGTGTATTCGGATCAACTGTTGGGTATGATTGAAAACCACTTAACTGAGTTGGAGGTGTGCTTGGTGAACTATATGCACTGAAAGCAGTTTGAATCTTTAGCGCTTGGATTTGAGCAGCAGAACTGTTTTTGAAATAAAGATTAACATCTTGTTGCATTTGAACAGTCTTGTTTTTGGCCATCTTTTGCATCTCTAATTCATGACCTTCCAATCTCTTGATAAAGCGAGGCAATTTGTATTCTACTCCATTCTTCAAGATGGTTAAGTAAGTCGACCATTCACCTTGTGGCAGAGAATCAGCTAGCTTATCAGCAAGCTCTTCATTTGTCTTCACAATTCCCATTCTCTTCATATGAACCACCATATGACAGTATCGCTCAATCAACTGCTTAACTTTAATTAGTGTGAATACGTCAAATTCTTTGCTTAAAAATACCCTTTTGCTTTTGCGGAGTTGAGCACTGCCTTGAAATTTGAGTCGAAGAGCATTCCATAAAGATTGCGCATCATCATCATGTTGTAGTAAAGCTACAATGACTTCTTTGATCGATTGCTGAAGAATGTTCATCATTTTCTTTTTGTTGATAAATCTTTCTCGTTCAACATCAGATAATTGGGCGAGGGTCTTTTCAAGTCCATTTTCGCCAACTGGTGCGATGTATTTTGCCTCGATTGCAAACCAGCAAGTAAAATGGTTAGCTTGCACCCAGTTCATAAACCTCTCGCTCTAACTATCAAAGTCTTCCAGATTCATAAGCTTTGGAGGTTTTGTCATTGTCCCCATTTCATTCTCTAAATTGATGTTTTGAGCTGCTGCAGTGGTAACAACCGATGTGGCGAACGCATTGTAAAATTCCTCAGACATTTTTCCTGTAAAAAATTAGAACACACTTCTCGAAAACAAACAGATTAGATTACACAGATTTTAGTGCGGTCAAGAAGTTTTGTACGAAACAAGAATTTTGCACGAAACAAAGTTTTTGTACGATTCAAGTTTTATCACAAAAACTATGATCTCGTACGAATCAATTCATTTTTATACGAAACAAATGTTTTTAACTGAGTAAATTTTATGCGGATGAATTTTGTACGGATCAAGTCATTTTGTACGAAACAAATTGAAATTCTGAAAATTGTAAGATTTTATGAAAGTTAAGCTGATTCGTACCAAAATCAAGAACAACTTAATTTCGTGCGAAACTCGTACGCAACTGATTCAAACTGACCAAATTTTATCGATTTCAACATGATTTAGTTCAATTTTATGTCCGAATTATGGTATAGATTGATTAGATTGAAGATTAACTTGAATTACTAAAATCCTAGTCCATTTTGTCCATGAATTCATCCAAAATTTGTCCAAAATCCAGCAAAGGTCAGAAAACTGATGAAGATGAAGATATGTCCAAGTCTGAACAGTAAATACTTGTTGTCTATATGTAGATCAGATCTCATGGCTCTGATAACACTTGTGGTCCCGTGGTCGGCGTCGGTTCTAGATGGAGGTTTTTGGGATAGAGCAGATCCGGAAGAACGAACATAAACATTATGCACAAGAGAATCAACGGAAGCTTTTCATTCATTCATACCGAAAGAGCTTACATCTGGTCTGGCTGGCGGAGTTCCTAGAGAGAATCCGCCAGCGTTTCCCCTAATGGAACTTCTAAAACTTACAAACAATGAACACACAACGCCTATTTATAGATATGACATTTCGTGCGAATCAAGCCTGCTGTCACTCTTACGAATATTTCGTAAGAGTGAGTGATTCGTACGAAATATTTCGTAAGAGTGAGTGATTCGTACGAAATATTTCGTAAGAGTGAGTGATTCGTACAAAATATTCGTAAGTGTGAGACATTCTTTTGAATCACTGATGTCACTCGTACGAAACATACAGTCACTCGTATGAATCAGTACTTGTCCGCACTTGGGTCGTGTGTTCGTATCTAATCTATTACAATAGTCAATACACACTCTAACTAGTCTATTCGCACAGTGACGACCATAAAGTGCATCAACAATTTCCCCCTCATTTTTGCAAATTCTGACATCTTTTTTTTTCGTACAAAGAAGGTGTTTCGTACGAATTATGTTTTGTACAAATCATGTTTCATACGAATCATGTTTCGTATGAGTGACAGGTATCACTCGCACGAAAACGTACAGACGAAACTGGACGAACCAGAATCTTCATTTCTTCGAATTTAACATGATTTTTGCACAGATCTGGTCGAAAATCTGTTTCTAACAATCCTATTGTATCAATTTAACATTATGTCCGTGGATTGTCCGTTTATTCTGATGTTTTACATCCAAAACCCCTCATACGTCCAATAATCATGAGCGTAGGTGATTCATCGACTGTTAAGCTGAATGAATCGGTACTGTAGCTCTGATACCAGTTGTGGTCCCGTGGTCGGTAGCCGTTCTAGACGCAGGTTTTGGGGATAGAGCAGATCCGGCAGAATGAACATAAACATTATGCACAAGAGAATCAGCGTAAGCTTTTCATTCATTCATTCATTCATACCGAAAGAGCTTACATCTGGTCTAGCTGGCGGAGTTCCTGAGAGAATCCGACAGCGTTTTCCCTAAGGGAACTTTCAAAACTTACAAACAATGAACACACAACACCTATTTATAGACATGGCATTTCGTGCGAATCAAGCCTGCTGTCACTCTTAAGATATTTCGTAAGAGTGAGTGATTCGTACGAAATATTTCGTAAGAGTGAGTGATTCGTACGAATATTTCGTAAGGGTGAGTGATTCGTACGAATATTTCGTAAGAGTGAGTGATTCGTACGAAATATTTCGTAAGAGTGAGACATTTTTTGAATCACCGATGTCATTCGTACGAAACATACAGTCAGTCGTATGAGTCAGTACTTGTCCGCACTTGGGTCGTGTGTTCGTATCTAATCTATTACAATACTCAATACACACTCTAACTAGTATATTCGCACAATGACAGCCATAAAGTGCATCAACACTTGTTCCACATAGGGGGTGGACATTGATTATAACCCAAACTCATGTTTTAATTTTTAGATTCATTTTCTTCCTTTTCATTTTTCTCAAGTTGTTGTGGAAGAATATGATCAATTACGTCTGAGGACGTTGAGTAACTAATCAACAATTTGTTGACTCATTCAGACTCAATCTTTATAGCTTTAAGTTAAGTTTTTAGCTTAGCAATGGTATCTATGTGAATATTAATCGCCATTTATTTTTCCATTACTGTTGCTTTTAACATTGATTTTATTGCCATGTCCTCTCTACTGACTTCTTGAAACTTTTTGATTGATCTGCTTAATTTATCATAAGTAGCTTTTGTGTCTTTCATGTCACTTGCACGGCTCGAGGCATTTCGTGCATGGTTTTTCAATTTCTTTAATCACAACCTGGACCACTTTGACTGACTCAACGACTGACATTTTCATTCCATCTTTACTTTGTTCAGGAATTACCTCTTGCATCTTAGCCATCATTGCTTTGTCGGCTCTTTTCTACAAATTGTCTACATTCATCTCCTTCGTAACATCGATAACTGGCTTCTCGGATTCTTCTGGTTTTGGTACACACTGGTATTAACTTGATCCTCCGAAGAAACCTACAAAAGAATTATAGACATCAGAAGGAAACATAGTCTTAAATGCATGTTGAAGTAGATCTTCTTCGGTACACTGTTCATAGTAAATCGCCTCAGCACATTCCTCAACAGCAAGGTCAGTCGTTTCATGATTCACTATCTCACTTTCTTCCATCGAACTCTCTTCGACCACCTCATCAAACACTAGTTCTTCAACTATTTTAGCAAGTAGTGCCAAACTTTCCTTTTTAGGAATATAGTCATTCTAGTTAAAACCCTCATCTTCCTAAGCCACCATGAGTGCCTTTGATTTGGCTGAACAATCCTCAATTGTAACCATCCTAGTTGATGTCCGAGGAGGAGAAGTTTTACGATATATTGCTTTTTTGTAGTAATCTTCACGAAAGGATTATTATTACTCTACACTTCTCAATTCGAGCACTCTCTTTTAAAGTGTCCTTTCTCTCGGCACTTAAAACGCCCGGTTATCTGCATGAAACGCTATGCTCTTCTAACTATATTGGCCATACACCATTTGATGTCGGTCATTTCTAATTCTTCAGGGTCGATTTGATCGTAATCTTCTTTGGTCATGTTCGGACAGCCGATCTTACTAGCCACCACTCTCTCATATGATCCAAGTACTAATGCGAGTAGAGGCATGTGTTGTATAACTGTTTGTTCGTTGAAATTTGGTCTATTTTCCAAGTTGACAGCTATATTACACTGAGGAATTCTCTGAGTAGGATTAGACTGGTTGTTTTGGCAGTTGTTGAAGTTAGAGCTTTGGGATGATTGTGGGGTAGTTGGACTATTTGGATCATAACTTTGGAATGAGGTAAAACTAGTATTGCGTTTGTATCTTCGGGCTTTGAATGTTGGCAGGTGTACTACCCTTGTAGTACAAATTAATATCCTGCTGTGCATGCGCTCCTCTAGATTACGCCATCTTTTTGCAATTCTAGTCCGTGAGCCTCAACCTTTTCAATGAATTTTGCTAAAGTCATCGTGCTGCTTCTGTAGTCTTGACTATTCTTGACACTTGTAAGATATGTTGACCACTCTCCTTTTTGCAAAGCGTTTGCCAATTTCTCTACCAGATCTTCGTCATCTTTGTTAACACCCAAACGCTTCATTTCCACCACAAGTGACAGTACCTCTATATGAGCTGTTTCATTGTTTCGCCCTTCAATGGATGAAAGATATGAAATTCTTTCTTTAGTAGTGATTGTTTACTCTTGATCATTTGCTTACTTCCTGAAATTTGACTTTTAGAGCATTCCAAATGGTTTGAGCGGTGTTATTATGTTGCAACAAAGTGAATATATCTTCTTTAATGGCTAGTTGCAATATGTTCATTATCTTTTTCTCACGCTTGAGTAAATCCTTCTCTTGATCGTTGTATTGCATTAATACTTTCTCGAGACCATTTTCTCCCACCGGAACCTTATATCCTTCCTCTATTGTGTACCAGTTTTCAAGGTAATTCGCCTGTACCAAGTTTGTAAACCCTTCATGCCACCCCTAATAATCTTCTAGATACATCAATTTTGGCGGCTAGCCATAGTGCCCATCTCATTATCTAGGTTTATGTTTTGAGCGGCTGCTGTTGTAATTACGGATGAAACAAACGCGTTATAAAATTCTCCTTCCATCGTTTTTTATCGAAAAATTGGTTTAACACTTGTTTGGTGTGAAGTGGGTTTCGTATGATGTGACACTTCATGCGAAGTGGGTTTTGACCACTTCGTACGAACTAGTATACACTTCGTGCGAAGTGATGGAAAACAATTTCAAAAGACTTTGGTGCGAGTTGATATCAACAATTTGTACGAGGTGTATTCAAAGATTCGCCTTTTTTTGCAATTTTTGACATGAATTCGGTTGACTTTAGATTTGAAACTTTTAAGGGTTTGTTTAAACTGGTTTTAACATGTTATGCTTGAAAATTAGTCCAATTTGTCCATGAATTCGTTTAGATCTGATAAAAATAAGAACAAGGAGTAGAATAAGAAGTCTTCAATGGCTGAAACTTGATCAATTTTCTTCAAATCAGGCCTCCAGGCTCTGATACCACTTGTGGGAAGATCGCTCTCCTCCGAAAGCACAGGACCCGACTTGAGCTAATTAATGTGCGTGGAATTCATCATTAACTAGTTGACAATGATAAGACACATTGTTCCAATGCCTATGATTCATTAATCTTGAATAAATGTTTACATATCAGAGACAAAACTGGCAGGGCTTCGCCTTACAATCAGAAAAATAGCTAAGGACTCAACATCCCTTCTCAGCTACTTATAGACATGGTAGCTTCACACAAGGGTGTTGTGCCACTTCGTATGAGGTGGCCCATATACATACAAAACGACATATAATCTAACATTTAAGCCCTGTTACATATACGACATGACCCTAAGGCGTAGGCTATAGATATTCTGCACCAACAAACAGTAAATAAGAACCGTCGGTTATCATTTCAACAAAAATTATGCCTCAGTCTCTATCTTATCTACATCATAAAATATTATTGGAATCTAAAAAGCAGCGTATAAACAAGAAACCAAATTCAACAGGGATTAAGTTGTTTCTATACGTAGGTTCCTTACTTTTAGAATCGGTTTTCATTCTAATGTTTTATCTCACAAATTGAACAGAAACCTACAAAGAAGCCTTAACAGAGGAATGTTGGTTGAATGCAATGCAAGAAGTTGTTACAATTTGTGAAACTTGGAGTTTGGAAGCTAGTGGATCTTCTCGATAATCATAAGAAAACCAACACAAAGTGGGTGTTTAAATGCAAGCGAGATTATAGAGGGTATTAGTATGAAACAAGGCCAAATTGGTTGTGCAAGGGATCTGTCAAGAAGAAGGAATCGGTTTTACAGAAGTTTATGCTCTGGTAAGAAGGCTTGAAGTAATCAAAATTTTCTTAGCCTTCGCTTCATGGAAAGGATTTAAAGTGTATCAGTTGGATATTAAATCTGCTTTTCTCTACGGCAAAGCTAAAGAGGAGGTCTACATTCGCTAACTACCAGGGTTTGTGAATCCATACAACAAATACAAAGTTAACTTGCTTGATAAGACACTATATGGTTTATCTCAAACACCCAGGGCAAGGTATGAAACGTTGTCTTAGCATTTGCTAGAAAACAATTTCGTCAGAGGAACTATGTGTTGCGCACTCTTTACTAGAATAATAGATGGGTATATTCTGCTTGTGCAAATTTGTGTGGATGATATAATTTTCGGGTCAACGAAAACAGTTGTCTACTGATTTTGAAGTAGTGATGCGTTAAACCAAGTACGTCAATGATATTCTCAACAAATTCAAAATAACGAATACTAAAGCAGCTAGCATTCCTCTTCCACAAAATATTAATATAGGTCTAGATTAGTTAAGTTAAACGGTGGATGTTATTGAATATTGCTCAATAATCGGATCCCTCATGTATTTGACGACATTAAGACCAGACATTATGTATCCGACATGTTTATGTGCCAGATATCAATCTAGTCCGTGAGTTTCACATTTGATGGTAGTTAAAAGACTCTTGAAATATCTGAAAGGATGTCCGGGCACGGGTCTTTGGTATCCCAAAGATGATTTCGTTCGTTTTAACAGCATTCTCGGATTCGGACTATGGTAGCTACAAGGTTAATGCCAAATCAACAACTACAGGTTGTCAATTCTTTGGAAGCCGTTAGTCACGCGATCGTGTAAGAAACAAACAACTGTTTCTCTTTCTACATGCGAAGTAGAGTACATTGCGGCATCCAGTTATTGTTCGTAAGTGCTTCAGATCCAACAACAAATGAGATATTATGGTTTGCAATTTCTAGGTACACCTATTCACATAGATAATGAAGTAGTTATAACCATCACTGAAAATCCAGTAAACCTTCTAAAACAAAACACATTGAGATACATTTATCACTTCATCTGTGAGAAGAAGTTGATTAACATAGTCAAAATTCACACCGATGAGAAAAAAGCTTATATTTTACCAAAGCTTTTGATAAAACCAGATTGGATTATTTGCTTAAAATTAATGGTATAAAAGATATAACATTGAGGGGTGAAGAGGGTTATACCGAGATTTCTGAAACTAAAAAAGAGTAAACCACATCGGGAGTCATTTTTCTTTTGTTTTTAAATTTTCTTGCATTTTTTCTTTCAAAAGTCCAAAAATATGTTATTGATTTTAGGGGCATAATATGTTTGAAAATCCTAAAACATTGAAAATTTTCAAAATTTTAAAAACAATATAAAATCTAAAATGAGATTTTGTTGGATAAAAAAGGAAATGATTGTACATCAAACGACTATCAGTGTTTGCTAAAGATTGGGAAAGTTTTATATGTTCATAACATTCTCACTAATCTTTATATTGGCAGGCTTAGTGTTAATAAAAGGATTGCCTAAGTGATACAAATATAACAGGACTATTAACTTATGCCGGCGTTTTCCGGTTGTAATTAAGCGCGTAATGAACAATAATATCATCATAAATGATATAATTAGACATAAATTAACTCGATCAGGCCTTTGGAAAGCCTAGGACGTCTACTTGCTTCACGTTACGCGATTTGGCGATAATCGAAGACACTAAACGCGAATTTGAACGATAAGCGAACTGATGCCGAACAAACACTGACAACGTCTAAAAACACGAATTTTATACTTGTAATTATCATACAATTGTAATTCGGCGATAAAATTTGGATCGTTGAACGTCGCAAAGCACAATGCGGAGGTTTCGCGAAATCGAGACGCACCGACAACGAAACGGAAGCCACGGACTAAAATTACGTCTAAATATTAATAAGTTATGATATATTTGGCATCGTTTTCAGATTTTAACGCTCACGGTAGAAACCAGAACGAAAAACGGATCAGAAACGACAAACAGGGCAACTACGCAATTTTAACGCGACGAACGGGTTAACACGTCAAACACCGACTTCCGATATAATTTTAAACGTTCGAGTCTGAATAAATAAACTTCGGAACTAAACGATGTTCACGTTTTGAAAAACGGGCTGTGGAAAGAAACGTTTGGGACCTGAATACGTTAACGGGCCTTGGGCCCGACCCATTTAAAAACCCTAACTATTTAAACAAAGCAAAACCCTTCATCACTTTCATTTGAAGAAACCCTAGCCCCCATGTTCAATCCCCTGCTCCTTCTCTTTCCCTCTGCTCCGATCGCCGGAATCCGGCGGAACCGCGGCAGCTCCGGTCGCCTTCTCCGGTGCACACCCACACACCATCCTCACCTCCCTCCTGTCTCTTCATTCACACACACACCCGCGTACCTATTGAGACAGAGAGGAGAGAGATAGATAGTTAGAGAGAGAGAGCGATTGAGAGAGAAACCGGTAGAGACAGAAAGAGACGACGGCGCGGTATCGCGGCAGTGACGGCCGTGTTTCAGCGGCGGGCCACAATATCATTTATGTAGCAGAACCGGCGACGACGGCGGCCGACGTCGACTGAGATGCTAGAATCGGCAGTGGCGGCGGCTGGGTTGTTGTTTTCGGGATGGATTTTCGGGTTGGGGGTTAACCAGCGGTAATGGTGGTGGTCATGTCGACTTGAGTTCTTGATCCAAGTTTCGGTTCATGATACGCCAATTTGGTCAGCTCCGGTTCACTCGAGTCTAAGTTCAACCCGGTTCAGTCCAGAAACCGGTTCAGTTCACCTTCGGCTCGAGTTCGAGTCGAGTCAGTCATGATACAAATCAGTTTTGGTTCAGTCAACGGCTCGAGTCTCGGACTCAGTTCAGTTGCGGTTCGGATCTCGGCTCAGGTTTCGGTTCAAGTTCGAAACAGTTTCAATATTTCAGTTTCGTTTGATTGAGTTCACTTCCGTTCAGTTAAATATTTAAGTGTATATTTCAGGTTCGGTTCGGTATTCGGTTCGGTTCGGTCAACAAAAGTCAACGTGGTAAACTGGTCAAACCCAGTCAACACGAGTCAAATATGGTCAACGGTTCAACCCACGCCTCGGTAAAAATTAATTTCAACACGAAATTTAATTATATAGTTTATATAAATCGTAATATTAAGTTATCGCGAAACCGAGCTCGACCTGACCCATTAACGAATACGTATAGCCAAAAAGTATAAAAAATAATAAATCGAACCGACTACGTTATTCGTGTAAAACTATTCGTTAAACGACGTTAGTTAAATGAAATAAATTGGAAATTAAATCAGCGAAAATTATATTCGAAACCCAACGGGAAATTATATACATATTGTTTGTTTGCGTATGTTGCAGGTTGTGTTTTGATAAATAAATCGACAACTTATGTTGTCGGGATCGTAAAAAAACAGAGCAAACTCTGCCCGATTTTCGTAAAATATGCAATACGAAAACGTGACACATTTCAAAGATTAAACGTCTGATTTCAAATGGTTATTATAAAATAAATATAGGTATATATTTATTTGACGATGATATGAAAACTTTCAAAACTCGAGCCGACAACATTTCAATGAGCGCGATGTCAAGATAACAAACATTCGGCAATCGACTATAAGATAAATTATATTTATTTATGTTTACTTCAACGTCGCAACTCCGAAACTAGCTTTCAAACATCGATAAATCATTCGAACGACCATATAAAACTAAGTATATTGTTTATATTTATTTCGAAAAGCCAAGGATTCCGAACGCTCTTACAAGACGAATACAAGGTGCGCATTACTTCAAACGTCAGAATTCGGAAATCGTATAACAAGAATATTTTATATATACGAATGGCGAGAGGTCAAATACTTTTATAAATAAATATAGTTATATTTATTTCGAACGTCGACGACTCGAATACTTTCGAATGATATTATAACAATAGTATATTGTTTTTATTGGATTCAAACGCTAAACCGCGACTCTGCGAGACTATAACAAGCGTACGATTACGTCGTTATTTATTTATTATAAACGATACGCCGAACCCTCGCGCGAAAACGAAATGTATTATCTATACGGGTATACTTACAAGTCCATATACATTATGTCCTACGAAAACAACAAGAAGCGTACTATTATCCGGTGATGTACATAACGACTAATATGCTTTAATGAAATATAGTATTGTTTATATATAATATATATTTCAAGCCTCTCGAAAACAGAATCGTTTCTAAGGAAACCATAGGTTGGTTAACCAAGTTAATACAATGACAATTTCATATAATCGTATGAGTAATGATTCGGTAGAGACCGGTAAAGCGTAGTTAGCTACGTTATATCTAGAAACTTACAAGTTATTCCGTTTTAGGAATACATTAGATTGCATGCTAGCAAGTCAAGTTGTGGAGACAACATTATGGAAATTACATTAAGCTAGCTTTGCACAAGAAAATCAAGGTGAGTTCATAACCCCCACTTTTTACCGTTTTACATTTTTATAAATGTTTTCGGGGGTGGAAAGACATGCAAGTTTTTCGAAAGCATAAAATGTTTCGATGAACGAAAATGTAACATTCGTCGTAAAACGGGTTCCAAAACCCGCTCCGTTAAAATTCTAGAATTTTTTAAATGTTTCGCTACGCATGTATTCATTTTATAAATTATATTAGTTAATTTTTATAGTTAATAAATAAACTAGAATGTAAATATATTGAATAAATAAAAGAATAAAAATAATACTAATAAATAAAAGTTCAAAAATAAGAAAATAAAGGAAAAGGGGCAACCGGGTTCGAACCCGGGTCCCCATCAAACACACAAACAACTACACCACTTCGACACCTGCACAACATCTGATATACCCGAGTCAATTAATCCTTTATATTTACGTTTATCTTGATCTGAATTCAAAAGGGAAAACCCGCCCTGTAAACAGCCGCGCATAAATCAAAAAATCATCAATTTGCCGTTTTTCCTTGCAAATACTCGGTGAAAACCGTTTTAATCATGAGTCTTAACTCAATCATGAGTCAAACACAATCAATTTTGATATGCAAATCATTCGCCCATCATTAATTTTGACGAAACTTCCGAAACCAAAAATTCAATCCAAGTTACTGGCCTCATCTATAAATAGTGATCCATTGAACCCATTTAGAACACACACACTCTCGCTAAACTCTCTTACAAGTCTCTGTTATCAAGATCTACTCATCGGAAATACTTTCACTCGCCGGAATCCTCATCGGAAAACCAAAAGCATCACCGTTCGGTAAACAATTCATCTATTACCTTTCGTTTTATTAACATCTTATAAATCAGTGGAAATTATGATCACAATTCGGTTAAATCAGATTCAGTTTATGTTAATGGTGAAGAAGATGAAGTCGATATAGTGTATAAATCTAATTAAGATTTTATGTTTAACCGGGTTAGACACACAGTCCAGTGGTAGACTGTGTGCAATTTGAACAAGAAGACCCGAGTTCGAGTCTTATACATGTTCCGATTCGCCCATAATCAAACCTTTTTAAATAAACTCCTATATGAATAGAGTTGGTAAGTATATAAGTGTAATAGAAATTTTATATTCTTCGGGTTAGACACACAGCCCAATTGGTCGGGCTGTGTGCACACGAGGGTAACAATGCGGGTTCGAGTCTTGATCCACACTGTCTCTTGTTATTTACCAAATCTTTTTAACTGAATAAAAAAATATGTTAACCGTAGTATGTGTATAAGTATAATTAAAATAGAGATTATTTTGGGTTAGACACGTAGCTCAGTTGGTAGAGCTGCGTGCACGTATACGGGAGGTCACGAGTTCGAACCTCACACGATGCCTATAATACCAAAGTCAACGCGGTCCGACCGGTCAACCCTGTAAAAGGGTATATATATATATATTTTTAATTATTTTCTTTATTATTTTATTTAAAAATCATTTAAAAATACTTCAAAAATATGACTTTTTAAGTTTAAAATTGTAATAAATACCACAAAAATAGATCTAAAAAAGGCATTAATTAGAAATATTAATTTCAAATAGAAGATATATATTTATCAAATTATTAGTGATCATTTAGGTTAGTTTTCTCTCGTTGGTTGAATCTTAAATCGTGCGCCATCGCTATCAACTCCAAGGAACGCACCCACTGTGAGTGAATTCTTACAAATTCCTCTTTTTATTCATGTTTTGGGGTGTATCATGTGTCATTTATACATTTCGTTAATTAAACCCTTGTGCTATTACCATTATATGAACTATCGTGTGATGTAAATGTTGTTTGTTGTATTGCGAGTTTATATTTTTGTCAAGTTGCGTGCAAATCATTCATTAGGCCCATCAGTTCCTCGTTGGAGACGAGTTGAGCATTAGGTGCCTCATTAGATCGGCTCCGTTTGATTGAGCCTTGATCTCATTGTTCAACATTTGGTATGTGTGTGTGCATTAATTGATATTAAGTGTTTTTATGGTTTAATTTACATATACGTATACTCATATTTGGTTATGCACATTTTTATTCAAATAACCAATATAACTAATTCTTTCAAATATTTAAATAAGATTCATTCGCCAACATTTGTTGACCCAAAACCCTATTTTTACACAGGATACAGGTGGATAGGTTGAAGCAATGAACACATAGGAAATTGCCTTAGAAGAAAAATAAAGAAGTCATGAAAAATGTATTTGAACATGTTGTGCTTGTATGTTTGTTGTAATTTCTTCTTTAAATATAAATAATAAATATGAAACTTTATAGTAAATGTCATGAGCTTTGATAAAAAAACCCAATCATATCCCGACTACCATTTCCGCTGCGGGTCAGGGTGTGACAGAAAATCATATAATTCTAAACCTTGTTACAAACAGATTTCAATGAACTTAAATGGTTTACGAATGGTTTATGCTAAACTTACTTATTTTCACAGCTATACAAAGCTTTTCGAAACATGCATGAGTTTTATGACTAGTGACGGGATTGTCATAGTCACAACTAGGGGCGAGGCCCCAATTTTATTTATAACATGGGCTAGGCCCAATGACAAGAAAACATGGGCTAGGCCCAATGACAAGAAAACATGTGCTAGGCCCAATAACACAGATTTATAACAACTGGTATGTAGCTATGGGATTAGATTATAATAAATCACTGTGCGTAAGTAGGATTATGACATTGGTAACCATTAATCACTTAGTGACCAAGGTGCAAAAGGTGTAGATTTATCGAGTTTGAGACACGCTCCACTCCTGGTTTGTTAACCGGTTAGGAGTGCTTTTGTGAGCCCTATTGATGACAAAGTTGTCTCGGTTTGGTTATTTACTTACTTATGGCACATAGGTCAGTGTATTAGCTACACACTGACAGATCCTTACATTCCATAGGAAAACTACATACTACGATTTCAATACCGGTTTACAATTAGATTAAAAACATTTAAACACCGGTTTATTTACAGATATGATTGAAAACATTTTATCACCGGTTTATAAACATAACACTTATATGCATGGATTTGCAAACGACATGGAAAACATTTCAATACTGTTATACAGACATGACATTTCAAATGCTTTGGGATACTATGATCCCACAAACTGTTTTCAAACGCAAAATGCTCAAATGTTTTATGACTCATCAGAAAACGAAAACAAACAAACTATGAACTTGCCAACTTTATGTTGATTTTTCGCATGTTCTTTCTCAGGTTATGATTACAAGTATGGCACGGTTGGAATAGTGAAACCCATGGGGATTCGAGCAGTTAGCGGGCGTTCACTTATTAAAAGTCTTAGCACTCACGTTACTTCCATTGTGCAATGAAGATACTAGTTTTTCACACCCAGCTCTGATGGTTTTACGGGGGTGTGACAGAGTGGTATGAGAGCTATAGGTTTTAGCGAATTAGGTATCAAACTTGGCTTTGATAACAGAGTAGTAACAGAGCCATAGGTTTTGACAAATCAGGTTTCTATGGAACCTCACTTTCCTTTAGGGACATTAGATCAATAAGACTTGAATACATACAGAACGCCTAGCACTCGAATATGGATTCCAACCATGGTTGAAAACAGTAAGTTAACATCATGATTTTAGTCATACACTAGTGTTGTATTTGATACACGGTACAAGAAAATATGACATACCGTAAGCAAAACCTTGAGGGTTTTGGAAACATGCATTTAGGACCTTTGGAAAACTGATGTCAATATTCATTAAAGGTCAGCACGTAGGAACGACGATTATTAGCTCGGACAAACACATTACATATGTGTGTCGCCACTATTTTATTTACCCGAGCAGGTAGCCTACACAAAATGAAACGCTAGTGTGAAAATATACATGATACTTAAATGATATGGCAACGGATGTTGAAGTACATCACATACGAATTTTGAGGCGCGGACTTGAGAAAACATGACATTACATTACACCAAGGATGCTAATCATGTCAGTGGGAGAGCTACCAACCAGAATGCGACAATTTATCACGTGGTCCTGTAAGCAACACAAACAATGTTGAGGTACGTCCAAACGAGATATCATAACAGTCGGTACTTATTACAATGGCAATCGCAACGATTGGCGCTGCAAAAGAAGTCACATGTCTTTGCATTCCCCCTATTTCATTAATGATGATTACGCCATGTTCGACATTCGGTGGAAATGTCACCAAAACAATAAGTCATCACAGGAAATACCAGCTAAAGTCCTCAAATTCCTTCTGTTGGAATTTCAACTTTGCATATAATGAGTAGGTTTGCACACCTCCACTCCTCATAACGGTCATTGTGTCACGGAAAATTCTTTCTTAATTAGCAAACCCATATTGCATCATTTCTTGACAGATTTACATGATACGCATGCCTTGTTTGTTACGCATGTGGTAAACTTGATACGCGGAGACCATTAGGGTCTTCACTTCGAATAGTCATACCATCAATAATTCAAAGGTTGGTTCGCTATATTCAAATTTTTGCTTTATGATCTAGATGACCTGCCTTATTGCAAATATTGACTCCTTGATATCGAGTCAACGAATTTCTTGAAATTTCATTTTCTTTCCAAGTTGCATACATGGGTTCTTTGTGCAACCATATCAAAACTCCTTGGTCAAATCATGTATTATTTGTTAGATTGTGTCAAACTAAGTTAACTTGCTCAAAGTATACAAAGTTCAATTCAAGGATTTCATATGACAGATTGAGGCCGTCATATTCAAAGTAATATCAACAAGCAATTCATTTGTTTCGAACCATAGCAGACTGGTTCAGCCTGCACCCTTATTAAGTCATTTATTGGTTACGACACCTTGTGGTGGCGTTACACTAGTTGAAGCTTGCGCTGACATCGCTTTCACAAATCATGTACGGATTTAATTATTTGATTATTTATTTATTTTTAAATCCCCCCTTGTTAGATCATTTTCTTAAAACATCCTTAATACAATCGTGTATTAAGGAGACGGTACACAACTTTATGGTCTATTTCAGTGTACCTCTTAACAGATTCTTTCAATATCGTCGAAGATATTGGGATATTTATCGTTCTTCCACTATCGACCGAAAATTATAATTATTTGTTCTTTCATTTTCAGTTGAAAATTCTACGGGATTTATTTGGAACAAATATCCAGACTTACTTGGTTGAACCTTTTATCTAATTGTAAACACGGTGAATTTGTTCGATCACCGCTATTATTGAATTAATTCAATGGCTTTGATGCCTTGTGGCGTCGGTATAAACTTGTAGCTTGGGCTAATCATCGGAAATGGTCTTAATGCAACTATGTATTAAGACAATGATACACTAATTTCGGTTGTAGTTCGGTGTAGCCCTGCAACTCAATAGTGTTAACTTATGGTTCGAAAAGTTAACAGATCACCTTCATGTTTCTAATTCAGTTGAGCTTGTTGATTCTAAGTCTTATCGATCCAACAACCAACGCTAGTTTCCGTTGGTATAAAAGTTTCCGTTGGTATAAATTTACATTGTTTATGAAATTCATTTACAGATTGTGAACGTCTTGGAAATTTATTGTCGAGATTCTCATTTGTATGACCCATGTAAACTCAGTCACATTGGTGACTATGTCATTAGGTTTCGTTCACCTGGCATCGATTCTGAAAACATATTCAGTTGAACAAGAGGGTTCATGTTGTTGTAGTAAGTCATTGTATTCATGTAATCCAGATAAGTCTCGATGCGATTACATGGTCATCTACCTGGGTAGTATTAATACCTATCTACGTATAACAAAAATCTAAGGAGATAACATAGCTTAAATTTCGAGGACGAAATTTTATAACAAGGGGAGAATGTGATGACCGGCGTTTTCCGGTTGTAATTAAGCACGTAATGAACAATAATATCATCATAAACGACATAATTAGATGTAAATTAACTCGATCAGGCCTTTGGAAAGCCTAGGAACGTCTACTTGCTTCACGTTACACGATTTGGCGATAATCGAAGACACTAAATGCGAATTTGAACGATAAGCGAACTGATGCCGTACAAATACTGACAACATCTAAAAATATGAATTTTATACTTGTAATTATCATACAATTATATTTATGCAATAAAATTTAGATCGTTGAACGTCGCAAAGCACAATGCGGAGGTTTCACGAAAATCGAGACGCACCGACAACGAAACGGAAGCCACGGACTAAAATTACGTCTATATATTAATATATTACGATATATTTGGCTTCGTTTTCAGTTTTTAACGCTCACGGTAGAAACCAAAATGAAAAACGGATCAGAAACGACAAACAGGGCAACTACGCGATTTTAACGCGACGAACGGGTTAACACGTCAAACACCGACTTCCGATATAATTTTAAACATTTTGAAGTCTGAATAAATAAACTTCGGCACTAAACGATGTTTGCATTTTGAAAAACGGGTTGTGGAAAGTAACGTTTGGGCCTTGAATACGTTAACGGGCCTTGGGCCCGACCCATTTAAAAACCCTAACTATTTAAACAAAGCAAAACCCTTCATCACTTTCATTTGAAGAAACCTAGCCCCCATGTTCAATCCCTGCTTCTTGTCTTTGCCCTCTGCTCCGATCGCCGAAATCCGGCGGAACCGCGGCGGCTCCGGTCGCCTTCTCCGGCGCACACCCACACACCATCCTCACCTCCCTCCTGTCTCTTCGTTCACACACACACCCGCGTACATACTGAGACAGAGAGGAGAGAGACAGTTAGAGAGAGAGAGCAATTGAGAGAGAAACCTGTAGAGAGAGAAAGAGATGGCGGCGCGGTATCGCGGCAATGACGGCCGCGTTTCAGAGGCGGGGCACAATATCTTTTCGGCAGCAGAACCGGCGACGGCAGCCGCCAGCGTTGATTGAGATGCCGGAATCGGCAGTGGCGGCGGCTGGGTTGTTGTTTTCGGGATGGATTGTCGGGTTTGGGGTTAACCGGCGGCAATGGTAGTGGTCATGTCGACTTGAGTTCTTGATCCAAGTTTCGGTTCATGATACCAATTTGGTCAGCTCCGGTTCACTGGGGTCTCAGTTCAACCCGGTTCAGGCCAGACACCGGTTCAGTTCACCTTCGGCTCAGGTTCGAGTCGAGGCAGTCTCGATTCAGATCAGTTTTGGTTCAGTCAACGGCTCGGGTCTTGGACTCAGTTCAGTTGCGGTTCAGATCTCGGCTCAGGTTTCGGTTCAAGTTCGAAACAGTTTCAATATTTCAGTTTTGTTCGATTGAGTTCACTTCAGTTCAATTAAATATTTAAGTGTATGTTTCAGGTTTTGTTACGGTATTCGGTTCGGTTCGGTCAACAAAAGTCAACGCGGTCAACTGTTCAAACCCAGTCAACACGAGTCACATCTAGTCAACGGGTTAACCCACGACTCGGTAAAAATTAATTACGATGCGAAATTTAATAATATAGTTTTATATATATCGTAATATTAAGTTATCGCGAAACCGAGCTCGACCCAACCCATTAACGAATAAGTATAGCCAAAAAGTATAAAAAAAATAATAAATCAAACCGACTACGTTATTCGCGTAAAATTATTCGTTAAAAATCAAACTGACGTTAGTTAAATGAAATAAATCGGAAACTAAATCGGCGAAATTTATATTCGAAACCCGACGAAAAATTATATATATTGTTTGTTTGCGTACGTTGCAGGTTGTGTTTTGATAAATAAATCGACAACTTGTGTTGTCGGGATCGCCCAAAAACAAGGAAACTCTGCCTGATTTTCGTAAAATACGCAATACGAAAACGCAACACATTTCAAAGATTAAACATCCGATTTCAAATGGTTATTACTAAATAAATATAGGTTATATATATAAATTTGATGATGATATGAAAACTTTCAAAACTCGAGCCGACAACATTTCAACGAGCGCGATGTCAAGATAACAAACATTCGGCAATCGACTATAAAATAAATGATATTTATTTATGTTTACTTCAACGCCGCAACTCTGAAACTAGCTTTTCAAACACCGATAAATCATTCGAACGACGATATAAAAATAAGTATATTGTTTATATTTTTTTCGAAACGCCAAGGATTCCGAACGCTCTTACACCACGAATACAAGGTGCGCATTACTTCAAACGTCCGAATTCGTTAATCGTATAACAAGAATATTATATATATTCGAATGGCGAGACGTCAAATACTTTTATAAATAAATATAGTTATATTTATTTCGAACGTCGACGACTCGAATACTTTCGAATGATATTATAACAATTGTATATTGTTTTTATTCGATTCAAACGCTAAACGAAGTACGACGCGACTCCGCAAGACTATAACAAGCGTACGATTACATCGTTATTTATTTATTATAAACGATACGCTGGACCCTCGCGCGAATACGAAATGTATTATCTATACGGGTATACTTACAAGTCCATATACATAATGTCTTATGAAAACAACGAAGAATCGTACTATTATCCGGCGACGTACATAACAACTAATATGCTTTAATGAAATATAGTATTGTTTATACATAATATATATTCAAGCCTCTCGAAAACAGAATCGTTTCTAAGGAAACCATAGGTTGGTTAACCGAGTTAAGACAAAGACAATTTAATAGAATCGTATGAGTAACGATTCCGTAGAGCTCGGTAACGCTTAGTGTAGCTGCGTTATATCTAGAAGCTTACAAGTTATTCTCTTTTAGGAAAACATTAGATTGCATGCTAGAAAATCAAGTTGTGGAGACAACACTATGGAAATCACATTAAGCTAGCTTTGCACAAGAAAATCAAGGTGAGTTCATAACCCCCACTTTTTACCGTTTTACATTTTATAAATGTTTTAGGGGGTGGAAAGACATGCAAGTTTTGCGAAAGCATAAAATGTTTCGATGAACGAAAATCATATATTTCTAAACCATGTTACAAACATATTTCAATGAACTCAAATGGTTTACGCACGGTTTATGCTAAACTTTCCGGTTTCCACAGCTATACAAAGCTTTTCGAAACATGCATGAGTTTTATGACTAGTAACGGGATTGTCATAGTCACAACTAGGGGCGAGGCCCAATTTTATTTATAACATGGGCTAGGCCCAATGACAAGAAAACATGGGCTAGGCCCAATGACAAGAAAACATGGGCTAGGCCCAATGGCAAGAAAACATGGGCTAGGCCCAATGACAAGAAAACATGGGCTAGGCCCAATGACAAGAAAACATGGGCTAGGAACAATGGCTAGGCCCAATAACACAGATTTATAACAACTGGTATGTAGCTATGGGATTAGATTATTACAGTTCATTGTGCGTAAGTAGGATTATGACATTGGTAAGTGACCAAGGTGCAAAAGGTGTAGATCTATCGAGTTTGAGACACGCTCCACTCATGGTATGTGAACCGGTTAGGAGTGCTTTTGTGAGCCCTATTGATGACAAAGTTTTATCGGTTTGGTTATTTACTTACTTATGGCACATTGGTCAGTGTATTAGCCACACTGACAGATCCTTAGATTCCATAGGAAAACTACATACTATGATTTCAATACCGGTTTACAATTATGACAGAAAAAATTTCAACGCCGGTTTATTTACAGATACAATTGAAAACATTTTATCACCGGTTTATAAACATAACAGTTATATGCATGGATTTGCAAACGACATGGAAAACATTTCAATACTGTTATACAGACATGGCATTTCAAATGCTTTTGGATACTATGATCCCACAAACCGGTTTTCGAACGCAAAATGCTCAAATGTTTTATGACTCATATGAAAACGAAAACAAACAAACTATGAACTCGCCAACTTTACGTTGGTTTTTCGCATGTTCTTTCTCAGGTTATGATTACAAGTATGGCACGGTTAGAATAGTGGAACCCATGGGGATTCGAATAGTTAGCGGGCGATTCACTTCTTAGATGTCTTAGCACTCACGTTACTTCCACTGTGCAATGAAGATACCAGTTTCACACCCAGCTTTGATGGTTTTACGGGGGTGTGAAATAACTAAGTGTGTCACATCTCATTGGCATATGGTCTTAGTACTATAATTTTGTGTGATAGAATTGCCAAGACACTGAGATACTAGGTATTTATATTAGTTTAACATCTGGGGTATTATACAAGTTATTTTGTCTACACAATGGTGTTAACCTAGAACTTTTATAATACTTTGTCTCAATGCAAAATGTTAAACCCTCAAAAGCTAAATGATTATCGAATGATATGATTTTGTGCTTAAAAGATACCCAAGAGGTACACCACTCAAAGTCGAGCTTCAAACTCTTTGTCTGTATAGTGGTACTAACCTGAGTCATTGAAGTTTCGCATTCCCCTTACGGATGTAAACAGAAAATATTCACCTATATGATGATATTCTCGAGTATATCTTGATACGGGAGTATGTCGTGTGATGGGAACCATTGGTTAATATGTTTTAATATTAACTAATTCATATCATATTAAGCTATTACTGAGATATAAACATGTTTTAGTTTATGTGGATAAACAATACTACTAATCAACGTGAATTTTTTTATGTGTATATATTAAAGCTTAGTGGTGTAGCTGATATGTCTCATATAAACTGATATGATCCTGTAGCACAATTCTCACAAAAAGATTGTATGAAAATAGTTTACATTCACTTTATTGCTTTCATTTCAAAACCAAAAAGACTTTCAGTGTGTTTTAGTATATAGTTTGTAAAAGTCAAAAGGAATTTACATTTAAACTTACTTTTGATAACTGATGTTGGAATACTAATCTATACCATACCCAATGGATGGGACTTTTGCATAACTAGCTGAGTATTTTCAGAAAAGTTTGAAATGAAATGGGCATAAAGTGAAACTTGGACGGGCGAAATTATAAAAATTGGAATTTCGTCACAAAATGTTTATACTGAGGTCATTAATTTGGACTTGGTTAAGCAAAGAATCAAATTATCAGAATTGTTGTAGATTAAATTGATAAACCAAGGTCATTAACTTGGACTTGGTTAAATAAGAATGTGTGAAATTTGACTTGTCCGCACGCATGACTCTATTGCACTTAGGACTCAAACGCTGAGTATAAAATCTTAATGCTCCTTCATTTCATACCATTTTCAAACAATGGAGCTTTAAAAGTTCTCAAATTTTAGAAAAGACCTTGTTGATTTTGATTCAAAAATTTGTTCTTGTGTGTTTGTTAAGACATATAACAATTTTTAAAGGAAAAAAACATATTATTTGTTCATTGTGTTCATAGTTTTAGATCGAGGTTTGTCAAGAGTTGTTTGCATGTGTGTTTAGTAGTTAAGGACATGTTATACTTGTCATTGGCAAATCTAGCGGTATATATTATACATGCTATAAATCGGATGGACTAAATCGACCAAAGAAAAACTAATAAACCCTAGACTGTAGATCTTTAAAGAATACGCGATTATAATGGAAAATTATCATAGAGGTTTTATAAATCGACATGGTTAAAATGGATTAGCACATGAATTCGAGATCAAATCAAGAGAATTGGATGAATTTGATTTTTTTTTACCTAAAACTATGTTGATGATCAACGTAGGAGTCTTACGCGCGAAATACTATTGCGTTGACCAACAATATCAAGTCATTAAATGTTAAACGTAGGATTACTTTATTCGTAGGACTCATACGCTTAGCATTGTTTTGCATTCATAATGGTCATGCGTTTAGGTGCTCATACATAAGAACCCTCCTACGCTTGGGTCCTGCGCCTGAATGTTATAAATATAAAAAAAATTCTAAATGTCGAAATATTTCAAATTTTCGGATTTGTGCCTGTGTGTATCATGTGTAGATGGTGAAAGCAAACCAAGTGAAGGGTAGGCATCTTCAGTATAATATTGTGGCTCTACTTAATGAAGAAGACAAGAAACCAAGCCATTTATACCAATTATGTCTTTCTTTAAACAGTTAAGAATTTTCAAGGTGATTACTAAAGTTCGAGTACCCTATGAATCAATTATAGAGAATTTTGCGATAATGTTATGGTGGAATGCCCATTGACACCTCAGAAATTTATTATGTGGTGCAAAAACAATCAGTTTTTATTTCTAAAGCATTGATTTAGGAATTATTAGAATACAAAGATTCACCAGAAGATCCCGATACTTTAGATGAGAAGTTGGTCAAAGGTTGTTTCCAAAGGATGTGATATGATGGATATATTATTGCTACTAGCTATGCAAAGAGTTGTGTGTCGAGCCCTTACAAATATTTGATGCATGTGGTTACACATTGGATAGGCACAAGATGGATGGATATGATGTGGCACCAGATTACTTGATGAGTGCCATTGCAGCTCATTGTTTGAATTTGAAATTGAATTTCTCAGAATAGATGGGTGATGTATTCTAGATTTCTACAAATCTTTATTGACATACAATGCCAGAATTTAGAGAAGAGAGAGAATGATAAGATCGAACTAGAGCACATGAATAGTATCACACTTAACGGGTGAATTCTTAGAAGGGTAAATCTGAAGATCAGATAGCACCATTAAGGGGTTTTTTAGGCATCTCAAGAAGAATGCTTATGTAGCTCCTTAGAATAATAAGTGGAGACATGATGATAGTAGCTCTGAGAACATAGTCAAGGTTCATTGTGTTGATACAGTTTTGTGTCTGTCGCTTATTCTTAATTACAGTTGTAATTGTACGGTCTTTCTCAAGTGTCTGTATAGGTTTGGTCGTGTCGAATAGATCGAGATATCCTTCCATCTTGATCTAGTATGACATCTTAGCTGTCTGTGTTAATCAGTTGCATGTGTGCATTGTAAACGTCATGTCTACACACGTTCTCCAAGAATCAGGATTCTATGCAAGTCAGAGGATTTGTACGAATCAAGGATTTTGTGTGAATCACAGGATTCGTACGAAACAGTCTCAAGTAACAAGTGAGTTACTTGTTTCGTACGAAATGAAGTATTTCGTACGAAACACCTGTTCCAGACCAATTCTTTTGGAGATGTGTCTAGTGTGAAATATTGCGTTCAGTATGTGTAGACTCGTATTTCGTACGAAACTAGACAGACACTATATAAGCAGACATGTACCTCTTAGTTGGTGTTGCCTAGTTAGCTAGTTGGTCAGACTAGAGAGCTTCTTACCCTTTGAGTTGGTTATCTCTGAAGATGAAGACACAAGAACACATCAAGTTTGTTTGAGTCATACGAGCATTGTGTGTATATGTTTGTACTTGTTCTCAATCATTAATCAAGATAGTGAATCTTTGGTTACCCCGTGTTCTTTACTTTGCTTTGGTTGCATGCACACTTGGATTCCGCACTTGTGTGTAAGTCATTTGAACAAGGAACTGGTTGAACACCATTTGCAGGTGGACCTACAAGTGGTATCAGAGCTTTGGCTCTTTCCTTGTTCAAAACTGGGCTTAGTTGTGTCTGAGCTAGTTTGAAGATTTCTAAAGTGTTCTTGTGTCACCAGTAGAAAACTTAAGTTTTGGATAGATAACTGACTTAAAACTTGGTTAAAATCTGTTGCATACAGAAAATTTTATGGTAAAATTTTTCTGAAGAACACCCTTGAAGAAGAAATCTGCAAAAATTTGAACCTTATTAGTTTTGGTAGGGTTGACGTTTTCTTAGTTGGATCTGTACTTGGACTGTTGAATGATGAAATATATGTGTTTTAACTAAAAGTGGGTAAGACAACAGGTAATTTTGAAAAAGCAGGTCTACACAAGAAAGGAAATTTCTCACCAAACCATTTCTGAAAAGATTCCTCTGAAAAAACGCTGAACAAAACAGTTTGTGAGACTGAAAATATTCGTGCGAATCAGACCCGCACGAACCACCTGATCCGCACAAAACTTCCTTGTTTCGTGCGAAACAGTTGTCTCGCACGAAATTGTTTTTGATTGTTTTTCGTGTTTTTCAAAGCTTTGTGATTTTAAGAATTTGTCATATTTTCAAATCTAAAAATTTTAAAAATATAATTATAATTTTGAAACTTTAAACCTTTAAATTTTCATTAAACAAGAAAATATAATGAGTTCTAACCCGTGGGATTGGAGTTGTTCAAGCTCAAATCAGGAGTCTTCGCAAAGCTTCGCAACGTCATGGGTAAAATCTTTGATGCCACAACATACAGCAATGATCTCTGCAAATCAATGGGCGTGTGTTTGTGAATCAAAATCAAATCATACAAATTCTGCTAATGAGCGAAAGTGAAACTGGGAGTAACAACTGTCCGCCCAAGCTAAATCATATGAACGATTATCCTTCCTGGAAAAGTCGTTTTCATACATACGTTCTTGGACAGAACACAGAATTGTGGATGTGTTTCACTACCCCCTACAATGAAGCACTTGAAGAAGCTGGATCAAATCCTACCACATTGGCCAATCTAGTCGAAAGTGACAAGAAAGCTTACGATCTAGAGAAAAAGGCATTTGCTATCCTCACACAAGCTCTGCACAAAGACATTTATATTCAGTTTGTGTAATGTACTAGAACGAAAAATTTGTGGGACACTTTGGAAGCAAGAGGTGAAGGTAACGCTGCTACTAGGAAGATTCGGCATGATCTGCTCAAGAAAGAGTTTGATGGTTTCATGTTCATGGAAAACGAAACCTTGAATGATATGACCACTCGGTTTTATCATCTTCTCAGCGAAACGTACTCGTATAAAGTGTTAGCAGCACAATAAGAAATTGTGATGCGATTTGCAGATGCTTTACCACCAAAATGGGGTCAATTTATTGATCTTTTAAAACATACAGGTGTTTTGGACTCAATTAGTATTTATGAATTTGTGTAGAAACTGGAGAACAAGAATGAAGAAGAACTCCGGAAGGCAGAACGAGTCTCTGCTCCCCAAAACCCTGAGATATATTTTGGAGGTATAAATGCAGGTACAAGCTTAAGCCAGCAACCGAAGCTGCAAACCGCGTTTGTGTCAAACGTGAACCCTTTTCTACCCCAACCAGTTCAATCAAGTCAGTCTACAGGTTCGAGTAATCAAACCTATGGACAAACTTTTGATCCGAAAGCCTTCCTTCCACAGCCAAGGGATCTAGAGCATAAAGCTCCACAGCAAGCTCCTCAACAAGCTTTCTATAGAAACATCAGTCAATCGGAAAATCCCAACACTGTCAAACTTGGCACGTCAAATCTCTCCAAAATCAACGTAGAAGTTGCACAGGAACATGCGGAACTTCTAAATACCATGGTCAGTTCTTATTGTGGTTTAGTTGCAGGTCAAATAGGGAACAACAATTTAACAAATGAAGACTATGAACAAATTGACCGAGATGAAATGAAGCTGATGGACATCAAGTGGGTATTTGCAAGCGCTATGAGAAGAGCGAAGGATTATATGAGAAGAACAGGGAGAACCAGTTTGGAAAGCAAGAAGGATACAAAATACGTCTTTGACAAAACCGCCGTTACCTGCTTTAACTGTGGAGAAAGAGGTCACTTCAAGCGGGAATGCACAAGACCCAGCAAGGAAGGAAATCACAACCCCTTTCGAAATCAGTCTCAACCATTCAACATAGCACAGTATAATAATGAAAGAAGAATAGTAGCTATTGGAAACTCTAACAATACCAATCAATCAGGACCTTCAAACACACACAGAGCTTTGGTAGTTCAGTCTGATGAAGGATGCGATTGGTCATTACAGTTGGGACTGAGAACAACGGAAGAACTGCATGCTATGCGAAGATCATGGATCAAATCAAGCATGATCACAGCTTCAATACTCCAAATAACCATGATACATCTTGGGATGTTGGTAGTTCTGATGAAGAATGTTCAAGTTCAGATGGTTATGGATCTGATTCCGATGTAAAGAAAGGAAGTGATTCTGAGGTTGAAGAGTTGCTGAGTGAAGCTGAGATGTTGAAATCTTAAAAGGTAGGGATGACGAGGAATGCAGAAGCTATGGAAAAAGAGACAGAGACACTCTCTACAGATGGTGCAGCTTTTTCTCATCACACTGCCTTTATGGCAAATGTTGCAGGTTCTTCAAAATAGGTAAATTCTGAACCTCCTACTGTTTGCAATCATTATGTTGAATTAAAAATAAAGTATGAAACTGTCAACAATCATAATCAGAATTTAGTTGTTGAACTACCAAAATGCAAGGAGGTGAACTTGGCGCTAACTAGAAATGAAAAAGAATTCAAATCTGTAATAGAAACCCTTAAGAAAAGTGTTTCTTAATTGACAAAAACAGTTTTGAATAAACAGACAGGAATTAATAACTACATTAATCTCCTAGAAGAAACAAAAAAGAGTTAGCCATCGCCAAATGCGAATATGATTCGATCAAACGTAAATTGGAAAGTTATTCTAACTTCCAATATGTGCTTGATCATATCATTGAAGTTTAAAAACTAAAGGGAGATGCTCAATGCATAGGGTATAATTCGTGTCCACTCACAATGAAACACAACTATACCAAAATGCCTGATGAAGAGGAGATGCCTCGTTTTGAACCCTCTGTACCTTTGAATCCTGAGGAATTCGCAGCAGGGTTAGGGTTCAAACTAGGCAATTCCTCTCAAGAACCAAGCAAGCAAGAAAGTTGATCATCTGATGAAGAAGAGGATGATACATCAGATGATGAATCAAGAAATGATGATCAGGATCAGCCTCTTGAGGAAAGGAAAAGAGTAGAATCTACTGCTACTCCTAGTACTCAATCTGTTGAGAATCAAGAGACTGTTCCTAAGAAATCTGTGAAGACAAGTGTGTCTACACAAGAAGTAGATAATGTGTTGTATACTTTGGTTGGAGATAAGAAAATCTATTCAAACAAAGATTTTCCAATTAAAAACGTAAATCCAATCTCTATGGATCAGGTTTTAAAAAGTCAACAACCAAACCTTTAGAGAAGAAAAAGTCAACCAAATCACAACCATTATCCTCTTTAAAAGAAAAAGAATGGAAACGAGTTGAAAAGCCCACAACTTCTCAACCGAAGGTTGAAGCAAAAGGCTCTCGTTACCAGAAAAAGGCTAAAACTGTAAAATTTATAAATTCTAAAGGTACCGATAAAGTCGAAACTTTTCAAGAAAAATCTAATGTTGATTTTGTAAAGAAAGTTAAGATTTTGAAAAGAAATAGTCAAAAATTACACCCAACGAACTGAACCCAGTACCTCAGGATCCACAAATTCAACATCAAGCCGAGAAACACGATCTCCAAGTTTTGTTGAAAGGAGAACATGTTTTAAATGTGGAGAATTTGGCCACATTATAAAGGATTGTCAAAATCCAGCCAAATCAAGATATATAGAGAAAACCCCTCATGAACCAACTTGCAAACGTAAATCTGTTTCTCCGACTCAAGATAAACGAATTATTAAGGATCAAAGAGAGAAACAAAAACGTAAACAAGTAAAAGCATTGAGAAAGCTTTAAATTCGGATTCTTCAAATAACGATCAAAGATCGTCAAAGTCAACAAAACCAGAAACTGTTAAAACTGTATATAATAGTAAATCTTGTAATAAATAAGGATCTTGGAAATAGAAGACCGGGAATGGTTCAAAAGGAGTTTCTCAGTTTGTTAATCATCAAGAAATTGAGATTACATTTCTCGATGATAAGGGACGACCCAAGACCACTAAGGCTTGGGTCCCCATCTCAAACTAATCTTGTTTGTGCAATGTGAAGGGTGTTCCAGGAGTAACTGTAAACAGTCATTGGATTGTTAACAGTGGAGCATCAAGGCACATGACGGGCGATTTGGGCTCCTATATGATGTGAAAAGTATTAGGGGTGGTTATGTTGCTTTTGCTGGTGACAAAGGTGGATACATCACTGGAGAAGGAATGGTCTCCAATGGTGTTGTGAGCATCGACAAGATCAATTATTGATCACAATTTTCTTAGCGTTTCTCAAATCTGCGACAAGAAGTTCACAGTACATTTTGATAACGCCGGATGTTATGTGCTGAAGCCTGGATTCAAGATCCCGAATGAATGGATTCTCCTGTCGGCTCCAAGAATTAATGATTTGTATATTCTTCATATGAGCTAAGCTATTACAACATCTACACAAGTCACATGTTTTGTCTCCAAAGCCACCGAGAAGGAACCAATCTCCTGGCACAGACGTATGGGACACATTCACCTGAGGAAAATGAACTATTTGGTGAAGAACAATCTAGTGAATGGTGTACCAGTGAAGAACTTTGATCTTCAAGATGTTTGTGTATCATGCCAGAAAGAGAAGAAGTGAGAAAGTCCCATCCCGTGAAGAAGATCAACACTATAAATATGCCACTGGAACGTCTTCATATGGACCTCTTAGGACCTAAAAAACACAAGACAACCTTTGGTGATTCTTATTGTCTGGTAGTTACTGATGACTATTCCAGATTCTCATGGGTAATCATGCTAGCACACAAGAGTGAAGTTCCTACTATCCTCAAGAATCTCCTGACTCTGTTAGAAAATGTGTACAATCTGAAGGTAAGGAGATCAGAAGCGACAATGGCACCGAATTCAAGAATCAAGTTATGGATGAGTACCGTTCCTCAAAGGGTATTCTGCATGAGTACAGTTCTCGATACACTCCACAACAAAATGGCGTCGCTGAGAGGAAGAATCGAACTCTTATTGAAATTGCAAGAACCATGTTAGTAGAATCAGAACTTCCTGTTCAATTTTGGGGAGAATTTGTTGCTACTGCGTGCTACACGATGAATAGAGTTCTGATGGTGAAGAGACATGGGAAGACATGCTTTGAGTTGTTACATAAAAGGAAACCGGATATTTATTTCTTAGAACCTTTTGGAGCTCCATGCACTATGATCGACCCACATGGAAAGTTTGGTCCCAAGGCTATCGAAGGTTTCTTTCTTGGATATGCTACTCCAAATTTCCGGGCGTGGAATTTGTCTTCAAAGAAGATTGAAGAATGGGGTGAAGTCATGTTCAGAGATATACAGAAGCTACAAGAGCACCGGGTGCTCCTTGGATGTTCGACTGCGATGGGCTATTTGACTCCTTTAATCTGCCAAATGTTGATGATGCAACAGCTACTGCTCAGATGTTATTAGAAAATGATACTACAGTAGACTCGTTATTAGTTCGACCAATTATTGTTAACCCTCAAGTGTCGACTTCGGTTAACAATCTTGTTCAAAATGAGGAATTCGAAGACGCTGCGGATTATAATGTTTCATCAGAAGATGATGAGTTTCATGATGCAAATGAAGCTGCCTCTGGTGCGGTTCCTGGAATTTCAGATGGTACGTCAAATATTCAACCTCAAGGAACGACTAAAGGTCAGGCATCTACAACGTCATCAAATCTAGCTATGTTTAACTGTTGATCGGAATATCAACAATCTGAGTATCAATTCTCGATTTCCTGATGTGCCAGAAACTCGAATTCATAATATCCATCCTTAGTAGAATATTATTGGAGATGTCTAGAGTGGTGTGCAGACTCGTAATCAGCTGCGAAACAACCAGCATGCTGGATTGTATTCGGAAATCAGGGAATCTGGTGGTCTGATGATTGGTCTTTTGCCTGCTATGTGTGCCAAGTAGAACCAAAATCTTGGAAAGAGGCAATGAAAGAAGACTCGTGGGTTGAAGCCATGCAGGAAGAACTTCAACATTTTCTGAAGTTAGGCGTCTGGAAATTGGTTGACAGGCCTGATGGCTACAAGAAGATTGGTACACGGTGTACAATGCAAGAAGGATGACCGATTGGTTGTTCAAGGTTTTAATTAGGTCGAAGGGATCGATTACAATGAAGTTTATGCACCGGTTGCACGACTTGAGGCCATAAGAATCTTTTTGGCTTATGAGTCTTTAAAGAAATTCACCGTTTATCAGATGGATGTGAAGAGTGCATTTATTCATGGTGTGGTAGAAGAGGAAGTATATGTTGAGCAACCGCCAGGTTTTGAAGATCATCTCCATCCTGACAAGGTTTGGCTTCTCAACAAGGCGTTATATGGCCTTCATCAAGCTCTGAGGGCTTGGTATGAAACGTTGTCTACCTATCTATTGAAGAATGGTTTTCGACGAGGCCTGATCGACTGTACTCTCTTCATCAAGGAACGGGACGAGGATTTGCTGCTAGTACAGGTTTATGTTGATGATATTATTTTTGGGTCTACTAACACTCGAATGTGCAAAGAATTCGAACAGGTTATGCAGGAGAAGTTCGAGATGAGCGCTATGGGAGAAATGACTTTCTTTTTAGGTTTGTAGGTTCAGCAATCAATGGAAGGGATTTTTATCCATCAAACCAAGTACGTCAGAGATTTCTGAAACGATTTCAGATGGACGACTCAAAGCCTTTGGGAACTCCATTAGCTCAAAATCATGGGACTACTCCAGACGGAATGGCTGAACATGTAGAACCATCTCTCTATCGTGCAATGATTGGATCTCTCATGTATCTTACTGCCTCAAGACCCGACATAATGTACCCAACATGCCTTCTGGCGCGCTATCAATCTAGTCCGAAGGTTTCTCATTTGATGGCTGTGAAAAGGATCTTTCGTTATTTGAAGGGATGCCCTGACACTAGTCTATGGTACCCTAAGGATGATAACTTTGATCTGACAGCATTCAGTGATTCTGATCATGGCGGCTGCAAATTCGATGCAAAATAAACAACAACAGGATGTCAGTTCTTGGGAAATCGCCTAGTCACGTGGCAATGCAAAAAAGCAGACTTGTGTAGCTACATCAACATGTGAGGCTGAGTATATTTCAGCTTCTAGTTGCTGCTCTCAAGTTCTATGGATTCAACAGCAAATGCGTGACTAAGGTTTTGAATTTCTTATTACTCCTCTTTTTGTTGATAATGAAGCTGCTTTGCAGATCACTCGGAATCATGTACAACATTCAAAAACAAAACACATTGAAATTAAGTATCATTTCATATGAGATTGTTATGAAAAGAGACTTATCGATGTTGTTAAAATCCACACTGATCACCAACGTGCCGACCTTTTTACCAAAGCCTTTGATAAATCACGTTTTGATTATCTGCTTTTGGTCAATGGCATCAAGATGAAACCCGAGTAACTCAACAATGGCTAACTATTTTTGTATATACATTTCTAAAAATCTAAAACTACAAAAAGATTTTCAGTTTTATATTTTAGGAGGAGTAAATTTTAAGAAAATACTAAAATATGTCTTTTATTTACCTTCTTTGTTTAAGGGGAGAAAATTCAGAAAAATACAAAAACATTAGAAAAATCAAAAATGAGTTTCTTGGATAAGTTGAAGATGATGAAATTCACCGGTAAATCTGTCAGAAATGGTTAAAAGCATAGAAAGAAGATTGAAAAGTAGCTTTACTAATGATGTATCGGTAGGCTCAGAATCAGACTAAAATGTGCAGGTTGATATAAACTTAAACAGACAGAACACCAGGTGGGAACCATTTATTGGCATATGATCTTGGTACCGAAATTTCGTTTGATAGAGTGTCGAGGTTCTGAGACATACGGTCTTTATGCCGGCTTATCATTTGGGTATCATGGTTGAATCTTTTGCCGAAAAATAACGGTGGCGCAAGTCTTGAACTTCCATGATATCATACATACGTGTACATCCTGCATACGACCATCAAATAAGTGATAAAAATATCACATCCCCAAAAAAGTGATAAAATATCACAGCTTTATGCGGGAGCTAAGTTTGTCTCTTTGTCGGTACGATGGTACTAACCTGTTCACGGACTTACTCCCGTGCCCTCATGCATATGAAAATCAAGTTCCTCATCAATAAGTGATTAAATCACAAAGGGCCTGTTTTCAATAAAAAATAAGTGAGTATCTCACATCATTCATATACGTTAAAACAGATGATAAAGCAGTATACTCACCGGTAAGATTTTCTCTCGTGCATATCTTGATACGGGAATGCGTCGTGATGTGGTTGAACACCGGCTAGTAAGTATAAATCCGTATGTTAATCATATATCCTAATCATGATTACATCTATAAGTCTGAGCTTACCTGGACAACAATACCAATAATCATAGTTGAATACTTAATTGTTTAATTTTTAAAGCCTAATACCGTCTTTGATAAAGATTAAAATGCTGGTATGATTCTTTTACCTTGAAACTCGAAAAAGATTGTTAAATAGATATATAGTTTATCTGTATATTTAGTCTTTAAGTCTAGTTTACTTAGTTGCTTATGTAATTACTTTTTGAAAGTTAGCCAAAGTTGATACTCGAAAGTTTTCTACCAAGATACGCCAAAAAACCATCTGTTTGATATCGCAACTTCATAAAAGTAATATCTTGCAACAAGTAATCCATCAAAGAAATCCAAAATCTGAAATCCGTTTGATGTGTGTATCTCATACGAATGAACCTAGTCATTTGATTTGACCTGGTCACTTGTTTTTCTCAAATCTGCTGCTGGAATTCATACGAGTGTGTGTATCTCGTTCACGGAATATAATCATACGAAGAATTTATGATAAGTCTTTCGTGTGTATTCCCTGAGAAAGTTGTGTTCTAATTATATTTGTCTATTGAGTACAGATTGATACAAAAGAACATGAACAAAGACCAGCAACAACGAAATATGACAAGTTAGAAGAGGAAACAAGAAAGATTTGAAGTTTCTTAGAAGTTCGAAGACCTGATGCTCTAATCATTGGATAGCAGATCTATCAATGAATAGCAGATCTTCAGGGGGAGTTTGTTGATACTCCAAACTAGAAGATCCCGATACTTTAGATGAGAAGTTGGTCAAAGGTGTTTCCAAAGGATGTGATAAGATGGATATATTATTGCTACTAGCTATGCAAAGAGTTGTGTGTTGAGCCCATACAAATATTTGATGCATGTGGTTACACATTGGATAGGCACAAGATGGATGGATATGATGTGGCACCAGATTACTTGATGAGTGCCATTGCAGCTCATTGTTTGGATTTGAAATTTAATTTCTCAGAATAGATGGGTGATGTATTCTAGATTTCTACAAATCTTTATTGTATTCAATGCCAGAATTCGGAGAAGAGAGAGAATGATAAGATCGAACAGAGCACATGAATAGTATCACACTTGAACGGGTGAATTCTTAGAAGGGTAAATCTGAAGATCAGATAGCACCATTAAGAGGTTTTTTAGGCATCTCAAGAAGAATGCTTATGTAGCTCCTTAGTATAATAAGTGGAGACATGATGATAGTAGCTCTGAGAACATAGTCAAGGTTCATTCTGTTGATACCGTTTTGTGTCTGTCGCTTGTTCTTAATTACAGTTGTAATTGTACGGTCTTTGCTCATGTGTCTGTATAGGTTTGGTCGTGTCGAATAGATCGAGATATCCTTCTATCTTGATCTAGTATGACATCTTAGCTTGTATGTGTTAATCAGTTGCATGTGTGCATACTGATAAGTCTTGTAAACGTCATGTCTACACACGTTCTCCAAGAATCAGGATTCTGTGCCAGTCAGAGGATTTGTACGAATCAAGGATTTTGTGAGAATCACAGGATTAGTACGAAACAGTCTCAAGTAACAAGTGAGTTACTTGTTTCATACGAAATGAAGTATTTTGTATGAAACACCTGTTCCGTACCAATTCTTTTGAAGATGTGTCTAGTGTGAAATATTGCTTTCAGTATGTCTAGACTCGTATTTCGTACGAAACTAGACATATACTATATAAGCAAACATGTACCTCTTAGTTGGTGTTGCCTGGTTAGCTAGTTGGTCAGACCAGAGAGCTTCTTACCCTTTTAGTTGGTTAACTCTTAAGACGAAGACACAAGAACACAACAAGTTTGTTTGTCATACAAGCATTGTGTGTATATGTTTGTACTTGTTCTCAATCATTAATCAAGATAGTAAAACTTTGGTTACCCCGTGTTCTTTACTTTACTTTGGTTGCATGCACACTTGGATTCCGCACTTGTGTATGTCATTTGAACAAGGAACTGGTTGAACACCATCTGCAGGTGGACCTACACATTGGAAAGAACATTCTAGAGGCAAGAAGAAAGTTGAGGAAGTAAAGCCTGTTGAAGATGAGATGGTAGCCTCTGGAACAAGTGACACAGAAAAGACTGATGATGAGAAAAATGGAAGTGATGAAGACGTACAAGTACAAACAAGTTCATATGATCTAAGAGGTCGGTTTGAGAGAGCTAGTAAGAAAAAGAAGTCTAATGATGATAAGAATGATTCTTATGTACCAGAGGTCGATGCACCTAACTCACGAAGAAGACTAGTAGAAGAAAGAAAATTCTGTTACATCTAAGAAACAGAAGAAAAATTCAGGTTTAAGGTTGATTGACGAAGCTGATGAAATAGTAGATGAACAAGCCACTAAGGATGTAAAAATAGAGAAACCAGAGAAAACTACTGATGAACTAGTGAATGAAGCTGAGAGTGTGAAGACAGGTATACCAGTTTGAAGAGACGATAGATATTGAGGCTACACACAATAATCACATCAAGACACCTACATCTCTACCATCACAATCAACACCTAAACCAACAGCAAGGCCGAAAAAAACAGGGCCATCATCATCAACACATCAAGCAGGTCCACCATCGACATAGCAACAACTTCCTACTCCTAACCTTGAAGATTTGAATGATATGGGGTACAATTACTTCAATGAACCAAACAACAGAAAGACAGTGGAGTTGTGGAAGCAGGTCAATTTATTGAACATGAAAGTTGAAAGTTTAGTTGAGGAAAATGATCGACTGAGAAGGAAGAATAAAGCTCAACAACAAAAGATTGAAGAAAATGTTGAACGAATAGGTATTCATGCTAGCATGTTTTTGAAATTAAGAGACTACTTCAAAGTATTGGAAAACAAGATGGGTTTTAACTTTGATAATAAAGCTAAAGCTAAAGGCAAACAACCAATTGATGCTGAAGAACCTCAAGCTGAACCAGTTACAACTAAACCATTTGATCATGTACTGTTTGCTCAAGATAAAGACTTGGTTGATGCATTATCTAGCTCTGATAAAGAAGATGTTAATAAGATGATTAAGAGCATGATGAAGAGAAACTGGATTATGGTGATTCTGATGATGATGATGATGATAATGATCAAGGTGGTGATGTTGGTATGTCTACTAATACCGATAACCAAACAGAACAGACTACTTCTTAGAAGACCGATCATAGTGCAAAGGGTTAGGGGATATCTGGTGAACAAAAGAATAAAGAGCAAGCTTTGGTGTTATATTCGGGTTTAGCTACAAGAATCATCACAGATGCAGTACCTTTCACATATGTTCCTAGTAGTAACATTGCTTAAATTTTTTTTGAATAGTATTATGTAATTGAAGAAGGTGAGTTTGTACACAACTACACAAAATAATAGTTAATAAAGTTGTGTGGTATTCTAGAAGAAGACGTCAAGTTAGATTTTGAAAAAGATCTTGAAGATGCTGCTGATGATGATCAATAATAGACTTACGTATTTGAACCTGTTATTGATGTCGATGAATTTGATAGAGTTGAAATAGAAGATGATAGATGATGAAGAAGTTCGATACACCAACAATGTGAATGAACATTTCCTACTTTTAACGAGATGTTTGTAGAAGAGGTTGAAGATTACTTAAAGCGAAGAGGTTGAAGAGAAACAAGGAGATGTTCAATTTATTAAAGAAGTTGATATCATCGTTGATCACGTTAAATGGTATAGAGATCTGAAGAATGAGAGAAAATTCTTAAGACCTCTGAAGTTCTTCACACCACACAAAGATGTTTTGATGGGAGATATTATAAGTTGGATTTGGATTCAGTAGATGAAAAGGATTGCTTTCAGAAGAAAAAATGTGGAGTTCAATATTTCATATTTATGAACAATATAGAGAGTTTGCCATGGTGAGATGTTAAAGAATTATGCAGATTAAGGATGATCAACTACGAGATGAATTCTTATAATCAGCATATTTTAAGGTTTAGCAAAAAACTGGGTTCAAGTATTGGAGGCCTCAACAACTAAGATGCATTGAATCAAAAACTGAAGTGGATCTAGAAACTGGAAAGTACGTTGTTACTTTAAAGTACAAAAAGCGAAGAGTTTGAAGGTCATACTATCCACGAGATAGAACAGGATATTTATGAATACTTTAAGTGGTGGTATTATGACGAGATCACTGGGAGGCAGTTATAGTGCTCTGTGAAGGAGAGAAAAACTAGAGAATGATAAGAGTTTGTGATCCGATATGGCTAGTCAACATGTTAGAAAAAGAAATTGAAGTTAAATCCTTTCACATAATTTATTACGCAATGCAAGACAGAAAGCAAGCATGAGTATCAGCATGTTGTCAAAGTATGCTTCGACGAAATACATTTGGGAAGAATGTGGGAGAGTAATTGGAGAGTGTTAAAGGAGGAGTCTGTTAGTACACTATATGTCTAATTCCTACGTCTTTTGTAAGAGTTAATATGTATAGGTAGCAGGTTTGTATTAGTTAGTTTATGTTTGAGATTGAATATAAAAGGACTCATACGTACGTAGAGGAGTTCTATACACGTATGAGCACATCAGTATTGAAGGAGTCTCACACACGGAAGTAGTGGCGCACCTTTTTAGGGGTAAAGGGGTGCACCCGCCCTAGCTAATGTTTGGGTTATTAGTGTAAATTTTTTTATTATTCGTCTGAAAATTTTAAGATCATTTAGGTCCGCCCACGCCAATTATTTTGCCTAAAATTCCCTACCCTGCTTAGTTTATTGTCCAAAACATTTATACATATTTTTGTATTGTGTAAGAAAAACGTGAAAATGGGGCTAGTAGTAATTTTTATAATTTTTTTTAAACTTGAAGTGAGTTTAAATAAAGTTTGAAACTAGTTTTTATATAAATGAGACTTGAAGGTTCGTTTTTGTCTTAATTGAATGACGTTTAAAGAAAAAAAAGAACACTATGTGAGGATAAAGGCACCCAATCTGTGTTGTTCAACTTCAACTGAAGAATTTAAAAAAAGTTCTTTGTTCTCAGGGTTCTTGAAACCTTTAAATCCTCAATCCTTTATACATATTTTTGCATTATTATAAAATTTTGGTATTTTGTTAGTTAAACAATACTTAGTTTTTTAATGTGTAAGAACAAGTACTTTGAATGAATGAATATTATTTAGTTTTATTTGGAGCTATTATTGTTTGAGCTAACCCGAATCGAATAACCAACTCGAACAAATAACCCAAAACATAGAGATATGAAAAAAAATTGGGTCCCATGATTTTCCGCCCCCACAGAACTTTAGGTCAAGCTCCGCCACTGCATGGAGGAATCAAGCCTATATATAGGTCCTTCATGCGCATGAGCTCATGATTTGAAACTTGTATTCACGAAGTGCAACCGGAAATTTATAAAGAAATAGATATTCGAAAACTATGAGTTACACATCATTGTTTTTTGAATTTCACGCTTATAAAAATGACGTATATATTCATTGTGCACATTTCACATCTATTTGCACAACCAAACCTTTCCTGTAGGACAAGGGTTCCATGAGGAGTTAGTGTGTCTTAGTTGATAATCAGGTTATTTCTAATAGAACAAGAACAAGTTTTTGTAGAAATTGTCCATCGAAAGTTGAGCTCTTATTAAAATTGACTAGTATTTGTAAAGTGATGTTTAGACTCAAATGGTTTTATGTTTCACAATCTAACAAGGTTGATGATGATTTTGATAAGGCCAAGTCATAAATTGATATTTCCATAATTTACAATACAAGAATTTGGCCTTTAGGGTTTTATCATATCAATGTACAAAACAACAATTTATTGTCTAATGGTAAAATATTGATGCATCGCTTGATTATTTGATATAATTAAGTACTTATTTGATATAATTATATGACACCAATACTTGTATCACTTAGTAATAAAATCAGCAAGAGGGTTTTCTATTAAAATTCATCAATGATCACCCAAGGCAAACAATATCAAAGACCGTATCATTAAGACATATAATTAAATATTGTATAATATAATGTATCTACCATGTAATGCGATGCATCCTAACATGTTGCAAGCTTAATCTTATGATCCATCATAATTCATATTATAGTTTGGTGTAAGAGCTCTTGGTTATCAAATGGTTTCTCGTTGAATAGGTCAGCCTTCTGATCGCAAAGATGGAGTCTATCCCGGCCACAAAAACTCATGATCAAGCACAAAGGATCCGAGATGTTAAACATCATGATCCCATAGAAGAATGTGATAATTTGACAAAGGAACATGATTATCCAACAGAGGATCTGATATCTTGAGTTCCAACAAGAGATGCTTAACAAGGAAACCAACCCCAATTTCTTGAGCCAATCTTGTAAGGACCGTTTTAACCTACTCCATATATTGTTTGGAATCCAATTTTAGATAGGCGACACTAACAAGATTACCAAATTTTCTGTTTTCATTAAAGTATTCAACTATTACAAGATGCTAAAAACACACAGACAGAGTTTCGTCATCTAATCTGCAAAATAACTAACTAACCTAAAGTACACGCACCTATTTATAATAACATACCTTCATGCGGACTAGGGTTTACCTACATACGGACTCGTTACCTCTGTGCAGACTTGCTTCGTCCGCACAGAGTAATACCTTCATGCGGAGGTACAATTACAAACAAACAAATAAACATAATCTAACATTTAATCCTGTTACAGACTCAATATGACTCGTAAAGGCAGGCAGCAAACATATGTATCAACAAACTCCCCCTTGGAAGTTGCCACAGTCTCGATCGGTCTTCAATACTTCATAACTTTAACTTCAACACCCGAAGAAATGCTTTCTGATAGCTTTGTATGTCTTTCTTAACTTGCTTTAGGCGTTTGATCAGTTGGAGGAGCCCATTTCATGAACTTGAATCTTGAAATCGAAGCTTTCTTTATCTTTTCACAAATTCGCTCCTCATTTCGGAGTTCTTTCATAAACTCCTTCCTTTACAGCTTTCACCACTTAGTTTCCACATCTTTCCTTAATTTATCTCGTGAACATAGCAGATATTGATGACATTCTGATACTGCATAGCTTGTAACTTCTCCTATACTTGATAACAGATCTTGTTATATAACAAACATTCCACATCCTTTTCAGATAAATTTACTAGCCACATAGGATCTAAAATCCGTATTAGCTCTCCACAAACCATCAGACTTTATTGCAATCACTGCTTCACCAGTTTCGTTGTCACACTCCCAGCATTTAAAATCTTTGCAAAAATCCACCTCAATTTTCATCAACAACATATTCTTCATCGCTCGAGGATGTTTAACAATTAGAGTCACATCAGGCACTTGTGAAACTAGATCAATCTTTGTAATCTTCTTAGGATAATGTGGCTTCCAGTTAGGAAAATTAAATCTTGCTACAAATCTAATCAGCTTCCACAGTTTTTGATCTCCTGGTTTCATTTGAAAATTGATCAGCTTTGTTTGACATTATTCATGTACATCCCGCCATGGCAAAGTCTGAATATCTTGCAAATACCGAAAGTATAGCACTCTAAATTGTCTCTTTATCCCCCAAACATTCAACTCTAGTAACCAGTCCCAGCTTATAATATCTCCTAGCGATTGATCTTGATTTTTCGTGAAAAGAGGTTGTCTGAATTTTCTTGGGAAACTCTTTAAACCAAGATTCTGATCTTCTCTAGTTTCTTCTTTGCTTAGCCTCGGAGATTTCCATCTTTAATCATTTCTTCAATCTTTCTCTTCAACAAATCATTCGTCTCTTCATTGAACAACTCTTGAAATGTTGGGAAGTCACTAGTTCCATCACCAGAATATTTAACCATTTCATCATCTGAATCATCCTCCGTGACAACATTATCATAATTATCAGCATCCTAGACATACTTGAATACGTAATCATTAGGCTTTACGATGTTGATGTTGTTCAATTCTTTTTAACATCAAATTCAAATGAATTTTCATCAATGCCCATCATCTTTGCTATCTCTTTTTAGAGTAGTTGTGAATAAATTTACCTTCCTCAACACCATGTTCAAGATATATTGTTTTGTGTTGAATAGCAGGAACAACCGTTAGAGGCGTAATGTCTGTGAAGATTCCTGAATTATCTTCTTGATTGCGTTATCGTTCAGAAAATCATCATAATCACCATCTTCAGCAGATTTACCCTAAAATACAAGCAACCCAGTACTACCTTGGTTGTTGTCGTCATCATTACCTGTTGATGCACTTTATGTCTGTCATTGTGCGAATAGGCTAGAAAGAATGTGTATTGAATATTCTATGGATTAGATACGAACAGACGACCCAAGTGCGAATGAGAACTGGTTCGTACGAGTGAAAATGTCACTCGTACGAGTGATAATATGACTCGTACGAGTGACCATGTGACTCGTACGAGTGATAAACATCTCACTGAACTTATGTGGTTCATACGAGTGACATCTTCTCAGTCGTATGAGCAACCATTCGCATGAGCTACTGATGTCTATATATAGGTGTTATATGTTCATTGTTTGTAAGTTCTGGAGGTTCCCTGAGGTGAAATGCTAGCGGATTCTCTCCTGGAATTCTGCCAGCCAGAGAAGATGTATACTCTTTCGGTGTGAATTAATGAATGCTTCCGCTGATTCTGTTTCTACTCCCTTCTTAATAATGTTCTACCGAATCGATACTATCATACGCCCAAACTTCCATCTAGAATCGCCGTCGCCGGGACCATAACTGGTATCAGAGCTATGGTCCCGATTCATTCAATCTAACAATTGATGAATCACCTACGCTCTTGAATTTTGGGCGTATGAGGGGTTTTAGACGTAAAACATCAAATAATCAGAAAAATCCACGGACATAATGTAAAATTGAAACCATAGGATTGTTAGAGACTGATTTTTGACTAGATCTGTGCAAAAATCATGTTGAAATTCAAAGAAATGAAGATTCTAGATCGAAAAGACGTAATCAGTTTCGTCGTACGAGTGAGCCTCTGTGGCTCGTACAAAGTCCAGCTCATACGAATGGTGACCAAAAAAAGCATTTTTTGGTCGTATAGATGTGACAAGTGCCCATAAAAAATTTGGCGATTACAAATTTTTTCGATATTAAAAATTTGGCCAGTTAGGGGACACAATCTAGAGCTTCTGAGTGTAGATTTGATGATACGGTCACAAAAGGATGAAGATTTTGGGGTTGTCACTGATACTTGCGCAAAACATTGATCATTTGGTTTAGTGACTATTAATGGGCCTTAACGTTAAATAAACATTTGATCTTGTAGGTCAACTTGGAGGATCAAGATTAACCTACTTCTGTGTTTATACAAAATACGAGTGTGGAATCCTCATAAGTATGCAAACCAAAACAAAGTAAGAACACAGGATAACTAAAGATTCAATATCTTGATTAACTGAAGAGAACTGATACAAACATATACAAATAATGTTCATACACTCTCATGCAATACACTCTGTGCTCTGTGTCTCTCTCTAGTTCACTCACTTGCCTTGTCTAACTCTATACTAGGAAGTGCATTTCTGTTTATATAGTGTTCATACTCAGCAACTGTATGAAGTATGTTGCAGGTCGTACGAAATACCAAAAGACACGAAGAACTTCCTCCATAGATACTTGTACGAACAAGCCGGTTCGTACGAGCATCAACTAGCTCGTACGAAACATGCAGTATGCTTGTTTAAAGGGACTCATTCGTACGAATGCTAGGTGGCTCATACGAGCAATATCTTCTTCATACGAAGTATTCCCATTCGCATATAGAAGTATTCTTCGGAGTACGTGTCACAGACATGACGTACACAAGACTCAACAGTATGCACATATGCAACTGTTTTACATAGACAATCTAATCGTCGTACTAAACTAAGATAGGAGGATATCTTTATTTAGTCGACACGACCAAACTATACAGACACAGTAAACAAAGACCGTACAATTACAGACGTAACTAAGAACAAGCGACAGACACAAAAGTGTATCAACAAACTCCCCCTTGGCTGTTGTTTGGTCTCCGGTCTTCGGTCTTCGGTCTTTTGTCTTCATACTGAATGGCATGGATTATCAACAAACTGCCCCTGAAGATCTGCTATCCATCATTGATAGAGCATAAGCTCTTCAAAACTTTCTAGAAACACCAAACCTTTCCTGTTTCCTCTTGAATACCACTGGAGGTAACTGGATCGGTCACGATCTGCTGTGCATTAAACTTTACCACTGGAGTTGAAGCAAAAACTTTTGATTGCGAGGATGAGGTCGAAGCATCAGGATTTCAAGTGTCCTCATTAACCTGATCATGTTTTCGCTTGATTTTCTGCTCATTTCAAACACGTCTTTAATACCATTAAAGCCTTCAACTAGTGTAGCATTACGAGAATGATACCATTCTCTCAAGTCATTATGCTTAGCAGTTAATGTTTTCGCAGATCGTTGTACAGCCGCACTACGTTCTATCAGTCTATTTATCTCAATCCCCCGAGAGTTATCAGCTGCTCTCATCTGTTGGAGCTGAGTTGCTCTTTCAGCATCTGCAGTCTTCAGTCGCTCATTTTCTTTTCTTAACTGTGCAATTTCAGAATCCTGTTTTCTAACAGTCTCTTTCAAAGAATTTATCTCCAATTGTTGTTTGACAACTGTGTTCCGATTTGAAGATATAAACTCAGAATGTTTGTTAATCTGGATTGCCGCAGCTTGCAACTTAGAGAATAGAAAATCCACTTTCTCATCCTTTTCCATTTCTGAGAACTAACGAATGCTTCGTTTTGTATTTTGTTGATGAAATGTAGATTGGGGTTGTTGAACCAAAGAAGTAGTAGGTAGCGATTGAATTGGAGTATCTTCAGCCAAAGGTGTTTCAGCTGCTATGGTATTTGAAGGTTGTGGTTCAAAAATTGTAGAGGGTTCCGTCATTACAGGTTCAGTCTCCTCTGTTATAAAGGTAGGCTGGACTTCTGCAACTGGTTCTCTTGCACACCCATTACCAACATTATTACCGTCATCATCATTACCCTTTCCCTTTTTATGACCAAACTTATCTTCGATCATCTTTTTCAAGGTTGGTTCTTTATTATCTGAATCACTGTCATCATGGCACCACTTGTCATTTTTTGGTGCAATATATTGATCTTTTTCCAGAAAATCGATCAACTTACGAGGAGGTGTACTTTCCTTGTAACGTTTTGCTGCTACACCTCTAAAGATTTTCAACACCATAACTTCAACTTTTAGAACATCATTGTTGTTCTTTGGAAGATTCGGATGTTGCACATTTAGGATCATTTGGAGAAAACAAGGATACATCCAAAACTTGTTTCCACCATAACCGGTTCTTCTCGGGTTTTCCTTCATGTTTGCAAAAAAAAAATTTGAAACACTAAACGGTTTGTTCAATGTCAAAGCTATCATCATACCAACCAAGTAGTTATTTCCATGTCATAACCACTTCGTCTGTTGCTCAAACACTGAACTAAAACATGCAGAAAGAACTTGTATCGGAGTGGCAACCATGCTTTGTTTAATTATCCCACGAGGAAATCTCCAACACATTTCATTCTAAGAAAACATCCACGTTGACACATCAACGGCACTGAGAATGGACCTTCGGGGATCATCACCAAGCTATAATACTGAGTTAATGGTTTCAACAGTGACATCTACGTTTAAGTCATTTACTTTCTCGCGGATAAGTTCCTACCCACTCACTTCAACAACTTTAGCTGAATCCCAAAATTCCTTGATCAACGTCTTGTATACTATAGTCTTGTGCATGATAGCATAATGTATCCTTGAGTCGCGAAAAAACTTTATTATACCGTTGTACTCAGCAAATTTGTTTTCTGGATCCAAGTAGGCCACCATGTTATGTCTCGGTCCAGACATAATTTCCACTTCTGACTTGTCAGTTTTCTTTGTTGCGGGTTTTCTTTTATGTTCTTTTTGTTCCATTATGTACACATACAACAACTAGGATAAGAACACAAATTCATTAGGGAATATACACAAAAAGTTTTATTCCAAACTTTCTGTATGTATATATTCCCTGAACAAAGAACTACTGACTCATACGAATAACAATGTACGAAGAACAACTCATTTTACGAACTTTTGATTTAGACAACAAATGACTGGCTCGTACGAGCGATGTGTTATTTATGCGAACGATGTTTTATTCGTACGAATCTAGTTCGTACAAACAACTTCAAGAGAAGTTTCTTGTTTTTCGTTAAAAAGATTCTTTGCTTAAATATGTTGTTCAAGTCAGTCAAAGTTACAAGGTTAGATAATGTTTAAGTTGTTCATCTTCAAAGTATGCCAACATAGTCAAGTATACCTTAAACAAATAAAAAACAACTTAAGGAGAGGTGTAAGGATGACGTGAGCAAGGTGAAAGTGAAGTTCTACCAAAAAACTTCATCCCCTTTTATACCACATCATCATACTCGTGCGAAACAACCTTAGTTCGTACGAAGAGCTCCAAAACATACAAGACCCAATGGTCATTCGTATGAAGCACAATGGCTCGTACGAATGATATGATCCGTACGAGTCCAGGTTTTTCAAAACTAGACTTTCAGTTCTTCAATGTCTTTAGGTTTTAAGTTGACAGTTTAGAACTTCGCACATATCCATACTAATCACAAGTTAAGTAAGGAAAAGTGCTTGTTAAACAGATTTTGTTCTTTTGAAATGAGTTTACCCGTTGTAAGAAAGTACTTTTATGAAGTTATGATATCAAAGCGAATGGTTTATAGGGCGTATCTTGGTAGAAAACTTTTGAGCTTCAATTTGGGCTATTAAAAAAGAACTTAATTAAACAACAAAGTAAACTAAACTAAAATGACTAGTAACCGTAAAACTATATATTTTCTAGATAATCTTTCTCAGAGTTTAAAGCTAAGAGAATCATACCAGCTTTTAATCTTGTCAAAAACGAGTTTTGTTTAAAACATCAAATTAAATAAATAAATAAGCATTCGACTATGATTATCGGTACTGTTGTCCATGTAAGCTCAGCTTATCAGATGTAATCATTATTAGGAGATATAATTAAGGTATGAATTATACTTACTAGCTGGTGTTCAACCACTTCACGACACATTCCCGTATGAAGATATGCACGAGAGAAATTCTTACCGGTGAGTATACTGCTTATCATCTGTTTTGACGTATATGATGTGAGATACTCACTTATTTTGATTAAAAACAAGCCCTATGTGATTAAATCACTTATTGATGGGGAACTTGATTTTCAGATGCACGCTGGGCACAGGAGTAAGTTCGTGAACAGGTTAGTACCATCGTACCGACAAAGAGACGAACTTAGCTCCTGCATAAAGTTGTTATATTTTATCACTTATTTTTGGTGGATGTGATATGTTTATTACTTATTGAGGGTCGTATGCAGTATTTACACGTATGTATGGTATCATGGAAGTTCTAGACTTGCTGCACCCTTATTTTTCGGCAAAAGATTCAACCATGATACCCAGATGATAAGTCAGCATAAAGACCGCATATCTCAGATCCTCGGCATACTATCAAATGAAATTTCCACCTGGCTTGCAGTACATTATGTTTATATCAACCTGCACATTTTAATCTTATTGTGAGCCTACCGATACATCATTAGTAAAGCTGCTTATCAATTTTCATTTTGTGTTTTTAACTGTTTATGACAGATCACTGGTGTATTTCATCATCTTCACTTATCTTTCCAAGAAACCCATTTCTGATTTTTGGTTTTTCTATAGTTTTTGTATTTTTCTTAATTTTTCTTCCCCATAAATAAAGAAGGTAATAAAAATTTAACTAAATAAAAGACATATTTTTGTATTTTTGCATTTTCTCATGTTTTTGTATTTTTCTTGAAATATTCTCCCCCTAAAATATAAAACTAAGAGAAAATAGAATTTTTTTTTTGTAATTTTAGATTTTGAAGAAAATATTTACAAAAAATGATTAGCCAATGATGAATTACTCGGGTTTCACCTTGATGCCATTGACCAAAAGTAGATAATCAAAACGAGATTTGTCAAGAGCTTTTGTAAACAGGTCGGCACGTTGGTGATCGGTGTGGATTTTAACAACACTGATAAGTTTCTTTTCATAACAATCTCGTATGAAGTGATACTTAATCTCAATGTGTTTGGTTTTTGAGTACTGTAAACATGGACTTTACGATTAGAATCGAAAAAGCAGCTTCGTTATCAAACAAAAATAAGGGGTAGTTTTGAAATTCAAAACCATAGTCCGCGAGCATTTGCTGTTGGATCCATAGAACCGAGAGCAGCAACTAGAAGTTGAAATATAGTCACCTTAGGTTTGACTAGCTAACAAAGTCTGCCTTTTTGCATTTAACACACTCATGAGACGATTTCCAAGAACTGACATCTGGATATTTGATTTTGCATCGATATTGTAGACCGACATGATCAGAATCTGTTAATGCAATTCCAAATCAAAGTTATCTATCTAGGGTACAAGGAGACAATGTCCATGAGACCCTTTAATATTACAAAAGATTCTTTTCACCAGCCAAACTCAAATGAGAAACCTTCGCACTGAACTGGTAGCGACCCTAGAAGCATGTTGAACATTATATCGGGTCTGAACATAAAATACATAGAGATCATCATAGCACGATAAAGAGATGTTCCACATGTTCCAAGCCATTCCATTGGGAGTAATCCATGATCTGAGCTAATGGAGTTCTCCAAGGCTTTGGAGTCTTCCATTTAAAATCATTGAGAATATCCCCGATGTATGGTGTTGATGGATGAAAATCCCTTCCTTAAAATTGTTGAACCTGCAACAAACCTTAAAAAGAAAGTCATTTATCCCATACGCGGTATCTACGAACATCTTCTCTTCATAGACCTGCTCAATACTTTGCACATTTTTCTTTTGGTCAACCCAAAAGCAATATCTCAACATACACCTGCCAACCAATAAGTCCTCATTGTTCTTTGAATGATGAAATACATCGAACATGATCCGTCGAAAACCATTCTTCTGAAGATAGGAACACGTTCATCCCAAGCTGTGGAGCTTGATGTAGACTAAATAGCGCCTTATTGGAAGCCAAACCTTATCAGGATGATTGGATCTTCAAAACCAGGCGGTTGCTCACATATGCCTCTTCTTCAACCACACATGATGAAATGCACTCTTAACATCCATTTGGTAGACCGTAAACTTCTTGTAGGACGCATAAGCCAAGAAAATTCTTATGGCCTCATGACGGGGTACTGGTGCATAAACGTCATTGTAATCAATGCCTTCTACCTGATTAAGGCCCTGGACGACCAATCTAGCTTTGTTTCTCACAACAACACCTCGGTCATCCTTCTTACATTTGTAAACCCATCTTGTAGCAGTCTTCTTATAGTTGTCAGGCCTGTCAACCAATTTCCACACGCCTAACTTCTGAAACTGTTGAACTTCTTCCTACATTGCTTCAACCCATGAGTCTTCTTTCATAGCCTCCTTCCGAGATTTCGGTTCAACTTGGCAGACATAGCAGGCAAAAGACCAATAATTCTGTTCCCCAGATTCCCGAATAACCGAAGACAAACCAGCATTCTGATTATTCCTAAGCTGATTACGTGTCTGCACACCACTTTGGACATCTCCTGTAATATTCTCCTGAGGATGGGTATTATGGTTCAAGTTTCAGGAACATCATGAACTCGAGAATTTATACCAAAATTGTTGATATTCAGATCAACAACTAATTCGTTTGCTGGATTTGACGAAGAGGTAGACGCATGACCTTCAGTAGTCCCTAGATTCTGAATATTTGATATGACATTTGAAATTCCAGGAACCGGAGCAGAAGTAGCTTCATTTGCATCATGGAACTCATCATCTTCTGACGAAATATTGTAATCAACAGCATCTTCGAATTCCTCATTTTGAACAGGATTGTTAACTGAAGTAGACACTTGAGGATTAACAATAATTGGTCGAACTAATGACGAGTCAACTGCAGTATCACTTTCTAGTAGCATTTGAGCTGCTGCAAAAGCATCATCAAAAGTTGGCATATTAAAGGAGTTAAACAGCCCATCGTAGTCAAACATCCAAGGAGCACCCGGAGCTCTTACTGATTAAGTGTATCTTTGAACATTGACTTAACCCCATTCTTCAATCTTCTTTGTTGGCAAATTCAACACTCTGAAATTAGGAGAAGCATATCCAAGAAAGAAACCTTCGATAGCTTTCTGACCAAATTTACCATATGGATTAATCATAGTGCATGGAGCTCCAAAATGGTCTAAGAAAGAAACATCCGGTTTCCTTTTATGTAACAACTCGAAACATGTTTTCCCGTGCCTCTTCACCGTAACAACCCTATTCATCGTTTAACATGCAGTAGCAACAACTTCTCCCCAAAATTGAACAGGAAGTTCTGATTCTACTAGCATAGTTCTTGCTGTTTCAATTAGAGTTCTATTTTTTCTCTTAGCGACATCATTTTGTTGTGGAGTGTATCGAGAACTGTATTCATGCACTTCTCAGTCAGGGCGGACTTGCGCGTGAAAGTTGACTAGCTCACCAGACTAACCAGACTGAAAGAACGAGCTAGCAAACTGATCTTTTGGTGAGATCTCTAAGTTAGCATTTCTGGTGTAAACGAACACACAAGAACGCAAAAAATTTGTTTGAGTCATACGAGCATTGTGTGTATATGTTTGTACTTGTTCTCAATCATTAATCAAGATAGTGAATCTTTGGTTACCCCGTGTTCTCTACTTTGCTTTGGTTGCATGTACACTTGGATTCCGCACTTGTGTGTGTGTCATATGAACAAGGAACTGGTTTTACACTATCGCAGGTGGACCTACACGTCAGAATTTGCAAAAATAAGGGGGAATAAAAATTTTCACGTATATGTTAAAATTCTAGCATTTTTGAGATTTGTGACGATGCAACAGTATCCGGGTGGTTCCGACTGCAGATTATCTAGGAAACACTGAGGATCAAAGATTCATTAGTAATGAGACAACGTTTATGTCTATTCACGAAATAGACTATACATTTGGAATGTCGTGATCAAAATATGTTCAGAATTTTCAGATCATGATATAGATTGATGCTTAAGGGTTAAATGCCAGATCCCCGATGTGGAAGTGGACGCACATACGACTGCTTATTTTTAACTCTGCAAGGCAAATGAACTGTTTTTCGGACTAACCGCTAGGAAACAAAGATGTCTTGTAGTTTCAGTTGCCCCATTCCAGCGGAGATAGCTATACATTTGTTTTTGTGACTAAAAAGGAAGAATGTGATTCTGATTGCGGTAGAATGTGTGATCAAAGAATGTTTAGAATTTTCAGATCATGATACAGATTGATGCTCAAGGGTTAAATGCATGATCCTCGATGTGGAAGTGGAAGCACATACGACTGCTTATCTTTAACTCTGCAAGGCAAATGAACTGTTTTTCGGACTAACTGCCAGGAAACAAGGATGACTTGTAGTTTCAGTTGCCCTATTTCAGCGGAGATAGCTATACATCTGTTTTTGTGACTAAAAAGGAAGAATGTGATTTTGATTGCGGCAGAATGTGTGATCAAAGAATGTTCAGAATTTTTCAGATCATGATACAGATTGATGCTCAAGGGTTAAATGCCTGATCGCCGATGTGGAAGTAGAAGCACATACGACTGCTTATCTTTAACTCTGCAAGGAAAATGAATTGTTTTTCGGACTAACTGCCAGGAAACAAGGATGTCTTGTAGTTTCCGTTGCCCCAATCCAGCGGAGATAGCTATACATCTGTTTTTGTGACTACAAAAGGCAGGTTGTGAGTCTGATTGTGGCAGAATGGCGTGATCAAAAGATGTTCAGAATTTTCAGATCATGATACAGATTGATGCTCAAGGGTTAAATGCCTGATCCGCAATGTGGAAGTGGAAGCACATACGACTGCTTATCTTTAACTCTGCAAGGAAAATGAACTGTTTTTCAGATTAACTGCCAGGAAACAAGGATGTCTTGTAGTTTCCGTTGCCCCATTCCAGCGGAGATAACTATACATCTGTTTTTTGTGACTACAAAAGGCAGATTGTGATTCTAATTGCGGCAGAATGTCGTGATCAAAAGATATTCAGAATTTTCAGATCATGATACAGATTGATGCTCAAGGGTTAAATGCTTGATCCGCAATGTGGAAGTGGAAGCACACACGACTGGTTATCCTTAAATCTGCAAGGCAAATGAACTGTTTCCGGACTAACCGCCAGGAAACAAGGATGTCTTATAGTTTCAGTTTCCCCATTCAAGCGGAGATAGCTATACATCTGTTATTGTGACTAAAAAGGAAGAATGTGACTCTGATTACCAAAGAATGTTTTTTAGATACGATGTGTTACTTGATAGTATGTTTCCGATGATGATTTGCTGATTGAGAAGATTACCGATTTGCTGATCAATCATGATTACGAAAATCAGGATTTCAGATTTACGCATATATTTATTGATTTGAAGTTTTTCGTTGTGGTAATTCGAAGTTTATATCAATTGCCGTTTGGGTTTTGAAGATCAGAGGATCGAGCATTAGAGGAGTGCGCTAAACCAAACATGGATGTGGTTAACGTCGAAATGCAGAAGCTGCAGTGATTAATTTCAAGTTGGTGATTATTCGACAAAATTTGTAGATTAAGCAAATTAGAGGATGTCTTGAACCGTGCAAATAAAAGCCCTAAAGAGTAATTTCGGGAGAAAATTATTTCAGAGGGAATGTTGCTTAAAGTAGATAATGCAAACTCGGATCATCAATCAAAGGGGAATTTGTTGATGCGATCTATGACATCGATAGATACCTGATTGAAGTTGCATAATATTCAAACACAACTCTCAGACTTCAAGATCAAGATCAAGCTTTGACAGTGGCGTCCTAGGGGAAATTTGTTGATGCACTTTATGTCCGTCAGCGTGCGAATAGGCTAGAAAGAGTGTGTATGAAATATTGTATAGATTAGATACGAACACACGACCCAAATGCAGACAAAAACTAGCTCATATGAGTGAAAATGTCACTCGTTCGAGTGACAATGTGACTAGTACGAGTGATAAACATCTCACTCGTACGAGTGAGCTTATGTGGTTCGTACGATTGACATCTTGTCACTCGTACGAGCAACCGTGTCTATTTATAGGTGTTGTGTGTTCATTGTTTGTAAGTTTTGGAAGTTCCCTGAGGGGAAACGCCGGCCAGGCAAGATGTATACTCTTTCGGTATGAATGAATGAATGCTTCCGTTGATTCTGGTTCTACTCCCTTCTTAATAACGTTCTACCGAATCGGTACTATCATACACCCAAGCTTCCGTCTAGAACCGCCATCGACGGGACCACATCACCTTTATCATCATCATTACCATGATCAGGACTATCAACATCCACATCTTCATCATCTTCTTTATCATCCGCCTCTTTCTCTATCTTTAGTTCTTTTTCTTTATAATGAGGAACATCTTTTACACCCCTAATCAGAACAAATTTAGAAATATCAATCTCTGGCTCTATCTCTTTCTCAAACTCAGGTGTAATAATAGGAACAATATCAGTCTTTCCTTTGCCTGTATCTTAACTTGCAGCTTCAGCTTCATCAGCAGCTCTTTCTTGTGCTTCATCAATTTCGGTCTGATTAAATTCGGCTTCAAAGTCTATCCCCATTATTTTTCCCAGAGCTTTGTAAAGAATATATAGGTTTTGATCCTTTTATCAGCTTCTAAGTTACTCAGTCTTTTTCCTAATATTTCTTTTTCAAAAACCAAACTTGCTATTACTACTTCTATCTACTCTCGTGCATTTTCTAAAAAACCTGACTCATTCTTCAAACAGTTTAACTTTTTCATCAAGTGTATCATTCAAGAATTCCAAATTCACACCTTCTAGGAATAACGGATTGATGTTCTAAAAGTAGTTAATTAACAATAACTAAAATTACCCTAATTCTAGACTCAGATTAAACTCTAGACCCCTAGATTATACTATACTACTAACCGGCAAGTGGACCGATCAATTGTAGAATAGTTTAAGTAAGTCCGGATTATCGAACCCACGAGACTCTCTAATTACAATGACGACTCAATCTATACACAATTAACATACTTATTTATATTTGGGGGGGGGGGGGTATTTCTAAATTCTAAATTATTGATTAAACTAAAGTTACTTAACTAAAACGATTTAAACTTTGAACTTGTAAAAATTAGAATTTAATTCAAGAATAGTAAACCAGTTACCTAGGTTGGATTTTATATTATTACTTATTTGGTTTTGTAATTAATTAATTAAGTTGAATGATTAACCAGGATCTTAAAATGTCAAACTCTAGGTTTACTGAATAGGACCCCGACCCTTCTCGAGAAGACGTCTATGATACCCTAAAGTTACTTTGAGTTTATCGGTTTGAAAGACCCCCTCTTGGTTATCTTATTATTTAGTAAAGTATCTATTTTAGTTAAGTACCTCTCAATAATTAACCTAGACCAACAATAACTTTTAGCTTAGTTTAACTAATTTGATTATGACAAGTAAATTGGATCCCGAATTTTCTCAAAATTTAAACCTAGCAATTCACCTAATTAATTTAGCTAACTAATTACTATTTCTCAATATGTATAATTATAAAACTCAGTTTTATATTTTACTTAACTGTTTCCCCAGTTTATTGATTTTTCAGGAGAAGATCGTGTTCCGCTAGAGTTTTCTAGGTAGCTTGATCCTTAACCACTAATTGAGACAACAGCTCCTCAATCCTATCTAAACTGCCCCCTGAACCTCCTCTCCTAGTCTGACCCTCTTGATTCGGACCCCCACCACTAAACTGAACCTTATGCCCTGAACCTCCCTAGAATAGTGACCCTGCCCCCTGTTATGATATGAACCTGATTGGAAACCTGGGGGATTACCGGATGATCGGAAGTTTGTATTATTATTATGCCAGTTAGGGTTATAATTTGAATTATTATTATTATTAAAAAGGATCGTTGGACCTCTACTCTGACCTTTAATAAACTCATCCTGCTCAACAGTGATCGTAGGACACTATATCGTATCATGACCCCCTCGACACACCTCACACCTACCCACTTTCTTCTTCAACTCATGAATTTCCTTAGAGACCTCTTGCTTAAAGCTATCTAGTGCAGCGGCCACCGTAGTTTCCAAGCTAACTTGGTGTAGACCCCGGTTAACCGGGGTGGTACGAGAAACAGGAATTGAATTCCTACTGGCAGTGATATAGTCTATGTCTGAATGTGCGAAGCTTTCTAAAAGGTCATACACTCAGTAACCGTTTTCTTTCCCATTAGGTGTCCACCAGCAGATGTATCGACTCGGGCGCGGGTCTCAGGGGCAAGACCGTTGTAGAATTTCTCTACAAGTGCCCAATCAGACAGACCGTGTTGAGAGCAGCGGGACACTAGGGTTTGGAAACGCTCCCAGGCTAGGTGTTAAGGCTTGTTAGGTTCCACTTGGAATGAATGGATCTGATCACGAAGGCGAGATGCTTTTGCGGGTGGAAAGTATTTTTTTTGGAAAGCATCTTGTCAGGCGGCCCAGGTAGTGAAGGTACCGGGTGGTTGAGAATCATGCCAGATGGCGGCTCGACACCCAAGAGAAAATGGGAAGACTTGAAGGAAACGGGCATTGTTGCCCACACCTTCCATATTTAAAGTATGACAAAGACGGGTGAGGCGGTTAATATGGGCAGGCGCATCCTCGTCATCACGACCATGGAATTGGCAAGGGTTGGTTATAGCGGTCATGATGTAAGATGGGATTTGCCAGGCTTTATCATTATTCATGGGAGGAAGAGTGATGGGCAAGTTCACACCAGTGAAACCGGTGGTGGAATGTTGGTAAACGGTTTGGTGATTGGCCATGTGGAAATTAGGTGGTGGACTTGTGTTTCTATGAACTACACGGGGCGATGGGGAACCGGGTGGTGAAGGCTTTGGTGTAAAGTCGAAGTCGGGTGGTATAAAAGGGCGGGGTGAACTTGAAAAAGAAGATGAAGAAGAACTAACCTTTGGTGCAAGAGGAGAAGATGTATCCGTAGGCGGCTTCGGCGGAGGTCCTTGCGAACGCGTATGGGGCATCCACTAAAAACCGGAACAAAATAAATATGAGAATTTAGAAAAAGAAACTAAACATAATATTTTAAACTAAATAAAATTAAACTAATTAAATTACTTAGACTCCTACGTTGCGAACCAAAGACAGTAAATACGTGTAAAACAATTAAGCCTAAATTAAGTAATTAACGCAATTGCCAAAGAGAGAGTCCCCGGCAACGGCGCCAAAAACTTGATGTTCTAAAAGTAGTTAATTAAAAATAACTAAAATTACCCTAATTCTAGACTCGATTTAAACTCTAGACCCCTAGATTATACTAAACTACTAACCGGCAATTGGGCCGATCAATTGTAGAATAGTTTAAGTAAGTCCGGATTATCGAACCCATGAGACTCTCTAATTACAATGAGGACTCAATCTAGACTTAATAACACACTTATTTATATTTGGGGGGGGGGGTCTAAATTTTAAATTATTGATTAAACTAAAATTACTTAATTAAAACGATTTGAACTTTGAACTTGTAAAAATTAGAATTTAATTCAAGAATACTAAACCGGTTACCGAGGTTGGATTTTATATTGTTACTTATTTGATTTTGTAATTAGTTAATTAAGTTGAATGATTAGCCGGGATCTTAAAATGTCAAACTCTAGGTTTACCGAATAGGACCCCCGACCCTTCTCGAGAAGACGCCTATGATACCCTAAAGTTACTTTGAGTTTACCGATTTGAAAGACTCCCTCTCGGTTATCTTATTATTTAGTAAAGTGCCTATTTTGTTAAGTACCTCTCAATAATTAACTTAGACCAACACTAACATTTAGCTTAGTTTAACTAATTTGATTATGTCAAGTAAATTAGATCCGAAATTTTCTAAAAACCTAAACCTAGCAATTCACCTAATCAATTTAGCTAACTAATTACTATTTCTCAATAATTAATTTAGGTGTAATTTTAAAAATCAATTTTATATTTTACTTAATTGTTTTCCTTGTTTATTGTCCAATTTTACCGACTGTTTCCCGAACCCGTAAAAGACTCCAAAAACAATAAAATATATTCTATGGAAGACATCCAACTAGATTCATGCAAAACAACTAAATAATCAAAAACCAACTTAGATCATACAAATACGCTAAACTACACAATTAAAGTTGTTGACTTTACCAAACATCTTTCAAAACATAACAATTAAAACAAAATTCAAACTTTTATAATATAAACAATCCTAACCTAGGTAACAAAGGAAATCTAGCCAAGTATCATGGTTTTAAAAACATTAAAAACAAGGTTCATGTAAGAATTCATCAAAAGATAAACAAAGGAACTAAAAGAGTTGAGATTTCGCAATATAACTGTGTTTAATTCCGTCTCCAATTTCCTAGTCCACCTTGATGATTCCAACAACCCAGATCTTCCTTCTTCAGCTTCACAATTCCAGAATTTTTGTTCTTCAAGTTCTAAGCTCGTTCAAAAGTGCTGAAATCATAATATAACTCAAACTTATAACAACTCTTTCCCTCATCTGATCAAATTTCAAAACTTTCTGGATAATTCACCCTCTCGCCGGTCGCGAGAGGGATCTATATCTCAGTCGCGCCCCGCGACCGAGTAAGAAAACTCCGGATAAACATCAACCTCTCGCTGGCCGCGGGAGGAATATAGTGTGGCGGTCGCGGGCCGCCAAAGGACTATATCCTCCATTTTTCGATTCGTTTTCTCTCTCGTGTTCCACCTACGCTCCGGCTTGGTTGCAAGTATCATTTTTCGCTCATTTTTCCCATCCTTCCGACCGTTTTCATGAACCAATACCTGCAAAACATATTTGGATCAAAAGTATATATATTCTTTACAAACTGAAATGAAGACTAACTAAAACTTTATGAACTATACACGATAAATGCATGTATTATTCGATTTCACAAAACTACGATTATTTTCATTAAGGATAAAATTTATGTTAACCGCGATTGCAAGTATTCATATCCACTTAAACTCAAAATTTGGTTCAAAATTCTTATCATGTGAATTTAGTTCAAGTTCGGTCAATCAACCTAAGGTCTCGCACTAGAATCCACAGTATACTTAATCCCACCTCAAGCTTATGGAACAAAAGGAATGAATTATTCAATCCATTTCCTAACCGTTTTATACCAAAATATAAAGAATTTAAAATCAAGTAAAATTTTTCTCTGTTTTTTTTTTCTTTCTTTTGAGCTGTTGATTTCTCTTTACATATCGTACCTAGAGGTTGTCTCAACCAGAGTCACCATCCCCGAGAACGACAATGTGGGCTTCGATACTTAAGATTTCAACTAATCCTAGAGGGATTCTCGATCAGAGTCACCATCCCCAAGGGCGAATCCATAGGCCTCGTCTTCTTTTTAATCATGCTCATTTTTTCTTATAGTTCTTTTCTTTCTATCTATTTACATGATCAAAAATTCTAAAGATTTTAGCTTATAACGGCATTCCTTATACTATTTTTCGTAGTTTCAGTTTCCCATTTTTCCTAGATGAGTACCCACTAGTAGACCGACAATTAAGTTGTATTAATCTCAAAGAAACTAAGAACCGAATCGAGCCAACTCACACATCCCAAGTTAGACATAAACTTAACCCTTTTATTTCTCATATTATTATTATTTGAAACTGAATAAAATTCCATTTTTCTATCATTTTCCGTTTATATTATTATGCAAACTCCTTTTATAAAGACATTTTGTGATTTTTTTATTTTTTTTCAAATAAAAACTATCTACTACTAAACTATCCCATCCCCACACTTGAATTTTGCATTGTCCCTAATGTAAGGACGAGAAAACTCACTACTAAGCAATAATAAAAGTAAAATATAAGAAATAAATAAAAAAACAAAAAAAACAAATAAACAAGTGAACGACTAATTTGATAATGCAAGACTGTCAATGTGCCAGTCAATCCACTCATGCCCTCCAATCCGAACATGCTCAGCTAAACAACTCTCAAATCTCACACGCAAACGGAAGCAGCTTATATACATCGACCTATCAACCAACATAAAAACTTACAAAAACAGCATAATACGACGTGAATAAATAAATTGTCTTCAAAAGTTACCCATCATCGTACCCAACCTTCCCACAAAGCCCAACAATGTAAAGTGTTTAAAGTATAGACCACAACAGATGAAAACAACATAAAAAGAAAATAAACAATAATACGAATCTGCTGTTGTTTAATCATCTTCCTCTGACTCCTCAGATGCCTCGAACACTTGATATGGCTGAACATCCTCCATACCAGCAAATTGACTAGAACCCGGCTGACTTCGCTGCTGGAAATAGGATGGCGTCCTATGTTCAAATTCTCCATCATATTGCGCATTCCATCCTCTAGCCGTCTCGGACTATCCTCATGCATCCTCCTACTTTCCATCATGACTTGGCGCACTCCACCAAACTACTGGTCTACATATCCTCGTAGATCAGTGAACCCGGTCTCCATCTTGTCATACAAAGAATCCAAGGTAAATGGGTCAGGGCAGGGCTTACGAAGAGGATACTGTCTTCCCGGTAGCTCCTGACGGGTCACTGGTCTTTGATATCGAGTACGCACGCCATCCTGCATAGATGATGCAGCTTCAGATCCTGGAGGCGGCTGAACTTGAGGACCCTGTCTGACCAGCCCCCAGCTCTCAGGCTCCTGCGAAGTCAAAATACCGGCAGCCTAAAGGTCAGGAATACTCATAAAACAGGGGACGGGCCCTCTCTCATCCTGTCCTGGGGGTACCTGTCGAACACCCCAAGACTTTCTGCCAAGCATGTAATCATTGGTCCACAATACACCCTAGCCCTTGGGCCTCCCCTCCACAATCGCTTCATTGACCACGCAAAATAGTTTCCAGGTTCGCCGGTCTTCTGTCCACCATACACATTAAGCAAAACAAACTCACCTGATTCACTTTATTATCCCCCCTGCCCTCGCCCAACTAATGTGGCAGCCAGAATCTTGTGAATGAACCGGTAAACCAGATCAATAATGTCACTCGCCACCATATTGTTAGAATACGGTGCAGTAGAGATGGTACCCCAGAATCGAGCTAGCTCGTTTGTTTGAACACTGTGTGGTTGCCTTCTTTTAAAAACCCCCTGTAAACTAGTGAAAAACTCCTCCGACTGAACCTCTTCCATTGTGTAGATCTGAGTGGCTCCAGCAAATTGTGGGACTATCATTTCGTACACGTGCCTCCCCAAGGCGAACGATATAGCATCACTCTCAGCAAATTTCCCCTGCTGATATTCGAAAGTGGAGTGAAATTCGAGAGTAATTTCCCTATATTGTCCTACACCACAGTCCAATACTCGTCTGAACTTATCTTTTAGCAATTGCTCAATGATGCCCCTTTGACCCAACTGATCCAGCATCCCCCAATCAATCCTTCTGTATGGCAGTAAGTCACAAGTGATCAGGTTGGACAGTCTCTCATACTCGTGAGAATTAAGCTCGAACTGCAGCAATGGGTTATCTACTAGTCGTGTGTTTTGCTCGTGGGGGATATCGTCCCCTATACCTAACGCTTTGTCGCATCCCAAAATTCAGAGCTAGTAGTTGCGTCTCTGTCGGGTCACCCCTCTGTCGAGGCGTAGGCCCTCTCCATTTCCTTCCCGCTCTACTAGAACTTCCTTGACCTGACATCGTACTGCCGATCTGCAAGAAAATTTAGCAAAAAATGAGATAAGTTGCAAAAACTATGAAAGAGCTCGTTTGAAGGTGAAAGACACAAACTTTACACTTAAAAATTTGTTATAGGTGATGTAGGCAAGTAATGGAAGAAGATTTGGGTGAATTTGGTAAAAAGATATGGATTTTGGTGGAGGAAATGAAAGGAGTCGTATGTTAAAATAGGTGAGGATGTGTGAGAAAAGTGATAAAGTTGGCTTTTAGGGTTTCCGAACTGCTGTTAGGGTCTCTCGCGGGCCGCGAGAGAGGATGTAAATCTTCTCGCACCCCACGACCGAGTGACCTATTCCGGAATCAAAGGTCTCTCGCGGGCCACGACCAAGATGTCTCAAGGCTCTCGCTGGCCGCGAGAGAGGTGTTTGCATAGAAAGTTTTGAAGTTTGGCCAGTTTTCTGCCTTAGAAAAAATTTTGGAAGTTTTGTTTAACTTGTTAGACTTAGTGAAAAACAGCTAAACAGCTAAAACATACCTGCAAATCCAAGCTCGTCATCGATGGTGGCATCATGTTGGTGATATCACCTGCAAAACAGCTAAACGGCCCACAAACAAACAAAACACAAAGTACGAAAACAAAATTTGTACTAAAAACATGAAATGCAAACAATTTGTAGGTCCCCTAGTCCTGATGGATCATGACAGAATCGTCTATCCAATCTAGAGTGCGGAATCCCCTAGATCAGATTTCACATAAAACACAAGAACACGAACACGAACACAAAGAATTCCTTCAAACAGTCATCTATTGATTATCTAACACAAAGTGTTTACAACCAATTCAAGACTCTCTCTCTCTCTAAAACTCCCTAAAGCAATTCTCTCAGCAACTGAACAATAGAACCCGCAACCTTAACCCTAATCACAACCTCCCTTTATGTAGAGATAGATTATGCACATGGGCTAGGGTTCCTACATAGACTGCTAATGGGTTTAAGGCCCAATTCGCCTACCATGCTCTCTTTTGTATCTAGTTCAGCCCAATTACTTCTAATTCACTAATACAAAACTAAACCCGCTAACAGTTTATCATTTTACTAATTACAAGATATCCAAAGACCAAATCTAAGTTGTTGTCACAAATATGGACCAACAAACTCTCCCTTGACAATAGCTTCATAAAATAACTTAGTCTTCAGTCTTCTTGCAATCTTCAACATCTTTGAAAAACGTTGACATTGGTCTTTGGATAGCTTCAGCTTTAATAGCTTCTATCAGCAACAGATTCCCTCTAAGCTGATGTATCTAATCACCAAATCTTCTAAATCTTTAGCGTTTGAGTAAACTCCTATTTAGTCCTTGCATAGCAATCTTCAAAACTCTTCAACTTTTGTCTGCAATGTAGAAAAGAGGTTCTACCATGCATCCAAGCAAACTCCTCTTCACCAAAACTTCTCAGCAAAACACTGCTATAATCTGTATACTATAAAACAAACATATCGAGAAATCATAAGAATTTTTCAACACAAGTAAAATGAATTATTATTATTCAAGAGATAGTTAAACTGTATCACAGATTAAGCACTTCTCAACTCAAACCATATACTCAAAATTTTTAAACACCCATAACGTGCAAGATTTTAAAATTTTTAACTCATATTCTAACATCATCTCCCCCTATCTGTAAAAACTCCTCCACGAACAGCCAATATCTGTACATTAAGAATTTACAAGAAAATGAAATATTTTTGGATTTTTATTTTCTGAAAGCAAATAAGTACGAAATAATAAACATTCTGTTTTTGTGAGTATGACCATTAAGAAGATTATATCAGCAACATCAAACTATTTTCACACTGTTTGATAATTATTTATACAATATTCAGGAAAAGCAGTTCAAGACGATTACCAGCATTGCTTATCCACTTAAACAAAATACATGAACATTTCAAGTACCATTACCTCGTGAATAGTTTAGATAATTCATACTTATATACTAGTGTGTCCCACTTCAGGACATACCCCCGCGATCAAGGTACGCACAAAAATTCGTCGTAGTAGGTGAGTATACCGAAATTCATACTTTTGAATTTACAATGCTAGATAATTGGTGATCAGGTCAGTACTTCCGTACAGCAAAGAGACCAATATCCAACAAGGGTTAGGGCAAATACCAAATTTTGGTACCATTAATGCAATTTGCACATTTGAATGACTCTCTAGGAGAGCTTCTTCAATTTTCTGGATTTGGCATTTTAGCTCTTTTAAGATATCCCGGTTGTGCCTAGGTCAGCATATCTCTGGATGCAGCAGAAGGACAGCCTTGATACCCCAGATTTTGGCAATCTATCAATGCAAGATTTAAGGTCATAAAACCATACACCACTGATATGTTACCCACTCATACACAGTTTATTTATGTTTATATCACGAAGGTAAGTTGATTATTCATGCCTTTTGCCTACTGGTACATCATATGATGAAGCTGCTATCACACTTAAGCAATTTTCTTTTAATTTCAGTGTGACAGTCTAACTTGTTGATGTACTATCATTTCTTCTTTTTCACACAGTGAGAACTCATTTTTTATTTTCAATTTTTTATGTGGTTGATTTTTTATTTTTTTGTTTTTGATTTTTGAAAAGCAGTAAATTATTTACAAACTATTTTTATGGAAAATGGTTATTCAGGATTCCTGATCCCGTTGAGTTCGACTAAATGTTCAAAACGAGCCCTGTCAAATGCTTTTGTGTAAAGATCTGCCAGGTTATCAAGTGTGTCGACTCAATATAGTTCAATTAATTTCTTTTCAGCAAAATCCCGTATAAAATGATGACGAATGTCAATATGTTTTGTGTGACTGTGTTTTACGGGATTGTTGGTGATTGATATAGTGGCATTATTGTCTATCATAATAGGAGTACGAGTGAAATTCAAACCGTAATCGCGCATCTGCTGTTGGATCCAGAGAACCTGAGAGCAACAGCTACCTGCAACAATATATTCAGCTTCACACGTCGAGGTGGACACGCAAGACTGCTTCTTGCATTGCCATGACACGAGCCTCCCTCCTAAGAACTGACAACCACCTGTGGTAGACTTTCTTGTAGATTTGCATCCTCCAAAATCCGAATCAGTAAAGGCAACAAACTTCAAATCACTAGCAGCTGGATACCATAACCCAAGTTTAGGTTTCCTCTTCAAGTAACAAAGAATCCGCTTCACCGCTTCCATGTGGGACTCCTTTGGATTCGCTTGATATCTGGCACAAAGACATACTGCGAACATGATGTCGGGTCTTGAAGCAGTCAAGTACATCAGAGAACCAATCATTGCCATGTATTGAGTTGGATCAACATCCTCCACACTTCATGATCTGGACCAAGATTCTGATTCTCACAGATAGGTGTATTGAAAGTAGCCCAATCCTCCATTTTGAAACGAGACAAAATGTCATACACATACTTTGTCTGATGTATAAACATCCCATCCTTCTTTTGTTCAACTTCTAAACCCAAAAAGTAGGATAATTCACCCATCGCACTCATCTCAAATTTGCTCTTCATCACCTCTTCAAAATCAGGACACATGTGCTCATCAAATGAACCAAAGATGATGTCATCTACGTATACCTGTACCAGCAGAAAGTCTTCCTTCTTCCTTTTGATGAAAAGTGTACTGTGAATCTGGCCTCTTTCGAAACCATGTTTTAACAAATGTGCTGACAGTGTCTCATACCATGCCCTAGGTGCCTGATGCAATCCATACAATGCCTTATCAAGTCGATAGACTCGATCTGGATAGTCTGGATCAGTAACCCATCTGGTTGTGAGACATACACCACTTCTTGGACTTTCCCGTAAAGAAATGCACTCTTCATGTCGAGTTGGTAAACTTTGAAGCCCTTGAATGAAGCAAAAGCTAGGAACAAACGAATTGCTTCCAACCTTGCTACTGGTGCAAACACTTCATTATAATCAATCCCCTTTTGCTGATTGAACCCTTTCACTACTAACCGAGCCTTATTCTGAATCACGATCCCTCGGTCATCTTTCTTGCACTTGAACACCCACTTAGTGCCTATTTCCTTCTTTCCTTCAGGCAAGTCAACTAGCTCCCAAACTTTCAACCTCTTGAACTGAGCTAGTTCCTCTTGCATAACTTCTACCCAACAATTGTCTTTAAGAGCCATATGAACATTCTTCGGCTCCTCTTGGGCAATAAAGCAGCTATATAAACATTCATGAATCAACCCTGTCTTCTGAATCGAAGTAAACAAACAGGAACCTTCGAGCACACCTCTTCTTGTCTGAACACCTGCAACAACATCACCTATGATGTTTTCAACTGGGTGATCTCTGTGTACTCATGTGGTAGCAATGGTGTCAACAACCAGATTATCTCCCAGATTAGATCCAAGCTCCCCCTGTATAAGAAGCAGAATATTGATGTTCAATTCCCTTGCGAAGACAATAGAGATCCAGAACTTGATTCTTGAACTCCGTGCCATTATCATTCCTTATCCTCTTGATCCATGCATCATAGACATTTTCCAATTTTGTAAAAGGATCAATAAGTAACTCCGATGTCTCATTTTTTGTACCTAAAAAGAAAACCCATGAATATCGTGAGTATTCATCAGTGACAACTAAACAATAGTACTTTCCACCTATGCTCCTTACGTTCACTAGACCAAATAGATCCATATGAAGTAATTCATAAGGGGCATCTATGGAATTTACTGTTTTAGACTTGTGAGGTTTCTTATGTTGTTTTCCCTTTTGACATGGAAGACATTTATCTTCCACGTGAACCTCTGCACTGGCACCCCTTCCACTAAACTATTTTTAATAATATAGTTCATTTTTCTGTACTGGATGTGGGCCATGAGTCTATGCCACAACAATGAATCAGCCTTCGATGCTTTTGATAGTAAATATGCCACCACAGTGGAAGAATCTTTGGCACCCATGTTCATGACATAAGTGTCGTTTCTCCTTGGTGCTCTCGTCACTATCCAATCATCCGGTATCACCAAACCAGGTTTCAACACCAAAGCTTCATACTTTTTAAAGTGGACCGAGTGACCCTTGTCGTAGAATTGAGACACGCTCATCAGATTGTGCTTCAGCTACTCAACATAGTTCACTTTGTCATGTGATCTTCCCATCAGTCACTTTTCCTCGACCGGTAATGTGCCCTCCTTTAGCACCTACAAAATTCCCATAACCACCATCTATATTCTCAAAGTCTGTCAACATCCTCGCATCCCGCGTCAAGTGCCTGGAGCAGCCACTATCAGCATACCACAAGTCGATAATCCTCCTTAGCAGCTCCTGTACCATCCAACAAAATATAGTTCATTTTTCTGTACTGGATGTGGGCCATGCGTCTATGCCACAACAACGACTCAGCCTCCGATGCTTTTGATAGTAAACACGCCACCACAGTGGAAGAATCTTTGGCACCCATGTCCATGACATAAGTGTCATTTCTCCTTGGCGCTCTCATCACTATCCAATCATCCGGTATCACCAAACCAGGTTTCAACACCAAAGCTTTAGACTTTGTAAAGTGGCCGAGTAACCCTTCTCGCAGACTTTAGACACGCTCATCAGATTGTGCTTCAGCTGCTCAACATAGTTCACTTTGTCCAGTTTGATCTTCACGTTAGTCACTTTTCCTCGACCGGTAATGTGCCCTCCTTTAGCACCTGCAAAATTCACATAACCACCATCTATATTCTCAAACTCTGTCAACAACCTCGCATCCCCCGTCATGTGCCTGGAGCAGCCACTATCAACATACCACAAGTCGATAATCCTCCTTAGCAGCTCCCGTACCATCCAACAAAATATAGTTCATTTTTCTGTACTGGATGTGGGCCATGCGTCTATGCCACAACAATGACTCAGCCTCCGATGCTTTTGATAGTAAACACGCCACCACAGTGGAAGAATCTTTGGCACCCATGTCCATGACATAAGTGTCATTTCTCCTTGGCACTCTCATCACTATCCAATCATCCGGTGTCACCACACCAGGTTTCAACACCAAAGCTTTAGACTTTGTAAAGTGGCCGAGTGACCCTTCTCGCAGACTTGAGACACTCTCATCAGATTGTGCTTCAGCTGCTCAACATAGTTCACTTTGTCCAGTTTGATCTTCCCGTTAGTCACTTTTCCTCGACCGGTAATGTGCCCTCCTTTAGCACCTGCAAAATTCACATAACCACCATCTATATTCTCAAACTCTGTCAACAACCTCGCATCCTCCGTCATGTTCTTGGAGCAGCCACTATCAACATACCACAAGTTGATAATTCTCCTTAGCAGCTCCTACACAATCCAACAGAATTAGTTAGATTGGGGGACCCAAGCCTTAAGGGTCTTGGGTCTTCTAGATTCATTAATCATAGGAACATCCATCCAATATCCATCACTCCTAACAGGAGTCTTGGATCTTATACCTATTGATGGAAATGTTTTTGATTTCCACTAGGTCTATGGTCCTGAGGTTTCCTAACCAAGTATTGACTTTACGACTTTTGGAAATTATGATTTTGGTTCCATGAATTTTGATGATGATAGCTTCTAAAGCCATCGTAATAAAAATTTCGACTACCTCTGAAATCTTTGTTGATTTCTTTGAAAACGAGGAACTTGGTGAGTTCCTTTTTCAGCCTTATCTACACCAACAACAACACTTTGTTGCTTTGTAGCAAATATCTTTGGTGAGTTAACCTTCTTCTCACCATCACCACTTTTTGCTGGTGATTTTTCTCTCTGTCTCTCACTTACCTGTGCTTCAATCTTTTTTTTAGGATAGCAGCTAGCTACATGTCCCTTTTGATGACATTTGAAGTAAGATTTGCTAGCCAAAGACTTCTTTACAGAAGCCACTTGCTTAAATTCATCAGCCGATGATGATGCTTTAGAAGGATCTTGTTTAGTTTGCTTAACTTGATTTTTCTTTGTTTTTGTTCTTAGCAAACTGCACATTAGACTCTATAGTATAACAGGGACCTGTTCATTCATGTCACTCCCTTTAACAAAATCAACCTTTTTAACAAAAAAATTGTTTTTGATTCTTCGGGTGTGCATTCTGCGTTTTCAAAATTGGTTCTATGTTAGTATCCTTCTTGGGATTCTCAGAACCATCAACACTTCCTGATGTGGAACTACCAGGTGTAGTTGACACAATTTCTGTAAGCTCTTCTTCATCTGGCAAGAAAGAATAGTCATGACCAAGTGGTGGTGGAACTTCATTCAAACCTTTGAAGCCCACACAAGTCTTTTCATTACTCTTCTTTAGGCCATTCATCATGTGTTTCATAAAAAAAGATGAATCTCTGAATTGATTTAATTACTTTTCAAGCTCACAAAATTTAAGTTGTACTTAAGACAACTCTTTGCACTTTTCAGAAACTTCTTTTGTTTTCTCACTCATCGTATCATGAGCTAAATCAATAACTTGAAGTTTTTCGTTAAGCTTATAGGTTAGAATATTGATTTCTTCTTCATAACCATTAATTTTCTTCAAGTATAATGACTCGCTTCATTTTACGAAAAAGTTTGATTCTTTTAGGTTGGAGACCTCATTAGCCAGATTTTGGTTTTGTTGTGTTAATGTGTCAACCTCACTATGCAGTTCACAACATTTCAAACAAACAGAACTACTAGAGTTAGAACATACCTCACCTGTTGATTTGCTTAGATCAGCCATGTAAGCAGCAAAATCAGCAGCCATCTTTTTCTCTATGGTATTCTGTTCTCCATCAGCTTTTTCAGCTACCTTCTCTTGCTCTTCCTCAGCATCAGCTTTCACTTCTTCATCAACAATAGGAGCTATCTCAGCCATGAACGCCTGTGAGGCGTTCACTCTCTAGATGAACACTCCAATCATAAGAACACTCTCTAGCAGTAGAAATCAGGGCCTTTGATCCAGTGTTGTTTGATGCATTCCTATTGCTTGAACCATGACCAGGAGAATCTTGAAAGGATGAACTAGAACACGATTCAGACTTTGCTCTTTGACTGTAACATTTGTGTAAATCGGGTTTCGAAAACCCGCCCCAATTTATCAATCAAGGTGTATTTATTTATGTCGTTTTATTATTTTGATTTTACAATATTACAATATTACTTATATAAAATAATGATAATCAATGTTTAAAATAAAATAATATAATGAATAATCAATTAAATAAAAATATTTATAATTAATAGATAACTAAAAAGACTAATAAAAATAATTAAAGAAAAAGGGTGGAACCGGGAATCGAACCCGGGTTCCCCAGGTACCACACACACCGCGAACACCACTACGCTGCACACACAAGTTGTGCTATCTTTGGAATCTTATTTCTCTTATATTCAAGTTAAATGGAACCCTGCAACACCCGCAATTTCCCCTGCCCGGAAATCTCGGTAATCTACGCGTTTTTCCTCTAAAATCACAACTGTACGAGCCTATTTTCTGTAAATTCCTTGGATTGATCGCCTGGCAATCAATCCGAAATCGAAACCAAGCCCTCAAGCACCCTATAAATACTAGTCAATTTTCTCTCAATCCGAACTCGCTCATTTCCTCTGTTCACACTCTAATACCTCAGTCGTCAGAAAACTTTGTTCCAACGGAGAACCACCGAATCGACGGAATCCACCCGTCGAAAATCGTGATCCTCCACTTCTGTTCTACGGTAGACTCCTACTCTTTTCCTTTGAATATTATTTAATTAACGTAGCATACTGATGGCAATCCGAGGTGAATCAGATTTAAAATCAGGCAGGTGCAGGTTTGGTTAAATTTTTAAAACGAAGAAGACGATGGCAATAGGTGTTTAAGTATAATAAAATACGGATTTTAATCGGGTTAAGCACCCAGCCCAACTGGTTGGGCCGGGTGAAAACCAAACCTGAGATCACCGGTTTGAAACAAAGCACACACCGACCTGACCACTTTAAAACCTTTTTTAATCCATCATTTCTGTATAAACATAATTAGTGTATAAATATAATTAAAATGCAAGTATTGTCGGGTTAGACACCCAGCCCAGTTGGTTGGGCTGGGTGCAAAACATAACCAAGGTCTCGGGTTCGAGTCCCTGGGCTCACACCGGTCTGATCATTTAAATTCCTTTTTAAACTTAATTAAATTTGAATGAACCTAAAATGTGTATAAGTATAATTAAAATCCAGATTCTTTCAGGTTAGACACGTAGCTCAGTTGGAAGAGCTGCGTGCACGCAACCGAGAGGTCACGGGTTCCAGTCTCAACACACGCATGCTAAAAACCGATTGAACCAGCCTGACAGACAGCCTGTCAGACTGACAATTTTTTTTATTTTATATATTATTTTATTTATTATTTTAAATTATTAATATATTCTATGGTTTATATTCAAAGAAAACTTATTAAAAATGCTTAAAAATACATAATTTCAAAGGTTTAAAATATCAATAAAAATCACAAAAAAATAACTTAAAAATCTAAAAAAGGGTTTTAACCAACATATTAGTTTATTTATTTATCGAATTATCGCATGATTATTTAGGTTAGTACTCCTTCATTGGTTAATTCCCAACTCGTGCGCTCTCATCTTCAATCAAGAATACGCACCCACTGTGAGTGAATCTCTACAAATTCCCTGTTTTAATAATGTTTTGGGGTGTATCATGTGTCGTACGATTACTTTTATCTTATTTAACACTTGTGCTAATATCATTTTCGTGATCAAATGTGTATAGTTGTTATATGGTTTATATGTGGATACATTTTATCATTTCCGTGCAATCATTTCATTAGGCCCATCAGTTCCTCGTGGGAGACGGGTTGAGCATCAGGTGCCTCATTAGATCGGCTCTGTTTGATTGAGCCTTGATCTCAAATACATCATTCATCATGTCATGTGTTCATACAATGTTTTTTGTGATTGGTTATATATATACACCTGTTCACATATGATTCATGCATAATTTTATTTAAATAACAATATAATTCAGTTATTTAAATGTTTTATCAAGGTTCACTCGCCAACTTTTGTTGACCCAAATTTTCTGTTTTTACGCATGATACAGGTGAATAAGCTCAGGAAAGAAACACATAGGAATGGCCTTATAAGATTAAACAAGTTATTTCGTTGGAATAATCTTTTGGTTTATTGTTTGTGTTTGTATGAAGTTTGTGTTGAATATTTGAAGTTAATTTCAATTTAATAAATATGAAACTTTTTAGTAAATATCATGAGCTTTGGTGATAACCCAATCATGCCACGACTTATATTCCGCTGCAGGTCGGGGTGTGGCAGATTGGTATCAGAGCTTGTGACTATTGGGATATAGGATATGTTATTAGACCCTTAGAGCCTATACAATAGTTGAGTAGATTTTAATTGTTTATGTGTTACATGCAAAATTCATGATGTTTATATGTTTCATGTTTATTTTCACACACTATTTTATGCAAGCACTCTCACAAGTACATGTTAATATGCAATGCTCTTCATAGTTCAAACCTCAATAACATATCATGCCTATGAAAGCACACACCTCACAATTTCACAATTTCCATATTTTTTTTTTCAAAGATTTTGCAATGTTTTCATGTTTTTTTTTTCAAATCACATCAAAGTGACTTTTCACGACGGGCATGTAGTAACTGGAAGGGTACGAGTACCGGTAGTCGGAACGTCCTGTCTAGGCTTGACCTTCGTATAAATCCAAAATAAAGGACCAGTTTGCCTACGTGGGGACTAACGATGAGAGTACGAAGGACCTATTAGGCCAAAGCATGCTATACCAAACGTCGTGTGGACTTATCCCACTTTGAGTTGTCATTGTGTCTACACCTGGACACCCTCCGATCTTATATCTCGTAATCATGTTTTAGATTTTCATTCGGGTGATGTGAGTATTATCAGGCCAACACCAATGTGAACCCTACCAAGCCCAATAGTCATGGGGGCCCACATAACTATACAGGCTATGGTATGGGAGACATTTGGAGGCCCAATCATGAGCAAGCCCAAGACATCCAATGGATGTAGTTAAGTTATTTACATCAGTTATTTATAAATGTTGTTATTCATTCTTTTTACGACACATGACAACTAGAAAATTATCAAACTCACAATCTCCCTACATAAATTCCTTTAGATGTCTGCTAGACACTTACGAGGAGGTAGAAGGTCAGGAAGGTCGAGCGAACGCATGGCCACACAAATTGCTCAACAAATGGCTGCAGTACTTCCTGACATCGTTCTACAAGTTCAACAAGCTCTTGCCGCAAACCCCATCAACCCTCCAAACCAAGAAGGCCAAAACGTCGCCAACCCTCTTCCCAAAACCACAAAATGCACCTACAAACATTTCAAGTCCTGCGATCCCCCAAAATATGAAGGACCGAAGGTGTCACCGCTATCCTCCATTGGTTTGAGGAGATGGAAAACACCTTTCTGAATTGCGACTGTCCTGAGGATCGCAAGGTACGTTACGCTACTGGACGTCTGTTTGGGGTAGCACTTACCTGGTGGAACACGGAAAAAGGTAAGTGAGGTGTGGAAGATGCCATGGCCTTAACATGGGAAGAATTAAGACAAATCATGACGAGACGCTTCTGCCCTAGAAGCGAGATCAAAAAGCTTGAAGACGAATTCTATTCTCTAAAGCAAAAGGAAGGGGATCACACCTCATACAACAAGATATTTCTCAAGTTGAACCAGATGGTCCCCAACTTGTTCACGCCATTATACTGCTTGATCGAGCACTATATTCGAGGCCTCCCCTCGAAAATTCAAGATTCAGTTTTAAGTACTTCTCCCGCAACACTCGAAGCTGCCATGGAACTAGCTAAGAAACTTACTGAAAATCGCATTCGAAATGGGGATTTTAAAGATGAGAAGAAGTAAACAACTGCTGAAGCCTCAACTCCAACCCAATTAGGCTCATCCTCAAAGTTTGCTGGAAAGAGGAAGCGAAATGGCAAGAACTTCGTCGTCACTCAAACCAACCCTCCCATCACTGCTGCTCCAATCACACAAGTCGCCCCTCCAGCCGCACTATTCAAAAAGCCATACACTGGCTCACACCCAAAATGTAACCGCTGCCAATACCATCAACCACCTGAGGACCCTTACCAATACTGCACAAGTTGTGGCCGTACAGGTTACACTATCTAAACTTGCGTACACTTCAACGATCAAACCACAATTAGCCTCCAGCCCAAACCCAAAACCAAATGGTGGGCCAAGCCCAACAACCCTTACTTCTACCACCTGCCCGACCCATGGCCCCACCTTACCACCAGCCCAACTACCCCATGATGCAACCCATAAGAGCCTGTTTTAAGTGTGGTGACCCAAACCACTTCAGAAATACTTGCCCACGCCTGGTTAGAATCATTAATGCCCAAGCCCAAGCTAACCCGGTGAACCATGCTAATCAAGCTCACCCACCTGCTAGAGGAAGGGCTTTCAATATCAACGCCAACCAAGCAAGGGCTGACAACAATGCGGTCAACGGTACGTTTCTCGTAAATGGTAATTATGCATCCATATTATTCGATACTGGTGCGGATAAGAGTTTTGTATCTTTAGAATTCGAATCTATTCTCGACCTACCTCGTGTTAGTCTGGCTAAATCGTTCATGGTGGAAGTTGCTGACGGAGAACCCATTTCGTTAAATTCAATAATACGTGATTGTACTCTTACTCTAAATGATCACGATTTCCCTATTGATCTTATTCCTATGAAATTGGGAAGTTTCGATGTGATCATCGGTATGGATTGGATCAGCCAGCATCAACCTGAAGCAGTGTGCCATGAGAAGTTCATTCGTATTCCCCTCGCTGATGGTCAGACGCTACGTATCTTTGGAGAAACTCCTTCGAAAGGGCTCAAATGGATGTCATGTCCTCAAGCTCGAAGATATCTTCGCAAGGATTACGTCGCATTTCTAGCTCACATCATCAAGAAGGAATGCAAGGAAAGGAAGCTCAAAGATATTCCAATCGTGAAAGAATTACCTCAAGTATTTCTCAACGACGTTTCAGGACTTCCTCCTGTGCGAGAAGTTGAGTTTCGAATCGAACTTGTGCCTGGTGCTACACCAGTCGCAAAATCTCCCTATAGGTTAGCCCCATTAGAAATGCAAGAGTTGGCCAGTCAGCTGCAAGAGTTGACTGACAAAGGATTCATATGTCCTAGCTCATCACCTTGGGGTTCACCTGTTCTTTTTGTGAAGAAGAAAGAACTTTTCGCATGTGCATTGATTATAGAGAACTCAACAAGTTGACTGTTAAGAATCGCTATCCATTTCCTCGTATTGATGACCTCCTAGATCAACCTGAAGGTGTCGCCTGTTTTTCAAAAATTGACCTTCGTTCTGGGTATCCTCAGCTTAGAGGACGCGAAGAAGATATTCAAAAAACTGCCTTTCGAACTTGTTATGGTCATTACGAGTTCATGGTTATGCCTTTCGGGTTAACCAATGCTCCTGTCGTCTTCATGGACTTGATGAATAGGGTGTGCAAACCCTATCTCGACCGTTTTGTCATAGTCTTCATCGACGACATTCTTATCTACTCCAAGTCAAAATCCGATCATGAGCGACACCTTCGACTTATTCTTACACTCTTGAGGACTGAAAAGCTTTACGCTAAGTTCTCAAAATGTGAATTCTGGTTAAAACAGGTACAATTTCTTGGTCATGTCGTTAATGATAAAGGGATTCATGTCAACCTTTCAAAAATCAAGGCAGTGAAGAATGGCAAGCGCCACGTACTCCTACCGAAGTTAGGTCCTTCCTTGGCTTGGCTAGATATTATCGACGCTTCATTGCCAATTTCTCCTGTATCGCCATTCCACTCACAGCCTTGACTCACAAGGGAAAACCCTTTATTTGGGGACCCAAGCAAGAGGAGGCCTTCCAAACTTTGAAGCAAAAGCTTTGCGATGCACCTATCCTTACACTCCCTGAGGGTTGCGGAAGACTTTGTGGTTTGTTACGACGCGTCAGGGCAAGGGTTAGGCTGTGTTCTGATGCAAAGAGGAAAGGTTATAGCCTATGCCTCTAGGCAACTCAAAGTGCATGAGAAGAATTATACCACTCACTACCTAGAACTTGGAGCAGTCGTGTTCGCTCTAAAGATATGGAGACACTATCTCTATAGCACCAAGTGTGAGATATACACTGACCACAAGAGTCTTCAACATATCTTCAATCAAAAAGAGTTGAACATGAGGCAACGACGATGGGTCGAACTTCTCAATGATTACGACTGTGAGATTCGATATCACCCTGGCAAGGCAAATGTTGTGGCTGATGCACTCAGTCGAAAGGGTTATGCAAATTCCATTCATCTTCTATTCGGGCAGCTCAACATATTTCTGTGACGGAAAATGACGTACGCGATGAGCTGTCTTGGGGAGCTGAAATAAAAATCGAAACCAAATCCGATGGTATTATTTACTATTTAAACCGTATTTGGATTCCGATTGTGAAAACCTTCGTGATTTCCTCATGAATGAGGCACACAAAACACGATACTCTGCACATCCAGGAGCAGATAAGATGTATCAAGACTTACGATACACCTACTGGTGGCCTGGTATGAAGAAGGACATCGTTGTTTTTGTTTCCAAGTGCCTTACATGTTCCAAAGTGAAAGCTGAACATCAAAGACCAGCAGGACTTCTTGTCCAACCCGAGATACCTGTATGGAAGTGGGAAAACATAACCATGCATTTCATTACCAGGTTACCTCGCACCTCCAATGGGTATGCCACCATTTATTGATCGACTTACAAAATCAGCTCACTTCATTCCGATTCACGAGGACTTCAAGAACGAGAAGTTAGCTCGTATCTACATCAACGAGATCCTAAGCCGTCATGGTTTACCGTTAAGCATCATTTCAGACCGAGATGGTCGTTTCACTTCAGGACATGGCGAGCCGTACAATCCGCTTTGGGTACACGTTTAGACCTCAGCACCGTCTTTCACCCTCAAACTGATGGTCAATCTGAGCGAACCGACCAAACCCTTGAAGACATGCTGCGAGCATGTGTCATAGACTTCAAAGGTAATTGGGACACTCACCTACCGTTAGTTGAGTTTTCGTACAACAATAGCTATCATTCAAGTATCGGTATGGTTCCTTTTGAAGCTTTATATGGTCGTAAATGCCGATCTCCAGTATGTTGGCACGAAATTGGTGAAGCGCAAATCACCGGACCTGAGTTGATTCAAGAAACAACTGACAAAATTCTTCAAATTCGAAACAATCTTCTAGAGGCTCAAAGTCGTCAAAAGAGTTATGCTGACAAACGACGAAAGCCCTTGGAATTTTGCGTTGGTGATCAAGTACTTTTGAAAGTATCGCCGTGGAAGGGAGTGGTTCGTTTTGGTCAAAAGGGCAAGCTAGCACCACGCTACATGGGACCTTTCAAGATACTCGAAAGAGTAGGTCCTGTAGCATACAAGCTTGACCTACCAGAAGAACTTAACAGAATTCATCCCACGTTCCACGTATCAAACTTGAAAAACTGCCTCGCGATGAAAACCTCCATATCCCTCTAGAAGATATACAAGTGGATGAATCAATGCACTTCGTTGAAAGACCAGTGGAAATCATGGATTTCAGTGAGAAGCGTTTGAAGTGAATTCGTATTCCAATCGTTAGGGTACGTTGGGAGTCAAAACGAGGACCAGAGTTTACTTGGGAACGTGAAAATTCAATACGCGAAAAGTACCCGCATCTTTTTCCGTTACAAATCTACTTGAATTTCGGGAAAAAATTCCTAAAAGTAGGGGATACTGTAACATTTGTGTAAATCGGGTTTCGAAAACCCGCCCCAATTTATCAATCAAGGTGTATTTATTTACGTTGTTTTATTATTTTGATTTTACAATATTACAATATTATTTATATAAGATAATGATAATCAATGTTTAAAATAAAATAATATAATGAATAATCAATTAAATAATGAATATTTTAATTAATAATATTTAAAAAGGCTAATAAAAATAATTAAAGAAAAAAGGGTGGAACCGGGAATCGAACCCGGGTTCCCCGGGTACCACACACACCGCGAACACCACTACGCTACACACACTAGTTGTGCTATCTTTGGAATCTTATTTCTCTTATATTCAAGTTAAATGGAACCCTGCAACCCCGCAATTTCCCCCCCTCGCCGGAAATCTCGGTAATCTACGCGTTTTTCCTCTAAAATCACAACTGTCCGAGTTTATTTTTGGTAAATTCCTTGGATTGATCGCCTGGCAATCAATCCGAATAGAAAAATCAAAACCAAGCCCTCAAGCACCCTATAAATACTAGTCGATTTTCCCTCAATCCGAACTCGCTCATTTCCTCTGTTCACACTCTAATACCTCAGTCGTTGGAAAACTTTGTTCCACCGGAGAACCACCAAACCGTCGGAATCCACCCGCCGGAAATCGTGATCCTCCACTTCTATTCTGCGGTAGACTCCTACTCTTTTCCTTTGAATATTATTTAATTAACGTAGCATACTGATGGTAATCCGAGGTGAATCAGATATAAAATCAGGCGGGTGCAGGTTTGGGTTAAATTTTAAAACGAAGAAGACGATGGTAGTAGGTGATTAAGTTTAATAAAATACAGATCTTAATCGGGTTAAGCACCCCGCCCAACTGGGCCGGGTGCAGACCAAACCCGGGATCACCGGTTCGAAATAAGCACACACCGATCCATCATTTTTGTATAAACATAATTAGTGTATAAATATAATTAAAATGGAAGTATTGTCGAGTTAGCCACCCAGCCCAATTGGTTGCGCTAGGTGCAAAACATAACCAAGGTCTCGGGTTCGAGTCACTGGGCTCACACCGATCTGATCATTTAAATTCCTTTTTAAACTTAATTAAATTTGAATGAACATAAAATGTGTATAAGTATAATTAAAATTCAGATTCTTTCAGGTTAGACACGTAGCTCAGTTAGAAGAGAGCTGCGTGCATGCAACCGAGAGGTCACGGGTTCGAGTCTCCACACGCATTGCAAAAACCGATCAAACCGGCCTGACAGACAGCCTGTCAAACTGACAATTTTTTTATTTTATTTATTATTTTATTTTTTATTTTTAAATTATTAATATATTCTATGGTTTATATTAAAAGAAAACTTATTAAAAATGCTTAAAAATACATATTCAAAGGTTTAAAATATCATTAAAATCATAAAAAACAACTTAAAAATCTAAACAAAGGGTTTTAACCAAAATATTAGTTTATTTATTTATCGAATTAACGCGTGATTATTTTAGGTTAGTACTCCTTCATCGGTTAAATTCCCAACTCGTGCGCTACCATCTTCAATCAAGAATACGCACCCACTATGAGTGAATCTCTACGAATTCCCCATTTTAATCATGTTTTTGGGGTGTATCATGTGTCGTACGATTACTTTTATCTTATTTAACACTTGTGCTAATACCATTTTCGTGATCAAATGTGTATAGTTGTTATGTGGTTTATATGTGGATACATTTTATCATTTCAGTGCAATCATTTCATTAGGCCCATCAGTTCCTCGTGGAAGACGGGTTGAGCATCAGGTGCCTCATTAGATCGGCTCCGTTTGATTGAGCCTTGATCTCAAATAAATTATTCATCATGTCATGTGTTCATACAATGTTGTTTGTGATGGTTATATATATACATCTGTTCACATATGATTCATGCACAATTTTATTTAAATAACAATATAATTCAATTATTTAAATGTTTTATCAAGGTTCACTCGCCAACTTTTGTTGACCCAAATATTTTGTTTTTACTCATGATATTGGTGAACAAGCTGAGGAAAGAACACATAGGAATGGCCTTAGAAGAATAAACAAGTTATTTCGTTGGAACAATCTTTTGGTTTATTGTTTGTGTTTGTATGAATTTTGTGTTGAATATTTGAAGTTAATTTCAATTTAATAAATATGAAACTTATTAGTAAATATCATGAGCTTTGGTGATAACCCAATCATGCCCCGACTTTTATTCCACTGGGGGTCGGGGTGTGACATTGACACTCTCTAGCGAAATGTTCGTAGTTGTGATAATTGTAACACTTCACTTTTCACTTGTCAAAGCCCACACTTTTGTCAACGAACTTCCTGCACGTTCTGTTCATGAACCTCTTCACCCTTCCAGAAATCATGGCCATCTGCCATTGCAAATCCATCTCCTCTAAGTCATCAGGGTCGATCTGATCTTAATCTTCATCAAACGTAGAAGGATCAGATATTTTTCCCTGAATATAGTTCTCGTAAGAAGCAAGGAAAGAAGCAAGCAATGCCAGATGTTCTTCAGCACTTTTGACACTCAGAGGCATAGACTTAGAACTGTTGTTACTTGATTGTTGTCTCTTAGCCACTGACTAGCCTCCTGAAGCAGCAACAAAACATACTTCTCCATCAGAATTTGTCACTATCTGCTCGTTCTCACATGAGAGAAATGCAGTTGCCGTGTCACTAGAAGCATTGTTGGAAGATGAAGGTGTAAGACCTTTATAAATCCCCGGATCTTGAACCTGATCATAACCCGTTTCCTTCTTCTTCATATTGAGCTCATAAGCTCTCAATTTCCCAACAACCTCTTCCAAGTCTTTCTTTTTATAATCAGCTTCACCCTTTATCATCAACGTGTAAATATCCCACTTTGCAGGTAAAGCATCCAGCAACTTGTTGTTTATCTCCACATCTGTGTATCCCTCAATGTCATAATTGTCTATTTCTGACATCAGATGATAGTATCTCGTGATAATATCTTCTAGGGACTCACTCCTCATGCCTTTAAACACAGCAAACTGTTTCTTCAGTAGATCCACTTTGTTCCTCTTCACATCGGTATTGCCCTCATACCTCTTCTCCATGGCATGCCACATCTCCTTCGATGTTGTATACCGCTTGAATGTATGTTTGATGCCATCAGGTAACGACATCTTATAGCAGCTAAGGCTTTCTTCTCTGACTCATACATCCTCTTCTCAGCTTCAAACATATTCACGTAAGCAGTAACACGTTGTCTACCATCAAAATCATGAGTTGGGTTAGCATACCCATCTTGAATACAGATCCACATCCATGTGTCCTGATATTCAATAAAGGATTGAAACCTATCCTTCCAAGTAAGATAGTTCTCCACCTTCAGCATCTTTGGAGGTTTATTTGTTGTGCTAGCCTCATGCTCCATTCTCAATAGCTCATTTAGGTTAGACGTATTCGACATTTTACCGAACCGGCTCGTTAAAAACGTTAAAACTTGTCCGAAATGAGTGGTTACCAAGTTATACCGTTAGACTCGTCTGACGATACGATTCTAATGATGTATATTGTCCGATTATGATTTTTCTGATTCAAATTCGTAATGCATTGTTCTGATCCGAAATGGGAATCCGGAATAGTGATCCGAGATGAAATCCTGAATGGAATCCTAAATGGCTTTTCTAAAATCCGGAATACACTTCCGATCCGTATTTGAATCAGAAATGGAATCCGAAATGGCTTTTCTGATCCGAATTGCAGAATCTGATCCGAAATTCAAGTCTTCAATCCGAAATACTTTTCTTTTTGATCAGGTATGCCTTTCTTCAATCCGAATTGCATTGCTGTTAATCGGAAATACCTGCAAAAAATCCGAAATACTGGCAAAAACCCTAAAACAGCCGTCAAAACCCTAATTCAGCCATCACAAACTTCAAGAACAGCCTCCAAAACGCCCAAAAACCCAATTTTTCTGCTGTCACGATTCTGAACCGAGCAATAATCAAGAGTCGAATGCTCTGATACCAATTGTAGGTCCCCTAGTCTTTATGGATCTTGACAGAATCGTCTATCCAATCTAGAGTGCGGAATCTCATGGATCAGATTTCACAAAAAACACAAGAACACGAACACGAACACAAAGAATTCCTTCAAAAAGTCTTCTATTGATTATCTAACACAAGTGTTTAGAATCAATTCAAGACACTCTCTCTAAAACTCTCTGAAGCAATTCTCTCAGCAACTGAACAATAGAACCAGCAACCTTAACCCTAATCACAACCTCCCTTTATAGAGAGATAGATCATGCACATAGGCTAGGGTTTCCTACACGGACTGCTAATGGGTTTATGGCCCAATTCACCTACCATGCTCTCTTTTGTATCTAGTTCAGCCCAATTACTTCTAATTCGCTAATACAAAACTAAACCCGCTAACCATTTATCATTTTACTAATTACAAGATATCCAAAGACCAAATCTAAGCTGTTATCACAAATATGCACCAACACAATTACAAAAATGTACAAAGTCTACACATGAGATCACACTCAAGGTCCTATGCGGTTTAAGGCGGAACTTTGAGAGGAGTTTCCTCCATCTCGGTGGAATCGAGTGGTCCTCCTAAATAATGCTTTAATCGATGAGCATTGACCTTCCACGTACCTCGTCGGCTTCATCTTTTAACTATATCGTCTCGTATAAGAATACCTCATTCACCACATATGGACCAGTCCACTTGGACTTCAGCTTCCCGGCGAACAGTTTCAATATCGAATTATATAGAAGCACTCTATCGCCAACCTTGAACTCCTTTACCCCTTCAACCTCCTATCATGCACAGCCTTTGTCTTCTCTATAATACTCCATGAGCGCTCATTGGCTGCGTCCGGAAATGCCTCAAACTCATGAATTTGGAAATATCGTTTCTTGGCAGCTTCGGTGAGGTCCAAATTCACAGTCTTTAGGGCCCACATTGGCATGATTTACCATAAAGGATCATGAAGGGTGTGGTGCCTAAAGGTGTCTTATAGGCGGTTCTAAACGCCCATAATGCATCGTCTTGCTTATCGGACCAGACATTCTACTTTTACCTACCGTCTTCTTTAATATCTGCTTCACCCCTCGGTTTGCATTCTCCACTTGGCCGCTTGTTTGGGGATGATAAGCGGTGGAGAAGTGATGAGTGACACTGTAGCGCGCTAATGCCTTTTCCATCACACATTGCAGAAATGAGTCCCACGGTCACTAATGATAGCTCGTGGGGTCCCGAAGCGAGTGAACATATTCTTTATAAATCTCACCACCACTCAGGCGTCATTCGTGGGTAAAGCTTGAGCTTCAACCTACTTCGAAACATAATCAATCACCACGAGGATGTACCGATTCCCGCTAGAGACTCGAAATGGTCCCATGAAGTCGATTCCCCACACATCAAAGACTTCTACAATTTGGATTGGGTGTTGGGGCATCTCGTCCTTGGATGAGATGTTGCCGGTGCGCTGGCAACAATAACATGTCTTAACAAACTCCAAAGCTTCCTTAACTACTGAGGGCCAGTAAAAACCGCAATCAAACACCTTCTGTGCGGTGACGTGCGGACCATGATAACCACCTGTTAGCACCTCAAGCACGTGCCTCAGAATCTCTACCCCCTCCTCTCTACTCACGCAGCGCCTAAGAATGCGATCACCTCCTATCCTAAATAGAAACGAGTCGCCCAAGATGTATCGCCTAACAACAGGAAAGAACCTCTTCTACTGCGTGGTCATACCCTTCAGAACCACTCCATTTGCGAGGTAATTCGCAAAGTCCGAGAACCACGGCATACCCTCCTCTCTGCCGTTAGAAACTCCACTGATTCGTGAGGGAACCTATCACCGATTTCATCCTCTCTTATCTCTTCTCTACTTGGATCTTCTAATCGATGTAGGTGATCGGCGACCACATTCTCCGCTCCCTTCTTGTCTCTAATCTCTATATCGAAATCAGAAAGTAGGAGAATCCACCGGATGAGACGAGGCTTCGCGTCCTTCTTTTGGAAGAGGTAACGCAGAGCCGCGTGATCAGTAAAGACTATGGTTTTGGAAAGGACGAGATAGGAGCGGAATTTATCGAATGCGAACACTACAACTAGAAGCTCCTTCTCTGTCGTGGTGTAGTTCTCCTGAGCGTCATTAAGGGTCATGCTAGTGTAGTAGATGGGATGAAAATGTTTATCTCGTCGCTGACCTAAAACGGCGCTGACCGCATAGTCGCTCGCTTCACACATGAGCTCGAAGGGCAAGCTCCAGTTGGGTGAGACGAGAATGGGAGCACTCACCAGCTTCTCTTTTAGGATCGCGAAGGCATGCAAATAGTCTTCATCAAAGACGAATTGGACATCCTTCTCTAGGAGTCGTGTCATGGGGCATGTAATCTTAGAGAAATCTCTAATGAATCTTCTATAAAAACCCGCATGATCGAGGAAGCTATAAATAGATTTCATGCTTGTTGGCGGAGGGAGTCTACTGATGGTGTCTATCTTAGCCCTATCGACCTCTATACCTGCGTGAGATATCTTGTGTCCTAGCAATATCCCCTCTGTCACCATAAAGTGACACTTCTCCCAGTTCAGCATCTGCCTAGTCTCTACACATCGCTTCATCATCACATCAAGGTGACTAAGGCACTGATCAAAAGTATTTCCATAGACGGAGAAGTCATCCATGAAAACCTCCATCGAAGTCTCGGTCATGTCCTGGAAGATAGCGACCATACACAGCTGAAAACTAGCGGGAGCATTATACAAGCCAAAGGGAATACAGCGATAGGCGTACGTGCCGTAAGGACATGTGAAGGGTGAATTCTCTTGATCCTCCAAGGCGATGGGGATCTAGAAGTAACCTGAGAACCCGTCAAGAAAACAATAAAATTATTGTCCTGCGAGTCGCTCCAACATTTGATCAATAAAGGGGAGTGGGAAGTGGTCCTTGCTAGTGGCGTCATTTAATTTTCGATAATCAATGCACACCCGCCAGCCAGTAACTGTACGAGATGGGATAAGTTCCTTTTTCTCGTTCATGACCACCGTCATTCCCCTTCTTGGGAACAACCTAAGTAGGACTTACCCATGCAAAATCAGATATCGGATAGATGATCGGCTTCCATTAGCTTGAGCACCTCCTTTTTCACGACTTCTTGCATATTCGGGTTTAGGCGGCGTTGAGGCTGCACTACCGGTTAAAGACATATTCCATGAGGATCTGGTGAGTACATAAGGTAGGGCTGATTCCCTTGATATCAGACAATTTCCAAGCGATAGCCTCCTTATTGGCTTTAGGAACCTCTATCAATCTGTCATTCTCCTCCGTCGACAATTTCAAAGAAATTATAACGGGTGTAAGCTCGAATTGTCGCTTAGGAACGCATACTCTAAGTGGGAGGGGAGGACCTTAAGCTCTATAGGGGCCGGAGTATCTAAAGGGGTATTCTCACTCGCCACACTAACCTCACAAAAATCTATAGTCTAGGGAACCCATAGTGGGTCATCTTCTATATCATCACTAACGCTCTCCTCTACCACTACGCTCTCATTCACTAGGTCGGCTCCACTAATATACTTGATACACTGATCAACGCACGACATAAATGAATTTAGAAAGTAGACAGAGTGACATGGGCCACAATCGTTGTCGCCACTGCTTGGGTGTTGCATCGACCTTGCGATTTCGAAAGTGACGTTTGTGATTTTTCCATCATGAACATCAATAATCGCTTTCGCGATGCGAAGGAATGGACGACCTAGGATGATGGGTACCTTCTTGTCGGCCTCCATATCTAGGATGACGAAATCCACGGGGAAAACAAATTTATCAACCTTCACTAACAAGTTTTCTATAATTCCCCGTGGATACTTAACAAACCTATCAGCCAGAGACAGTGACATTCGAGTAGGAGTGAGCTCCCTAAGACCTAATTTCTCATAAAGTGAGAAGGGCATCAGATCGATGCTAGCCCCAAGATCTGCTAAGGCGTGAGCTGGAGCAATGGAACCGCCGAATAAGCATGGGATAGTAAAGGTACCCGGACCAGTAAGTTTTTCGGTTAACTGATTCAGAACTAAGGCGGAGCACCCTCTAGTCAACGTAACATTAGAAAGCTCCCCCAGCCTATCTTTTCGTTTAAGAAGATCCTTCAAAAACTTAGCATATTTAGGAATATGCTGGAGGGCCTCTATGAACGGGAGATTGATTTTTAACTAAGTAAATATATCAAGGAAATTCCCGTATTCCTTGACATATTTTTGTTGTTTAAGACGGGCTGGGTAGGGTAGGCGTGAAGAATCTACGAGTGGTGATGGCCTAACTTCTACTGGTTTCTTCTCTCCCCTACTCTCTACTGAAGGTCCACTATTTGGTGTGGTACTTGTTGGGTCTAGCCTAATTTGCACCATAGGTGGAGCCTCCATTTCTATCTCCTCATCTACCTCCTCATCCTGCTCCTCGACTTCTACCCCTCCCTAACTACCTCTTTCAAACTCTTACCGCTACGTGTAGTAATCGCTTTCGCATGTTGGTTCGCTAGTTTGCGTTAGGTGTTACCCGCGAACTGACCGTGTGGCTGCTCTTGCAGCTGCTTAGCGATACTCCCTACTGACCTCTGAAGATCTAAGAGTGCGGACTGCTGATTTTTTAGGAGAAGATCGTGTTCCGCTAGAGTTTTCTAGTTAGCTTGATCCTTAACCACTAATTGAGACAACAACTACCCAATCCTATCTAAACTGCCCCCTGAACCTCCACTCCTAGTCCGACCCTCTTGATTCGAACCCCCACCACTAAACTGACCTGTATGCCCTTAACCTCCACTAGAATAGTGACCCTGCCCCCTGTTATGATATGAACCTGATTGGAAACTAGGGGGATTACCGGAAGATCGGAAGTTAGTATTATTATTACGCCACTTAGGGTTATATTTTGAATTATCATTATTATTAAAAGGGTTCGTTGGACCTCTACTCTGACCTGTAATAAACTCTACCTGCTCAACAGTGAGCGTAGGACACTCTATCGTATCATGACCCCCTCGACACACCTCACACCTATCCACTTTCTTCTACAAATCCTAAATATCCTTAGTGACCTCTCGCTTAAAGCTATCTAGTGCAGCAGCCACCGTAGTTCCAAGCTAACTTGGTGTAGACCCCGGTTAACCGGGGTGGTACAAGAAACATGAATTGAATTAATGCCGGCGGTGCTGTAGTCTATGTTTGAGTGTTCAAAGCTTTCGAAATGGTAATTACACTCAGTAACCGTTTTCTTTCCCATTAGGTGTCCACTAGCAGATGTATCGAATCCGGCGCGGGTCTCAGGGGTGAATCCGTTGTAGAATTTCTCTACAAGTACCCAATCAGACATTCCGTGTTGAGAGCAGCGAGACACTAGGGTTTGGAAACGCTCCCAGGCTAGGTGGTAAAGCTTGTCAGGTTCCATTCCGAACGAATGGATCTGATCATGAAGGCGAGATGCTTTTGCGGATGGAAAGTATTTTTCTTTAGGAAACATCTTGTCAGGCGGCCCAGGTAGTGAAGGTACCGGGTGGTTGAGAATCAAGCCAGATGGCGCTCGACCCCCAAGAGAAAATGGGAAGACCTGAAGGAAATGGGTGTGACAAAGACGGGTGAGGCGGTTAATATGGGTAGGCGCATCCTCCTCATCACGACCATGGAATTGGCAAGAGTTGGTTGTTGCGGTCATGTTGTAAGATGGGATTTGCGAGGCTTTATCATTATTCATGGGAGGAAGAGTGATGGGTGAGTTAAAACCAGTGAAACCAGTGGTGGCCTGTTAGTAAACGGCTTGGTGATTGGCCATGTGGAAATTAGGTGGTGGACTTGTGTTTCTATGAACTACACGGGGCGATGGGAACTGGGTGGTGAAGGCTTTGGTGTAAAGTCGAAGTCGGGTGGTATAAAAGGGCGGGATGAACTTGAAAAAGAAGATGAAGAAGTACTAACCTTTGGTGCAAGAGGAAAAGATGTATCCATAGGCGGCTTTGGCGGAGGTCCTTGCGAACGCGTATTGGGCATCCACTAAAAACCGGAATGGAACAAATATGTGAATTTAGAAAAAGAAACTAAACAAAATATTTTAAACAAAATAAAATTAAACTAATTAAATTATTTAGACTCCTACGACGCGAACCAAAGATGGTAATTACGTGTAAAATAATTAAGCCTAAATTAAGTAATTAACGCAATTGCCAAAGAGAGAGTCCCCGTCAACGGCGCCAAAATCTTGATGTTCTAAAAGTAGTTAATTAAAATAACTAAAATTACCCTAATTCTAGACTCAATTTAAACTCTAGACCCCTAGATTATACTAAACTACTAACCGGCAATTGGACCGATCAATTGTAGAATAGTTTAAGTATATCCGGATTATAGAACCCACGAGAGTCTCTAATTACAATGACGACTCAATCTAGACTCAATTAACACACTTATATTTAGGGGGGGGGGGAGTTTCTAAATTCTAAATTATTGATTAAACTAAAATTACTTAATTAAAATGATTTAAACTTTGAACTTGTGAAACATAGAATTCAATTCAAGGATAGTAAACCGGTTACCTAGCTTAGATTTTATATTATTACTTATTTGGTTTTGTAATTAATTAATTAAGTTGACTGATTAACCGGGATCTTAAAATGTCAAACTCTAGGTTTACCGAATAGGACCCCGGACCCTTGTCGAGAAGACGCCTATGATACCTTAAAAGTTACTTTGAGTTTACCGGTTTGAAAGACTCCCTCTCGGTTATCTTATTATTTAGTAAAGTGTCTATTTAGTTAAGTATCTCTCAATAATTAACCTAGACCAACAATAACTTTTAGCTTAGTTTAACTAATTTGATTATGACAAGTAAATTAGATCCGAAATTTTCTCAAAACCTAAACCTAGCAATTCACCTAATGAATTCAGCTAACTAATTACTATTTCTCAATAATTAATTTAGGTATAATGATAAGAATCAATTTTATATTTTACTTAATTGTTTCCCCAGTTTATTGGCCAATTTTACCGATTGTTTCCCGAACCCGTAAAGACTCGAAAAACAAAACAAACCTATTCTATGGAAGACATCCAACAAGATTCATGAAAAAGAACTAAATAATCAAAAACCAACTTAGATCATGCAAATACACTAAACTAAATAATTAAAGTTGTTGACTTTACCAAACATCATTCAAAACATAACTAAATTAAAACAAAATTCAAACTTTCATAATATAAACCATCCAAACCTAGGTAACAAAGGAAATCTAGCCAAGTATCATGGTTTTAAAAACAATAAAAACAAGGTTCATGTAAGAATTAATCAAAAGATAAACAAAGGAACTAAAAGAGTTGAGATTTCGCAATATAACCGTTTTTGATTCCGTCTCCAAGTTCCTAGTTCACCTTGATGATTCCAACAACCCAGATCTGCCTTCTTCTGCTTCACAATTCCAGAATTTTTGTTCTTCAAGTTCTAAGCGCGTTCAAAAGTGTTGAAATCATAATATAACTCAAACTTATAACAACTCTTTCCCTCATCTATTCAAATTTCGAAACTTTCTAGATAATTCACCCTCTCGCTGGCCGCGAAAGGGATCTATGTCTCGGTCGCGCTCCGTGACCGAGTAAGAAAAATCCGGATAAACATCAACCTCACGCTGTGTAACATCCGTAAAAAACCGGATTTACCAAACCCGCTCCGTTTATTAACCGAACAATCAGTTAAAAATTTCGTTGCGTATTTAATGCCCAAATTAATTTTAAACGATACCTAATTAATAAGTATATTGGAATATATAATTTATATTTGAAAAAGTATTAAAAATAGTGGGTTAAAAATAAAAGGCTGCTGCCGGGTTTCGAACCCGGGTCAGCCAGAATCAACAAAGCCTTAACACTCATCCATCAAACCACTGCGCCACTTGTGTTTCTTGTTCATTATTGGAAAAAATTAATACATAACATAAGTCTCGAATTCAAAACCGACGCGCCTAATCGCAGTCGTCGGAAATCCCAACGATTTCGCCGAGATTGGACGGTTTCTTCAGTTTTAACAGAAGCCATAACTACTACATCGGTTATAACCGACGTCTGAACCCGCGACGCAAGTCATAATCGCCGGAAAACTTATTGACCGACGAATCAAGACGGAAAACGGACTAAATACGTCGATGTTCTGCCCTATAAATACCCCCTCTAACCTCTGCTAGCTTTTTCGCTCACAATCACACTTTTTCCCGACGTAATTCCACTCGCCGGAGAATTTCTGCAACTCGCCGGAAAACCGAGCCTTTCACCTCTGAGCCTTACTGAACACCCAGAGCTCATACCGAAGCCACCCACACTCATCTCAAGCTCCCTGAAGACCCTCTGCCGCAAGACACACGTCGCCGGAATCATCTGCTGTCACCGGAGTTTCGCCGGCGAAACAGAGGAGCCACTGTTCGGTATATCTAACACTTAATCTCTCATTCTTTTTATTTATCTCACACATAATTACTCACCACACACTAAAGAACATGATTAAGTCGTCGAACCAGTCAGACTCCGTTTCTGGTTGAGTCCAACGAAGAAGATGAAGTTTCAGTATTGTATATGTTTAATTAAAATAAAGATATATCTCGGGTTAGACACACAGTCCAGCGGTGGACTGTGTGCAAATAAACACGCATACGTTCCGAGTTCGACTCTTGTCCCACGCACACTCGCCTTAATAAAAATGTACTTTTTTTTTACCGAACCGGATTCATTGCAATAGATGTTAAGTTTAATAAAAACTGGAATAATAACCAAGATAGACACACAGTCCAGTGGTGGACTGTGTGAACGTTTAAACCACATGTCACGAGTTCGAGTCAAGACTACCGCACCGGTCCGGACAATAATCAAACTTTTTATTTAAAGCAGAAACGAAATTATTTAGTTTGTATATAAGGATAATAAAAATCAGATTATTTAACAAGTTAGACACACAGTCCAGCGGTGGACTGTGTGTTAACTTAAACCACAGGTCCCGGGGTCGAGACCTGTGGAGAGCACCGAGCGAGTCATTTAAATTGTTTTTGAAATAAATGATTTTCGGATTAATTCAATTAGTATATAAATATAATTAAAAACAGAAATATTTCGGGTTAGACACGTAGCTCAGTTGGTAGAGCTGCGTGCACGCGTACGGGAGGTCTCGGGTTCGAGTCCTGCCCGGCGCATACTTACACACAATTAAACCGGTCAAACAGTCAATGCTTATGGTCAAACAGTCAACGCTTATGGTCAACTGTCAAAAGTCAACATTTTTTTATTTCTTTTATTTAATTATTTAAATTAAAAATCAATTAAAAATACTTAAAAATAACATTTTTAAGGTTAGAAAATAGCCTTAAACTCACATAAATACATCCAACAATCCTACTAAAATTGATTAACAAAATCCGCATACTTACCGAACCATTATGCCATTATCTAGGTTAGTTTCACTCGTGGTTAAAACCAACTTCGTGCGCATTCAACATCATCAACCGAACGCACTCAATGTGAGTGAATCTTACAACTCCCCTTTTTAATTACACGTTTTGGGGTGTGTCATGTGTCACTAAAATTAACTCGTTTATTTAAACTTGTGCCATACCATATTGTGATCTAAACTTAGATTGTATATATTGCTTGTAGTTATGTATTTCATTTTGTCAAGTTATATGCAATTCATTCATTAGGCCCATCAGTTCCTCGTGGGAGACGAGTTGAGCAACGCGTGCCTCAAAACAAATCCGTTATTGTTCGTGTGTGCATTATTTGATATTAAATGATTGGTGAATAAGTTTATATCTATTTTTACTCATGTGTGGTTGTGCACTTTATTTTATAATCATTTAAATAAACTTGTTCAAATGTTTTTCATAGGATTCACTCGCCAACTTTTTGTTGATCCAAAAACCGTTTTTACACATGATACAGGTGAACAGGATGAAGCAAGGAAAACATAGGAAATGCCTTAGAAGAAAACAATGAAGCCTAGAATGATGTTTAGGACCTGATGTAATTATGATTGTATATTTCCCATTAAATTGTATAAATGAATATGAAACGTTATAATAAATGTCATGAGCTATGATGATAACCCAATCATGCCTCGATCACCTTTTCCGCTGCGGGTCGAGGTGTGACAGATTGGTATCAGAGCCATGACTATAGGGATATAGGATAGGTTATTAGACCCTTAGAGCCTATACTATAGTTGCCTAAATTTTAATTGTTTAGGTGGTTACATACAAACTTATGATGTTTATTTGTTTATACTTACAGACAAACATACATACTTACATACACATCCATCATACATATTTCAATGTTCATATATACAAATCATTTTCATACTTCGTTATTCAAATATTTTGTCGCAATTTTCAAATCTCATCAAAGTAAGTTCTGCGACGGGCCTGTAGTAACTGGAAGGGTACAAGTACCGGTAGTCAGAACGTCCTGTCTAGGTTGGTATTCGTATAAATCCAATATAACGGACCAGTTTGCCTACCTGGGGACTAACGATGAGAGTATGAAGGACCTATTAGGCCAAAGCATGCCACACCAAACGTCGTTCGAACTAACCCACTTTGAGGTGTCACCGTGTTCACACCTGGACACATTCCGAATATCATACGTTATATACATATTTCTCGATTTTCTCCGGGTTTTAGTGTACGTAACCAGGCTAACACATGCGAACCATATGAAAAACCCGGTATTCATGGGGGCCCACATGATTACGAAGGTGAAGTATGGCGGCATGCAAGGCCCAATGACGAGCAAAACCCAAGACATCCTATGGATGTAGTAGATTTATTTTTCTATATTTATTTTATGAATGTTCATTCCTAAATACGACCCATGATCCCAAAAACATCCAACTCATACTCATGATACGTATTCCTTGTAGATGTCTTCTAGCCTCGCCCGTAGGAAGATGAGAGCAGGAAAAGCCCGCGAGCGCATGGCTGCCCTAATCGCTAAACAAATGGTTGCCGTAATACCCAACATTGTAATTCAAGTCCAACAAGCCCTTACCGCTAATCCTGTCAACCAAGAAGATCAAAATGTTATCAACCCTCCCCCAAATACCACTAAATGCACCTACAAGCATGTCAAATCCTGCGACCCTCCAAAATACGAAGGGACTGAAGGTGTCACCGCTCTCCTCCATTGGTTTGAAGAAATGGAGAACACTTTTCTAAATTGCGATTGCCCCGATGATCGCAAAGTGCGATATGCTACCGGTCGTTTATATGGAATATCACTTACTTGGTGGAATACAGAGAAGGCCAAACGAGGCGTTGACGATGCTATGACATTGACTTGGGAAGAGTTGAAGGAAATCATGACAAGACGGTTTTGCCCAAGGAGCGAAATCAAGAAATTAGAAGATGAGCTCTATTCGTTGAAGCAAAAGGAAGGCGACCACACCACATACAACAAAAGATTCCTCGAGTTAAATCAAATGGTTCCCAACTTGTTCACTCCCCTCTACCGTTTGATCGAGCACTACATTCGAGGTCTTCCGTCAAAGATTCAGGACTCTGTAATAAGTACCACGCCTGCAACTTTGGAAGCAGCAATGGAGTTAGCTACAGAGCTCACCGAGAACCGAATCCGGAACAAAGACTTCAAGGAGGAGAAGAAGAAGGATAAGGCATCGACTGAAACTTCAAACTCCACCCGAACCGAATCCCCTTCTCAACCCACTTTTAAGAGAAAACGAAATGGGCAACTTTTCACTGTCACACAACGTAATCCACCAATTTCACATGCCATACCGATCCAAGCTATCCCAATCACTCAAGTAGCACCCAACTCAACTTACCCAAATAAGAAACCATACCTTGGACCTCACCCTCGATGTAACACCTGTTTTTATCACCATCCATCTACCTTACCTTGTCGATTATGTGTGAATTGTGGACGCTATGGTCATATGAGCAAGGTTTGCCGCACCCCTCAAAACCAAATCTCACCCTCTCCTCAAAACATGATCCAAACCTATCAGCAACCCCAATACCCCATGCTCCCATATGTTCGAGCTTGTTTCAATTGTGGCGACCCTACCCACTTTAGAAACACGTGCCCTCGATTGGTTAACATCATAAACGCTCAAGCTCAATCAAACCCAGTTAACCAAGTAAATCAAGAAAACCCAATCACTAGGCCACCAGCAAGAGGAAGAGTTTTCAACATCAACGCCAATCCTGTCGAAGATAATGACGGCCCAAACGAAACCACCCAACTAGTCCTCTTCACCGAAAATCAAGATTCAACTCCAATCGTTTAGTTTTATGTTTTTCTTTATGTTATCTCAAGCTTTGGTTGATTCAGTTTGTTTTTGTTTTAGAATCACATAGAACCAATCATAACTTAAGGATAAAGCCAATGAAAATTTGAGAAGAATATGGTGGATACGCCGCTGGTACTTCCTATATATAAGAATTCTTGCCAAAGGATCAGAGGCAATATCTGACGGTTATGAGAAGTTCCATGTGGAATTTAGTATTGTCTTGATTGTAGTTTGTTTTGTACTTACTGATTTCGCATTTATGGCATCTTATCATTTAAAAAATTGGATTGTATTCCATTTCTACATAGACTAACCTCTCCATAACAACAAACGAGAGAGGTATTGTCATCATTCCAACATGTATACTATCAGAATTTAGACTCAAGTTTGGTTGTGGTGTTTGTTTTAGAGTCACATAGAACTAATCATAACTTGCGGATAAAGTCAATGAAAATTTGACAAGAATATGGTGGATACGCCGGTGGTACTTCCTATATATAAGTATTCTTGTCAAAGGATCGGAGGCATTATCAGGCGGTTATGAGAGGTTCCATGTAGGATTTAGTATGTTTTGGTCGAAGTTTGTTCATCATACATTTCAGCATATTTCCATTTCATCATTTAAAGAAGTTGAGCTATGTCTCACTTCCATAATGACTAACCTCTCCATCACAACAAACGAGAGAGGTATTGTCATCATTCAAACATGGACACTATCAGAATTAAGACTCAAGTTTTGGTTGTTGTGTTTGTTGTAGAGTCACATAGAACTAATCATAACTTGCGGATAATGTCAACAAAAATTTGACAAGAATATGGTGGATACGCCGCTGGTACTTCCTATATATAAGTATTCTTGTCAAAGGATCAGAGGCATTATCAGGCGGTTATGAGAGGTTCCATGTAGGATTTAGTATGTTTTGGTCAAAGTTTGTTCATCATACATTTCAGTGTATTTCAATTTCATCATTTAAAGAAGTTGAGCTATGTCTCACTTCCACAATGACTAACCTCTCCATCACAACAAACGAGAGAGGTATTGTCATCATTCAAACATGGATACTATCAGAATTAAGACTCAAGTTTTGGTTGTTGTGTTTGTTGTAGAGTCACATAGAACTAATCATAACTTGCGGATAAAGTCAATGAAAATTTGACAAGAATATGGTGGATATGTCACTGGTACTTTCTATGTATAAGTATTCTTGCCAAAGGATCAGAGGCATTATCAGGCGGTTATGAGAAGTTCCATGTAGGGTATAGTATTGTCTTGGTTGAAATTTGTGTTACATTCATATCATCTCGCCATTTAAAGAAATTGGATTGTGTTCTATTTCTACATAAACTAACCTCTCCATCATAACAAACGAGAGAGGAACTGTCACCATTCAAACATGTATGCTATCAGAATTTGGACTCAAATATTGGTTGTTGTGTTTATTTATGTTCTAGAGTTACATCATAGAACCAATCATAACTTACTGATAAAACCAATGAAAATTTGACAAGAATATGGTGGATACGCCGCTGGTACTTCCAATATAAGTATTCTTGTCAAATGATCAAGCATTGTCAGGCGGTTATGAGAAGTTCTATGTAGGATTAGTAATTTCTTGTACATTGGTTGTGGCGTTTATTTATGTTTAGAGTCACATCATAGAACCAATCATAACTTACTGATAAAACCAATGAAAATTTGACAAGATATGGTGGATACGCCGCTGGTACTTCTATATATAAGTATTCTTGTCAAAGGATCAGAGCATTGTTAGATAGTTATGCGAAGTTCCATGTAGTGTAGTATTAGAAATTTTGTTTTAGGATATAACCCTATCCTTCCAAACATATCAAAACTCTTACGCATGAAATCATATTTAGTGAATCAACTCTGCTTATCAATATTTTTTACCGTAGGCAACAAAAAGCGATTCCTGTAGCAGGGTACTTAACCCTTACAAGGGACGTTACCGCCTCAAACAAAAACTTAAACTCTTACTCTTTTTCTAAGCATGTAACTGTCAAACTAAACACCATCATTTTAGTCATATATATCACTACTTAAATTTCGGGACGAAATTTCCAAAAAGCAGGGGATACTGTAACATCCGTCAAAAACCGAATTTACTTTATTAACCGAACAATCAGTTAAAAATTTCGTTGCGTATTTAATGCCCAAATTAATTTTAAACGATACATAATTAATAAGTATATTGGAATATATAATTTATATTTGAAAAAGTATTAAAAATAGTGGTTTAAAAATAGAAGGCTGCTGCCGGGGTTCGAACCCGGGTCAGCCAGAATCAACAAAGCCTTAACACTCATCCATCAAACCACTGCGCCACTTGTGTTTCTTGTTCATTATTGGAAACAATTAATACATAACATAAGTCTCGAATTCAAAACCGACGCGCCTAATCGCAGTCGTCGGAAATCCCGACGATTTCGCCGAGATTGGACGGTTTCTTCAGTTTTAACCGAAGCCTTAACTACTACATCGGTTATAACCGACGTCTGAACCCGCGACGCAAGTCATAACCGCCGGAAAACTTATTGACCGACGAATCAAGACGGAAAACGGACTAAATACGTCGATGTTCTGCCCTATAAATACCTCCTCTAACCTCTGCTAGCTTTTTCGCTCACAATCACACTTTTTCCCGACGTAATTCCACTCGCCGGAGAATTTCTGCAACTCACCGGAAAACCGAGCCTTTCACCTCTGAGCCTTACTGAACACCCAGAGCTCATACCAAAGCCACCCACACTCATCTCAAACTCCCTGAAGACCCTCTGCCGCAAGACACACGTCACCGGAATCATCTGCTATCACCGGAGTTTCGCCCGCGAAACAGAGGAGCCACTGTTCGGTATATCTAACACTTAATCTCTCATTCTTTTTATTTATCTCACACGTAATTACTCACCACACACTAAAGAACATGATTAAGTCGTCGAACCAGTCAGACTCCGTTTCTGGTTGAGTCCAACGAAGAAGATGAAGTTTCAGTATTGTATATGTTTAATTAAAATCAAGATATATCTCGGGTTAGACACACAGTCTAGCGGTGGACTGTGTGCAAATAAACACGCATACGTTCCGAGTTCGACTCTTGTCCCACGCACACTCGCCTTAATAAAAATGTTCTTTTTTTTTACCGAACCGGATTCACTACAATAGATGTTAAGTTTAATAAAAACCGGAATAATAACCAAGATAGACACAGAGTCCAGTGGTGGACTGTGTGAACGTTTAAACCACATGTCACGAGTTCAAGTCCAGACTACCGCACCGGTCCGGACAATAATCAAACTTTTTATTTAAAGTAGAAACGAAATTATTTAGTTTGTATATAAGGATAATAAAAATCAGATTATTTAACAAGTTAGACACACAGTCCAGCGGTGGACTGTGTGTTAACTTAAACCACAGGTCCCGGGTTCGAGAACTGTGGAGAGCACCGAGCGAGTCATTTAAATTGTTTTTGAAATAAATGATTTTCGGATTAATTCAATTAGTATATAAATATAATTAAAAACAGAAATATTTCGGGTTAGACACGTAGCTCAGTTGGTAGAGCTGCGTGCACGCGTACGGGAGGTCTCGGGTTCGAGTCCTGCCCGGCGCATACTTACACACAATTAAACCGGTCAAACAGTCAATGCTTATGGTCAAACAGTCAACGCTTATGGTCAACTGTCAAAAGTCAACATTTTTTTTATTTCTTTTATTTATTTATTTAAATTAAAAATCAATTAAAAATACTTAAAAATAACATTTTTAAGGTTAGAAAATAGCCTTAAACTCACAAAAATACATCCAACAATCCTACTAAAATTGTTAATAAAATCTGCATACTTACCGAACCATTATGCCATTATCTAGGTTAGTTTCACTCATGATTAAAACCAACTTCGTGCGCATTCAACATCATCAACCGAACGCACCCAATGTGAGTGAATCTTACAACTCCCCTTTTTAATTACACGTTTTGGGGTGTGTCATGTGTCACTAAAATTAACTCGTTTATTTAAACTTGTGCCATACCATATTGTGATCTAAACTTAGATTGTATGTATTGCTTGTAGTTATGTATTTCATTTTGTCAAGTTATATGCAATTCATTCATTAGGCCCATCAGTTCCTCATGGGAGACGAGTTGAGCAACGCGTGCCTCAAAACAAATCCATTATTGTTCGTGTGTGCATTATTTGATATTAATGATTGGTGAATAAGTTTATATCTATTTTTACTCATGTGTGGTTGTGCGCTTTATTTTATAATCATTTAAATAAACTTGTTCAAATGTTTTTAATAGGATTCACTCGCCAACTTTTTGTTGATCCAAAAACCATTTTTATACATGAAACAGGTGAAGAGGATGAAGCAAGGAAAACATAGGAAATGCCTTAGAAGAAAACAATGAAGCCTAGAATGATGTTTAGGACCTGATGTAATTATGATTGTATATTTCCCATTAAATTGTATAAATGAATATGAAACGTTATAATAAATGTCATGAGCTTTGATGATAACCCAATCATGCCTCGATCACCTTTTCCGCCAAAGGACTAAATCCTCCATTTTTTGATTCGTTTTCTCTCTCGTGTTCCACCTACGCTCCGGCTTGGTTCCAAGTATCATTTTTAGCTCATTTTTCCCATCCTTCCGACCGTTTTTACGAACCAAGACCTGCAAAACGTATTTGGATCAAAAGTAGATATATTCTTTACAAACCGAAATGAAAACTAACTAAAACTTTACAAACTATACACGATAAGTGCACAAATCCTCTTCATATATAAAACTATCTTTGAATGCGAAACCAGTTGGATGAGGTTGTTGATGTTGTGACGATTGAGATTTCAATGTTGATTGTGGTTGTCTTGGTGGTGATGGTCGTTGTTGCTGTTGTGGTGATGGTGGTTGTTGTGAAGTTGTTGGTGGGGTTTGAATTGGAATCATGTGTTCAACTTCAATTTCAACTTCCATTGTTGGTGTCTCTTTTTCAGTAACTACTGGTTCAGCTCTAATAGTTGTTTTCTTTGAATATTTCAGATACTTCCTTTTTGATCTCTTTGCCAATGGAGACCCTATCTTCTTCTTGCTTATATCAACCATCTTACTCTTAACTCTTTTCGCAGGTTTCTTTGCAGATTCTGGTCTGATGGCACATACGGTTCATCATCTTCATTAGCAGACCGTTTCTTTCTCTTAAGAGCTTTTTGTTCAACCATCTCTCTAGGGTCATGCAAAGCTCTTTTAGTAAATGGATGATCATTATCACTTTCATTTTCTTAAGAGTTGGCATCATTTCCACCTTTAAAAGCTTGTTTCTAAATATCCCCAGCAATATTAGATTAAATGCAACAAAAATCCTTATTGATTTGATGTTGAGTTTTTACACCACTCTACAACTCTCCAAAATAAACTCTTGCGTATGTCTTTGACAATCCATGTGTTGAACCTCAATAACACGGCTGATGCTAGGAAGATAAACTCTCTTTAGCGGACTAGCATACCCCACAAAGAAACCTTCTAGCGATTTAGCTCCAAATTTGCCATCCACGTCGATTACCGAACACGGTGACCCAAAAGGTTCTAACCACTTTACATTTGGCATTCGTTAGTTGAGCAGCTCGAAACACGTCTTCTTATGTGCCTTGACCATCAATACTCTGTTCAGTGTATAACACGCAGAGGCTACGGCTTCGCTCCAAAAACTAGCTGGCAATTTTGAATTGGCGAGCATGGTGCGTGCTGTCTCTTTAAGCATTTTGTTCTTTCTCTCAATTACACAATTTTGTTGTGGGGTGTATGGTGCACTGAATTCATGTACAATTCCTTTATTGTTACAAAATTCTAACATTCTGTTATTCTTGAATTCTGTTCCATTGTCGCTTCGAATGCTTCTAATCGGCAAATGGTACAGATTCTCTAGTTTTCTGAATAAGATCATCAGACTGTCAAATGTTTCATCCTTCCTTTCCAATAACATCACCCACGAGAACCTAGAGTAGTCATTGGTAACAACTAGACAATACAGGTCTCCTTAGATACTTCGAACATTGATGGTCCAAAGAGATCCATGTGCAGGCTTTCTAGTGGGAGCTTCATCGAGTTTAGAAGCTTCCTTGGATGCGACTTTTTATGTTACTTTCCTTTCTTGCAGCTTATACAGTCATCATTCAAGTGAAAACTCTTTAGATTGAAACCATCCACTAGATCGTTGTGTACCAAGAAGTTCATCTTCCGAGATGAATATGTCCCATTTTTCTATGCCACATTATTAACTCCTTCTTTGTCGCCTTTGACACAAAACACTGTGTTTTAATTTCAAACCTACAAAAGAACAAATGATAGAAAGCCAAAATATACTACAGCCTCTGATCCTAATAATAATATAACATCTGCCTGAGTTAAGCTTTGCTGAAGACTAAATGTCAAAGGTCTACCATAGCAAAACTTTGTTGAAGACAAAGCTCTGTTGAAGATTAAAGCTAAAGGTCTGCGAAGGCAAAGCTCTGCTAAAGACTAAAGCTAAAGGTCTGCCAAGGCAAAGCTCTGCTGAAGGCCAATAGAGGATGTCTCAGCAGTGGTTTACTATCAGTCTTTGTAATTGTTATGCAGTGGTTAGCTTAGCAGATGTTGTTAGTTTGTTAATTTTGTTAAGTGTTGCTTTCATGCTGACATCATCATAAGATGCTCACTGGTTAGGATTCTAGTATAATAGAACAGTGCCTGTACTGTTCTATTTGATCACTTTTCATCAATTGTACATCTATCATTCTTCTTTACATTCTTTACGAACAAATTAGTGATCTTAGGCTGAGGGAGAGATTGTGATTTATATGCATGTGATTACAATCACTAAAAGCATGATAATGAAAAACAATCTCTCGGCTGTTAGGAATTAAAGTTCATCATTACGATGCATGTTCATCTGATTTATCTTCTTTCATTTATCATTTTTAGAACTTTCATAAACAGTTTCAAACTCAGATCCTAACAATTGTATTAGAGCTTGGTCAACCGAATTTGATTTAACAATCAATTTGATTTGAATAGATCAGCTCTCACTGCTAGTTTGGTTTGTTCGTTTTTATTGAAAACATACATTATTTAAATTTTCAAAGTTTTAAAACAAAAACTGTTTGTAAACAATCAGAATGTCACACACTTCACAAGATCCTCATAACACGGGCAACATGTTTAAACCATCGATCATTGTCAGATCTGAGTATAATATCTGGCAAAGAAGGATGGGTCATGTCCTTGCTCAACAAAACATCGGTTGCTGGAAGTTGGCCATCTTTGGACCTCATGTTCCAATGATACCAAGTACAGAGGACCCTAAAGTCTAAGGACCAAATAATCTTGAAAATTATTCCGAGCAAGATTTTCAAAAAACCGAGCTAGATGCAAAGGCATTTAGCATCATGGCTTCTGCATTGCCAAATGATATCTATGTTGGCCTGTTGCATTGCAACAGTGCAAAGGAATTATGGGATGCTTTGAAAGAGCAATTCAGTGGGACTGAGGAAGTGACTGAAAACAACAGAGAGGTTCTGAATCAACAATATGAAATGTTTTGTCAGGTAAAAGGAGAGTCATTAACCCAACAATTTGAAAGATTTAGTAGTCTCATTGGTGAGCTTAAACTGGTTAATGTTACATTTGCAAATTCGACTTTAAATAGTCGTTTTCTTAGATCATTACAAGACAATTGGGACACTATAGCTTTGCTAACTAGAAATTCAGTTGGGTTCAAAGAAATGAGTCTTACATAGCTTCATGGTAGGCTCCTCACTTATGAGAGAGGGCTGAACTAGAAAAAGAAGCTACAAGAGTCTGGCAAAGTGGCTGATGACTATGCATTAGGTAGTACAGCACTGTTTGGCCAAGAAGAAGTCACTGGAAGTAGTAAGGATCAGAGTAATGATCATTTTATTGATATAACCTCTGGTGGAAATTTTAACTCTGACCCTTACACCCCAAATTATGCATTTCCTTCTTATAGGGAAAGCTAAACTTCTAATAACTTATGCTTTGAGTTGAATGACCTTCAACATTTTGATCCTTTGGATTTGGAAGAGATGGACATTTTGCACCAGTTGGCTCTATTAAGTGTTAGGGCTAACAAATATTACAACAGAACTGGTAGAAAGTTTCCAGGGTTGCATGGGGGGACAAAAGTTGGGCTGGATAAGGCAAAAATTAAATGTTATAAATGTAATATGCTAGGACACTTTGCTAGAGAATGTAGGTCTCAATCAACTAGACCAAGTGTCACACATCCTAGCTCTTGACCTCAAAATACTATCCATTATTCCCAATATGCCCCTGCTACTCATATGCAAAACACTACTCATTTTGCACACCCTACTACCACTATTCCTGTGCAATATGTTCAACCCATTGTCCCTCAAATTCAATATATTCAAGCACCAGCTCCTCAGGTTCAAATGCAACCTTCACAACAAGTTACTCAAACCACTGCCCATGCAGAGGTTAATCAACAGAGTTTCTTTACTCCAGGCTTAGTTGATTGGAGTAGCTTGCCTGATGAAAACTTTGCTCTAATTGTTGACATTGTAAAGAAACAAAATGAATTTTGCTCTATGGCATTAGAGTCTATAGTTGAGGATGTTGAATTTGAGGAAGTGGAGTCTAATGTTCATGATGAAACAGTTGTTATACAAGAAATTACTGATGAAGATTTGAAATCTTTGTCTGACCCATGGGATGCTAGTGTTTGTGAAGGTGAATGTGATTGTGCCATGATGGCTGCTACTAAGGTATCTCTCGGGTCTTAAAATATCTATGTTCAGATAAATGCATTATAGCTTTTGCTAGCATAAAATAGGTAAAATGAAAACCTTAGGAACAAGTTTTTAGATGATGAATTGCAGTTTGAAAAGCTTTCAAAAGAGCAAAAAACTAAATTGTTTGAAAAAGAATCTGAAATCAGTAGCTTAAAACATGAAGCCAGCATAACCAAGGATCAACTCTAAACTATGATAGAAAAATACCAGGTTTGCAAAAAGGAGTTGGAATCCACCCAAATCACTTGTGAAAAATGGGTGGAATCCTGTAAAGGTTATGAGATTTTGCTAAAAAACTAGGTCAAAAGTAGCATAAAATTTGGCATAGGATTAAAAAAAAATGACCAAGTTTCTAAAAATGTTTCTGAAAATGATTCTGGTATGGTTGAAATTATTCCAACAAACTTGGCTGGTCAATAAATTAAAATCACTGATAAAATATAGAAATAAAATTGTTTTAGAAAGACATGAGGGATCCTCAACTTTTGAGGAGATTGAGAAATATCAATTCAAACCCACATGGTCTGATGAAGGTGACATTCTTGAAAATTTCAAGTCAATGGATTTTTCAACCATTGAAGGTGTCAAAGCACCAAAGGTAAGAATCATTCCCATAACAGATTTACCAGCAGATGTTACAACATCTGCTTACAAAATTTCTGAAAAAGGGAAAAAGAAAGAAAATATCAAAAACTTGTTTTGTGATTTTTGTGAAAAGAAGAACCATGTTACCAAAAATTGTTTTCTTTTAAAGCTTATGACATCAACAAAACAAGTGAGATCATTGATTCTCATAAATGTAGAATTTGTGAAAGAACAAATCATAAAACTCAAGAGTGTGTTTATCTTAGAAACTTTGATGTGACAAAGAATGAGTTTAAATCAAAAACACTGGAGAGGTCAAAGACTAGTACTGCAAAAGGAAAGTCTAAACAGACCTTTATGCCTGTTCAAACATCTATTACCAAATCACTGCACAAAACCTCTACTCCTAGAGAGGTGCAGGTAACAGATGCACCACCTGCAAATCAGTTTCCAAGAGGACATGGTCAACCTACTTATCAAAAGGTACCTCTTAGTTATGAGGGTTACAAATGGCTCTCAAAACCAAGAGTAAATAGGCATCCTCATGGTTACTATCATCTGGTAGGAGATGGGCCTCAAAAGATGTTACAAAGATTTTTTGTTTAAACCTCTCCCCATTCTTCTGAATTAAGACTGACTTGTCTGTGACCCCTTCCAAAGCCATTTTGGCTTTGGAAACCCACCTAAACTAATTATTTACCACTGTGCAGGAGCTTCTACTTTCCTTGATATTTTATGGTATGTAGATAGTGGAGGCTCCAGGCATATGACATGATGTAGATTCCTTCTCAAGGATTTCATGGCTCATGGAGGGGGTTATATATCTTTTGGTAATAATTTAAAAGGGAAGGTACTTGGGTCAGGAACAGTTCAGACTGGGAAACCCAAATTTGAAAATGTCAATCTTATTGACAATCTGAAATTTAATCTTCACTAAGAAAACTTGTCAGATTGTTGGGCAAGAAGTGGGATAAAAAGATTGATCAAATCATAGCTGAGAGCAAAGCACAACTTGTTGCTCATAGGTGTGGCAATGTGTATGTCGTTAATATGTTGTAGGATAATCCAATGACTGATGCTTGTCTGTTCTCAGCTACCTTTAACAAAGAGACAGAGAACAGAAGACTTGGACACACAAATCTGACAACTATCACCATACTCTTTAAACAAGGCCTTGTAAGAGGTCTACCACAAAAACTTTTCACAAGAGATGAACATTGTGTTTCCTGTTTAAAAGACAAACAACATAAAAGTTCATACAAGCCCATTGGCGAGTCCAAAACAAGTCAGTGCTTACAATTGTTACACATGGACTTATTTGGCCCTGTAAAAATCATGAGTATAAGTAAAAGGAAATATTGTATTGTCATAGTTGATGATTTTTCAAGGTTTACATGGAGTTACTTTTTGCACTCCAAGGATGAGACTACAGGTATCTTGCAAGGATTTGTAAAACAAGTTGAAAAGCAATTTGACCTACCAATAAAAGTCTTCAGGAGTGATAATGGCACAGAGTTTAAAAATAAGGAGTTGGATGAGTTTTGTGTGTCAAAAGGAATTGTAAGGCTGTACAACATTCCAAGAACACAAGAACAAAATGGGGTGGTTGAAAGAAAAAACCACAACTTTAATTGAAGCTGCTAGAACCATGCTTACAGATTCTGGTTTACCCTTGTCCTTTTGGGCAGAGGCTGTAAACACTGCTTGCTATATTCAAAACAGAGTTTTGATTAACCCCAGGCATCAAGGCATCAATCCACTACTTATGAAACTATGTTCAAGATCAAACCACTGAGCTGCCCATGCTTCATTTTAAATCTAAAAGATTCAATTTCAAAATTTACAGCCAAAGTAGACTGTGGTTATTTTCTGGGATACTCAACCACAGCTAAAGCCTATAGAGTGTTTAATTCAAGGACTAGGAGTGTGGAAGAGACCTTGAATGTTATGTATAATGAACTTTCTTCATTAAAAACCCAGCAAATCCTGCTGAAGTTTTTGACTTAAACAAATTCACTTTTAAAGATGTGCCTTTCAAGACTGACCCTTCAGATACATCACAGTCTCCACTATGGATATGACATTGTGATTCCACAAGTTAAAGTCACTTCCACAATCAGAGCAACATATGTTATTAAAAACTGTGAAAATTGTGCCACTATTGGATCAACTACTGCTGATCCTCAATCCTCTGCCATCTCATCAAATATAATCTCTATTGATAAAAGTCTAGCCACTATGGATAAAAGTCATCATGTTTTTACACCTCTCTCACCAATACCTCCACCTCCATTTCAAACAGATGTTGGCACTTCAAAATTGCCAACAAATGTTAGCTCAGATGATTCCCATCTGCAGCCTTCACCTCAAAATGTCATTATTCCAAATAAGGGAGATCTAATCTACTTTAAAAATCATCCATCCGACCCTATCATTGGCAACATAAATGAAGGGGTGCTTACTAGAAGTTAATCCTAAAACATTTATCTTTTTGCTGGTTTCCTATCTCTCACACTACCTATCAAGTACCAAGAGGCACTAAAAGACAACAGTTGGGTAGAAGCCATGCAAGAAGAGCTCCTTCAGTTTAAAAGACAACAAGTATAGGAACTTGTACCATTACCAAAGGATGCATGTCCAATTGGCACAAAATGGATGCAAGAAGAGCTCATTCAGTTTAAAAGACAACAAGTATAGGAACTTGTACCATTACCAAAGGATGCATGTCCAATTGGCACAAAATGGGTCTTCAAAAACAAAATTGATGAAGGGGTATTGTTGTCAAGAATAAAGCTAGGCTTGTGGCTCAAGGTTACAGACACGAAGAAGGAATTAACTATGATGAAACCTTTACTCCTGTAACAAGATTAGAAGCCATCAGACTGTTCTTAGCCTTTGCTGACAACCGCAACATCAAGGTGTTTCAAATGGATATCAAAAGTGCATTCTTGTATGGTAAGATCAAAGAAGAGGTATATGTTTGTCAACCTCCAGGATTTAAAGATGCATTTTATCCTGATCATGTCTATAAGCTTAACAAAGCTTTGTATGGCTTGAAACAAGCACCAAGAGCCTAGTATTAAACTCTTTCCACCTTTCTCTTATCTATTGGTTTTACAAGGGGTAAAATTGACAAGACTTTATTTTTGAAATGGAGAGGAGAGGATTTGATGCTTGTCCAAATCTATGTGGATTACATCTTTTTTGGATCCACATGCATTGCCATGTGTGAAGAGTTCAGACAACTCATGGCAGCAAGTTTGAAATGAGTGCAATGGATGAGCTCTAATGTTTTCTTGGTCTCCAAGTGAAACAATTCCAAAATGGTACATTCATTCACCAAAGTAAGTATGTCAAAGAACTACTTACAAAATTTGATATGAATGATTGTAAACCATGTAGCACACCCATGGCAACCACAAAGCTTGTCACTATTGATGACAATGATGACTTGGTTGATCAAACTCTGTTTAGAAGCATGAAAGGTTCTTTATTGTACCTAATTGCATCAAGGTCAGACATCATGTTTACAACATGTGTTTGTGCTAGATCCCAGTCAGCACCTAGGAAGTCCAATCTCATTGCGATAAAAAGGATACTCAGATACATAAAAGGTGCTCCCATACTTGGTAGCTGGTATCTAGCTAATGAAAATATTGAGCTTTCAGGTTATTCAAACAGTGATTTTGCTGGATGTCACACCACAAGGAAGTCAACCTCAGGAGGATGTCAATTCCTAGGCAATTGCTTAGTGTCTTGGCAAAGCAAAAAACAAGTTGCAGTATCAACATCCACAGTAGAGGTTGAGTATATTGGTGCTGCAAGCTGCACTGCTCAACTCCTATGGCTTCAAAATCAACTATTGGATTTTGGTGTAACTGCTTTAAAGACTCCTCTCATGTTAGATAGTCAAGCAGCTGAAAATATCATTGAAATTATAATATCTCATTCTACCACAAAGCACATTGACATAAGACATGACTTTGTGAGAGATTGCTATGAAAAAGGTTTAATTTCTCTACATCATGTTCCAACTAAAGATCAACTCGCAGATGTTCTAACAAAAGCATTAGATACATCTACCTTTGAAAGTCTGATCTCTAAGATTGGTATGCTCAACATGGAATAATTTTTTCTCTATGTGTAAATAGCATCAAAATGTTTTTAAGAAAGTAAAAAATCCATCCTTAAAAATTGCTAAAATTGAAAATTTTCAAAAAATCTCTAAAGTCTGTTCAAAACCACTGTTTCTCCAAACGTCTGCTTGGCATGAAAATATATCCATTGCTTAAAGTGTATCCTCTGTTGGTGAAACCACTATTTCCCAATCCATTGATAATCTATCCTCTGATAGTGTAAATGCATCACTAATCATTTATCTGTTCAGAACCATTGTTGATATCCAGCAGAGGTTTCCAAACAACTGTCATCCATTACTAACATCGGTTGCACGTGGACAGCGGATAGCTATCAGATCTTTTGGAAACCGCTACCACATCAGCATTCACTTTTCACTTTATAAATCCTGTTTCATCCAAACAGTGTTCCACTTGCCGTTTCGATTTCAAAACTTCTCCCTAAAAATCTCCATTACTCTCTTCTTCTTCCAAACCCTCAATAATCACTCTTTCAACATGAATCTCATCATAAAAACTCCCCATAACTACCTTCCGATATTTAAAAAAACCAATAATAACACTGCATTTCACTCCATGATTGATGTTCTATAAACAACATCATACAAAGATGTGTTAGTGGCTAAAACTCCAATCTATCTTGACACTCTTCGACAATTTTGGGCAAACGCTGAAGTCCAAATTCAAAACAATACGCGTTTTGCCATTACATCAAAGATTGGGCAGTGACTTGTTCAAATTTCTCCATCTACTATCTCCACCACATTTGGTCTTAACAACCTCGATGACCCCACTTCTTTCCCAAAGAAAGATTTACACGTTGAATTCATTGAGCGAGGATATGAAGGTCAATTATCAGGTATTACCATTTTTAAACCTGAATTTCCTGCTGACATGAAATTCTTTTTCCACACACTTTTATTATGTTTGTAAGCCAAAACGACTGCTCATAACGAAATACCTTTAAATATTCAGTACCTAGGTTATGCTATTTTAACCAAATCAAAATTTAACTTTTCTCAGGTATTGTTTTCTGATTTGGTTGCAAATTTTAATAGTATTAAAAAGGGTAAAGCTTTTTTGATACACCATAGGTTGTTAAGTTTCTATTTGCAAAAACAAGTTTCTAAAACTGATTTTCAACAAGGTGTCATCTGTGTAGTTGGCAGCCTTAAACATGAATCTTTTACTAGACTCTTAACACAAAAACCAAGGTGTTGTGAACAAAAACAACAGAGACTAAGCATGTTTTGACTACTTCCACAATCTCTTCTCCTTCCTCTATTGCTGAGCCCACTGCTCCTTGTGAACATGGCACTACAACCAGTGCTGTGCAACCCCCATCAGAAAAACCTAAAAAGAAACCCACCATATCCAAGAAGCCCACCAAACACCCCAAAAAGGTAACTCTGGAAGATGAGATCCTAGATGTTTTACATTTGACAGCACCAAAGTTACTTACAATCACTGCTGCTACTTCCTCATAACAGGTGGTTCAAAGATCTCCTCCATCACAAGCTTCTTTTGCTTCCTCATAAAAGGAACAAGTTGTAAGTACAGGGACACCACACTATGAGGCAGATGATTGAATTGAACATTTATTCTCAAGCCCCTATCCCAGGGCTATGTCTCTTTCTACTCCTTTACCCACCTCTCCAGTTCCTTCCACATTTATACCTCTGTTTCAAGCTATTGAGAAAACTCAAATTACAAGCAGTCCTTCTCAATCACCCATCACTGGGAGCTTAACTCCAGCATTGACTGAATATGAGAAAACTCAATTAGCCAACCCAGAAACAGTTGAGGAGGTTACACCCTATGAGTTCCATGTAACTTGTGGTGGTTGTTCAAGTGAAGCAACTACTACAACTGCTGCTACAACAATGGCTTAGTTGGACAGTGGTTACATACATCAGACTCCCTTGAAGGCAACAACTGCTGAGGCTACCATAGTATCCTCTGAACAGGGGCCATTTGGTTCTGACAACATTGAGACTCCTCATGTTGTTGATCCAAATACAACTACCTCCGGTAGTAATTTAGATGATCCTATTCATTTAGGTGATAAATTACAATATCAAGAATTGACGGAGAGAATCAATACAATGGTATCATCTATTGACGAAATCAAATCCATGATGAAACAAATGCTCAAAAATTCTCAACCTCAACCATCTTCAACGCAAAATGCTGAAGAGCTATGGAAGGTTGTTCAACCAATCATCCAAGTTTAGAGACAATTGGTAGATATTAAGCATAAAACCTATATGAAGTTGATCCGCAATATGGTCGAGGCTCGATATAAAGATACACAAGCCGACTTTAAAGCCATCAAAGACCACTTGCTAAAAACTACTGGCTCTGCCCCGGTTATCATTCTTCAAGATGACATAGATGATGATGCCAAAAAGGGGGAGAAAGATCACATGAGAAAGTTGCAGCCTGATTTAATTGTTAAATCAAAGGTGCAACAACAGCTAGCAACCACTTCAACCAATGCTGAAGAATCTGAAGCTACTTTGGGAAAAGGAATTGATGAGACCCTAAACAAAGAAGCTGAAAGGATTGCTGATGAAAAGCATCAATAACACGATACACTTGAAGAAAAAGCTTTCAGGCTCATTAAAGAAGAAAAAGCTAAGCAGTTGGAAAAAGAAGATGTTGGTATTTCAAGACAAAGAAAGTCTACAAGAAAAGCAAGACAACCAACTCCAATCTATTGTACAATCATTCTATCATCTGTCACCATAACCCCAACAATGTTGTGACAGCAGATGTTGGAACAATAGATGTTCCAACACATGTTACTCAAACCACTGCCCTACTAAGATTTTCAACATTAGCCGAACCATTATCCACACCACTTTGAATTCCTACACATCCACCATCTCCAAAACTTAAATTCTAATGCAAAAAGTAAGCTTTTGTTGTTGATGATGATGAAGAGAGTCAATCACCACTTCCAGCATCATCACAATTCGTTTCATAACCATCCTCATCACTTCCACATCCAGAAACCCCAATTCCACCCATGCTCTTATCATCTTCATTCCTTCCAATGGGTGCACTATACCCTTTGGAACCTTTTGCTGTTAAGGGAGAGATAGAAGCTTTCTATAAGATAGAAGATCTGAAATAGAGAGAATTTCCATCCTTGCTAGGGTATCAAAGCCTAAGAATCTTGATGAATATCTTAAGTTAAAGGCTAGACAAGCTGAGTCCATTACAAAAGACAAACCAAAAGATAAAGATGACAGGGCTTTACAAATCTCCTTGCAATTTCAACTAAGCAAAGTGAGAAACATTGAAGAATTTGCTAAGGAGATGAGTAAGTCTATGTCTGAAAATCCAACCACTAATGATCCTAAACTAAAAGAAGACTACCCTGATCATGTCATGAAGCACAAGCCTTACAAAGCAACCAGGGCTCAATTTAAAGACTGGTCGGCAAATGAGCTAAAAGAAGAAATTGAAAGAATTCATACAATGCTCAAGGATCCTTCAAAGAAGCCTACTCCTCCTACTTGGAAAAAGGCTAAACTTGAAGCCAAGACCATGCTCTAAAGATTAAAAGAATGAAAGTTGAACTTGTTGATGCTCTATATGGAACAACAAAGCAAATTGCTAGATGGTCAGAGTCTAAATTGATTAATACCTACAGAAGATTGGAAGAGCTAAGAAAGAAAGATCCTTTTGTCCTAAGAAAGCCTGTCTATTCTCAACCAACCACTACTCCTCAACAGACCCATGCTCTAAAAAGATCAACTTCAATCTCTGGCTTACCCACCATTGCCTCAAATCAAGCAAAGAGGTAAAAGCAGATGGAAGAAGAGGAACAAGGATGCATGAAGAACTAAGAAAAGAGTGGATAAAGAATCAAATTTTGTACCACACAAATGCTGCAAGTGATAAGCTTAGAGCCACACTTTCTACACTTGTAAGCAGACCTATCTCACCTAACTCATCACAAATAACCCTACTCCCAAGAAAACCATCTGACTCAAAAATTCTAAAATGGAAGTCTATAGACATCCATGAATTAACACTACTCGGGTCAGATGGTAGAGTTCAAAATATAAAAATGGAGGATGTATATGGTATGGATGTAGCTGTCCTTCAAGACTTGCTAAATCTTGAACTTGAAAGGGATGTAGATGATATGATTGTCGTGGACTTTAAAATTCAGTTCAAAGGACAGTTAATGGAATCACTGATGAGGAATAAAGATCAGTAATAAAGTTTTTGTTTTGGCATCATCTGTTCTAGGGGAGATCATTGGAATTGAACCCTACAAAAGAACAGATGATATAAAGCCAAAATATACTACAACCTCTGATCCTAATAATAATATAACATCTGCTTGAGTCAAGTTCTGCTGAAGACTAAATGTCAAGGTCTGCCATAGCAAAACTATATTGAAGATAAAGCTCTATTGAAGTCTAAAGCTAAAGGTCTGCTAAGGAAAAGCTCTGTTGAAGATTAAAGCTAAAGGTTTGCTAAGGCAAAGATCTGCTGAAGACTAAAGCTAAAGTTCTGCCAACGCAAAGCACTACGGGAGCCCAAGAGAGGATATCTCAGAAGTGGTTTACTATCAGGCTTTGTAATGTTTAGCTATAGTAGTTGTTAGCTTAGCAGATGTTGTTAGTTTGTTAATTTTGTTAATTGTCGCTTTCATGCTGACATCATCATAAGATGGTCAGTGGTTAGGATTCTAGTATAAATAGAATAGTGCATGTACTGTTCTATTTGATCACTTTTCATCAATTATCAATCTATCATTCTTCTTTACATTCTGTACGAACAAATCAGTGATCTTAGGCTGAGGGGAGATTGTGATTTATATGCATGTGATTACAATCACCAAAAGCATGATAATGAAAAACAATCTCTCGGCTGTTATGAATTAAGTTCATCATTCTGCTACATTTACATCTGATTTATCGTCTTTCATCATTCATTTTTAGAACTTTCATAAACAGTTTCAAACTCAGATCCTAACACGCTGCACGTTTTTGTCGTTATGGTTGCAACTCTCATGTCTAAGACATATAAATCGTTTTTATGAGGAGCGCGCATTAAGATCCACTCTTCCGGTATCTAGAACCCTAGCTTCAGAATTAGGCACTCTTTTTTAGTGAAGTGTGTTGGGAATTTCTTATCACGGATCTGAGAGATACTGAGTAAGTTGTTCACCAACTATGCTATGTAGTTGACCTTGTCGAATGATCCCACACCATTGGTTAATATCCCTTCACCTATAATTCTACCTCCCTGGTTCCCATTGCTTCCGCTAATAGATTTGACGTAATATAGAAGAGCTAAAATCCCTGTCATGTGCCGGGATACTCTACTATCCATGATCCACTTCGAAATAACGGATCTAGGAGCCCTTACACATTCACTCAAACAATTACTTGAATAGCGAGACACAAGCCTTACTAGTCTTGGGTGGGTTTACAAAGTTAGGTTCACACACACTATCACTCTTTTATTCAACTTTTTGTTCAACCTTTTCACATCACTGTTAAAATGGACTGTTTTTCTCCTCAAAAGATTCTTTTTGCTTAATCACCCAAGTTTGATTTTTCAAAATTGCATTTTTGGTGTATTATTTTGAATCTTTTGTTCCACTTTGTTTGAAAATTCACTAGTTTTATTAGTTATACTTTAGTTTTGACTGATTTCACTTTGTTTGTGGATTCAGTTTTTCGTTTTCAAATCTTAGTTGGAGCAAATATCGGTAATTTCTATTTCAGGTCTTCCAAATATTTTTTAACATTGTAAACAGGTTTAGGTTTATTTTGTGGACACCGACTAGCATTATGTCCAACTTGATTGCATCAAAAGCAAGTCCTTCTGTCTATTAAAACAAAGGAACCATCAACATGTTCACTTTGTTTTCTTTGAGCAAAAAATCTTCATTTGATTGTTTGCTAAACTGACTCTATTTTTCACTTTTGAAGCTTGATCCAGAAACAAACATCATTTTCTTTGTAAATTTAAAATTTCCAAAACTGTTATTATTTCTCTTACCGTATTCCAAACCTCCTCTCCCATAATTGTTTTTCGTTTGTTGGTTATTAGAATAGGAGCGTTTTGGTTTGGAATAATAAGATTTATACGTAGTATCAATCTAAGGCATATCAACTTCTACTAACTTGAACACTTTTTCAACTTTGCTCATGTTCACGTTCTGAATCCAAAACTCATCATCAGAGTATAGCTTGTTAGATCCGTTCATTTTACACACCACAACATTCGGATCATCATTGAAACTATTATTTGATTTTGGAATGTAATTTTTATGAAAATTGTCGTCATCTTTAGAATGCGAACTTGAACTTGTTTTCTTGAAATTCGACTGGGCACTTTCAAAAACCATACTATCGCTGTCATTTTCGAAAACCTTGTTAACAACCTTTTATTACTACTTCTGACTCACACTCAGTCTCAGATTTGGTATAGGTTATATCGTGATTTTCAGGCATCTCATCTTTCTTTTCAGTTTTCAATGACATTTAGCACGTTTTCTACCATGTTAGGCTTTTTCCTTGAATAACTATTTCACATCGGGGGTGAAACTCGATTATAACCCAAACCTTTGTGTTGATAACCATACACATCATCCCCATTTTCATCTTTTCATGTTGGTTTAGGGATGATGTGATCCAAAACATAAAATACGATTGAATAACTGATTAGCTTCTTATCAACCCATTCCATTTTGATCCTTGTTGATGCACTTTATGTCCGTTGTAACACCCCGACCGCATAAAACAATGAACCATGGCGAAAACATCGGGGAGTTATGTCACAGAACTATTGTTTCACAACTCATGAAATTTAAAATTTTGTTTTATTAAGTTAAATGTTTACATTGTCTTGGGATAGACAGAAACAACACATAAATAAATTGTCTTTCATGTTTTAAGTCACTAAGGCCCGAGTCCATTCCTATGTGAAGCATGCATCATATTATCAAGCATTGACTCCTGAAACGTATGTGAAAAGAGAGTCAGCATAAAAATGCCGGCGAGTACATAGGTTTTGTGAGTGTGTCAAATTCGTGGCTTTGTATACATATTGCAACACCTCATCCGACTACAAGAGTCGTTAAGTGAAAACCTCATATCAAAAGTATTTGATATTGCAATACAATTAACCAACTAAAACAAGTTAGTTAGAGTTGTGAAAAACTTGTAGCCCAGATCTTGGCCAAAACGTTTCTTTGTAAAAACCTTGTAATAGATTGATTCAAAAGAAAACTTCGTATGGTTTATATCTTTAAGTGAAACTCATTGCATGACATTGTTCAAAACCACTTGTCCGTGTTATAAACCATTTGTCCATGTTATAAACATTCGTCCGTGTTATAAATCAATCGTCCGTGTCATAAACCAATTGTCCATGTCATAAACAAATCATCGGTGTTTTTAATTGTGAAAACTTTTGATCATTCTTTAATGAGCACATTCAAACCTATGTTGACTATACCACCAAAGGGTATCTTTAATAGACCACCAAAGGGCTCTCTTTAACTAGACTAACAAATCAACAAATGATTTGTTAATTAGAAACAGTTTCCGTCATTACCCAAACTTCCACCAAATCCAGTGAACAGTCTGATAATGGGATTATCAGTCCTATGGTACCATAACATACTACTGGTCCGCTCAACCAAAGCTAATGAATGTCATTCGTGTTATGGATAATGCATCACAAGTTGTTTACATTATTGAAATTGTATTGTTTATATATAAACCATATACATTGCTTTTGAAAACTTGAAAATGATTTTGCACATATGAGTTACCCCAAGACATTTACAAAACGTAAAAGAGGGGAACTATGGACTCACTTGGGATTGCGAAAGTGTTCTTGATCAGCGGAATAAACAAAGCTCAAACGTGTCCTAATGTGTAAGATAAATATGTTAGTGTGTCGGACTACAAAAAGGATATCGGATAGAATGAAGTCTTATAAACCAAACGACTGTTGGAGCTCATGTGATATGGTTTAACAAACTTAACATTCTGATTTGGAAAGGATCCTAAGTGCTTTTGACCCATTATGACTCGTTTAGGTAGTTTATGCTACTTTAACGAGTCATTAGCGTAAACGAGTGATCGTATGGTTAAACATGTCCTATGATAAGTCTTAAATTCCCAAACATTTTTGAAAATGTTATAACATCTGTTTATAAGTCAAAAGTCTGGTTACATGTATTTAAAATGGATTTATGAACAAAAGGGCGTTTTGGTCATCAATTTTTTTTAAACATAGAAGTAACTTATCATAACACTAACCAAACGACGTGACCATAAGGTATAAACTCATTAGGTTATTTCCTATATAACTATGGTCACAAATATGTGTTTGGTCAGATCCTAAGATTGACCAAACGGGTGGGATCTGAAAGTCAAAGCGGTGGTCAAGACCGCTCGACTTACGACCCTAAATAAGCACTAAACTAGAAGTGACGAGTTAGACATGACAAAACATGTCTAACTAAGTTTATAAAACTAATTTGGTTTCAAAACTTGGTGTTTTGATACCCGATAATAGTTTCATCGTAAAATGAACATCATGCTCATTTTTGACCGAAATTTTGACTCGTCACTTCGACTAGTAAACGTGGTAATAAAAATGTGAAATCGCCAGGGATTATAACCTTTGTGATTACGATCACGTTGCAAAGTTCAATTGAACTTTGACCTGACCAAATATGGTCAGAACTAAAAGTCAATCAGCATGCCAAACCGTTCGACTTTTAGTTCAAAATAGCTAAAATAATGAAAGAACTAGGAAGAGTACTTACTCGTGTTGAAGAACATTTTTGGAACTCGAGATAGAAGGCTTCCAAAGGCTGGAAACAAGCTCTAAGAAGGATAGAGAGAAGAACTTCACACTTTGCTTTGTAGTGTTTTGAAGCGGTGTGAAAAAATAGAAGAATCATGGGGTATTTATAGCATTTTAGGATCAAGGAGGTGATGAACAGTGTCCTCAAGTGTATATTAGTGTCGTAACATGTGTCAAAATAAAATTAAGTGTGGCAAACTTGGTGAAGAAGCAAAAATCTTTATTATTTTTTTGACATTTTTGGCCCTTGGACTTGTATTTTCACTTATTTGCCATTTTTAACCTCTTTAACCTAATATTTGGGTTATTTAAAGGTGTTAAGACACGTGTAACATGGATTATGCCCGAAAATGTCGTGGATGTCGGTTCATTTTGTTGTACGTTTACGCATTTTTCAAAATGCGTAAAATACAAGATTTTATTGAATACAAAAAATATTTGGATTGATACACATGGTTTGTATCTTGAATACGGACCAATAGACTTTCGCAGTTCGATGAAAATATTCCCTGGACTTTTATAACCGTTTTTTTGTCATATCTAACCCTTCAAAACTTATAACTAAGTTATGTAAAGGGTATTTAGGGTATGTGTAACTTATCCTTATCTCGGAGTGTACATCTCTTTAAACTAATTGCGTTTGAGGGTCAGTTAACGAAATACTTCCACAAAAATTTTTGAGGGTTCGAAATCGTGCAAGAAATTGAAATTGTGCAAATTTGGGAAATAAAACACAGGGTTTCATTGAATACAAAATTGTTTGTAATTGTACAATGATTGAAAAGGCACAAATGTCACATCCGTTACTGTTCGAATATGCTAGATAGAGCGTGTGTTGAATATAGGTTATATACGAACGCACGACCCAGGTGTTAATGAGATCGGAGTTTTAGTGTCACTTCGTACGTAATGGACTCTTCGTACGAAACGAACTCACTTCATACAAAGTGAGACCACTTCCTACGAAGCCAATCACTCACTTTGCACGAGTTGGTCAATGTCTATAAATTGTGTCGTGTGTTCATAATTTTGTAAGTTTTGGAGTTCCCAGAGGGGAAACAATAGTGGAATCTCTCAAGGATTTCGCTAGCTTGACAAGATGTATACTCTTTCGGTATGATTGGATGAATGCATCTGCTCACTCTACTTCTACTGATTTCTTAATAACATTCTACCGGACTAGTACTATCCCCTAACCAAACTCCCGACCTACAATTGGTATATGTGGAAAAATCATCTTAATTGTAGAAATAAAGATTTTGGATCGAAAAATGTAATCAGGTATGTTCGTACGAAGAGGCACTTTGCATGAAATGAAGTTCAACTCGTGAGAAGTGAACTTGAATCAAGAAAAAATTTGGTGATTGCAATTTTTTTTGATATTTTATCGACAAATTTGACATGTTCAAGGAAACCGTCTAGAGCTTTAGAGTACAAATTTGATGGTACAATCACAGTTGGTTGAAGATATTGGGGTAGTCACTGATACGTATGCAGAATGTTGATCATTGGTATAGTGATTACTAATGGGCCTTAACGTTAAATCCGCATTTTTTGAAAACTAAATTTTCCAGATTTGAGGGGGAATGTCAGTGAAAATTTTTCACGTATATACTAAGTTTACAAAATTTTTGAAATTCATGACTATGCAACAGTATTCGGGTGGTTCCGACTGCAGATTATCTAGGAAATGTAGAAGATCTAGTTTCGTTAGATCGTGATCACAAGAGGTTCAAAATTTTCAGATCATGATACAGATTGATGCTTTAGGGTTAGAGTCCTTATATTCGATGGGGATCAGGTTAGCAGGTTGAGTAGTTTTTGTTGATGCCAGCGAGGACCTGAGTCTATTCAAGTTATGTTGCATACACGAATGATCGATGATAGTCTTAGGTGTTAACAGGACTAGCTCAGGGTTTCAAAACTACCAAGAAGATCTGAGGTCATTCAAGATATGTTGTATACACGAATGATTGAGGATAGTCTTAGGTGCCATTCTTCAAGAAGATGAATTGTTCTTCTTGGACTAACCGCCATTGAATGACAATGCTTGCTGATTAGGTTGCGACTGATTCAGCGGGGATAGTTATATATCTGTTATTATGATTGAAGTGGAAGAATGTGATTTTGATCACCAAAGAATGTGTTCTCAGATCTGATGTGTTACTAGATGATTTGATTCTGATGATAATTTGTTGATTGAGATGATTGCCGATTTGCTGATCTATCTTTCAAGAGTATGCTTAGATATGATTACGGAAATTGGGATTTCAGATTTTCACGGGCATTCATTGATTTAAAGTATACCGATGTGGTAATTCAAAGTTTCTTTCAATTTCCGGTTAGGTTTTTTGAAGATCTTAGGATCAAGCATAGGAGAAGTGCGCTAAAACCGAACGTGGATGTGGTTAAAAGTTGAAACTAAGAAGTTGGATTGAATAGTTTCAAATTGGTGGTTATTCAAGAAAATTTGTCGATTAAGCAAATCTGAGGAGGTTGGGAACCGTGCAAATAAAGACTAAAGTTTAATTACTTGAGGAATTATTTTCAGGAGGAATTTATGCGTTAATGTTAATAATGCAAACCCGAATCATCAATCAAGGGGGAATTTGTTGACGCGTTCTACAACATCGACAAATACTTGATTGAAGTTGTAGAATATTCAAACACAGCTATCATATTTCAAGATCAAGCTTCGACAGGGACCTCCAAAGGGGAAATTGTTGATGCACTTTATGTCCGTCACTTTACGAATAGGCTAGATAGAGCATGTGTTGAATATTATATAAGTTAGATACGAACACACGACCCAAGTGTGAATGAGAACGGAATTTCGGTGTCACTTCGTACGAAGTGAACACACTTTGTACGAAGTGAACCCACTTCGTACGACTCACTTCGCACGAGTTGGTCAATGTGTGTTCAGAATTTTGTAAGCTTTGGAGTTACAAGAGGGGAAATGCTAGCGGAATCTCTCCAGGATTTCGCTAGCTTGACAAGATGTATACTCTTTCGGTATGAATAAATGAATGCTTCTGCTTAATCTGCTTCTACTCCTTTCTTAACAAGTATTCTACCGGACTAGTCCTATCCCTACCCAAACTTCCGTCTAGAACCACCGGATCTCGTACCTACAATCCTAATGGCTTCTAGCTCTTGTTTTAGTTTGGCGATCGTGTCAATATGATTATTTACTTCAATTTGTTTATCCATGCTAGTCGCTTTGAGCATAGAAAGCGTAGCCTGATCTGCCCCACTAGAGGCATGGTATTGGTTGATAGTTCTAGCCAATTTTTCATAAGCTTCTTTTGTTTCTTTTATATCACTTGTTAGGTTATCTCTGTGTCTTTTTAGTTTGTTATACCTCTCATTGTTTTCAAAACATGATTTTTCACGACTCTGAGCATTTCGTGCATTGTTTTTATGTTTCAATTTTCTCATTTTTAACTTCTTCCTCGACTGACTCAACCACGACTTCCTAGACTTCCTCATATATTTCCACTACCTCTTTTAACTTTGTCATCATGGCTTTCTCAGTGATCTTTTTGAGGTTTTTAGCATTCATCTCCTTTGTTACATATATGATTTCTTCAACATGTTGTTTCTTCTCTTTTTCATATTGTACACTTTGGTAGCTAGTTTGTTCACCGAAGAAACCTGCAAAAGAATTAAACACATCATAAGGTATGATAGATTTAAATGCACTCTGAAAAATTTCATTTGAAGCTTCAGAATCATAATAGTCATCAAAATTGTCTACAATTTCATCGAACGCGATCTCAGTACAGACTTCACCAATGGTTTCTTCATCAATCACGTCTTCCACAGACGGTTTTAGTTCAGCTAAGAGAGCGACTTTCGGTCTTAGGAATGTAGTTGTTCCAATTAAAACCTTCATCTTCTTGTGTAACGACAAGAGCCTTTTCTTTTGAATTTGCCAAATCATCCTCAATAGGAATAGGTCTTGTCACATTCTGAGGTTGTTGGGAAGTTCTATGATAAATCGCCTTTTTATAATAATCATCACCAAAAGGATTTTGATTCCCATGAACTTCTATGTTCGAACTCTCTCTTGATATGTCCTGTTTCTTTACATTTGAAGTAGGTCACTTTGGATTTATCCCAACTTTTAGTCTGGACCACCAAGACAGTTACTCCTAGTGAATTCCTTGAATCGTTGAGCTCTTTTGACTATACTCGCAATATACCATTTTATATCAATTAGTTCTAACTCCTCAGGGTCAATTTGATTGTAATCCTCTTTTATCATGTTGGGATTTCCGATCCTTCCTACAAGTAAACTCTCATAAGACTCTAAGAAAGAAGCAAGTAAACCATGTGTTCCTAAGTTGCCGTTTCAATAAAGTCTTGAGCGTTTTGAAGATTTACCGCAATGTGGCACTCAAGGATATGATGATTAGAACTGTTCTGGCTGTTATAGTTGTTCGAGCTTTATGATGACTGAGGACTTTGTATCGGGATATTCGGCTCGAAACTTGGATATGATGAGAAACCACTTCCGTTGTTTGAACTACTTGATGAAGATCTAGATGAATTATCTTCACTGAAAGCAGTTTGAAGTAAAGATCCAAATCTTGTTTGATATTTGCACTCCTCATTTTAGCCATTTTACGTAGTTCTTGGTCATGCCCTTCAAGATTTTGGATAAAGTTCCCTAGATTCAAATTACTATACTCTTGGTTATTCTCTAAAATTATCAAATAAGTCGACAATTCACCCTATGGCAATGTGTCAGCTTGCTTGTCCACCCACTCTTCATTTCGTATACCCAACCGTTTCATCTCCACAACCAAATGACAGTACCTTTCAACAAGTTGTTTCATCGTTTCTCCTTTCAAGACTGTGAATATGTCAAACTCTTTCTTGATTAAAGCCTTCTTACTTTTGATCATTAACAAACTTCCTTTAAATTTTACTTTCAGCACAGTCCAAATAGATTGTGCACTTCCTTGGTGTTGGAGAAGCATGAAAATTGTGGTCCCGGTTGACAACGGTTCTACACGGAAGCTTGGGCGTATGATGGTACCGATTCGGTAGAAAGAAAGTAGAAACAGAAACAACGGAAAGCATTCATTCATTCATACCGAAAGAGAGTATACACCTTATCTGCCTGGCGGAGTTCCTGTAGAGAATCCGCTAGCGTTTCCCCTCAGGGAACTTCCAAAACTTACAAAAAATGAACACACAACACTCATATATAGACATGACCAGCTCATGTGAATGGTTGCTCGTACGAGTGACAAGATGTCACTCGTACGAACCATATAAGCTCACTCGTATGAGTGAGATGTTTATCACCCGTACGAGGCACATTGTCACTCGTATGAGTGACATTCTCACTCGTACGAGACATTTCTCATTCGCACTTGGGTCGTGTGTTGATATCTAATCTATACAATATTCAAACACACTCGTTCTAGCCTATTCGCACAGTGACGGTCTAAAGTGCATTAACAATTTCCCCCTTGGACGTCACTATGGAAGCTTGATCTTGATATTGAAATCTGAGAGCTGTGTTTGAATATTCTGCAACTTCAATCAAGTATCTGTCGATGTCATAGAACACGTCAACAAATTCCCCCTTGATTGATGATCCGGATTTGCATTATTTACTTTAACCAACATTCCCCCTGAAATAATTTTCTCCAGAAATTAATCTTCAGGTCTTTGTTTGCACGGTTCAAGACCTCCTCTGATTTGCTTAATCTACAAATTTTCATGAATAATAATGACCAACTTTAAATTAATCAATGTAGCTTCTCTGTTTCGACGTTAATCATATCCGCGTTCGGTTTATCGCACTCCTCTGATGCTCGATCCTCTGATCTTCAAAACCCAACCGGCAATTGATAGAAACTTCAAATTACCACAACGATAAACTTCAAATCAATGAATACCCTCATAAATCTGAAATTCCGATTGATCTGCAAATCTGTAATCTTCTCAATCAGCAAATCATCATCGATATCATACTATCTGTAACACATCAAATCTAAGAAACATTCTTCGGCAATCAGAATCACATTCTTCCTTTCTAGCCATAATAACAAATGTATAGCTATCTCCGCTAGAATGGGGCAACTGAAACTACAAGACATCCTTGTTTCCTGGCGGTTACCGAAAAAGAGTTTATTTGCCTTGCAGAGGTAAAGATAATCACTCGTATGTGCTTCCGATTCCACATCAGGGATTAGGCATTGAACCCTTGAGCATCAATCTGAAACATGATCTGAAAATTCTGAACATTCTTCGATCACTCATTCTACAACAATCAGAATCACATTCTTCCTTTTTAGCCACAAAAACAGATGTATAGTTATCTCCGCTGGAATGGGGCAACTGAAACTACAAGACATCCTTTTTTCCTGGCGGTTAGTCCAAAAAACAGTTCGCTTGCCTTGCAGAGTTAAAGATAAGCTGTCGTATGTGCTTCCATTCCACATCGGGGATTAGGCATTTAACCCTTGAGCATCAATCTGTAACATGATTTGAAAATTCTGAACATCTTTTGATCACGACATTCCAAATAATGAATATTCGATCCTCTGTGGTTTCCCAGATAATCTACAGTCGGAACCACCCGAATACTTTTGCATCGTCACAAATTTCAAAAATTCTAGAATTTAACATATACGTGAAAATTTTATTCCCCCTCATTTTTACAAATTCTGACGTCTTTTGTTCATATGGGGATGAACGTTATGGCGCGACTGCAACATATGGTACTCAAATTTTGTGGAAAATTTCCAAAAATTACAGAGACTAATTCCTGCAAAGTAGTGCTCGGACCTACATCAGAAGTGTTAGACACAGGGAGTGACGGGGAAATCACCAACGGTCTAGAAACTTGCTCTTGTTTAGCGATTTGATGCTGTTGAAAGAGCATAACAACTTCATCTTCTGATGGAACTTTTGGTAGGTCAAATAAATTCCACAAACCTTCATAGTTGGACTACCATGGATACTCAAATTTCATCTTTGCTCTCCAGAAAGAAAACCCATGAGAATCTAGAGAAATCATCTATCACGACCATGAAATATGAAGCCAACTATGAAGGTTTGTGGAATTTATTTGACCTATTTCATACTCAAATTCATACTCAAATTCCAAACCAAAACCCTTTGATCTCCAGAACTGCTTTTCACGTTTACTGGCCCGAATAGATCCATATGCAGCCTTTCTAGTGGTAGCTTGATAGAATTTAGAAGCTTTCTTAGTTGTGATTTTTATGTTGTTTCCCCTTCTTACAACTCATACAATCATCAGATAACTGAAAATTCTTCAAATTAACACCCTTCACTAGGTCGTTGTGCACCAAGTAATTCATTTTTCTCAAGTGTATATGCCCCATCTTCCGATGCCATAAGATTGACTCCTTCTAGGTTGCTTTAGAAACAAAGCACTGAACCTTCTTAAATAGATACTCTGGATACAACAGCAGATGGGAGACTACAGACTACAATTTATTGATATGCCAATATATGTAGATAACAAGGCAGCTATTGATATCACCAAAAATCCTGTTCAACACTCACGTACTAAACATATAGAAATTCGACACCACTTTATCCGTGACTGCTACGAGAAAAAGTTTTTAGAATTGAAAAAATCCACACTGATGACCAAAAAGTAGATTTTTACGCTAAAGCATTCCAGTTGAAACCTTCATCCTCCTGAGTCACGACAAGAGCTTTGTCTTTGGAGTTTGACGGACCATCTTCGATTTACACCATTCTTTTTTTGGGGTTGAAGACGATGATAGATGGCTTTCCTCAAATAGTCTTCAACAAACGGAATCTAATTGCCCTCGACTTCTCTATTTGGACATTCTTGTTTGAAATGCCCCTTTTCTCGACATTTGAAGCATGTAACTTTTGATTTGTCGAAGCAAAGTTTCCCATCAAGTCCACCCGAATTCTATCTTCCTGTAATCTCCATGAAACGTTGTGCTCTTCTAACTATAGAAGCCATACACCATTTGTTGTCAATTAATTCCATCTCGACCGGATCAATCTGATCATAATCCTCTCTCTTCATTTCAGAATTCCCAATTTTTCCTGCTACTAAACTGTCATATGATTCAAGCATCAAGGCATGTAGTGACATGTGTTGCTTCGCGGTGTTCTCATAGAAGTTTTGAGCATTCTGGAAATCAACAACAATGTTGCATTGTAGAACCCGTTGATTAGGATTGGGTTAATTGTGCTGGCTGATCAGGGGATTGCTCGAACTATGGGATGATTATGGGCCTGGAGGCATTTGGGTTGATAGAAGCAAAGGATTGAAAACCACTATGTTGACTTGACTGTGGACTTGGCGTGTTGAAGGCGCTGAAGGCAGTTTGGATTGTCGAAGCCAAGTTTCCCATCAATTCCCAACAGGAGTACCCTTGTAATACAGATTTACATCTTGTTGCATTTGGGCGCCTTTGCTCTCAGCCATTTTTTGCATCTCAAGTTCGTGCCCTTCCAATCTCTCAATAAATCTTGGTAATGATCACTGTCGAAGCTTGATCTTGATCTAGAAATCTGAGAGCTGTGTTTGAATATTCTGCAACATCAATCAGGTATCTATCAATGTCGTAGAACGTGTCAAAAAATTCCCCTTGATTGATGATCCGGGTTTGCATTATCTACTTTAAGCAGCATTCCCCTTGAAATAATTTTCTCCAGAAATTAATCTTGAGGTCTTTGTTTGCAAAGTTCAAGACCTCCTCTGATATGCTTAATTTACAAATTTTCTTGAATAATCACCAACTTGAAATTAATCAATGCAGCTTCTCCGTTTTGATGTTAACCATATCCGCATTTGGTTTATTACATTCCTCTGATGCTCGATCCTCTAATCTTCAAAACCCAAATAGCAATTGATAGAAACTTCGAATTACCACAACGATAAACTTCAAATTAACGAATATCCGCGTAAATCTAAAATCCCGATTTCCGTAATCACGATTGATCTGCAAATCAGTAATATTCGCAATCAGCAAATCATCATCGGAATCATACTATCTGGTAGCACATCGAATCTGAGAAACATTCTTCGGTGATCAGAAACACATTCTTCCTTTTTAGTCACAATAACAGATGTATAGAGCTATCTTCACCAGAATGGGGCAACTGAAACTACAAGACATCCTTGTTTCCTGGCGGTTAATCCGAAAACAGTTCATTTACGTTGCAGAGTTAAAGATAAGCAATCGTATGTGCTTCCAATTCCACATCGGGGATCAGGCATTTAACCCTTGAGCATCAAATGAGAAATATGATCTGAAAATTCTGAACATTCTTCGATCACACATTCTGCCGCAATCAGAATCACATCTTCTATTCTAGCCACAAAAACAGATGTATAGCTATCTCCACTGGAATGCGGCAACTAAAACTACAAGCATCCTTGTTTCCTGGCGGTTAGTCCGAAAAACAGTTCATTTGCCTTGCAGAGTTAAAGATAAGCAGTTATATGTGCTTCCAATTCCACATCGTGGATCAGGCTTTTAACCCTTGAGCATCAATCTGTAACATGATCTAGAAATTCTGAACATCATTCAAAATAGTGAATCTTCGATCCTCTGTGTTTCCCATATAATCTTCAGTCGGAACCACCCGGATACTATTGCATCATCACGATTTTAAAAAATGCCCGCATTTTAACATATACATGACATTTTTATTCCCCCTCATTTTTGCAAATTCTGACGTCTTGAATTCTTTTGGGAATGAAGATTATGGCGCAACTACAGCATATGGTACTCAAATTTTGCGAAAATTTCCCAAAATTGCAGTTTTGAACAAATGTTGATTTAACGTTAAGGCCATTAATAGTCACTACACTAGATGATCAACGTTTTGCGTACGTACCAGTGACTACCCCAAAATCTTCATCCTTTTGTAACCGTATCATCAAATCTATACTTTGAAGCTCTAGATGTTGTCCCCGAACAGCGCGAATTAGACGTTAAAATCTCGAAAAATTTGTAATCACCAATTTATTTGGTCACCACTGCGTACGAGCTGAACTTTGTATGATTGATGCTTCGTACGGGTTTTTAGCTTCGTATGAGTGGAGCTTCGTACGAGTGACCAATTGTCACTCGTACGAGCCACATAGTCTCTCATACGAACGAAACTGATTACGTCTTTTCGATCCAGAATCTTTATTTCTTCGAATTTCAACATGATTTTTGCAGAGATCTGGTCGAAAATCAGTTTCTAACAATCCTATGGTATCAGTTTTACATTATGTACGAGGATTGTTCGATTATATGATGTTTTACGTCTAAAACCCCTCATACGTCCAAAATTCATGAGCGTAGGTGATTCACCAACCGGATGAATCGGTACCATAGCTCTGATACAAGTTGTGGTCCCATGGGCACGGTTCTAGGCGGAATTTTGGGCGTATGATAGTACAGATCCGGTAGAAAGAAAGTAGAAACAGAAACAGCGGAAGCATTCATTCATTCATACCTAAAGAGTATACATATTGTTTGGCTGGCGGAGTTCCTGGAGATAATTTGCCAACGTTTTCCCTCAGGAAACTTCCAAAACTTACAAACAATGAACACACAACACGTATATATAGACATGATCAGCTCGTGCGAATGGTTCCTCGTACGAGTGATAAGATGTCACTCGTACGAGTGAGATGTTTATCATTCTACGAGGCACATTGTCACTCGTACGAGTGACATTTTCACTCTTACGAGACAATTCTCATTCGCACTTGGGTTGTGTGTTCGTATCTAGTCTATACAATATTCAAAACACACTCTTTCTAGCCTATTCGCACTATGACGGTCATAAAGTGCATCAATAAAATTATCTACCTTTATTGCTTGCTTTAGAAGATTAAGCATTTTTTTCTCTCTAACAAATTTTTCTTTCTCAGTTGGAGTGAATTGCGTCAGAGTTTTATTTAGACAATTTTCTCCGACCGGATACTTATATTCCTCTTCAATTGAGTACCAACAGTCAAAATAATTGGATTAGACCCAATTTCCAAAACTTTCATGCCAACCTTTGAAATCATCCATGTTCATAAGTTTTGGTGGCTTCGTCATCGTCCCTATTTCGTTATCCAAGTTTAAATTTTGAAGGACCGACGTGGGAGTTGTAGTGAAAGCATTATAAAACTCGTTCTCCATTTTGACAAAAGTTTCATGTGAAGGTAAGGATTAGCGCAGAGGTAAAGATTTGATGCGAAGGAAGATTCGTGCAGAGGTACCCTCGTGCGATCTAAACAAAAACAAAAACTGATATTGATTATGTCCGTGTGAAGGTAAAATGTCAAACACTTGAAATTTATCTCCTTATGAAGGTAGACTTTTTATTTGAAATAGTTACGTTCGGGCGAAGGTACTTAGTTCGTGCAAACAAAATTCCTTCATGCGAAGGTAAAAATACAGGTTTTCTCATATTTCAATGTTTTGATCATGATTCTGACTGAATTTGGTCAAATTTTTCAGACGTTTTGCTAAAAACATATTTTATGTAATCCTCGAAAAAAATCAGTCCATTTTGAGGGTTAAATATGTGAGAAATGATAAAAATGAGAAGAAATGAGTAGAAGAGAAGTCTTCAATTGCTAAATCTTGTTGAATTTGTCTTCAGATATTAGCCTCCTGATACCACTTGTAAGGACCATTTATCCATAGAGAGCTCAGGTAAAATCTGTTAACCTAGTCCATATATTGTGCGGAATCCAATTTTAGTTAGACGAGAATAACAAGATTACCAAATTTTCTGTTTTGATTAATTGATTCAACAATTACAAGATCTTGAAAACACATGGACAGAGCTTTGCCGTTTAATCCGCAAAAGAACTAACTAACCAAAGTCCACGCACCTATCTCTACTAACATTACCTTCGTGCGTACAAGGGTTTACCATCGTATGGACTTGCTTCCTCCGCATGGAGTAATACCTTTGTACGGAGGTACAATTACAACCAAACAAACATAATTTAACATTTAATCCTGTTACAGACTCAACACGACTCGTAGACGCAGACATAAGACATATGTATCAAGAAATCTACGAAGATGATTCTATTCAAAAGTGTTTATTAGAAGACGAACTTGTATCCGATGAAAACAGGATTGAACTCGATGTGAAAGAATGGGCATTTATGTAAAAGTTTCTTAGCGACATTATTATTTAATTTGACGAACAAATGGAAAAAATGACGATAATGATAGTATGTTTTCATTGGTTTCTTCAGGTAATTTTAATGATTTTTTGCATAAACATAAAGAGCAAAAGGTACCTATTACAAACATGAGAGATTTAAATGCTCTTTTTAATGAACATGGAATTTTCTAACTAATCTTCAATGCAAAATAAGGAGATAATCGTCATGTTTTTATATTCAGTGTTAAATGCATGTCTAAAAAAAGAACTAGGGAACCATTTTTTTATGAACAATAGGTGTCAATGATCTTTTCAACGTTCTCAATACTTAAGTAAGAGTTTTTTTAGAAGAAGTGAAGAAGTAGGTAGAGAGGAGGAGACCCGACACCCAAATAAACCAACAACTTGGTGATCCAAAGCCAAGTCGCTCATGATGGTAGTGAACAAGAAACAAGGGCGAGTTTTTCCCTTTGACTAATGTGGCTTTGTTCCGAAGTCAACACTTGAGGACATGTGTTTTTCTCTAAGACGGGATATAGGAAAAAATAAACGTGTTTCCTTGATTTGCAAAAAGATACAGACCCCTTATAAATAATGGGGATGTGCTTAATTTAAGCTTTAGTATAAGGAAAGAAACAACAATTACATAGACAACAAAATTTGAATTATAAATTCTATCAACCCGACTCAACCAAAACGGTGGCCCTTTGACCCGAGTTAATCACGAAATCTTCAAATAAAGGTCTTGCAAGCAGCACGGTTAAATGTCTGCCACTTGGAGCTTGGTTGGAACGAATTTATGTGTAGCTTCCCGGAAGAGACAAATTCGTGAACAAAGTGATAATCTATGTCTATGTGCCTTGCTCGTTTGAGTGCCACCGAGTTTTGACTTAGGAACATGGAGCTAAGATTATTGAAAAGTAAAGTTAGTCATCTCGGTGGGAGTGCATTAAGATCACATAGTAAGCGAGTGACCCAAATGATTTCCGACGTTGTACTAGCCATGGCTCGATACTCGGACTCACTGATTAATCAGGAGACCGTGGGTTGTTTCCTGGCACTCTAGGGTACCAAGTCTCCACAGAGGAAAACGGAATAACCATAAGTGGAATGCCATGTTTCGATAATTGGGCCCAATAAGCATCAGAGTAGCCAACCATGGACATGTTGGGTGGTTTAGAGAAACTCAAGCGAAGATTAAGAGTGCCCTTAACATATCTTAAAATTCTTTTTACAAGGTGGAAATGTGCAGTTGTAGGAGCAAGTAAGAACTGACTCTCTTGATTTAGCGCGTATGAAAGATACATGCCAAGTAATAGTAAGATATTGAAGAGCACCTACCAAGGACCGAGAGTAACTTGGTTCCAAAAAGGGCAAGTCAGTTGGATGGTAGACGCCTTAATAACTAGACTGAATGTGTGAGAGTAATAAAAACCGGGAATTTAAGTGAAACCTTGAGCAATAAGACGTGCATTGTAGCAATCAATGTTGCCATCGGATTTGAATTTTGTACGGAAAATCCTTTTAGAGCCAACGATATTTGTAGACGAGGGACGTGGAACAAGTTCCCATGTGTTGTTTTATGTAAGGAGTTTAGTTCCTCCTCCATTACAAGCATCCAACGAGGGTCTTTAAAGGGCGATTTGAAACTCTTTGGTACGTTGGTTGCAAGAAGAGCATAATGAAGCGAAGTAGCTTGGAAAATGGTAGCAAGATCCGCCTAGTGTTTTGGTTTTGTGTTACCCATTTAGGAACGAGTTTTCATTGCGTGATTTTGTTGGTGCATGTTATGTGACAACAGCTTATGATTTAGTCTTCGGATATCATGAGCAAGACTTGGATACGAAGACCTCAAGAGATTCCAAGTTTATGCTATCATGAAGACAAGTCCAAGTTTGATATACTAAAGACTAGTCGCTAGTCCGAGTTTATGAAGAATGTGGATTCCGAGTTTGTGGAGTTTTATGCTTGGTTCGAGTTTAGGCTTACAACATGAGGAATCCGAATATATGTATTAATTGAGGAGTCCAAATTTGTTCATTTACTATAAACAGAGTTTATGTCTTTGTATTAGTTGAGTCCACGTTTATATTTTTATATATGTGGACCTAGCCAAGTATGCATGGTTGTGTGTATAAAAATAATGTTACATTAGGGTTTTAGGTAGACACTAGAGAGAGCAGTTACAGAGTGTTAGAGAAAACACAGAGAAAGGCTGTGTTTCTTGTGATCTTGAGTGGTTGTAAACATTACGTTTGATAATCATAGAAGATCGGTTTAACGTGATTATTCGTGTTCTTCATTGTATTACTTATTTCTGTGTGAGTGATCTATCAAGGGGATTCTGCACCCTTGATTGATTGTCAATCTCATAACGATCTACATGATAGGGACCTACAATAGTTATCAGAGCTTTTCCTCTTATTGTATGGTTCGAGATTGATTTGCAGGAATCAAGTTTTTTGGTTGAAGACGTTTTTTTGCCGTTGTTCATCTTTGGTTATTAGGGTTTCCTGAGCTTGTGGGTAAACTCACATTACTGTGAAGTCACAGTTTTGCGATTTACCAAAACCACACAAATTTTATTACTGTTCCGAGTTTGTTACAAGTTTTGAACTTGTCTTTGAGTTCCGGATTTGCGAATCAGTTCGGGACTTGACAAGTATTTTGAATTTGTAAGGCATTCCAAATTTATGTTAAATTCAGAATTTGACAAGATCTCCGAACTTAGTGTCCGAATTTGAGATAATACAGTCTGGATTTAATCTTCCAAAGTTAATTGTCTGAACTTAGTATTCCAAATTTATACCTTACCGAACTTGTCTAACTGTTCCAGATTAAATAGTCCGAATTTAAGAATTCAGGATTTATTAAGTTTCGAATTTGGGGAGGGTGTCACAGTACTCCGAATTTGTTAAGTTATAGTGTTCTTAATTTGACTGGCTTCAATCTTTCCGAATTTAACACTTAGATAAAAAGGTGGAACTTTAACCAGCTTATGTAGGATCTTCTTACCCAATAAGCACAGGACCTAATCTGATTAACTAGTAATAACATGTACAAAATCCATTTTATAACAAGCGACAATATCAAGATTACTATTTAAAGTTTATTGTTTCATTAATGTGGTAAACATGTACAATCCGAAAACAAACTATGTCGGGCTTCGCCGTACACTCTACAAACTATTACAGACTCAAGACATCAACTCTCCTATTTATAGACTTTCCAGATCGCACGAGTTGGCTTGCCACTTCGTACGAGGTGGACTCACGTCGTACTAAGTGAACATCACTTCATGCGAAGTGACCTTCAAAAACATCGAAAATGCAAATATAACAATCATAACCCTATTGCAATGACTCGACATGACCCTAAGACGTAGGCTATAGACATTCTGCATCAACAAACCCCCACCTTGGATATTGTCGTAGTCTTGGTCAGTCTTCAAACTTCATAACATTAAACTTTAACGACGAAAGAAATTCTTCCTAGGCTTCCGACGCTCTTCACTTGGAATAGGCGTTTGATCAGTCGGAGGTGCCCATTTCATAAACTGAAATCTTCTAAGAGCAGCTTTCAGTGAACATCATAATTCTTTCTTCTTTTTGTATCTGCTTCATAAACTCTTTATGTTAGGATCTAAGTTTCATATCGTTGTGAATGTTTAAGATGAAATCAATGGAAGTGGATAAACATGTATGAATAGTGCAGCGGAAATAATAAACTTTGTTCACAACAATAGGAAGATTGCTTTCACAAATATGCTTTTATAAATTTATGAATTTACGTATGCATGAACAATTACAAACTCCACCTCATCCTACAATCATTCTGATTTGCTCGTATACAAAATGTCAAGGTGAAGTGATGAATATAATAGTACACACACTTTTCTATTTATAGTATAGAGCAAACCATTGAGCATCTTATGCTGACATCACATTGAAAGTGACATGTAACAAACTAAAACAAACTACAACATTTGCTAAGCTAAACACTTCTATAAACTATATAATAGAACGTCTGATAGTAAGCACTGATGAGACATCCTCTGTTGGGCTTCAGCTGTGCTTTGCCTTGGTAGACCTTAGCATTAGTCTTCTGCAGAGCTTTGCCCTGGCAGACCTTTGAGTCTTCATCAGAGCTTTACTAGGGTAGACCTTTGACCTTTGTCTTAAACAGAGCTTGGCTTCAGCAGATGATCTTCATGGTGCGTGGTCATTTAATAATCAACGTGACATCTTTCTCTTTCGTGATTGGATCAACCTTGATCTTCTTCTTTGGTATATGTGGTTTCCAGTGATTGAAACTATGAGCAGCTTCATACTTTATTAGCTTCCATAATCTTTAATCACAGAATTTCATCTCATAATTGATCATCTTCATTTGTACCAACTCTTCCACATCCCACCATGGTAACGTTTGGATATCACAAACAAATCTGAAGTATTGTACTCCAAACTCCCTCTTGATGGCATAAACATTTAACTCTTTAATCCAACCCCAGCTAAGAATATCACCCAATGATTTATCTTGATCTCGTGTAAAGAAAGCCAATGGTCTTCTGAATTTACGCTCTTTGGGTAGCTCTTTGAACCATGACTTCTTCACCTCAGCTATCTCTTCTTTTGATAAACGTTTAGGAACATTTCCTTCATTCACAGTCTCCTCAACCCTACGATTCAACAAATCATCAGAAGCTTCAGCAAACAACTCCTAAAAGGTTGGGAAGTTTTTCGTCTCAAATGCACTGATGTTATTCAACTCTTCCTCGAAATCAAATGAATTTTAACTCCCAACATTTCTGCACTTTCCTCCTTGGTGTAATTTTGAACAAATTTACCTTCTTTGGCACCATGTTCAAAGTAGAAAACTCTTGGCTATTGAAAATCAGGAACAGTCGATATAGGTGCAGCTGTGAGGATTCCTGATTGTTCTGCATCGTTTATCGGATCCTTCTGCTCCCCCTTGGCTTTATGAATCATCTTCTGGATTAACTGTGTCGTTTAGAAGCATCATAGTCAAATGACTCAGTGATCTTCGCGTCTAGAACAGTCACATCTGCACCCCCTTCATTATCATCATTATCATCACCTTTATCATCATCATCTTTCTTATCGCCTCCACCGATATCTGCATCATCATCTTCATTATAACCATCAACTTCTTCATCGATCTCATCTTCCATCTTTTTCCTTTACAAATATATTTGTTTCACTGAGATTCCAGTCACATCAACGGGTTCTCTAACCAGCACATAGTTCACTGAAGATTTAGGCTTGGTAGGAATAATAAAAGGAACTTCATCTATCTTTCCTTTGCCTTTACCTGCTGCTGCCGCCTCTTCTTCAGCTTTGCGCGCTCTTTCAGCGGCTCTTTGTTTTTCTTCCTCAATTTCTATCAAAGCAGATTCAGCTTCAAAATCTATACCCAACTTTCTAGTTAAAGTTTTCTGAAACAATTCCATCTTTCTATCACTCCGAATTCTTTCAACTTCATAACCTTCAATCAACCTTCATAATCTTTCATTCTCGGAAAGAAAACTTGCTAACACAGCTTCTAAGTTCTTTCTGTCATCTTCAAGAAGCTTGATTCTACTTTCTAACCGTGGAATCTTTGTATCGTTGAAGAAATCTCCATTTAATCCTCCTTCAAAATGAGTATACAGAATATCACCAAAATCATTTGTTTGAAAGGATTGGCGTCTTTATGCAGATTATGGAGTTCTTTGTTGTACAGGAGGTGTTGGTTGTTTTGGTTTTGAAGATTGTTGTGGTGGTGTAATATGTTATGGTGATGGTGGAATAACATGTTGTGGTGATGGAGGTGGTTGTTATGGTGGTGACGGTGGTTGTACATGTAACACACCGACCACGTAAAACAACAAACCACGGTGGAAACGTCGGGGAGTCATGTCACATAACTATTGTTTCACAAATCAATGGAATTTAAAATTTTGTTTTATTAAATTAAATGTTTACATTGTCTTGCGATAAACAGAAACAGCACATAAATAAATTGTATTTCATGTTTTAAGTCACTAAGGCCACGTCCATTCCTACGTGAAGCATGCATTGACTCCTGAAACATATGTGAAAAGAGAGTCAGCATAAAAATGCCGGTGAGTACATAGGTTTGTGAGTGTGTCAAATTCGTGACTTTGTATACATATTGCAACACCTCGTCCGACTACAAGATTCGTTAAGTGAAAACCTCGTATCAAAAGTGTTAGATATTGCAATACCATTAACCAACTAAGAAAGTTGGTTAGAGTTGTGAAAACCTTATAGCCATGAATCTTGACCAAAACGTTTCTTTTGTACAAACCTTGTAATAGATTAATTCAAAAGAAAACTTCGTATGGCTTATATCTTTAAGTGAAAATCATTGCGAGTCATTGTTCAAAACAATTTGTCCGTGTTATAAACCATTTTTCCGTTTTATAAACCATACGTCCGTGTTATAAATCAACCGTCTGTGTCATAAAACAAGTGTCCATGTCATAAACAAATCGTCCGTGTTTTTAATTGTGAAAACTTTGGATCGTTCTTTAATGAACACATTAAAACATGTGTTGACTATACCACCAAAGGGTATCTTTAATAGACCACCAAAGGGTCTATTTAACTAGACTAACAAATCAACAAATGATTTCAACAAATGATTTGTTAATCAGAAACAGATCTGTCATTACCCAAACTTCCACCAAATCCAATGAACAGTCCGATAATGGGATTGTCAGTCCTATGGTACCCTAACATACTACTGGTCGGCTCAGCCAAAGCTAATAAATGTCATTCGTGTTATGGATAACGCATCAACAAGTTGTTCACATTATTGAAATCGTATTGTTTTAATATATAAACCATAGACATTGTTTTTTAAAAACATGAAATGATTTAGCACATATGAGTCATCCCAAAACATTTGCAAACGTAAGAGAGGGGAACTATGTACTCACTTAGGATCGCGAAAGTGTTCTTGATCAACGGAATAAACAAAGCTTAAACATGCCCTAATGTGTTAGATAAATATGTTAGCGTGTCGGGACTACAATCGGGAGATCGGATAGAATGAAGTCTTATAAACCAAATGAGTGTTGGAACTCATGTGATATGGTTTAACAAACTTAACATTCAAATTTGGAAAAGATCCTAAGTGCTTTTGACCCATTATGACTCGTTAAAGTAGTTTATGCTACGTTGACGGGTCATTAGATTAAACGGATGAACGGATGGTTAAACATGTCCTATGATAAGTTTTAAATGCCCAAACATGTTTGAAAATGTTATAACATCAGTTTATATGTCAAAAATTTGGTTACATGTGTTTAAAATTGATTTATGCTCAAAAGGGCATTTTGGTCATCATTTTTTTCTAAGAGATAGAAGTAACTTATCATAACACTAACCAAACGACGTGACCATAAGGTATAACTTTAGTAGGTTATTCCCTATACAACTATGGTCACAAATATGTGTTTATTCGGATCCTAAGATCGACCGAACGGGTCGGATTCGAATGTCAAAGCGGTGGTCAAGAGCGCTCGATTTACGACCCAAGATATGCACTAAATTAGAAGTGACGAGTTAGACATGTCAAAATATGTCTAACTAAGTTTATAAAACTGCTTTGGTATCAAAACTTGGTGTTTTGATACCCAAAAATAGTTTCGTCGTAAAATGCACATCATGCGCATTTTTGACCGAAACTTTGACTCATCACTTCGACTAGTAAACGTGGTAATCAGAAGGTGAAATCGTTAGAGATGATAGCCTTCGTGATTAAGATCACGTTACAAAGTTGAATTGAACTTTGACTTGACCAAATATGATCACAACCAAAAGTCAATCAGGAAGCGAAACTGTTCGACTTTTTAGCTCAAAATAGCTAAAATAATGAAAGAACTAGGAAGAGTACTTACTCGTGTTGAAGAACACTTTCGGAACTCAAGATAGGAGGCTTCCAAAGGCTGGAAACAAGCTCCAAGAAGGATAGAAAGAAGAACTTAATACTTTGCTTTGAAGTGGCTTGAAAAAAATGGAAGAATCATGTTGGTATTTATAGTATTTTAGGATCAAGGAGGTGATCACAAGTGTCCTTAAGTGTGGATTAGTGTCTTAACAAGTGGTAACACCAAATTAAGTGTGGAAAAATGAGTTCTAGGTGTCAAAAATTGGAGATAGGTAGCAAACTTATTGAAGAAGCTAAAATCTTTGTTATTTTTTTTGACATTTTTGGCCATTGGACTTGTATTTTCATTTGTTTGCCATTTTTATCCCCCTTAACCTAATATTTAGGTTATATAAAGGTGTTAAGACATGTGTAACTTGGATTATGCCTGAAAATGTCATGGATGTTGGTTCGTTCGGTTGAACGGTTACATGTTTCGCAAAAATGCGTAAAACGCTTTAACGAACACGAAAATGTTCGAAATTGTGCAACGATTGACATTTTTGCATTCTCATCAATAAAATACAAGATTTTATTGAATAAAAAAATATTTGGATTAATATACATGTTCATATCTTGAATACGGACCAACAGCCTTTCGCAGTTTTGACGAAAATACTCCCTAGACTTGTATAAGCGTGTTTTGTCATATCTAACCTTTCAAAACTTATATCTAAGTTATGTAAAGGGTATTTAGGGTATTTGTAGCTTATCTCCTTGTTTCAGAGTGTACTTTGTGTTAAACTAGTTGCGTTTGAGTGTCAGTTAATGAATTACTTCCACAAAAATTTATGAGGGTTCGAAATCGTGCAAGAAATTGAAATTGTGCAAATGTCTTAGATAAATTTCGGAAATAAACACAGGGTTGAAATTTTGTAACTGTACAATGATTGAAAACACACAAATGTCATAGTACATATTCAACATTTACAGTTGTAGCTTCAGCCTCAGATGTCTTCATGGCTTTCATAAACTTTCGACGAGCTTTCTTTGCCGAAGGAGACCCTGTTTTCTTTTTCTGTATATCCGAAGGCTTGCATTTGACACGTCTAGTTTTGTTTGTCAGTCTTTCAGATGTCTCCTCTAGATCAGTAGGAATATGTGTAACATCATCTTCTCTAACCTCCTTAAGTTTTCATTGTTGTTTTTGTAGTTGAACTCTTTCTTTCTCTGTGCTTTATCCAAATCAACACTATCATCTGAACTTTCTTTCGTTATCACCTTCAACTGCTTCTTTCTTAACATCAGCAGCAATCTTTGTAACATTCACATCATTATGATCTTCATCAGATGTTGCTAAGAAAACATCGTCATGTACATTCACATTCTCATCAACTGGTTCATTCACAGGTACGTTTAGTTGTATCTCTTCTGCAGATTGTTCATCTATAAGCATCATTTTTGTAGTTGCACGTTTTTTTCCTTGAGTAGGCTTTTTCTACAGCGTTGAACGTTTCTATTTCTTTTCCTCTTTCTCAAACCAACTACTTCTCCTTGGAACAAAACCATCTAATTGTTCCTCTTCATCATTCTCTGAGCTGCTTGTATCTTTCCTCCACTTGCCCTTTGGCGGTGCAACATAATTTTTGTCATGTATAACTCCAAAGAATTTCTTTGCAATAGGCTCAGAGTCTTGCTTCATATATAGATTCAATCTAATTAAAAGTCTCTTTATCCATATGATTAAGTATCAGCTCATCATCCTCTTTCTTCTCTAAGTTTGGAAACAGATCATCCAACATCATATGTAAGAATCTTGGATACTGAAGAAATTTTTCTCTAGTAATGTTTGACACCATCTGATCAAAAAAAACTTTGGTGAAGTTGTATGATAGATTTAGCGTAAGTATTGCGATCTTGCATATTTGGTAATCAAGTATATCATCAAAACCTGCCTTTCAGTGACTGAACGCATGTAATACTGAATGTAAGAAGAATTTATATGGCCAGCCAAGATTAGCTTTTTTGAAGTTCGGGCCATTCATAAACCCTTTGTATCCCATCCTATAAAAACTCCATTTCACCATTCTTTCTGGGTAGCCCATGGATCACCATCTTTTTCTTTTAAATCTAAAACCCTTTGAATCAATTCTTTGGTGATTTTAACCTCGAACTCTTTATTTATGATTTTAACCACTAAATGTATCGCTCGTGGTTCAGGAACAAACTTTGGGTTGAATTCCAAAAACTTTCAATATGAGACCTATACACCTTATGTTTATGTGTCAATGACTTCTTGATTTCTAAGTGATCCGTAACTCTAAGATATCTTTGAACGGAGCCATTTCTGGTATAGTATCGTCAAGTACACAACATGTGTTTTGTATTGGCTTGCATATATTTTTCGTTTCCTGCAAAGCATAACAACTTAGAATTTCAACACTTAGGCGAATTAGACAAAAAATACCAAATTTTCACGTGAAGTGGCATTGGTGTGGAGTGGTAATTTCCACTTCGTACGAAGTGGTATAATACAATAAACATTTGACCAAAAACACTTCATGCGAAGTGGTTTTTGAACATTTCAACAATTTAACTTCGTGTGAGGTGGGCATTCCACTTCGTACAAAGTGTCCTCACTCCGTTCCAAACACCGTCATTACCAAGAATCAAGATTTGATCGATTTTAATGAAACTGATGATTCTATTATGTTCTAAAAGTGCCGATAAACATGAATATATGTTCAATTTTAATTTTGGCCAGCTAGATCTAAACATCCAATTAAGGTCCAAATCGAGACCTGTTACCTTTACCATTGTAAGAGGTGTGCTAATCTACCTCCCTAATGCCAATTTTGGCAGCATTTCATCTTAGATCGCTGTAAAAAATCAAACCGCAATAAGGTCTCTCATATCACACAAACATGTAAATGATCACTTCGTGCGGTCTGGATCCTTTACATAGTGAGATTTCTCACTTCGTACGGAGTGATTCACTTCGTGCAGAGTGATCCACTTTGTGCGGAGTGGATACCAATTCGTGTGGAGTGTTATGCAACTTTTCAAAATTTCAACTTTTTCAAAAAAAAATTATCATATTTAACAACCTACTCAAATGATCAAGTCCAAGTTAACGACCCTGGTTAACTGATTTGTCTACCAAGTTCAAGTTAATGACGTGGTTGAACATTTTATGAACAAACTTATGATTTCAGGCAATTCTAAGTTTCAAATTAAAGAACTTCTAATCTTCTCAAAATATTTTCTCCTTTAGATAAGCTCCCAACCCATTGTCATCTAGATTTTCTCAGCAACCAGCATCTTTGGACTTTGAAGATCCGTTTTCAGTCATCTGTAGTCGAAACTAAGATAGAAATAAAATCTTCTTGATTTTTCCAAAGTTATGCTAAAACACACTGAAAACCTCTTTGGGTTTTTCTAAAATGAAATGCAATAACTATGTACAAACTTATTTACAGACATATTTTTGTGAGTTTGTGTTAAAGGATCATATCAGTTTATGAGACAAACCACTAGTACTGTTGATCTTGAAAACTTTATGTTTTAAACAAAATCACTTAGATTGTCAGTATACTGATCCATTTAAACTCCTACACATTTCTCAATTGTTCCGAGACATCCTAACTAGATGTTTTAGAACATGACTTAACAGTGTTTCCCACTTCAGAATATACTCTCGTATCATGATTCTCTGGATTTCATCTTACAAGTGAATTTATCTAACTAATATCTGTATATGAGTTGTGCGAGACCTTGAGAGCTCAGGTTAGTACCACTTTACGGACAAAGAGATGAAGGCTTGACATAAAAGTGGTGTTCCAAATTGGAATCTTTTGCGCTGCAATTGTTAGATCTTTCGATACTTTCAATATGCTGCAGTTTTGGGTTTTTAAAGCAAAAGTATTCTACAAGTTCTAGGCCATTGCTAACGCAAAATCAGAAAAACTTGTATAATACCCCAGATATCAATATCTACAAAGACCTAGTATCTCAGAATCCGGCAATCTCTCAAACGAAATTTTGGTGTACTAAGACCATATATCCGAGAGATGTTAACCCACTAATTAAGAAGTTTGTCTTTACGTTTATATCTCAGAAACAATCTACTGAATGTGCAAAGCCTACTAGCACATCATCAGTGAGACTTGTTTAAACGTTTTGACACTACATTTTTTTCGGATACTGTGATAGCCCACTGGTGTACTATCATTTCCTCTTTTTACACGGAAACTCTTTTTGTCTTCTTCATGTTTTTGTACATTTTTCAAATTTCATATGTTTTTTTTATTTTCCACAACATTTCTCCCCTAAAATCAAAAACATATTTTTTGATTTTTGTTTTGTTTTTTAAAGAAAGAAATTCTTAAAACTATAGATTGTGACAAACCAATACAGATCACATCAATTCGTCATCCTCCTCGAATTCAACATCCTCTAAAAGTTTCAAAAGATATCTGGATGTAGCTCTATCAAAGCTTTGGTGTAAAAATTTGCCTTTTATTCATCAGTGTGGATCTTTTCAATTTTAACCAACTTCTTCTCGTTGCATTCACGGATAAAGCGGTGTTAAATTTCAATATGTTTAGTTTTAGAGTGTTGTACTAGGTTTTTAGTTATGTTTATGGCAGCCTCGTTATCTACATATATAGGCGTATCAAGAAACTGCAATCCATAGTCTCTCATCTGTTGTTGCATCCACAAGATCTGGGAACCAAAACTGGAAGCTGAAACGTATTCTGCTTTGCAAGTAGAGAGAGCGACCATGGTTTGCTTCTTGCATTGCCACGTTACTAATCGTGTGCCAAAGAACTGGCAACCAGCAGTTGTAGATTTAGCATTTAATCGGCGGCATCCGAAATCAGAATCAGAATATCCATCGAGGTTGAAAACATTGTTTTTGCATATACCAGAAGCTGTTGCTTGGGCAACCCTTCAAATATCAAAGAATCCACTTGACAATCAGCATGTGAGACACTCGTGGACTTGATTGATATTAGGCACAGAGGCATGTCGGATATATTCGACCTAGATGTTGTGAGGTACATAAAAGATCCAATCATTGATTGATATAAGGTCTTGTCAATTTTCACTCCTTTTTCATCTGGTCCGATGGCGTGATTTAGTGCCAATGGGGTAGATAATGGTGATGTTCCTGACATATCGAATTTCTCCCATACACCGTGCACATACTTCATCTAATGGGTAAAGATCCCATAAGGTAACTTATCGACCTGAAGTCCCAGAAAGAACTTCATCTCTCCCATTAAACTCATTTCAAATTTCTTTTGCATGACTTTCTCAAAGTCTTAACACAGCTCATCGTTTATCGAACCAAAGATTATGTCATCCACATAGCTTTGTACAACAATCAGATGACACCCGTTTCCCGTGTAAAGAGGGTATTATCTACTGTTGCTATTGTGAAACCGTTCTCTAGAAGATGTTGAGAAAGCGTCTCGTACCAGGCTCTCGGGGCCTAGTGCAAACCGTATAATGCCTAATCCAATAGGTGGACCTTTTCTTTGTCTATCGGATTGACAAACCCGATGGTTGTTGAACGTACACCTCCTCTTTCACCTTTCCGTATAGGAAATGCGGATTTCACATCCAATTGGTACACCTTGAAACCTTTCCATGACGCAAACGTGAGGAATATGCGGTTAGCTTCTAATTGTGCAATAGGAGCATAGACCTCTATGTAATCAATGCCCTCTTGCTGATAAAAACCTTGGACTACGAGTCATCTCGTTTACACTTGAAGGCCCATTTTATACTTATTGACTTATTGTTATCCGGTAGGCTAACAAGCTTCCATTCTCCAAGTTTTTCATACTGTTGCAGCTCTTCCTGCATAGCATTTACCCAACTTTCAACTTTAAGCGCGTGAAATAAAACAACTACATGAGCATGCTTCTTAAATAGGTGCAACTTTAGTACAAAAACAGCTTAGATCTTTATTGATCTAATTTCTCGTTCTTACTCCATACTGCGACTCTCCAATTATGTTCTCCATTGGGTGGTATGACAATGTCCTCGGCATAACGTCATTAGAGACACTCACTTCATTCTCCAAATTCGTAATACTATGTTCAGCAACCTGATTACTCGTTGATGCTCCATTCTGATTGCTAGGACCCGTAGAGTGATTAAGTATACTTGTGATCTTCTCTGAGCCTTCATCGGAACTGGATCCTCCATTATCATAAGTTGGCTAACCTTAAGAATCAAAATCATCTGATTGATCAAAAGTTGGTGTTGTGTTGTTCAAATCTGGTTCAACTACGGGATCTTGTTGTGTGTTGCTCGGACCTACTTTAGAATGTTTGTGCCAACATGTGATTGTGAAATCACCATTGGTCTTGGAACTTGTTCTTGAGCAGGCGATTGTTGTTGCTGATATAACAATACAAGTTCCTCTTCAGTAGGTTCTTTCGGCAGTTCAAAGGAATCCCAAAAACTCTCATAGTTAAACAACCAAGGATCACAAGGTTTCCATATAGGAGACATATATCTCTTGCAGTCAACATGTTGAGAAAGAATAACGCGGTTTATGCTAGGTAGAAATAAACTTCTCATATGACTAACATATCCCACGAAAAAACCCTATAGAGATTTAGCTCCGAATTTACCATCCGGGTCAATAACTATACACGTAGATCCAAAGGGTTGTAAAAACTCCAAATTTGGTTTTCGCTGATTAAGCAACATAAAGCATGTCTCTTATTAGCCTTGACTGTTAATACTCGATTAACTATCTAACAATCAGAGGCAACCGCTTCGCTCTAAAAGTTGACAGGCAATTTAGAATCTGTGAGCATTGTGCGTGTTGTTTCATAAGAGTTCGATTCTTTTGTTCAGCGACTCCATTATATTGCGGAGTATAGGACGTGGTGAATTCATGAAGTATTCCTTTGTCGTTGCAAAACTCTATCAATCTGTTGTTTTGAATTCAGTACCATTGTCGCTGCAAATCGTTCTTATCAGTAGATGGTACAATTCTCCAATTTTCTGAAAAAGAATCATTAGATTTTCAAAACGTCTCGTCTTTGCTTTCCAGAAATAGAATCCATGAAAATATTGACTAGTCGTTAGTCACAACAAGGCAATATAGATCACTAGATATACTTTTGATGTTAACTTACCCAAATAGAACCATATGTAACCTCTCAAGTGGCAGCTTGATAGAGTTTAGGAGTTTTCTTGGATGAGATTTCTTGTGCTGCTTGCCCTTTTTTACATCTGATATAATTATCACTTAAGTGGAAACTCTTATGATTCACACCCTCCACCAGATTGTTGTGCACCAGATAATTCATCTTCGTAAATGGATATGTCCCAACTTTCGATGCCATAAGATCGATTGTTTTTCTGTAGCCTTTGATACAAAACATTGTGCTGATTTCGTAGTAGTGGATGCAACGCTCATGTCGAGGACATAGAGATCATTTCCTTGTGGAGCGCGCATGAAGATCCATTCCTCGGGAATTTTGATACCCGGCTTCAGAATGAGGCACCTTTTATACATAAAATGAGTTGTAAACTTCTTATCGCAGATCTAGGAAATTCTTAGCAAGTTATCTCTAATTCGGCAATGTATTGGCTTTGTCGAAAGAAACCACGACATTCGTTAGTATTCCCTCACCAATTATCCTTCCGCCTTGAGTACCTGCAAACCCTACATAGCCACCTTTGATTGATTTAACATCATATAACAAGGCCAGCATCCCTGTCATGTGTAGAGAAGCTACGCTGTCCATTATCCAGTTAGAAATTATTGACCTTGGAAGCCCTGAACATGCAATTAAGAAATTATTTAAACAATGACACCCAAGCCCTTTTGGTCTTGGGTGGGTTTGAGAGAGATTAAACTTTTGTATAATAACACTCTTATCTTCAACAACGTGTTCAACCTTTGACTTGGTTGCAACATATGTTTTGATTGTCTTAGAAGAGGGTTTAGTTTTGATCACCCAAGTTTGTTGTTTAGAAAATGACTTTTTAGGATAAAATTTTGAATCCTTTTGATTTCCTTGATCGATGATTCACCAGTTTCTTTGTTTAAAACATTAGCAGTTATTGTTTTCTCATTATTGTTAGATTCAGTTTTTCTTTTCAAGATCTCTGTTGGAACAAACTTTTGGGATTTGTTTTTCTCTTCGTCTAATCACTTCTTAGCATGGTAAACAAGTTTAGAATTGGAACAATGTCGTGCAATATGTCCGACTTTGTTACACTTGAAGGATATCCTTCTGTTAGTAATAGAGGATTTCTGAACCTTCTCACCATGCTTTTTCTCAGCATAGAACTCATCATTCAATTGTTCCTTTGCCAAACTCTCTTTCTCTGTTTCCGAGCTTGTTCCAAAAACAAAGTTTACTTTCTTTTAAAAATTTGGTTTTCGAAATTTATCGTTTTGCTTCTTTACATACCACAACCCTTTCTTTTTGTTTTCAGGATAATTTTTACCTATGTAATTGTTGTTGTAAGTACTTTTAGGTTTAGAGTAGTAAGTTGCATTTAAATTTTCTAGCTCTAAAAGACTCATTTAAATCATTTTAAACATTTGTCCGACCTTTACAAGATTCACATTTTGGATTGGAAATTCTTGATCAGAATATAGTTTGTCTGATCCTTTCATTTTTTAAGCAATCAAATTAGGATCATTATCCTAACTAGATTCCGATTTTCCAAGATAGTTCTTATGAAAGCTTTCTTCATTTTTAGAAAGTGAATTTGAACTAGTTTTCTCCAAATTCGACTCAGCACTCTCAAATTTTCACTCTCACTTCCTAAAACTTTTTCAACCACATTTTTCACCACATCAGATTCATAGTCATTGTCTGATTTAGTGTATTTTACATCAATGTTCTCAGGCAGCTCATTGTTCTTTAAAATTTTTAGTTTTAAATTGAGCGCCTTTTCCACCCTGGATGGTTTTTTTCTCGAATAACTTTCCCACAAGGGTGATAGAACTCGACTATAACATGCACTTCTGTTCTTACCATTCTTATCATCTTCTTCCTTCTCAATTTTCGGAAGAATTGATCAATGATATATGAACTGGTGGAATAACTTATTAACAATTTGTTAACCCTTACAGTTTAAATTTTCGTTTTCTCCAATTCAATTTTTAGCTCGGCAATCGTATTTTGACGAATATTTATGGCCATTTACTTATCCATAACGGTTGCCTTGAGCATCGAAAGTGTGGCACCATCATCTATATAACTTGTTCATATTGTCTAATAGTCCTGCTTAATTTGTCATATGCATCTTTAGTTTCTTTATAATCGCTTGACAAATTATCGGAAAGTCTTTTCAATTCTTTGTATTTTTAATCTTTCTCAAAACATTCATTGCAAGGCTCAGCGCACTTCTTGCAAGGTTTTTCAATTTCAACAATTTGAACATTAACTTCTTTACCGACTCCTTTACAGACTCTTTCACCAACTCGACTTTTTCCTCTTAGACTTCCTTAGAGACTACCTCTTTCAGATTAGCCATCATAGCTTTGTTGGCTATCTCAGTTAGGTTCTCGGCATTCATCTCTTTGTTCACATCTATCAGCTCCAAAACTTCAGATTTTGGTTCTTCCTCACATTGTGCTTTGTAGCCTTGGATCGAAGTAACCTACAAAAGTTGGAAACATATTAGGTGGAATTAAATGTCTAATAGCACTATGTAAAAGATTTTCTTCTTCCGAACGTTGTTCTTGATAGTATTCTTCGAATATGGCTTCATCAAAGATTGCTTCAGAACATTCTATTCAGATTCGGGGTTCCTCGATTATCTTTCCTAATAACGCGAGACTCTCATTCTTCGAGATGTATTTGTTCCAATTGAACCCCTCATCCTCTTGAGCAACTACTAAATATTTATCTTTTGAGCTTGATGAAACATCTACAATCTGAATCATCCTTAAATTTGTTTGAGGTTGCAGTCGATGATGTATAGCCTTCTTATAATAATCATCTACAAACAGAACATGATAACCATTCACTTCATGATTTGGACATTCTCCCTTAAAATGCCCCTTCTCCCAGCATTTGAAGCAAGTAAACTTTGGTTTATCAAAACCAAGTTTGCCATCGAGTCCTCCCAAACTGCTTCTGCCTGTAATCTCCATAAAGCGTTGTGCCCTTCGAACAATTGACGTCATGCACCACTTTATATCTATCAATTCCCATTCTTCCGAATCGATCTAATCATAGTCTTCTTTTGTCATATCTTGGTTCCCGATCTTTCTGACCACCAGGCTTTCATACGATTCTAGCATAGATGCAAGCAATGCCATGTGTTGCTTAGCAGTGTGTTCATTGAAATCTTGTGCGTTTTCTACATTCACGACAATGTTGCATTGTAGAATCCTCTGGTTTGAATTGGTTTGAGTGCTTTGGCCGCTCTGAAAATTGTTCAAGCTTTGTGAGGATTGCGGTGTTTGAGGAGAATTAGGCTCGTATGATGGAAATGATTGAAAACCTCCAGATTGGTTTGAAGACGGACTTGAAGAATTATTTGCACTGAAAGTTGTCTGTATCTTCGGGCTTTGAGTGTTTGCTATAGAACAGCCTTTGCAATACAAGTTTACATCTTGCTGAATAAGCGATCCTTTAGTTTTAACCATTTTCACCATCTCCAATTCATGACCTTCCAACTTTTCGATAAATCTTGACAAACTAATCGTACTATATCCCGCGCTGTTTTTCAAGATTGTGAGATAAGTAGACCATTCACCTTCAAATACTGCTTCAGCAAGTTTCTCTACCAACTCTTCATTATCTTTCTTGATGCCCAACCTTTTCATCTCAACCACAAGATGACATTACCTCTCGATCAGTTGTTTCATGCTCTCGCCTTTTAGTAGATTGAAGATATCAAACTCCTTCTTCAATAGCGCCTTTTTGCTCTTTATCATTTGAGTGCTTTCTTGGAATTTAACTCTCAAAGAATTCCAAAGTGATTGAGCATCACCGTCATGTTGTAGAAGCGACAAGATATCTTGGTTAACAGCTTATTGAATAATGTTTAACATATTCTCTTCACTTATGATCTTCTCCTTCTCTATTGCTGCAAAATGCTTTAGTGTCTTCTCTAATCCATTCTCGCCTATTGGTGTAGCATATTTTTCCTCTACTTCACACCAACATTTCGGATACTTCGCTAGAACCTAGTTTACAAATCTTTAGCTCCAGCCGTGGTAATCTTCTAAGCACATCAATTTTGGGGGCTTCGTCATTGTCTCCATTTCCTTTTCAAGATTCATGTTTTGTGCTACGGCATTTGTAACTGCGGATGTTGCGAATGCATTGAAGAATTCATTTTCCATTTTGTCAAGAAAAATTGTCAAAAGTTGCTTTGTGCGAAGCGATTCTTGCGCGGATGACACTTCGTGGGATCTGAAACTTCAAACAACAAAAACACTTATTAAAGTTCACTTTGTACGAGTTGGTATGTCACCTCATACGAAGTGCTTCACTTCGTGCGAAGTGGATGTTCACTTCGTGCGAAGTGAGGGTATGATATCGTCCGTAGTGTGTTCAAAATTTCACGTTTTTTGCAATTTTTGTCATGATGTCAGTTGTTTGAAACTTTGATCTTTTCAAGGGTTTGACTATAGTGGATTTTACGTATTTTACTGAAAAATCAGTCCATTTAGTCCATGAAATTGTTGAAATAGAAAAAAATAAGAAGTATGAGTAGAATATAAGTGTAGAATCTTGATCAACTCTTCAAATCAGGCCATCCGTAGCTCTAATATCACTTGTAGATCTTCTTATCCAATAAGCACAGAACCTAATCTGATTAACTAGTTATAACATGTGTGGAATCCATTTTATAACAAGCGACAATATCATGATTACTGTTTACAGTTTACTGTTTCACTAATGTAGTAAACGTGTATAATCCTAAAACAAACTGTGCATGGCTTCTCCGTACAATCTGCAAAACTGTTACAGACTCAAGACATCAACTCCCCTATTTATAGACTTTCCAGATCGAACGAGTTGGCTTGCCACTTCGTACGAGGTGGACTCACTTCGTGCGAAGTGACCTTCAAAAACATCAAAAATACAAATCTAACACTCATAACCCTATTACAATGACTCGACATGACCCTAAGACGTAGGCTATAGATATTCTACATCAAATCTGAATGAAATGTTGAGAATGGAGCACGAAGTTGGCACTACGAACAAACTGCCAAAGATAATGAAGGTAGAAAATTACCTTACATGGAAAGACATGTTTTAGTCATTTATTGAATATTAGGACACAAAGATGTGGATCCGTATTCAGGATGGGTATGTGAACCCAACTCATGACTTTGAAGGCAGACAATGGGTCAATGCGTATGTTATTATGCAACATACAGAGAAGAAGATGCATGAAGCTGAGAAGAGAGCCCTTGTTGCAATAAAAGTGTCTTTACCTAATGCCATTAATCATACTTTTAAAGAATACACTACCTCGAAAGAGATGTGAGATGCGTTAGAAAAGAGATATGAGGGCTATGTTGATGTGAAGAGGAACAATGTTGACCTGTTGAAGAAGCAATTTGTTGTCGTTAAACGCATGAGAAATGAATCCCTAGAAGATATCATCACAAGATTCTATCATCTAATGTTAGAGATGGACAATTATGACATAGAGGGATACACTGACATTGAGATAAATGATAAGTTGCTAGATGCTCTACCTGGTAAGTCTGATATTTATACTCTCATGATAAAGGGTGAAATTGATTTTGAGACTAAAGACCTAGAAGAGGTTGTTGGGAAACTGAGATGCTTATGAGCTCAACATGAAGAAGAAGGAAACAGGGTATGATCAGGTTCAAGATCCAGGAGTTTACAAAGGGATTCCATCTTCATTTTCTCACAATGCTTCTAATGATTCAGAAACTGCATTTCTATCGTGTGAAGATGAAAAGGTTATGACTGATGCTAATGGAGATGTGTGTTTTGTTGCTGCTTCAGGAAGATCAACCGGGGGAAGAGACAACAATCTAGTAATCAAAATAGCAGTACTAGATCTATGCCTCTGAGTGTCAAATCTGCTGAACAACATCTTGCCTTCCTTGCTTCGTTTGTTGCTTCCTATGAGAACTATCAATGTAGAATATCTAATCCAGCTACTTTTGAAGAAGATTATGATCAGATTCACCCTGAAGACCTAGAAGAGATGGATCTACAATGTTAGATGGTCGTGATCTCTATAAGAGCTAGGAGATTCATGAATAGGACAGGAAGGAATTTTGTTGGAAAGAATGTTGGTTTTGACATGTCTAAAGTTAGGTGTTATAACTGTCAGAATTATGGACACTTTGCTAGGGAATGTCAAAGACCAAAAGCATAGTCTCATCTTAACTCCTCATTTCAAGATTCTCCTAGTCTAGGTTCAAGCAACAGGAATGCATCTAATAACACTAGCTCAAGAGCCTTGGTCTCTACTACACGAGAAGGTTCTTATGACTGGAGTATTCATCTTGAAGATCAAGGAAACATCACACAAGCATTTATCGCAGAGATTGCCACAATTGATGATGCAGAAGTAAAGGTAGATGCTAAGGTAGAGAAAGAGATTGAAGATGAAAAAGTTGATGCTGATCAGACGACAGAATTCAAGAGGAAGAGTTAAATTCTGACGAATAGAAGGATGCTGAAGATAAGAGGAAGGCCGCTGAATTTGCTGCTTAGATGGCCGACTTGAGCAAATCAACAGGAGAGGCAAATTCTAATCCTGTTAGTTCCGTTTGTTTAAAATCTCGTGAATTACAAGGTGAGGTTGATAAGTTATCAAAACAAAATCAAAGTCTGATAAATGATCTATCGAGCTTAAAAGAATCAAACTTCTTTGTAAAAAGAAATGACTGTTTATATTTGAAGAAAATTAAGTGTTATGAAAATGAAACCAACATCAAGCAAATTAAATGAAAAACTTCAAATTATACACTTAGCTCATGATACAATGAGTGAGAAAACAAAAGAGATTTCTGAAAAATGTAAAGAGTTGTAAGAAGCAAATTGAAAATTGTTGAACTTGAAAAGAAATTAAATCAGATTCATCTATTGTAATGAAACATATGACGGGTGGCTTGAAGAAAGTAACGACAAGAAAAGCGTGGGCTTCCAGGGCTTCAATGAAGGTCCACCACCTCTTAGTCATGACTATTCATTCTTGCAAGATGAAGATGATTAATAGACTTTGTATCAACTACACTTAGTAGTTCCACATTAGAAAATGGTGTGTATAAATGTGATGATGTAAGAGTCAAGAAGGAAAATAACAGGGAACCAGTTTTGAAAACAAAAAATGCACCTCCTAAAAATAAAAAACAAACTTTTATTAAAAAGGTTAATTTTCTTCTAGGAAGTGACAGGAAAAATGAAACAACTGTTATTGAAAATGAATCAAATGTGTAGTTGACTAAAAATAAAATCTTAGAGCAAGCAACTAAACAAGATCCTTCTAAGTCATCATCATCACATGTAGGATCTAGTCCTAAGACTTCAGTTAAGAAGTCTTCGGGAAAAAGATCATGTTCAAATGCACACCAAGGGACATGTAGCAAACAGAATGAAGCACAAGTGAGTGTGAAAAAGAGAGAAAAATCACCAGAAAAGAATGGTGAGGATGAGCAGAGAGCGTCTAACTCACCAAAGACATCTGTTCCTAAGAAACAAGAGTATGTTACTGTTGGTGTAGATAAGGCTGAAAAAGGAACTCAACAAGTTCTTGGTTTTCAAAGGAATCAACAAAGGTTTCGGCCTGAATCGACATCACGCAGATATAGAAAGACTTAGGTGTGGTTCACCAAGAATGAATAATTTTAATGGTCAATCAAGTAATGTAAGAAGTCAAGGTCAATATCAAAATCGATACCAGAATAATGGTGGTCGAAATTTTTATAACAATGGCTTTAGGAATTATAACAATCAAAATTCTTGGAATCAATCTAGAGTTCAATTGAACTCAGGATATGTGTCTCAAAACCAAAATTTCCAAAGGTCATAGAGTCTAAACATGTATAGGAAAGCTCAGGACCAGAGACCTCTTGGAAAACAATCCCCATTTCTATCAACAGGTCCTAGATCCAAAACTCTATTTAGGAGTGATGGATATTGGATGGATGTTCAAGTAGTAAATGAATTTGGAAGACCCAAGACCAAAGGCTTGGGTACCCCAATCTAACTAATTTTTGGTTGGTGTGTGAAGGAGCTGCTAAGGAGGATTATCAACTTGTGGTATGTTGATAGTGGCTACTCTAGGCACATGACAGGGGATGTGAGATTGTTGACTGGTCTTGAAAATATAGATGGAGGATATGTGAATTTTGCAGGTGCTAAAGGAGGTCCAATTATAGGCCGAGGAAAAGTGACCAACGGGAAGAACACATTGGACAAAGTGAACTATGTCGAGCAGCTTAAGCACAATTTGATGAGTGTGTCATAAGTCTGCGACAAGGGTCACTCGGTCCATTTTACTTATTCTAAGGCTTTGGTGTTGAAACCAGGTTTGGTGATACCGGACGATTAGATAGTGATGACAGTACCGAGGAGGAATGACACTTATATCATGGACATAGGTTCTCAGGATTCTTCTACAGTGGTGGAGTGTTAATTATCAAAAGCATATGAGGCTGAGTCAATGTTGTGGCACATGCGCATGGCCCACATCCACTACCAAAAATGAATTATATTATTAAAAACGGTTTAGTGGAATGGGTACCAGTGTAGAGGTTTCATGTGGAATTTAAACGTCTTCCGTGTCAAAAGGGAAAACAACATAAGAAACCTCACAAATCTAAAACAGTAAATAACATAGATGCCCCTTATGAATTACTTCGCATGGATTTATTGGGTCTAGTGAACGTAAGGAGCATAGGTGGAAAGTACTATTGTTTAGTTAACACAGATGATTACTCACATTATTCATGGATTTTCTTTTTAGGTACAAAGGATGAAACAACCGAGTTGCTGATAGATCTTTTTACAAAATTGGAAAATGTCCATGAAACACGCATCAAGAGGATAAAGAGTGATAATGGCACGGAGTTCAAGAATCAAATTCTGGATCTCTACTGTCTGCGCAAGGGAATAAAACATCAATACTCTGCTTCTTATACACCTCAATAAAATGGAGTCGCTGAGAGGAAAAAAAGGACGTTGATTGAAGCCGCTAGGACTATGCTTTCTAATTCAAAGCTTCCAGTTCTTTTCAGGGAAGAAGGTGTGAACACAACATGTTATGTCCTAAACAAAGTTTTGATGGTTAAACGGTTTAACAAAACATGTCACGAACTATTGTTTAACCGAAAACCAAACTTGAAAGGCTTTGAACCTTTTGGATTACCCTACACCATTGTGCGAAATAAAGATAAGCAAAAATTTGGTGAGGTAGCTGACGAGGGTTACTTTCTAAGTTATGTACCTAGAACACCAAATAAAAGGGATTTTAATCTGAAAACTGGTAAAATTGAGGTCGAGTTTAATGTTGAAATTACTACTTATACACTTCAACAATAAATGAGTGGTCCAGCTATATTATATGATTATGATAGTGTTTTTAAATCATTTAATATTCCTGAGTTTTCCAATGCAGATGAGTCTCAGTTGATTCAAACTATGATTAGCGAGGATTAAAATGGCGACTTCATGCCGGGATCGAGTATATCGATGACAGATGCTCTGGAAACATCCTCCAATGTTGCTGAACAAGAAGAAGATTCAAGCGATAGTGAGTCCAAACCTATTCAGGAGGAGGACTTTACTAATCCGTTTGCGATTCAAAGTATTCCGGGGGAGGTTGGATCCAACCTGGGTGACGAATTTAGAAGTTGATATCATTGCTACTACATGAGCAAACAAAGATCATCTAGTTGAAAACATCCTTGGAGAACCTGCTGCAGGTGTTTAAATAAGAAGAGGTGTGATTGAAGGTTCATGTTTGTTTGCTTTGATACAGCAGACAGGGATTATCAATGAGTGTTTATATAGCTGCTGCATTCCCAAGGGGAGTCGAAGAATTGGCACATGCTCTAAAAGATAATTCATGGGTTGAAGCGATGCAAGAGGAACTAGCTCAGTTCAAGAAGTTGAAAGTTTAGGAGGTAGTTGACTTGCCTAAGGGAGAGAATGAAATTGGCACCAAGTGGGTGTTTAAGTGCAAAGAGATGACCGAGGGAAAGGCTCGGTTAGTGGTTAAGGGGTACAATCAGCAAGAAGGGATTTGTTGATGCACTTTGTGTTCGTCACTGTACAAAAAGGCTAGATAGAATGTGTGTTAAATATTGTATAAAATAGATACGAATACAAGACCCAAGTGTGAAGGAGAACGGTTTTGTAGTGTCATTTCATACCAAGTGATAGCTCACTTTACACGAAGGTAATTTCCACACTTCGCACGAGGGTAAAATGTGTCTTAAATAGTGTCGTGTGTTCATTGTTTTGTAAGCTTTGGAGTTCCCAAAGGGGGAAACGCTGGCGAAATTTCTCTGGAACTTTGCCAGCTTGACAAGATGTATACTCTTTCAGCATGAATGAATGAAGCTTCCGATGATTCTGTTTCCACTCCTTTCTTAATAACATCCTACGAAATGAGTGATTGATGCATTTTGTGTCCGTCACTGTACAAATAGGCTAGATAGAGTGTGTGTTGAATATTGTATAAAATAGATACGAACACAAGACCCAAGTGTGAACGAGAACGGTTTTGTAGTGTCATTTCATACCAAGTGATAGTTCACTTTGCACGAAGGTAATTTCCTCACTTCGCACGAGGGTAAAACGTGTATATAAATGGTGTCGTGTGTTCATTGTTTTGTAAGCTTTGGAGTTCCTAAAGGGGAAACGCTGGCGAAATTTCTCTAGAACTTCGCCAGCTTGACAAGATGTATACTCTTTCGGCATGAATGAATGAAGCTTCTGTTGATTCTGTTTCCACTCCTTTCTTAATAACATTCTACCGAATGAGTGATATTAGGCCCAAACTTCTGTCTAGAACCGCCGGATCCTAGACTTTCAATTGGTATCAGAGCCAGGTTTTCACCTACGCTCATGAATTATGGACTTAGAAAGGTTTTAGACGTAAAACATCAAATAAACTGACAATCCATGGAAAAAAAGTAAAACTGAACTTTTAGGATTGTTAGAAAATCATTTTCGACCAGAGCGAAATTCGCAGAAATAAATATTTTGGATCGAAAAATGTGTTCATCATGGAGTATCTTCGCACGAAGGTACTATCTTCACACAAAAATAATTGCCTTCGCACGAAGATAGGTGCCACTTCGAACGAAGGTATCCTAGAATGCATAAAAAAACAAAAAAGAAAAAAATGCATTTTTTGATCGTATTGACGAGACGAGTGTCTAGAAAATTTTGGTAATTGCTAATTTTTTCGAGATTTTAACGTCTAATTCGGGTTGTTCGGTGACACCGTTTATAGCTTCAGAGTTCAAATTTGATGATACGATCACAGTTAATTGAAGAAACGGGTTAGTCACTGATACAGATGCAGAGTGATGATCTTCTAGTATAGTGACTATCAGTGGGCATCAATGTTAAATCCGCTTTTGATAAAAAATAATTTTTCCATATTTGAGGGAGAATTTCAGTAAAAAATTTGGTACGCTCAGAATTTGCAAAAATGAGGGGAATAAAAATTTCACGTATATATGAATATTCTAGCATTTTTTAAATTCGTGACCATGCAACTGTATTCGGGTGGTTACGACTACAGATTATTTGTTGATGCAAAGTGTCTTGGATTTTTCTGTACGAGATCAAAGTGTAGTCAGAATTCATTAGTGATGAGATCAAATTGATGCCTGCTTTTCGTAAAAGTGGGGTTGCATAACTGAGTCATGGAGGAGTTGTTTATCGGATTTTGTAGTCGTGGTCACGTTGATGCTTGAGTCTTCGTACAAGCCGGTTGCACACACGACTGCTTAGTGGTACAAAGTATCCAGTTTAACTCTGCAAGGCAAATGAACTATTTTCCGGACTAACAGCCAGGAAATGAAGATGTAACGAGGAAGGCTATATACTTGAAATTCATGACTAAAGAAGATGATATAATGGATCTTTAGGACAAAGAAGTGTACCAGTGGCTCACAAAATAGACTATACAATTGAGACTGTTATAAAAGATGAAGATTACATGTTTGATCTTGAACGAAGAAGAGAAGTTTACTGTGTGTTATCAAATGATTTGATTCCAATGAAGATTTGCTAACTGGGAAGATTACCGATTTGCTAAATCAATCTTTCAGGAGTATGCTCAAATGTGATTATGGAAATCGGGATTTCAGATTTTTGCGGATATTCACTGATTTGAAGTTGCTCGTTGTGGTAATTTGAAGTTTCTATCAATTGTCGGTTGGGTTTTGAAGATCAAAGGATCGAGCATAGGAGGAGTGCGCTAAACCGAACGCGGATATGGCCAAAGTTGAAACGGAGAAGTTGCATTGATTAATTTCGAGTTAGTAATTACTCAAGAAAATTTGTCGATTAAGCAAATCAGAGGAGGTTGGAAACCATGTAAACAAGAACCTAAACTGGAGAAATTGTTTAAGGGGAAATGTAATGTAGACAATGCAAACCTAAATCATCAATCTAGGGGGGATTTGTTGACGCGTTCTACGACATCGATAAATACCTTGATTGAATTTGCAGAATATTCAAACACGATTCTCATATTTCAAGATCAAGATCAAGCTTCGACAGTGACGTTAAAGGGGGAAATTGTTGATGCACTTTGTGTTCGTCACTATACGAATAGGCTTGATAGAGTGTGTGTTGAATATTGTATAGAATAGATACGAACACACGACCCAAGTGCGAACGAGAATGGTTTTGTAATGTCACTTCGTACGAAGTGATAGCTTACTTCGCACAAAATTAATTGTTATCTTCGTACGAAGGTAAGCTACCTTCGCATGAAGGTAATTTCCTCACTTCGCAAGAGGGTAAAACGTGTCTATAAATAGTGTCTTCATTGTTTTGTAAGTTTTGGAGTTCCCAAAGGGGAAACGCTGGCGAAATTTCGCCAGCTTGACAAGATGTACACTCTTTCGGTATAAATGAGTGAAGCTTCTGCTGATTCTGTTTCTACTCCTTTCTTAATAACATTCTACCGAATTAGTGATATTATGCCCAAACTTACGTCTAGAACCGTCAGATCCTGGACTTTCAGGATTGACTACATTGAAGTGTTTGCACCAGTGGCAAGGTTGGACGCAATTCGTTTGTTCCTAGCCTTCCCATCATTCAAGGGCTTCAAAGTGTACCAACTTGACGTGAAGATTGCGTTCTTTACGAGAAAGTCCAAGAAGTGGTGTATGTCTCACAACCAGATAGGTTTACTGATCTAGACTATCAAGATCGAGTGTATAAATTGGATAAGGAAGTGTATGGATTGCATCAGGCACCCTGGGCATGGTATGAGACACTGTCCACACATTTGTTAAAGAATGGGTTTAAAAGAAGTCAGATTGACAGTACACTGCTCATTAAGCGAATGAAGGAAGATTTTCTGTTGTTACAGGTATACGTGGATGGCATGATTTTTGGGTCATCTGATGAACGCATGTGTCATGAGTTCGAGCTGGTGATGAAGAGCAAGTTTGAAATGAGTGTGATGGGTGAGTTATCCTACTTTCTAGGATTGAAAGTTGTCTAGAAGAAGGATTGGATGTTTATACATCAGAGAAAGTATGTGTATGACATTTTGTCTCAGTTCAAAATGGAGGATTGCGCTACTTTCAACACATCTATTGGTGAGAACCACAATCTTGGTCAAGATCTGAGAGTGTGGAAGATGTTAATCCAACTCAGTAAGGGGTAATGATTGGTTCGCTAATATACTTGACTACTTCCAGACCAGACATCGTGTTTGAAGCGTGTCTCTCTACCAAATACCAGGCTAATCCAAAAGAGTCTCATATGAAAGCAGTGAAACGTATTCTTTGTTACTTGAAGGGGAGACCTAAAGTTGGGTTCTCGTATCCAGCTGATAGTGATTTGAAGTTTGTTTCATTCACTGATTCAGACTTTGGAGGTTGTAAGTCAACCAAAAAGTCTACAATAGGTGGTTGTCAGTTCTTACGAGGGAGGTTAGTGTCTTGGCAATGTAAGAAGTAGTCTTGTGTATCTACCTCTACGTGTGAAGCTGAATATATTGTTGCGGGTAGTTGTTGCTATCAGGTTCTCTGGATACAATAGCAGATGCCCGATTACGGTTTGAATTTCACGCGTACTCCTATAATGACAGACAATAATGCCGCTATTTCAATCACATACAATCTTGTAAAGCACAGTAGAACAAAGAATATTGACATTCGTCATCACTTTATACCGGATTGTGCTGAAAAGAAACTGATTGAACTTCATCGAGTTGACACAATTTGTAGATCTTTACACAAAAGCATTTGACAGGGCTGGTTTTTAACATCTAATCGAACTCAACGGGATGAGAAACCCTGAATAACCAGTTTTTCATAAGAATTTTGTAAATATTTTATTGCTTTCTTAAAAAATCATAAATAAAAAAATTAGAAAATCATATAAATGAAAAAATAAAAAAATAAAAAATGAGTTGTCACTGTGTGATAATGAAGAGATAATAGTACATCATTGTGTTAGACTATCACACGAAAACTAATATTAAATTGCATAAGTGTGATAGTAGATCCATTATATGATGTACTAGTAGGCAAAGGAGCATGAAATAATCAACTTACCAACGTGATACAAACATAATGAACTATGTATGAGTGGGTAACACATCAGTGGTGTATGTTTAGTGACCTTAGATCATGCGTTGAAAGATTGCCAAAATCCAAGGTTTTGGGTTTTTATCCTGTTATTTCATCCGGGGTTATCAGAGTTGTCCTTAGGCAACATCTAGATATATGCTGACCTAGGTACAACCAAGATATCTTATAAGAGCTATAATGCCAAATCCAAGAAATTGAAAAAGCTCTCCTAGAGAGTCATTCAAATGTGAAAAATGCATAAATTGTACCAAAATCTGTGGTATTTGCCCTAACCCTTGTTAGATATTGGTCTCTTTGCTGTACAGAAGTACTGACCTGATCACCAAAGTTTTAACGTTGTAAAACAAAAAGGATGAATTCGGTATACTCACTTACTATAAGGAAGCTTTGTGCATACCTTGATCGCGGGGGTATGTCCTGAAATGGGACACGCAAGTATATCAGTATAATACAACCTTAACGTATCACAAGGTAATGGAACTTGAAATGTTCATGCGTTATGTTTAAGTGGACCAACAATACTGGTTATCATCTTGGGCTGCTTTTCACGAAAATTACATAAAGAATTATTTAATAGTGTGAAAACAGTTTGAATTTACTGATATGATCATCTTACCGGTGATTCTCACAAAAGTAGAGTGTCTATTTTCTTTGTTAATTTTATTTTGTGTTATTTATTTCTTTCAAAAATATAAAAATCCACAAAGATTTTCCTTTTCTTTAAAAATCTTAACTTACGGGAAATGGTTGTTCATGAAGGAATTGTTACCGATATGGGGAGACGATGTTAGAAGATGAGTTCAACTTTTAAAACCGTGTAGGATCTAGTGTGTTGGACAAACTTTTGGGTGTTGGTTGGTTTGAAAATTGCTCAATCTGTGATACACTTTTACCATTTCTTGATTAATAATAATTTGTTTAACTTTGTTGAAAAAATCTTATGGTTTCTCGAGATGTTTATTTTATAGTTTACAGATTGAAGCAGTGTGTTGCTGAGAGGTTAACGTGGAGAGATTAGGAGTTTGTTGCTGATTGGTAGAAACCTCCTTCTACAATGCCGAACGGAAGATATGAAGGCATACTTGGAATGCTGACTCCTATAACTTGGAAGATTTGGTGATTGGATGCATCAGCTTAGGGGGAGTCTGTTGCTGACGGAATTCGTGTTGAAGCTGATACTATCCAAAGACCAAAGTCTGTGAGATTCGGAAGACTAAAGTCACCTTTGCAAGCTATAGTCAAGGGGGAGTTTGTTGGTGCATGTTATGTGACACCAGCTTATGATTTGGTCTTTTGATATCTTGAACAAGACTTTGATATGAAGATCTCAAGAGATTCCGAGTTTATGCTATCATGAAGACAAGTCTGAGTTTGATATACTAAAGACTAGTCCGAGTTGATCAACGATCAAAGCTAGTCCAAGTTTGTGAAGAATGTGGATTCCGAGGTTGTGGAGTTTTATGCTTGGTTCGAGTTTATTCTTACAACAGGTGGAATCCGAATTTGTGGATTAATTAAGGAGTCTGAATTTGTTCATTTAAAGTAAACCGAGTTCATGTCTTTGTATTCGTTGAGTCCGAGTTTATATTATTACGTACATGGGCCTAGCACAATATGCATGGATGTGTGTATATAAACAATGTTGAATTAGGGTTTTAGGTCGACATTAGAGAGAGCAGTTATAGAGAGTTAGAGAAGACACAGAGAAAGGTTGTGAGTTCTTGTGATCTTGAGTGGTTGTAAACGTTACTTTGATAATCATAGAAGATCGGTTTAAAGTGATTTTTCGTGTTCTTCATTGTATTACTTGTTTAGGTGTTAGTGATCTATCAAGGAGATTCCACACCCTTGATAGATTGTCAGTCTTGTAACGATCCACGCGATAGGGACCTACAGATTTGAAGTGGAGATGGAAGGCATCGGAGGGGCTATTTTGATTGGGGGGGCTGCGGGTGATGGGGAGGCAGGAGCAGGTGCGGTTGTTTATGGTGTAGGTGAAGGTTTGGTAATAGGAAGTGCATGTGGGATATTAGGTGTTGTTTGTGTATGTGAGGGTGATGTTTTGGCAAATCGGGTGCGTGAGCTGTTAGGAGGCAAACAATGAATGCATGGGGGGTATTTACATGTTTATGGGAATAGATTTTTATGTGTTTGGCAGATTAGGTATTGTTGGAGATAGGTTGACAAAAAATTCCTCCAAATAAGAGGTTGAAATAGAGAAGATAAAGTGGCATTTTAAGGTTGCCCCGTATATGGAAAACTTGTTTCATCAGAACGTGCATTTTAGGTAATGTAAATATGAGAAGAGCATGGGCCCAAGCATCGATTGCCTTTTTATTGTGAACTATAACCAATGAAGATGCGTAGAATGCTTCAAGGCTCAAGTTTATACACTAAGTAGTTTCTTAAATAGGGGTACACACGACATCCAAAAACCCGTAAGTTTTGATTTAGTGTCTTAGCTTTAAAAAGAAGTTCAAATGGTGATTTATTTTCGAAGACCAGTGCCGGAAGTCAATTGATCACATGAGTAGCTGAGGCAGAAGCATCAAACACAAGAATAGTCGGGGCATTTGCACCGAAAAAGCATTGCCAAACCGGTTTCTGTTATGTGATGATGTTTATGTTCAGCTTGACTATTTTGTGCGGGTGTATATGGACAAGATAACTGATGTATAGTCCCATTATCAAGAAAAAGATTTCAATCCGCGCATTAACGAATTCGGTACCACCATCGCTTTGGAAAACTTAAAGTTTTGTAGCAGAACTCGTTTGTACAAAGGAAAGAAAAACCTTAAAAGGTCAAAGAAATCAGACTTTATTTTAAGTGGATAGAACCATGTAAACCTAGAGACATTGTTAATAAATAAACCATAAATAAATAAAACATAGTATTGATAGCCATCAATGGAGGTGATTCGACTTGGTCCCCATATATCACAATGGATTAAATCAAAACATGTAAAGCACGTTTTTTATTTATTGCAAAGGTAACCAATGTTGTTTTGCTAACTGGAAAGTAGAACATAAAACGGGTTTTGGCAGTAAATAAGTTATATATAAAGAACCATGTTTTTGTAACAATGAAATAGTATCAAACTCAGCATGACTAAACCAACTATGCCAAACTTCATATGATGCTCAAGGCATAGAGATAACTTGAGATGCCACATTTTCTTGAAAACGGGAGCTTAAAATGTAAAGACCATCTTCAAAGTTTCCCAGTTGCCAACTTTTTCTTTGTCACCTGATCCTGAATATGAAAATAATTACGAGAAAATAATACATCAACGGGGTGGTCATGTGTTAATTTACTAACCGAGAGTAAACGTTTGGATAAATTTAGAACGACAAGAACATCTATAAGATGAATATTATTAAAAATAGTAGCATTTCTGATATGTGTAATAGGTAACGTTTTCTTATTATCGAAACCATTTTATTAGGTCCATTATATGGTTTAAAATTGTGAAATGAACCTATCAAAGGATCCATATGACTTGTTGATCCTATGTCCGTATACCAATCTGGAGGTGGATAAGAAACACTACAATGAGCATGGAAGGCCCCTGCAAGATGTGTTGCATTGTATGAAGAGTTTTGTGCAAAGGAAGAAAAGTGTGGGCAAACGGGTGCGTATTCGCCATCATGACGACATAACTATCAATGTCGAACACATTTACCTCGACCACGAGTGCCTGATTGTTAGGTTCCCAAACGGCATGAACGATCGCACCCACGAGTAAAGACGCCCAAGTTTGACGGGCTTTGTTGTTGGCGAGCAGCAAATGTTGCTGGTGGGGGCATAGAACTATGAAGAGAGGCCAAGAATAACTCATGAGATTCGGCTTTGGACATTAGATTATGAAAAAGGTGGCGGGTAAAGGGCACAATGAGTTGTTGAGAAAGTCTCAGATGTTGACCCCAAATCGCATAAAAACTAGTGAGTCTTGTCCATGTGGGGAACAGGATGACCGATTACCCACGATTGATCGCACAATGATATAAATTTTATTACCAAAGTAATGATGGACCTTTTCGAGGTTGTCTTAATGAGTCTTGTAAGGTTTGTATACGATCAAAAGAGGCATGAGAACGGCTGATTCCAAAGCCATTCAAAGGGAGTGCATAGTTGTGTGGCCAGATGCTTTGACCATAGCTTCTTCGATGAGACGATTGAAGAAGAACACGTTGATCCACCTCCAACCAGGAAGAGTGATCTGGATTTGGAACTTTGTATCATCGGTAATAAAATTTTGCGCTGGTGCTTAATAGTTCCATCAACATAGCCCACGAGTTGTTGATGAGATAGGAGAGGAAAGACTTGATGTCTTCATGCCAGGTAGTTTGTAGATGATAATTTATGGTGAGCATGTGTAGAAGGGTTATCATAGGAAGAGTAGCATCTAATTTTATAGATGAACAAGAAGCAGAGGAGGCCATAGGGAATAATCGGAGAGGAAGGAGGTGATATTTTGCCCTAGGAAAGAGACGATGCTACCAATAGAAAAAGTTAGATGATTTTTCTTGATTTACAAAAAGATAGAGACTCTTTATAAATTATGGGGATGTGCTTAATTTAAGCTTCAATACAAGGAAAGAAACAACAATTATTTAGACAATAAAATCTGAATTTTAAATTCTACCAGGGAGTAAGGGAGTATGATAAAGGAGCATTTATTTATCCATTTATTTATTTAAATTTAAATAATGATTTTTTAATATTTGTTTTGTTGTATATTTCCTTGGTTTATCCTTTGTTAATATTTATCTTCTAACATTGTTCAAATCTAGTACAAATACTGTTTCTTGGTAAATGTTTTTGAAGATTGAGTTTTATTTATCAAAAAATCATTGGGTTTAAATTGTTTGAATTGTTTGAGTATCCCTTGCACCAATTAACGTTTTGTCCTTTTTAATGTTCATCTTATAAATTCTAACTTCTCAAAGAGATTATTAGAGTATTAAGTTCTGAGTGTTAGAGTACAGCCAAGATGATAGTCTTAGTTGTGCTTGGTATGAAGGAATTGAAGATTGAATGGCTGATATAGGGGGTGTGTATGGCTGTTACACATAGTAGACAAGGGGTGTTATAGAAGAAGACATCAAAGAGATCTATATAAGACCAGTAAGACTCAGGGTTGTGATTAGGGTGTTAAAAATAGAAGACTCAAACATTTAGACTTAGAAGGACTCAGAAGGACTCGAGACTCTTTACTAAACTGTGGAATTTAGAGTGGGAAAGTAGAGAGGAATATAGAAGAACATTTTATTTCTTTCCAAGGATGATCTACAAATGAGAGAGAGCCTTCCTTTTATAGGCCAAGGAAAGGCTTGATTACATCATCCATGACATCACACTTAAAACTACATTGAAAATATCTAGGAAAAGAACAAAATACATTATTAAGTGCTTTTATCACTTTAAGAGTGATTAAAGATTATTTATCCTAAGCACACCATTAGCACACTATTAAGATAATATTAGTACGTCGATAGCCCGATTTAATTTGGTTTTTCGAAATCACGGATCTCGATGGTAAACTGGGCGGATTCTGGTGGAACGGATCGTCATCTAGTATGGGATCAAACACCGATTTTCTTTTGGTATCTATTGGTAGAACGATCATGGGGGGATGTGTGAATGCACGAATATTACTAAAATATTCTATGATAGTTGCTTTCCCATTCATGAGTTTGATCTTCTTTTTTCCATGGATGTTCACCGCTTAGGATTTTTGGTGACAAATCTTTGATTCTTATCTGTTATGCTTTTGCGTATCCATCCAGGCATCTCGGTAGTTGATCTTGTAGTAGTATCCTGTGGGGTTTAAATCGTTCCAAGAGTGTATGAAGCTGGGTGGTCCTGTAGGGTTTAGGTCATACCCATCTTTTCTGAAATGACTGGGTTTGTGGAACAGATCATGCAATGTTTTCTGGGGGAGTCTCTCATGATATAGTCACAATCAGAGATTGGTAGAAACCATTCGAGGAACTTGGCAATGTTTTTCTTCTCTTCTGGTAGCCCTTCTAATTGATAGTCTAGGAGGTAGGCTAGTAGCTTGTTGGAGTCAAAGACCATAGCAATGATAAAAGACTCCGAGGGGTACCATAGGAAAGCGAGACCTTACTTTGATAGCCTTTGCATGTTTTTGAGCCTGAAAACGTTTAGGAATGGTTAATCCGGGAAGAATTTATCTTTGCCCATTAACGGGCCTTGTGTTTTGAAAGTGAGTGTGAGGGGGTTTTTGTAGTTCAGGAGGGATTCATCTGTGATGGCATGTTTGGTGACTACTTGGATGATTTCTGTTGGGACATTTTTGTTTTTTAACTTTTGAATGAGAGTGGTTGTGTCCGAGGAATTTGAGGTACTCATGGTGAATACCTTTTTAGAAATGAAGTTGTTTGGGTTGTGACAGCTCTTTTTCTTGCTAATCCTAAATAGGCAATGTCTTCTGGTAGGGAACCTTTAAGGATCTTCTCTTTATTTTGTTGAACACTTATGCAAGATTCTTGAAGATTGGTCATCCCTTGTAATGATGGGTCCTTGGGTGATTTCTACTGGAAGTGGGGTTTGTCCTTTGTTGTTGGACTCTCGTGATTGGTCTAACGCTCTAGAGGGCTCTCTATTTCCTGTTTTACCCACAAGGCATGTCTTATCCTTCTTCCTTTCTTCTGGGGTAAGCTTCGTTTGTGATCACATGTTTTCCTGACACTATGCGGGCCCAACTCTCCATTTCCGTTTGTTTGACTGGTTCTTTTGCCCGTTGTTGCATGAATCTTCATAGCGGGAGTCGTATCGGTACTTTGCTTTTTCTTTACGACATCTTTTGCTTTTCTACGCCGAGCTAGAGGATTCTTTCTAGGAAATAGGTTTACTATTTCTTTAAAGTGGTTTGGTAGAGAATCTTTCACAAGATCTTTTGGGTCAGGGTAATGATGTTTGTCTTTTTGTGATTTTTGGTTTTTCTGGTACATATCTTTGATTTGTGGTATAGGAGGTAGGATGCAGGCCGTCTTAGACAATGGTTGATGACTATGAGTATCGTGAAAAGCTTCTTCTATCATGTAGATCGGCATTGGTTCATCTTCGGATTCAGACGTCTTGCTTGCTCCTGATTCATCATTGGAGCTATAGGATATGGTGCAAATTGTTCTTTTCCTTAGTTCATCATGTAGATAATACAATCATTCTATGACCCTCCTTGTTAAATACGTAGCACCGATTTGTGTTTCAACCTCTTTTGATTTTTTGTTTAAGAACTTCCACCCCCTTTTTTGGGAGTTATTTTTCCCTGATTTTGAGTAGTAATTACTGGACCTTTTGAATCGAACAAATCGGGATTTTTAATAAGTCTTTGAGCAGTTGCACGATGATTCATCTTTGCCCTTAATCTTTAGGTGCTTATCATTGCATGCAGACCCGAGTCATCTTCCAATTTTTCAAATTTAACTAAGGACCGTTTTTGGTTACATAGTTTGGTTAAGGCACTCATGACCAGCTGATAAAGTCCACCAAGGGAGGCCTTGGAAACTATCATATTTTTTGTTTCTAAGGCTCCGTATGTCTCATTTGAGAGGGACTCTAGGAAGGAGTTCAAGAACACCTATTTAATATTTTCATCATCAATGCCATGAAGGCAGCAAAACCTTTCAGACATCCTATTGTAGTGTTTTTCGAGGTCCTTTGGGCGAAAAGAACACCATTTCATTTTTTAAGAATTCTTCCCGAGTTCGGATTGTATAATCCATGGGATTTCCGATGAACTCATAATAGATTGTGTTTGTGAATTCTCCTGGCTTCTTGCTCTTTAGGATTTGGGTTTGCCTGTATTCACCAAGATTTATGTACCAATCCCGAAGTCATTTTTGGCACCTTGCCAAGAAACGTTTGATGACCATGTCGATGTTATAATATTGGAGTTCCGATGTGCACCAGGTTAGCATTTCAATGTTTTTTTATGGGGAATATCGTCAAAGGTGAGATATTGTTTTGAATCTGTGTTTGGAGGAGCTCTTTCATTGGTGTGTGGTGATGTTTGGGATGCTTCATCTTCAATATTAGAAACATAGGCCTTCTCAGTAGTTTATGCTTCATATATGAACAGATGCTCAAATTCATCTGTTGGGGGTAATTCTTCATAGAAGTGGGAGGTGGAGCTTCTTCAGAGACAAACCATATATCATCATATGTTTGTGGGGCTATTACCAGACCGATTGTTGGCATGCATTCATTGCCATTGTTTTGAGTTAGAGTTTGCAAGAACGAGGATATGCCATTTTCGTCTTTGGTAGGCAGCTTGTCGGGAGCTTTCGAGGAGGTCATCATGATGTTGTCATCCAAGTCCTGCCTGCTACCCGATGGTCCTTTTCCTCTGCTTGAAGATGGTATCTAATTAATACTTTCAGAGGATGCATCTCTTGTTGACGAAGCTTTTCTAGCCTTGATTTTTGCTTACTCCTTTGGCCAACAATTTAGGGATGGAAAGGTTTGTTGGAATGGTGATGTTGGTAAAGGTTAGGGATCGAAGGACCTTCGTACAAATGAAGCCAATGGTAATCTCTATGGTTCATCAACAAAGGTGGAGACCCTTTGTTGTATATGTTGCCTCTCTAGGTCTGTAAGTTGTGCCTTGAGGAATTTCATCTCAGCTTCTTTTTGCTGAAAGCCTTGTAGGCTTTGTGGCCTTGGAGAATTCTCTACTAGCTAGAGAAGTTCATTATGTAGCTCAACGATTTTGGCCTTGAACTCATAAATGATTGCTTCTAGACCTTGTACTCTGCTTGTTAGGTCTGCATGGGCTTTCGTGATATTGTTCTGGTGAGCTAATGGTGTTGAGAGCCTTGTTTTGTGCAACAACAGTTTCACTTTGCCAGTTTATAGTGACCTCATCAGCTGTCATTGATTCTGGAATATCATCTGTACTAATGGTGATTAGGTTTTTGATTTTTCAAATGTGTTTGGTTTTTGATCGGGTTTGTTCAAAAGAAGTTCAGGGTGGGAATGCAACTTGGTATTCTGGGAAGCTGGGGGTTGGAGGTGTTGTTCCAAGCATAAAGCATCCGTCCAACTGGGTAGGTGGATGTCTTTGTGTGGATGGCTTTGGTTTTTTATGTTTTGCATTTGAATCACCATATAGGACGTAATAATCAAAATTTCCTGATGGTTCTCCGAGAAGACCAATGTTTGCATATCCGGCTTCATATCTTTTCTGTAGGCCGTTTTGGGATCCTTTCTTCTTTTTGTTTTTGGTCTCTTCTTTCTACTCAAGTTGATATGCGTCATCCAGGCATTCCTAGCAGTCGCATACATCGAACGGGAAGTGTGGTTCTTTTGTTGGTTGGGTCATGCTAACCGTAGAGAAAACTTCTCTCCGGTCTTGTTTTATAAACCAAACCTCAACTAGTCCATCCAGATGGCAGACAAAGTCGAGGGGTTGTTATTGTTTGGACTGGTGCTTGGTGGATTTGTTCATAGTTGGTTATCCATTTTTCAAGTAAAAGTTGTGTAAGTTCTTCTCTGGATAACTGTTTGAGAACATATGTGTAGGTTAGTGTGGCATTGGAGTTGATGTCTATGAGTAGAGCATCACCATAATTATCCTGCGATCCGGGAACCATGATGTCTAAGGAGTGATTTTGGACACGGTATGCCATCTGGTAGTGAAAAGTGTCTTGAAAAATGTTAACCTATTGCGTACCATCGCTCTGAATCTAGGCTGATTACATCATCCTTGATATCACACATAATAATACATAGAAAATATCTAGGAAATGAACAAAATACATGACATATGTGCTTACATCACTTTAAGAGTGATTAAAGCTTATTTAACCTAAGCACACCATTAGGTCTAAGGGACAATTAGATCTTCTTCTTTTATTCTTAATCCAAGACTTTTGCTGGGTCTAAACCTGATTCTATGTCGTAATCCCAAACTAGCTCATCATTTGTTAGCATGATGATTCATTTGGTGAGATGCATCCGGATATATTCTTTGTGAGGGTCATCCCATATTTTTGGGTATGGGTCTTCATTTTGCCATGCATTTACACCATCTAGGACATCTTTGGGCATATTTTCCGTTTTGAACCCATTTGCAGCATCTAGACGTTTTCATACGTTCATCCATTCTTCTTTGTGAAAGAATTCGAAGCCAAAAGGTTGAGGGTTTATTATTAACCCAGACATGGATGAAACAAAAAGGGGTATGATAAATTCTTAGTGCGTATTATGTATGTCCACCACTGTTCGAATAGGCTAGATGAAGCGTGTGTTGAATATTGTAGAGTTGCTTGTTAGAAACGAACACATGACACTTTGAGGATGAATACTGGTTCGTACGGATGACTCATCCGCACGGATGAGCTAGTTCGTACCAAAGATGTTTCCATGTATATATATAGGAGTCATGTGTTTGAAGTTGATAAGTTTTGGAGAATCTAGGGGAAATGCTTGAGCGATTGCAATCTCCAGCTTGTAAAATAATGTATGCTCTTTCGGTATGATTGGAAGCTCTCTACTTTTAACTATTCTTATGAGATTTCTACCGAATTAGTACTATCCTAACCGAACTTCTGTCTAAACCAGCTGGATCCAGAACATTCAATTGTTATCAGAGCTACGATACTGGTTAATCGATCTAACTGTTGGTGCAGAATGTCTATCGCCTACGTCTTAGGATCATGTCTTGTCATTGTAATAGGGTTGTGCATTGTTAGATTTACTTTTTGGATGTATGTAAGCCACTTCGTATGAAGTGAGGATCACCTCGTACGAAGTGAAGCTTCACTTCGTACGAAGTGCACTTCGCTGAAGTGGCAAGCTAACTCGTGCAAAGTTGTCATGTCTATAAATAGCACAATTGTGTCTTGAATCTGTAATAGTTTTATGTCGGGAGTGTACGGCGAAGCCCTGCACGTTTTGTTTCAGGACTTTACACGCTTTGAACATTAACGAAACAGTGAATGTTAAACACTAATCCTACCCTAAAAGTGCTATAGTAGGGTATAGTAGGCGAGTGAGTCAGCGAAGACGCTTAGGCTAACAGAAAAGAGAGTGTCGGTTCTTGATATCGGCACTTGTCATAAAATGTATTCCACACATGATATGACTAGTTAATCATATTAGGTCATGTGCTTATATGGATAAGACGATCCTACAAGTGGTACCAGAGCTACGGATGGCCTAATTTGAAGACTTGTTCAAGTTTCTACACTTTTATTATTTGATTTCAGATCGCACGAAGTGACACTCCATACAAGCCTCACTTCGCACAAATCAAATTTTGTCAAATTTTCATAAAAAATGGAAAACGAGCTCTTTAATACATTCGCGACATCCGCCGCTACAACTGCAGTAGTACAAAATGAATCTGGTAAATGAAATGGGGAAAATGACGAAGCCCCAAAAGCTGATGAATTTAGAAGACTATAATGATTGGAATGAAAGGTTCATTAATTGGGTTCAAGCAAATCATTTTAGCTGCTAGTTTGCAATTGAAGAAAAATATACTGCACCAGTTGGCGAAAATGATTTGGAGAAGACATTGACACAGTTTTCAGCACCCGAAAGGAAAAGCTTGTAAATGAAAACAAAATCATGAACATATTACAACAATCGATCAAAGATGATATTTTGGCTCTTCTGCAACATGATGATGATGCTCAATCTTTGTGGAATGCGTTGAGACTTAAGTTCCAAGGAAGCTCTCAAATGAGAAAAAGTAAGAAAGACTTTGACATTTTCAATCTGCTAAAAGATGAGAACATGAAGTAGTTGATCAATCGATATTGTCATCTTGTTGTTCAAATGAAGAGATTAGGGATTCAGAAGACCAATGAAGAGTTAGTCGATAAACTGGCTGATGCCTTGGTAGAAGGAGAGTGGTTACTTGTTTGATAATTTTAAAAAATGGTGCATATTGTAGTTCTTTTAATTTGTCAAAGTTTATAGAAAAGCTTGAAGGTCATGAACTGGAAATGAAAAACATGGCAAAAAAAAAAAAGATCGCAAATTCAGTAAGACGTAAACTTGTACTTTAAAGGCAGTTTTGTGGCAAACACACAGAGTCCAAAGATACAGACAGCCTTCAGCGCAAACAATTCTAGAAGTTCGTCTTCGAACTAATCTAGTGGTTTTCAGTCATTTCGTTCTAATGAATCAGATTCTCCTCAAACACCACAATCTTCACAAGGTTCAAAAACTCTCAGAGCGATCAAACTGTTGATGCACTTTATGTCCGTCACTATGTGAATAGGATAGAAAGAGTGTGTATTGAATATTGTATAGATTAGATACGAACACACGACCCAAGTGCGAACGAGAATTGGCTCGTACGAGTGACAATGTGACTCGTACGAGTGATAAGCGGCTCTACTCGAACGAAGGACACTTCGTACAAAGCCAACGTGATCGCTTTGCACGAACTGCTCATGTCTATATATATGTGTTTGATGTGCGTGAATTAAATATATTTTTATTATTATAATTTTCATTCACACATATTAGGTTTTAAAATAGTTTTTACTTAAAACCAACTGCACACACATAGGGCAAGTGTACCCGTCAGGTGGTAGTATAGTTCGCTGGTAAGAACCAGATATCAATCTGTGGACTCGGTGTCTCAGTACTAAATTTTCGTTACTTTTAAACCTGTTTCGATCAATGAGTTGATTTCTTGATTGTTTTTAAACTATCATGTAAGGATAAAAATTAACTAAATGAATTAACAAGAACAATATCTAAGAAAGGTTGCTTGAATTAAGTATCCACTAATAAACATATGACAACTTTTTAAGGAAAACTAATGGTGATGCAAGTCTTAGAATCAACTAAGTTTCCAATCAAGGTCCCCTAGTTTTGTAAATCTTGGGAAAATTATAATGAACAACATTTTAATCACCTAAGATTCGTTCTTTAAGTTCTCTTGTAAATTGATGTCAATCTTTAATAATGAGTTAATTGTTAATCAAAACTCCTAAGTCTACAAATTAAGGAAAACTAACATGAACAACACATTAATCACCCTAACTTGGTTTCAAGTAAATAATATCTTCAACAAGCTCTTGACATGAATCACAAGCATGGTCATGCTAAACAACAACTTTGGCCTAAGTCATCAATAGAATTCATATAAACATTCATAAGATCTTTACAAATCCAAATGCAAGAATTCATATCCAATCATCATCCTAATCATGTTAGCAATTACCATTCCTAGTTTCATGCTATGAATAAAATCAACAACTAACAAGATTCAATAATCATAATCTCTACGTGGGCTTTCCAACACTACATGTAAATTTTTATGATCAAACATTCAAGAATAATAACTTTAAACATGAACATGCATTCCAAGAAACTTGAATAAATACCATCATGGAGATTAACATACAATAATCACCACATCTATTTCCATATTGTCAAGTGTTCATTAGCTTTAACAAAATTCAAACAACACAATTGTTTAGCCTATAAGGCTCATGATAACTCAGACAAACATAAAGTAATATGGATTGTGCATGAATAATAAGTGAAATACCAGTGTTTAAGACAAGGTAATTAGCTAAATGAGTTGGATTATCAAGTGATACAACCTCCTAAAGGCTCCTTTCTTCAATCTCCAAGCTTCCAAGATCAGCTTCTTGAGAGAGAAATCCACCCAAATGCTCCCACTCTCTTTCAAATGAGCTGAATTCACGTATTTAAGCTACTGGGCATTTGGCACGACCGTGCCACCTTTTGGCACGGTCGTGCTTGGTAAGTGTCAGGAGCCTTTCTGAGTTGACCAAGTTTGATGCCAAATCCGGAAAGATCCCGCTAAAATTTCCCCGAGGTAGCACGACCGTGCCACCATTTGGCACGGTCGTGCTTATCGTTATCGTACTCGGAAATGACTAAGTTGAACTCGGAAACTAGCAGATCAGGGCCTGTGATTGCACGCACACGGTCGTGCTTGGGGTTGGCACGATCGTGCCAAGTGTTGATTTGACTCGGATTGTGCAGTCTGATGATAGTGCTTGTGATAGTGCCGACTTTTAGATGCTTGGCACGGTCGTGCCATATCTTGCAGTTTGGCAGAAATGTTCCATTTTTGCTCCAATTTGCTCCAAAAGCCTTTGTTTCTTTACCGGGCCGAAGCCCAGACCTGCATTTTCACAAATAACTCAAATGAGTATCTAGATCAATGAAAACACAACGAATTTCCGCATTAATGGGGAATATTCGACGTTTAAAAGATGTATAAATTCTTATACATCAGTGTTGTATGTTCATTGTTTGATAGTTTTTGGAAGTTCCCTAAGGGGAAACGCTGGCGGATTCTCTCCAGGAATTCCGTCAGCCAGAGAAAAGATGTATACTCTTTCGGTATGAATGAATGAATGTTTCTGTTGATTCTGTTTCTACTACGTTTTTATAATGTTCTACCGAATCGGTACTATCATACACCCAAACTTCCGTCTAGAACCGCCATCACCGGGACTCACAACTGGTATCAGAGCTACGGTACCGATTCATTCAATCTAACAGTTGATGAATCACCTACGCTCACGAATTTTGCATGTATGAGGGGATTTAGACATAAAACATCAAATAATCGGACAATTCATGGATATATTATAAAATTAAAACCATAGGATTGTTAGAAACTGATTTTCGACCAGAAATGTGCAAAAATCATCTTGAAATTCGAAGAAATAAAGATTTTGGATCAAAAACGTAATCAGGCTCGTTGGTACGAGTGAGCCTCTATGGCTCGTACGAGTGACAATTTGTCACTCGTACGAATCACCACTCGTACGAAGCACCACTCGTACGAAGTCCACCTCGTACAAAGTGGTGACCACCTCGTGCGAAGTAATCATACACCTCGTACAAAGTGTGGCATGCCTTCTTGGTCGTGGCCCGCGAGAGGCTTACAAAATCCGGAATCATCTCTCAGTCGCGGGGCGTGAGAGAAGTTCATGACTCTCTCGCGGCCCGTGAGAGACCCTAACTGCAGTTTATTAACCCAGCCTCCACTTTTTACCCATTTTCAAACCTTCTTCATCACTTTCACTCACGGTTTCTTCCTTATTTCTCACAAAAATTCGCCATTTTTCATCCACGTTCACCTAAATCTTCCACCTTTTCTTCACTACATCAACCTTCACCCATTTTTAAGTGCAAACATCTGTTTTCCCTTTCAACCGCGCTTTTTAAAGGTGTTACAACTTTTCAATTATTTGTGCACTAGTTCTTGCAGATCTGCGCCAAGGTATGGTTTTTCGCAACCTTTATGCTTTCATTGTCATCATATATATAGTTGTTGCGTTTATTTTGGTGTTTGGTCTACTGATAGTTGCATGTTAGGTTAATTTGCGGGTTGGGATAAACTTGGTTTGACTTGAGTTTTGATGGTTATGGTTGTTACTTTCTATGGGTAGATTAAGTATATGCCGGGTATTTCTTGGTGGGTTTGGTGAGGTCCAAAATTGAGTGTGCGGATGCGGGTTGGTTAACATTGATATTATAAATCAGATTTTGAAGATCTTCAACCCGTTGTTTCTGATATGTTGAAATAGTTTTTATCTTTACATTTTCGCTCAATGTTGGCTCATTTTTCGGCACAACGGTTTAATTGAGGGCAATTAAAGTGCCAGAAAGGGGGTAGTTGTATGGTTTTGGACACATTTCGGGGGTTAATAACATTTGGATGGTCATGCATATGGGATCCGGTCTCGCCCATACTCAATCTCCATTCGGGCGAGATTCGATTTTATTAATTAATAATGTTACACACTGCTAAAATGTATATAAAATTATGTGATAAATTGTTTATCTCTGGTCATTTGTTTTATCTGATTTCCTCCTTCTAATGTAATGCTTGTATTACTTGTGCTTTATGCAGATGTCTGGAGAGGGTAGTTTGAGCCAGGCTGGATGGAAGAGGAGATGACCAACACCTCGCCAGAGAGGTGACCCCGCTGATGCACCACAACAACCTTTGTATTTCGGTCGACACAGAATCAGATACAGGGGGGACGGTATTCCCCATGGGCAGAGTACGAGAATAGTGGACAGTCCCTTCCAGTTTGATCTAGACTCCCACGAGTGGGAAAGGCTTTCTAACCTGGTCACTTGTGAGCTGCTACCCTATAGAGGATCGATTGGGATATGCTGACCATCTGGGTCAAAGGGGTAGGATTGAACAGTTGTTGGGTGACAAGTTCCGAAGGGTGTTGGATTGCGGAGCTAGACAATACAAAGAGATCACCTACAAGTTTCACTCTACGTTCGAATACCAGCAGGGTAAATTCAATGAGAGTGATGCTATCTCGTTTGCCTTGGGGAGGCTAGTTTTTGAGATGACGATTCACAGTTTGCGATGCTCGCAAATATACTCGTTAGAGGAGGTTCAGGCACCAGACATCGCCACTAGCCTTCAGGGGGTCTTCAAAAGGAGGCACCCCCATAGTGTTCAGACGGATGAGCTCGCCAGGTTTTGGGGTACAATCTCTTCTGCTCCATATTCAAACAATATGGTAGCAAGTGACATTATTGATCCGGTCTACCGGTTTATCCATAATATTCCTGCTGCTACACTGTTTGGAAGAGGCCAGGGGGACAACCAAGTAAATCGGGTAAGTTTGTTCTATCTGATGTGTATGGTGGAGGGACGGCCGGCAAACCTGGCCACGATATTTGCATGGTCGATGAAGCGACTGTGGAGGGGGGCCTAGGACAAGGGTGTATTATGTGCCCTTGATTACGTGCTTAGCCGAGAGTTTAGGGGTGTTTGACAGATATCCCCAAGACAGATTGAGATAAGGCCCCGTCCCCTGCGTCATGAGCATTAGAGACCTCCAGGCTACCGGGATTCTGACGACCCAAAAGCCTGTTAGCTGGCTGCCAGTCTGCCAGGGACCTCAGGTGCAACCGTCTCCAGGATCTGAAGCTGCATCTTCTATGCAGGCTAGCATCCCCACTCGATATCAGCGGCCGGTTACGTGCCAGGAGCTGCTACGACGACAGTACCCTCTTTATGAGCCTCGCCCAGACGCATGGACTTTAGATTCTCTGTATGACAGGATGGAGACGGGGTTTGGGGACTTGCGAGGCTATGTTGACCAGCAGTTTGGTGGAGTTCGCCAGACCATGTTAGAGAGTAGGCGCATGCATGAGGCTAGCTAGAGGAGGCTAGAAGATGGGATGAGGTATATAATGCAGAATCTGAACATGGGGATCCCATCCTACTTTCAGCATCCAGGTGGTCAGTCAGGGTCAAGTCAGTTTGCGGGTATGGAGGACGTTCAACCGTATCAGGTATTCAAGGCGTCGGAGGAGGACGATTGAAGCAGCAGCGGACTTTATCTTTATTTTTCTTTTCTGCTATTTTAATTTATTAATGTTCTGTAATTTTAAACAATTTACTTTGTAGGTGGTGTTGGATGGTTTGGGTATTGTGGTGAACAATCTTTCAAAACAATCTATTTACTTGCTTTATCATATTATGTTTTGTAAGTGCATGGTGATAGATCGATGTGGTATGTTGTTTCTGTCGCATGAGAGCTTTGAGAGTGGTACACTGAGCGCGTTCGGTTTGGAGAGCATGAGTTGATTGACTGCACATTGACATTCTTGCATGACCAGCTAAGTCGCTTCACTTTTGTATTGTGTTTTTCTTTCTTTATTTTGTTTTGTTTTATTTTGAGTGGCAGGTTGTCTCATCCTTGCATTGGTGATAATGCAAATATTTAAGTGTGGGGATAAGATAGTAGAGTAGTGTAGATTTGTTTTACATAAAAAATAAATAAAAATATAAAAATCCGAAAATGTCTTTTGAAAAAGAAGTTTGCATTAAGGGGAAAATGATAGAAATTAAATTTTTATTCGGTTTCAAATAATAATAATATGAGAAATAAAAGGGTAAGTTTGTGTCTAACCTGTGATATGTGAGTAGGCTTGATTCGGTTCTTACATTCTTTGAGATTAATATACCTTAATTGTCGGTCTACTAGTGGGTACTCATCTAGGAAAAATGGGAACTGAAACCGCCAAAAATAGTATAAGGAATGCCGTTATAAGCTAAAATATTTAGAAATATTAATCATGTAAAAAGAAAAAAAATGAGCTTGATTGAAAAGTGGACGAGGCCTATGGAATCTCCCTTGGGGATGGTGACTCTGATCGAGAATCCCTCTAGGATTAATTGAAATTTTAAGTATTGAAGCCCACGTTTTCGCTCTCGAGGATGGTGACTCTGGTTGAGACAGCCTCTAGGTTAGATATGCGAAAAGAAATCAAATGCTCAAATAAAAAAAAAATTGTTTGGTTTTAAATTCTTTATATTTTGGTATAAAACGGTTAGGAAAAGGTAACTAATTCATTCCTTTTGCTCCATAAGCTTGAGGTGGGATTAGGGTTACTGTGGACTCTAGTGTGAGACCCTAGGTAGATTGACAACACTTAAACTAAATTCACATGATAAGAAGTTCGAACTAAATTTTGAGTTTAAGTGGATCCAATATTTTCAATCACGGTTAACATAAATCTCATTCCTTAACAAAAATAACCTTAATTTTTGAAATCGAGTAATTGTTTGGTTATGATTCCGTTTATGCACAATTCTTTTTCGAGGGCGAAAAAAGAGCAAGTGTGGGGATATTTGTTGTATTGAATGATACTTCCGTTTTTCATGTAGAGTTTGTATAGTTTAACGCGTTTTCATTTCGGTTTGTGAAGAATTTATCTACTTTTAATCCAAATGCATTTTGCACGTCTTGGTTGGTGAAAACGGTTGGAAGGATGGGGAAAAAGAGCTAAAATGGTAAAAAGAACCAAGCCAGGACGTGATTGGATCGAATAAGAGGAAACGAAACGTAATTAGGGATTTTCAACCCGGTCGCGGGGCGCGACCGGCAGACCATATCTCTCTCGCGTCTCGCGAGGGAGTGATAATTATATCTGGTACCTTCACTCGGTCGTGGGGCGCGACCGGTGGCCTTAAACCCTCTCGCGGGCGGGGAGAGGGTGTTTTATCCTGAACGTTTCGAAACAGAATTGGGGTGGGGACTTGTTTGTTATTTAATCAATCTCTATTGAAGTAAAACACAACTTGGGACCAACTTGGACGAACTAGAGGCTTTTGGAGCAACTTTTCCAGGAGATTTTGAGCTAGAAGAAGGAGATCTAGGCTGCAAGAAGTGTTCGGGTGATCAAGCAGTTTCAAGGCAGGAGCTTTTAACAGTTTTATCATACCATTCTTGATCTTTGCACTCCTTTGGTTTGCTTGATTATGCTTCCTTGTTTTAAACCTTGTTTAACTATTGTTTCAAACATGTTACTTGGCTAGATTCAATTTAGTTGCCTAGGTTTGGATGATGGATTTTATGAAAGTTTGGTTTGTTTTGATTTAATTATGGTTTGAATGTTCAATTGGGAAAGTTCACAACTTTAATTATCTATTTTATTGTGTTTGCATGATTTTGATTGATTTATGATTGTTGGATTGTTTTACATGAATCTAAGTGGATGTCTTCCATAGAATAGGTTTGTGTTACTTTTTCGTATCTTTAGGGATTCGGGAAGTTGTCGGTAAATTGGCCAATAAAACCGGGAAAACAATTGAATGAATTATAAAATCAGTTTTGTCATTATACCGAAATTGATTATTGAGAAATAACAATTAGTTGGCTGCATTAACTAGATAAATTGTTCGGTTTAGGTTTTGAGAAATTCCCAAATCTAATTTTCTTGTCATAATTACGTCAGTTAAGCTAAACTAGAAGTTGTAGTTGGTCTAGATTAGTTATTGAGAGGTAATTAATTAATTAGACACTTTACTAAATTAAAAGATAACTTAAAAGAAATCTTTAGATCCGGTTACAAATAATAATCGTAGGTTATCATAGGTGTCTTCCTGAGAAGGGTTGGGGTCCTGTTCGGTAAACCTAGAATTTAATATGTCAAGATCCCGGTAAAACATTCAACTTAATAAATTATTATTGAATCAAATGAGTAGTAGTCTAAAAATCCAACCTAGGTGACTAGTTCATTATTTCTTGATTTAATTCCCAATTTTCCTAAAAGTTCATAGTTTGGTTTGTTACAATTTAGTAATTTTAGTTTATTTGATAATTTAGGATTAGTAGCAAATCCCCCCCCCCTTAAAATATTCAAAGTGTTTAATTGAGTCTAAGTTAAGTAGTCATAGAAATTAGAGAGTCCTGCTGGTTCGATAATCTGGACTTGCTTAATGTGATTCTACAATTGATCAGTCCACTTGCCGGTTAGTAGTTTAGTATATGTTAAGAGTCTAGAGTTTAATTTAAGTCTAGAATTAGGATAATTTGGTTTGTTTTTAATTAACTACTTTTAGAACATCAAGAAGCTGCATTGATTAATTTCAAGTTGGTGATTATTCGAGAAAATTTGTAGATCAAGCAAATCAGATGAGGTCTTGAACCAAGCAAACAAAGACCTGAAGATTAATTACTGAAAAAATTATTTCAGGGGGAATGTTGCTTGAAGTAGATAATGCAAACCTAGATCATCAATCAAGGATGAGTTTGTTGACGCATTCTTCGACATCGACAGATACCTGATTGAAGTTGCAGAATATTCAAACACGGCTCTCAGATTTCAAGATCAAGCTTCGAGAGTGACGTCGAAGGGGGAATTTGTTGATGCACTTTATGTCCGTCACTATGCGAATAGGCTAGAAAGAGTGTGTATTGAATATTGTATAGATTAGATACGAACACACGACCTAAGTGCGAACGAGAACTGGCTCATACAAGTGACAATGTGGCTCGTACGAGTGACAATGTGACTTGTACAAGTGATAAACAACTCTACTTGTACGAAGGACACTTCGTATGAAGCCAACCTACTCGCTTCGCACGAGCTGCTCATGTCTATATAAATGTGTTGTGTGTTTATTGATTGGGAGTTTTTGGAAGTTCCGTAAGGGGAAACACTGGTGGATTCTCTCTAGGAATTCCGCCAGCTAGACAAGGTATACACTATCGGTATGAATGAATGAATGCTTCCGCTGGTTATGTTTCTACTCCTTTTTATAATGTTCTACCGAATCGGTACTATCATACGCCCAAACTTCCGTCTAGAACTGCCGTCACCGGGATACATAAAAACACACATATCAATTCAAACAAAAGGATTCTACAGTGCAACATTGTTGTGAATCTACAAAATGCACAAGATTTCAATGAACATACGGCTAAGCAGCACATGGCGTTGCTTGCTTCCGTTCTTGAATCTTATGAAAGCTTGGTTGCTGGAAAGATAGGAAATCCAGATATGGCAAAAAAATTATGATCAGATAGATTTAGAAGAATTGGAGTTGATCGATATAAAGTGTGTATGGCATCGATTGTACGAAGAGCTCAACGCTTTATGGAAATCACAGACATAAATAGTTTAGGAGGTTTAGATGGTAAACTTGGTTTTGATAAAGCAAAGGTTACGTGCTTTAACTGTTGGGGGAAAGGGCATTTCAATGGGAATGTCCAAATCGTGAGGTGAGTGGTAATCAGAATCCATTTGGAGATGATTATTATAAAAAGGACATATCTCGTCAACTAACGCCACAGCAATCTACGACAAGAATGATTTAGATCAAATCCTCAAACTCAAAAGATAAAGCTTTAGTGGTTTCTCAAGAGGATGAAGGGTTTAATTGGAACAAATATATCACAAAAAAATGAAAGTCTCGCACTATTAGAAGATATTTGAAGAACCCAAACTTAAAAAGAAGAATGTTCTGACACAGTCTTTGATGAGGCGATTGAGGATGCTATAATTGAATGATATTGTCAGGAACAACGTTCTAAGGAAGAAAATTTGTTACATAGTGCTTTTAGACATCTAATTCCACCTGATATGTTTCCAACTTTCGCAGGTTATTTTGATTCAAGCTACCAAGTAAAATCAGAGGAAGAATCAAAGCCTGAGGTTATGGAATCGATATTTGTGGACAAAGAAATGAATGTCGAGAATCTTGCCGAAATAGCAACAAAGCTTTGATGGCTAGTCTGAAAGAGGTAGTTTATTATGAAGAAAAAGAAGTCAAGTCGAGAAAAGAGTTTGTCAAGGAATTGGAAAGGAGGAAGTAAAAGTTCAAATTGTTGAAATTGAAAAACCTTGCAAGAAATATGCTGAATCTTGCATTAAATGTTTTGAAAAGTATGAAAACTATGAAAAATACTAAGTTTTGAAAAAACATACTGATAATCTGTCAACTACTATAGAGAAACTAAAGAAGCTTATGACAAATTAAGCAGAACCATTAAACAATATCAACAAGGTAGTTTAGAGGATTCAGCCACACTTTCTATGCTCAAGGCAATCGTAATGGATAAGCAGATGGCCATAAATATTCATTTGAATACGATTGCGAGCTAAAAAGTGAACCGGAGAAAATGAAAATTAAAACTGAGAGGGTTAACAAATTGCTAATTAGTTATTCAACCAGTTCATTGTCATTGATCATATTCTTCAAAAATTTGAAAAAGGTGAAAAGGAAGAAAATGATAAAAAATGGTAAGGACAAAAGTGTAAGTTACAATCGAGTTCCACCACCTATGTGGAAAAGTTATGTAAGAAAAAAATCTTCTAGGGTGGAAAAGACATTCAATTTAAAATTGAAAATCGAAAAGAATAACGGGCTGCTTGAGAACATCAATGTACCCTACACTAAATCAGAAAAGACTATGAATCTGAAGTGGTGAAAATGTGGTAGAAAAAGTCTTAGGAAGTGAGAGTGATAGCAATGAATTTGAAAGTGCTGAGTCGAGTTTGGAGAAAACTAGTTCAAATTCACCATCTGAAAAGGAAGAAAGTTTTCATAAGAATTATCTTCGGAAATCGAAATCTAGTTCGGATGATGATCCTAACTTGCTTGCTTAAAAAATGAAAGGACCGGACAAACTATATCCTGATCAAGAATTTCTGATTTAGAATGTGAATTTTGAAAAGGTTGAACAAGTGTTTAAAATGGTTAAAATGAGTCTTTTAGAGATTGAAAATCTAAATGCAACTTACTACTCTAAACCAAACGGTCTTACAATAACAATTATAAAGGTAAAAATTATCCTGAAAACAAAAGGAAAGTGTTGGGGTATGTAAACAAGCGAAATGATAGATTTCAAGAAACTAATTTTATATAAACTTTGTTTTCGGAACGAGCTCAGAAAGTGAAAAAGAGATGTTATCAAAGAACGATCAAATGATGAGTTTTACGCTGATAAAAAGCGTCATGAACAGGTTCAAAAATCCTCTGCCACTGACAACAGGATTTGCTTCAAGTTTAATGAAGTCGGACACATTGCACGACTTTTTCCCAATTCTAAACCTGATTACCATGCTAAAAAGTCATCAGAAGATGTGAAAAACAAATCCCCAAAGTTTGTTCCAACACAAATCTTGAATCTAACCACAATAAGAAACAAGTAACTACTAATGTTATAAACAAAGATACTAGTGAATCATCAATCAAGAAAGATCATAAAGATTCAAAATTTTAAAGCAATTTCTAAACAACAAACGTGGGTGATAAAATCTAAACCATTTTCTGATGCTGATAAAACACCTAAGCCATAGGTAGAACAAGTGGTTGAAGTTAAAGTCCCAAAGTTTGATATCCCAAACCCACCAAAGATCGAGAAGGCTTGGGTCTCTCTATTCAAGTAATTGTTTGATTTCATGTGCAAGGGCTCCCGAGGTCAATAATTTCTAAATTGATAATGGACAGTGGGGCTTCTTGTCATATGACATGGATGCTAGCCTTGCTTTATGATGTCAAATCAATACGTGGAGGCTATGTAGGGTTTGCGGGACACAAGGTGGACGAATAGTCGGAGAAGTGGTGTGGTTTCATATGAGAAAGTGAATTATATTGCCGAATTGGAGAACAACTTACTAAGCATTTCACAGATCTGTGATAAGAAGTTCACAACTCATTTTACAGACAAAGAGTGCCTTATTCTGAAGCCGATATTCAAAATTCCCGAGGAGTGGATCTTTATTCGTGCTCCACAAGAAAGTGATCTCTATTCCTTGACATGAGTGTCGCATCCACTACTATGAAATCAGCACAATGTTTTGTATCAAAGGCTACGGAAAAGGAATCGATCTTATGGTATCGAAAGATTGGGCATATCCACTTACGAAGGATAAACTATATGGTGCACTACAATCTAGTGGAAGGTGTTAATCTTAAGAGCTTCCACTTGAGTGATGATTGTATCAGCTGTAAAAGGGGAAGCAGCACAAGAAATTTCATCCTATAAAACTCCTAAACTTAATTAAACTGCCATTTGAAAGGCTACATATGGATCTATTTGGGCCAGATAATGTCAGAGTATATCTGGTGATCTGTATTCTTTTATTGTGACTGACAATTATTCGAGATACTCATGGGTTATGTTTCTTGAAAGTAAATATGAGACATTTGATAATTTGATGATTCTCTTCAGAAAGTTAGAGAACCTGTATCATTTGCCAATCAAGAGAATACACAGTGACAATGGAACGGAGTTCAAGAATAATCGAATGCTCGAATTTGTAATGATAAAGGCATTCTTTACGAATTCAGCACCCCCTATACTCCACAACAAAATGGAGTAGTTGAATGTAAGAATCGTACTCTCATCGAAACAGCATGCACGATGCTCACCGACTCAAAGTTACTAGTGAGTTTCTGGAGCGAAGCCGTTGCCTCTGCTTGTTACACGTTAAATAGGGTTTTAATAATAAAGGCTCACAAGAAAACATGCTTCAAGCTACTTAATCAATGAAAACCGAATTTGGAGTTTTGGAGCCGTTTGGATCATCGTGTACGGTTATCGACCCGGATGTTAAAGTCAGAGCTAAATCTCTTAAGGGATTTTTCGTGGGATATGCTAGTCCTCAGAGAAGAATATATCTGCCTAGCTTAAACCAGGTTATTCTAGCTCAAAATTTAGATTGTCAAAGATATACATCTTCTTCTCAAAAGCCTAGTGATTCATGGTTCTTCTACTCAAAAGCCTAGTGATTCGATCTGCCAGAAGAACCTACCGATGAGGAACTTGTGTTGTTATATCAACAACAAACGTCTAACCAAGAACAAGTTCTAAGACTAATAGTGGTTTCTCAACACAGAGCCTAAATGATTCTGAAGCAGGTCCAAGAAATATTAAAAAAGAATCCATCATTGAACCAGAAGTGAACAACACAGAGCCTACTTTTGACCAGTCTGGATGATTCTGATTCTGAAGCTGGGCCGACGTATGATAATGATGGTGGATCCAGCTCCGATGAAGGTTCTGAGCAGATCACAAATCTACTAAATCAACAGCAAGCCCTAGCAATCAGAATAAAGCTTTAATGAGTAATCAGGTTACTGAACAGAATATTACAAATCTGGAGAATGAAGTGAGTGTTTCTAATGAGGTTATGCCAAGTAATATGTCCTACCCCCCGTCAGAGATTTAAATTGGAGAGTTGCAAGCTGGAGTTAAACGCAATGCAGGAAGAGCTGCAACAATTTGAAAAGCTTGGTGTCTGGAAGCTTGTTAACCTACCGGCTAATCACAAAGCTATAGCTACAAAATGGGTCTTTAGGTGTAAAAGAGTTGATCGAGGGATAATTGTGCGCAACAAAGCTCGACTGGATGTCAAAGGTTTTCATCAGCAATAAGGCATTGATTATACAGAGGTCAATTCTCAGGTCGTATGACTAGAAGCAATCTGCATATTTATGGCCTTTGCGTCATGGAAAGGGTTTAAAGTGTACCAGTTAGATGTCAAATCAGCTTTCCTTTTGCGGAAAAGTGAAAGAGGAAGTGTATGTTAATCCAGTGCATAAAGACAAGGTTTACTTACTAGATAAAGCGCTATACGGGTTGCACCAGGCCTCGAGAGCCTGGTATGAGACGCTCTGTCAGCACCTATTAAGCAATGACTTTATCAGAGGCACTATCGATAGCACTCTCTTCATACGGGCAGTGAAAGGACACCTACTGATCATACAAATCTATGTGGATGACATCATCTTTGGGTCTACAAACGATGCGTTGTGTAAAGATTTTAAAGAAGTCATGAAAAAGAAATTTGAAATGAGTTCAATAGGAGAAATGGCGTTCTTCTTGGGACTTCAAGTCGATAGCATATTCATCCATCAGACGAAGTACATCCACGATATCTTGGAGAAATTCGAAATGTCGGGAACATCACCATTATCTACCCGTTGGCAATCAATCATGGCATCTGCCCAGATGAACACCGAATCAAGATAGATGAAACCTTTTACAGATCGATGATTGGATCATTGATGTATCTTACAACATCTAGACAATATATCATGTATCCAACATGCCTTTGCGCTTGTTATCAATCAAGTCCTCGAGTATCGCACGTGATGATCGTCAAGCGGATTCTCAGATATCTGAAGGGTTGCCCAAGCACCAGCTTGTGGTATCCGTGAAACGACAATTTCGACCTCGTTGGATATTCTGATTCAGATTTCGTTGTTGCAAATTAAACGACAAATCTACAGCGGCTGGTTGCCAGTTCTTCGGAACACGCTTAGTGACATGGCAATGCAAGAAGCAAACCACAATCGCTCTCTCTACTTGCGAGGCAGAATATGTTTCAGCTTCTAGTTGTTGTTCCCAAATATGGGGGATACAACAACATATGAGAGACTTTGGATTGCAGGTTTCTTGATACGCCCATATATGTAGATAACAAGGCTGCTATTGATATAACTAAAAACCCGGTTCAACACTCTAAAACTAAACACATTGAAATTCGACATCACTTTATCCGTGATTGCCTCAAAAAAAAGTTAATTAGAATTGAAAATATCTACACTGATGAACAAAAGGCAGAATTATATATAAACCCTTTGATCGAACGAGATTTAAATATCTTTTGAAACTTAATGGTATGAAGCATCTGACATCAGATGGGGAATTAGAGGTTGAATACGGCTCGGATGATGAGTTCACGAGATTGTCATCGGTTTTGCTATGCTTTTTTTACTGTTTTACAATTTCTTTCTTTAAAACAAAAATTTCAAAAATATGTTTTTAATTTTAGGGGGAGAAATGTTGGGGAAAATACAAAAACATTTAAAAATTCAAAAAATGTACCAAAACATGAAAAAGATAAAAAGGAGTTTTCGTGTAAAAAGAGGAAATGATAGTACATTAGTGGACTATCACAGTATGCTAAGAATTTGTAGTGTCAAAATGTTTAAACAGGTCTCACTGATGATGTGCCAGTAGGCTTCGCACATTCAATAGATTGTTTCTGAGATATAAACATAAAGAAAAACCTCTCAATTAGTGGGTTAACATCTCTCAGATATATGGTCTTAGTATACTGAATTTTCGTTTGAGAGATTGTTGGATTCTGAGATACTAGGTCTTTATAGATAATTGATATCTGGGGTATTATACTAGTTCTTCCGATTTTGCATCGGCAATGGCCTAGAACTTATAGAATACTTTTGCTTTTAAAAACTCAAAACTGCACAATATTGTAAATATCGAAAGATCCAACAATTGTAGTAAAAGATTCCAAATTGGAACACCACTTTTAAAGTCGAGCCTTCATCTCTTTATCCGTACGGTGGTACTAACCTGAGCTTTCAAGGTTTCACATCACCTAGATACAAATATCAGTTAGATATATTCACCTGTAATATGAAATCCAGGGAACCTTGATACGGGAGTATATTCTGAGGTAGGAAACACTGTTAAGTCAAGTTCTTAATATTACCTAACGTATCTTGGAACAATTGAGAAATGTGTAGAGGTTTAAGTGGACAAGTATATTAACAATCTAAGTGAACTTGTTTAGAACTTAAAGTCTGATCAAGGTCAACAGTACTGGTGATTGTAGGTCCCCTAGTCCTTATGGATCTTGACAGAATCATCTATCTAATCTAGAGTGCGGAATCCCCTAGATCAGATTTCACAGAAATAACAAGAACACAAACAAGAATTCCTTTCAAACAGTCTTCTATTGATTATCGAACACAAAGTGTTTACAATCAATTCAAGACTCTTCTCTCAACTCTCTGAAGCAATTCTTTCAGCAACTGAACAATAGAACCAGCAACCTAAACCCTAATGCAAACCTCCCTATATATAGAGATAGTTTATGCACATGGGCTAGGGTTTCCTACATGGACTGCTAATGGGTTTAAGGCCCAATTCACCTACCATGTGTTATATTGTGTCTAGTTCAGCCCAATTACTTCTAATTCACTATTACAAAACTAAACCCGCTAACCGTTTATCATTTTACTAATTACAAGATATCCAAATACCAAATCTAAGTTGTTGTCACAAATACGCACCAACAAACTCCCCTTGACAATAGCTTCATAAAATAACTTAGTCTTCAGTCTTCTTGCAATCTTCAGTATCTTTGAAAAACGTTGGTCTTTGGATAGCTTCAGCTTTAACAGCTTCTGTCAGCAACAGACTCCCCCTATGCTGATGTATCCAATCACCAAATCTTCTAAATCGTTAGCATTTGAGTAAACTCCAGTTTAGTCCTTACATAGCAATCTTCAAAACTTTTCAAAAACTTTGTCTGCAATGTAGAAAGGAGGTTCTACCATGCATCCAAGCAAACTCCTCTTCACAAAACATCTCAGCAACACACATCTACAATCTGAATATTATAAAACAAACATCTCGAGAAACCATAAGAATTTTTCACCACAAGTTATATTATTCAAGAGATAGTCAAAATGTATCATAGATTAAGCACTTCTCAACTCAAACCATATACTCAAAATTTTAAGCACACATAACCTGCAAGATAATAAAAATTTTGAACTCAGCTTCTTACACCGTCTCCCCCTATCGATAACAACTCCTCCACGAACAACCATATTCCATACATTAAGAATATACATGAAAATGAAATCTTTTTTTATTTTTATATTTTCTGAAAGCAAATAAATAACGAAATAATAAACACTCTATTTTTGTGAGTATCACCGGTAAGAAGATCATATCAGCAACATCAAACTGTTTTCACCCTATGTTATAATTCTTTAGGCAATATTCATGAAAAGCAGTTCAAGACGATTACCAGTATTGTTTATCCACTTAAACAAAATACATGAACATTTCAAGTACCATTACCTCGTGCTATGTTTAGATAGTTTATACTGATATACTAGTGTGTCCCACTTCTGGACATACCCCCCGCGATCAATGTATGCACAAAGATTCATCGTAGAAGGTGAATATACTGAAATTCATCCTTTTTGATTTACAACGTTAGATAATTGGTGATCAGGTTAGTACTTTGGTACAACAAAAATACAAAAGTCCAACGAGGGTTAGGGAAAATACCAAATTTTGGTACGAATAATGCAATTTGCACATTTGAATGACTCTCTAGGAGAGCTTCTTCAATATTTGGGACTTAGCATTTTAGCTCTTTTAAGATATCCAGGTTGTGCCTAGGTCAGCATATATCTGGATGCAGCAGAAGGAAAACCTTGATACCCCGGATGAAATAACGATATAAATACCTATAACCTCAGATTTTGGCAATCTATCAACGCAAGATTTAAGGTTATAAAACCATACGCCACTGATATGTTAGCCACTCCTACATAGTTTATTATATTTGTATCACAAAGGTAAGTTGATTATTTCATGCCTTTTGCCTACTGGTACATCATTGATGAAGCTGGTATCACACTTAAGCAATTTTCTTTTAATTTCAGTGTGACAGTCTAACTTGCTGATGTACTATCATTTCTTCTTTTTAACACAGTGAAAACTCATTTTCGATTTTCTATATTTTTTTATGTTTTTGATTTTTTGAAAAGCAGTAAATTATTTACAGAACTATTATTATGGAAAAATGGTTATTCCGGATTCCTCATCCCGTTGAGTTCGACTAAATGTTCAAAACGAGCCCTGTCAAATGCTTTTGTTTACAGATCTGCCAGGTTATCTAGTGTGTCAACTCGATGCAGTTCAATTAATTTCTTTGCAGCACAATCCCGTATAAAATGATGACGAATGTCCATATGTTTTGTGCGACTGTGATTTACGGGATTGTTGGTGATTGAAATAGTGGCATTATTGTCTATCATAATAGGAGTACGAGTGAAATTCAAACCCTAATCGCGCATTTGTTGTTGGATCCAGAGAACCTGAGAGCAACAGCTACCCGCAGCAATATATTCATCTTCACACGTAGAGGTAGACATGCAAGACTGCTTCTTACATTGCCATGACACGAGCCTCCCTCCTAAGAACTGACAACCACTAGTGGTAGACTTCCTTGTAGATTTGCATCCTCCAAAGTCCGAATCAGTAAAAGCAACAAACTTCAAATCACTAGCATCTGGATACCATAACCAAAGTTTAGGTTTCCCCTTAAGTAACGAAGAATCCACTTCACCGCTTTCATGTGGGACTCCTTTGGATTCACTTGATAACTGGCACAAAGACATACTGCGAACATAATGCCGGGTCTTGAAGCAGTCAAGTACATCAAAGAACCAATCATTGCCCTATATTGAGTTGGATCAACATCCTCCACACTCTCATGACCTGGGCTAAGATTGTGATTCTCACATATAGGTGTATTGAAACTAGCGCAATCTTCCATTTTGAAACGAGACAAAATGTCATACACATACTTCGTCTGATGTATAAACATCCCATCCTTCTTTTTTTCAACTTGTAAACCCAAAACGTAGGATAGCTCACTCATCGCACTCATCTCAAGCTTGCTCTTCATTACCTCTTCGAAATCATGACACATGTTCTCATCAGATGACCCAAAGATGATGTCATCAACGTATACCTGTACCAGCAGAAAGTCTTCCTTCTTCCTTTTGATGAAAAGTGTATTGTCAATCTGACCTCTTTCGAAACCATGGTTTAACAAATGTGCTGACAGTGAATCATACCACGCCCTAGGTGCCTGATGCAATCCATACAATGCCTTATCAAGTCGATAGACTCGATCTAGATAGTCTGGATCAGTAAACCTGTCTGGTTGTGAGACATACACCACTTCTTGGACTTTTCCGTAAATAAATGCACTCTTCACATCAAGTTGGTAAACTTTGAAGCCCTTGAATGAAGCAAAAGCTAGGAACAAACGAATTGCTTCCAACCATGCTACTGGTGCAAACACCTCATTGTAATCAATCTCCTCTTGCTGATTGAACCCTTTCACCACCAACCGAGCCTTATTCCTTATCACGATCCCTTAGTCGTCTTTCTTGCACTTAAACACCCACTTGGCGCCTATTTCCTTCTCTCCTTCAGGCAAGTCAACTAGCTCCCAAACTTTCAACTTCTTGAACTGAGCTAGTTCCTCTTGCATAGCTTCAACCCAACAATTGTCTTTTATATCCATATTAACATTTTACGGCTCCTCTTGGTCAATGAAGCAGCTATACAAACATTCATGAATCAACCCAGTCTTCTGAATTGAAGTAAACAAACAGGAACCTTCAAGCACACCTCTTCTTGTCTGAACACCTGCAACAGCATCACCTATAATGTTTTCAACTGGATGATCTCTGTGTACACGTGTGGTAGCAATGGTGTCAACAACCAGATTATCTCCCAGATTAGATCCAACCTCCCCCTGAATATTAGCAAATGGATTAGTGAAATGCTTCCCCTGAATAGGTTCAGACTCACTATCACTGGAGTCCTCTGGAACTGCACTAGAAGAAGTTTCTGGAGCATCTGTCATCGATACACTCGATCTAGGCATGAAGTAACACTCTCCATCTTCATTGATCACAGTATGGATCACTTGAGACTCATCTGCATTAGAAAAATCAGGAATATTAAATGATTTAAAAACACTTTCATAATCATATAATATAGCAGGACCACTCGTTGATTGTTGAGGTGAATAACTAGTGATTTCCATGTTAAACACCACCTCAATTTTACCAGTTTTTAGATTATATAGCCTAGAAAGTAACCCCCATCAGCTACCTCACCGAATTTTTGCTTATCTTTGTTTCGCACAATGGTGCAGGGTAATCCAAATGGTTCAAAGCCTTTTAAGTTTGGTTTTCGGTTAAACAATAGTTGTGACAGTTTAGTTAAACCGTTTAACCATCAAAACTTTATTCAGGACATAGCAAGATGTGTTCACATCTTCTCCCCAGAAAAGAACTAGAAGCTTTGAATCAGATAGCATAGTCCTTGCGGCTTCAATCAACGTCCTGTTCTTCCTCTCAGCGACTCCATTCTGTTAAGGTATATAAGGAGCGGAATATTGATGTTCAATTCCCTTGCGAAGACAATAGAGATCCAGAACTTGATTCTTGAACTCCGTGCCATTATCACTCCTTATCCTCTTGATCCGTGCATCATGGACATTTTCGAATTTGTAAAAAGATCTATCAGCATCTCCGCGGTCTCATCTTTTGTACCTAAAAAGAAAACCCATGAATATTGTGAGTAATAATCATTGACAACTAGGCAATAGTACTTTCCACCTATGCTCCTTACGTTCACCGGACCGAATAGATCCATATGAAGTAATTCATAAGGGGCGTCTATGGAATTTACTGTTTTAGACTTGTGAGTTTCTTATTTTGTTTTCCCTTTTGACATGGAAGACATTTATCTTCCACGTGAAACCTCTACACTGGCACCCCTTCCACTAAACCGTTTTTAATAATATAGTTCATTTTTCAATAGTGGATGTGGGCCATGCGTATGTGCCACAGCAATGACTCAGCCTCAGATGCTTTTGATAGTAAACACGCCACCACAGTGGAAGAATCCTTAGCACCCATGTCCATGACATAAGTGTCATTCTCCTTGGCGCTCTCATCACTATTGTGACATCCCGGGTTTTTCGGACAACTTAAACGTAATACTTGTCGAGTAAATTATATGCTAACTATTAAACGTGTACGAGTTAATGAATACGTGATGTGTGATTGTGTGATTGTTTTAGTTATAAAATAATTATGGTAAATATGTACACGAACCGAACCGAACCGCGACACCAACTAAACTTTAAACTCAAATTATTCGGCCGCAAGATCAAACACAAACCGAACTCCTTGTGACTCTAGGAAACCTTAAACTCAAACTATGCGGCCACAAGATCAAACCCAAACCAAACCAACCCAAGTGCTTGGCCGCGAGATCAAGCCCAAACCGCAAACTCATTGTGTGCAACCCAAGTCCTCGGCCACGAGCTCAAACCAAAAACCGTAATCCTTATCTCTTTGCGCCTATATATACTAGCCATGCATGATTCATTTAAAAACACAAAACCCTAAAAACAAAACAGCCGTCGGCAGCCAAATCCTTCATTCCCTTCGGCCGCAAACAGCTTTACTCTTGTTCCATCGATTTTCCAGCAGCTTCTCCCTTCATCATATCAATCTGATCAGCCTGGTTCACCTTCTCGGTCGCGCAACAGCCTTCCCTTTTCTTTCCTCTCGGTCGCAGCAGCAGCAGCCCTCGCCATCTTCATCTCTCGGCCGCGAGTAGCTTGTTCTTTTCATCCTCTCGGTCGCAACTATCCTTGATCATCGGTTCCTCGTCTACTCACGGTTCATTAAGCTTGATAGTAAAGGTTAGGGTTTATCTTTTGATTACAAGATCATATTTGGATACATGTGTTTTGACTTTGTTGTTTTCGGATTGTATGATTGAATGAAGTGAGTGTGTTGTTTCGGATTGTTAATGCTAGAATTGAAAGTTGGATGCTTGTTTGAAAATCTGAAATCATAGGCTGAAATTGTTTATAAAAACTAGAGATGTTGATTAGGGTTTGCATGGATATGTTATATGTATTGAGCTATGATTAGGAAACCGGTTCTTGATCGCCTAGGTTAATCATATGAACGGTTTATGCGAGTTTATGGTAACAATATGCTGAAACAGGTTGCTGAGTAATAGTTACAGCCGATTTCATCTAGGGTGTAACTCGGTCATTAGTTGTCGAAAAACGGATTTTCTGATGTCTAGAACGTAGAGATTTGAATAACGAATCTAATGGCGCTAGATTCATAATTTTCTGAAATCGTTTGATATTTTTAAATGGCCAAATAAGTTCAGCAACTAAAGCTGTGAAAATCCTGAAATTTTGTTAGTTGTTTATCGAGTTGGATTTTAAAATCAGTAGGGAGTTGAGTCATGAATTTTGTACAGCAACTAGGTATGGAAATTTCCGGGCAACTCCAACTGGAATTTTGTTAATTGGACGATCAGTAATTTTTAAATAAATTCTTCCGTGGACTGCAGTCAGAAAACGACGAATCCGACTGCAGCCTAGTATATTAATATTCTTGGTTAAATGGTAAAGATTTAGGACTTGGAAAATTTATATAAATTTCTACAGTATAAATGGCACCTGCTGTAAAAATATTGGAATTTTTGGAACGTTGGAACTATTTTATAAAAATCCTAGAAAACAGGTGAATTATGAGTGTTAAGCTGAAATTTGATAACTTGTGATTGTGGCATGGATTGGTTTATGTTTATGATAAGTTGCTTTGATCACTAGGTTCACATGAGGGTACTTGCATGAATGTTTGAGTGTTAGATACGTTGTTTGTGTGTATCACTTTGTGCGTAAATTAAGTGTAGAACTTGTATTGGTGTGATCACACACTGACTTGAAATCAATTGGTTTGTTAGGACGCAATTAGCGGTTCCATCCTTTACAACTTCTTTGCTACACTAACCGAGCAAATAAAGGTGAGTTCAGGCCCCTAACTTTATCAGGTTTTTAAACAACAGGGGGAGAAACATGTATACACTCTTCAAACTCAATCTCTTTACGTTATACGAATTTAACGTCACATAACTATTCGGTAACTAAGTTAATGTTAATGTAATGTTATGGTCACTAAGCAGCTATATCACTTAAGTCCTAGTCAATCTCTCGGATCGTTAGTATTGGGTTTAATAGCGGGGGAGTTATAAGTAGTACTACTGGGCCCGACAAGCCCCATCCGAGCTAGTCGCGCTAGCCGACCGGGTATGGTCAACGGGTGAATAATTCGGCCTAACTTCGCCATGGTCAGTGATAGGCCTGGCAACACGGAGGCACAACAGTCAGCTTCGATCGCGAACACTTACGTGACATAACTTTAGGCTAGCTACCTATATATGTTAAAATTGAACTTAATTACGAAACAACTATATTATCTCGGGTTGGGGATAATGGAAACAACAACTTATTATTCCGGGTTTGGAATAATGGAAACAACAACTTATTATTCCGGGTTTGGAATAATGGAAACAACAACTTATTATTCCGGGTTTGGAATAATGGAAGCAACAACTTATTATTCCGGGTTTGGAATAATGGAAACAACAACTTATTATTCCGGGTTTGGAATAATGGAGCCACTATCGTTATTATTCCAGGATGGGAATAATGGAACTAAATCGTTATCCCGGGTTAGGGATAACGGGGAAAACAAACTATAACCGAACAAACGAATTTATGAAAACCTGTGAACTCACTCATCTTTAATGTTGACACTTGTTTCTTTACATGTTTCTCAGGACGCTAGGAGCTCTAGGTGCACTCACATGCATTGAACAAGACACCTTTTATCGAGTCTCAATTCAAGATATTGCTTTAGGGTTTTTCATTTGTTTTGGCGTTTGTGTTGGCGCCCGCTTCACTACTTATTTATGCTTCCGCTCAACTTTAAAAACTAATGCTTCCGCTAAATATTGGTAACTAATCAAGACAATATAAAATCTACGACAAATTATTTTTGAAAACGTATTATCAAATCATATAGAGTCGTTCGACGTACTAGTGTTTCAGATTCTGGTTTGTTCACACGCCTCGCGGTAAAACTCCGCAAGTGGAAATTGAGGGTGTGACAGATTGGTATCAGATCCACTAGCTATAGAGAACCAGGATTGCATTAGAAGTAGACCTAACTATAGCTGAATACACGACACTAGACGTAGTTTGGCACCGAACTGTTATATCTTGTTATGCGATGTACCACAACTATGTTATGTGAAATATGAATGCATAATTGAAACGAATGCAACTCGTAACTAACTACACAACCTAAAGGCAATGTCATCATCATCCTCGTCATCATCCGACAAACTTACGCAACCAAGGGTGCCAGGAAAGGCACCTATGGTTGAACCCTTACCATCTTATGGCGTGGAGACACGCTCAGCTGCGAGGAAAGGGCTCGCTTTGGGGGAGGAGTCGTCATCACACCCAATCAATCGCTGTGCCGGTTGAACCAGCTAACCCTGTAGAAGTAGGAATTGACCTACTTAGAATCATGATACAGAAACAACAAGAACAGTTAGAAATAATGCAGGAAACCATCCTAGCACAAGGATGGATGATCCGACAACTGACAGGTAAAACCGACTCGCTCGAGGAAGAGCAACATACGAGTAAGATAGCTCGTAACACCTTAGACAGAGATCTGCGTACTGAGCAGATAAGAGCCGACTGGCTCGAGGACAGAGTCCTGGAAAATAGTTGGAACATACAGGAGCTACAGCAAAATCAAGCACCTGCACCAGCACCGGCCCTTCCAGTGCCGGTAGAGGAGGATCCGGAAAGAGGGTCCAGAGGAGGATCCGGAGGAGGACCCAGCTGTAGAAGCTGGAAATGCCGCGCAGGAGGACGGCAACGATAGCGAATTGGAGAATGGAGACGTAGAAGACTGACACGTCTCGCTTATCTTATTTACTTTCCTTCAGTCTATTTATTTTCTACTTAGATCTAAAATGGCAACTGGACGTCGCGGAAATCTCAACATGACGCAATGATCCAAGAACACGTGAATGCTGCTCTGGCAGGTGTTCAAAATCCACCAGCAGCAGGAGGGGCTTTAACCCCTACAAGATGTTCCTCGACGCGAAACCATGCAAATTCTCGGGGGCGGAAGGACCCATTGGACTGGTCCGCTGGATCGAAAAATCTGAATCCGTTTTTGAAATGTGCAACTCTCTAGAGGCCAACAAGGTCAAGTACGCAGCCTCAACACTGGAAGATGGGGCACTGACATAGTGGAATGCACAGGTCCAAACGCGTGGACTTATTGCTGCCAATGCAATGGCCCGGGCCGAGTTCAAGGCCCTAATCAAAGAGGAGTATTGTCCACGAGACAGAGTGCAACAGTTGGAGCAAGCCTTATGGAACCACAAGATGGTGGGATCTGAAATTGAAGCTTAACACCGCAAAACATCATGACTTGGCATTTCTGTGTCCCGATTTGGCCAACACTGTGGAGAAAAGACTCGAGTTCTATCTTGGGGGTCTGGTTCCGGAGATTCAGGGTATGGTAATGGCTAGTAACCCTGCAACTGAACATCAAGCAATCCGACTGGCTCACAAACTCACCGATAAGGCGGTGGATCAAAAGAAGTTGCCAGCACGGGGTACAACTGAAGTTGCCCCGGATAACAAAAGAAAGTTTGAAGACTCGTCTGCTCGACAGTCTTCGTCATCCCAACCGCAGCAGGGGAACCAGAAACGGTTCAATCATTACAACAGCCACCGGGGTCACCAAAATCAGCCCGCCAACAACAACAACAACAACAACAACCAGAACGCAAGCGGCTATGCAGGTCGAAAGCCGCAGTGCAGCCGCTGTAATCTTCATCATAACGGCCCTTGTGCCGGAAATCGCTGCCAACGATGTGGCAAGATGGGACATGCGGCAAGGGATTGTCGTGGGGAAATCATGTCCCGACAGAACCAAAATAAACCCCAAGGCCCACAACAGGGTATTAACCGGGGATGCTATCAGTGTGGTAGCACTGCTCACTTCAAAAGAGACTGCCCACAGCTGCGTAACAACAACAACAATGGTGGGAACAACCACAACCATAATAACCACAACAACATTAATAACAACAACAATAATGGGAACGGTGGCACCGGAGGTGCCAAAGGTCGCGCATTTACATTGGGCCGCGGAGAGGCCAGAAACGACTCGAACGTGGTCACCGGTAAGTTTCCCCTTAATGAACATTTTGCTACTGTGCTTTTTTTGATACGGGTGCGGATAGGAGCTTTATATCTGAGTCTTTTACGAAGAACCTAAATCTCACGCTTAAACCATTAGAGACCCCTTATGTTATAGAATTAGCCGATGGTAATTCTGTAGATGTGACCCATATAGTATCCGACTGTCAACTCAAACTCGCGGGCCACACCTTTACCATTGATCTGATGACAACTACCCTGGGTAGTTTTGACGTGGTAGTCGGAATGGACTGGCTATCCGACGTCCGGGCTGAAGTTCTCTGCTTCGAAAAATCTATCCGTATTCCGCTCTCGAACGACGAAATCTTGACGGTACAAGGCGATAAGGCAAGCGCCGTCACCAACATCATCTCTTACATGCAAGCGCAGAAGTATCTTCGGAGGAAGAGCTCCTTCGCTTTACTCGCACTGATTACCGAACAGCCTAAGGACGAGAAACGCATAGAAGACATCCCTGTCGTCCGTGATTTTTCCGATGTATTCCCAGAAGAACTACTGGTCTTCCACCCCATCGACAATTGGAGTTTGAAATCGAATTGGCGAATAATGCAACTCCTATCGCCAAGGCTCCATACCGCCTAGCTCCAGCCGAGCTGCAGGAGCTGTCTACCCAACTTCAGGAACTATTAGAAAAAGGATTTATCCGACCAAGCGTTTCGCCATGGGGAGCTCCAGTCCTGTTTGTCAAGAAGAAGGACGGGACTTTCCGCATGTGCATCGACTACAGGGAACTCAACAAGGTTACTGTCAAGAACCGATACCCGTTACCTCGCATCGACGATCTCTTCGACCAACTTCAAGGGTCAAGTTACTACTCCAAGATCGATTTACGGTCCGGTTACCACCAGCTACGCGTCAGGGAGGAGGATATCGCTAAGACGGCATTTCGTACTCGGTATGGCCATTATGAGTTCTTGGTCATGCCCTTCGGTCTCACCAACGCGCCCGCGGTGTTCATGGACCTCATGAACCGCGTGTGTAAACCATACATCGACAAGTTTGTCATTGTGTTCATCGATGACATACTCATCTACTCCAAAAGTGAGGAAGAACATGTTGAACACCTATGATTACTGCTAGGATTACATCAACAGGAAAAGCTATATGCCAAGCTTTCGAAGTGTGATTTCTTGATTCGGGAATCGTGAATGAAAAGGGTATCCACGTTGACCCTACCAAGATTGAAGCCATCAAAAACTGGGAAGCACCCAGGACACCGACGGAGATCGCCAATTTTTGGGATTGGCTGGTTACTACAGACGCTTCATCGAGGGGTTTTCAAAGATCGCACAACCGCTTACTACCCTCACCCAGAAAGGCATCAAGTATGCTTGGGGTGACAAGCAAGAAGCAGCATTTCAATTGCTGAAACAGAAACTTTGCAGTGCACCCATTCTGTCCCTACCGGAAGGAACAGATGACTTTGTAGTATATTGTGATGCTTCCATTCAGGGATTGGGATGCGTACTCATGCAACGTGATAAGGTCATCGCGTATGCGTCGCGACAACTGAAGGTTCACGAGAAAAACTATACGACGCATGACCTGGAATTGGGAGCAGTAGTGTTTGCACTTAAGATTTGGAGACACTACCTCTATGGAACGAAGTGCACAATCTTTACGGACGACAAGAGCCTCCAACACATCTTCGATCAGAAGGAGTTGAATATGCGACAGCGTCGCTGGGTCGAACTCTTGAACGATTATGAGTGTGCCATTCGGTATCACCCGGGTAAAGCTAACGTGGTAGCTGATGCCCTCAGTAGGAAGGAACACTTGAAACCTCGCCGTGTACGAGCATTACAACTCACTATTTATTCGGGGCTACCCGAACAAATACGCGACGCCCAGTTAGAAGCAGTTAAGGAGGAAAACATCAAGGCCGAATCGGTGGGAAAAATGGAACGCGATTGGGAAGTAAAACCCAATGGAGCCTGGTATTTCATGAATCGCATATGGGTACCTCTCTACGGAAACCTCAGAGAGCTAGTCATGGATGAAGCTCACAAATCCCGATACTCTGTCCATCCGGGTTCGGATAAGATGTATCAAGACCTTAAAGCTGCGTATTGGTGGCCCAACATGAAAGCTGATATAGCCACCTACGTGAGCAAATGTTTGACTTGTGCAAAAGTCAAGGTAGAGTATCAAAAGCCATCGGGGCTACTCCAACAACCTGAGATCCCAGTGTGGAAATGGGATCAGATCTCGATGGACTTCATCACTAAACTCCCGCGAACTTTGGGTGGTTGCGATACCATCTGGGTAATTGTGGATCGTTTAACTAAGTCCGCACACTTCCTAGCTATTAAAGAAACAGATAAGATGGAGAAGTTTACTCGCATCTACATAAAGGAAGTAGTTTCTCGGCATGGAGTGCCAACGTCCATCATCTCCAGAGATGCTCGCTTCACGTCCAACTTCTGGCGGTCACTTCAGAAAGCGTTGGGAACCCGCTTGGATATGAGCACAGCTTATCACCCTCAGACTGATGGTCAAAGTGAAAGGAACATACAAACCTTGGAAGACATGCTTTGGGCATGCGTCATAGACTTCGGAAATAGTTGGGAAATCCACCTGCCTCTAGTAGAATTCTCATATAACAACAGCTATCATACGAGTATTTCGGCAGCACCGTTTGAGGCATTATACGGTCGTAAATGTAGATCACCGGTCTGCTGGGCAGAAGTCGGTGACAGTCAACTCACAGGCCCTGAGTTAATATTTGAGGCTACTGAAAAGATTGTACAAATCAGAAACCGCATGGCGGCGGCACGAGATCGACAGAAAAGCTACGCTGATCAACGACGCAAACCGCTCGAATTTCAAGTAGTCGATCGCGTCCTACTAAAGGTGTCACCCTGGAAGGGTGTAATCCGCTTTGGAAAACGGGGCAAACTTAACCCACGGTACGTAGGCCCGTTTGTAATCTTGAAACGTATTGGACCCGTAGCTTATCAATTAGAGCTTCCTGCCGAACTCAGTGGAGTTCACAACGTGTTTCACGTGTCAAATCTGAAGAAGTGTCTAGCAGATGAAACTCTAGTCATTCCATTGGATGAGATCCAAGTGGATGAACAACTACACTTTGTGGAACAGCCTATCGAGATCATGGATCGTGAGATCAACACTCGAAGGCACAGCAAGATTCCGATCGTTAAGGTTCGTTGGGACTCTAAGCGTGGACCGGAGTTCACGTGGGAAAGAGAGGACCAAATGAAAAGCAAATACCCACACCTCTTCGCAACTGAGCAGCAAACTAATGATACCAGTAACTAAATTTTTGGGACGAAAATTCTTTCAACATGGGGATGATGTGACAACCTGGAAATTTCTCATACTTTTGCGTACTATTGTTAACTAAGTCCTTGTGCATGGCACTTGGGAATCTTTGTGCATGGCACTTGGGAACTTCTTGTAACTTCGCGTACCATCATAAACGAACTAACTCTTTGTGCGTGGCACTCTAAACATGTACGCTACATTCTAAACCGCGTTTACTCAATTTTCGGGACGAAAATTCTTTCAACATGGGGATAATGTGACATCCCGGGTTTTTCGGACAACTTAAACGTAATACTTGTCGAGTGAATTATATGCTAAGTATTAAACGTGTACGAGTTAATGAATACGTGATGTGTGATTGTGTGATTGTTTTAGTTATAAAATAATTATGGTAAATATGTACACGAACCGAACCGAACCGCGACACGAACCAAACCTTAAACTCAAATTATTCGGCCGCAAGATCAAACACAAACCGAACTCCTTGTGACTCTAGGAAACCTTAAACTCAAACTATGCGGCCACAAGATCAAACCCAAACCAAACCAACCCAAGTCCTTGGCCGCGAGATCAAGCCCAAACCGCAAACTCATTGTGTGCAACCCAAGTCCTCGGCCACGAGCTCAAACCAAAAACCGTAATCCTTATCTCTTTGCGCCTATATATACTAGCCATGCATGATTCATTCAAAAACACAAAACCCTAAAATCAAAACAGCCGTCGGCAGCCAAATCCTTCATTCCCTTCGGCCGCAAACAGCTTTACTCTTGTTCCATCGATTTTCCAGCAGCTTCTCCCTTCATCATATCAATCTGATCAGCCTGGTTCACCTTCTCGGTCGCGCAACAGCCTTCCCTTTTCTTTCCTCTCGGTCGCAGCAGCAGCAGGCCTCGCCATCTTCATCTCTCGGCCGCGACTAGCTAGTTCTTTTCATCCTCTCGGTCGCAACTATCCTTGATCATCGGTTCCTCGTCTACTCACGGTTCATTAAGCTTGATAGTAAAGGTTAGGGTTTATCTTTTGATTACAAGATCATATTTGGATACATGTGTTTTGACTTTGTTGTTTTCGGATTGTATGATTGAATGAAGTGAGTGTGTTGTTTCGGATTGTTAATGCTAGAATTGAAAGTTGGATGCTTGTTTGAAAATCTGAAATCATAGGCTGAAATTGTTTATAAAAACTAGAGATGTTGATTAGGGTTTGCATGGATATGTTATATGTATTGAGCTATGATTAGGAAACCGGTTCTTGATCGCCTAGGTTAATCATATGAACGGTTTATGCGAGTTTATGGTAACAGTATGCTGAAACAGGTTGCTGAGTAATAGTTACAGCCGATTTCATCTGGCTGTAACTCGGTCATTAGTCGTCGAAAAAACGGATTTTCTGATGTCTAGAACATAGAGATTTGAATAACGAATCTAATGGCGCTGGATTCATAATTTTCTGAAATCGTTTGATATTTTTAAATACTAAATAAGTTCAGCAACTAAAGCTGTGAAAATCCTGAAATTTTGTTAGTTGTTTATCGAGTTGGATTTTAAAATCAGTAGGGAGTTGAGTCATGAATTTTGTACAGCAACTAGGTATGGAAATTTCCGGGCAACTCCAACTGGAATTTTGTTAATTGGAAGATCAGTAATTTTTAAATAAATTCTTCCGTGGACTGCAGTCAGAAAGCGACGAATCCGACTGCAGCCTAGTATATTAATATTCATGGTTAAATGGTAAAGATTTAGGACTTGGAAAATTTATATAAATTTCTACAGTATAAATGGCACCTGCTGTAAAAATATTGGAATTTTTGGTACGTTGGAACTATTTTATAAAAATCCTAGAAAACAGCTGAATTATGAGTGTTAAGCTGAAATTTGATAACTTGTGATTGTGTGCACCAAATTGTGGCATGGATTGGTTTATGTTTATGATAAGTTGCTTTGATCACTAGGTTCACATGAGGATACTTGCATGCATGTTTGAGTGTTAGATACGTTGTTTGTGTGTATCACTTTGTGCGTAAATTAAGTGTAGAACTTGTATTGGTGTGATCACACACTGACTTGAAATCAATTGGTTTGTTAAGACGCAATTAGCGGTCCCATCCTTTACAACTTCTTTGCTACACTAACCGAGCAAATAAAGGTGAGTTCACGGCCCCTAACTTTATTAGGTTTTTAAACAACAGGGGGAGAAACATGTATACACTCTTCAAACTCAATCTCTTTACGTTATACGAATTTAACGTCACATAACTATTCGGTAACTAAGTTAATGTTAATGTAATGTTATGGTCACTAAGCAGCTATATCACTTAAGTCCTCGTCAATCTCTCGGATCGTTAGTATTGGGTTTAATAGCGGGGGAGTTATAAGTAGTACTACTGGGCCCGACAAGCCCCATCCGAGCTAGTCGCGCTAGCCGACCGGGTATGGTCAACGGGTGAATAATTCGGCCTAACTTCGCCATGGTCAGTGATAGGCCTGGCAACACGGAGGCACAACAGTCAGCTTCGATCGCGAACACTTACGTGACATAACTTAGGCTAGCTACCTATATATGTTAACATTGAACTTAATTACGAAACGGGTAAAGGGAAGGAAAAAATTGATGAAGTCCCTATTATTGTGCCAAATGAGCCTGTATCGGAAGTTGTTGTCGAGATAGAAGCTGAAGGTTATCCTGACAGAGCCTGAAAAGGAAACAGAGGGTGAGAAAGAAGTTGAAGTTGAAGCAGAAACCGAATCTACGCTGATCAATTATGTAATGATTGGCGGGCCTATAGATGTAACTGTAAAATTTGAAAGGCATCAAAAGTACTTGGATAAAAAGAACAGAGATGCTGAAATAGATGATGAGATTGATGCATTTGGTGAAAACAAGGAAGAAGAGGATGATGATGATGATGGTATGGGTGATAAAAATGATAAAAAGGATGATGATGATGATAAAGGTGATGGTGATAATAATAACCAAGGTGGATCTAGTGTGATAGTGGTTGATGCAAAGATAAATGAATTGTTTGAGTATGATGCTTATCTTTTGAATGATGTGAATGAGGAGAGAGAAGCAGATAGAAGGGGGAGCAGAAAGATCCAGTACACGATGCAGTGCAATCAGGAATCCTCATAGTCGTTGCACCTATATCGGTTGTTCTTGAATTGCCAAAACCCGAAGTTTTCTTGTTAGAGCATGGTGTAGAGGAAGGCGAGTTCGTACACAAGTACACAAAAGAAGAGATAGCGAAAATGCAGGTGGCTGAGGAAGATAAGTTTAAGTTTGATTTTGAAGAGTTAAGCAAAATCAGTGCATCTGAACCTAATGATTACCAATATAAGTATGTTCCAGATGCTGATACTTATGATAGAGTTATTGTTGAAGATGCATCAATGATGAAGATGATGCTACAAAGTATTCTGGAGATGGTACCAATAGTTTTCCAACATTTCAAGAGATGTTTGCTGAATCATCTAATGATCTATTAAAGAGAGGAGTAGAGGAAACAGTGAAAGAAGGAACTGTAGCTAAACGAATATCCAAAGATGAAATTGCTAAAGTGAATAAGTCATGGTTCAAGGAACTGCCTAATGAATGAAAATTTCGAAGACCATTGGCTTGCATTACGCGTGATCAAGATAAATCACTGGGTGATATCCTAAGTTGGTGTTGGATTGAAGAGTTAAACGTGTATGCTATCAAGAGGGTGTTTGGAGTGCAGTACTTTCGATATCTCTGTGATATTAAACCATTACCCTACTAGGATATGGAAGAGCTTGTACAGACAAAGATGATAAACTTCCAGATGAAATTTTATGATCAACGGTTATGGAATCTGATCAAATATGAAGTTGACCACGGATTTAATCACTGGAAACCATATATTCCAAAGAAACGAATAAAGATTGATCCGGTGATGAAGAAAAAGATGTGACGTTGATTATCAAGTGACCATGAGCCATGAAGAACATGCCATTATTGAAGATTGAACAAGATTTTTATATTTACTTCAAATCGTGGCAATATGATATAGAGACGTGTGAAGCTGTGATTATTCTTAAAGATGAAAGTATTTGGAGGATGATTCGCATACTAGACCCGATGTGGCTAGTCAATTGCTCAGAGAAAGATTTTGAGTGCTTATTCTTCAACAAGACATGTTATGAAGCACGAGAGAAGACTCAAGCGATGCAATACCAGGGTGTAATCAATGTATGTTATGCACATGGTATAAATTCTGGGATGTGGCAATCAAAGTGGCAAGAACTGGAAAAGAAAGAGTTTCTGAAAGAACAAAGAAGGTTAGAAAAGATTGACAAAATGGGAAAGGAAACGCGTCTAAGAAGATTTCAGTTTGTTCAATGGGCTCCTGCTATGATCAAACACTGATTCCATCTGAAGAACGTAGGAAGCCGAGGAAACATTTCTTTGGATGCTAAACGTTAATTTTATGAAGGTTTTTGAAGACTAGCCAAGACTACGGCAATATCCAAGGGGAGTTTATTGGTGCAGAATGTTTATCGCCTACGTCTTAGGATCATATCGTGTCATTGTAATAGGGTTGTACATTGTTAGATTTACTTTTTGGATGTATGTAAGCCACTTCAAACGAAGTGAAGATCACCTCGTACGAAGTGAAGCTATTCACTCCGTACGAAGTGCACTTCACATGAAGTGGCAAGCCAACTCATGGGAAGCTGTCATATTTATAAAAAGCACAGTTGTGTCTTGAGTCTATAATAGTTTTATGCAGAATGTATGGCGAAGCCCTACACGTTTTGTTTTAGGATTGTACACGTATTGAACATTAATGAAACAGTAAATGTTAAACAGTAATCTTGATATTGTCACTTGTCATAAAACAGATTCCGCACATGTTATGACTAGTTAATCATATTAGATCATGTGCTTATATGGATAAGACGATCTTACACTAAGAGTTGATTGAATCACCTACGATCATGATTTATGGGTTTTTACACGTAAATAATCAAAATAACAGTCAATTCACTAATAAATAGTAAAATTGAAACCATATGATTGATCAATAATGATTTTCGACCTAGTCTGTAGAAGAATCATCATCTAATTCGAAGAAATAAAGATTTTAGATCGAAAAATGTGAAAAGCGACGTTTAGAACGGACGAGTGAGTTTCATGAGCAAGAGTGCGTATTCGTGCGAAGGAGTCATTCATCCTCACAAATGAAGCCTGATCTGTTTGAAAATATGTGTTCATCCGCACGAACCAGACTTTCATCCGCACAAACCAATCCTTCATCCGCATGAACAGTTCTTATCCGCACGAGCCAACTTATCTGTTCAAAAATAATCAGTTCATACGCATGAAGAAGGCATTTTTTATCATGGTGACGAGGCGAGTGTCTAGAAAAAATTTAGTGATTGAAATTTTTTTCGAGATTTAACATCAAATACATGTTGTTTGAGGACACCGTTGGAGGCTTCAAAGAATGGTTATGATGATGAGATCATAGAGTTTTATAGTTAGTGGGGTAGTCATGGATACCTATGCATGATGTTTATCATTTGGGTATAGTGACTATTAATGGGCCAACAAGAAATATCCGCATTGATGAAAAACAGACTTTTGTGGAGGAAAATGGAACATATTCCACATCGTTATGTTTTTCAGAGAATAGAGAGGACTGAATTTGCTTGTTTTGAGGGGGAAATTCAGTGAAGAGTTTAGAGATGTCAGAATTTGCAAAAAATGAGGGGGAATAATTTTTTTCAAATATTAGACATTTTTTGAAATTTAGACGGGAAAAAGTGCAACAGTATTCGGGTGGTTCCGACTTCAGATTTTCCGAGGATGCATAGGATCTACATTCGTTAGTTCGTGATCATAGGAAGTTCAGATTCTTGAGTTCGTGATCAGATTGATGTCTTAGGGTTTGAGTCTCGAATCTTCGTACAAGCTACTCAGCAGTAAGAGGATGCAGCAGTATAGTCGATACTTAAAAGATAGTAGAGGGCTTTCAAAAACTGACAGTTAAGTAATAGTCTAAAGTTTCAGATTTGTTAATCTACAAGCAAATGAGTTGTTGCCTGGACTAACAGCCGGGAAATGATGATGTTTGTTGATTAACTTGCTACTGGGACTAATTAAGAAGGCTATACATTTGTTATCATGAGTGAAGATGAAGAATGTGAATCTGAGCGTGGAAGAATGTTACTTAGATCACAATATGTTACCAGATGATTTTATTATCCTATGAAGATATGCTGATTGTAGAGATTACTGTTTACATTGATCAATCATTCAGGGGTGTGCATAAAGGTGATTACCGAAGACAGGATTTCAGATTTTCATGCGTATTCACAGACTTGAAGTTTAAAGTGTGGTGTTCAAAATTTCTATCAGTTTCTGATTAGGTTTTTTAAGATTACGAGTTTAAGCTTTGAGAGGTTATTCAAACAACTGAACACGGATGTGATTAACGTTGAAATGGAGAACCTGCATGATTAGTTTCAAGTTGCTGATTATTCATGAAGATTGCAGTTAAGCAAATCAGAGGAGGTCAGGAATCGTGCAAACAAAGAATTGAAGTGTCATTCCAGGGAACTATTTCGGGGAATATGCTACTACAAATGCAAGCTCGAATCATCAATCAAGGAGGAATTAATTGAAGATATCAAATGCTTGATTGGAGTTGCATAATATTCAAACATGGCTCTCAATTTGAAGATCAAGATTCGACAGTAACGGCCAAGGGGGAATTTGTATGTGCATATTATGTATGCTCACCACTGTGCGAATAGACTAGGTAGAGCGTATGTTGAATATTGTATAGTTACGTGTTAGAAACGAACACATGACACTTTAGGGACAAACATTGGTTCGTACGGATGATACTCATCCGCACGAACATACTCATCTGCCCGGATGAGCTAGTTCGCACCAAAGACATTTCCATGTATATATATAGGATTCATGTGTTTGAAGTTGATAAGTTTTGGAGAATCTAGGGGAAATGCTAGAGAGATTGTATGATGCTCTCTCCGGCTTGTAAAATGATGTATGCTCTTTTGGTATGAATTAGCTTTCTACTTTTAACTATTCTTACGAGCTTTCTACCTAATTAGCACTATCTATCCAAACTTCTGGCTAAACCCGCCGGATTTGGAACTTTCATAAATGGTTGATTGCCCTCCCTGGATAGCTATGGGTGAAATGTAGCATCTAGGCCTTCTAAACATAATGACACAATACTTTTTGCTAGATGAGGCCATCTTCGCAGCCCATTGGTGGGGTCGGATGAGTGTATGTTTTTGTTCTTTGGATATCTGACCAAACTGGCAGTCTATCAAGTGCTGTAGTAATTTAGCAGTGTTGAAAGACATGACAATAGTGAAAGCTTCAAAAAGGTAATAGAAGGAACATAATGCTTCTTTTGGTAGTTTGTACAAGTCTTGTATATAAAAGACATTCATGAAAGGGTAGTTTGGGTGAGAGACTAAACCTTTCATAAATAAGCCATGGTTTCTCAAGTGACAGTGAGAAACGTTTTGTAGCTCAAGATCGATTGGTCTTTTAGAGCTTGGTCTGCTATCACCTCAATGATTTCTTCTAGGATCTCTTTCTCTTTGAATTCTTGGTTAAGTGGAATGACTTCATTTAGGCTTGGTGAGTTAATAGTGTTCATCATGAAGACAGTTGGTAAGATGTTGTGGTGGTGAAAGTGGTAATGCTTGATCATGTTGGAGCTATTGAATTTATAGGCCTTTGGTCTTGACAAAAAATCTGCAAGGATTGTCCTTGTCTGGATGTTGTCCTTGCCTTTGATATGCTTAATAGTAAATGTCCACTGTGAAAACCAATTCGCCCATCGTCAGCGATTCTTGGAGCATCTTCCTCTTAAATTCAAGCATCTTTGGAAAAGAAGACATACCCATTTCAATCGAGAAACTGTAGCCGACTAGATGGAATTGAAAATTTTCTATTCCTTTCTTCACAGCTAAGATTTCTTTGTACATGGAGTGATAGTGTTTTTTTATTCATTAAACGTGTCGCTTTTGTAGCCACATATAGTTCAAACACCTTCATCATCTTCTACAATCAGTACTGTTGCCTAGTGCTCATCACTTACATCCATCTGTAAGATTCATTTGTCTGTTGTTGAAGGAATCTTTAAAGGAGACATCACATCAGCAAGTTGCTTTATTCCTTTTACAACCTATGTTTGCTTTTCTAACCATACTTGCAGATTCTTTTGTAGCATGGGGAACAGGTGTATTGTGTGACTTGACAATTTTGGTAGGAAATCCGCCATATAATAGACTAAGCCAGGGAACTGTTGTACTTCCTTTTATGACGTTAGTTTATCTGGAAATTGGTGGAGTTCTTGGGAGATGTGTGGCTATGGTTGATACATGCCATCGGTGGTCTTCATTCCTGAAAACCCAATAAACGTAACTCCTAATTCCATTTTCTTTTCTGAAAGCATGATTCCATATTGTTTTACTATGGAGTGGAATTTTGTAAGTAATTCTACATGTGAGTCCTCATCATCAAAGAACAAGAAGATATCATCAATGTATATCAAGGCATTGATAAGGATTGGTGCAAATATACGCACCATTGCCTTTCGAAAAACGAATGGAGCTTTCTTTAAACCAAAGGGCATCATCACCTTCCATTGATAATGATGGTTTGGGATGCAGAAATCCATCTTTGTCATGTCTTCTGGTTTGATCCCTAGTTGCTAAAAACCCGCCTTTATGTCAAATTTTGACAAGATTTTGGTATTTGCCAATGACTGGAAGAGAGATTTCTTTTGTTGTGGGGGAATTTATCATCAGCTAAAAATGGTTTAGTGGTTGATAATTTATTACCAGACCTAGTTTTCCACAGACTTGTTCACTTAGTTTATTTACATAAAATGCTTCGCATGCCCATTGTGATGTTGTTGGCTCGATTAGTTTACTAGCTCTTGGCATTCTTGGATAGCGAGTTTGTTATGATCAGGATTCATCCCTGGGTGACTGGCTTTTGTTGGGTTTATGTCTTCATTATGTTTAAACGGTAATGAGACAAAAAGTTGGGGATTTAGCCACAAAGGGGATCTGTGTTTTGTGAGGAACTATGTATAGCTTGAGGCACAGGATGACTCAATGATATGTTGTTTTCTTGTTGATACAGTTTTGTGTATGTCACATGTTCTTAATTACAGTTGTAATTGTACGGTCTTTGCTCAAGTGTCTGTATAGGTTTGGTCGTGTCGAATAGATCGAGATATCCTTCTCTCTTGATCTAGTATGACATCTTAGCTTGTCTGTGTTAATCAGTTGCATGTGTGCGTACTGATAAGTCTTGTAAACGACATGTCTATACACGTTCTCCAATAATCAGGATTCTATGTGAGTCAGAGGATTTGTATGAATCAAGGATTTTGTGCGAATCACAGGATTCATACGAAACAGTCTTAAGTAACAAGTGAGTAACTTGTTTCGTATGAAATGAAGTATTTCGTACGAAACACATGTTCCGTACCAATTCTTTTGGAGATGTGTCTCGTGTGAAATATTGTGTTCAGTATGTCTAGACTCGTATTTCATACCAAACTAGACAGACACTATATAAACAGACATGTACCTCTTAGTTGGTGTTGCCTGCTAAGCTAGTTGGTCAGCCCAGAGAGCTTGTTGCCCCTTTGAGTTGGTCATCTCTGTAGACGAAGACACAAGAACACAACAAGTTTGTTTGAGTCATACGAGCATTGTGTGTTTATGTTGGTACTTGTTCTCAACCATTAATCAAGATAGTGAATCTTTGGTTACCCCATGTTCTTTACTTTGCTTTGGTTACATGCACACTTGGATTCCGCACTTGTGTGTGTGTTATATGAACAAGGAACTGGTTTAACACCATCCGCAGGTGGACCTACAAGTGGTATCAGAGCTTTGGCTCTTTCCTTGTTCAAAACCGGGCTTAGTTGTGTCTGAGCTAGTTTGAAGATTTCTGAAGTGTTCTTGAGCCTCCAGCAGAAAACTTAAGTTTTGGATAGATAACTAACTTAAAACTTGGTTAAAATCTGTTGCATACAGAAAATTTTATGGTAAAATTTTTCTGAAGAACAACCTTGAAGAAGAAATCTGCAAAAATTTGAATCTGGTTAGTTTTGGTAGGGTTGACATTTTCTTACTTGGATCTTGACTTGGACTGTTGACTGATTAAAAATCTGTGTTTTAACTAAAAGTGGGTAAGACAACAGGTAATTTCGAAAAAAGCATGTCTACACAAGAAAGGAAATTTCTCACCAAACCATTTCTGAAAAGATTCCTCTGAAAAATGCTGAAAAAAATATTTTTGGTGCGCCTGAAAAATATTAGTGCGATTGATCTGATCCACACAAATCATCTGATTCTCACGAAACATCTTATTAGTACTTAACAACTCTTTCGTGCGAAACAATTGTCTCGCACGAAACTGTTTTTGATTGTTTTTCGTGTTTTTCAAAGCTTTATGATTTTAAGAATTTGTCATATTTTCAAATCTGAAAATTTTAAAAGGTAATTATAATTTTGAAAATTTAAACCTTTAGTTTTTCATAAAACCAGAAAATATAATGAGTTCTAACCCATGGGATTGGAGTTGTTCAAGCTCAAATCAGGAGTCTTCGCAAAGCTCCGCAACATCATGGGTAAAATCTTTGATGCCACAACATATAGCAATGATCTCTGCAAATCAATGGGCGTGTGTTGCAAATCAAAATCAAAGCATCCAAACTCTGTTAATGAGCGAAAGTGAAACAGGGAGTAACAACCGTCCGCCCAAGCTAAATCATATGAACGATTATCCTTCCTGGAAAAGTCATTTTCGTACATACGTTCTTGGACATAACACAGAATTGTGGACGTGTTTCACTACCCCCTACAATGAAGCACTTGAAGAAGCTGGATCAAATCCAACCTCATTGGCCAATCTAGTCGAAAGTGATAATAAAGCTTACGATCTAGAGAAAAAGGCATTTGCTATCCTCACACAAGCTCTGCATAAAGACATTTATAATTAGTTTGTGTATTGTACTACAACGAAAAATTTGTGGGACACTTTGGAAGCAAGAGGTAAAGGTAACGCTGCTACCAGGAAGATTCGGCATGATCTGCTCAAGAAAGAGTTTGAGGGTTTCATGTTCATGGAGAACGAAACCTTGAATGATATGACCACTTGGTTTTATCATCTTCTCAGCAAAATGAACTCGTATAAAGTGTTCAGCACCACAAGAAATTGTGATGCGATTTGCTGATGCCTTACCTCCAAAATGAGGTCAATTTATTGATCTATTAAAACATACAGGTGTTTTGGACTCAATAAGTATTTATGAATTTGTGAAGAAACTGGAGAACAAGAATGAAGAAGAACTCTGGAAGTCAACAACCGAAGCTGCAAACTGCGTTTGTGTCAAACGTGAACCCTTTCCTACCCCAGCATGTCCAATCAAGTCAATCTACAGGTTCGAGTAATCAAGCCTATGGACAGACTTTTGATCCGAAAGCCTTCCTTCCACAGCCAAGGGACTTAGCGCATAAAGCTCCACAGCAAGCTCCTCAACAAGCTTTCTATGGAAACAACAGTCAATCGGCAAATCCCAACACTGTCAAACTTGACACGTCAAATCTCTCCAAAATCAACGTAGAAGTTGCACAGGAACATGCAGAACTTCAAAATACCATGGTCAGTGCGTATGTTGTTTAGTTGCAGGTCAAATAGGGAACATCAATTTGACGAACGAAGACTATAAACAAATTGACTGAGATGAAATGGAGCTGATGGACATCAAGTGGGTATTTGCAAGCGCTATGAGAAAAGCGAAGGATTATATGAGAAGAACGGGTAGAACCAGTTTGGAAAGCAAGAAGGATACAAAATACGGCTTTGACAAAACCGCCGTTACTTGTTTTAACTGTGGAGAAAGAGGTCACTTCAAGCGGGAATGCACAAGACCCAGCAAGGCAGGAAATCACAACCCCTTTTGAAATCAGTCTCAACCATCCAACACAGCACAGTACAACAACGAAAGAAGAATAGTAGTTGTTGGCAACTCTAACAACACCAATCAATCAGGACCTTCAAACATGCACAGAGCTTTGGTAGTTCAGTCTGATGAAGGATGCGATTGGTCAGTACAGTTGGGAACTGAGAACAATGGAAGAACTGCATGCTACGCGAAGATCGTGGATCAAATCAAGCATGATCACAACATCAACACTCCAAATAAGGATGATACATCTGGGGATGCTGGTAGTTCTGATGAAGAATGTTCAAGTTCAGATGGTTATGGATCTGATTCTGATGAGAAGAAAGGAAGTGATGCTGAGGTTGAAGAGTTGCTGAGTGAAGCTGAGATGTTGAAATCTGAAAAGGTAGGTATGACGAGGAATGCAGAAGCTGTGGAAAAAGAGACAAAGGCACTCTCTACAGATGGTGCAGCTTTTCCTCATCACATTGCCTTCATGGCAAACGTTGAAGGTTCTTCAAAACAGGTAAATTCTGACCCTCCTACTGTTTGCAATGACTGTGTTAAATTGAAAATAAAGTATGAAACCGTCAACAGTCATAATCAGAATTTAGTTATTGAACTATCAAAACGCAAAGAGGCGAATTTGGCGCTAACTAGAAATGAAAAAGAATTCAAATCTGTAATAGAAACCCTTAAGAAAAGTGTTTCTGAATTGACAAAAACAGTTTTGAATAAACAGACAGGAATTAATAATTACATTAATCTCCTAGAAGTAACAAAAAAAGAGTTAGCCATCGCCAAATGCGAATATGATTTGATCAAACGCAAATTGAAAAGTTATTCTAACTCCCAATATGTGCTTGATCATATCATTGAAGTTCAAAAACTAAAGGGAGATGCTCAATGCATAGGGTATAAGTCGTGTCCACCCCCAATGAAACACAACTATACCAAAATGCCTAATGAAGAGGAGATGCCTCATTTTGAACCCTCTGTACCTTTGAATCCTGAGGAATTCGCAGCAGGGTTAGGGTTCAAACTAGGCAATTCCTCTCAAGAACCAAGCAAGCCAGAAAGTTCATCATCTGATGAAGAAGAGGATGATACATCAGATGATGAATCAAGAAATGATGATCAGGATCAGCCTCTTGATGAAAGGAAAAGAGTAGAATTGTCTGCTACTCCTAGTACTCAATCTGTTGAGAATCAAGAGACTGTTCCCAAGAAATCAGTGAAGAAAGTGTGTCTACACAAGAAGTAGATAATGTGTTGTATACTTTGGTTGGAGTTAAGAAAATCTCTTCAAACAAAGATTTTCCAATTAAAAACGTAAATCCAATCTCTATAGATCAGGTTTTTGAAAAGTCAACAACCAAACCTTTAGAGAAGAAAAAGTCAACCAAAGCACAACCATTATCCGCTTCAAAAGAAAAAGAATGGAAGTGAGTTGAAAAGCCCACAACTTCTCAACCGAAGGTTGAAGCAAAAGGCTCCCGTTACCAGAAAAAAGGCTAAAACTGTAAAATTTGTGAATTCTAAAGGTGCGATAAAGTTAAAACTTTTCAAGGAAAATCTAATGTTGATTTTGTAAAGAAGGTTAAGATTTTGAAAAGAAATAGTCAAAACAATTATACCCAACACACTAATGGATGTAACAAAAATGAACCCAGTACCTCAGGATCCACAAATTCAACATCAAGCTGAGAAACACGATCTCCTAGTTTTGTTGAAAGGAGAACATGTTTCAAATGTGGAGAATTTGGCCATATTATAAAGGATTGTCAAAATCCAGCCAAATCAAGATGTATAGAGAAAACCCCTTATGAACCAACTTGCAAACGTAAATCTGTTTCTCCGACACAAGATAAATGAATTATTAAAGATCAAAAAGAGAAACAAAAACGTAAACAAGTAAAAGTAGTTGAGAAAGCTTTAAAATTGGATTCTTTGAAAAAGGATCAAAGATCTTCAAAGTCAATAGAACCAGACACTGTTAAAACTGTAAATAATAGTAAATTTGGTAATAAACAAGGATCTTGGAAACAGAAGACCGGAAATGGTTCAAAAGGAGTTTCTCAGTTTGTTAATCATCAAGAAATTGAGATCACATTTCTCGATGATAAGGGACGACCCAAGACCACTAAGGCTTGGGTCCCCATTTCAAACTAATCTTGTTTGTGCAATGTGCAGGGTGTTCTAGGAGGAACTGTAAACAGTCATTGGGTTGTTGACAGTGGAGCATCAAGGCACATGACGCGCAACTTGCGGCTCCTATATGATGTGAAAAGTATTAGGGGTGGTTATGTTGCTTTTGCTGGTGACAAAGGTGGATACATCACTGGAGAAGGAATGGTCTCCAATGGTTTTGTGAGCTTCGACAAGATCAATTATGTGTGGCAAATTGATCACAATCTTCTTAGCGTTTCTTAAATCAGCAACAAGAAGTTCACGGTACTTTTTGATGATGCCGGATGTTATGTGCTGAAGCCTGGATTCAAGATCCCGAAGGAATGGATTCTCCTGATGGCTCCAAGAATTAATTGTTTGTATACTCTTGATATGAGCCAAGCTATTATAACATCTGCACAAGTCACATGTTTGTCTCCAAAGCCACCGAGAAGGAATCAATCTCCTGGCACAGACGTATGGGACACATTCACCTGAGGAAAATTAACTATTTGGTGAAGAACAATCTAGTGAATGGTGTACCAGTGAAGAACTTTCATCTACAAGACGTTTGTGTATCATGCCAATAAGGGAAGTAAGCAAGAAAGTCCTATCCCGTGAAGAAGATCAACACTGTGAATATGCCACTGGAACGTCTTCATATGGACCTCTTTGGACCTATGAAACACAAGACAACCTTTGGTGATTCTTATTGTCTGGTAGTTACTGATGACTATTCCAGATTCTCATAGGTAAACATCCTGGCACACAAGAGTGAAGTTCCTACTATCCTCAAGAATCTCCTGACTCTGTTAGAAAATTTGTACAATCTAAAGGTAAGGAGAATCAGAAGCGACAATGGTACCGAATTCAAGAATCAAGTTATGGATGAGTACTGTTCCTCAAAGGGTATTCTGCATGAGTACAGTTCTCGATACACTCCACAACAAAATGGCGTTGCTGAGAGGAAGAATAGAACTCTTATTGAAACTGCAAGAACCATGTTAGTAGAATCAGAACTTCCCGTTCAATTTTGGGGAGAAGCTGTTGCTACTGCGTGCTACACAATGAATAGAGTTCTAACGGTGAAGAGACATGGGAAGACATGCTTTGTGTTGTTACATAAAAGGAAACCGGATATTTCTTTCTTAGAACCTTTGGAGCTCCATGCACTATGATCGACCCACATGGAAAGTTTGGTCCCAAGGCTATCGAAGGTTTATTTCTTAGATATGCTACTCCAAATTTCCGGGTGTGGAATTTATCTTCGAAGAAGATTGAAGAATGGGGTGAAGTCAAGGTTCAGAGATATACAGAGGCTACAAGAGCTCCCGGTGCTCCTTGGATGTTCGACTACGATGGGCTATTTGACTCCTTTAATCTGCCAACTTTTGATGATGCAACAGTTGCTGCTCAGATGTTATTGGAAAGTGAGACTTCAGTAGACTCGTCATTAGTTCGACCAATTATTGTTAACCCTCAAGTGTCGACTTCGGTTAACAATCTTGTTCAAAATGAGGAATTCGAAGACGCTGCGGAGTATAATGTTTCATCAGAAGATGATGAGTTTCATGATGCAAATGAAGCTGCCTCTGGTGCGGTTCCTGGAATTTCAGATGGTACGTCAAATATTCAACCTCAAGGAACGACTGAATGTCAGGCATCTACAACGTCATCAAATCCAGCTATCGATTTAACTGTTGATCTGAATATCAACAATTTGGGTATCGATTCTCGAGTTCCTGATGTGCCAGAAACTCGAATTCATAATATCCATCCTCAGCAGAATATTATTGGAGATGTCAAGAGTGGTGTGCAGACTCGTAATCAGCTGCGAAACAACCAGAATGCTGGATTGTATTCGGAAATCAGGGAATCAAGTGGTCTGAATGATTGGTCTTTTGCCTACTATGTGTGCCAAGTAGAACCAAAATCTTAGAAAGAGGCAATGAAAGAAGACTCGTGGGTTGAAGCCATGCAGGAAGAACTTCAGCAGTTTCAGAAGTTAGGCGTCTGGAAATTGGTTGATAGGCCTGACGGCTACAAGAAGATTGGTACACAATGGGTGTACAAATGCAAGAAGGATGACCGAGGTGTTGTTGTGAGAAACAAAGCGCGATTGGTTGTTCAAGGTTTTAATTAGGTCGAAGGGATCAATTACAATGAAGTTTATGCACCGGTTGCACGACTTGAGGCATAAGAATCTTTTTGGCTTATGCGTCCTTCAAGAAGTTCACCGTTTATCAGATGGATGTGAAGAGTGCATTTCTTCATGGTGTGGTAGAAGAGGAAGTATATGTTGAGCAACCGCCAGGTTTGAAGATCCTCTCCATCCTGACAAGGTTTGGCTTCTCAACAAGGCGTTATATGGTCTTTATCAAGCTCTGAGGGCTTGGTATGAAACGTTGTCTACCTATCTGTTGAAGAATGTTTTCGAAGAGGCCTGATCGACTATACTCTCTTTATCAAGGAACAAGACAAGGATTTACTGTTAGTACAGGTTTATGTTGATGATATTATTTTGGGTCTACTAACACTCGAATGTGCAAAGAATTCGAACAGGTTATGCAGAAGAAGTTCGAGATGAGCGTTATGGGAGAAATGACTTTCTTTTTAGGTTTGCAGGTTCAGCAATCAAAGGAAGGGATTTTTATCCATCAAACCAAGTATGTCGGAGATATTCTTAAACGGTTTTAGATGGACGACTCAAAGCCTTTGGGAACTCTATTAGCTCAAAATCATGGGATTACTCCAGACGGAATGGGTGAACATGTAGAACCATATCTCTATCGTGCTATGATCGGATCTCTCATGTATCTTACTGCTTCAAGACACGAGATAATGTACCCAACATGCCTTCTGGCACGCTACCAGTCTAGTCTGAAAGTTTCTCACTTGATGGCTGTAAAAAGGATCTTTCATTATTTGAAGGGACGCCCCGACACTGGTCTATGGTACCCTAAGGATGATAACTTTGATCTGACAGCATTCAGTGATTCTTATCATGGCGGCTGCAAAATAGATGCAAAATCAACAACAGCAGGATGTCAGTTCTTGGGAAATCGCCTAGTCACGTGGCAATGCAAAAAGCAGACTTGTGTAGCTACATCAACATGTGAGGCTGAGTATATTTCATCTAGTTGCTGCTCTCAAGTTCTATGGATTCAACAGCAAATGCGCGACTACGGTTTTGAATTTCTTACTACTCCTAATTTTGTTGATAATGAAGCTGCTTTGCAGATCACTCAGAATCTTGTAAAACATTAAAAAACAAAACACATTGAGATTAAGTATCATTTCATACGAGATTGTTATGAAAAGAGACTTATCGATGTTAAAATCCACACTGATCACCAACGTGTCGACCTTTTTACCAAAGCCTTTGATAAATAACGTTTTGATTATCTACCTTTCGTCAATGGCATCAAGGTGAAACCCGAGTAACTCAACCATGGCTAACTATTTTTATAAATACTTTCTAAAAATCTAAAACTACAAAAAGATTTCCAGTTTTACATTTTAGGCGGAGTAAATTTCAAGAAAATACAAAATATGTCTTTTATTTACCTTCTTTGTTTAAGGGGGAGAAAAATTCAGAAAAATACAAAAACGTTAGAAAAATCGAAAATGAGTTTCTTGATAAGTTGAAGATGATGAAATTCACCGGTAAATCTGTCAGAAATGGTTATAAGCATAGAAAGAAGATTGATAAGTAGCATGTCTTATGATGTATCGGTAAGCTCATAATCAGACTAAAATGTGCAAGTTGATATAAATTTAAAAGACAGAACGCAAGGTGGGAACCATTTATTGGCATATGGTCTTTGTACCGAAATTTCGTTTGATAGAGTGCCGAGGTTTTGAGATATACGGTCTTTATGCTGGCTTATCATCTAGGTATCATGGTTGAATCTTTTGCCGAAAAATAACGGTGACGTAAGTCTATAACTTCCATGATACCATACATACGTGTACATACCGCGTACGACCACCAAAATAAGTGATAAAATATCATAGCTTTATGCGGGAGCTAAGTTCGTCTCTTTGTTGGTACGATGGTACTAACCTGTTCACGGACTTACTCCTGTGCCCTGCATGCATATGAAAATCAAGTTCCTCATCAATAAGTGATTAAATCACAAAGGGCTTGTTTTCAATCAAAAATAAGTGAGTATCTCACATCATTCATATACCTCAAAACATATAATAAAGCATTATACTCACCGGTAAGATTTTCTCTCGTGCATATCATGATACGGGAATGTGTCGTGATGTGGTTGAACACCGGTTAGTAAGTATAAATCCATACCTTAATCATATCTCCTAATCATGATTACATCTGATAAGTCTGAGCTTACATGGACAACAATACCGATAATCATAGTTAAATACTTATCTGCTTAATTTTGGAAACCTAATACCGTCTTTGACAAAGATTAAAATGCTGGTATGATTCCTTTACCTTGAAACTCGAAAAGATTGTAGTTTATCTGTATATTTAGTTTTTCAGTCTAGTTTACTTAGTTGCTTATGTAATTACTTTTTTAAAGTTAGCCAAAGTTGATACTCGAGAGTTTCTACCAAGATATGCTAGAAAACCATTTGTTTGATATCGCAACTTCATAAAGTAATATCTTGCCACAAGTAATCCCTCAAAAGAAATCCAAAATCTGAAATTCGTTTGAGTGTGTGTATCTCATACGAATGAACCTAGTCATTTGATTTGACTTGGTCACTTGTTTTTCTCAAATCTGCTGCTGGAATTCATACGAGTGTGTGTATCTCGTTCAGGGAATACAATCATACGAAGAATTTATGATCTAAGAAATTTGTGTTCTAATTATATTTGTCTATGAGTACAGATCGATACAAAAAGAACATAAACAAAGACCAGCAAAGAAGAAATCTGACAAGTCAGAAGAGGAAGCAAGAAAGATTTGAAGTTTCTTAGAAGTTCGAAGACCTGATACTCTAATCATTAGATAGCAGATCTATCAATGGATAGCAGATCTTCAGGGGGAGTTTGTTGATACTCCAAACCATTCTATGTGAAGACCAAAGTCTGAAGACCAAAGACCGAAGACCAAGCAACATCCAAGGGGGAGTTTGTTGATACAGTTTTGTGTCTGTCGCTTGTTCTTAATTACAGTTGTAATTGTACGGTCTTTGCTTAAGTGTCTGTATAGATTTGGTCGTGTCGAATAGATCGAGATATCCTTCTATCTTGATCTAGTATGACATCTTAGCTTGTCTGTGTTAGTCAGTTGCATGTGTGCGTACTGATAAGTCTTGTAAACGACATGTCTACACACGTTCTCAAGAATCAGGATTCTGTGCGAGTCAGAGGATTTGTACGGATCAAGGATTTTGTGTGAATCACAGGATTCGTACGAAACAGTCTTAAGTAACAAGTGAGTTACTTGTTTCATACGAAATGAAGTATCGCGTACGAAACACCTGTTCCGTACCAATTCTTTTGGAGATGTGTCTCGTGTGAAATATTGTGTTCAGTATGTCTAGACTCGTATTTCGTACGAAACTAGACAGATACTATATAAACAGACATGTACCTCTTAGTTGGTGTTGCCTGCTAAGCTAGTTGGTCAGCCCAGAGAGTTTGTTACCCCTTTGAGTTGGTCATCTCTGTAGACGAAGACACAAGAACACAACAAGTTTGTTTGAGTCATACGAGCATCGTGTGTACATGTTTGTACTTGTTCTCAATCATTAATCAAGATAGTGAATCTTTGGTTACCCTGTGTTCTTTACTTTGCTTTGGTTGCATGCACAATTGGATTCCGCACTTGTGTGTGTGTTATATGAACAAAGAAGTGGTTTAACACCATCCGCAGGTGGACCTACATTTCTAGTGTCTAATGAAATGGGAGAGACCATGTATAGTCTTGGATAGGAAACCCATGGATTTGTGAATTATTTGTACCAAACACCTTCTTCCCAATATCTCAAGTCTCTTATTCGATATCGGATGTCGAATCCAAGTGGCAGGTATTTTCCATGAAAGTTTGATTCTAAGAACCTGTTTTTACTGTGCAAGTTGGGAATAGGCGTAAGTATATTAGGATACTTATCTTGTTTATCTTAAAGTTTTGCCATTGGCTGTAAAAAAAACTGTTGGCTATAGGGCTTCCAGTATTCTTTTGGGAGAATAGCTGGGTTCAGGATGGAGGCTGTTGACCCCGTATCAAAAAATGCAATGACTGGGATGGGTTTCGCATATGTGCTTATGAGGAGGTGAACTTTTGCAATTGGTAGAGGTTCCTTCTTGTGTCTTATATTTCGTTGATAGGAGGTGATCCTTACCATGTAGATTTGATTAGTCTTTGCTCGTAGGTTTGGTATTTTTATTTTCTTTTTTCAGAGTTCTTGGGAGGCAAATCTTTTTCTTTTGTATTTTTTCAGTGTCACATCGCCTACTCTTTCCAAAAGTTTACTTCCGATCTATTTCTGGATTAGCCAGTCGGCTGGAGATTTCTCCTCATTTTTGTTAGCTTTGTTTTCTTGGCCCAAGAATTTCTTATTAGCTTTGTTTTCTTGGCCCAAGAATTTCAAGAAAGAGGAGATGTGATTTTCTTTGTTGATTGGCAATATTTTAGAGCCTTTGAGGAAGCCATGATGGGACAATCAACAGGGTTTTGCCCATCTTCAGACTGTCTTGGTTCTTTGCTTAGGGAGGATATCCTTTTGACATTTTCTGAGGACGTGCTTCTTATTGGCGAAGCTTTTCTGGCCTTGATTTTTGCTTGCTCTTTTGACTAGAGATTTAGAGATCAAGAGATTTATAGGAACGATGATGCTGGTAATGGTTGGGGATCAAAGGACATTCATACAAACGGAGCCGATGGCAATCTCCATGGGTCATCAACAAAGGTGGAGACTCTTTGCTGTTTATGTTGTCTCTGTATGTCTGTAGGTTGTGTCTTGAGGAATTTCACTTCGGCCTCTTTCTACCGAAGGCCTTTTGGGCTTTGCGGCCATTGAGAGTTGTGTACTAGCTGGAGAAGTTCATTATGTAGTTCAAGTATTTTGGCCTTGATCTCATAGATGATACCTTCTAGACCTTGTACTCTGCTTGTTAGGTCTTCATGGGCTTTCATGATATTGTTCTATTGAGCTATGATGGTGTTGAGAGCGTTGTTTTGAGCAACAACATTTTACTCTTCCAGTTTATAGTGGCTTTAACAACTGTTACTGATTCGGGAATACCATTTGCACCAATGGTGGTTGGATTTATGATTTTCCAACTGTGTTTGGATTTTTATTGGGTATCTTTAAAGAAAGTTAAGAGTGAGAATTCATCTTGGTATTAGGGTGGGAATTCAACTTGGTATTTTGGGGAGCTGGGGGTTGGACGTGTTGTTTCAAGCATAAAGCATCCGTCCAACTAGGTAGGTAGATGTCTTAGCGGGGATGGTTTTGGTTGTTTATGTTTTGCTTTTGAGTCAACATTCAAGAATTAATAATCAAACTTTCTTGACGGTTCTCCAAGCAGACCTACGTTTGGATCATTTAATATGAATAAAATAAACATGTTGATTATCATATGTAATGGAATGGATCATTCCCTAAGAATGTGAGTTTTTCCAAACATAAGAATTTTCATTCGTTGGTAAGCAGGTGTTTTTTTTCATTCTTTTGATACTTTTTGGACCAATTGGGTTGTGTTAGACTGCTTATCATTCACAATAGACAAGAAATGCTGTTTACTCGTACTTTTTTTGTCTACTATGTGTAGCTTGCATCTTCACACACGATTTACAGGTGTTACCAATATCAGAATGTGATTGAAGATGATCATATTAATAATGCCATTATAGACCACGAACGAGACACTTGCATGGCTCTCAAAGGTTTTACTTTAACCCGCCTAATCATGTACTCATGTTAGGAAGGCTATTGGTGTATGGGGCTATTTCTTTCAAATAGCTTTGAGGAAAGTTTTTAAAATAAATAGTTTCTGTTGGTGTTATATTCATCATCTTTTTGTTGAAATCTATCCTCACTTTCTCTTTTAACAAAACCGAGATGTGCGCAATGCTTAATAGTCTTTGACCTTCATTTCTCTCCCTCTCTCTCATACACACATACAAAAAAAAACATATGTAGACTGTTTATTTTCAATACAAGTTGGATGGGGCACCTTACTGGTTGTTGAATAAATTAAAGGTGGTCTACATGGGTGAGATGGGTAATTGGAAACTTGCCAAGACAAAAAATGAAATTGGTGCAACTTGGGTTGCCCCAGGATACCTTTTGTTTAATTTTATTTAAAGTTTTCTATATAGATATGTTAATGTAGCTATTTCGAAGGCTATATGCCTCAAATATAATGTTTACATTCTTTTATGGCAAAATATTTTGACAATTTGACATGTAGTAGATAAAATTTAATTAAAATTTTGACCTTTTATTAAGTATATGGATTAAACTTGCATCTTCATGAATGATACATCATCAGGAGTCACCATTTAGCTTTAAGGTCATCTATCAACATCTTAAACAAGGAATTGTATTAGTAGCTAATTATCCTTTTCTTTTTGGTAGCAAGACTAACGATACTTAATTATCACCGTCTTTTATCAGGTCATTATGTTCTTGTCAAAGTCGGATGAAGAGACACGTTAAACAGAAAGTCTGCAAAATACTTGGTTGACAAATGGGTAAGTACAAAATATTTATTTGACCTCATTTTTTAAGGTGATATGGGCCGTTCATCCTTAGTTAACCTATGGAATCAATTATGAGTGGCATTTTTATTTTTTAATGATCTAAAACTTCATATTGATTTGCTTTGCATGACCAGTTCAAATTGGTACACAAATTATAAAAGAACAGTGGTTGGTTGCTACTTGGTCGATTTCATTTGGGTTTCGCTTAAGATTTTTTCTTGACCTAATTCAGTGGTATTCGTGCTTGATTTATGTCTGAGTTTTGTGCATAGTTTTCTTGATCTGTTATTTACCAATTTATATTGTTTTATTGTTAAAATGGTGGAGCCAAATGTAATGTTGGGGGTTAAGAAATTGATGGAGAAAACGATATTAGTAGCAATGAATTGATTTCAAGTATTCAAACCTAAAAAATGAACTATGGATTATTTTCATTGAGTTAGCTTGATTTTTGCCTCAACAAAATGTTGATAGGTTACAGGTCTAGCAAATTGATTCTGAGAAGGATGTGTCTCAGTGTGTGGTAATGCTTGGGAAGTTTATAGCTGATCATGAGCCAAATATCCAGTATTTGGGCCTGGTAAGCTATGAAACAGTATAGATTACTTTTTTTGTTATGTTTTGGCATGATGGCAGTAGTTGATGAAAATGGATTGTGCAGGAGATAATAAAAAGACTCCATGTTATAAGTAACCGTCTTCATTGAGTGGCCATGGGCATGTTTCAGTAACTATAAATAACATTCATCTTCCAGATTATTGCTGAGAAATCTTTAACTAAGAAGTACCAGTGAGAAATATCAGTTCTTAAACAAGAGCTTGATCAGCATAGAAGGGGATATGGGGATGCTATTGGTGTCAATCTGAGCAGATAGTGAGTTCATAACAGAAGGTAATATTTCATTTTTTGGATAATGTTTCTGGTGGCTACCTATGTATACAATTGTTTTCATGCTGAGAAATCTTTAATTAAGAAGTACCAATGAGAAATATCAGTTCTTAAACAAGAGCTTGGTCAGCTTGGGGGATATGGGGCTGCTTATTGGTGTCAATCCGGAGCAGACAGTGAGTTTAAAACAAAAGGTAATATTTCATTTTTTGGATAATGTTTCTGGTGGCTACCTATGTATACAATTGTTTTCATTTAAGGCCACATGTATATTGAAGTAAGTTATAGGACGCCTAAGTATCTATCCAGTTTCTTTTATCTCAATTCTGGACAGAAACATAATGGATGATGAAAACACCCTTTGAATTCTAAAAATACAAAGATATCTTTATATTGATTTATGACAAAGCATGATCCAAGGTAATCTGGTGAAATTATAACAAGATGAATACAATTTTTTTGTAGTTATAAAGGGATAATGTATGTGTAGGTAATACATGTATTCAACTTAACTCATTAAAGCCTCCTATATATCATTTTTTTCTACAACTATTTATAAAAGTTGAAGAAAACTGACAAATAATTAGATTTTTTTATCGAAAATCCGAGCATTAAAATTTCACGGCTAAGTTAATCCCTGTGGTTCGTAGAAATTTGTGTTATTAAACTTCACTATTAGTCTCATTCTTTCACCAGGTAACATGGAAGTGGTGGGTCAGAGCTCATCATTACTAGATCAATTGATGGTGGAATATCTGTAATATATGCGTTTCTATCATCAAACGCCACGTTCATCTCCAAATAACTTTGCCACCACTATTGTGCTAGCATTTTTGTATAAACTTAAAAGGTGGCAATACAGGTAGCCGGGGTAACAGCTTAACATGAGTTTGGGTTCAAAATTGAAATGTGTCATTCATTTATGGGCTGGGGTGAAATGTTGGTTGGGTTGATCCTCTTTAATCCCTTTTCTGTCCATTTATATCTTTTATATGCATACTTAACACTTAAATTAATGATACTACAATTATAATTAAAATCTCAGGATAACTTACCATGGTTTTGACATGCTAAACCCATCTGGCCCGTTTTCCTTTTGGGTAACTTTATATTTGATACGTTTGAAATAAAATACAACCCTAATGACGCTTGCTGGATATTTGGGGTCAAATAAATTGTCATTTAAATCCTTAATATTAATCGAGGATGAGTAGTAGAGGATTAATTTTATTTCTTCGCGGCTACTCAACTGCCGAATTTGCCTCTTTAACCTGATTTAAGCTTTAATGTTGACCATCGAAACTAGGTAGGTATTTATGAGATTAATTCTCAACCCGAATAACTAGGCTGTCATTGCAAAAAATTGAAAGTATTTTTAAAGAATACAGTTTACTGGTGGTTATTGTTGAATTTATTTCAGAACAACCAGGAAAGCAAGTTGCATATGATTTTAATTGTTAACATTACATTGATTTTGATGTTTCAGTTTAGGTATGCAGTTCGATGTCCCTCAGGAAGATTTCAAGTCTGGTTTGTAGGCTCTTCTAAAGGCGAAACCAACTAGAGTCTAGAGCTATTTTGTTTGGTGCTTGAGTTGTGTATCCCATTGTTGTAAGTGATTTTCTTTTAAGTTATAATAAAATGTTTGATTCAAATCATTAAACACCATGTATTTGTCTTCATATATAAGCAAAAGGGTGGTAAAAATGCTTTTTTTTTTTCAGGTTGGCGAAGAACAATTCTCTCCAAGCTTGCCTGGATGGCCCCCTTTCATGAGAGTGAACCCAATATTGGATTGGTCATATAGGTAACTTGGGGTTTTCTTTTACCTCTGCAAATAGATGACACATATACTTTAGTGGTATATTACTTCCTTAGATATTTATGATCCTTTCTTTAAACAAAATACACCTGATTCTAGGGTGAAATATACTCCTAAATAAGGTATTGGGATGTCTTAATGCTCAAAATGTCCAGGTTAGTAATCTTATTTGAGGATCGATAAGCACCGGATCTTCTATACTCTTTTGGATCGATGCTTGGATAGGTGAAGTTAATTTCAAATGTCTTTCTTCTTTCTTATTTCGGTTGGAAAGGAACAAACTATGTGTGGTTAGTGATAGATTAAGGGGGGAAGGCAATGTTCTATCCTTTTCTTGGAACTGGAGTGTAGCGCCTTCTACTGATCAAGAAAGAGATGAACTTCAGGCCTGCATAACGATTCTAGAAGGCGTTCAATTTAGGAGCGGGGAAGACAGTTGTATGTGGGCAAATTTTGTACTTTGGGTTGTACATATTGCTTTTATAGGTTCTACATAGATGTTATGTACATGTTAACCGTATATAGAGGTTTTATTATCTAAGTTTTGGGTGTTCAAGAAGTGGTACTAATCATTATAGTAAATATTATTATTATCTTCGGCACATAATAGATTTTCAAATTTTAGGTTTAGGATTCAAGGCTGTAAATTATCTTAACTTCTATATTTGAGGTCTATCATTTGATTAATGAAATTTCTTTTAAGTGTGTATTAAGTGAGGTTATGCGGGACCGCCTCGACAACCAAAGTGTTAATCTTAAATGAATCGTAAGCAGTCGTTAGGTTAATAAGTGCGCTTACAACTTCACAACCCGTGACAAAGTTTATGAAAACTTTATAACTCTTCTTACAGCGAGGACAATAATAAGACATACTTTTTGTATGATATTAAGTGTGAATTAATCATAAATAGTTATCATTAAAAGTAAGTTTCTTGAGCCCGGCAAGCAATCCCGGGTGATTACCTAATAATATTAATAAATGTACAACTTGGGCTGCATAATAGATCAAGCCTGTGGGCATGGAAAAATCTGGGCTGGAGCAACAGTTTAGGCCAGCGGGTGAAACCGGGTAATGCAAAACAGAGACGCGGGACAGGATCCGGATACAAGCAGCTGGAGAAAAAAAGAGTGACATAATGATGGGTTTTTATATGGGTTTGAGGGTGGTTGACGTTGTGATCGGAAGGTTTAGATCTCTGTTGGCTAATCGGAGATTCACATTTCCTCGATGAGCAAGTTGCTGACGTTGGTAAGCTTACGGCCGGATATCGAACCGGTAATAACTGGCTATTGTCCGGTTCGTTCATTTCTCTGGATCAAGGGGTCACTAATAGAATAGGTTATATGTTATGGGTAAGAGAGTCGAGCATCACCTAATACTATGCTAGTACTTAATCCCTCATAATACTCTTTTTATACATCTTTTAACTCGGTTTCGTACCCAAATACTCGTCCCAAATATTTAAGTCAATCTTGTCGTCTTCGGATTTTTTTGTCATCCCTAGTTCAAGTAATTTGACATAGAATGTATTGTGTAGTCTTGATATAAGATCACTTCTAGCTTTAAGATCCATAGAATAATCAATACGCAGTTCATTGAATTACGTCACAATTCGTGCTTAGCCTCAGCAATTATGTTTGTTTTCACTAGCAAAGAACTTGTTTGCACTCAATTTCAACTCAAAGCTCGTAAATGAATATCTTGAATAAATCATCAAGGAGATTAACAATGTCAATCTTAGATCACATATGCATAGAAGATTGAAAGTTATGGTCGATAAAAGAATTTGGGATTACCGTTCGCGTAGGAGATGAATGGCTTAAGCCATGAGTTTTTTTTTCCTAGATGGGTGTAGTTAGAAAATGATTTATCAAAATCAGTACTTTAAAATTAAATACAAAATTACTTATGTATCTGTGTTTTCTTTTAATGAAAATACGTTACGTAGAATAGTACAAAATGATATATTAAATTAGGCTTTTAGTTTAGAAATAATAAAAAATTATCTTAACCATTTACTATGAATATTTTAAGAATGTAAATATATTCGCTGATTACATTACAGAACGTTGGATGCATAATTTTGAGTTGATAAAATAATATTTGTAAATTAACCTAGATAAATGAAATAAAGTTTAACTTACTTTATTACATATGAAACTATTAATTAAAATTTTGTATAGAATATGATACTGAACTACAATTTAATTTTCTACCATGTCGGTATTGGTTCGACGCATTAAAGCACCAAACAATACTGAGTTTCTAATACATGTCCACAGAGTTGATGAGGGTTAAATTAGCCTTTTAATGTTACTAAAATAAAAGAAAGACTAAATTAATCGATTTTACTTTTTATCTTTTAGCGTAACATATATTCATTACAAAAGAAAGAACAAAAATCATATATCAGTAAAAAGCATTACTGAAAAGAAAAAAAACAGAAAAAAACCTAAGAACAATTACTATTTATTAATTTATTATTGAATTAGATTTGGAGAGAGACAAAAGTTTTTTAAAAGAAAAACATCCTTTAGTAAATAATTTTCAAAGTATCCACTTTAATAAAAAAAAATTATTCCACCCATTTGGAAAAAAAATAAAAAAGAACAAAGAGTAGAAATTCAAATTTAACATAATATTAATACTTTCTTAAAACACATTTTATATATATATATATGTATATATATATATATATAGAGTTAACGAAGGACGATTTATAGTAACTTTATTTAGTCTTTTTATTTTTTATTTACTGTATTATAATAGTTTTTTAATAGCATATTTTTTATTTTTTTACTTTTTAAAACTATATATTTCCTTTACTGTTTTTCAATAATTCTTTTTTTCTTTTTTTAAAACATATATTAATTTATCAAATAATTTGATACTTTTTTAATAATTTACGTTTATAACGTTTTTCTAAAAATTTAAGTACGTAATTGTGTTTGATTTTTTCCCTCGACATTCCATTATAAGTTTTATTAAAAACGAAGTTTTTTCAAAATAAAGTATTTATTTAGTATCATAAAACGGTACGATAATAAACTAAACCGTTCTAATGATTTGGCTTTCTAAACAACATGCTTTATTTTTAAATTATGTTTGTTTTACATTATTATTTGTTTGGTTTCGCCGTAATGTACGACGTAAAAAAAAACTAGTTTTCTTTAAAGTCCGAGGGCTAATCTAGCATAAAGCTAGAACATGGGATCCCATACATCATACATTACAATCTAATTAACAATTTAAACCCTACCATATTTTTAATCCAAACAAACGAACTCATTTTGATTTCCTTTAACATTTTCTCTGGTGTCTTTTTAATGTAGTTAAAAACCCTATCTTTCGTAACTTTTTTTTCATGTATATCACAATGTAGCTGCATCAATTTTTATAAATCTTGCTTTCTTATAGTGATGTTGATTACCCACCATATAATCTTGTGGTAGAAAAGTGTTACTCAATTAAAATTGATGCCCATCGCTTTGTAGACTACTTACATTTTAGAGGTGTGAAAAATCTTAGTGATTATTAGGTATTGTGTTCGATTCTCACGCGACACGATGATACTCTAACACTAGAATATCACATAAGCTTTTTACATATACCGATTGGATTTATTAAGGAGGGAACGTATCAAACATACAAATTACATTTAACGCTTTAGTTGCAAGTTTGTATACAATATTTTGGTAGTTCGGTATTACAAACATTTTTTTTTATTGGACGGTAGTGTGTCAATATCTTTAAAATTATATTTCTAGAAATATAAATAATTTATTTATTTATTGATATAAAACATATTATCTTTGTTTATTTTCTGAACTTTTACATTCTCTTTACCAATTTTATATTTAGACCTACCTGCACAATAATTTTTATTTTCTAATGGGAATATCAATGATGGATATTGTGAATGAGTTCAGACGGGGGACGTAAGAAGGTAGTCACGTGGCATACGGAGAACATGATAAGAACATAGTACATCAAACATATGGGCTTTAAGATTAGATGAATCTCAACACGCCACGTCACTAAATCACTACCCTCTTGATAAATATTAATTAAAAAACTTTTCTCTCTCCAAATTTTCAATCTCTTTCCAGATGGCCGGTATATAAACATTTCAATTATTATTTTTTTTCCAAAACAAGGAATTTTTCTCGATGTTTTATTTAAGCTGATAAAGTATTAAATTTCCTGAAATCATGTACTAAAACAGTATATGTTGTTAATTTAAACCTTGTGATTTTAATTAGAATAAATATGAAAGCATATAAGTTCAGAGAAAGATTGCTAGACAAAGTTTTTTAGAAATATTGTACCAATTGTTATACGTGACTAAAATAAAGCTTAGTTAGATAACTAAAAATTCAACGAAGCAAAGTGAATTTAATCAAAAAGTACCTAGAAACTAAAAAAATGATAAAAAGAAAATCTAGAAGTAGGGCATGCCTCTCACTCATTAAATTTAATTAGAGCATTACTTAAGTTCATTCCCTATCGACTAGCTTCCAAAATTCCATGACTTTATTAGATCTAATTAAAGTAGAATAAGTTGTTTTTAATCTAGAAAATTTGAAGATACTTAAGATAAAATACAACTCATGCGTATAATATTCAATATAAATTATACGTTTATATTTATTTAATCCAAGAATATGATTAAATATTGTAAGTATAATATATTAAATTATTAATTTGGATAAGAAAACAAACAAAACATGCTTTATTTCACAACTAGGACTAAAATATTTATGATATAATAATAGTTGGTGGATCCAACTCTCCTAATGTTCAAATACTGGGTAACATTTATCGATGTAAATTAATACAAAGCCTCACCTCTAACGATGGCTAATTGGCTATCGTCTTTATTTTTAATTTTTATGAGGTTTATAGTTGAATTTTAAATGAAATATATATAAAAGTATATTTACACCGGCAACATAATTAAAATATCTAATAATATAGCTTAAAATTAAGAGCTTTCAGATAATTAATTAATTAGATTAAGTTTGTTCATATGTAAATCAATGTCAGTTTTTCACATGCGAAAATTACTTCATCATTTTGATCCAATGATGATGATTGATGTCTAATATATGGACAAATGTTATAAAATGGATGATTAAATTTTTATCAAGCTTCTTAAAAAAGTGAGATTTTTTTACTTGACAAGTGATCACACATAAGAATATAATATATATATATATATATATGTATATATATAGTATATATATATAGGGTGGGTTTATTGTGAGAAAATTTAAAAGTGTGAGAAGAATAAGAAAGAATCTAAATCATTAGATATTTAATCTAATGGTTGAGATCATAGTGACAATTCTGTAAATAATGTTGACTATTAAACTAACTAATTTTCTATATTAAGGGTATAAAGGTAAATTTAATATTTTTAAATTAAGAAACTAACATTAATACACATGCAAAGTTCCTTCCTTTTTTTTAAAAAGTAATAACTTTTTATACGTAACTCTTTTTTTTTTTTAAATTACACCATAATAACGAGTGGTTTTTTATCTTTAATATGAGTACCATATTGATATACTTACGTAGAGTTATTTCTGTTTTTGTATATTTTGGGTGTTATTTCTGTTTTGATTCTGACTAAATTGTTGACTGATGCTATATTATGGTGTTATTTCTGTTATATTTAAAGTTATCGTGTTCTTTATAAGATGTGTGCCTTCAATATAACTGCTATGGTGTTTTTATGAGTTATAGTGTTACTTTTGTTATATTTCTGTTATTTATAAGATGTATGTCTTCAATATACATGCTGTGGTTTTTTTATGAGTTAGGGTGTTTTTATGAGTTATATTTCTGTTCTTTATAAGATGTATGCCTTTAATATACATGTTGTGGTTTTTTTATGAGTTAGGGTGTTATTTCAAATTCGAAAATCACTACAATAACTGTCAAAAATCGGTTGCATATATTCATTCCATAATTAGATTTTATTAGTTAAATTACACTTATACCCTTAAACTACCAAAATAAAAAAGGACACATGTCACCTCCATAATCTTCCTTATCCTTCTCACACTTTTAAATGTTCTCACATGAACCTCTATACATATATATATATATATATATATAACTAGGATAAGAAATAATATATTTCCTGAGAAACATAAATAAAAAAAGTTGGGAATTTTTATACATAATCATTAGAACTATTTTTATACATAATAATCCTTTTCATTAGAACTAATACATAAAAAGAAGATTACTAAATATGTTCCAAATTATAACTTAAATTATGAACTCCACAATGAAACAAAGTATTATCACGTTTATCATGATTATTAACTAAATCAAGTGCCATATCCAACTTGAAAACAAATATGTAATTAAAATCTGTAGTAGTGTAATAATGTAGCGTGACTGAATTACAATTCTAGCCCCACCCAAAAATAAGAAAAAAATAAAAAACATGCAAGTTGTTTTGTACACAAATTAGAAACGTGTATCTCACAAGTTTTTGTAAGATTTCTAACCCAGTAATGTGTACATCATAAAATTAATCTTTCCCTTGAAATTACTTGGATCACATGTTGAATTGCTGTTTGAGAAACCAAATTTCTTCAGCGTTCCACATATTCTCGGAGAGATCATCACCACGGTTGCCACCATCGGTCCACTGGTTGTTCTGCTCTATCACAGATTGGTAATCCATCCATGGATTAAAGTAACCCAACGGGCTAATCAAGGTGTCGGTAAACTCGTTACCAATCGGATTGTTTTGTTGAATAGTATTTTGGTTTTGGGTATGATTCGCTGGAAAGTAGCAATCGGTCAAGTCGGAGCCAGGTGAAAGCGCGGTGTTGCTTGAGTTTTCGGGTGTGTAGCTCGGGTGATTTGGGTATTTCCGAAATTTGATGACATGTTGCCACAGTTGTTATGGCCTTGGGGCACTACCAATTGGCTTGTAACAATATTGTTACTTTCGTTGAGTGGGTAGGAGTTTGTGGTAGCTCCTGTAGAGGTGGTCGTGGTGGAGGACGAACAACCTGTGGTGGTGGTGGTCGTGGTGGCAGCCGCCTGTATCCGCTCCATCAGGCGTGGCATCCAAAGATACCGCATGGTGTCCTTAAATTGCTTGCTATTCACGTCAAATTTTAATTGTTTTGCATGTTTTTGAACTCTTGTCCTCCAATAATTCTTGATCTCATTGTCGGTTCTTCCCGGCAAGTGTTGTGCTATTTTTGACCATCTAAATAATAATAACAATTAAATCGTTAAAAATAAGGAGATTATATAAACATTAAAAACAGCTAAAAAACATACCTATTTCCCCAACGAGAATGAAGTTCAAGAATCATAAGTTGTTCTTCGAGAGTAATATTTCCCCGTCGAACATCTGGTCGGAGATAATTCAGCCACCTTAACCGGCAACTTTTTCCAGTCCTTTTGAGTCCTGTTTAAATTTAATATATGTTTTTTTTAATGTACAAACAATGTAACAAAAATAAAGAAAATACATTGAAGATAGAATGAACCATATTATTGGTAAAGTTTATAGACGTTCATTATACCCTAAAAAGCAATTCTAAATTCAATCATTCTCTTTCTATAAACTTTATGAAGCAATCAAATTTATTCACTTATCTTTTCTTATAAAATAAACCAAATAAAATGAAAACTGATCGGAATATTCCTTTATGCATGGATGATGGTTTGCCGGTAAACAGCGGAACAAGGGGCGACAAGATCACCACAATTAGTTTAAATTTATGTATAAAATCTTATTTCTTGTAATAAAAAACATAAGTTTGAACCACTAGTTGTAACTGATAGAGAAGAGAAGAAAACGTATGTGATCGACGACTCAAATTAAAAAGTTGTTCGTGACGAAAAAGAACATACCAGCGCATCGAGCGAGCGTGTTCCAGCGACCTTCGCCATGATGGGCGATGTAATTGATGAGAGTAAAATCTTCTTCAACAGTCCAAGGGCCTCTTCTAAGGTCTTCCATCATGTTCATTTGATCATCTTCTTCGCTACCACCCATTTCCACACAGTTGTTGCTGCTGTTCATTTGATCTTCTTCTGTTTGATATGTGTGTGTGTTTTCGGTGTGAGAGAGAGATGCAGAATTTTTAGAGAGAGAGAGAGAGGCTATTGATAGTCTAGATTGTTTTTTTTTTCCGCTTAGTACAGGGAGAGGATAGGGTTTATATAGAGAGAGATGAAAAAGAATCGTGTGTGTATTTAGTGTGTGAGAGAGAAAGAACGAAAGAGAAGGAGAGAGAGAGCCGCAATAGTGAGGCTGTGGGTGGAAAGAATTGAAAGCTAAAATTAACAAATAAATATGATAGGATTACAATATTTTTATGTATTTTCATCATATATATAAATATATAGATGTTATATTTTTTCTATGATGTGTCGGGATGGTTCTTTTTACAAATTATATGTAAAAACATTAAAATATTACAAATTTTATTATCAGTTGGTGTAAAGTAATATCATATGGGATTTTTAAAAAATTGTATATTCTCTGAAATAACTCATAAAACAAAATAAGTTAGATATGGATTGAAGTATATTTTGTGGATCACTCATTACATTAGTATATTTTACACGTAATAGTTCTGAATAGTTTAAAACAACAGTAGAAAATGAATCAATATATCACATGCAAATGTTCAATACTCCAAGTGTTAACTTTGTGGAAAAGGAATAATTGGAGGAATGATTTACATATGTTAAGATCATGTTAGATCATTTAAAAAAATAATTAAATTAAGATCTATAAATAATTAAAATATCAAGTCCTTCATTCTCAACGAACACAAAAGGTTAGAAAACATAAAACTGAGGACGCATATTCAAAAGTTGTCATGTTAAACACAAAAAAACATAATAGCGCATGTCAACCAACCTATAAACGATAAATATACACATTTTTTCTTCAAGCATGACTCATGGAATTCATTTGCTGAAGAAACAAATACCAGAATACATCACGAATAGGTACTTGACTACAAACAGTTCTAGTTCTCTTATTATTATCCTTGACTCTGAATATTTTACGAATCTTGGATCGCTATACTAATATCTCCAAACACACAACATCAGTGTCACCATAGGAAGAGGATTCTAGAAGAGGATTCTCTGTAACAACCTCTCTTCATCATAACAAGTAGCAACTTCCTAAGAGTAAATAAAAATGTAAAAGAACAAAAGTACAAGTTTATGGTTTGTGAGAATACGTTTACTTTTGCCAAGGAATATCTACAGATATTATAGTTATGGTTTGCATCTTCTCGTATCCAGACAGATAGCGAAGTCACCTTTTCAAATCGACTAAAAATATCGATATCTCCTGTTCAAATGATTCAAAGATATTTTTTCTTTTATTTGTTAAACCACATAGGCATGTCTAACTTTATTATTAAATATGACAAAAGCTGAGTGAGTTAAATAAGAAATTATGAACATTTCGAAATGAATTTGGGTCACACTTTTCACGTACAAACACTTACATGACTTTTTAACATGAAAGGTTTTTGTGTACTTTTGCATATTTCTATAATAAATTTATAAAATGACAGCATGAACACAATTGTTTATAAAACAATGTTTGAACTGTAAAAAACTTATAGTAATTTCCCGTTTAACTTTTTATTCATTGATAAATATTTTCCAACTAGATTAAGCTATATGTAATCAAAAATATATAAAACCAAAGAGGGTTAACGTAGGAACCAATCATTCGTCTGCAAATTTCGTTAAATATGTTCATAGGTTTAACCAGGAATATAATCAAACTCGGTTAGAGTAAAAGAAACTCATTATTTTTTGTTAATTTCGCATCATTTAAAAAATTCACTGTGTTATTGACTTTTTATTCTAGAATTTTAACTAAACTGAACAAATATGAAAAGATACATAGTTAATAATAATAAATAAAATTTAAAATATAACACGTGTGCTGTGATCTAGTTGATAAAGTCGGCTTCGTAGTTTGACACTTTGACTGTCTTGCCTTCGTTGGATTTGTGTTGCAAAAGGGATAAATTATAAAAAGATGGTAGGGCCCCATAAATTATTATTATTTCTACTTTCCTTGCATAAAAGAATAGCGATTCTGTCTTTAATTTTGAGTTCCCATTTGTTATAAAGTTATTAAATAATGAAAATAAGAAAAAATAACCCATTACCAATATCCAATATTTGTGATTTTTTACATACATTAATATCTGCCATGTTTTAGTGACAAACTTTTGGTTGTTAAATCTGCCGTCGTTGCAGCTAATTAATGAAGTCGACACGACATAACATAATTAACAGGAATCGGCTTATATTATAGTCACTAGCCAAAATCAATAGGAATCGGCTTAAAGACAAAAGCCTAGCTAGCTTATTAATGGAGGGCAAAACAGTTACTGCTTCGAAGTGTTATAGGTATAAGATCGAAACCCGTACCACTCAGTTAACGTCGTTTTAATTTGTATTTACTCCAAACGAATGGCTCGAGTTTGGTTGCACTTGGATTCAAGATGGCTCTCCTAGATCGACCTTGTTTAGACGGTCATAGGTAGCTAATGATATTTCAAATGTTAGGTTTATGCTTTTAAGTACTTGAAGAAGGTTTAAAGTGAAATGGAAATTTAGTGGTTTTTTTTTCTCGAATTTCATTTTATATTTTTTTTCACTTTGAATAGTTTCCAAGTGATAACTTTTCAAAAAAACTGATAATGTTTTTTGTTAAAACAACAAGAGTATGGCCGGTCAGAGAGTTCTAGATCCACCTCAGCTAGAAGCACCATTTGCTTAACGCAGGAGGTGGCCTCCTGTGTTTGAGCTTTGGCGTGAGAATCAGTAAAGGGTGCTTGAAAGTTAACAAGTTTAGAGAGAATTAAGTATAAGAGTTCTAGAAAGAGGGAGAGAGTGAGAGTGTGAATACCTTTGTGAGATGTGAGGAGTGCCCTTTATATAGGCACGACTTCCCGCCTAGTGAGCAACCTCCTATACAACTCATCCGCCCATTCAGGTAAGTCTTATCCTCTAAGGTGTAGTACAAGCTACCTTGCCTTTTTTTGTAAACGTCAGAGTTTGTTTGTCTCAAGGAGACTTTTACATGCTTTTGGATAATGTCACATCGAGTTGACTTTGCAATCTTAGAACTTGAGATGTGTACAGTAGTTGAGCTTCCGATTGTTGCCACATATATTTCTATTTCCTGCTTATCGCTTCGAGCTCCACGTAGTGAGAGCTTATGGGTACTCACATCACCAGCCCCCAGTCATAAGTATCTATAGTGTGGGTATGAGTGCTTATTACTTCATATAATGTAGTGAAGGATCAAACTTTTAACGGTAAGCTGTAGTAGTATGAAGCTTGTCTATAGAAGTTATTTTTTTCCAAAGGAGCTAGGAGCTTCAAAGCATGGGCCTAAAGTTTCGTTACGGACTTTAGAAACTATTAGGTTAAGGTAGAGAAGCTATGAGCTTGAAGCAGTTTTCGGGTCAGGTTATTAGCTAGAAGCTTCATGCAGGAAGCTACTAGTTGGAAGCTATTATGTGTGAAAAATGTTGTGCAAATATTTGTACCATCATTTTTTTTGTTTCCGCTTGTGCCTTCTTGACATCACTTGCATTGGACGGCTTCAATGTGACAGATGGGGCATCTCTAGCAAGGAAGGTATGATTATCCTATGTTTCCAGTTGTCCGTCTGTTTAATCCTAACCTTCCACCTATCTGCGATATTTTTGTAGATCCAAAATTTGAAATTAATTCCCCTTTATAACTATCTACCCTAGTTATCCATCTTCCTATAATTTTTTTGCAAAATCCTCTGTTTTTTCGGTGTTCACGTGTTTCTATAAATCGATAAGTCCTTCCTGCTTCTAGGTTGTAGTTTATCATGGCCAGTAGTTCAAAAATATTATTTCCATTAAGTAGTGCCTGATGATAAAGTTTCGGCAAGCAAGAGCCTTGAACGTAAGATCGTTCTTTATGCTCGCATCCTCGAGCAGGGTAACCTTCGATGTCTATATTCAAACTTTTTCTTAGAGGTTCTTAAGTACTACCGCCTTTCCCTTCGTTAGTTGGCTCCCATGGGGGTTGCAAGAGTTATGCATTTTCAAATTACTTGTTGTTGTTTGAGCTATGAACCTCGATTAAGATGTTATGTCGGTTCTTTCATCTTGCCCGTAATAGGAGTTGTTTGACAATAGAGAAAACTCAGTGTGATGAGGTGTTGATAACAAGAACGGTTGGTTTTACTTCTTCGTGGAAGGATCGGTTTTCTTTGTGTCCGATGCTCTAATTCCTTTTGCCATTTCATGGCGTAAGTTCGACTCTTCTCTTAATAAGAAAGAGCATAAGCCCTCAAACCTTGAACTAGAATAATCACAAAGAGTTTCTTGTGTTTTATGGATTAGTGCTAACTTGTTTGATCCATCTCCCAAGCCTTCTTTTGTTATTGATGGGATGGGTATGTCCCATTCTGTGGTTTGTTTTTGTTACTATCATGCTTTCTAGTTTCTAATGTGTTTTCTCGTATGTTTTTTCATAAATGAGTGACTTGGATTTATCTTGCTTGATGACTTGTCAGATGCTGAGATGGTTCCTAAGGAGGCTACAAAGGTCGCGCTTCTGTTACTCGTCGGATCGAGCATGTTTGTTTCTTTGGCGAATTTACAAGTGTTGTCACTTAGTCGATCATGGAAGCTTTAAAGTTAAGAAATCTTCTCGTCCTCCCCAAGGTTGACTAAAGCAGCTGCTTCTAGTTACGTGTCTTAATCTTTTCATCCTATTTCGCTTGACAGTGGGGAGCAGAGTGATGCAAATTTGATAGCGACCATAAAAGCGGTTAATCTGGTTATGGCTAAAATGACTCAAAGTGGTGTGCATATTTCTTAGATGGAAAATAATTCTAATACACCTAGTCGGGTTAGCATGGAGTCTGTGCTCAACAAGCTAAATGAGGGGAAGAGGAAAGTTGGTGAGAAGAATGGTTATAATAACATGGGGTCTAATTCTGAGAAGACAGTGGAGAATAGTGTTTCGACTGGCGCTACTCATTTGAGGAGCGTCTTGAGAAGAGTGTTAAGGTGAAGCTTCAAAGTCTATGCAGCGGGAAAGTAAGGATGTGGTTGACAATTGAAAGTCTTTGATTGAGAATCTTGCAACAAACTAAGCTTTTGATGCTGAGGTTGAAATCTTTGTTCCAAAATGGAAGGTTTATCCCACTTATATTACTAAATGGTACTGTTTGCCAAGAGCTCCTAATGAACTTTGTCACCCCTACTATACAGAAGGCTCCTAATGATGAGGTTATGAGGAAGTTTATTCTTGATGCTGCTTGTTTGATCATGGTTCTCCTTAATGGTGTTCAATGATGGACTAAGATGGTTCATGATTCGAAGGATATTAAAGCTTCTCGGCAAAAAACTGAAGCTGAGATTAAAGAGACAAAGAAAGAAGTTGCTGCCTTGCAGGCCAAAGAAGATCTCATTCATCAGTTCATAGTTTCTCATACCCGGGTTGATGAGGAAATGGAGAAGCTTGAAAATCGGTCCGAAGTATTTGTACAATTTTCAATCGAAACTTGCCAAGGAAAAGGTTGAGCTAGGTGTGGAGAAGGGCTTGTCGACTAAGGAGAAGGTTGCCAATGAAGCAGTGATGAACGAGCTGAGGCAACAAGTGGGTGTGCTAACTTAGGACAAGAAATGGCTTATTGTGTGAGAATAACCTCAAGGCTTGAAGAAGGAGTTGTGTGAGAGGGTCTTTTTCTATAGCTTCAACGAAGAAGATGCTTTTCGAGGCAAGCGTGTAGGAAGAAAGTGACCCGAAGCTCATGTCGTGTGGATTATGTATATTAATTTAATAATATTGGGCACACTTAAGTGCGTTAACTTAACAACTTAGGAACATGATTCTTGAGTTTTAAATTTATAAAAATGATTTTTAGTTAAACAAAACACATACAACGGGTAGAGAACCCATCACGAATACTATAGTTTTGGATAAGAACCAAGTACCTCCAAGGAATATGCTCCCCTACTCAACCGTTTCCTAATATCATGACCGTTCTTATTTGTAGTTAGATTAATAGACTAAAACAGTAGTATCGGACTCTTGGATATGTCTTTCTTACTTAATATAGTTTATTTTATAAAATGAGGAAAATGTTCAAGTCTTCGATTTTATCTTTTAATTAGATTAGAAGTGGCTTTCTTGGTTGGGTCACCAACTTCCTTCAATCTTGTCACACATATCAATAGACCGGTAGGGAAACATTTCTTTCCTTTTAAACATAATGAACCTCCCCTAGCCTTGTGACTAGTAAACGATATACCATAACAAGATTGGCTTAAGACCTTCTTGGTTATATTATCTTTTTTTAACTTAATTAATAAGTGCTTGTATTTCAAGCTTAACAAAAGGGATCACATTTAGGGATCTTTTAACTTACTGAAGCGATTTAGACATCAAATTAACTAAGTTACCGAATAAGCGAATAGGTCCTATTTCATTGGTTATCTTCTATTCCACCAGATTGCCATATTCCCCATTAATTCATTATCTTAATTTTAACCCCAATAGGATCTTGGTGCATTACTAGAATTCTTCCCAAAGGATCTCGATGAAATATTTGAAGCCTTTTGTTATCCCGAAGATCTGCTTTAATACCAGAAGGTTGTCACCCATATCCAATTCAATACTAGAAGTCTACATAATAATAATCTTAATAAACCAAGTTCAGATTTCATTTATTAGTATATGGGTTGTTACACGCCATGAGTGTACTAATAAGCTTAACCTCCATAGTTTATTAAGCACACCGGATCTGATTAAGAGTACTAGAAGTCGTATGCACACCTTAGTCAAGTTAGGTTAAATTATTATAGTTAAATTAAGATGTTAAGTTAATTTAGTTTGAAAGGGGTCATGCAATCCTGTCACACAAGATGATAAACCAAGAATTAGTAAAGGATAAACACATTAAATAAGATAAAAGTATAATATTAATAAGATTAACTACTCCAAGAGTTTGAGGAGACAAGAGAGTACAACCATATGAAACACTTTCACCAATGGCGATTACCATAGTTTATGATCTTCAAGCTCTAGCTCAAGTGCAAGTATGTGTGCAACATAGTGTCTCTCAACTCTCATCTACTACATACGTTTAGTGAACTAATTTAACGATGCCTTACTCTTAACATGCATGATCAAAGGTTGGATGTAGGATCCTAGCTTTAGAGAGGTCTCGGTCGGCATGAAGGCCTTTCCTAAGGATCAACCTCTCACTTAAAAGCAAAGGGAGCTTAGGAAGCATCTTGATAATGGCATACTTGGCTATTGATTAGTCAAGTTCCATGGATCATCCAAACTTTCTCTAAGGAATTAGAGTCTTCAAGGGTAAGAGAACAATGCCTTAGAGGCATAAGTCTATCAGCCTTTGGGCTGTATCACGACAAGGAACAAGAGAGCAAATATGGGCATACGTCAAATGAGTGAATGAGGCCGGTATTTATAGGCTGGTTAAAGGTAGGGGTGCACGGGCGTGGCTTCCACTTGGAATCCTGATAGAAGCTTCAAGAACTTGTCCTTTCTGTCTCCCGGGGTTCTTGGGCATAAGTATACCTCACATGCATGGGCGTGCATGTTGAGCTATCCCGACAACGGTTGCAGGAGATGTACTCTGGTCTCAAGCTTTATTCCTCTTATCATTTGTCTTTTATAGGGGCACTACCGTGCTTGTGATGCACGGGCATGCCTGCCGATTTTCTTTTCCTGCTCACAAGGTTGTTCTGATTCTTCTAGAAGGCGAGCTGAGGCGAGAGGCATGGCCATGCTTAGATGTGCATGGGGGTGCTTCTTGGAAACTTATTATTTTCATCAATTTTCCACCATTTTTGCTTCATTTTGATTTTGGATCTTCTAATCCTGCAAAAACTCAAAAAGAACGATTAAGGTAGTGTTTCCTTAATGAATTGCCTCAAAAAGTGTTCATAAATGGGGGTAAGTTTATATTATAAATATGTATAATTGATGGCACATCAGAAGCCTTCCAAGAAGAATGCTAAAGTGAGCGAGGAGCCTGTGACACTGCCTTCAAGTCATCATCGACCAGCCCCTCAGAAACAATCTTAGAAAATCCTGAAGATTCAAGAAGGGTGTCAAAGTAGGTTATTGGCTTAGGGGAATACAAGATCAAGTGCGTCGTAAGAAAGGCTTACAAAGGCCAAGTAATAGTTGATTTCTTGTCCGAGATGCTAGAAGCTCCAAAAGAAGTAAACAAGGTCAAAGCAACATTAACCCCAACTACCATACCAGTTAAATGGACGTTATTCACAGATGGAGCTTCTTGTATAGAAGCCTCCGGAGCTGGTCTAATTATAGTAGACCGTTATGAAATCGAATATACTTATGCCCTTTGTCTTCAGCGAGGATCCTGTGACACTGCCTTATAAGATAACACTTATTGATGTTGCTTCTATATCTTCTGTGAGGGTTGAGATAACCCCCCCACCTCCAAAGACTCTGCTCATGACTTTGATGCGAATGACCTCTACTTCGACTTGAACTTGAAGACTTCTGGCCTGCATGATGAGGGTGGCTCTTGTGGAGAAGCGAGAGGCTCTGGCTCCATTGATGTTTATTGTCTTGACTTGCGATTCTGTTGATATACTTTTGTGTCTGTCGCTTGTTCTTAGTTACGTCAGTAATTGTACGGTCTTTGTTTATTGTGTCTGTATAGTTTAGTCGTGTCGACCAAATCAAGATATCCTCTTATCTTGATTTAGTACGACATTTAGTTTGTCTGTGTTGTAAAACAGTTGCATGTGTGCATACTCATAAAGTTTTGCGTTTCTGATCTTGCTGTCTGTACAACATGTCTGTGAGCAAGTTCTCCGAAGAACACTTCTTCGTGCGAGTGAAAGGTGCTTCGTACGAGCAAGTTGCTTGCTCGTACGAGCCATTATCTGTTCGTACGAGTGATTCTCATGATCGTACGGGTGGCCCTTTCAACAAGCATTTTGCTTATTCGTACGAACCAGTTCTTGATTGTACCAGCTAGAGGTTGTTCGTACGAGCAACCATTGCAGAATGTTCTTCATGACTTGTAATGCTTCGTACGACCAGCAACATTCTTCGTACTATTGCTGGGTGTTGGTACTATATAAACAGACATACAAGTCACAGTTCATGAGTGATAGGGAAATACATGCGAGACAGTGAGAACACAAGAGGGAGAGCACATAGAGAATACCCTGAGTCTGTTTGAACATTGTGTGTATGTGTTTGTACTAGTTCTCTTCATTTAATCAAGATAATGAATCTTTGGTTATCCTGAGTCTGTATGAACATTGTGTGCATACTTACGTGGATACCGTACTCGTATGTGTGTTACATAACAAGGAAGTAGGTTTATCTTAATCCTCCAAGTGGACCTACAGGAAACTTAAGTTTTTAAAAGATTAGTAGTTTAAAACTTAGGTAAAAGTTGTTGTATCCAGAAATTTTTTATAAAAACCTTATTAGAATACAAGGAGACATATTAGGATACGATTTTTCTTGATATTTCTATCAAAGTTCAGTTGGACATATTTTCCGGTGGAACACCTGCCGGAAAACTCACCGGAATATTCTTTTAGGGTTGACCAAATCTCAGGACTTGACTGTTTTGACTGAAAAGTTGATATTGGAATGTTTGTCTTTTTAACCAAAACTGTGTAGACAACTGACAACTTTTGAAAGAACTCAGAAACAAGTCTCTGTTACAAAAGGAAATTTTTCACCAACCAACCCTGCAAAAAGATTCCTCCCTGCGAAAAACCAGACATCAGCGAAAAACCTCCGTGCGAATAACCCATCCGCACGAAGAACAAGATTGTTTGTGCTTAAGACCGACTGACTCGCACAAAGAACCTTGTTCGCACAAAGTATTAGTTGTTCGCACGAAGAAAAGTGGTTCGTACGAACAACCTGGATCGTACGAAGAGCGATGATTCGTATGAATCAGTGGTTCGTACGAAGAACTAAGTTTTTCGTGATCTGTTATTCGTGGCCAGTTTTTCAATACCTTGTGGTTTTAAAAATTGTGAACTTTAACAGTAGACTGTTATTTTAAAATTAATCTTTGAAAATTTTAAGTTGATTTTCATAAACAACAATACAAAATGGGTACAAATCCTTGGGATTGGGGGTGTAGTTCAAGCACAAACCAAGACTCATCACAATCTAGCGCCGCAACCTCATGGGTCAAATCATTATGCCTCAAAAGACACCATGATTACTATTAATCAATGGGCATGTGTGGCAAATCAAAATCAAAGCATTCAGACTCTTCTTATTAGCGAGAGTGAAACAGGAAGTAACAACCATCCACTGAAATTGAACCATATGAACGATTATCCTTCATGGAAAAGTCGTTTCCATACATATGTTCTTGGTCAAAATACATAATTATGGACATGTTTTACTACACCTTACAAGGAATCTCTCGAAGAAGCAGGATCAAATCCAACCACTTTAGCCAACTTAGAGGAAAATAATAAAAAGGCTTATGATTTAGAAAAGAAGGCATTTGCTATCCTTACACTAGCACTTCATAAGGATATTTATCATCAATTCGTATACTATACCACCACCAAGAATTTGTGGGATACTTTGGAAGCAAGAGGGGAAGGAAATGCTGCAACAAGAAAAATACGACATGATCTGCCGAAGAAAGAGTTTTAAAGTTTTATTTTCATGAAGAATGAAACACTAAGCGATATGACAACCCGCTTTTATCATCTGCTTAGTGAAATGTATTCGTACAAAGTGATTGCATCTCCACAAGAGATTGTAATGTGTTTTGCTGATGCCCTACCACCAAAGTGGAGTCAATTCATTTGACTTGCTAAAGTACACAGGTATTTTGGATGTGATAAGTATTTATGAATTTATTCAGAAGCTGGAGAACAAGAATGAAGAGGAAATACGAAAAGCAAAGTGAATTCCTATTCCACAAAACCTTGAAATGTACTTTGGAGGTATTAACACAGGTGTTAGTACAACTCAACAACAAAAACTTCAAACAATGTTTGTGTCAAATGTTAATCCCTTTCTACCACAACCAGTTCAAACAGATCAATCTGCTGGTTCAAGTACTCAAACCTATGGTCAAGTATTTGATCCTAAAGCCTTTCTACCACAACCACAAGTTGTTACACCTCAAGTTCCACAACAAGCTTCTCAACAAGCTTTATATGGTAACAAATTTCAACCAGCAAATCCTAATACGGTCAGACTTGATACTTCACATCTTTCCAAGGCCAGTGTAGAAGTTGCTCGGGAACACATTGAACTTCTAAACACTATGGTTAGTGCATACTGTGGACTAGTCGCCGGTCAAATTGGAAACATCAATTTGACTAATGAGGACTATCAACAAATAGACAGGGATGAGATGGAGTTGGTGGATATTAAACGGGAATTTGCAAGTGCGGTCAGAAGAGCTAAAGACTACATGAGTAGAACTAGAAGAACAAGTTTGGAAAGCAAGAAAGACACAAAGTATAGATTTGATAAAGATGCTATTACTTGCTTCAACTGTGGTGAAAAAGGTCATTTCAAACGTGAAGGTACTCGACCTAGCAAGCAAGGAAATCACAAACCATTCCGAAATCAATCATGATCATCCAACACAACCCAAGTTAACAATGAACAAAGTATAGTAGCTGTTAACAACCCAAACAACTCCAACCAGTATGGGCCTTCAAACAACACAAGCAGAGCATTAATAGTTCAAGCAGATGAAGGATGTGATTGATCGTTCAGTTGGGAAAAGAGAATCAAGGAGGAACTGCGTGTTATGCCAAGATAATCAATCAGATCAAACATGTTCACAATATTGACACTTCTGATGATGATGACAGTTCTGGGTATAATGGGAGTTCTGATGAGGAAAGCTCGAGTGTAAGTGGTTATGGATTTGATTAAGATATTAGGGAAAAGATAGATGCTGAGGTCAATGAGTTGCTGAAAGAAGCTGAGAAGCTGAAAGTCAAAAGTCAGGTTTGATTAGGAAAGCAGAAGTTGCAACAAAGGAAATGGAGAAACTCTTTGCCAACAATGCATCCTTTTCTCATCATACTGCTTTTATGGCATGTTGCAGGTTCAACAAGTCAGGTAAAATCCGACTCTCCTAGGATATGCAATGATTGTGTTGACTTAAAAACCAAATTTGGAACAATTAACAGTCACAATCAAAGCCTAGTAGTTGAACTGTCAAAATGCAAAGAGGCAAATCTGGCTTTAACTCGAAATGAAAAAGAATTCAAATATGTAATTGAGACTCTTAAGAAAAGCATGTCGGAGTTAACAAACACAGTTTTGAACAAGAAAACTGGTATTAATAACTACATTAATATCCTTGATGAAACGAAAAAGGAGTTAGGCATTGCCAAATGCGAGAATGATGCAATCAAGCTAAAATTGGAGAGTTAATCTAACTCCCGATATGTGCTTGATCACATCATTGACGTTCAAAAACTTAAGGGATATGTTAAATCCAATGGGTATAAATTGTGTCCACCACCATTGAAAAACAATTATACCAAATTGCCTAACGAAGAGGAAATGCCACACTTTAAACCATCTGTACCTCTTAATCCTGAAGAGTTTGCAGCAGGATTAGGATTTAAGCTAGACTATTCCTCAGATGAATCAAGAAAGACAGAAAACTCATCATCAGTTGTTGATCCGAATCCATCTATAATAGAGGAGGATGATTCATCAGATGATGAGTCAAACAAGATGGATCAAGATCAATCTCTTGATAAAGAGAAAGGGGTAGAAATTTTTGCTACTCCTGATGTGCAATCATTTGCAAATCAAGGGAGTGATCCTATCGAATTTGTCAAGACAACTACATCTACATTTGAAAACGATAATATGTTGTATACTTTGATTGGTGATGAGAAAATTTACTCAAACAAGAATTTTCCGTTCAAAAATGTAAATCCAACTTCAATTGATCAAGTTTTTGAAAATTCAACAACCAAATTTTGTAAAAGAAGAATCCAATCAAACCACAACCATTAATCGCTTCTAAAAGTAGACAACAAGAAAAGCGAGATGAAAAACCTAAGGTGTCACAACTAAAGGTTGAAGCTAAAGGCACTCGCAGAAAGAAAAAGGGGAAGAATGTTAACTTTGTGAGCTCAATTGGTATTGATAAAATCGAGACTTTTGAAAATATGTCAAATATTGATTTTGTAAATCAAGTCAAGATTTTAAAATGTAATAGTCAAAACAATTACACTCAACACATAAATGGGTGTGAAGATGAACCAAGTATCTCTAGGCCTACAAGTTCAACATCAAGTCGTCAAACGGCATCTTCTAAATTTGTTGAGAGGGCAACATGTTTTAAGTATGGGGAGTTTGGCCACATAAAAAAAAATTGTACCAACTCAGCAAAACCCAAGTTTGTTGAAAAAGCCACTCCTGAAAAGAATTGCGAACGTCAATCTGTGTCACCTAAACAAGACAAACGTATTGTTAAGGAACAGGAAGAAAAACAAAGACGTAAACAAGTTAAAATAATTAAAAAGGAATTAAAACAAGATGTTTTAGAAAAGAAACCAAGTTCATTAAAACCAGAAGTGTCTAAATCTGTAAATAATAGTCAATCTAGTAAACATCAACAATCTTGGAAACCTAAAACTGGTAATGTTTCTGGGGGAGGCACAGAGTTTCCAAATCATCAAGAAATAGACATCACATTTATTGATGATAAGGGTCGACCCAAGACCACTAAGGCTTGGGTCCTATATAAAACTAATTGGGTAATGCAATGTGCAGGGTGTTCTAGGAGGAACTATGAATAGTCATTGGATTGTTGACAGTGGAGCATCACGGCACATGACAAGCGACTTAAGGGTCCTTTATTATGTGAAAAGCATTCGGGGAGGTTATGTTGCCTTTGCTGGAGATAAAGGCGGTTATGTCACAAGAGAAGGAATGGTTTCCAATGGTGTTGTCAGTTTTGACAAGATCAATTACGTTCGTCAAATTGATCACAATCTCCTGAGTGTTTCTCAAATCTGCGATAAGAAGTTCACGGTTCATTTTGATGATGCCTGTTGTTTTGTGCTGAAACCTGGTTTCAAGATTCCTAAAGAATGGATTCTCTTGTCGGCTCCAAGAATATATGACCTGTATATTCTTGACATGAGCCAAGCTATTATTACGTCTGCACAAGTCACGTGTTTTGTCTCAAAAGCCACTGAAAAGTAATCAATCTCTTGGCATAGACAAATGGGACACATTCACTTGAGGAAAATGAACTATTTGGCGAAAAGTAATCTTGTGAATGGTGTACCGGCGAAGAATTTTCATTTACAAGACGTCTGTGTTTCGTGCCAAAAGGGAAAGCAAGCTCGAAAGTCTTATCATGTGAAGAAAATTAACACTGTCAATATGCCTCTAGAACATCTTCATATGGACCTTTTTGGACCTATGAAACACAAGACTACCTTTGGTGATGCATACTTATTCAAGATTTTCATGGGTGAATCTTATGGCACACAAGAGTGAAGTTCCTGAAATCCTCAAGAATCTCCTCACGCTACTTGAAAATATGTACAATTTGAAGATAAGGAGAATCAGAAGCGACAATGGCACCGAATTCAAGAACCATGTTATCGATGAGTTCTGTTCTTCTAAGGGCATTTTACATGAATATAGTTCTCGTTATACTCCACAACAAAAAGATGTCGCTGAGAGGAAAAATAGAACCTTGATCGAGACTGCAAGAACTATGTTAGTAGAATCAGAACTTCCTGTTCAGTTTTGGGGGGCGGCTGTGGCTACTACATGTTATACGATGAATAGAGTTCTTATGGTGAAAAGGAATGGGAAAACATGTTTTAAATTGTTACATAAAAGGAAACCAGATGTGTCTTTCTTAGAACCTTTTGGAGTTCCATGCACTATGATTGATCCACATGGTAAATTCCATCCAAAGGCTATCGAAGGTTTCTTTCTTGGATATGCTACTCCAAATTTCAGAGTGTGGAATATGTCGAAAAAGATTTAGGAATGGGGTGAAGTTAAGGTTCAAAGATACACCAAATCTGTAAGAGCTCCGGGTGCTCCTTGGATGTTTGACGACGATGGACTGTATGACTTCTCCAATCTGCCAACTTTTGATGATGCATCTGCAGCAGCTCAAATGCTACTTGAAAGTGATACTGTAGTTGATTTGTCATTAGTAAGACCAATTATTGTTAATCCACAAGTGTCTACTTCGGTTAATAATATTGTTCAAAATGAGGAATTTGAAGATGCTGCTGATTATAATGTTTCGTCATAAGAAGATGAGTTTCATGACGCAAATGAAGCTACTTCTGCTCCAGCCATCGACTTAGCTGTTGATCTGAATATCAACAATTTGGGTAAAAATTCTCGAGTTCCTGATGTTCCTGAAACTCGAATCCATAATACTCATCCTCAGCAGAATATTATAGGAGATGTCCAGAGTGGTGTGCAGACACGTAATCAGCTAAGAACAACCAGAATGCTAGTTTGTATACGGTAATTAGAGAATCTGGGGAACAGAATGATTGGTCTTTTGCCTGCTATGTTTGCCAAGTTGAACCGAAATCTTGGAAGGAGGCAATGAAAGAAGACTCATGGGTTGAAGCAATGCAAGAGGAACTTCAGCAGTTTCAGAAGTTGGGCATATGGAAATTGGTTGACAGGCCCGACAACTACAAGAATATTGGTACTAGATGGGTTTATAAGTGTAAGAAGGATGACCGAGGTGTTGTGAGAAATAAAGCAAGATTGGTTGTCCAAGGCTTTAATCAGGTAGAAGGCATTTATTATAATGAGGTTTATGCACTAGTAGCACGTCTTGAGGCCATAAGAATTTTCTTGGCTTATGCATCCTACAAGAAGTTTACAGTTTATCAAATGGTTGTGAAGAGTGCATTTCTTCATGGTGTGGTTGAAGAAGAAGTATATGTTGAGCAACCGCCTGGTTTTGAAGATCCAATCCATCCTGACAAGGTTTGGCTTCTCAATAAGTTATTATATGGTCTTCATCAAGCTCCATGGGCTTGGTATGAAATGTTGTCTTCCAATCTTCTCAAGAATGGTTTTCGACGTGGATTGATCGACTGTACTCTCTTTATCAAAGAAAAGAATGAGGATTTAATGCTGGTACAAGTATATGTTGATGATATTGTTTTTGGGTCTACAAACGAGAAAATGTGCAAAGAATTCGAGCAGGTGATGCAAGCAAAGTTCGAGATGAGCGCCATGGGAGAAATGACTTTCTTTTTAGGTTTGCAAGTTCATAAATCTAAGGAAGGGATTTTCATTCATCAAACCAAGTACATTGGGGATATTCTCAAATGATTTCAAATGGAAGACTCAAAGCATTTGGGAACTCCATTAGCTCAAAATCATGGGATTACTCCTGATGGAATGGGTGAACATGTGGAACCGTCTCTTTGTTGTGCTATAATCGGATCTCTTATGTATCTTACTGCTTCAAGACCCGATATAATGTACCCAACATGTCTTCTAGCTTGCTACCAGTCAAGTCCAAAAGTTTCTCATTTGATGGTTGTGAAGTGTCACACCCCGACCCGCAGCGGAAATAATAGTCGGGGCATAATTGGGTTATCACCAAAGCTCATGACATTTACTTAATAGTTTCATATTTATTTAATTCAATTTAAAACCCAAATATTCAATACAACGAGTCACACAAGCACAAATGAAAATCAAACATTGTTCAGAGCATAATGGTTTTGTTTAAATCTTCTAAGGCCAGTCCTATGTGTTTCTTTCTTCAGCTTGTTCACCTGTATCATGCGTAAAACAAAAGATTCGGGTCAACAAAAGTTGGCGAGTGAATCTAAGTAAAACGTTTAAACATTTGCTATATTAGTTATTTAAATGAAAATTTGTGCATGAATCATTCGTGAGCATATGTATATATATAACCAATCACAACCACATAACATCCATGATGAGCACATAACATGATAAATGATGATCTTGAGATCAAGGCTCAATCAAACGGAGCCGATCTAATGAGGCACCTGATGCTCAACTCGTATCCCACGAGGAACTGATGGGCCTTAAATGAATGTTTGCACTGAAATGATAAAATGTAACCACACATAATATATCAACAAAAATACACATACGATCACATAATGATGTTAGCACACGTGTTTAAATAATTAAATGAAACATTTACGACACATGATACACCCTAAAATGTGATTAAAAAGGGAGTTTGTAAGGATTTACTCACTGTGGGTGTGTTCCTGAATTGATGAGAAACGTGCACGAATTGAGAATTGATTCGACAAGAAATCCTAACCTAAATAAACAATAATGCGAAGACTCGTTAAATATAATAAATATATAATGTTTTGATTTATTACCTTGATTGCTAGTGTTTAGGTATATTTTATAACTTTTTTTGTTATAACTAAAACACTTTTTATTTGGTTTAAAACTGTTGATATATTAATGAAAAGAATAAATGCTTAACTATTAATATAATAAATAAATAAAAAATAAATAAAATAAAAAATAAAATAAAATAAAATTTAAAACCTTGTTAGGTCTGACAAGGTGGATTGAACCGGTTCTGATAGGGTGCAGGATGCGTGTGACAGGATTCGAACTCGAGATCTCGCGGTTGCGTGCACGCAGCTCTTCCAACTGAGCTACGTGTCTAACCCATCAGAATCAAGGTTTTTATTATTCTTATATTCTTTTTAAGTAAATTCTGTTTTTAAGTATTTAAAAAGGTTTTATTTAAGTTAATTAACCGGTGCGTGGAGTAAAGCTCGAACCCGCGTCGACCCGTAGTGTAGCACCCAACCCATCCAACTGGGCTGGGTGTCTAACCCGCTTGAAACAGGATTTTTATTAATCTTAACTACAAGTTGCAGTCGTCTTCCTCATTTGAACTGAACTCACTCCACTGATCAACCCCGCCCGTAATGAGTTTCAATATCATTCGAGCTTATGAGTGACACTCAGATAATATGGTAAGATGAAAGAAATAGAAACAATTACCAACCGGCGGCGACGATTAACTCCGGTGATGATGATTCCGGCGATTAAACTAGTTCCGACGAGGATAGTAACAAAGTGATAAATCAAATGCAGCGAAGATTTTTGAGGGTGTCGGTAAGTGACTGAGCGATTTAACACAGAGCTCATCATCTTCTATTTATAGATTCCTCGATCGACAGTTTTGAATCTTGATTAAAGAAATTTGGTTACAAATCAGTTATTTTCATGACTTGTAACTGACTTATGAGTGAAGGGGGGGGGGTCGGTTTCGGATTCAATTTAAGTTGGAGATAAAACTTCATCAACTGAATGAAAGGTTACAGCGACTGCATTTGGGCGATTACACTTGAACTGATCTTAGAGATTGATTTTAGCATAAAACCTTTTAAATCAAGTTTAGTTCACAAATGCGGGCACAACCCAGTGGTGTTTTACTAGTGTGACATGTGTGGGAGACCCGGGTTCGACCCCGGTTTCCTCCTTCCCTTTTATATATATATTTTTTTTTTCTAAATTTATTATTTTTTAAATATTAAATTAACTTACTACTTTTATTTATTAATTATAATCTAAATCTTAGTGACATTATAAATTTTTATTACGACGCAACGGAACATATAACTAATACTTGATTCAAAAAGAACGGTTCGGGTTCTTGATACCCGTTATACTCAACTGTTACAGTATCCCCTACTTTCAGAAATTTCGTCCCGAAATTTAGGTAGCGACGTAACTGGAAACAGATGGGGGTATTTCTCGCGCATTGAGTCTTCGCGTTCCCAAGTAAACTCAGGTCCTCGTTTTGACTCCTAACGCACCCTGACTATTGGGATACGACTTCGTCTTAAACGCTTCTCCCCGAAGTCCATGATTTCTACCAGTCTTTCAACAAAGTGCATTGATTCGTCAATTTGAATATCCTTTAAAGGAATATGGAGGTTTCGTCGGCGAGGCACTTTGTCAAGTTTGCTACGTGGAATGTGGGATGAATTCTGTTGAGTTCTTCTGGTAGGTCAAGCTTCTATGCTACAGAACCCACTCTTTCGAGTATCTTGAATGGTCCCACATAGCTTGGTGCTAGCTTACCTTTTTGTCCAAAGCGAACCACTCCCTTCCACGGAGAGACTTTCAAAAGTACTTGATCACCAACACAAAACTCTAATGGCTTTCGACGTTTATCAGTGTAACTCTTTTGACGACTTTGAGCTGCTAGAAGATTATTACGAATCAGAAGGATTTTGTCAGTCATTTCTTGAATCAATTCGGGTCCAGTGATTTGCGCTTCACCAATTTCATGCCAACATACAGGAGATCGGCATTTACGACCATATAAGGCTTCAAAAGGAGCCATACCCATGCTGGAATGATAACTATTGTCGTACGAGAATTCCACTAACGGTAGGTGAGTGTCCCAATTACCTTTGAAGTCTATAACACATGCTCGCAACATGTCTTCTAGGGTTTGTATGGTACACTCAGATTGACCATCAGTTTGAGGGTCAAAGGCAGTGCTTAGATCTAGACGTGTACCCAAAGCGGTTTGTACGACTTGCCACGTTCGCGAAGTAAAACGACCGTCTCGATCTGATATGATATTCAAAGGTATGACGGCTTACAATTTCATTGATATAGATACGAGCTAACTTCTCATTTTTGAAGTCGTCACGGATAGGGATGAAATGAGCTGACTTGGTTAGACGATCAATGATAACCCAAATGGTATCATCCCCACTGGAGGTGCGAGGTAACCTGGTAACGAAGTCCATAGTTATATTTTCCCACTTCCATACATGTATTTCGGGTTGAACAAGGAGTCCTGAAGGTCTTTGATGTTCAGCTTTCATTTTGGAACATGTAAGGCACTTAGAAACAAATATAGCGATATCGTTCTTCATGCCAGGCCACCAGTAGGAGTATCGTAGATCTTGATACATTTTATCGGCTCCTGGATGTATAGAGTATTGGGTTTTGTGTGCCTCATACATGAGAAAAGCACGAAGATCATCACGATCAAGTATCCAAATACGATTTAAGTAATAGAGAATACCATCCGATTTGGATTCTAGCTTGGTTTCAGCTCCACAAGACAGTTCATCTCATACATCATTTTCCGTGACAGAAATATGTTGAGCTGCTCTAATTCGGTTCTGAAGATCGGTCACAATTTGGAACACAAAAGACGGATTGGGTTTGCATACTCCTTTCGACTGAGGGCGTCAGCCACAACATTAGCCTTGCAAGTATGATATCGAATTTCACAATCATAGTCGTTTAGAAGTTCGACCATCGACGTTGCCTCATGTTCAACTCCTTTTGATTGAAAATATGCTAGAGACTTTTGTGATCAGTGTAGATTTCACACTTGGTACCATAGAGATAATGTCTCCATATCTTAAGAGCGAACACGACTGCTCCAAGTTCTAGGCCGTGAGTGGTATAGTTCTTCTCATGCACTTTGAGTTGCCTTGAGGCATAAGCTATCACCTTTCCTCTTTGCATTAGAACACAACCTAACCCTTGCCCTGACGCGTCGCAATAAACCACAAAGTCTTCGCAACCATCAGGTAGTGTAAGTATAGGTGCATCACAAAGTTTCTTCTTCAGTGTTTGAAAAGCCTCTTCTTGTTTGGGTATCCACACAAAGGGTTTGCCCTTATGAGTTAAGACTGTGAGTGGAACGGCGATACGAGAAAAATTCGCGATAAAACGACGATAATAACCAGCTAAACCAAGGAATGATCTAACTTCAGCAGGAGTACGCGGCGCTTGCCATTCTTGTACCGCTTTGATCTTTGCAGGGTCGACATGAATCCCTTTGTCATTCACGACATGACCAAGAAATTGCACTTCTTTTAACCAAAACTCACATTTCGAGAACTTAGCATAAAGCTTTTCGGTTCTCAAGAATGTTAGGATAAGTCGAAGATTCGTTCATGATCGGTTTTGGTCTTGGAGTAGATAAGAATATCATCGATAAAAACTATGACGAAACGATCGAGATAAGGTTTGCACACCCTATTCATCAAATCCATGAAGACAGCAGGAGCATTGGTTAACCCAAATGGCATAACCATGAATTCATAATGACCATAACGAGTTCGAAAAGCAGTCTTGGGAATATCTTCTTCACGCACTCTAAGTTGGTGATAACCAGCACGAAGATCGATCTTTGAAAACAGGTGGCTCCTTGTAGTTGATCTTGGAGGTCGTGAATACGAGGTAATGGATAGCGATTTTTGACGGTTAGCTTGTTGAGCTCTCTATAACCGATGCACATACGAAAGGTTCCATCTTTCTTCTTTACAAAGAGAACAGGCGCACCCCATGGTGATGAGCTAGGCCATATGAATCCTTTATCAGTCAACTCTTGCAGCTGGCTAGCCAATTCTTGCATCTAGATGGGGCTAACCTATAAGGAGACTTTGCGATTGGTGTAGCACCAGGAACAAGATCGATTCGAAATTGACTTCTCGCACCGGAGGAAGTCCCGAGACATCATCGGGAAAAACTTGAGGAAATTCGTTAACGATGGGAATATCTTCGAGCTTCCTTTCCTTGCCTTCCTTCTTGACAATATGAGCTAGAAACGTGATATATTCCTTGAGAAGATATCTACGAGCTTGAAGGCATGACATCAGTTTAAGCCCTTTAGAAGGTGTTTCACCAAAAATGCGCAAGGTTTGGCCGTCAGCGAGAGGGATTCGAATAAAATTTTCGTAGCAAACAACTTCGGCGTGCTGCGGACTAAGCCAGTCCATACCGATGATAACATCAAAACTACCCAACTTCATAGGAATAAGATCAATTGAGAAGTCATGGTCATTAAGGGTAAGAGTACAACCACGAATGATCGAGTCTAACATAATAGGTTCGCCATCAGCAACTTCCACCGTGAATGGTTCGGCAAGACTAACGCGTGATAAATCAAGAATAGGTTCGAATTCTAGCGACACAAAGCTCTTATCCGCACCAGTATTGAATAATATAGATGCATAAATACCGTTAATAAGGAACGTACCATTGACCACATTGTTATCAGCCCTAGCTTGGTTGGCGTTGATATTGAAAGCTCTTCTTCTAGCAGGTGGATTAGCTTGATTGGCTTGGTTCACCGGGTTGGCTTGAGCTTGAGCATTAATGATGTTCACCAGGCGTGGACATGTGTTACGAAAATGGGTGGGGTTGCCATAGTAGAAGCATGCTCTGGCAGGTTGCATCATCGGGTAGTTGGGTTGGTAGTAGGGCTGAGCCATATTTGAGCTGGTGGTAGAAGTAAGGGTTGTTGATTTTTAGCTTGGCCCACCACTTGATTATTGGTTTGGGCTTGTGATGAGTTGCGATTTGGTTTTTGGAGGATACGGCAAGTTTGAATCGTGTGACCAGCGCGGCCACAACTTGTGTAGTACTCGCAAGGGTTATCAGGGGAATGATGGTACTGACATCGATCACATTTTGGGTGTGGACCAGTATATGGTTTCTTGAATGGAGTGGCTTGAGGGGTAACTTGTGTGATTGGGGCAACAGTGATGGGAGAATTGGTTTGGGTAACGGTGACATTTTTCCCATTACGCTTCCTTTTTCCCATAAATTTGGAAGACGAACTTGCTAGAGTTGGGTTTGGGGTTTCAGCAGGTGCCTTATCTTTCTTCCTTTCATCCTTAAAATCGCCATTTCGAATGCGATTCTCTGTCAGTTTGGTAGCCAGTTCCATGGCAGCTTCGAGTGTTGCAGGGAAGTACTCAGAACAGAATCTTGAATCTTCGAGGGAAGGCCTCGAATGTAATGCTCGATCTGACGATAAAGAGGAGTGAACAGGTTAGGGACCATCTGATTCAACTCAAGAAACCTCTTGTTGTAAGTGGTGTGATCCCCCTCCTTTTGCTTTAATGAGTAAAACTCATCTTCAAGCTTCTTGATCTCGCTTCTTGGGCAGAAGCGTCTGGTCATGATTTCCCTTAACTCATCCCAAGTCAAGGCCATTGCAACTTCAGCACCTCGCTTACCCTTTTCTGTGTTCCACCAGGTAAGTGCTACTCCAAACAGCTGACCAGTAGCATAGCGCACCTTGCGATCATCAGGACAATCACATTTTAGAAAAGTGCTTTCCATCTCCTCAAATCAAAAGAGGAGAGTTGTGACACCTTCAGTCCCTTCATACTTTGGGGATCGCAGGACTTGAAATGCTTGTAAGTACATTTGGTGGTGTTGGAAGGAGGGTTGGCAACATTTTGTCCATCTTGGTTGGTGGGGTTAGTGGGATTGGCGGCTAGTGCTTGTTGTACTTGCACAACAATATCAGGAAGTACGACAACCATTTGTTGCGTGATGTGAGTGGCTATGCGCTCGCTGGATCTTCCTGATCTCCTACCGCCTCGAGAGTGTCTAGCAGACATCTACAGGAAATACGAAGCGAGATTATGAATTGAACGTTCTTAGGCGTCATGTGTCGTAAAAAAATATTAAAACCAACATAAAATAAACAAAACTTGGAATTAACTACATCCGTAGGATGTCTTGGGCTTGCTTAAGGTTCGGCCTCCAAAATGTCTCCCGTACCTTAGCCTTGGTAGTCACGTGGGCCCATAACCCACAGGTCCCAGGATCGAAATGTCACACCCTCAATTTCCACTTGCGGAGTATTACCGCGAGGCGTGTGATCAAACCAGAATCTCAGACACTAGCAATGTCGAACGACTTTATATGATTTATTTAGACGTTTTCCAAAAACATTTATTGTAAACATGCATAGTCATTTTCAAAGTTCCAAAGTTTCAAAGTTTAGCGGAAGCATTAGAATAAAGTAACGGGCGCCAACATAAACGCCAAAACCAAAATCCAAAAAATAATCGTTAATAAAGACTCGATAAAAATGTCTTGGTCAAATGCAAAGTGGGTGCACCTAACGCTCCTAGCGTCCTGAGAAACATGCAAAGAAACAAGTGTCAACATTTAAGAAGAGTGAGTTCACAGGTTTTATAAGTTCACATGTTCGGTTTAAAAGATTGGTTCCCCCCCCCCCGTTATCCCTAAATCGGAATAACGACATAGATCAATTATTCCTAACCTGGAATAATAATGTTGGTTCGTAAATAAGTTCAATGTTAACATGCAGGTAGCGAGTCTAAAGTTACGTCACGTAAGAGTTCGCGATCGAAGCTGACTGTTGTTGCCTCTGTGTTGCCAGGTCTATCACTGACCATGGCGAAAGTTAGGCCAAATTAATTACCCGTTGACCATTCCCGGTCGGCTAGCGCGACTAGCTCGGGTGGGGCTTGTCGGGCCCAGTAGTGCTACTATAATTTCCTCGCCATCTAACCCAATACTAACGATCCGAGAGTTGGTTGAGGACTTCCATGATAAAGCTACTTAGTGACCATAACATACATTAACATTAACTTAGTTATCGAATGGTTAACGACGTTAAATTCACATAACGTAAAAAAATAGAGTTGTAGAGCGCATACATGTTTCTCCCCCTGTTGTTCAAAATCGGATAAAATAGGGGCCGTGAACTAACCTTAAATTGCTCGGTTAGATAAACGCAAAAGAAGTAAAGGATGGAACCGCTAATCGCGTCCTAACATGTCAACCGATTCAAAGTTAGTGTGTGAACACTCTGACACAAAACCCTACGCATAACTAACACACAATACGGCACACGTAATAACCAGTTCGAAACCATAATCATGCATGCAAAGTGTCACCATACAAAATAACGACCAAATCAACTTGTCACAACCACAGGATAAGTCATACAACACTTAGACACACACAAACGTAAGTTATCATGTTTCAGCTTGTACACTCATAACTAGGCTGTTTTCGAGAATTCTTATAAAATAGTTCCAACATTTCAAAAATTCCAATTTTATTACAAGAGGTGTCAGTTAGAATGTAGAATTTTGTACACAATTTTCAAGTCCTAATTGATTACCAATTATCTATAAGAATTTATTTACTGGGCTGCAGTCATATTCGTCACTTTCTGACTGCAGTCCACGGAAAATATCATTTAGAAATACTCGTTTGTCCGATCGACAAAATTCCAGTTGGAGATTTTTCTAAACATCTAGGAGTATCTACTACATATATTTCGTGACTTAACTCTCTTCGGTTTAGAAGTTATGACATAAAACATTTCGTGAATTTTCTGCAGAAAAACGCAGCTTCAGCTGCTGCACTAAATATGAAATTTAAAATAATAAACGACTTCAGAAAAATGTGATTCCAGTACCATTAGAAGCATTTTTCGAAAACATATGTTTTAGGCTTCAGAAAATCAATTTTTCGATTTATAACGGTTCGTTTACAGCCAACTGAAGTTGGCTGTCTTTGAGCATCAACTTGTTGTTTTACTCTAGAACTCCTCCCGAAACCCTCCTAATGATCACCACGACCCATAATAACGATTTGCAGCAGGTTATACTTTAATTATCATGCATCTGTATTCATAATATCAAAAACCTAAGCATATATCATGATCTTTATAAAGATAACGCAGCCTACGATTTTAATACTCAAACATATCATCACAACCGCAAGGATTCGCATATTCATCCGAACTAATCATACACCAAAACACTTTTTCATAATAATATCATATAAGCACATAATCGTGATCAAGACTACACAAAACCTAATGTGAATCGTAATACAATTAAACCCTAACCTTGAAACGATGACAATTAGCGAACCGGGACAATCTTGGAATCGATCCGAGGGGTGTGGGGCTGCTTGCGCGACCGAGAGAGGGGGGGGGGCTGCTGCCGTCGCACACCACAAGGGGAGAAGGTTTTAGGGTTTGCTATTTTTTTTTGAAAACCCCATGCATACATACGTATACATACATAAGAGGCCATGGGGGCGGTTTGGGCTATTCTTGGGCCGCAAGGGAGAGGGTGGCGGGTTGGGTTTGGTCCGCAAGGCGGGTTGGGCTTGCTTGGTCACAAGGTCGACACGTTCCGCGGCTCGGTTCGGTTCGGCTATTTATTTATTTATATATTTTTACAATTCCATAACACAAGGCTTATAACTAATAAATCTCGAAATCGAAGCATGATACAATAATCCACAAGCGTCTAATAACGCATAGCACGTAATTCAGATATAACTCGTTAGAATTTCCAAACATTGTGTATTTCTGAAATACTAAAGTTAGCATATTTATTGCGTGGGCGTAATTAATTCTCCGAATTAAATTAGTGTAGGAACAAAGACGATAAAGTTGTGCGTTTAAAGTACCTGAAAGACCGGGATGTCACATTATCCCCATGTTGAAAGAATTTTCGTCCCGAAAATTGAGTAAACGCGATTTAGAATGCAACACACAAATGTTCAGTTTGTTAGAATGGTACAAGGAAATCCCAGGCTGTCATATCATCCCCATGTTGAAAGAATTTCGTCCCGAAATTCAGTTGGCGGTAACATCAGATTGCTGCTCAGCTGTAAAAAGGTGTGGATATTTGCTTTTCATTTGGTCCTCTCTTTCCCACGTGAACTCCGGTCCACGCTTAGAGTTCCAACGAACCTTGACGATCGGTATCTTGCTGTGCCTTCGAGTCTTGATCTCACAGTCCAAGATCTCGATAGGTTGTTCCACAAAATGCAGTTGCTCATACACTTGAATCTCATCCAATGGGATGATTAGGGTCTCATCTGATAGACACTTCTTTAGATTGGACACGTGAAAAACGTTGTGAACTTCACTTAGTTCGGCAGGAAGGTCTAACTGATAAGCTACGGGCCCGATACGCTTCGAAATCACAAATGGGCCTACGTACCGTGGATTTAGTTTGCCTCGTTTTCCAAAACAAATTACACCCTTCCAAGGTGGCACCCTCAGTAGGACACGGTCACCTACTTGAAATTCGAGCGGTTTGCGTCGTTTATCAGCGTAACTTTTCTGTCGATCCCGTGCCGTTGCCATGCGGTTTCTGATTTGCACAATCATTTCAGTAGCCTCAAGTATCAACTTTGGACCTGTGAGTTGACTGTCACAGACTTCTGCCAAACAAACCGGTGATCTACATTTGCGACCGTACAATGCTTCAAACGGTGCTGCCTGAATACTCGTATGGTAACTGTTGTTATACGAGAATTCCACTAAAGGCAGATGGATTTCCCAACTGTTCCCGAAGTCTACCACGCATGCCCTAAGCATGTCCTCCAAGATCTGAATGGTCCTTTCACTTTCACCATCCGTCTGAGGGTGGTAAGCTGTGTTCATATCTAAGCGTGTACCCAACGCTTTCTGAAGTGAACGCCAAAAGTTGGACGTGAAACGAGCATCTCTGTCTGAAATGATGGACGTTGGCACCCCGTGCCGAGAAACTACTTCCTTAATGTAGATGCGAGTGAACTTATCCATCTTATCTGTTTCTTTGGTCGCTAGGAAGTATGTAGACTTAATTAGACGATCCACGATCACCCAGATGGTATCGCAACCACCAGGAGTTCGTGGGAGTTTAGTGACAAAGTCCATCGAGATCTGATCCCATTTCCACACCGGGATCTCAGGTTGTTGAAGTAGCCCTAATGGCTTCTGGTATTCCACCTTGACTTTCGCACAAGTCAAACGCTTGCTCACGTAGGTGGCTATATCCGCTTTCATGTTGGGCCACCAATACGTGACTTTAAGGTCTTGATACATCTTATCCGAACCAGGATGGACAGATTATCGGGATTTGTGAGCTTCGTCCATAACTAGCTTTCTGAGGTTTCCGTAGGGAGGTACCCATATACGGTTCCTGAAATACCGGGTACCATTGGGTTTCACTTCCCAATCACGTTCCATCTTTCCCACAGATTCGGCCTTGATGTTCTCTTCCTTAACTGCTTCTAGCTGCGCGTCGTGTATCTGTTCGGGTAACCCACAATGAATTGTGAACTGTAGTGCTCGTACCCGACGAGGTTTCAAGTGCTCCTACCGACTGAGGGCATCAGCTACCACGTTAGCTTTACCCGGGTGATACTGAATGGCACATTCATAATCGTTTAGGAGTTCGACCCAGTGATGCTGTCACATGTTCAACTCCTTCTGATCAAAAATATGTTGGAGGCTCTTGTGATCCGTGTAGATTATGCACTTGGTTCCATATAGGTAGTGTCTCCAAATCTTAAGTGCAAACACAACTGCTCCCAATTCCAAGTCATGTGTCGTGTAGTTCTTCTCGTGGACCTTCAACTGTCGGGATGCATACACGATGACCTTATTATGTTGCATGAGCACACATCCCAATCCCTGAATGGAAGCGTCATAATATACCACAAAATCATCTGTCCCCTCTGGCAAGGACAAAATGGGCGCACTGCAAAGCTTCTGCTTCAGTAATTGAAATGCTGCTTCCTGTTTGTCACCCCAAGCATACTTGGTGCCCTTCTGAGTGAGCGTGGTAAGCGGTTGTGCGATCTTGGAAAATCCCTCGATGAAACGTCTGTAGTAACCAGCCAAACCCAAAAATTGGCGGATCTTAGTCGGTGTCTTGGGTGCTTCCCAGTTCTTCATAGCATCGATCTTGGTGGGATCAACGTGTATACCCTTTTCATTCACGATATGCCCGAGGAACAGAACTTCCCGAATCCAGAAATCACACTTCGAAAATTTGGCAAATAGTTTCTCCTGTTGAAGTAGTTCCAGCAATAACCGCAGATGCTCAGCATGTTCTTCTTCACCCTTAGAGTAGATGAGTATATCATCGATGAACACGATGACAAACTTATCGAGATACGGCCTACACACGCGGTTCATGAGGTCCATGAACACCGCGGGTGCATTGGTGAGACCGAAGGGCATGACAAAGAACTCGTAATGGCCATACCGAGCGTGAAATGCGTCTTAGAGATATCCTCTTCTCTGACGCGTAGCTGGTGATAACCGGACCGTAGATCAATCTTGGAGTAGTAGCTTGACCCTTGAAGTTGGTCGAAAAGATCGTCGATGCGAGGTAAGGGGTACCGGTTCTTGACGGTAACCTTATTGAGTTCCCTGTAGTCGATACACATGCGGAAGGTCCCGTCCTTCTTCTTGACAAAAAGGACCGGAGCTCCCCATGGCGAAGTACTGGGTCGGATAAATCCTTTTTCCAACAATTCCTGAAGTTGGGAAGACAGCTATTGGAGCTCTGCTGGAGCTCAGCGGTACGGGGCCTTGGCGATAGGAGTCGCATGGCTCGCCAATTTGATTTCAAACTCTACTTGTCGATGTGGTGGAAGACCGGGTAACTCCTCTGGAAACACATCTGGAAAGTTACGGACGATGGGGATATCTTCAATCCGCTTCTCGTATTTAGGCTGCTCGGTGACCAGTGCGAGCAAAGCAAAGGAGTTCTTCTTCCGAAGATACTTCTGAGCTTGTATGTAAGGATGATGTTCGTGACGACGCCTGCCTTCTCGCCTTGTACCATCAAGACTTCGTCGCTAGAGAGCGGAATACGGATAGCTTTCTCGAAATAGAGAACTTCAGCTCGGATGTTGGATAGCCCGTCCATTCCGACTACCACGTCAAAACTACCCAGAGTAGTTGTCATCAGATCAATGGTAAAGGTGTGACCCACGAGTTTAAGTTGACACCCGGTCACTAGATGAGTCACATCTACAGATTTCCCATCGGCTAGTTCTGTGACGTAAGGGGTCTTTAGGGGTTTAGTTGTGAGATTTAGGTTCTTCCTAAAAGACTCAGATATAAAACTCTTAGTAGCAAAATGATCATTAAGTGGAAACTTACCGGTGACCACATTCGAGTCGTTTCTGGCCTCCCCACGTCCTAGCGTGAATGCACGTCCTTTGGCACCTCCTCTGCCACCATTTCCATTGTTGCCATTGTTGATATTGTTGTTGTTATTTTTATTATTCCTACCATTGTTGTTGTTGTGAAGTTGCGGGTAGTCTCGCTTGAAATGGGCAGTGCTACCGCACTGGTAGCATCCCCGGTTATTACCCCGGTGCTGGTTTCTGATTCTGTCATGACATAATCTCCCCGCGACAATCCCTTGCCGCGTGTCCTGCTTTGCCACATCGTTGGCAGCAATTTTCGTCGCAAGGGCCGTGATGATGGAGGTTACAACGATTACATTGCGGCTTCCGACCCGCATAGCCGCTCGAGTTCTGGGTGTTGTTGGAAGACTGATTGTTGTGACCCCGATTGTTGTTGAAGTTGTTGGACCGTTTCTGGTTTCCTTGTTGTGGCTGGGCTGATGAAGACTGCCGAGTAGGTGAGTCTTCAAATTTCCTTTTGTTGTCAGGGACAATTTCAGTTTCACCCCTAGGTGGCAACTTCCTTTGCTCCACCGCCTTATCGGTGAGTTTATGTGCCAGCCTAATCGCTTGTTGCTCCGTCGTGGGGTTGCTAGACATTACCATGCCCTAGATCTCAGGGACCAGACACCCAAGATAAAACTCAAGTCGTTTAGCGACGGTGTTAGCCAAATCGGGACAAAGGAACACCAGATCATGATGTCTTGCCGTGTACGCTTCAATTTCTGACCCGACCATCTTGTGGTTGCATAACGCTTGTTCCAATTGCTAAACTCTATACCGCGGACAATATTCCTCCTTGATTAAAGCTTTGAACTCGGTCCAGGCCATTGCGTTCGCCGCAGCAAGCCCACGCGTTTGGACTTGTGCGTTCACCAGGTTAATGCCCCATCTTCCAACGTCGAGGCAGCATACTTGACCTTATTAGCTTCGAGGCAATTGCACATTACAAAAACCGATTCAGTCCTATGGGTCCTTCAGCTCCGTGAACCTACTGGGTTTCGCATCCACGAACATCTTGTAGGGGTTAAGACCCCATCCTGAGGATAGAGGATAGGTGGTCAGCGCGAAAGTCTACTAGCCGAACTATTGGATTTTCCCATGAAAATTTAATAATGGTTACCTGTTGGTGCGTTAGGAGCACCTGCCAGAGCAGCATTCACATGTTGTTGGATTAAAGCGGCCAATTCTTCAGCTGACATGTTGAGATTTCCGCAACGACCGGTTGCCATTTCAGATCTTCGCAAGACAACACAAACACATAACGATAAGTATATATCCAATATAGTTATCATATTCCACACTTCAATGATCACACAATTTATGTCAAACCAACAAATTAAACAATCAAAAGGAACATTCAATTAAATAAATTGTAATGTCTCACAAAATACCAACCAAACATATCAGTTTAATTATAAAATTTCCAAGTTCAAATATAAGTGGAAACGAACAAACTAAAGGAAACAAAACGGAGATTGGCGAGGCGAGTTAGTCATCTATGTCTCCATCCCCCAATTCACTATCACTGTCGTCTTCCTCTTCAGCATTTTTAGCTTCAACAGCCGGGTCCTATTCCGGCTCTTCTTCCTCTGGATCCTCCTCCGGGTCTTCCTCTGGATCCTCCTCTTCTTCTTCTACCGGCGCTGGAGGGGCCGGTGCTGGTGCGGGTACTGGGATAGGTGTTGCTTGGTTCTGCTCCAGTTCGTGAATTCTCCAACGGGACTCAAGAACTCTGTCTTCGAGCCAGTCCGCCCTCAGCTGCTAAGCACAAAGGTCCTTAGCTAAAATGTTTCGAACTCTCTTATTCACATCTTGCTCTTCATCGAGCTCTTCAGTTTTACCAGTCAGCTGATGTATCAGCCATCCCTGTGCTTCGATAGTCTCTTGCATTCTCTCCAGCGGTTCCTGTTGTTTCCTTAGCACAACTCTAAGTAGATCGTCCCCCACTCCTGAAGAGTTGACCGGTTTGACCGGTACAGCAGTGGTTGGATGGGAGGACCACTCCCCTCCTACTGCAAGTCTTTTCCTGGCAGCTGAGCGTGTCTCCACGCCACAAGGTGCTAAGGGTTCGACCATGGGTGCCTTCCCCGGCGCCCTTGATTGTCGAGAACTGTCGGATGATGATGATGACATAGCCTGCCGGGTTGGTGAAGTTAGTTACAAGCTGCGTATATCACAATATATATATATATATATATATATATATATATATATATATATAACAATTTTAGTATAGCACATAACAAGATATCACAGTTCGGTGCCAACTAAGTCTAGTGTCGTGTAACAGCTATAGTTTAGGTTTACTTTAAATGCAAACCTGGTTCTCTATAGCTAGTGGCTCTGATACCAATCTGTCACACCCTCAATTTCCACTTGCGAAGTATTACCGCGAGGCGTGTGATCAAACCAGAATCTCAGGCACTAGCAATGTCGAACGACTCTATATGATTTATTTAAACGTTTTCCAAAAACATTTACTGTAAACATGCATAGTCATTTTCAAAGTTCCAAAGTTTCAAAGTTTAGCGGAAGCATTAGAATAAAGTAACGGGCACCAACATAAACGCCAAAACCAAAATCCCAAAAATAATCGTTAATAAAGACTCGATAAAAATGTCTTGGTCAAATGCAAAGTGGGTGCACCTAGCGCTCCTAGCTTCCTGAGAAACATGCAAAGAAACAAGTGTCAACATTTAAGAAGAGTGAGTTCACAGGTTTTATAAGTTCACATGTTCGGTTTAAAAGATTGGTTTCCCCCCCGTTATCCCTATCCCGGAATAACGACATAGATCCATTATTCCTAACCTGGAATAATAATGTTGGTTCGTAAATAAGTTCAATGTTAACATATAGGTAGCGAGTCTAAAGTTACGTCACGTAAGAGTTCGCGATCGAAGCTGACTGTTGTTGCCTCTGTGTTGCCAGGTCTATCACTGAACATGGCGAAAGTTAGGCCAAATTAATCACCCGTTGACCATTCCCGGTCGGCTAGCGCGACTAACTCGGGTGGGGCTTGTCGGGCCCAGTAGTACTACTATAATTTTCCCGCTATCTAACCCAATACTAATGATCTGAGAGTTGGTTAAGGACTTCCGTGATAAAGCTACTTAGTGACCATAACATACATTAACATTAACTTAGTTATCGAACGGTTAACGACGTTAAATTCGCATAACGTAAAAAAATAGAGTTGTAGAGCGCATACATGTTTCTCCCCCTGTTGTTCAAAACCGGATAAAATAGGGGCCGTGACTCACCTTAAATTGCTCGGTTAGATAAACGCAAAAGTAAAGGATGGAACCGCTAATGGCGTCCTAACATGTCAACCGATTCAAAGTTAGTGTGTGAACACACTGACACAAAACCCTACGCATAACTAACACACAGTACGGCACACGTAATAACAAGTTCGAAACCATAATCATGCATGCAAAGTGTCACCATAGGAAATAATGACCAAATGAACTTGTCACAACAACAGGATAACTCATACAACACTTAGACACACACAAACATAAGTTATCATGTTTTAGCTTGTACACACATAACTAGGCTGTTTTCGAGAATTCTTATAAAATAGTTCCAACGTTCCAGAAATTCCAATTTTTTTACAGGAGGTGTCAATTAGACTGTAGAATTTTGTACAAAATTTTTAAGTACTAATTGATTACCAATTCTCTATAAGAATTTATTTACTGGGCTGCAGTCAGATTAGTCACTTTCTGACTGCAGTCCACGATAACAATCATTTAAAAATAATCGTTTGTCCGATCGACAAAATTCCAGTTGGAGATTTTTCTGAGTATCTACTACATAAATTTCGTGACTTAAATATTTTCGGTTTACAGGTTATGACAGAAAACATTTCGTAAATTTTCTGCAGAAAAAACGCAGCTTCAGCTGCTGCACTAAATCAGTAATTTAAAATAATAAACGACTTCAGAAAAATCGATTCCAGTGCCATTAGAAGCGATTTTCGAAAACGTATGTTTTAGGCTTCAGAAAATCAATTTTTCGATTTATAACGGTTCATTTACAGCCAACTAAAGTTGGCTGTCTTTGAGCATCAGCTTACTGTTTTACTCTAGAACTCCACCCGAAACCCTCCTAATGATCACCACGACCCATAATAACGATTTGCAGCAGGTTATACTTTAATTATCATGCATCTATATTCATAATATCAAAAACCTAAGCATATATCATGATCTTTATAAAGAAAATGCAGCCTACGATTTTAATACTCAAACATATCACAACCGCAAGGATTCGCATATTCATCCGAACTAATCATACACCACAACACTTTTTCATAATAATATCATACAAGCACATAATCATGATCAAGACTACACAAAACCTAATGTGAATCGTAATACAATTAAACGCTAACCTTGAAACGATGACAATTAGCAAACCGGGACAAGCGGAATCGATCCGAGGGGTGTGGGGCTGTTTGCGCGACTGAGAGAGGGGGGCTGCTGCCGTTGCACACCACAAGGGGAGAAGGTTTTAGGGTTTTCTATTTTTTTTTGGAAACCCCATGCATACATACGTATACATACATAAGAGGCCATGGGGGCGGTTTGGGCTATTCTTGGGCCGCAAGGGAGAGGGTGGCGGGTTGGATTTGGTCCGCAAGGGGTGTGGGTGGCGGGTTGGGCTTGCTTGGTCACAAGGTCGACACGTTCCGCAGCTCCGTTCGGTTCGGCTATTTATTTATTTATTTATTTATTTATTTTACAAATCCATAACACAAGGCTTATAACTAATAAATCGCAAAATCGAAGCGTGATACAATAATCCACAAGCGTCTAATAACGCATAGCAGGTAATTCAGATATAACTCATTAATTTCCAAACATTGTGTATTTTCGAAATACTAAAGTTAGCGTAGTTATTGCGTGCGCGTAATTAATTCTCCGAATTAAATTAGCGTAGGAACAAAGACGATAAAGTTGTGCGTTTAAAGTATCTGAAAGACCGGGATGTCACACGAAACCTAGCTCTGATACCAATATGTCATACCCCGACCCGCAGTGGAAATAATAGTCGGGGCATAATTGGCTTATCACCAAAGCTCATGACATTTACTTAATAGTTTCATATTTATTAATTCGATTTAAAACCCAAATATTCAATACAACGAGTCACACAAGCACAAATGAGAATCAAACATTATTCAGAGCATAATGGTTTTGTTTAAATCTTTTTAGGCCAGTCCTATGTGTTTCTTTCTTCAGCTTGTTCACTTGTATCATTGGTAAAAGGTCAACAAAAGTTGGCGAGTGAATCTAAGTAAAACGTTTAAACATTTGTTATATTAGTTATTTAAATGAAAATTTGTGCATGAATCATTCATGAGATATGTATATATGTATAACCAATCACAACCACATAACATCCATGATGAGCACATAACATGATAAATGATGATCTTGAGATCAAGGCTCAATCAAACGGAGCTTATCTAATGAGGCACCTGATGCTCAACTCGTCACGAGGAACTGATGGGCCTTAAATGAATGTTTGCACTGAAATGATAAAATGTAACCACACATAATAATATCAACAAAAATACACACACGATCACATAATGATGTTAGCACACGTGTTTAAATAATTAAATGAAACATGTACGACACATGATACACCCCAAAATATGATTAAAAAAGGAGTTTGTAAGGATTCACTCACTGTGGGTGTGTTCCTGAATTGATGAGAAACGTGCACGAATTGAGAATTAATTCGACAAGGAAATCCGAACCTAAATAAACAATAAGGCGAAGACTCGTTAAATATAATAAATATATAATATTTTGATTTATTACCTTGATTGCTAGTGTTTAGGTATATTTTATAATTTTTTTGTTATAACTAAAATACTTTTTATTTGGTTTAAAGCTATTGATATATTAATGAAAAGAATAAATGCTTAACTATTAATATAATAAATAATTAAAAAATAAATAAAATAAAAAATAAAATGAAATAAAATTTAAAACCTTGTTAGGTCTGACAAGGTGGATTGAACCGGTTCTGATAGGGTGCAGGATGCGTGTGACGGGATTCGAACTCGAGATCTCGCGGTTGCGTGCACGTAGCTCTTCCAACTGAGCTACGTGTCTAACCCATCAGAATCAAGGTTTTTATTATTCTTATATTCTTTTTAAGTAAATTTTGTTTTTAAGTATTTAAAAAGGTTTTATTTAAGTTAATTAACCGGTGCGTGGAGTAAAGCTCGAACCCGCGTCGAACCATAGTGTTGCACCCAGCCCATCCAACTGGGATGGGTGTCTAACCCGCTTGGAACAGGATTTTAATTAATCTTAACTACAAGTCACAGTCATCTTCCTCATTTGAACTGAACTCACTCCACTGATCAACCCGCCCATTATGAGTTTCAAATATCATTCGAGCTTATGAGTGACACTCATATAATATGGTAAGATGAAAGAAATAGAAACAATTACCAACCGGCGGCGACGATTAACTCCGGTGATGATGATTCCGGCGATTAAACTTGTTCCGACGAGGATAGTAACAAAGTGGTAAATCAAATGCAGCGAAGATTTTTGAGGGTGTCGGTAAGTGACTGAGCGATTTAACACAGAGCTTATCATCTTCTATTTATAGATTCCTTGATCGATAGTTTTTGTCACACCCTCAATTTCCACTTGCGGAGTTTTACCGCGAGGCGTGTGAACAAACCAGAATCCGAGACACTAGTAACATCGAACGACTCTATATGATTTGTTTATACGTTTTCCAAAATCATTTGTTTAACCATCCATAGTTAATTTTAAATTGTCTTAGTTCGTTTCAATGTTTAGCGGAAGCATTAGTTTTTAAAGTTGAGCGGAAGCATTAAAGTAAAGTAAAGGAATGGGCGCCAACACAAACACGAAAATAAAGAAAAACCCAAAAAATATTCGTAAATGAGACTCGATAAAAGATGTCTTGATCAATGCAAGTGAGTGCACCTAGAGCTCCTAGCGTCCTGAGAAACATGTAAAGAAACAAGTGTCAACATTAAAGAAGAGTGAGTTCACAGGTTTTCATAAGCTCATTTGTTCGGTTATAAGTTTGTTTCCCCCGTTATCCCTAACCCGGGATAACGATTTAGTTCCGTTATTTCCAACCCGGAATAATACTGATGGTTCCATTATTCCTTACCCGGAATAATAATGATGTTCCATTATTCCTAACCCGGAATAATAATGTTGTTGGTTCCATTATCCCTAACCCGGAATAATATTGTTGATTCGTAATTAAGTTCAATGTTAACATGTAGGTAGCGAGCCGTTATGTCACGTAAGTGTTCGCGATCGAAGCTGACTGTTGTGCCTCCGTGTTGCTAGGCCTATCACTGACCATGGCGAAGTTAGGCCAAATTATTCACCCGTTGACCATACCCGGTCGGCTAGCGCGACTAGCTCTGGTAGGGCTTGTCGGGCCCAGTAGTACTACTTAAAATTTCCCCGCTATCTAACCCAATACTAACGATCCGAGAGTTTGTCGAGGACTTGTGTGATATAGCTGCTTAGTGACCATAACGTACATTAACATTAACTTAGTTACCGAATAGTTTAATGACGTTAATTTCGTATAACGTAAAGAGATAGAGTTGTAGAGTGTATACATGTTTCTCCCCTGTTGTTTAAAACCGGATAAAATTAGGTGCCGTGAACTCACCTTTAATTGCTCAGTTAGTGTAACACAGAAGTAGCAAATGATGGGACCGCTAATTACGTCCTAACAAGTCAATTGATTTAAAGTTAGTGTGTGAACACACCGATACAAACCCTACACATAACTAACACACAATGCGGCACACACAATAACAATTTCTAAAACACAGTCATGCATGAAAAGTATTATCATACCAACATAGTGATCAAACCAACCTATCATGAACACAAACCAATCCATACAACACTTTGGTACACACATTCGCAAGTTATCAAGTTTCAGCTTGTATACTCATAATTAGGCTGTTTTCGATGATTTTTATAAAATAGTTCCAACGTTCCAGAAATTCCAATTTTTTTACAGAAGGTATCAAATAAGCTGTAGAATTTTATGTAAATTTTTCAAGTCCTAACACTTTAACCATTATTGATAAGCATTTATATACTAGGCTGCAGTCAGATTCGTCGCTTTCTGACTGCAGTCCACGGGAGAATTTATTTAAAAATCACCGTTCATCCAATTAACAAAATTCCAGTGGGAGTTTTCCGGAAATTTCTGTCTCCAGTTTCTGTACAAATTTAGTGATTCAACTCTTTACAGATTATGAGATCCGGCTCGATAAACAACTAAGAAATTTTCAGAATTTACACAGCTTCAGTTACTGCACTTAATTGACCACTTAAAAATATCAAACGACCTAAGAAAAATATGAATCCAGCGCCATTAGAAGCATTTTTCAAAAATATTCGTTTTAGGCTTCAGAAAATCCGTTTTTCGATAAATAATAACCAAGTTACAGCCAATTGAAGTTGGCTGTAAACACCATTCAGCATCCTGATTTCAACTTTTTATCGCAATATAACACGCTTAAACAATCGAGACGTTAAATATACCGATCAAGAACAGATTTATCAATCATATATCATCATGTACATCATACTCATGCAAACCCTAATCATATTATATGGTTTTTATCACAAACGCAGCCTAATGATTCTAGATTCCAATTAATCATCATAATCGTCAAACTTGCACAATCAATCGAACTAACATCATAAAACTTTCATAAACCATGATTCTACCATTACATAAAAGCATGATCAATCGTTCATAAACCCTACATGATTTGCGAAACAATAGAAAACCCTAACCTTTAACAATGGAGAATAACGAACCGGGAACGAGATGGTAGTTGATTCGGGTATGAAGGGGGATCGCGACCGAGAGAATGAGTGGGGAGAAGGCTGCCGTCGGCTGGTCTTAGAACTAGGGTTCCTCTTCTTTTTTTTTTGTTAACAATCCTCATGCATGCTTATCTATATATAGTGTGGGTAGGGAAAGAAAAAGGAGAAGGATTTGGGCGATTTGAGTCTTGCGGCCGCAAAGGGTTTGGGTGGGGCGGTTTGGGTCTTTAACTTAAGCCTCAAGTTTTGCTTAATTCCTTGAGTCGCAAGGAAGTGAGGTTAGCCCGTTTCGCGACTCGGTTCGATTCGTCTATCTATTTACCATATATATATTTTTATAACTAAAAATCACGAATTCGAAACATGACATAATAACTCACCGAACTTATAAACGTTTAATACACATAGCACGTAATTCACTTGATAAGTTCACAAAGTTAGCGTAATTATTTCGAGCGTGTAAATTAAATCTCCGAATCAATTTAGCGTAGGAATGATAACCGTGAAGTAGTGCGTTTAAGATATCTGAAAAACCGGGATGTCACATTATCCCCATGTTGAAAGAATTTTCGTCCCAAAAATTGAGTAAACGCGGTTTAGAATGCAACGCACAGGTTTAGAATGCCACGCACAAAGATTTAGTTCGTTAACAATGGTACACGAAATTACAAGAAATTCCCAGGTTGTCACATCATCCCCATGTTGAAAGAATTTTCGTCCCGAAAATTTAGTTCGTGGTATCGTTAGCTTGCTGCTCAGCTGCAAAGAGGTTTGGGTATTTGCTTTTCATTTGGTCCTCTCTTTCCCACGTGAACTCCGGTCCACGCTTAGAGTCCCAACGAACCTTGACGATCGGTATCTTGTTGTGCCTTCGAGTCTTGATCTCACGATCCATGATCTCGATAGGTTGTTCCACAAAGTGCAGTTTTTCATCCACTTGAATCTCGTCCAATGGAATGACTAGGGTTTCATCTGATAGACACTTCTTCAGATTTGACACGTGAAAAACGTTGTGAACTCCACTGAGTTCGACAGGAAGGTCTAATTGATAAGCTATGGGCCCGATATGTTTCAAAATCACAAATGGGCATACGTATCGTGGGTTTAGTTTGCATCGTTTCCCAAAACATATTACACCCTTCCAGGGTGACACCTTCAGTAGGACGCGGTCGCCTACTTGGAATTCGAGCGGTTTGCGTCGTTGATCAGCATAGCTTTTCTGTCGATCTCGTGCCGCTGCCATGCGGTTTCTAATTTGTACAATCTTTTCAGTAGCCTCAAGTATCAACTCAGGGCCTGTGAGTTGACTGTCACCGACTTCTGCCCAACAGACCGGTGATCTACATTTACGACCATATAATGCTTCAAACGGTGCTGCCGATATACCCGTATGGTAACTGTTGTTATACGAGAATTCCACTAAAGGCAGATGGATTTCCCAACTGTTCCCGAAATCTACCACACATGCCCTAAGCATGTCTTCCAAGGTCTGAATGGTCCTTTCACTTTGACCATCCGTCTGAGGGTGATAAGCTGTGCTCATATCTAAGCGTGTACCCAACGCTTTTGTAAGTGACTGCCAAAAATTGGACGTGAAACGAGCATCTCTATCTGAGATGATGGACATTGGCACTCCGTGCCGAGAAACTACTTCCTTAATGTAGATGCGAGTCAACTTATCCATCTTATCTGTTTCTTTAATCGCTAGGAAGTGTGCGGACTTAGCTAAACGATCCACGATCACCCAGATGGTATCGCAACCACCCAAAGTTCGCGGGAGTTTAGTGATGAAGTCCATCGAGATCTGATCCCATTTCCACACCGGGATCTCAGTTTGTTGAAGTAGCCCCGATGGCTTCTGATACTCTACCTTGACTTTTGCACAAGTCAAACACTTGCTCACGTAGGTGGCTATATCCGCTTTCATGTTGGGCCACCAGTACGCGGCTTTAAGGTCTTGATACATCTTATCCGAACCAGGATGGACAGAGTATTAGGATTTGTGAGCTTCGTCCATGACTAGCTTTCTGAGGTCTCCGTGGAGAGGTACCCATATGCGATTCATGAAATACTAGGCTCCATTGGGTTTTACTTCCCAATCGCGTTCCGTTTTTCCCACCGATTCAGCCTTGATGTTTTCTTCCTTAACTGCTTCTAACTGTGCATCGCGTATCTGTTCGGGTACCCCGAATGAATGGTGAACTGTAGTGCTCCTACCCGACGAGGTTTCAAGTGCTCCTTCCTACTGAGGGCATCAGCTACCACGTTAGCTTTTCCCGGGTGATACCGAATGGCACATTCATAATCATTCAGGAGTTCGACCCAGCGACGCTGTCGCATGTTCAACTCCTTCTGGTCAAAGATGTGTTGGAGGCTCTTGTGATCTGTATAGGTTGTGCACTTTGTTCCATATAGGTAGTGTCTCCAAATCTTAAGCGCAAACACCACTGCTCCCAATTCCAGGTCATGTGTTGTGTGGTTTTTCTCATAAACCTTCAATTGTCGGGACGCATACGCGATGACCTTATCACGTTGCATGAGTACGCATCCCAATCCCTGAATGGAAGCATCACAATATACCACACAATCATCAGTCCCTTCCGGCAAGGACAGAATGGGTGCATTGCAAAGGTTCTGCTTCAGCAATTGAAATGCCGCTTCCTGCTTGTCACCCCAAGCATACTTGGTGCCTTTCTGGGTGAGGGTGGTAAGCGGTTGCGCGATCTTTGAAAATCCCTCGATGAAACGTCTGTAGTAACCCGCCAAACCCAAAAATTGGCGGATCTATGTCGGTGTCCTAGGTGCTTCCCAGTTCTTGATAGCATCGATCTTGGCGGGATCGACGTGGATACCCTTTTCATTCACAATATGCCCGAGGAACAGAACTTCCCGAATCCAGAAATCACACTTTGAAAGCTTGGCATATAGTTTCTCCTGTTGAAGTAATTCCAGCAGTAATTGTAGATGTTCAGCATGTTCTTCTTCACCTTTAGAGTAGATGAGTATGTCATCGATGAACACAATGACAAACTTGTCGAGATACGGTTTACACACACGGGTTCATGAGGTCCATGAACACCGCGGGTGCGTTGGTGAGACCGAAGGGCATGACCAAGAACTCATAATGGCCTTACCGTGTACGAAATGCCGTTTAAGCGATATCCTCCTCCCTGACGCGTAACTGGTGATAACCGGACCGTAGATCAATCTTGGAGTAGTAGCTTGACCCTTGAAGTTGGTCGAAGAGATCGTCAATGCGAGGTAATGGGTATCGGTTCTTGACAGTAACCTTATTGAGTTCCCTGTAGTCGATGCACATGTGGAAGGTCCCGTCCTTCTTCTTGAAAAAAAGGACCGGAGCTCCCCATGGCGAAGTACTGGGCCGGATAAATCCTTTTTCTATCAATTCCTGAAGTTGGGTAGACAGCTCTTGCAGCTCGGCTGGAGCTAGGCGGTATGGGGCCTTGGCTATGGGAGTTGCATGGTTCGCCAATTAATTTCAAACTCCACTTGTCGATGTGGTGGAAGACCAGGTAACTCCTCTGGAAATACATCGGAAAAGTCACGGACGACGGGGATATCTTTATACGCTTCTCGTCCTTGGGTTGCTCGGTGACCAGTGCGAGCAAAGCGAAGGAGTTCTTCCTCCAAAGATACTTATGTGCTTGCATGTAAGAGATGATGTTTGTGACGGCACCTGCCTTCTCGCCTTGCACCGTCAAGATTTCGTCGTTAGAGAGCGGAATACGGATAGATTTCTCGAAACAGAGAACTTCAGCTCGGACGTCGGATAGCCAGTCCATTCCGACTACCACGTCAAAACTACCTAGGGTAGTTGTCATCAGATCAATGGTAAAGGTGTGACCCGCGAGTTTGAGTTGACAACCGGATACTAAATGGGTCACATCTACAGATTTACCATCGGCTAGTTCTATGACGTAAGGGGTCTCTAGGGGTTTAGGCGTGAGATTTAGGTTCTTCCTAAAAGACTCAGATATAAAACTCCTATCCGCACCCGTATCAAAAAATACAGGAGCAAAATGTTCATTAAGGGGAAACTTACCGGTGACCACGTTCGAGTCGTTTCTGGCCTCTCCGCGGCCTAGCGTAAATGCACGACCTTTGGCACCTCATGTGCCATTATTCCCATTGTTGTTGTTGCTATTGTTGTTGTTGTGGTTGTTGTGGTTGTTGTGGTTCCCACCATTGTTGTTGTTGTTGCGAAGCTGTGGGCAGTCTCGTTTGAAGTGGGCAGTGCTACCACACTGATAGCACCCCCGGTTAATACCCTGTTGCTGACCCTGGTGTTGATTCTGATTTTGTCGGGACATGATTTCCCCGCGACAATCCTTTGCTGCGTGTCCCACTTTGCCAAATCGTTGGCTGCGATTTCCGGCACAAGGGCCGTGATGATGAAGGTTGCAACGATTACTCTGCGGCTTTCGACCTACATAGCCGCTTGTGTTCTGGGTGTTGTTGGCGGGCTGATTATTGTGACCCGGTTACTGTTGAAATTGTTGAACCGTTTCTGGTTCCCTTGTTGTGGCTGAGCTGTGGAAGTCTGTCGAGCAGACGAGTCTTCAAACTTTCTTTTATTATCAAGGGCAACTTCAGTTGTACCCCGAGATGGCAACTTCTTTTGTTCCACCGCCTTATCGGTGAGTTTGTGCGCCAACCTGATTGCTTGATGCTCAGTCGCAGGGTTGCTAGCCATTACCATACCCTGGATCTCGGGGACCAGACCCCCAAGGTAAAACTCGAGTCGTTTCTCAACGGTGTTGGCCAGATCGGGACATAGGAATACTAGGTCATGATGTTTCGCTGTGTATGCTTCAATTTCAGATCCCACCATCTTGTGGTTCCATAATGTTTGCTCCAACTGTTGAACCCTGTCTCGTGGACAGTACTCCTCTTTGATTAGGGCCTTAAACTCGGCCCAGGCCATTGTGTTTGCAGCAATAAGTCCACGCGTTTGGACTTGTGCATTCCACCAAGTTAGTGCCCCATCCTCCAACGTTGAGGCAGCATACTTGACCTTGTTGGCCTCCAGGCAATTCACATTTAGAACACTGATTCGGACTTTTCAATCTAGCAGACCAGTCCTATGGGTCCTTCTGCACCCGTGAATTTGCTCGACTTCGCATCGAGAAACATCTTGTAGGGGTTAAGACCCCCTCCTACTGCTGGTTGGTTTTAAACACCTGCCAGGGCAGCATTCACGTGTTCTTGGATCATTGAGGCCAATTCTTTGGGTGTTATGTTGAGGTTTCCGCGACGTCCAGTTGCCATTTTAGATCTTCGCAAGACAACATAAACACACACCGAAAAGTATATATATCCAATATAGTTATCCTATTCCATACTTAAATAATCCCTCAAATTATGTCAACCCAATTAAATTAAACAATCAAAAGAAATATTTGATTAAATTAAATTTCAACGTCTCACAAAATGCCAACCAAACATATCAGTTTACTATAAAATTTCAAGTTCAAACATAAGTAGAGAAATAAATAGACTGAAGGAAGTAAATGGGATAAGCGAGACGAATCAGTCTTCTACGTCTCCATCTCCCAAATCGCTATCGTTGCCGTCATCCGGCGTTTCCAGCTTCTATAGGGGGTCTTCCTCCGGATCCTCCTCTGGATCCTCCTCTAGATCCTCCTCTACCGGCACTGGAGGGGCCGGTGCTGGTGCGGGTACTGGTACAGGTGCCTGATTCTGTTCTAGTTCTTGAATTCTCCAGCTAGACTCAAGAACTCTGTCTTCGAGCCAGTCAGCCCTCAGCTGCTCAGCACGAAGATCTTTAGCTAAAGTGTTACGAGCTATCTTACTCTCATGTTGCTCTTCCTCGAGCGCTCCAGTCTTACCCGTTAATTGTCGTATCATCTATCCCTGTGCTAGGATAGTTTCATGCATTCTCTCTAGTTGTTCTTGTTGCTTTCTTATCATATCTCTAAGTAGGTCGTTCCCTACTTCTAACGAGTTAACCCGTTCGACCGGCATAGCGATGGTCGGGCGTGAGGACGACTCCTCTCCTAGAGCGAGCCTTTTTCTAACAGCTGAGCGTGTCTCCACGCCATGAGGTGGTGAGGGTTCCACCATAGGTGCCTTTCCCGGTGCCCTTGGTTGCAAAAGTTTGTCGGATGATGATGATGACATTGCCTGTTGGGTTGTGTAGTTAGTTACGAGTTGCGTTCATTTCAATATGCATTTATATTTTAAATAAATAGTTGTGGTACAACACATAACGAGATATAACAGTTCAGTGCCAAACTAAGTCTAGTGTCGTGTAATCAGCTATAGTTTAGGTCTACTTTTAATGCAAACCTGGTTCTCTATAGCTAGAGGCTCTGATACCAATCTGTCACACCCTCAATTTCCACTTGCGGAGTTTTACCGCGAGGCGTGTGAACAAAACAGAATCCGAGACACTAGTAACATCGAACGACTCTATATGATTTGTTTATACGTTTTCCAAAATCATTTGTTTAACCATCCATAGTTAATTTAAATTGTCTTAGTTTGGTTTCAATGTTTAGCGGAAGCATTAGTTTTTAAAGTTGAGCGGAAGCATTAAAGTAAAGTAAAGGAACGGACGCCAACACAAACGCCAAAACTAAAGAAAAACCCAAACAATATTCGTAAATGAGACTCGATAAAAGATGTCTTGATCAATGCAAGTGAGTGCACCTAGAGCTCCTAGCGTCCTGAGAAACATGTAAAGAAACAAGTGTCAACATTAAGAAGAGTGAGTTCACAGGTTTTCATAAGTTCATTTGTTCGGTTATAAGTTTGTTTCCCCCGTTATCCTTAACTCGGGATAATGATTTAGTTCCGTTATTCCCAACCCGGAAAAATACTGATGGTTCCATTATTCCTTACCCGGAATAATAATGATGTTCCATTATTCCTAACCCGGAATAATAATGTTGTTGGTTCCATTATCCCTAACCCGGAATAATATTGTTGATTCGTAATTAAGTTCAATGTTAACATGTAGGTAGCGAGCCTAAAGTTATGTCACGTAAGTGTTCGCGATCGAAGCTGACTGTTGTGCCTCCGTGTTGCCAGGCCTATCACTGACCATGGCGAAGTTAGGCCAAATTATTCACCCGTTGACCATACCCGGTCGGCTAGCGCGACTAGCTCGGGTGGGGCTTGTCGGGCCTAGTAGTACTACTTATAATTTCCCCGCTATCTAACCCAATACTAACGATCCGAGAGTTCGTCGAGGACTTGTGTGATATAGCTGCTTAGTGACCATAACGTACATTAACATTAATTTAGTTACCGAATAGTTTAATGACGTTAATTTCGTATAACGTAAAGAGATAGAGTTGTAGAGTGTATACGTGTTTCTCCCCTTGTTGTTTAAAACCGGATAAAATTAGGGCCGTGAACTAACCTTTAATTGGTCGGTTAGTGTAACACAGAAGTAGCAAATGATGGGACCGCTAATTGCGTCCTAACAAGTCAATTGATTTAAAGTTAGTGTGTGAACACACCGATACAAACCCTACACATAACTAACACAAAATGCGGCACACACAATAACAATTTCTAAAACACAATCATGCATGAAAAGTTTTTATCATACCAACATAGTGTTCAAACCAACCTATCATGAACACAAATCAATCCATACAACACTTTGGTACACACATTCGCAAGTTATCAAGTTTCATCTTGTATACTCATAATTAGGCTGTTTTCGAGGATTTTTATAAAATAGTTCCAACGTTCCAAAAATTCCAATTTTTTTTACAGAAGGTATCAACTAAGCTGTGGAATTTTATGTAAATTTTTCAAGTCCTAACACTTTACCCATTATTAATAAACATTTATATACTAGGCTGTAGTCAGACTCGTCGCTTTCTAACTGCAGTCCACGGGAGAATTTATTTAAAAATCACCGTTCATCCAATTAACAAAATTTCAGTGGGAGTTTTCCGGAAATTTCCGTCTCCAGTTGCTGTACAAATTTAGTGATTCAACTCTCTACAGATTATGAGATCCGACTCGATAAACAACTAAGAAATTTTCAGAATTTACACAGCTTCAGTTACTGCACTTAATTGACCACTTAAAAATATCAAACGACCTCAGAAAAATATGAATCCAGTGCCATTAAAAGCGTTTTTAAAAAATATTCGTTTTAGGCTTCAGAAAATCCGTTTTTCGATAAATAATAACCAAGTTACAGCCAATTGAAGTTGGCTGTAAACACCATTCAGCATCCTGATTTCAACTTTTTATCGCAATATAACACGCTTAAACAATCGAGACGTTAAATATAAACGATCAAGAACAGATTTATCAATCATATATCATCATGTACATCATACTCATGCAAACCCTAATCATATTATATGGTTTTTATCACAAAACGCAGCCTAATGATTCTTGATTCCAACTAATCATCATAATCGTCAAACTTGCACAATCAATCGAACTAACATCATAAAACTTTCATAAACCATGATTCTACCATTACATACAAGCATGATCAATCGTTCATAAACCCTACATGATTTGCGAAACAATAGAAAACCCTAACCTTTAACAATGGAGAATAACAAACGGGAACGAGATGGTAGTTGATTCGGGTATGAAGGGGGATCGCGACCGAGAGAATGAGTGGGGAGAAGGCTGCCGTCGGCTGGTCTTAGAACTAGGGTTCCTCTTCTTTTTTTTTTGTTAACAATCCTCATGCATGCTTATCTATATATAGTGTGGGTAGGGAAAGAAAAAGGAGAAGGGTTTGGGCGATTTGAGTCTTGCGGCCGCAAAGGGTTTGGGTGGGGCGGTTTGGGTCTTTAACTTGAGCCTCAAGTTTTGCTTAACTCCTTGAGTCGCAAGGAAGTGAGGTTAGCCCGTTTCGCGACTCGGTTCGATTCGTCTATCTATTTACCATATATATATTTTTATAACTAAAAATCATGAATTCGAAACATGACATAATAACTCACCGAACTTATAAACGTTTAATACACATAGCACGTAATTCACTTGATAAGTTCACAAAGTTAGCGTAATTATTTCGAGCGTGTAAATTAAATCTCCGAATCAATTTAGCGTAGGAATGAATAACCGTGAAGTAGTGCGTTTAAGATATCTGAAAAACCGGGATGTCACAGTTTTGAATCTTGATTAAAGAAATTTGGTTACAAATCAGTTATTTTCATGACTTGTAACTGACTTATGATTAAAGGGGGGGGGGTCGGTTTAGGATTCAATTTAAGTTGGAGATAACACTTCATCAATTGAATTAAAGGTTACAGTGACTGCATTTGGGCGGTTACACTTGAACTGATCTTAGAGATTGATTTCAGCATAAAACCTTTAAATCAAGTTTAGTTCACAAATGCGGGCACATCCCAGTGGTATTTTACTAGTGTGACATGTGTGGGAGACACGGGTTCGACCCCTATTTCCTCCTTCCCTTTTATATATTTTTTTTCTAAATTTATTATTATTTTTTTAAAGATTTAATTAACTTACTACTTTTATTTATTAATTATAATCTAAATCTTAGTGACATTATAAATTTTTATTACGACATAACGGAACATATAACTATACTTGATTCAAAAAGAACGGTTCGGGTTCTTGATACCCGTTATACTCAACTGTTACATAAAGGGTCGCCCGGACACTGGTCTCTGGTACCCTAGGATGATAAGTTTGATTTGATAGCATTCAGTGATTCTGATCATGGTGGCTGCAAGATCGATGCAAAGTCAACATCAGAAGATGTCAGTTATTGGGTAATCGCTTAGTCACGTGGAAGTGCAAAAAGCAGACTTGTGTAGCAACTTCAACTTGTGAGGCTGAGTATATTTCGGCTTCTAGTTGCTGCTATCATGTTTTATGGATCCAACAGCAAATGCGCGACTATGGTTTTGAATTTCTAACTAATCCTATCTATGTTGATGATGAAGCTGCTTTACAGATCACCTCGTAATCCTGTACAGCACTCAAAAACCAAACACATTGAGATTAAGTATCATTTCATACGAGATTATTATGAAAAGAAACTTATCAATGTAGTTAAAATCCACACCGATCACCAACGTGCCGACCTGCTTACAAAAGCTTTTGATAAATCATGTTTTTGTTATCTTCTTTTGGTCAATGGCATCAAGGTGAAACCCGAGTAAATCATCCTTGGCTAATCGTTTTTCGTAAATATTTTCTTCAAAACTAAAAATACAAAAAAAATTGCCATTTTCTTATATTTTTATATTTTAGGGGAGAAAAATTTCAAGGAAATACAAAAATATGTCTTTTATTTAGTTATGTTTTTATTTATTTATTTACTTTCTGCATTTAAGAGGGAGAAAAATTTGGTAAAATACAAAAACAATAGAAAATCCAAAAATCACAAATGAGTTTCTTGGAAAGATAAGAGAAGCTGATGATACACCGGTACTCTGTCAAAAACGGTCAAAAACATAAAACGAAAATTGATAAGTAGCTTTACTAATTATGTATCGGTAGGCTCACAATCAGATTAAAATGTGCAGGTTGATAAAAACATAACGGACTAAAAGCCAGTTGGGAACCAATCATTGGCATATGGTCTTGGTACTGAAATTACGTTTGATAGTATCCGAGGTTCTGAGATATGCGGTCTTTATGCTTGCTTATCATCTCGGTATCATGATTGAATCTTTTACCGAAAAATTAACGGTGACGCAAGTCTAGAACTTCCATGATACCATACATACGTGTATATACTGCATACGACCATCAATAAGTGATAAAAATATCACATTCACCAACAATAAGTGATAATATATCACAGCTTTATGTGGGAGCTAAGTGCCTTGCATGCATCTTAAAACCAAGTTCCTCATCAATGAGTGATTTAATATAATAGGGTTTGTTTTCAATCAAAATAAGTGAGTATCTCACATTATATACGTCAAAACAGATGATAAGCAGTATACTCACCGATAAGATTTTCTCTCGTGCATGTCTTGATACGGGAATGTGTCGTGAAATGATTAAACACCGGCTAGTAAGTATAATTCATACATTAATCATATCTCCTAATCATGATTACATCTGATAAGCTGAGCTTATGTGAACAACATACCGATAATTGTAGTAGAATACTTATTATTTAATTTAATGTTTTAAATAAAAACTCGTTTTTAGCAAGATTAAAAGCTGGTATGATTCTCTTATCTCGAAACTCAGAAAAAGATTGCTGGTTAATGTACAGTTTGTTCTTATCCGTTAGTACTTGTTTTAGTTTACTCTACTTTTATAAAATATTTTTAATTTAGCCAAAGTTGAAACTCGAATGATTTCTACCAAGATACACCCTAAAAATCACTTGTCTTGCCATCATAACTTCATAAAGTACTTTCTCACAACAGGGTAAACGCATTACAAAGAACAAAATCTGTTTAATGTGCACATTTCCTAATTTGTGATCTGTGTGGATATGTTTGAAGATCTAAACAGGTCAACGAAAAACCTAAGGTCCACGAAGAACTGATGTTCCAGTTTGGAAGAACCTGGATTCGTACGAATCAGTTCTTGCTTGTACGAATCGGAAGTTCCTCATGCGAATGACAACTCTTGGTACGAATGATTCAATAATCACTCGTACGAGTGTTTATGCTTCGTACGAAGGAGCCTCTGGTTCTTTGTACAAGAAAATCTTCGTACGACTGACAAGTTCTTCGTGCGAACCAATGTTTTTCATTCAACGATAAGAATGTGGTATAAAAGAGTAATGTAGTTCTTCAATACAACTTTACTTTCACCTTGCTCACGTCATCCTTTCACCCTGTTAAGTTATTTCTGATATCTTTAAGGTATGTTTGACAATGATGATATACCTTAAAGATGAGTTGTTTGACATTGCCTGACACAAACAACAAACTTTAAGCAAAGAATCTGTTGACGAAAAACGAGTTTTCATGCATGATCTTAATTTTAAAGTTCTTTGTGCGAACAAGTTGATTCTTATTCGTACGAGTGCATTATCACTCGCACGAGTAACTTGTGGTTCGTACGAGCTAGTTACTCATACGAGTGAATCACTTGTTTGATTGAGTCAGTTGTTGTTCGTACAATTCAGTTGTTCTTCATACAAATAAATTGTTATTCGTATGAGTCGGTAGTTCTTCGTCTAGGGGATACATACATACAGAAAGTTTGCAATAAAAACTTTTTGTGTATGTTCCTAGTGTATTTATGTTCTTTTATTCTCGTTATCTTTGGTGTACCGGATGGCACAAAAAGAACAGAAAAGAAAGCACACAACAAAGAGAACTGAGACACAACATGCTTGCCTACTTAGATCCGGAAGATAAATTTGCTGAGTACGACGGTATAATGAAGTTTTTGCGCGACTCAAGGATACAATATGCTATCACGCATAAAACTACAGTATACAAGACATTGATCAAGGAATTTTGAGATTCAGCTAAAGTTGTTAACGTGAATGGACATGAACTTATCCATGAAAAGTTAATGACTTAGACGTAGATATTTCCGTTGAAATTATAAACTCAGCATTACAACTTGGTGATGATCCTGAAGCTCCATTCTCAGTTCTGTTGAAGTGTCAACATGGATGTTTGCTTTGAATGAGATGTGTCGGAGACTTTCTTGTCGGTCAACTAAACAAAGCATGGTTGCCCCTTCGATACAAGTTCTTTCTACATGTTTTAATTCAGTGTTTAAGCAACAGACGAAGTGGTTATGACATGGGAAATAACGGCTTAGTTGGGATGATGGTAGCTTTGACATTGAACAAACCGTTCAATGTTTCAAAGTATATTTTTGCAAACATGAAGGAAAACCTGTGAAGAACCGGATTTGGTGGAAACAAGTTTTGGATGTATCCTCATTTTCTCCTGATGATCTTGAATATACAACATCCGAATTTTCCAAAGAACAAAAACGATGTTCTAAAAGTTGATGTTTTGATGGAACGTTCGTTGAAGATATTTAGAGGAGTAGCAGCAAAACGTTACAAGGAAAGCATAACTCCTCATAAGTTGTTTGGTTTTCAGGCAAATGATGAATATGTTGCATCAGTGATGATTGTTTGGTTTGAAGAAGATGATCGAAGGTAAGTTTGGTCGTCAAAAGGGAAAAGTTGATGATGATGATTGTCACACCTCAGTCGTAGCGGAAGCGCAAGTGTATGACTATTAGGTAATCATTGCATCCAATTTAGTAAACATTATTAAATAACAACGATGTCATGCCATTACTAAGTTTCTTTACACATTTACAACTTTAAAAAGTGAAATCAAATTGTTATCTGTCACAGATTACCACTTACAAACATAGTTTAAAAACACATTGTTCCAAAATAGACATGTTTTCATCACAAATTCATATTGAGGCTTTGGCCTCTATATACCCATACGAAGTTGGGATATAAAAGGCAAATCCTCCAAAAGGTGGTACACCATTGTCTTGACTAATTCCCATACCCAGATGCTATCACCAGCTCATGCCTTGCGTCCTGAAATATATGTAATTTTAAAAAGTCAACATAAAGTTGGCGAGTTCATGTAGTTAAATGTTTTCATATCAAAATGTCATCTTTGAAATCCTGTAATGAAATCCGAGTATGTTATTACCATCAATGAGTTATTAAGGATCTATCAGTGTGTCGCGAGTACCCTGACATATATGTGTCATAAGTAAGTAACCAAACCGAGACAACTTTGACATCATTGGGATCACAAAAGCACTTCGAAGGGTATACCAACCAGGAGTGGAGCGGGTCTCAAACTCAGTAGATCTACTTCTTTTGCACCTTGGTCACTAAGTGATTAATGGTTACAATTGTTATCATCCTACTTACACACAAATGATCGTGTTATCAGCTAACCCATAGCTAACATACTGTTTTGACATGACATGTATTTCCCTCGATAGTTTAAAATAGACCTTGAAATAATTGAAAGGAAGGACATGAACACACGGTCTTTGCGTTCTGTTAAGTCGTACTATTATCGAACGGTACACGTATATAACCTAAATGTGTATGGCGTTCATTAGACACCTAGGGCTCAATGGACCTTGTACTCGTTGTTCATCTTGAATTCTTGTTATGTATTTCTTTGTTATGATAGAACAACTTATAATGTTATCATAGTGTTGAAAGTTTGTTTGTTCGATTAATATTGTTTTATATATTTCTTAAACATATATATATATATATTATTGTTTTTAGATCGTGTGTGAACTGGGCCTTGCCTTCACATGTCCTCTTGCCTTGCACGCGTGTCATTAGGCCTAGCCCATGTTTTCTTGTCATTGGGCCTAGCCCATGTAATTTATGTCTTTGGGCCTAGCCCATGTTTTCTTATCTTTGGTCCTTGCCCATGCAATTTATGTCTTTGGGCCTAGCCCATGTTTTTTTGTCATTGCGCCTAGCAAAAGTAATTTATACTTTTGGGTTTTCAAGATGATCAACTTGTACATTAATTATCTAAGCATAACAATAAGTTAGATTATGGATGAGTTTAGCTTACAAAGGGTGCACAAGTTCTTGATGATTATTGAAGAAATGGAAGCTCTTTAAGAAGCACTAATGCTCTCCATCCTTGCTAGCTTCCTTAGTGAACTTGATTAGGCTTTAAAGTCTAGAGATTGTGGTGTTTTAGGGTGGCAAAATGGCGGTGTATGGTGGTGGTGGAGCCGTGAACAAGAGGAAACAAGGATAAGTGTTTGCAATTTTTTTTTGTTGTGGAAACTGATAAAGATTTAGTAGAAGACATGATATATATTTCCATCATACTTCAAGTTCCATCACAAATCTAAACACCATGCTTAAATGTTAGATATTTTGGTCATTTAATTAAGTATAGTGATTAGGGTTAATGATCTAGCATCTTAAGCATAATATTAGAGTTTAGTGTGTATTTACATGGTATTTAATCCACGTGATCCTCCCATATAAGTTTCGGATGACGGATACGTCGCTAGATCGCTCATTGTCGTAATAATCGCTAATAAACGAAACTATTTATTTAGTATCGGAAGCTTTTGTTTTTGACCACCACAAGTAATATGGTGTCTACTTAGTGCATTTTTTATCTAAAAATATGTAACTAGTTCGCTAGATGAATATACGATGAGCTAGGTTGGCCGAAATGTCTTTCGTTCGATCGATATCAGCACTTTTATATTCTGCCGTCGAACTTTTCCGAAAGTTGTGTTTCCGTGACCTCATGTTAGTTAAATGGATTCCAAGTTCCAAATGAGGCTTAACTAGTTCACTAGATTCCCAGATGAGGCTATCGGCCACTAAAATATTCGTCGTTTCGACAATCGGCAGCTTTCCGCTCGAATTGTGCATTGTCTGACGAATGAACGGAAATGATGTCTTTTGTGCATTCTTGCTATTCTCACATTATTTTAGGATGATTAACATTGTTTTATTCTTATCTTTACATTTGGAATCCTCCGAATTAATCTTGCGGACAAATTGACATTTGTCGCCTTTTTGGTCGAAACGGACAATTTTACAAACTAGGCGTTGTTCCGGAAAATTATGTATTATTGTAATGGTTGATCTCAAATATGTGTTTTAATTTGTATATGGACTCAGGTATGGCATTGACATGCCGGTATTCCTTGTTCGATTCGTTTTAGCGGATTTACCGATACAGTTAGTGTCACCGCAATTTGTGCGCCCAACACTTTCTTCCAACACTTTTAGGGCATTGTTTTGGTTTGTTTTGTGTCGTAACGGAAACCGGTATATGTTATGATCTGATTTATTTGCCCTAACGACGTACGACTCAGTTATGCAATTAAATTACGATAACTATGCATGAGATTATAAAGCAAAATTAGTGATTAAATTGTACAAAATTACCGGTTATTTGCCATTTGTCATATATTCCCCCTATTAAAAGAATTTCGTCCAGAAATTAAGCTTGAGGCATCCACTGAAGGCGTCTTCTCGAACAGGTGGGGGTATTTTGACTTGATTTGATCTTCACGCTCCCACGTATACTCGAGACCGTGACGCGAATTCCAGCGAACCTTCACCAGTTTGATTTGGCTTCTTCTTGTCTTTTGGACCTTCTAGTCCATGACTTCAACTGGTTTTTTGGTGAATTGTAATTTTTCATCAACATGAATCTCATCCGCTGGAATGATAACCGTGTCATTTGTCGGACTTTTCTTCAGATTAGACACGTGAAATGTGTCATCTACATTATTGAGTTCCTCTGGCAGTTTCAGTTTGTAGGCCACTGTACCAATCTTTTCCAGAATTTCGAAAGGTCCAATATATATCGGGTTGAGCTTTCCACGTTTCCCGAACCTAGCCACGCCTTTCCAAGGTGAGACCTTTAACAATACTTTGTCTCCGACCTCGAAGGATAGTGGTTTGCGTCTCCGATCTGCGTAGCTCTTTTGTCTATCTTGGGCCGCTTTAATACGCTCACGGATCTTAAATATCTTGTCTGTGGTCTCTTGTACTAGTTCGGGACCAATGAGTTGTCTGTCACCGACCTCTGCCCAACATGATGGCGATCGGCACTTTCGTCCATATAGTGCTTCGAATGGCGCGACCTTGATACTGGTGTGATAATTGTTAGTGTAGGAAAACTCTACCAATGATAAAAGAGTGTCCCAGTTTCCGCCTAAATCCATCACGCAGGCCCGAAGCATGTCTTCTAATGTTTGAATGGTTCGCTCGCTCTGACCATCGGTCTGTGGGTGAAAGGCTGTGCTTAAAACCAAGCGAGAATCAAATGAATTTTGAAATGATTGCCAGATCCATGACACAAAGCGACCATCTCTATCAGAGATTATCGAGATTGACACACCATGTCGTGCCACAATTTCCTTCAGGTACAGTTCAGCTAGTTTCTCCGTACTGTCTTTCTCGCGGATGCGTAAGAAGTGAGCTGATTTGGTTAGCCGATCAATGATAACCCAGATCATATCATGACCTCAAGAGGTCCGTGGTAATTTGGTAATGAAATCCATTGATATATACTCCTACTTCCAAACCAGGATCTCAGGTTGTTGTAATAACCCAGATGGTTTTTGGTATTCGGCCTTGACCTTTGCACAGGTTAGGCATTTCCCAACATAGGTCACAATATCTCCCTTGAGATTCGGCCACCAATAATATTCCTTCAGATCCTGGTACATGTTATCTGATCCTGGGTGTATCGAGTACTTGGACTTGTGTGCTTCATCCAGCACTAAGTCTCGCAACTCACCATAATAGGGAATCCAGATCCTTCCCATGAATGTAAAGTTCCATCCTTAGGTTCCAATTGTTTTTCCATTCCCCGTTGGAATTCCGCTGGAATGTTTTCTAGTTTCAATGCTTCTTGTTGCACTTCACACACTCGAGTTGTGAAGTTCGTCTTGATCGTCATTTCTAAAGCTCGCACCCGTAATGTTTTAGCTCATTCTTTTCTGCTCAAAGCATCTGATACAACATTTGCTTTGCCCGGGTGGTACTTGATCTCACAGTCATAATCATTAAACCGTTCCACCCAACATCGCTGGCGCATATTTAGTTTTTTTGGTTGAATATGTGTTGAAGACTTTTATGATCCGTGAATATGGTACACTTTGTGCCATATAGATAATGACGCCATATCTTCAAAGAAATACCACGGCACCTAGCTCCAGGTCATGCGTGGTATAATTCCTTTCATGAACTTTCAACTGACATGACGCGTACGCGATGACTTTTTCATGTTGCATTAACACGCAACCCAAGCCTTGATGCGATGCATCACAGTACACCACAAAGTTATCGGTACCGTGCGGGAGTGATAGTATCGATGCTTTACATAGTTTCTCTTTCAATACTTGGAACGTCGATTCTTTCTTTTCTCCCCAATCAAAATTTCTATCCTTATGGGTAAGCGAGGTTAGCGGCTAAGCAACCTTGGAGAAGTTCTCAATAAATCTCCTGTAATATCCCGCTAATCCTAGGAATTGTCGTATTTTAGTGGGGGTTCTTGGCGTGGTCCAGTTCTTTATAGCCTCGATCTTTGAAGGGTCAATATGTATTCCGTTCTCGTTCACCACATGGCAAAGAAATTGTACCTCGTGAATCCAAAATTCACATTTTGAGAACTTGGCATATAATTGCTCCTTCTTCAGCAATTCTAAAATGGTTCTCAGGTATTGTTCGTGCTCTTTCTCGGTTCGTGAGTATATCAGTATGTCATCTATAAAAACAATTACAAACTTGTCAAGGTATGGCTTACATACCCGGTTCATCAAATCCATGAATACTGCAGGGCGTTCGTTAGGCCAAAGGGCATAACAAGGAACTCGTAATGACCGTAGCGAGTCCGAAATGCTGTTTTAGGAATGCTTTCCTCTTGGATTCTCAACTGATGATACCCGGATCTTAAATTAATTTTCTAGTAAAAACTCGACCCTTGCAACTGATCGAATAGATTATCGATTCTTGGTAATGAGTACCGGTTCTTGATAGTTAACTTGTTTATTTCCCGGTAGTCGATGTGTGAAAGGTTTCGTCCTTCATTTTCACAACTAGCACCGGAGCTCCCCAAGGCGAGAAACTCTGTCTTATGAAACCTTTGTCGAGCAACTCTTGCAATTGCGTAGATAACTCTTGCATCTCCGAGGGCACTAGTCGATATGGAGCTTTGTCACAGGTGCAGCTCCTGGCACTAGATCAATACCGAAATCGACTTGTCTCTATGGAGGTAGCCCTGGCAAGTCTTCTGGAAAGACCTCGGGATATTCCCTCACTACTGGTATGTCTTCAATCGTGCGCTCTTCGGCCTTCTTATCACCACGTGGCAAGAAAGCGATGCATCCTTTCCTCAAACATTTCTGAGTCTTCATGCAGTTTATGATTCGTAGAGGTGTGTCACGCTTCTCACCGTGAATTATCAAGTGTTATCCGTTGGATAAGGGGATGCAAATGATTTTCTCATGACATATAACATCGGCTCGATTATTGGATAGCCAATCCATCCCAATAACAACATCAAACCTACCCAGTTGAACTGGTAATAGATCTATATCAAACTTTCGTTCACCCAATTCTAACGTACATTTCTTTATTATTTCTTTCGACTCTACTAATATCCCGTTAGCTAGCTCAATCGAGTAGGGAACATCTAATTTACTCGACGCTATTCGAAGTATATCTCTAAACTCTTTAGAAATAAAACTGAAATATGCCCCAGTATCAAAAAGAATAGATGCAAAGTGATCAATGATAGGGAACGTACCGGTGACCACGTTTGGATCCTGGTGAGCATCCTTAGCTCCAATTACAAACGCTCTTCCTCGTGCTTGATTTGCTTTAGGACAGTCTTTCTTTAAATGTCCTTTGTCTCCGCATCCAAAGCAACCTTGTTCTCTGATATTGGTCCCCCGGCACCCATCGGTGCGATGTCCAAGTTTACCACATTTTCCACACTTGGGGCCTCGACATTGTGGAAAGGACAGTTAGGATATTTCGGTGCGTCCCCAGTATAAGATTTCTTAATAACAGTGTTTGTGGTAGTGGTAACGTATGCCTTTGTTTCTCTAACATCTCTCGCGGCTTGTTTCTTGTTACTGTTGTTGTTACCTCGAGAGCCTTTCTTGAAATGAGAAAATTTTCGTTTGTTAGAATCAATAGTCTCCTCAACAGATTCTTTCTTGTTCCCACTACACTTAGGCAACCTCCGCTGACATACAGCCTCCTCAGTCAGGCTGACAGCTAGATCAATTGCTTCACCAATCTCAGTGGGTTTTGAAGAGGTAACCAAACTCAGAATCTCGGGGGCAAGTCCCCAAATGTACCTCTCAATACGCTTAAATTTAGGCTCCACTAGATATGGCACCACTCGGGATAAGTCATGAAATCGCTGCGTGTACCCAACAATGTCTGAACCAATCATTTTTAGATTCCACAATTCTGTCTCCAACTTTTGAATTTCCGATCTTGAGCAACACTTCTTTCTCATCATCTCCTTAAGTTCCTCCGAGGTCAGGGCGTATGTAGCATCATCGCCCTTGGTTAGGACCTGAAGGTTCAACCATGATAGAGCTCCATCCACAAAGAGTCCAGTAATATAGGTGACACTTAGTTCAGTCGGGCACTTACTCATTCGGATGACTGAATCTGTCTTCTCAGTCCAGCGTAAGAAGGCTACAGCGCCTCCGGTACCATCGAAGTTTAGAGGTTTGCAGTCAAGTAATTGTTTATAAGTGCAACCTGAAATCATTGGATACACCATTTAAGCATGAGTAACCAACTAGCACGAACAAGATGGATGAGAGTGTATTGCGGTATTATGAGTAATCGTGTATTACCAGTTGGAGGATTTACTCCTGTTGAACCTCCGGTACCGCCGCTATGCTCAGAGCGGTTAGCCTCGTACTATGCAATGGCTTGGGATATGCGTTCATTCAGCTCCTCTTGTGTTGTTGGTAGGGTGTTATTGTTTGAACTTCTTCTGCGGGCGACCTCGTCTTCTAATACAATATGTCGCTCACAATTAGCCGAATAATAAGTTTGTGTTATTATTACTATTTTTTTTTAAATATATGCAATAGCACATCGGTACATGATAAGTAAATAAATGAATATATGTATACTCCATACGCACACTCGTCGTTATCATACACATAGCTCCTCACATACATAGTCGCCACATCATAAGATAGAAATCAAATATCACCACGACACAATGCATCAACCCCATTATCACCACATCATGACATAATCAACCATATCATAAAAGAAATACAATGTAAAATAAAGAAAATACACTTTAATACAATGACAACTTGTTACAATTTTTTCGTGAAGAGCTAAAAAGGACTTAGGGATACACAACCCTAGTCAATACAAGTCTTTACATTACAAAAGTACAATTTTCCTCTACATTGCTTCTTCACATCATCAAGTTGTCTTCCAAAAGCTGGGATCTTCAAGGCTATGTCTTCATAAGCTAAATCATCAAAAGTACATCTGATCCCCAAAAGATATTCACAAACATGCTACTGGGGTGGAGGGGGTGGTGGAAATGGTGATCAGGGAAACAAACTGTGATGGTAGGCCATCTCCTCCTCGAGGCTAGAAATGCGCCTAGTAGCATCCGTCTGAAACTGCTCTAACTCCTGCACTCGTGCTTCAGATGGCATGGCGAATGGTGAAATGGGCAGTAAAAAGGTGGGTCGGTGGTGGTGATAGGGGTAGTAGTGGTTGTGATGGTAGTGAGTATGATGGTAGGGGTGGTATCAGTGATGGCGGTGGTGGGGGTGTGGCAGTGGCGTGAGCAATACGCTGAGTCTCTAACTCCCAAATCCTTCAGAAAATCAAAGAGAGCTGTAGGTCATGTGAAGTCACTCTCTCCTCCACATGAATCAGAGGGAAGTGTGAGGGATGATAAGGGTCTGAAGGGCTCATGGCCGGTGTGGGTGTCGGAGTAAACATACCTGCTGGAGGTGGTGAGGGACGTGGGGCATACATGGGGGTGATCCACCAGAGAAAGAAGGTCCTGCCATATGGGAGGGTTCAGCTGCAGATGGGTTGAAAACAGGGTGGTAAGTGGACCTACCAAAGATAAATGGTGGTGGCTGCTCTAGGGCACGTGGAGTACCGCTCAGTGAATAGTATCGGGCGGGTCTAGAGTAGTGAGCGGGTCCAGCGTATGGAATGGGTCCAGGGGTTGGGGTACTGACTGGAAATGAGCTAGAGCAAGTCGGTTAGGCTGCAGGGGGTGAATACATAGATACAGGTGTATCGGGGGCAGCAAATGAGGCATCGTCTCCCATATGCTCACTATGACTAGCATCTGTGGATGACAAGATGTCAACAACGGGTATATCAGGGGGTGGGATCTCGAGTATAGCTATATCATCAAAGACCTCGCCGTCACCAAGGTCATCCTCCATATGCTCAACATGGAACACTAGTGTGTCATCACCATCGTCATCCAGATCAATAACTGGAGGAACTACAGCAAGAGGCACATCCAAATGTACAATCGCATGCTCACCCTTTGGATGGCCCTAAATGATAACATCGTGCGGGGGCTGCGGGATGGCTAGTACGTCGTCTGCCGATGGTGCATCCTTCTCCATTAGTTCAATCAGTGCAAGCGGCGGAAGGTCATTAAAGCCTCCATGGTCGGCTCCATCCCCAAGGGGTAGTGCCTCAGCATCAGGGTCGTATCCATCATCAGATACATACTCCTCGGGGTCCGCTTCGTAACTTGATGAGGAAGACATAATCCTGGCAAATAATCCGTACAATGCATATATATATTCATGTTAGTAATTTTATGATATATTTTATATTAATCACCCATTTCTCATGCACGACTTGTTCTCTTCTGTTTTCAATGTAATCTTACTGTTTTGTGTCTATCTATTACTGACTAATCATGTATTGAGGCTACTCATTACTTATAGTTGAGCTCGTGTGATAGATCCTTGTGTTATCGTGACACAATGAAATCCTTTTTGTTATCTTGTTATAATTTTCAAAACATTTCTATCATGTTTTAAACTTTGTTTTCATGTGTGAGCCCCTGGTGATTGTAGACCAAACTTTTATAAAAACTTTTTCCCCGGTTTACTACAATCGGAGCTCTGATACCAACCTGTCACACCCCGGTCGTAGCGGAAGCGCAAGTGTGTGACTATTAGGTAATCATTACATCCAATTTGGTAAACATTATTAAATAACAACGATGTCATGCAATTACTAAGTTTCTTTACACATTTACAACTTTCAAAAGTGAAATCACAGTGTTATCTGTCTCAGATTACCACTTACAATCATAGTTTAAAAACACATTGTTCCAACATAGACATTGTTTTCATCACAAATTCATATTGCGGCTTTGACCTCTATATACCCATACGAAGTTGGGATATAAAAGGCAAACCCTCCAAAAGGTGGTACATTATTGTCTTGACTAATTTCCATACCAGATCCTATCACTAGCTCTTGCCTTGCGTCCAGAAATACATGTAATTTTAAAAAGTCAACATCAAGTTGGCAAGTTCATGTAGTTAAATGTTTTCGTATCAAAATGTCATCTTTGAAATCCTGTAATGAAATTCGAGTATGTTATTACCATCAATGAGTTATTAAGGATCTATCAATGTGTCGCGAGCACCCTGACATATATATGTCATAAGTAAGTAACCAAACCGAGAAAACTTTGACATCATTGGGATCACAAAAGCACTTCGAAGGGTATACCAACCAGGAGTGGAGCGGGTCTCAAACTCAGTAGATCTACTTCTTTTGCACCTTGGTCACTAAGTGATTAATGGTTACAATTGTTATCATCCTACTTACGCACAAATGATCGTGTTTTCAGCTAACCCATAGCTAACATACTCTTTTGACATGACATGTATTTCCCTCGATAGTTTAAAACAGAACTTGAAATAATTGAAAGGAGGGACATGAACTCACAGTCTTTGCATTCCGATAAGTCGTACTATTATCGGTCGGCGTCCACACACGTATGTAACCTACATGTGTATGGCGTTCATTAGACACCTAGGCCTCAATGGACCTTGTACTCGTTGTTCATCTTGAATTCTTGTTACGTATTTCTTTGTTATGATAGAACAACTTATAAAGTTATCATAGTGTTGGTAGTTGTTTGTTCGATTAATATTGTTATATATATATATATATATTATTGTTTTCAGATCATGTGTGAACTAGGCCTTGCCCTTCACATGTCCTCGTGCCTTGCATGTGTGTCATTGGGCCTAGCCCATGTTTTCTTGTCATTGGGCCTAGACCATGTCATCTATGTCTTTGGGCCTAGCCCATGTTTTCTTGTCATTGGGCTAGCCCATGTAATTTATGTCTTTGGGCCTAGCCCATGTGTTTATGTCATTGGGCCTAGCCCATGTAATTTATGTCTTTAGGCCAAGCCCAAGTAATTTATATTTTTGGGCTTAGCCCATGGTTCTATATGCGTTTGGGCTTTTATTCGTTGTGGGCCTTGTCCATAAATATTATGGAATTGGGCCTTGCCCATGATCTTTGTACTTTAGCCCACATTTATTTTATTAAGGCCCATTTTTATAAGTCTTATACTTATAACATTTTTATATTTTTAAGTTTCCGGATTTTCATTTTTATAACATATATAGGTGTTAAACGTCTAAATATATATTTAGACTCGTCGTCGGCGTTGTTTATTACATGTTCGTTTTCGTCGAGAATCGCCCGTTGTCGTAATGACCTTTCGTACCGGCGATTCACCCGTTGGTCGTCGACACGAGGGTGTAATCTTGAATGTTCGCCTATTGTTCGCATCGTTTCGTTTATCCGATTATTGTTTCGACGCATTTCAAGAATATAATTGTTATGTCACCAACACTTAGTGTATTGATCAAGTGTTTCTATTTTGTATATGATTGGGTATTTTTATTGTGAATACCCTAAGTTTCTAATACATACACATATAATACGCATATGTATACATACTAATTTATTGCTAACAATTGCATATATATATATACTTGTATTTTTTTCCAAGTAGAAATACATATTTGTAAAAAGTATTTATTTTTACTTATAAATATATATACACACACACACACACACACATATATATATATATATATAACTTTGTTAAACACTTGGGCATTTAGGGATAACCCTTGTCATTAGAGCATACTTAATGACGATTTAGGTTACTAATCGCGTTTAGTCCCACTAATCACCCCATTAATCATGTTTTAACCGCGATTAGATTTTTAGAAAATTTCTCCATAGTTTCCCCTAAACTATGGCGTTTTCCACATTTCAAAACGTATTTAAAACCTATTTAAGCTCATAATCAAAATCAACAATCCATCTAATATTTATTTTACCTTATCAAATTATCATCATCCATGACTTTTTATTGTTAACAATCCTAGTAAATCAAGAGGGTTTTCAATATTTATTAACAATTTCAAATCACTACTTTAGCATGTTATTTAATCAGGTCCATGCATTTAACCCCTTGATTACTACGCATTTTAAGGTGATTACAACTTAAATACAAATGTTTACTTCTTATGAAATCATTCATATGCATAAAAATTATCTTTAAATTGTAGTATTTTTCATGGATGATGTAGTTGATGATCTTGTTTAGATTTAAACCTTATCATGTTTAAATCTTCATTTTTACACTAAATCACACAAGATCATCCAACTTTTATATCATACTTCTATCATAAATAACTTCAACATGCTAACTAACTATCATATAAACATATAATCAACACAAATAAACAATATTTAGTGTTATTATTATGTTGTGTGTTAGGGTTTTTGGTTTATCTTTTCTTGATTTTCAGGATGATCAACTTGTAAATTAGTAATCTAAGCATAAAAATATGCTAGATTATGGATGAGTTTAGCTTACAAAGGGTGCACAAGTTCTTGATGATTATTGAAGAATATGAAGCTCTTTAAGAAGCCCTAATGCTCTACATCCTTGCTAGCTTCTTTAGTGAACTTGATTAGGCATTAAAGTGTAGAGATTGTGGTGTTTTAGGGTGGCAAAATGGTGGTGTATGGTGGTGATGGAGCCGTGAACTAGAGGAAACAAGGATAAGTGTTTGCAATTTTTTTTTTGTTGTGGAAAATGATAAGGATTTAGTAGAAGACATGATATATATTTCCATCATACTTCAAGTTCCCTCACAAATCTAAACACCATGCTTCTAGGCTTTGATTTTCAACAAAATCAAGTGGGCATGGCCCCACTTGAAACCGTCAATGTAAGGGGGGGGGGTAAAGTGAAACATTTTTTACACATGCTTAAATGTTAGATATTTTGGTCATTTAATTAAGTATAGTGATTAGGGTTAATGATCTAGCATCTTAAGCATAAGATTAGAGTTTAGTCTATATTTACTTGGTATTTAATCCACATGATCCTCCCATATAAGTTTCGGATGACGGATACGTCACTAGATCGCTATCGTCGTAATAATCGCTAATAAGCGAAACTATTTATTGGAAGCTTTTGTTTTCGACCACCACAATTAATATGGTGTCTACTTAGTGCATTTTCGATATAAAAATATGTATAACTAGTTCGCTAGACGAATATACGATGAGCTAGGTTGGCCGAAATGTCTTTCGTTCCATCGATATCTGCACTTGTATATTCCGCAGTCGAACTTTTCGAAAGTTGTGTTTCCATGACCTCATGTTAGTTGAATGGATTCCGAGTTTCAAATGAGGCTTAACTAGTTCACTAGATGCCCAGATGAGGTTAGCGGCCACTAAAATATTCGTCGTTTCGACAATCGGCTGCTTTCCGCTCGAATTCTGCATTGTGTGACGAATGAACGGAAATGATGTATTTTGTGCATTCTTGCTATTCTCACATTATTTTAGGATGATTAACATTGTTTGATTCTTATCTTTACATTTGGAATCCTCCGAATTAATCTTGCGGACAAATTAACATTTGTCGCCTTTTTGGTCGAAACGGACAATTTTGCAATTTAGGCATTGTTCCGGAAAATTATGTATTATTGTAATGGTTGATCTCAAATATGTGTTTTCATTTGTATATGGACTCAGGTATGATTATTTTAGGATGATTAACATTGTTTGATTCTTATCTTTACATTTGGAATCCTCCGAATTAATCTTGCGGACAAATTAACATTTGTCGCCTTTTTGGTCGAAACGGACAATTTTGCAATTTAGGCATTGTTCCGGAAAATTATGTATTATTGTAATGGTTGATCTCAAATATGTGTTTTCATTTGTATATGGACTCAGGTATGGCATTAACATGCTGATATTCCTTGTTCCGATTCGTTTTAGCGGTTTTACCAACACAGTTAGTGTCACCGCAATTTGTACGCCCAACACTTTTAGGGCATTGTTCTGGTTTGTTTCGCGTCGTAACGGAAACCAGTATATTTTATGATCAGATTTACTTGCCCTAACGACGTACGACTCAGTTATGCAATTAAATTACCATAACTATGCATGCGATTATAAAGCAAAATTAGTGATTAAATTGAATGGAATTCCCGATTGTTTGCCATTTGTCATAGTGATGATGGTGATGTTGGTGCGAGTAGTGTTGGTACTACAGGTGGTGACAAGGGTAAACAACCGGATGAAGAATCGGATTCTGATGACAATCCGTTTGAACTTGGGTATGAATGCTATGTTGATGAGCGTGGGGTTAGGCAGACTAGAAGAATTTCAACAGATCCAAATGCTGATTATGTTCCATCCGATGCTGAGGCTAAACGAGCTCGCAAAAAGAAAATTGCAGTTCATAGAAAGAAACAGAGCAAAAACGTCTATGGAAACCTCATCAGCTCAACCTGAAATCACACAATCAACAACCACGCAACAAGAAACCCTATTGGAACCAATTGTCGAATCTCAGTCTATCTTCACAACCAAGGAGACTGAAACTCTAATATCGGAATCCACTACAACCCCTGAACCACAACCTGCAGATACCATAGGGGGTGAGATACCTTCAGCTAAGACTACTAAAGTTCAACAACAACCCATTACTTCTTCAGCTTAACAATCCCAGTCTGCAATTCACCAACAAAGTATAGAACAACGCAGTCGTTTATTCTCTGAAATGGAACAGGATGAGAAAGTTGATTTTCTGTTCTCTCAGGTACAAGGCTGCAGCAATTCAAATTAACAGGCATTCGGAGGTTATGTCTTCAAATCAAAATACAGTTATTAAGTAACAGTTGGAGATAAATTCTTTAAAGGAAAGTGTTGGAAAACAGGCTACAGAGATTGCGCAGTTTAGAAAGGAGAATGAGCAGTTGAGGGCTGTGGATGCTGAAAGGGCAGCTCAGCTACAACTGATACGGGCGACTGATCACGCCCGTGGGATTGAAATGAATAGGCTGAAAGAACGTAGTGCGGCTATACAACGATCTGCCGAAACATTAACTGCTAAACATGAACACATGAGAGAATGGTATCATTCTCGTAATTCTACACTGGTTGAAGGCTTTAATGGTATTAAAGACGTATTTGAAATGAGCAGAAAGGGGGTGAACATTCTGTGGAATGAAAGATGCAAAGCACAGGAGATCCAATGTAAACGTATCACGATAGTGAAACCCTGGTAATCCTAATGCTTAGCTTCATCCGCACAACCAAAAGTTTCTTCTGGAACTCCAGTGGTAGAGTCTAGTGCACAGCAGATCGTGGCCGATCCAGTTGCCTCCGATGGTACTCAAGAGGAAAAGGAAATGTTTGATGTATTGGAGAATGTTCAAGACTTTAATTAGTCAACGTTGGTTGAAAGTTTTCGTTGAATGTGGAAGAAGCATGCCATCAAAAATGAAGACCGAAGACCAAGCAACAGTCAAGGGGGAGTTTGTTGATACACTTTTATGTCTATCGCTTGTTCTTAGTTACATCAGTAATTATACGATCTTTGTTTGTTGTGTCAGTATAGTTTGGTCGTGCCGACTAAATCAAGATATCCTCCTATCTTGATTTAGTACGGCTTGTCTGTGTTGTAAAAGAGTTGCATGTGTGCATACTGTTCAAGTTTTGGGTTTCTGATCTTGATGTCTGTACGGCATGTCTGTGAGCAAGTTCTCCGAAGAACACTTCTTCGTGCGAGTGAAAGGTGCTTCGTATGAGCAAGTTGCTTGCTCGTACGAGCCATTATCTGTTCGGACGAGTGATTCTCATGATCCTACGAGTGGCCCTTTCAACAAGCATTTTGCTTATTCGTACGAGCCACTTCCTGTTCATACGAGCCAGAGGTTGTTCGTACAAGCAACCATTGCAGAATGTTCTTCGTGACTTGTAATGCTTCGTACGACCAGCAACATTCTTGGTACTATTGCCGGGTATTGGTACTATATAAACGGACATGCACTTCACTGTTCATGAGTGATAGGAGATACATGCGAGACACTGAGAACACAAAAGAGAGATCACAGAGAGAATACCCTGAATCTGTATGAACATTGTGTGTATGTGTTTGTACTAGTTCTCTTTATTTAATCAAGATAGTGAATCTTTGGTTATCTTGTGTTTCTTACTTTGAATTGGTTTGCATACTTACGTGGATTCCGCACTTGTATGTGTGTTACATAACAAGGAAGTAGCTTTATCTTGATCCTCCAAGTGGACCTACAGGTGCTTTAATGAATTTCTTTTGTGGTTGTTGTAGGCTTTTCAAAGGCTTTTTTGATGGTTGTAGCCTCTTAAAGGCATTTATTTAGGAAATTATGCTTATAATGGAATAAGAGCTTACCCCAAGGAGGTTCTAGATTCCTTGTTATATTTGTGGTTTTCCCTATGTTTGGTTTTATTATCTTTGTTTGCAATGTCTCAACCTTCAAACTGAAACTAGATGCTGTAGTTATCTTGCCTTAATTAAGTTACAAAAGAACAGATGCAATTACCTTATCCCTATCTCTTTTTCTGTCCACGACTTTAATTTTTTCCGTGATATATGTTTCACAAGCTTATAACTTCTAACCTAGTGCTTGTGGAGCATATTTGATGTGAGGTACTCACCTTCTTTTATGGAGTTATGTTTATTACTTAATTGATTTCGTTCCATGGAGTAGTATTGTATTAGACACTCAACCTTTATGTAGGAAGGTATAACACCTTGTTTCCTGCTGAGCGATATGACCTAGGAACTCATCAATTTTTCATGAGTAGATTTAGCGTCGGACCTCATGGAGCTTATTTAGGAGGAGCTCACCCTTAGGATAGGATAACAAATTTATTTGGCTAAAGGTGCTATGGATGTTTCATTATACTTAAATAGCCGATTACATAGATTCTTGTTGGTACATTCATGATTAATTTTCTAGAAAATAAAACGCTTCAAGTGGTTGTCGTTCCAGTGTGCAAAATCTTCTAACTTTCTATCGCGACAAGATTGTATATTCCTTCTTTGTCCGCTTTGTGTGTAAGATCCGCCAAAATGGGTACCCGTTTTAAAAAATTGAATCCAAACCATTTGTAAACTAGATCGAACTGTTACAACTAAGAAAATACATTATTTTTTATCCTACTCCGATTTGTGAAACTTAGGTCATAAGTAGAGAAAAATAAGCTCGTCTGAATAGTATTTTCGTATTTCTATATAATGTCATATATTTCTTATTATTTATTTTTTTATGATAATGTTATCTTATATTTTAAGTTTTTAATATATTATTACTACCATAATTATAAAATTCAAAACCTAATAAAGTGTTGGATGGCATGAGAATTGGAAAACGAGATATAGGAAATCATATTTGACTTTGAAAGTTTCCAAAGTTTTATTCTGAAAACAATAGGAAATAATCTCGTGCAATCACCGTCGAATCATTTTGCATGATCTCATAGCTCTCTGTAAGTCTTGTATCCGCTATTCCGAGCGTGTGTTCTTAGATACTCGCAGTCACACACTAGTATCCTAATTACCATCGTCACATCTTGCACCACCAGAAGCATATGCCACAGCCACATACGAGTTCGCCAGACATCGGTTTTTTTTGTTGCCACTACAATGCCCCGCCACCGTGCCTGTATCGCACTACTAAGCACTGAAATCGAAACAATCACCACCATTTTTCAGCCACAAAGTCTATTTTTCTTACAAAGTGTACAAAGTCATAAAATACCACAGTTTCAGCCATAAAACATACTTAAAACAACAAATAATAGAGTGAATATCACTAAAACAAAATATCCAAACTATAATAGTCTACAAAAACTTCAAACACACTATGGTAAAACTATGCATATAAAACACAACATGATAATCAACATAAATCACACTAATATTAGTCATTCGATAATCAAAACCTTATCATCCAAAACACGATACTAATGTTAGTCATTCGATAATCTTCACTTTTTTATTTGTTGATTTGAGTGTGTTTTATGGTTATTATGGTGTTTTATGACTTTTTACACTTTGTAGAAAAAATGGACTTTATACTAACTCCACCATATATATATATAGCAAATAAACCGAATAGCTAACATAAATAAATTTAGGAAATTAATATGGAGTTGTTGTGTTTGTTATGTGATATTTAGGTGCCTTGCATTGACCTGTATTAGGATATTTCTCATCATTTGAAGTTTCTCTATCTTTCTGGTGCGTTTAGATTAATAAAGAATCGCATACGCAAACACTGTGAGTGGATCTTTCATTTCCCCTTTTTAATACATGTGTCACATTATAATTACTACATTCTCATGATTTAATACGTGCAAATACCAACTCGTGTAGTTTATGTGTTATGTGTTATATGTTAATTGTTTGTCATCTTTTGGTGTATTACATTCATGAGACAGTCATACGTAGAATCATAGGCTCGTCTGTTCCCCATTACCATGAGCAGAACCTAACGTTGCCAACACACGAGATCAGCTCCATTTGATTGAGCTTGAATCTTGCAATATTAAAAGCACACCATAATACCATGCACATCTACATACAGTTGAGTTGATTATTTTTTGAGATTGCACATCGTTATCCAATGCAATATACATACATTCATTGGAATCATTGCATTATTTGTTGATTTGTTGTTTGAAGTTTGATACATTTACATACAACACATTCAATTACATTTGGTTATATGCAAATTTTCTATATACAAATATAAACTTATTATTTTCATAAAAACAAAAGATTCACTCACCAATCTTTGATGACCCAAAAATTACTTTTTACGCATGGTACAGGTGAATAGGAGTGAAGAGGGGATCAACAGAAGATTGGCCTTAGTAACAAGAAATGGACTTATAGTTGATTATCTATTTTATACAATGTCTTTCATGTATTTGTTTCATGGAATTAATGAATATTTAACCATTTAATAGCAAGTCATAAGCTTTGGATCAACTAATCATGCCCTAGTCACCTATTCCGCTGTAGGTTAGGGTGTGACATTGTGTACAACGTAAGGACCTTCCCGTTGTAGGTCGGGGTGTGACATTGTTTCTCTGGGTGCTTCACCATGTGCTTACCCCTACTTGGCTGGGATAATAGCTTCAACACAATAAACTTAGCTATATTGGGTTCTTTAATGGCTTGTTTTTTCCATAGTCCATATAGCCAAAGGACGCTAGGAAGCTCTTCCACCAAATGTATTCCATATCTTTTCAATCTTGTTTTTAAGCCTAATACGATGCTTTGGTTCATTCTTTCTTTCCACCTAGCCATTTTATTTAGGGTAATCAACAGAGCTAAACACTCGTTTGATTTCCAGCTCCTTACACCACGAGCTGAATGGCTTCTCGACGAATTGCTTGCTTTTGTCTGTTACCATTCTCTAGGAAGCCCAAACCTGCACACCAATGGCTTGACTTCGGGCTGCTTTCTGAAGTAAGCATCGACTATTAGTAAAAATATGATCTGCCCTAGAGCTTCGAGGAAGGGACCCACTATGTACATTCCCCATTTGAAGAATGGCTATGCTCCGATAATCGAGACAAGGTCATGCTTCGTGCTTGTTTTGACAGGAGCATGGACTTAGTAGGGTACACACTTGTGAATTTTTCCTGAAGTGTCTTTGTGCATTGTTGGCCAATAGTATCCGGTGTGCATTAGCTTCGCAGCCATGGATCTTGGGCTAGCATGTGTGCCGCATATGCTTTCGTGCACTTCCTTTATGAAGTAGCTACTTTGTTCACAACCAGCACATCTGAGCAAGGGAGGGAGATATCCTTTATGTAAAGGATGTTGTTTTCAATTGTGTATTGATTAGCTTTTACTGTCAATCTTATGTCTCATCCTAGGGTAGCTTCACTTTCTTGAGGAATTCGAATATGGGAGTCACCATTTATCTCCTTATTCAATAATTGCATCTTGAATTTTTTTTTTCATCTATGGATGGTGTTTTGAGTACCTCCACTAGTACATTCTTTCTTAGGTGTGCGAAGGTGAGGGAAGCTAGCTTACTTGCTTAGGGCATCAGCTTACTTGTTCTTTGTTCTTGATACTTGAGTCAATGAGCATGATTGGAAGTTGTTCATTAGTTCTTGTAATTTTTCCTTGTATTTGATCATAGTTGGCTCGCACGCTACCAACTTCGAGCATGTGAAGGCATGCAACTCGTCGACCTTCATGGTTTGGCAAGTTTCAGGCCAGCTAGAAGGGCTTCATATTTTGCTTTGTTGTTGGTACACAGAAAGTGAAGATACAGCGCATAAGTATATTCGGTTCCATGAGCGTCTCCTATGAATAGACCAGCTCTGGAAGCTTCTATACCTGAAGCTCCATCTGTGAATAACGTCCATTTAACTGGTATGACAGTTGGGATTATTGTTGTTTTGATCTTGTTTACTTCTTTTGGAGCTTCTAGCATCTCGGACAAGAAATCAACTATTACTTAGCCTTTGTAAGCCTTTCTTAGGATGCACTTGATCTTGTATTCCCCTAAGCCAACAACCTACTTTGACAGCCTTCTAGAATCTTCAGGCTTCTCTAAGATTATTCTGAGGGGCTAGTCGATGATGACTTGAATGCTATGGGCTTGAAAATATCTTCTCAACCATTTGGCTTTGTGTACCAGCGCCAATACCAACTTCTCTATGGGGGAGTAATTGATTTTTGCCATCTTTAATGCTCTACACACAAAGTAAACTAGGATCTGGTCCTTGCCACACACTACAATCAACACTAAGCTCACCGCTTCGTACCCTATAGACAACTAAACGGTTATTACTTCTTCCTTCTTTGGTGCTCCCTTTGCTGGCAAGGAAGCTATCTTCTTTTTCAAAGGAAGGACCACAGCTTCAACTTCACTGGTCCATTTGAATTCCTTCTTGTTTGTACAAGTTTTGAGAGTCTTGAAGGAGGGTAGCACTTTTCTGCTAATTTGGGAAGGAATTGCTAAAGAGCAGCGATATTCCCGTTGAGATTTCTACTTCCTTCTTGGTTTTTCGGGATTTGATGTTGATCACGACTTATACCTTGTAGGGGTTAACTTTTATGCTTTGTTTTCCCAGTATGTGGCCAAGGAATTTACCTTCCTGGAATCCTAAAAGAAACTTTACTAGATTCAGCTTCATGTTAATTTCTTCATGATTCTTGAATTTTTCTTTGATATGTTGGATCATGGCTTCTTCCGTGTGACTTTTGATTACCAGATTTTCAATGCACGTTCTTTCCAATTTCTAAGATAAGGCTTTGTTCACCAATCGTTAGTAGGTAGCTCCTACATTTTTTAGCCCGAAGGGTATCTTTTTGTAGCAAAAATGCGTTTCTCGATGTGTAAAACTGTCTTCTCTTCACCTTCCATTGTCATTTTTATTTGATGATAACCTTTGTAGGCATCAAGGAAGCATTTGCACTGGAAGCCTGTGAAAGTCTACTTTCTAATAGATCTTTGGCAAGGGATAATAATCCTTCGGACAAGCTTTTTTCAGGTCCTTAAAGTCAACACACATTTGTCAGGAGGCATCTGGCTTCTTTACCATTACCGGGTTAGATAACTAAGAATGGTACTGTACTTCTCTTAGTATCCCTGCTTTGACCAGCTTCTCTACCTCTTGGGAAGCAGCTAAGCTTCTTTATGGGGCTATGATTCATTTCTTTTATGCTACTGGCTTGTATGTTGGGGCTATGTTTAAGGCATGTTCAGCAATGTCTCTTGGTTCCCCCAACCATATCGTCGGAGCATCGTGCAAACACATCCTTGTTTTTCTGCAAGAGATCTTTGAGCTTGTTTTTTTGTTTGCACCAGAACGTGGCTGTTGATTTTATCGTCTGATATGGATTAGCGTTGTTGATGGTTATCTCTTCCACGGTGTCCCTTTTTCCTTTAGCATCTTCTTTATTGGCTACTTCGATAAAAGTTATTAGCAGGACTTCCTTGGTCGGCATGTGTGCTGATCCCTCTTACGGTTGGGAATTTTATCATCCCATGTGCTGTCGAAACCACTTCATCCAACATAGTTATAACTTGTCCTACAATTTAGAGATTGTAGTTTGAAGGAGATTTTATAAGCATAAAGGACAACTCCTCTGTTCGGAAGAGGTCGTCATCTTTGAAATAGAAATTGAGGGTTATTTTGCCCAAGCGTTGTAACCATCCCCATGTGAAGCTTCTGAGGGAGGTATTTATGGCCTTCACCTTAGCTTTAAGCCCATAGTGAGCTATTGGAAAAAATGATAGTAAATGTTGCCTCGTAATCCATGTACACCCTGTCTATGGGGAAGCCATTCAACTCAGTTCTACAACGATGGAGTTTCTATTCTGTAGATTGGATCAGTAGAGCGAAGCATATAAACTCTTGGTTCTATGGCTGTTTTCATTGTTTCTTCTCTTCTGGCTATCCGTCCATGCATACAGTGGTAACACCCAACTCCTTCTTTCCCGCTCTTTGATATCCTTGACGAGGTGGGAAAGCTCACATGTCTTGTCTACTTTCTTGATTCTCTTTTTTAGTTGGAAGCAATCATTAGTATGATGTCCGGTGTCAGTGTGAAAAGCAAAAAAATTACTTCAATCCTTTTTTCTTGAAGGCATAAGTATAGAAGAAGGAAATATGATACACTATACTGACCCTCAGAGCTTCACCCCAAAGCCAAAAACAACGAATCAGAAGTCTAGCACGGGGCCATGCCTAGTTGGCATGGGGTCGTGCCCCTTCAAGATTCTAGAGAAGAAAATAAAAAAAGAAGCAGACAAAAGACATGGGGCCATGTCCAATGGAGACGGGCTGTGGTCAACTTCCAGATTTGCGAATCTTGGATAGTACAACAAGTATAATGGCCACGGGGCCGTGCTATTGATATGCAGGGCCGTGTAGCATCTAATCTGACAAGCTCATTAAATGAAGACAGAGAAGAAGGAAGACACGGTGTCGTGCCCCCAGGGCACGGGCCTTGTGAAGCCATTGTTTCCACCTATAAATAGGGGTGCTTGGTCTCATTTTAACTCATCCCTTGGCAAACCATTACTCTCCACATTCCACCACTCCACATCATCATCCACCACAATCGCTAGCGTTTAGAGTGTGTAGTAGTCTTGGGATCCAAGATTGATCGTAAGAGTCTTTGTCAAACTATGGCCATTCTTGGCTAATCTCTTACATCACTTGGAAAGACAAGTTATTTACGAATTACTTTTGATTTCCAAGCTTTGGTTAATTTTTTAATTGGGTATGTATTAGTGACTTTAATAACTAGTTTTTTATACTGAAAGTGAACTTTATTCTACCATCTTCTCATATTTTGTTTATTCACTCATACTTGTATTTATGGTCTGTATAAAGCACGTTAACTGCCAGGAAGGGGGTTAGAAAGGCGGTATGGGTAAAGTTCTTGCCTCGTCTAGTGTATAGATCCTGCGAGTACTTGGTTCAAGCTTATTAGGACTTCCCTTGAGGCAGATAGCATCAAATCGGGGGAAGTAAGAACCGCTTGAATCCCTTATAAATAAACTACTATTAAAACTTTAAACCGGCCTTGCGGGACTGTATCCCTGCTAACTCAGAGCAATATGGCCGAGAGTAGCGTTGGCTCCAAAAGAGGGACATGCCACATTTTGCATTAATAACTATTTAACTATCTTCCAATATTCCAGCGTTGAGGGATTGTTGACTCAGACCAATATGGCTAAGGGTAGCATTGCCTCCAAAAGAGGGACATGCCACTTTAACTAAGATAATCTTTCAAAAAAACCAAAGTGCGGAAATCATCAAAGGATACGTAAACAATAAGTCGGAACTAAGTGATTATATCTTGTTTATTTGTTTCTGTTACTACTTTATTTTACATATCTAGTTTAGCTATTAAAACATTTTCTCAAAGTTTGGGTCGATTAGACGTTCCAGTATTAAAAGCTCTTGTGTCCTTGGATGGCCTCAGTATCTTAGCATCACTACACTACGCCAATGATGGGTGCACTTATCCTAGCGTGAAGTAGAGAGTGATAGCTGTATATTGTGTTTTTTTATAAATTTAAAGCTTGAATTAACGAGTGAAAAAAGTACTTAAAATATATCAAAAAATCATACACATCTCGCTCACATCAGTGGTGAGATGGTCCTCCATCTGAAAGGATGGGTACTCAAGGGGATGTGAAAATCCAGATATGTGCATGGGTCAACAGTAGTAGCATCGGTAGGTGTAGGATCAACATATGTAGGTAGGACCATTGTAGGAGAGAGCACAGGTGAGGGGGTGGTAGGGGCAGCAGTAGAGGCTGAGGATGAGATATGTCACACCCCGACTCGCAGTGGAAGCTCACACGGGGAGCAACAGACACATGGTAGATACACGTTATTTACAAAGATATTATATTGTATTCCAAAGATAAATCAATTTACATTGTTGATTCCATACTACAAGTATGCGGTCATAGTACGTTCTTGCAGATCATGTTAATCTTCTAATCTGTATGCTTCTATACATGCATTCAGTTGTAGAGCAGTACTTGTAACATCAAACACAAGTATCACACAAGTCTCAAATCCCCTGAAAAGCATGTTAAGTTTAGAAAAATGTAAACTACAAATAGTTGGCGATATCACTGATTTTGTTTGTTCCTGAAATAAGTTTGAACATATTGTTTTGCACATTCGATTGAATATTATACTGAGCCCACAAGTGAAACCTTGACTGTTCACAAATGTCGTCCCACATCCGACACCTGAGCACTTTTCCACCCCAAGTAGCTATGTTTAACACCACAAAGCGTGCTCACAAAGAGTCCATGGACATGTGCAATTGCAGTAGAAACCATGGCATTCGTGCTTGCTCAATTGGGTTTGTCAGACCAATAGTACTATTCACGCGTCCACCGGCATACACTATTCACAACATGTATGTTTGTGCAAGTATGTATGTATGTAACATGCATTTCACCCTAAGTAACATAGTAAAACAATTTGAAAACGGGGTAATGACAAGTCACATAATATATAAGCACACCATCATAAGATGTGCATGTATTATGGCTCTATCACTTCAGTCCTGGTATCAGTTTGTGTTTTGTTAATTACCAAATATAGGTTTCAAATCGGTAATTGCAGTAACTCAGGTTCAAATGAGAATGGTCATCTGAGAATCGACCTATAGCATAATAGTAAATGTCGTGGGTATTATCTTAGTGTCAGATTTCAGTTTGGCTTCCGGGCACCGGTTTGCGTGCCGGTTGAAGTTGCTTGCATTAGATGTTCGGAAAGTGGTATGAATATATGGATTATACTGATGAGTTGTCTATTAGAAATGATTAACCTTATATTAAGGGAGTTCGGTCGTTTGGGGACCACATGTTGCCCGATTTTAAGTTTTCGATTTCACCGTCGTGGAATTTCCCGTACTGGCGTGTAATGTACCCCAAGTAACCATTTTGCCCTTGAACAATCCAAAATAACTCTGGTGTTCCACTTATTTCCAATTTAGTCGTTATTTAGTTCACGGTTCTGGCAAGTTTGTTACGCGTTTATAGTTCCCGGTTTTGTATAAAATAATAGGATTTTTAACTCTAAAAATCATTACTCAATGTATATATTAAAATTCTTAAATTTGTTTTTATTTAAATTGGTAAAAATATATAGAATTTTAGAAAAATATTTTTAGAATTTATAAAACCAAGTTATTAAATTTAATAAATTCGCGAAAAACTATATTTAATCGGACAAATTACGCCCAAAATGATCCGACTTTTAAAAATTCCCAAAAATTCATAGAAGTGTCCCAATATATCCAGGAACTTCTTTGAAAAAGATGAGATTTTTCTGAATTCTTCACCCTGCGTTTTCGGCTACCAACACTTCGCGACAACGCGATTTTTGCAACCAAACTCAAACTCCTTCAGTAGGTTACATGTTATTTAGTGTGTGACTAGATTAGGGTATCAAGAACATCCATGATTCATGGTTAAAAAGGTTTCTTTCCATAAAATTCATAATTTTGCCATAATTATAAGCATAAAACACAATCCCTATCATGTTTATACCTTGTGTTATTACTTGTTCTTGGTTGTTCTATCAGAAACTTAGAATGTGTGTGTGTGTGTTCTAAGGTGTTAAATTATGATAATTTTGGTTAAAAATGAAAAGTATACACACACACATATATATATATTTTGTAATTTCAAGAATAGTCTAGAACCCCCTAGGCCCCTTTAACTTGGTTAAGGGCGGTTTTTTGGGTGGGGGGATGATTATCAACAGATTCCCAACGCTTAGGTTCATTGTTGGGTCTTAAACGTGCCCCGGGTTCGCTAAACCGACTCTGTTTTACGCATTTTTCGCGCAGTGCTTCATGTTTTTGAAAACCGAACCCACCGGCAACCAAATCCGATCACTTTGATATTTTGACTTAGAACAACTTATATTTATGTTATAAGTGTTTTTAAGCATGACTGAGTGTTCGTTGCATGTTTGTCATTTCCGGTTGCGTTAAAATCAAATGCATTCCGCTAACCGTAAGCTACTTCATTTAATGTGCCAACTACCTGAGAAGGCCACAAATCTTAAGTTATGGTCTAATATCATGCTCAATTATTTTTTGTTTCCTTAGAATCGTATACGAAACCTTTGTTTGTATCTAATTCGATATAAATCGGTTTGTGCACTAACGGTAAGCTTCCGTTTAACCTGTTTTTAACACACTTAGGCATTCTACTAGCACTATTTGTCATTATCGATCATGTACTACTCATAACGTACCTCGGATTCATCCGAGTCATGTTTGTTATGGTTTCGTGAATCATATAAGTTGTATGTATAATTAGGGTTCAAGCAGAACTAGGGTTTTAGGATTTAATTCATTGCAATTACTCAGGCATCACCACAAGCATTATAATTCTCATTTATCCACTAACACACTTATATCATACACTATCGTCCATGTATCAGGCCATTCGTATTCCTAGAGTCGTCCAAACACGCACAATTGCGTACTATTAAGTCTGTAATGCACTATGGGTTTTAAGTGAGGTTTTCTACATAACATAATTACTATTTCGTATTGTATGTTCTAGCAAGCATATATCATCACATTTCTTGACTCAATTCCTCACGAATCTAATTGTTTGCACATCGTGTCCTGACATCAAGGACTAACAACAATTAGGGAATACCAGGATTTTATAATTGTCAGAGTCACCCTCGGTTAAAAGAATTTTGTCCTTCAAATTCATTGTACTACTGCTTGTACTTTACTAGAAAGCTGAATACTTAGGTTTGTATTAGTCATCAGACTGACTAGTAATTACAGCTTTCTATTTAGTTTCATCACAATAAAGTGATTATGTTTCTAATACATAGTAGCTCTTTAATTTGTCCATTCGCAATTCCTACATTACCATCCCCACTAGGGTTTGCTCTCGTTCTTTCTAAGTAGTGAGAGTTTTGTTAAACTCGGGAGATGGTAGGAGTCAGGTGCGTTATTAAGCTTGCATCTATGTATGCATCACGTTCGTTATGACTCCACTAGCTCCCAATACCTGGGGAACAATATCCTAGCACGTTTGGTTTGAACTTTTGTCTAATAAACTTAGTCCAACATGATATAGGAGGGATATGGGTAACATTCAAAAGTTACCCATTAAATGTACTACTAGTGAGCACAATGCCCAGTATAACCGAATAGGTATAATGGATTTTTTTAAGGATTTTAAGCGATAGCGCCCTATTTTCTTTTGTTCTAGTATTCTCCGGTAACAATGATCGGATGTAAGAGTTCTCACGCACTGCGATGAGAATACGAACGGGAAAGATGTTAAGTCGCCCTGGTTTTTCATAATAGCCATTAGGAATGTATGAGTGATAGTGAATCTATAAACCTACACAAACCGTGTGATAGGACTACATATCCATCAACGGAATATATAGCTATGATACACGTGAATCTATCGTATAGTAACCTGGGTTTGGGTTAAGTTCATGAAGCTTGGGTCAGGACATTATATTCCTAACATGTCTCATTGATTGCTCTACATCTTCCTACCACAATAGTAAGGTTGTCAAAACGGGAATTCATAATACGCATTCTTTTGTAATTTCTTCGAGATTTTGGGATGGCATCAATCCTACAACCCTCAGCAATTAGAAAGCACAAAATGTGTAATTGGTGCGGTTACAAATCGAGTAACATCACGACTTGGGTATAGAAGCGATAACAATTTCATAAAAGATGACTAACCATCGATTCATTTAACACCAATTATGCCAATCAACTCGATACAACTTGCTCCATCAGAGGTCTGGAGACTCCATACCAATGCATAATACAGGAAAGTGGTTTAGGAAGAGAGGAATAATTCTTCTCCCGATAGATTCAGTACGAGCTGACTTATATACAGGCGAAATCTTGCCTATATTAGTCAAAGGATTGCTTATCATAACTATGCTCCCTAATCACATGACTCACTCCACTAGAGTCTTAATTCTGGCATGATTAGGATAACTTTACGATTGTAAAGAAGGAGTAAGTTTCACATGATTTTATAATTGACAATTTAGAAGTGTCATCGCATGTCTGATGCCAAACAATGAATCAAACGAGTATTGGCAATTTGTTAACAAGAAGACCACAAAAGTAATCATATTGGAATACCACCGAAGAATTAATACGCCCAAAAGATATTACACCAAATGTTTAATGAATCAAGGGTAGAATATTGCTATATATCAACCAAGAGTGACTCTCACTTCGAGTTATAACATGGGAGTTTACGTCCATCATAACACAATGACGATAAGACATACTCGTAGAATTGTTAACGTACTCTATTACCCTCGACACCAAATGTCAAACAGTCGATGAACTAGGATTATAATACAATGGTAAGAATTCGAGTTGGTAATGGTAATAAAATTCACCATCATTTATATGTCCTCTTGAATTTCTTTAACATTACTTTGTTTCACATACTCAATAATAACAATGAGCATCCATGTCACGTTCATTTTCGGATAGGTATCACACAAAAGATAGAACTAGGATTTTCGTAATCATAATGTTAACGCGAACAGGAATAGGATAGCCATATTATACACATGGCTAATGTTATCAGGTACCTGTTTACACAACATCATTGTTTCCTATGATGCATATTCAGCGTCATCTCATCACTACTTCATTCGAATTCCACGCACGAATTTCACAATCACCACTACCCGAGGACTAATTGCTACTAACAACTTATCTACTCTGCACTCTTCGGTTACAACACAACTTCCAACATTTCTAGAATATACGCGATTCGGTTGTTAACCCGGAAGGCTACGATCGAGAACCATGGGTATGAAAGGAATAAGCGAACTCGTACCCAATTGGAATTAAGAGTTGGGAGACTATAGTTTCTATAGAAGGACTACCAAACAACTACCTAGCTAGAGAATTTTCTCTAGTGTATGTACGCTCCCTATAGTGTATTACTTTGATATGTTAGTGTTGTTACGAAGAATGTAAGGCTAAAATTGGTAGTGTCGCGAACTCGCAACTAGTTACTACCCCTTATTTCTGGCTACCGAAACTTCGCGACAACGCGATTCTTGAAACCAAACTCAAACTCAGTCAATGATCCTCAAACAAAACAATTAAAAATTCACCAAAAATTACCAAAACTTCACAAATTTATACAAACTTACAGGGGACTTATCTTCAACCCATATGATCATCATACCAATTTTCAAGTTCAAAAAACACCCACGGAGAAAGTTATGCTATATGTAAATCTATATGCTCTAATTTCGATTTTCGGAAATCATACCTAGCGAAACTTGCGTTTTTATGCAATCCTTATACACCATACACCATAAACAACACAAATATGCAATAACCCATGTCACAGAAGCCTTTAATCCATTCTTTTTCGATTAGGGTTTGTTTGGTTCGATTCTTGTCGAATAATCCGTTTTCTTGTTACATGTTATTTAGTGTGTGACTTGATTAGGGTATCAAGAACATCCATGATTCATGGTTAAAGAGGTTTCTTTCCATAAAATTCATACTTTTGCCATAATTATAAGTATAAAACATAATCCCTATCATGTTTATACCTTGTGTTATTGCTTGTTCTTGGTTGTTCCATCAGAAACTCAGAGTGTGTGTTGTGTTCTAAGGTGTAAAATTATGAGAATTTTGGTTAAAAATGAAAAGTATATATATATGTGTGTGTGTGTATATATATATTATATAATTTCAAGAATAGTCTAGAACCCCCTAGGCCCCTTTGACTTGGTTAAGGGCGGTTTTGGGGGTGGGGGATGATTATCAACTGATTTCAAATGCTTAGGTTCGTTATCGGTATTAAACGCGCTCTGGGTTTGCTAAACAGACTCCGTTTCGAGTGGTTCTTCATGTTTTTGAAAACTAAACCCACCGGCAATGAAATCCGGGCACTTTGATATTTTTACTTAGAATAACTTATATTTATGTTAAATAAGTGTTTTTAGGCTTGGCTGACTATTCGTTGCATGTTTTTTCGTTTCCAGTTGCGTTAAAATCAAAGGCATTCCGCTAACCAAAAGCTGTTTCGTTTAACGTGCCAACTTCCAGCTAAGGCCACAAATCTTAAGTTATGGTATAATATAATGCTCAATTATTTCTGTTCCTTAGAATCATATATGGAACTATCGCTTGTATCTAATTTGATATAAATCGGTTTGTGCACTATTAAACGGTAAGCTTTCGTTTAATCAGTTTTAACACACTTAGGCATCCTGCTCGCACTGTTTGTCATTATTGATCATGCACTACTCATAACTACCTCAGATTCATCTGAGTCATGTTTATGTTGGTTTCATGAATCGTATAAGTTGTATGTATAATTAGGATTCAAGCGAAATTAGGGTTTAGGATTTAATTCATCGCAATTACTCAGGCAGCACTACAAACATTATAATTCCAATCTATCCACTAACACACTTATTTCATACACTATCGTCCATGTATTAGGCCATTCATATTCATAGATTCGTCCAAACTTGCAAAATTGCGTACTATTAAGTCTATAACGCACTACGGGTTTTCAGTGAGCTTTTGTACATAAGATAATTACTGTTTGGTATTGAACGTTCTATCAATCATATATCATCACATTTCTAGACTTAATTCCTCACGAGTCTAATTGTTTGCACATCATATCTTGTCATCAAGGACAAACAACTAGTAGAGTATACTGGGATTTCATAGTTGTCACAAGATATCTACAACGGAAAAGACTTGTGAAGGTATCTTGAGGATAGCAACATCAAAGACCTCTCCATCGCTGAGGTTGTTCTCGAGGTGATCAAGATGAAAGATGGGGATGACAACATCGTCATCATCAAGATCGATGACAGGAGGGACTATAGTGATCGGTATGGCTAAATTTACAATGTCATGCTCCCCCTAGGATGGCTGTAGATGACCATCTCATGTGCAGGCTGTGGAATGGCTAGGACATCCTCTCCTAATGGGGGCATCCTCCATCGCGTAATCGATAAGAGCGAATGGCTGAAAGTCATCAATCAAGTCGTCGTTAGAGGCCCCATGGTCTGACTCGTCATCAGATGAGATGATCTCGATAATAGGTCCATGCTCGTCATCCGAAACAAGGTCCATCGGATCCACAATTGAAAGGCTCGATGAAGAAGACATCGGTCCTGGCAAATAATCCGTACAATATATTTATATATGTTAGTATATAAATTTTTACTTATATTATATTGTTATGTAAATTACTATATCTCATGGTAAGCTATCATATTTGTTTCATGTGGACCAACTTAATGTTTCGTGTCTATAGATTAGTCATGTAATGTTCTTGTTGGTTACATATAGATGAATTGGTGTAGTTGACCTCGTGTAGTGTAATGCAATGAAAACCTTTTTGTCATTGTAAAGATTTGTGATCGAAAACCTTTTTGTTGTTGTAAAATTTTGTTTTCATGAGAGAGCCTTAGTAATTGTACACTAGACTAGAAAAAGAATCTTAGTTCACTACAAGCGAAGCTCTGATACCAATCTGTCACACCCTGCTCGTAGCGGAAGCGTGTGAGTATGAAAGGTAAACAATGCATTCGACTAAGTAAACAATAAAATAACAACGATTCCATTGATATATCATTTGAAATATAAGTACAAAAGTTTTAGAACATGTTCACAATGTTTCCCCAAATAGTATTTCAAGTTACAAAATAACTTTAACAAAACATAGTTTGCTTTGATAAATAAAACAAGGCTTTGACTTCTACATGCATGCACGAAGGCGGAATATATAAGGCAAACCATTCAAAAATGGCCATCGTTCCTTGTTTATCCATTTTTCTTGATCTTCCATCATATTATGCTTTCTAGCTGAAATACATGTAAGTTTAAAAAGTCAACAATAAGTTGGTGAATTCATGTGTTTGTTTGCTTTGTCTCAGATGAGTCTCGAAAACATTTGTAAATTGTGTATTGTAAACCAGTATATGCAGTGTTTATGAAATTTGAGGATCCATCAATGTGTAGCTAATACATTAATATATGTGCCACATAAGTAAACAACCAAACCTAAATGATGATATTTAGATCCTTCCGATACGAGACCTCAAAAGCACCCCTAAAAGCTTAATAAACCAGGAGGGAGCTCTCCAAAACTCAATAGATCTACACCCTTTGTACCTCGGTCGTTAAGTATGATTAATGGTTACTCTTGTTCATTTTCTACTTATGCGCACCTGATCTAAAGTGATTTCATTCCATAGCTAAACATACCCATTATTGTAACATGTATTCCCCCTCGATTGTTTAATCATAAAACATTGAAAAGTTTGAAAGGAGGGACATGAAGTCACAGTTTTGCGTTCACGTAAATGAAATGCTAGCAAACTTGGGTGTCCGTATACGTATTTGTAAGTCCTGATAACGGATCTAACAGGTATCACTAACCTAATCAGTAGCGGAATTATGATTAGGAAGAAGAACAAACTTTGATTTAAGAACAACTTGCATACACTAGCAAAGTGTCTGATACAAGTTTTGCAAATACAACTCTCTAACGTTTTCACCTTGACCTAATACATGTATTTATAATGATCACTAAGCCTACCATTTACAACCCTAGGCCCACAAGGCACTAGGAAGCCCACAAAACCCTCTAAAGCCCAAAATATCCCTAATGTGTAAACATTTAGTAATATAGGCCCAACAAGCTCTCCCTAGGTTTACAACATTAGTTCTTCGGTTGCGCATCCACTCCTAGCCTCCCAGCTATAATACCTACAACAGCTGCAGTCCAATCCTTCGCACATACCTCATATAACTCTGCAGTTCGTATCTCATGAGAAACAAGAACCTGCAAGTCTTCATCGTGAAAGCTTACTAAGTCGACCACATCATTCACCCTGAACGTCTTTTCTTTTGTCACACTCGTAACGCTGCCAACCTTGGGATCGTACAACCAAAAGTTAAAGTTCTTGACAATCCCTCGTGGAAATGTAGGAGCAACCGGTATAACCAATTCCCTGTCAGTTGGCGGCTACATCACCGATTCAAATCTTTTCCCTGTATACGCATAACAAACACCCTTTGCAGCCTGGAAGTAGGGTTCGACAGTCTTCATCGTCTTAAAACCACTCTTGACCTCACGCTCCAGCTTCTTGAAGAACCTCCATCCAGGGCCACGCTAAGTTGTATCATCATCTGTACACGCAGTAAATCAGTAAGAGCAATCTTCGTCCACGTCTCGAACTGGGATTCTTTCGAATAATACTCTCGAGTTCCATCCTGGCGCACAATTATCCACATGTTCTTTACGTGATCATACACCCAGCTTAGCACCTTGGATTTATTCCCAACTTTGCTGTAGTAGCTGGAACCGAGCTCCATCACATAGCGTTCTGATTGGTTCGTTGGATCTTTGAGCTGGAAGTTCTCGTCAAGAGGATTAATGTTAACATTCTTCATCAGTACCATCTGTTTCTTCTTCTGACTCACTTCACGCTTTTGGCTCGTTGTATATTTCTTACGTGGATCGCCCAAATAATCATCTAAACCAGCTTGGCATTCAGAAGCCAATTGTTCAGTAGCAAGCCTTTCTGCCTCAGTTTCCTCTGCCGCTCGTTGTTGTGGAGCACGATGCCTGTGCTCTATATTCATTGGATCGTCCGTCGGATCAGAAAATTCCCTTCCAAACTTATTTTCTAACTTGGCTTTCAAATCGAACACCATGGTCATGAGCATGGTAACATCTCCCTGCAACTGATCTGTAGTTTGATCTCTAACATCTCGAGTTTGTAATGACGCAATTTGAGCATCTTTCAATATAACTTCCTGCTCTAAAATGACCACCCTTTACTTCAGATCCACAACGTCAACTTCCACATCCTCGTCATCACTATCCAACCAGCCAAATTCAAATGCACGCTTTTCTGATCTTCTCAAATATTCTGCAGAATCATCATCATCACGACCTACACCATCTTGAATACTCATAAGTATTGTACAAGTTGCTCATCTTGAATACTCATAAGTATTGTATTTGCTTTGTTTGGATGCCCTTGATCGTTTAATTCGTTGGTAGCTTGTCTATTCGTTTGTTGTAAATATATATTTCACAAATATATATATATTTCATGTACTTTTGTTATGTATGAAAGGGTGTCGCCCTTGACAGTCTTATAAGGAGTTATTCACATTGGATTCATCCCTTCGATCATATGTCTTTGTCACACATGACTAGGCCTAACCCCTTGTTTCGTGCTTGTGTCTCTCACAAGTATCGTTGATATGAAACATATATTATGTCGCCAATACATACATACATACATACATGCATACATACATACATACATGCATGCATGCATCCATGCATGCATACATACATACATACATACGTACGTACGTACGTACATACATACATACATACATACATACATACATACATACATACCTACATACATACATACATACATACATGCATACATATATATATATATGTATAGAGAGAGAGAGGGAATTACGAAAAAACTACATATAAATGAGAACACTAAAAAGCCAAAAAACATGCGATTTTTTTTACAATTTTTTTTTTATAAAATTTCGCTACTTTTTATGTACAAAAAAAAACTTTAAAAAAAAATCAACTACACATTTGCATTATATGATTAAAGTTAGCTTTTTAGTTTAGTTTAGCTTTTAGGGTTAGTTTTTATGTAGGTTTTGGATTAGGTTTTTGGGTGTGGCGAGGATGGGGGTTTAGGTTTTGGGGGGTGGGGGGGTTTAGGCTTGTGGTGGGAGGGTGGATTTTGGTTTTTGGAGGGTGGGGGTGGGAGGTTTAGGTTTTTAGGGGTGTCGGTGGGGGGGGGGTAGGTTAGGTGATTTACTTTTTTCATTTAACATAGTTTTTCATGATCTATTCTCTCTCTCTCTATATATATATATATATAGGGTAGGGTTCATGCTAGAACCACCTTTATTGTGCGAACCGCGAAAATATGTGAACACAAAAAAATACCTAAAAAAATCTAAAAAACACACAAAGTTTTGTTTATATATATATTTTTAAAATCACTATATCTTGTTACAAAAAAAATTCGAGTAACAATTATGGATGAACATATGCATATGCATCATTTCTTGGACAAATTCCATAATACATTACCAGTAGTAGACAAATGCACTTTCATTTACACTACCATCCGTAATACACTACTTTTTACATTATCGATAGTAAAATGCACATGTACATCATTATGTATAATCATGATATAACGTGTTTTAGTATAAAAAGTTTGTGATTTGGAATGATGAAATAGGCCCATATACATGCTTTTTGGTTAGTTATATATAGTGGTTGACGGTTTGGTTATATTTGTCACTTTATGATGTAATATGTTCTTTGGATGGTATAAAGGGTGTTGATGTACATGTAATAAAGTGAAATATTGGTAATGGTATTTTCTTATGAATGGTAAGAGTAATGGTATAGTATAATGGATGTAGAAGGTAATGGTAGTTTATTATGGATGGTATGATAGATGAAAGGGAAAGTGTATTCAAAGTAGTATACCAAAATATGTAATATCATGTTCATACATATAGATGCGCATTTGCATTTCTAATATTGTTAATGTAAAAAGTAGTGTATTATGAATGATAGTGTAAATGAAAGTGCAATTGTCTAATATTGGTAATGTATTACGGAATTTGGCATGAATAATTGTTGCTCGAATTTTTTTTGGTTTTTTTAGTGACGAAATATAGCGATTTTTTTTAAAAAAATTGTGTGTTTTTTTTGAATTTTTTAGGTATTTTTGTTTGTGTTCACATTGGTTCTCATAATAAAGGGTGGTTCCTAACGGATCCGTCTCCTATATATATATATATATATATTTGGAGATGATCATCTTATGTGTATATGTATAAGTGTGTATCAAAGTGTATGTACAAGTTCAAATACGAAAATATCCAAACACATAACACATCAATACTTTAAATTAACCATGTATAAAATAAACACACAAATCCTAAGCGGATATTTGGAAATGCTATGACAATAGCAAGATATATATAAAAGTAAACATTTATTTAGACGAAGGACAAATCGTTATGGGACAAACAAATATATATATACATATTGAAGATATAATATATATATATATATGAAACCTACAATTAATATATTATACACACCCGGTGATAAATCAAATACATTGTCACCAACAACGATAGCTACATCATCACGACGAGGAATGTATGCATCGCACCGACCACATTGGGGCATTTCGGCACGAAAATATATATTAAAAACTACCACGACAAACGTGTGCATCTCACCACGACATTTGGGTATTTCAGCATGAAAATATATATTAACGACTACGACGACGAACTCTAAAAATAATATATTTTTAGACACTTAGTTAATTATAAAACTTTTACAAATAATAAAACCCGGAAAGCTATATATAAATTTCTAATGGTAAGAATAAAAGTATATAAGTATACTTATACTTATAAAATACGTACAACAAGACACTTAGTAAAATGCCAGAATTGCAAGTAATATACATGTACGAAAATACGTATAAATACGACATAAATATCTACAACGAAAGTGTACTAGTGAAGTATATACATGATATACGTATACGTATAAATACAAGTACATAGTGATGTACACAAATACACTTGATAAAGTGTACACATACAAGAGGACAACAATCACTATAAACCTGATATTTATTGATTATCTATCACAAAGATTACAATCAATCTGCACCACAGGAATTCTCTCTCAACTCTCTCTGAAGTGATTAACTGATCAATTGAGCAACCTTAACCCTAATGCAAAACTCTCTTTATATAGAGACAGGTTTGCAACTGGGCTAGGGTTTCACCACATGGGCTGCAAATAGGTCTAGGCCCAATTCGTGTACCATCACTAAAATGTGTCTGGTTTAGCCCAATCACTTCTAATCAACTACTACAATACTAAACCCACTAACTGTTTATTGTTGTACTAATTACAAGATATCCAAAGATCAAATCTAAGATGTTGTCACAAATATGCACCAAATCTAATATAACTAGTGATTTCTAGGTTCAAAGCCTTTCAAGTTTGGTTTTTGGTTAAACAATAGTTCGTGACATGTTTTGTTAAGCCGTTTAACCATCAAAACTTTGTTTAGGACATAACAAGCTGTATTCACAGTTTCTCCCTAGAAAAGAACTGGAAGATTTGAATCAGAAAGCATAGTCCTAGCGGTTTCAATTCAACGTCCTGTTTTTTCCTCTCAGCGCCTCCATTCTGTTGAGGTGTATAAGGAGCAGAATATTGATGTTCAATTCCTTTGTGAAGACAATAGAGATCCAGAATCTGATTCTTGAACTCCGTGCCATTATCACTCCTTATCCTCTTGATCTGTGCATCATGGACATTTTCCAATTTTGTAAAAAGATTAAAAAGAAAACCCATGAGTATCGTGGGTAATCATCTGTGATAACTAAACAACAATATTTTCTACCTATACTCTTTACGTTCACCGGACCGAAAAGATCAGGATGAAGTAAATAATAAGCGGCATCTATGGAATTTACTATTTTAGACTTGTGAGGTTTCTTATGTTGTTTTCCCTTTTGACATGGAAGAAATTTATCTTCCACGTGAAACCTCTGCACTGGAACCCCTTCCACTAAACCGTTTTTAATAATATAATTCATCTTTCGGTAGTGAATGTGGGCCATGCGTCTGTGCCACAACATTGACTCAGCCTCAGATGCTTTTGACAGTAAACACGCCACCATAGTGGAAGAGTCCTTAGCACCCATGTCCATGATATAAGTGTCGTTTCTTCTTGGTGCTCTCATCACTATCAAATCATCCGATATCACCAAACCAGGTTTCAACACCAAAGTTTCAGACTTAGTAAAGTGGACCGAGTGACCCTTGTCGTAGACTTGAGACACGCTCATTAGATTATGCTTTAGCTGCTCGACATAGGTCACTTTGTGCAATGTGATCTTCCCGTTGGTCACTTTTCCTTGACCTGTAATGTGCCCTCCTTTAGCACCTGCAAAATTCCCATAACCACCATCTATATTCTCAAACTCAGTCAACAACTTCGCATCCGCCGTCAAGTGCCTGGAGCAGCCACTATCAACATACCACAAGTTCATAATCCTCCTTAGCAGCTCATGCACAACCCAACAAAAATTAGTTAGATTGAGGGACCCAAGCCTTAATGGTCTTGGGTCTTCCAGAGTCATCAACCACCAGAACATTCATCCAATATCCATCACTCCTAACAGGAATCTTGGATCTTAGACCTGTTGATGGATCTCTGAATTGATTCAATTTCTTTTCAAGTTCACAAATTTTAAGTTGTGCTTCTTATAACTCTTTGCATTTTTCAGAAATCTCTTTTGTTTTCTCACTCATCGTATCATGAGCTAAGTCAATAATTTGATGTTTTTCATTTAGCTTACAGGTTAAAATATTGATTTCTTCTTCATAACCCTTAATTTCCTTCAAATATAATGACTCATTTCTTTTTACAAAAAAGTTTGATTCTTTTACGCTCGACAGCTCATTTACCAGACTTTGGTTTTGTTTCGTTAACATGTCAACCTCCCTTTGCAGTTCACGACATTTTAAAAAACAGAACTACCAAAGTTAGAATGTACCTCTCCTGTCGATTTGCTTAGATCGGCCATGAAAGCAGCAAAATCAGCAGCCATCTTCTTATCTGCAACATTCTGTTGTACATCATCTTTTTCAGCTATCGTATCTGCTCTACCACAACATCAGCCCTCACTTCTTCATCATCAACTGGAGCTATCTCAGCTATGAACGCCTGTGTGGCATTGTCATCACCCTCCAGATGAACACTCCAATCATAAGAACCTTCTCAAGTAGAGATCAGGGCCTTTGATCCAGTGTTAGTTGACACATTCTTGTTGCTTAAACCATAGTTGACACATTCTTGTTGCTTAAACCATGACTAGGAAAATCTTGAAAATATGAGCTAGAATGAGATTTAGATTTTGGTCTGTGACACTCTCTAGCAAAGTGTCCCTAATTTTGACAATTGTAACACTTCACTTTAGACTTTTCAAAACCCACATTCTTTCCAACGAACTCCTTCCTGTCCTATTCATGAATCTCTTCACTCATCTAGAGATCATGGCCATCTGCCATTGTAAATCCATCTCCTCTAGGTCATCAGGGTCAATCTGATCATAATCTTCATCAAACGTAGCAGGATCGGATATTCTTCCCTGAATGTAGTTCTCATATGAAGCAACAAAAGAAGCAAGCAATGCTAGATGATCTTCAGCAGCCTTGACACTCAAAGGCATAGATCTTGTACTATTGCTAGCTTGTTGTCTCTTTGCCCCAGACGATCCTCCTGAAGCAGCTACAAAACATACCTCACCATCAGCATTTGTCACAATATGTTCATTTTCACATGAGAGAAACGCAGTTGCAGTATCACTTGAAGCATTGTTGGAAGATGAAGATGTAAGCCCTTTATAAATTCCTGAATTTTGAACCTGATCGTATCCAGTTTCCTTCTTCTTCATGTTGAGCTCATAAGCTCTCAGTTTCCCAATAACCTCTTCCAAGTATTTATCTTCATAGTCAGCTTCACCCTTTATCATAAGAGTATAAATATCCCACTTGGCAGGTAAAGCATCGAGCAGCTTATCGTTTATGTCAACATCTGTGTATCCCTCTATGTCATAATTGTCCATTTCGGACATTAGATGATAATATATCGTGATAATATCTTCAAGGGACTCATTTCTCATGCCTTTAAAGACAGCAAACTGTTTCTTCAGCAAATCAACCTTGTTCTTCTTCACATCAGGATTGCCCTCATACCTCTTCTCTAAAGCATCCCACATCTCCTTCGAAGTGGTATATCGCTTGAATGTATGTTTGATGCCATCTGGTAACAACATCTTTATAGCAGCTAAGGCCTTCTTCTCAGACTCATACATTCTCTTTTCAGCCTCTGACATGTTCACAAAGGCAGTGACACGTTGTCTGCCTTCAAAGTCATGCGTTGGGTTAACGTACCCATCTTGAATACAGATACAAATCCGTGTGTCATGATATTCAATGAACTACTAAAACCTATCCTTCCATGTAAGGTAATTCTCTACCTTCAACATCTTTGGAAGTTTTTTAGTCGTGCCTACCTCGTGCTACATTCTCAACAACTCGTTTAAGTTAGACATATTCGACATTTTTACCGAACCGGCTCGTTAAAAACATAAAAATTTGTCTGAAATGAGTGATCACCAAATTATACTGTAGACTCGCCTCGACGATATGAATCCAACAATGTATAATGTCCGATAGTGATTTTAGGAATTTTCGTGCCTTTTTTTGTCCTATAAATCAAATGAGTCTAACCATGCAATCGGTTTGTCAAGATTGTCTATGGATCAAATTCTGTGTACGACAATGTTTAACTCTGGTTACGTCAACTGGTTAACTTTCCACCTTTATAGGTACAACTCAGAACAATACCGAATTCGAAACAGTAACTCAGATTAACAATCCGAGATGGAAACTCGGATCAGTGATCCGAGATGGTGATTCAGAACTGTGATTCGAGATGGTATTAGAGATGATCCGAGATGGTATTCGAGATGATCCGAGATCAATACTAAAAGTCCGAGAAGCACTATTATGATCCGAGATGCAATCCGAGCAGAGCACCTATGATCCGAGATGCACTGTTCTAATCCGAGATGCAACTATTCGGATATGAGGTACTTCTCTGATGATCCGAAATACAACTCTGATGATCTGAAATGCAAGCTTTCTGATCCGAGATGCTTCTCTAATGATCCGAGATGCACTTCCTTTATCCGAGATCCCTGAAACTTATCCGAAATAACAACAGAATCCCTAGAACAGCCGTCAAAACTTCAAACCAGCCTTAAAAAACGTCCAAAACTTCAACTTTTTCTACTGTAACGATTCCAAACCAAACAAAACAAGAGCCGAATGCTCTGATACCAATTGTAGGTCCCCTAATCCGTATGGATCTTCACAGAATCATCTATCCTACTTAGAGTATGGAATCCCCTAGATCAAATTTCACATAAATCGAACAAGCACAACAATCACTATAAACCCGATCTTTGTTGATTATCTATCACAAAGATTACAATCAATCTAGACCCCAAGAATTCTCTCTCAACTCTCTATGAAGTGATTAACTGATCAATTGAGCAACCATAACCATAATACAAAGCTCTCTTTATATAGAGACAGGTTTGCAACTGGGCTAGGGTTTCACCACATGGGCTGCAAATGGGTCTAGGCCCGATTCGCCTACCACTCACTAAAATGTGTCTGGTTTATCCCAATCACTTCTAATCAACTACTACAATACTAAACCCACTAACTGTTTATCGTTTTACTAATTACAAGATATCCAAAGACCAAATCTAAGGTGTTGTCACAAATATGCACCAATAGTGATGTACACAAATACACTTGATGAAGTGTACCCATACAAGAGGACATCATACATTTACATATAGCAAGTTCAAGGTTAAAAATATATTTTTAACAATGTATCCAATGGGTTAGATATATATATATATATATACATATTTGTTCTAATATATATAAATATATATATATATAGGAGGTTTAGAACTTAAACTTTTCCACCAAGGTTTGGCTAATCATGATTATTGTTATTAATCACGTTTACTCATTTTAATCACTTTTTAATCGTACCTTAATCATGATTAGGATTTTAGAAAATTTCGTCATAGTTTCCCCTATACTATGGACGTTTTCCACGTTTTTAAAATGTATTTTAAACACACTTTTATACCCAAAATCATCATCAACTCGATTCAAGTTCCAAAACATAACTTTTGAAGAATGATATCACGTAACCATCTTCAAATCTTCATGAACTTATTCTTATATATTTATCAACTTTTTAAAAATATCAATATTCTTATGATCATCACTTATTTACACTTTTTAAATTAACTTATTTATATATACTTTCCAAAGTCTCTAAAAATAATAATACATGTATGTTCATCCTTTAGTTCCCCAAACTTTTATAACTTTGTTTATGTCATACATTCTAGTTCACTAGTTTCAAAAGTCACATTTCTAGTTTCATGATCACTTATAACTTTTAAGAATCACTTTTCAAGTTAACAAATGTAGTTCATGAACTTTGAATATGATGATCTTGCTTGATTTAAACATATTCATGTTTAAATCACATTTTTAAACCTAATATTAGATCACATTATTTAACATAATCTACACTAAATCGAACATCAAGAACGACAAAAATAACATGTAAGTAGGTTATATTTTCTTGTTTATATTTATGGTTTTGATATTCTTTTAATGAGCTTCAAGATGATGTTTCTTGTACTTTTATAAACGACATAACATAAGAAGCTTAAATATGGTGTGAGAGGTCTTACTTCTAGCAACAAGGCTAGGGAAAAAACTAGTGTGCATCCTTGCCTTGCACCATCTTTAGATCAACTTGTATATGGGTTGTAGAGCTTGTAATGTAGTGTTTAAGTGAAGAAAAATGGTGGATGTGGAGGTGGTCTTGCAGCCATGAACAAGGTGAGAGAAGGAGGAGGTTATGGTGAGTTTGTGAGATGTGAAATGAAGTGAAATGGTGATGGAATGATGGTCATAAAGTTCTTGCAATCTTATAGTCAACAACCACTCTCTAACACCATGCTTCTAACCTCATCGTCCATTCTATGTTGTAGCATATGGGGTGGGCCCTACCATGGCCGAAAATGGGAGTCGAGGTGGTTAGGTCATTCTTTTTAAGTTAATAGGCATGTGTATAAAAATCCTTGGATAAATATTTACGTCAATATGTGTGGTCTTGCATCATTAAGATGCTAATGATGGTTTAAGGTAGTAAACAACTTCTAACTAGCTCATTAGACTAGTACATTTGATGTTAGGATGATAGAAATGCCACTAATTTAGTTGTCAGATCGATATCAGATAGCTCATTAGAACCAAAAAGGATATCATCAACGTATATTTGAACAAGAATAATGTCCTTATCAACGCGGTTGATGAACAGGGTTTGATCAATGGTTCCCCGAGTGTATCCATGAGCAAGCAGATGCTCTGTAAGAGTGGCGTACCATGCGCGAGGCACTTGATGCAACCCATACAAAGCTTTGTCTAATTTGTATGCGTAGTTTGGCTTGTCAGGATCAGTGAAACCTGGTGGTTGTGCCACGTAAATTTCCTCTTTCACCAGCCGTAGAGAAACGCAGTCTTGACATCCATTTGATAGACAGTTAAATCCATGTAAGATGCATATTCCAAGAAAATGCGTATGGCCTCCAAACGAGCGACAAGTGCGTAGACCTCATCGTAATCTAAACCTTCAATCTGATGAAAACCCTGAACAACCAGTCGAGCTTTATTTCGAACAACAACTCCATTGTCATCCCGTTTGTTACGGAAAACCCAACGAGTTCCGAGCGCACGTTTTCCTTAAGGCAGCTTCACCAATTGCCAGACACCAAGCTTCTCAAATTGATTGAGTTTTCATGCATGGCATCTGCCCAGCCTGGTTCCTACAAGATAAACATCAATACTTTTAGGTTCAATTTGTTAAATGAAGCAAGAGTAGAGACAGGTATTGATATCCCCGGATTGGTTGCGGGTTCGAACAACAGTGTTAATAGGACTAATAATATTTTCAATGGGTTGATCATGCTGTAGACGTTGCGTACTGGTGTAGCGGGAGCAAGAACATCCGTTTGCAAGTTGGTAACACTTGCTGAAGCTACTCCAGATGACTCCCCCTCAACAGGTGCACTAGTAGTTGCTGAGAAATCAACCGAACAGTCGAGCAGAGTAGGCTTAGGGAACATAGATGAACCCAAGACATCAGGAGGAGACCCTTCATTTGTCGTAGGAGGCTCTGTGTCAGAAGCCCCAACTTCAGGAGTATCATTCTGTGAAGGCGGATTCATTGCTGGCTCTTGAGATTGCAAAATGGAGGAAGGAGACGAGACAACATCATTAAATCCAGGAGGATCCACACTCAGCTGCTTTAAAGTCTCATGTAGCTTGCAGCATCAGCATCGTCTTCGGGTGAGATAGGCACTGTTGGAAGGTCAGAAAGTGGACTTTTACCTGCAGACACATTGGACGGAACATCAACATGGTTAAATAATATGGAATAATCATACAGCCAGTCAGGACCAATGCGTGTGTCCTTGGGATTTTCCTCCAACCAACCCACATTGTAGGTTTCAACTACCGTTTTCTTGATCTTGTTATAAACACAGTATGATGTATTTTTAGAATATCCAACGAAGATGCAAGGGTCCCCGTGTGATTCAAATTTTCCTTTAGCGTCCATGAGCAGAAGCACACAAGGGCATCCGAACTTGCGAAAATGCTTGACGGGAGGTTTGCGACCTTCAACCACTTTGTATGGAGTTTTCATGTGTCGTTTATTGATCAGGGCATGATTCTGGATGTAACATATTAAAAATTAGAGGTAGTTCGGATTCAACCAGCAAAGTACGTGCAGCTTCAATTACTGTTTGATTTCTGCATTCTGCAACCCCATTTTGTTGTGGGGTTCAGGCTGCACTAAACTGGCGGTTAATTCCCTTAGAGGAACAGAAAGAATTTAAGGTGACATTCTTAAATTATGTCCCGTTATCACACCGAATAGCCGTCACAGTGGTGTCTGTCTGGTTTTCCATAAGGGTGACGAACTGTTTGACTAAGTCAGCGGTTTCACTTTTATGTGTAAGAAAGAAAACCCAGGTAAATCGCGAGTAGTCACCAATAATAACCAAACAGTAAGCCTTCCTGCCAATGCTCAGTATGTCTGTCGGACCAAAAATATCCATATGAAGCAGTTCTAAGACATGAGACGTGGAAGGAGCGGCTTTAGATTTGTGTGGCTGTCGATGTTGTTTCCCACGTGCACATGATTCACACTTTTCAATCTGCATGAAGTCGCGAACTGGTAGATCTCTGACTAAACCACCTTTTGCAAGACGATTTAAGTTCTTCAGTTGATGTGTCCCAGTATGCAATGCCATAGCATTGCATCATATTCAGCTATAGATGATAAGAGGCAAGTGAGCTTGTCAAAAGGAGCCTTGTTCATGTCAATGACATATGCATTTCCTTTTGGTGCAGCTTTACGAAGAATCCAATCATCCGGAATAATAAGACCTGGTTTCAGCACATAACACCTTTTCTTGGTGAAAAGAACATCCAAATGATTGTCGTAGAGTTGAGACACACTCAAAAGATTGTGCTTCAATTATGGTACGTAATTAACATTCTTAAAGCTGAGGGCTCTGTTGCAAACTGTTCCTCTCATGGTAATCTTTCCGGTCTCACCATCTGCGAAGGAACAAACCCGCCATCGAAAAACTGAATGTCATTCAACTGCGAGATGTCTCCGGTCATGTGCCTGGAACATCCACTTTCGATATACCATAGTCTGACAAGAGTTCGCCAGAGTTGTTCCTGCACATTTCAACAGGTTTTAGTTAGAGGCTGCAACCCAGGCCGTTGAAGATCTGGGCATGCCATTTGCATCAACGTAAGTAACCTCACGAAAAATTAAATTAGTTGAGGATGAGGTTGATGATGCTTTTGATTGATTTATAATGGGGGCAGAAGATTGAGTCTTGGCCAATGTCTTAGGCCTCCAGGTTACCGAATCAGACTTCTACACAATCCTTGGAGTGCTAGAAGGATTCAGGGAACCTGAAGGTCTTAAGGGTTTGAGAGATTGTTTCTTGGCCAAGTTCCAGTCTTTATCAGAAGACTTAGCCATATATCGAGCCTGAGGTGGGCGATTAGGCATAGTTTTCTGATATCGTGAATACAAGGTTTTAAACAGGGTAAAGGTCTTTTAACAATTTCGTGCAATGTGCCCGGGAAATCCACAATTGAAACAGGTCTGCCTCTTCTGAAAGAAAACAATCCGTTTAGCTTGGGAAATTCTAGGCAATTTGTCTGTCAGTTTCTTGCTTGCGGGTACTAACGGCTGATGCACGGTGTTATTCTTGATTGTGTCCTGTGCACAACCATCAGCACATTTGTTACTTTTGTGATTTGAATTGGACAATTTTGAACGTGTAATTTTAACTGATATTTGTTCAGCTGGTTGCTTAACAGATTCAGTTTGCGACTGGTGAGTCAGCTTCTTAGAGTGATCAGGGGGCTCAGTAGTTACCTTTTCATTTGTCGGAGACACCTGTTTGGTTTTCTTCTTTTTGGATCGGCGTGTTCTCCGTTTCTTAATCTTACTTTTCAGATCACATTTGGTGACAGATTCAGTAGAGGACACGGGTGGCTCTACAGGGACATCCTTTTCTGAATTTTCAGAGGATGAGCTTGACACATTACATGAAGGTGGATCTCGAGATTTTGAAAAATTTGAGAATCCGATTCAGAATCAGTTTTAAGATTTTCATTTGATCCATTAGAAAAAGACTGCTCATCATCTATCGTTTCAGAATCAGTCCTTTGTGCTTGGTTGGAATAAGCTGAGTCGCCCGAATCTTCTAAATTATGTCAACATCAACGTTCACAGGGTCCGTTGGTTGGTCGACTTTTGCACTATCAACCCTGGGATTCGCATCAACAGACGAAACCTCTGGAGAAGAACTTCCGGTCTCTTCAGTTGGAACTGATGAAACCGAATCATCTGTCGATGCTGGACCTGTAGCTAAATTCATGTTTTCATCACAAGATTTATTATAGTTATTAGTATCATTCAAAACATCAGCATTCGATGAAAAACCAGAATTAAAATTGTCTGAGTTCTCAAAACAACCAACACTGTTTGAGAATGTAAATTGTTCAGCAAGAAATTTATTTAAAATGTCAAAAACGGGCTTATAAAATCCATAATCAACGACCGAATAGTCTGAATTTGCATTCAGACATTCCTCTTGATCACCCTCTGTGGTATCCTCTACTAAAATTTCTTCTGCACATGAGTTAGACACGTTAGTATCATTCACGAATTAAGTTTGAGTATCAGAAGATTCTTCTCCTTTAGATTCTGTGGAGGATGTTGATTCCTCCGCCTTAGGCATTACTTTCTCCAAACCATCTGTACTACCAGAAGGATGATCACCAGATTCATGTGAAAGTGGTGTAGAAGTAACAAGAGCATCATCCCTCTTGAGTTAAGTTGGTTTAGAGAACTTTGGGTAACAGGAGGTCCATGGTTTAGATAGATAATCTGAAGGTTTACCATAAATAATTTTTTCTGCATTTTCTAAATCAGCCTCAGATTCAGGCATTCTTGTATAGTTTCATTACATGGTGGAGGTGCCCTATTATACCCAAGACCTTTGGTAAAAATTTTCTGGTAATTTAGGTGAAAGTCACATAAGTCCTTGACTAGTTTACTGGAAGTTTCAATTTTTTTACTATTTATTTCATTTTCGTGAAGCTTCCATGTCAAGGAATTTAGCTTGGCTAAGGCTGCTTGAAGTTCTACGTCCTTTTTAGCCAGTTTTAGCTTATAGTTGTAGACCTAACATTGCTGTTGGTTCAAGTCTAGCTTTAGCGGAGCTACATCTTGTTTCTGAGCTTCGACCTTTTTCCATAAGAAGCTTGTTCTTATGTTTAAGGGCGATATTCTGCGACGCAGCTTGTTGGTATTCAGCTACAAAAGTTGAATTTATGGGCGCGCATTTGTGATAATTTAAAACGACAACTATCAGAACAGAGAATTCGATTTAACATTTCCGAAAGATTGGGCGTCTCAATTGTCTGCGCCATCATGTACTGGTTGCTGTTCTTGGAGAGATTTAACGTTTCCATTTGAGCTGCAGCATCTGCCTTGTTGAAACCTTCGTGCTGTTGGGCCACCAATGCCCTTGACTTCCCGCCTGAGCTGCTCGAGGGACTCGTAGTGGACTTTGAGGGAGAGACTAGGACCAGCTGTCTGTCACCGCTCTGTATGTCTGCCACCCTGGATGACACGTACCCGGATGGCAGCTTCTTGCATTCCCTGGCGAGGTGTCCTGGTTCGTGACATCTGTAGCATCTGAGTTTATCCTTTGTGAGACCAGTCTTCAGATTTGACAATGGTTGCCGTCCATACTTCTTCTGAAACTTGTTGACCCGAAAAGCAGGCATGCTAGATTCCAGGACACATCGATCTCGTCCAGGTCCTCCTCCCTTATTTGATCAACTTCGGTTGGAAGAATGGATGGAGGAGTCAGATCACCTGCCAGAAAGGCGTTCAAGCTCTTGATCATCGAAGCTGCAATAGCCAATTTTTCTATGTTTCCTTTAGTTAGAAACGCAGAGTTGGACACTGTAACATCCGTCAAAAACGGATTTTACCAAACCCGCTCCGTTTATTAACCGAACAATCAGTTTAAAATTTCGTGGCGTATTTAATGCCCAAATTAATTTTAAACGATACATAATTAATTATTATATTGGAATATATAATTTGTTTTTGAAAAATTGTTAAAAATAATGAAATAAAAATTAAATGTTTCTGCCGGGTTTCGAACCCGGGTCAGTCAGCCGGGTCAACGACTTAACACTCAACTCTCCAACCACTGCGCCACTAGTGTTTCTTGTTAATTATTAGAATCAATTAATTCATATCATGATTCTCGAATTCAAAACCGGCGCCCAAATTGCAGACGTCGGAAATCCCGGCGATCTCGTGAGATTGGACGGTTTCTTCAAGTCTTAACGTAAACATTTAAACCCACATCGGTTATAACCGACGCCTGAACCCGCGACACAAGCTATAACCGCCGGAAAATGTAATGACTTTGAATCAAGTCGGAAATCGGACCAAATTCATCGATGAACTGCCCTATAAATACCCCCTCGAACCTCTGCAAGCTTTTTCGCTCAAAACCGCACCTTTACCCGACGTAATTCCATTCGCCGGAAAATTTCTGTACCTCGCCGGAAAACCGAACCCTTCACTTCTGAGCCTTACTGAACCCCCTTAGCTTATACCGAAGTCACCCACATCCTTTTCAAGCTTGCCGAAGACTCTCTGCCGCAAGACACACGACGCCGGAATCTTTTGCTGTCACCGGAGTTCCGCCGGAGAAACAGAGGAGTCCAGTCGGTATACCTTACGCCTAATTTTTCTTTCTTTTTATTTATATCTCACCTGTAATTAACTGAAACACGCTAACGAACATGATTAAAACTTCGAACCAGTCAATCATCGTTTCTGGTTAAAACTGACGAAGAAGACGAAGTTTCGGTAACATATAAGTTTAATTTAAATCAAGAAATAACTCGGGTTAGACACACAGTCCAGCGGTGGACTGTGTGCACAATAAACACGTAAACGTCTCGAGTTCGAATCTTGTCCCACGCATGCTTGCCTTAATAAAAATGTCTTTTTTTTGTTTTTGTTAACCGAACCGGAGTCACCGCTGTACATGTTAAGTTTAATAATAACCGGAATAATAACCAAGTTAGACACACAGTCCAGTGGTGGGCTGTGTGTATGTTTAATCACAGGACACGAGTTCGAGTCCGGACTACCGCACCGGTCCGAACAATTATCAAACTTTTTATTTAAGTCAGAAATGAAAATACTTAGTTTGTATTTAAGTATAATAAAAATCAGTTTATTTAACAAGTTGAACACACAGTCCAGCGGTGGACTGTGTGTTAACATAAACCACAGGTCCCGGGTTCGAGACCTGTGGAGCGCACCGAGTCACTAATTAAAACCTTTTTAGAAATAAGTTGATTTTCGGATTAATCTAATTAATATATAAATATAATTAAAAACAGAAATATTTCGGGTTAGACACGTAGCTCAGTTGGTAGAGCTGCGTCCACGCGTACGGGAGGTCTCGGGTTCGAGCCTCACTCAGCGCACACTTACACGCATACGAACCGGTCAAACAGTCAAGGTCAACGGTCAACGGTCAAAAAAAGTCAACTTTTTTTTATTATTTTTATTTATTTATTTATTATAATTAAAAATCAATTAAAAATACTTAAAAATAACATTTTTAAGGTTAGAAATAGCCTTAAACTCACAAAAATAGACCCAACAATCCTACTAAAACGGATTAATAAAATCCGTTTACTTACCGAAACATTATGCCATTATCTAGGTTAATTTCACTCGTGGTTAAAACCACTTCGCGTGCATTCAACATCATCAACCGAACGCACCCACTGTGAGTGAATCTTACAACTCCCCTTTTTAATTACATGTTTTGGGGTGTGTCATGTGTCACAAAATAATTAACTTGTTTATTTAAACTTGTGCCATACCATATTGTGATCTAAACTTAGATTGTTTATATTGTTGTGATTATGTATTTCATTTTGTCAACTTATATGAAATTCATTCATTAAGCCCATCAGTTCCTCGTGGGAGACGAGTTGAGCAACGCGTGCCTCAAAACCAATCCATTATTGTTCGTGTGTGTATTATTGAGTTTATATTGTTTGTAGTTATGTCTTTCATATTATCATGTTTATGCAATTCATTCATTAGGCCCATCAGTTCCTCGTGAGAGACGAGTTGAGCAACGCGTGCCTCTAAACGATCCATTATTGTTCATGTGTGTATTGTTTAATATTAAATTGATTTATGAATAAGTTTACATCTATTTTTACTCATGTGTGGTTGTGCACTTTATTTCATAATCAATTAAATAAACTTGTTCAAATGTTTTCCATAGGATTCACTCGCCAACTTTTTGTTGATCCAAAAACCCTTTTTACACATGATACAGGTGAACAGGATGAAGCAAGGAAAACATAGGAAATGCCTTAGAAGAAAACAATGAAGCCTAGATTGATATTTAGGACATGTTGTAATACTGATTGTAATTTTCCATTAAAGTGTATTAATGAATATGAAACGTTAAAATAAATGTCATGAGCTTTGATGATAACCCAATCATGCCCCGATCACCTTTTCCGCTGCGGGTCGGGGTGTGACAGATTGGTATCAGAGCCATGACTATAGCGATATAGGATAGGTTATTAGACCCTTAGAGCCTATACTATAGTCTGCCTAAATTTTAATTGATTAGGTGGTTACATACAAACTTATGATATTTATTTGTCTCATGTTTGTTTATACTTACAGTCAAACATACATACTTAGATACATATTCATCATACATATATCAATGTTCATATATTCAATTCATCTTCATACATTTGTTATTCAAAGATTTTGTTGCAATTTTCAAATCTCATCAAAGTAAGTTCTGCGACGGGCATGTAGTAACTGGAAGGGTACAAGTACCGGTAGTCGGAACGTCCTGTCTAGGTTGGCATTCGTATAAATCCAATATAACGGACCAGTTTGCCTACCTAGGGACTAACGATGAGAGTACGAAGGACCTATTAGGCCAAAGCATGCCACACCAAACGTCGTTCGAACTAACCCACTTTGAGGTGTCACCGTGTCTACACCTGGACACATTCCGAATATCACACGTTGTATACATATTTCTCGATTTTCTCCGGGTTTTAGTGTACGCAACCAGGCTAACACATGCGAACCATATGAAAAACCCGGTATTCATGGGGGCCCACATGATTACGAAGGTGAAGTATGGCGGCATGTAGGGCCTAATGGCGAGCAAAGCCCAAGACATCCTATGGATGTAGTAGATTTATTTTCCTATAATTATTTTATGAATGTTCATTCCTAGTGCGACCCATGATCCAAAAAAAAAACATCCAACTCATACTCTTGACATGTATTCCTTGTAGATATCTTCTAACCTCACCCGTAGGAAGATGAGAGCAGGAAAAGCCCGCGAGCGCATGGCTGCCCTAATCGCTCAACAAATGGCTGCCGTAATACCCAACATTGTAATCCAAGTACAACAAGCACTTACCGCTAATCCTACCAATCAAGAAAACCAAAACATTATCAACTCTCCCCCAACTACCACTAAATGCACCTACAAGCATTTCAAATCATGCGACCCTCCGAAATACAAAGGGACTGAAGGTATCACCGCTCTCCTCCATTGGTTTGAAGAAATGGAGAACACTTTTCTAAATTGCGATTGCCCTGACAATCGCAAAGTGCGATATGCTACCGGTCGTTTATATGGAATAGCACTTACTTGGTGGAATACAGAGAAGGCCAAACGAGGCGTCGACGATGCTATGACTTTAACTCGGGACGAATTGAAGGAAATCATGACCAGACGATTTTGCCCAAGGAGCGAAATCAAGAAATTAGAAGATGAATTTATTTGTTGAAGCAAAAGGAAGGCGACCACACCACGTACAACAAAAGATTCCTCGAGTTACATCAAATGGTTCCCAACATGTTCACTCCCCTCTACCGTTTGATCGAGCACTACATTCGTGGTCTTCCGTCAAAGATACAAGACTCTGTAATAAGTACCACGCCTGCAACTTTGGAAACAGCAATGGAGCTAGCAACAGAGCTCACCGAGAACCGAATCCGGAACAAAGACTTCAAGGAGGAAAAGAAGAAGGATAAAGCATCGACTGAAACCTCCGACTACACCCAAACCGAATCCCCTTCTCAACCCAAAAGAGACGGGCAACTTTTCGCTCCTATCCAACGAAATCAACCAAATTCACACGCCATACCCATCCAAGCTATCCCAATCACTCAAGTGGCACCCAACTCAACTTACCCAAATAAGAAACCATATCTTGGACCTCACCCTCGATGCAACAACTGTTTTTATAACCATCCCCTTACCTTACCTTGTCGACTATGTGCAACTTGTGGACGCTATGGTCATTTGAGCAAGGTTTGCCGCACCTTTCAAAACCAAATCTCTCCCCCTACTCAAACCATGAACCAAACCTATCAACAACCCCAATACCCCATGTTCCCATATGCTCGAGCTTGTTTCAATTGTGGCGACCCTACCCACTTTAGAAACACGTGCCCTCGATTGGTTAACATCATAAACGCTCAAGCCCAATCAAACCCAGTTAACCAAGTAAACCAAGAAAACCCAACCGCTAGGCCACCAGCAAGAGGAAGAGTCTTCAACATCAACGCCAATCCTGTCGAAGATAATGACGGCCCAAACGAAGATACCCAACTAGTCCTCTTTACCGAAGATCCAGATTCGACTCCAATCGTTTAGTTTTATGTTTTTCTTTATGTTTTAGAATCACATAGAACCAATCATAACTTAAGGATAAAGCCAATGAAACTTTGACAAGAATATGGTGGATACGCCGCTGGTACTTCCTATATATAAGTATTCTTGTCAAAGGATCAGAAGCATTATCTGGCGGTTATGAGAGGTTCCATGTGTAAACTGTTTAAGTAATTATTGTTTATTATTTTCAGTACATGCAATTTCATAGGCCGCCGCTCCCCATTACATTATGAGCGTTGAGCATGTTCCCCATTTCATTATGAGGTTGAACCCGGCGTGCCCACATACGATCGACTCCGTTTTATTGAGCCTTGATCGCACAGACATTTTCATTATCAGTATCTTGTGGTTGTTGTGTTTGTTGTAGAGTCGCATAGAACTAATCATAACTTGCGGATAAAGTCAATAAGAATTTGATGAGAATATGGTGGATACGCCGCTAGTACTTCCTATATATAAGTATTCTTGTCAAAGGATCGGAGGCATTATCAGGCGGTTATGAGAGGTTCCATGTATAGGCTGTTGGTGTGATTATTGTTTAGATTAAATTTATTATTTTCAGTACATGCAATACGATCGGCTCCGTTTGATTGAGCCTTGATCGCACAGACGTTTTCATTATCAGTATCTTGTGGTTGTTGTGTTTGTTGTAGAGTCGCATAGAACTAATCCTAACTTGCGGATAAAGTCAATGAGAATTTGACGAGAATATGGTGGATACGCTACTGGTACTTCCTATATATAAGTATTCTTGTCAAAGGATCGGAGGCATTATCAGGCGGTTATGACAGGTTCCATGTATAAGCTGTTTGTGTGATTGTTGTTTAGATTAAATTTATTATTTTCAGTACATGCAATACGATCGGCTCCGCTTGATTGAGCCTTGATCGCACAGACATTTTCATTTTCAGTACATGCAATACGATCGGCTCCGTTTGATTGAGCCTTGATCGCACGGACATTTTCATTTTCAGTATTTTGTGTTTGTTGTATTGGTTATAGAGTCACATAGACTAATCATAATTCACTGATAAAACCAATGAAAATTTGAAAAGAATATGGTGGATACGCCGCTGGTACTTCCTATATATAAGTATTCTTGTCAAAGGATCAGAGGCATTGTCAGACGGTTATGAGAAGTTCTATGTAGGATTTAGTAGTTTCTTGGTAACTAATCATAATTTGCGGATAAAACCAACAAAAATTTGACAAGAATATGGTGGATACGCCGCTGGTACTTCCTATATATAAGTATTCTTGCCAAAGGATCAGAGGCATTATCAGGCGGTTATGAGAAGTTCCATGTAGGATTTAGTATCGTCTTGGTTGAAATTTGTGTTACATTTATATCATCTCGCTATTTAAAGAAATTGGATTGTGTTCCATTTCTACATAAACTAACCTCTCCATCATAACAAACGAGAGAGGAACTGTCACCATTCAAACATATATGCTATCAGAATGTGGATTCAAATATTAGCTGTTGTGTTTATTTATGTTCTATAGTCATAGAACCAATCATAACTTACTGATAAAACCAATGAAAATTTGACAAGAATATGGTGGATACGCCGCTGGTACTTCCTATATATAAGTATTCTTGTCAAAGGATCAGAGGTATTGTTAGATGGTTATGAGAAGTTCCATGTAGGTTGTAGTATTAGAAGTTTTGCCTTAGGATATAACCATATCCTTCCAAACATATCCAAACTCTTATGCATGATATCATATTTAGCGAATCAATTCTGCTTATCAATACTTTTACAGTAGGCAACAAAAAGCGATTCCTGTAATAGGGTACTTAACCCTTACAAGGAACGTTACCGCCTCAAACAAAAACTTAAAACCTTACTTTTTCTAAGCATGTAACTGTCAAACTAAACACCATCATTCTTTTAATCAAATATATCACTATTTAAATTTCGGGACGAAATTTCTAAAAAGCAGGGGATACTGTAACATCCGTAAAAAATGGATTTTACCAAACCCGCTCCGTTTATTAACCGAACAATCAGTTTAAAATTTCGTTGCGTATTTAATGCCCAAATTAATTTTAAACGATACATAATTAATTATTATATTGGAATATATAATTTGTTTTTGAAAAATTGTTAAAAATAATGAAATAAAAATTAAATGTTTCTGCTGGGTTTCGAACCCGGGTCAGTCAGCCGGGTCAACGACTTAACACTCAACTCTCCAACCACTGCGCCACTAGTGTTTCTTGTTAATTATTAGAATCAATTAATTCATATCATGATTCTCGAATTCAAAACCGGCGCCCAAATTGCAGTCGTCGGAAATCCCGGCGATCTCGCGAGATTGGACGGTTTCTTCAAGTCTTAACGTAAACATTTAAACCCACATCGGTTATAACCGACGCCTGAACCCGCGACACAAGCTATAACCGCCGGAAAACGTAATGACTTTGAATCAAGTCGGAAATCGGACCAAATTCATCGATGAACTGCCCTATAAATACCCCCTCGAACCTCTGCAGGCTTTTTCGCTCAAAACCGCACCTTTACCCGACGTAATTCCATTCGCCGGAAAATTTCTGTACCTCGCCGGAAAACCGAACCCTTCACTTCTGAGCCTTACTGAACCCCCTGAGCTTATACCGAAGTCACCCACATCCTTTTCAAGCTTGCCGAAGACTCTCTGCCGCAAGACACACGACGCCGGAATCTTTTGCTGTCACCGGAGTTCCGCCGGAGAAACAGAGGAGTCCAGTCGGTATACCTTACGCCTAATTTTTCTTTCTTTTTATTTATATCTCACCTGTAATTAACTGAAACACGCTAACGAACATGATTAAAACTTCGAACCAGTCAATCATCGTTTCTGGTTAAAACTGACGAAGAAGACGAAGTTTCGGTAACATATAAGTTTAATTTAAATCAAGAAATAACTCGGGTTAGACACACAGTCCAGCGGTGGACTGTGTGCACAATAAACACGTAAACGTCTCGAGTTCGAATCTTGTCCCACGCATGCTTGCCTTAATAAAAATGTCTTTTTTTTTTTTTGTTAACCGAACCGGAGTCACCACTATACATGTTAAGTTTAATAATAACCGGAATAATAACCAAGTTAGACACACAGTCCAGTGGTGGGCTGTGTGTATGTTTAATCACAGGACACGAGTTCGAGTCCGGACTACCGCACCGGTCCGAACAATTATCAAACTTTTTATTTAAGTCAGAAATGAAAATACTTAGTTTGTATTTAAGTATAATAAAAATCAGTTTATTTAACAAGTTGGACACACAGTCCAGCGGTGGACTGTGTGTTAACATAAACCACAGGTCCCGGGTTCGAGACCTGTGGAGCGCACCGAGTCACTGATTAAAACCTTTTTAGAAATAAGTTGATTTTCGGATTAATCTAATTAATATATAAATATAATTAAAAACAGAAATATTTCGGGTTAGACACGTAGCTCAGTTGGTAGAGCTGCGTGCACGTGTACGGGAGGTCTCGGGTTCGAGCCTCACTCAGCGCACACTTACACGCATACGAACCGGTCAAACAGTCAAGGTCAACGGTCAACGGTCAAAAAAAGTCAACTTTTTTTATTATTTTTATTTATTTATTTTAATTAAAAATCAATTAAAAATACTTAAAAATAACATTTTTAAGGTTATAAATAGCCTTAAACTCACAAAAATAGACCCAACAATCCTACTAAAACGGATTAATAAAATCCGTTTACTTACCGAAACATTATGCCATTATCTAGGTTAATTTCACTCGTGGTTAAAACCACTTCGCGTGCATTCAACATCATCAACCGAACGCACCCACTGTGAGTGAATCTTACAACTCCCCTTTTTAATTACACGTTTTGGGGTGTGTCATGTGTCACAAAATAATTAACTTGTTTATTTAAACTTGTGCCATACCATATTGTGATCTAAACTTAGATTGTTTATATTGTTGTGATTATGTATTTCATTTTGTCAACTTATATGAAATTCATTCATTAAGCCCATCAGTTCCTCGTGGGAGACGAGTTGAGCAACGCGTGCCTCAAAACCAATCCATTATTGTTCGTGTGTGTATTATTGAGTTTATATTGTTTGTAGTTATGTCTTTCATATTATCATGTTTATGCAATTCATTCATTAGGCCCATCAGTTCCTCGTGAGAGACGAGTTGAGCAACGCGTGCCTCTAAACGATCCATTATTGTTCATGTGTGTATTGTTTAATATTAAATTGATTTATGAATAAGTTTACATCTATTTTTACTCATGTGTGGTTGTGCACTTTATTTCATAATCAATTAAATAAACTTGTTCAAATGTTTTCCATAGGATTCACTCGCCAACTTTTTGTTGATCCAAAAATCCTTTTTACACATGATACAGGTGAACAGGATGAAGCAAGGAAAACATAGGAAATGCCTTAGAAGAAAACAATGAAGCCTAGATTGATATTTAGGACATGTTGTAATACTGATTGTAATTTTCCATTAAAGTGTATTAATGAATATGAAACGTTAAAATAAATGTCATGAGCTTTGATGATAACCCAATCATGCCCCGATCACCTTTTCCGCTGCGGGTCGGGGTTGACAGACACAGGTTGAGCAGGTACAGGCGCTGGTGCAGCAGTTTGAGGAATGTTGCCTTGTTGAACTGCTTGAGGAATTGCAGGACTGAACACCATGTTGGGATACTGAGCATGGTACTGTGTCTGAACTTGAACAACCGAAATCATAGTTGGATTCTGAGATTGAAGACTATACACGTATTGGGTGTTCTGTAGCGTGGCGATAGGACTATAAACCACGTTTGAGCTACCCGGTGTTTGTGAATTTCCTTGCAGAGGCTATAAACCAAATTTTATGACATCAGTGCTACATTTTGCCATGTCATCCTGGCGGCCATTAAACTTTTCTGATGATTTATTTCTCTCTGCTTGTTATCAATCTCACATGATTTGATAGTAGCTATCATTTCTGTGAGAGTGACATCATTCAAGTTCTTTGTCTTTTTGATCCTTCCCAAATCCGCATCCCAACTCTTTGGTATTGAATTTAATAACTGTCTGTTCATAGCACTGTTTGTGAGAGTAATCTCAGCTGAAATCATCTGGGAAACAAGCTTTACATAGCGACGAATCTGGTTTTCAATGGTTTCCCCGTAGATGTGATTGAATGAGCTTAATTGTTGATTCAGCTGATTTACCCGACTTGCCTTCATATCTGCATTTCCCTCATAGAGATTTTGCAGTTCACTCCAAACTTCCTTTGCGGTCTTACAATTTCTAACCGCAAAAGAAATATGAGGTCCAAGCGCCATGGTCAGTGTAGCCGAGGCCTTTTCATCTTCCTCAACTATCTTAATATCTTCTAGAGTCCACAAGTGCATGGGCTTAGGAATTTTTGTGTCCGGATATTGCTCTGTACCGTAGACTATCGTTCGCGGACCATTCATGATACACCTCCACACACCAGGCTCTTTTGCCTTGCAATATTGTTCAAAACGAAACTTCCATTCGTAATACTCGTCTCCATACAACAAACGTGGCACTTTAGTAGAAGTGCCAATAACTTGATCCAACTCTTGATGGAGGGCCAAAGTTTGTGATTGCAGGGCAACCAGAGTGGCATTGGTCAAGTCTTGTGCTGTCATGTAGCCGTTCATCATTATTAAAATAATTAGAATGACCAAATAGATTTAAAATCAATTTATTTTAAGTTTTTTATGATGAACAGTACTTAATCCGAAATCGATCCAGAATGGTCAACTCTGAAGACAAATATGGTCTAATCCGGATGATCAATCCGATATTGAATTGAATCCGAATTGATAAATCCGAGTTGCTAAATTCGAATTGATAAATCCGAATTGAAAAAATCCGAATTAGTTCCGAAATGATGAATCCTAAACTGGTAAATCCGAAATGAGAATCCAGAATGAAAATCCGAAATAGAGAATCCGAAACAAAGAATCCGAAATAGAGAATCCGGAATGATGAGAATCAGGAATCCAATCCTTATCCGATTGCAACAGTAATCTGAATTTTCAGCAACAGAAATCCGAAATCAAGGAACTGATAACCCCCAATAGTATCTCGGATCCGGAAAAGTAGTAATCCAGATTGAATAACAGTCCGGGATCTATACGAGATGGATGATCTCCTTTGTATTCTTCGGAATCCCTAACAGTTCAGATCCGAAATACGTGACTCTTCTTCGTGTTCTTTGGAATCTGTAACAGTAACAGATCCGAACCCTTCAAATCTCCTTCGAGTTCTTGGGAACAGTAGCACTTCCGAAGACGAAAACAGTGATTCTTGTGATTCTGAACAGTGATCCGGAATAGTAACGATTCTGAACAACAACAACATACTTTGAAACAACTTCTTCAATCAGCATACCCGGAGCCTGTATTTGAATAGCAGGCACTGATACCAATTGTAAGTCCCGATAACGGATCTAACAGGTATCACTAACCTAATCAGTAGCGGAAATTATGATTAGGAAGAAGAACAAACTTTGAATTAAGAACAACTTGCATACACTCGCAAAGTGTTTGATACAAGTTTTGCAAATACAACTCTCTAACATTTTCACCTTGACCTAATACATCTATTTATAATGATCACTAAGCCCACCATTTACAACCCTAGGCACACAAGGTACAAGGAAGCCCACAAAACCCTTTAAAGCCTAAAATATCCCTAATGTATAAACCATTAGCAATATAGGCCCAACAGTACTGCAACCTACAAGTGTTTTAATTTTATTAGACACTTAGGTCACACTAGACCTTGTACAAGTTGCTCATCTTGAATACTCATAAGTATTGTATTTGTTTTTGTTTGGATGCCCTTGATCGTTTTAGTTCATTGGTAGCTTGTCTATTCGTTTGTTGTAAATTCTATATTTCACAAATATATATATTTTCATGTACTTTTGTTATGAACGAAAGGGTTTCGCCCTTGATAGTCTTATATTGAGTTATTCACATTGGATTCATCCATTCGATCGTATGTCTTCGTCACGCATGACTGGGCCTAGCCCCTTGTTTCGTGTTTGTGTCTCACACAAGTTTCGTTGATATGAAATATATATATATATAGAGAGAGAGAGAGAGGATCATGAAAAAACTACATATAAATGAGAAAACTAAAAAGCGTAAAAAAATATATATATATGTCGCCAATATATATATATATATATATAATATATATATAGAGAGAGAGAGAGAGGATCATGAAAAAACTACATATAAATATAAAGTTTCGTTGATATGAAATATATATTTTGTCGCCAACATATATATATTCATACATATATATATATATATATATAGAGAGAGAGAGAGAGGATCATGAAAAAACTACATATAAATGAGAACACTAAAAGCGTAAAAAAATATGCCAATTTTTTTACAATTTTTTTATAAAATTTCGCTACTTTTTCTCTACAAAAAATTTAAAAATAATTTGTATTGCATATGTGCATTATATGTATATGTTGCACATGTGCATTATATGATTAAAGTTAGCTTTTGAGTTAGTTTAGCTTTTAGGGTTAGTTTTTTGGAGATTTAGGATTAGGTTTTTGGGTGTGGGGGAGGGGGTTTAGGTTTTTTCTTTTTTCTTTTTTTTTGGGGGGGGGGAGGTTAGTTTTTTGAGGGATGCGGGTGCGGGTTTAGGTTTTTTTTGTTTATGTTTAGGGTTTAGTTTTAGTTTTTCTTTTTTTTTGGGGGGAGGGGGGGGGGGTTTAGCCCTTTGGAGGGTGGGGGTGGGGGGTTTAGGTCTTTGGGGGATGGGGGTGGGAGTTAGGCTTGTGATATTGCACATGTAAAGTACACTTTTTTAAAAAAGTTATTTTTTTTTTTGAAAAAAAGTTTTTTTTATATATGAAATGCATCGAATTTTAATAAAAAAAGATTGGTATGTTTTTAGGCTTTTTTAGTTAGTTTTTTTGTTTTCTCATTCAAAATAGTTTTTTCATGATCTATTCCCTATAGGGTTCATGCTAGAACCACCTTTATTGTGTGAACCACGAAAACCAATGTACACACAAAAAGTACCTAAAAAATCTAAAACACACACAAAGTTTTGTTTATATATATTTTCTTTAAAATTGGTATATCTCGTTACAAAAAAAAATCGAGTAACAATTATCGATGCATATATGCATATGTATGATTTCTTGGACAAATTTCGTAATACATTACCAGTAGTAGACAAATGCACTTTCATTTACACTACCATTCGTAATACACTACATTTTACATTACCAATATTATAAATGACATACACATCATTATGTACAATGATGATATAACGTGTTTTGGTATAAAAAGTTTGTGATTTTGAATTATGAAGTAGGCCCATATACATGTTTTTTGGTTAGTTATATCTAGTGGTTGATGGTTTGGTTATATTTGTCACTTTATGAGGTAATATGTTCTTTGGAAGGTATAAAGGGTGACGATGTACATGTAATAAAGTGAAATATTGGTAATGGTATTGTATTATGAATGGTAAGAGGTAATGGTATTGTATTATGGATGGTAGAAGGTAATGGTAGTGTATTATGGATGGTATGATAGATGAAAGGGATATTGTATTCAAAGTGGTGTACCAAAACACGTTATATCATGTGCATACATATAGATGCACATTTGCATTTCTAATATTGTTAATGTAAAAAGTAGTGTATTATGAATGACAGAGTAAATGAAAGTGCAATTGTTTAATATTGGTAATGTATTACGGAATTTAGCATGGATAATTGTTACTTGAATTTTTGTTTGGTTTTTTTAATGACGAAATATAGCGATTTTTAAAAAATATATATATAAAAAAATTTGTGTGTTTTTTTGAATTTTTAGTTATTTTTGTTTGTGTTCACATTGGTTCTCGCGGTTCTTGCAATAAAGGGTGGTTCCTAACGGATCCGTCTCCTATATATTTGGAGGTGATCATCTTATGTGTATATGTATAAGTGTGTATCAAAGTGTACGTACAAGTTCAAATACGAAAATATCCAAACACATAACACATCAATACTTTAAATTAACCATGTATAAAATAAACACACAAATCCTAAGCGGATATTTGGAAATGCTAAGACATTAGCAAGATATATATAAAAGTAAACATTTATTTGGACGACGGGCAAATCGGTTATTGGACAAACATATATATATATATATATATATATATATATATATATATATATAATGAAGATAAAATATAAATATCTGAAACCTACATTAAATATATTATACACGCCCGGTGATAAATCAAATACATCGCCAACAACAACGATAGCCATATCGTCACGACGAGGAACGTGTGCATCTCACCGACCAGATTGGGGCATTTCGGCAGGAAAATATATATTAACGAGTACGACGACAAACGTGTGCGACGACATTTGGGCATTTCGGCATGAAAATATATATTAACGACTACGATGACGAACTCTAAAAATAATATATTTTTAGACACTTGGTTAATTATAAAACTTTTACAAATAATGAAACCCCAAAAGCTATATATAAATTTCTAAGTGTAAAAATAAAAGTATATAAGTATACTTATACTTATGAAATACGTACAACAAGACACTTGGTAAAATGCAATTTGCAAGTAATGTACATGTACGAAAATATGTATAAATATGACATAAATACCTACAAATATACATGATATACGTATACGTATTAATACAAGTACATAGTGATGTACACAAATACACATACAAGAGGACACCATACATGTACATATATAAAGTTCAAGGTTCAGATATATTTTTAACAATGTATCCAATAGGATATATCTATATATATATATATATATATATATATTAACTCATGAAAATAAACATAAGTGCTTAGGAAAATATTTAGGAGTTTAGAACTTAAACTTTTCCATCAAGGTTTGCCTAATCACGATTAAGGTTATTAATCGTGTTTACTCATTTTAATCACTTTTTAACCATACCTTAATCATGATTAGGTTTTTAGAAAATTTCACCATAGTTCCCCTATACTATGAACGTTTTCCACGTTTTTAAAACGTATTTTAAACACACTTTTATACCCAAAATCATAATTAACTCGATTCAAGTTCCAAAACACAACTTTTCAAGAATGATATCACATAACCATCTTCAAATCTTCATGAACCTATTCTTATATATGTATCAACTTTCTAAAAATATCAATATTCTTGTGATCATCACTTATTTACACTTTTTAAATAAACTTGTTTATATATACTTTCCAAAGTCACAAAAATTAATAATACATGTATGTTCATCCTTTAGTTCCTCAAACTTTATAATTTTGTTTATGTCACTAGTTTCAAAAGTAACATTTCTAGTTTCATGATCACTATAACTTTTAAGAATCACTTTTCAAGTTAACAAATGTAGTTCATGAACTTTGAAGATGATGACCTTTCTTCATTTAAACATATTCATGTTTAAATCACATTTTTAAACCTAATATTAGATCATATTATTTAACATAATCTACACTAAATCGAACATCAAGAACCACAAAAATAACATGTAAGTAGGTTATATTTTCTTGTTTATATTTATGGTTTTGAGTATTCTTTTAATGAGCTTCAAAATGATGTTTCTTGTACTTTTATAAACTAACAAAATATAAGATGATTAAATATGGTGTCAAAGGTCCTACTTCTAGCAACAAGGTAAGGAAGAAACTAGTGTGCATGCATGCCTTACACCATCTTTAGATCATCTTGTATATGTGCTGTAGAGCTTGTAATGTAGTGTTTAAGTGAAGAAAAATGGTGGATGTGGAGGTGCTCTTGGAGCCGTGAACAAGGGGAGAGAAGGAGGAGTTTATGGTGAGTTTGAGAGATGTGAAATGAAGTGAAATGGTGATGGAGTGATGGTCACAAAGTTCTTGCAATCTTATAAACAACCACTCTCCAACACCATGCTTCTAACCTCATCGTCCATGCTATGTTGTAGGATATGGGGGTGGGCCCTACCATGGCCGAAAATGGGAATTGAGGTGGTTAGGTCATTCTTTTTAACTTAATAGGCATGTGTATAAAAAACCTTAGATAGATATTTAGGTCAATATGTGTGGTCTTGCATCTTAAGATGCTAATGATGGTTTAAGGTAGTAAACAACTTCTAACTAGCTCATTAGACTAGTACATTTGGTGTTAGGATGATATAAATGCCACTAATTTAGTTGTCGGATCGATATCGGATAGTGTATGTAAGATGCGCGACAATAGCGGCAATAACGATTTGAATAATTATTCGATCCTGGTGACTATTTAAGATAACTAGCATTACTTACAGGCTCTATTGATGCTAGAAATGCTGAATTTTTATATTGTGGACTAGTGTAATTGTTACCTTATATCACGGGTCGGACAATTTATAAATTTAGGCATTGTTCCGGAAAGTTAAAGTGTCATTAAATTAGTTCCCTTAATTAGGGTTTTTATTCATGTATTTATGATGCATGCTTTCACATCATTCGTTGGTCGTTTCTGAACTTGCCGGCATGAATAGCGTGTTCAGATGAATAATGTTTTTCAGCATTTTGCTACCAACGTAGTTTATATCGTCTTGCGATGCGGCGAACACTATGACATGATATGCATTGTAAACGTATGTCCTATTTGCTAGACTTTATAAGGCTCAATTACCCAAAAATTAAGTCTAATGTATGAGATTATGAACTGTAAATAGTGATTAAAGTGTACTGAATTACCACTTATTTGTCGTTTGTCATAGACTTTGCGCTCTTGGAACTTGAGATGTATACAGTAGTTGAACTTCCGCTTGCTAACACCTATGTTACTGCTTCCGGCTTATCGCTTCCGGGTCCGAAGAGTGGATGCTTCTGGGTACCTATTTCATAAATTACTTTTTTATAAGAGAAGTTATGAGATTCGAACCCGAAAATAGTCGCAAGCAAATATTTTTCTTATCAAATAATTTAAAACTATGGCAAGCGTTTTATGATCTTTCATTTCTTCCAAAAACAAACGAGTTCAGTCTTTTTCCAAATCAATTTTCTAAGTTACGATATCACAACTTTTTTTTTGTTGAAACTAAAACCTTACAACAAGCCATACAAGTTTAACATCAAAAATTTAAACCCATCAACTAATTATGTTTTTCAAGAGTATGGGTTAGAAATTCAAAGGCCTATACCTATCATATAATCCAAATCCAATATAAATTATGTTTTGTTGATATGTAGGTGGTGAAATAAAGTCTTCAATGTCTTAAATAGAAAATATAATTTGGACCTAGTTCCCCAATCAAATAACAATGTGGAGTCTTTTTATTTAAAAAACATAGGTGTTCTACAATTAAAAATATAATTTGGGACCTTTGCCTTGGACTGTGTAGAATATCGAACAATGTAACCATCATTTGATTTAGCCTCAAATTTGGATAAATGATCCTTTTGTGTTTAAAATTGTGCACGGACATTAAAAGTTTTATAAGGTTTTCTATTGTTCTAAAAATTTCATAACATAGTCTCGCCATGAGTTTTCATAACAAGCACAATATTATGAGCATAAAAAACAATATTAACTGCTTTGGCCTAGAATTTAATTGGAAACTTAATATCAGCCAGCTAGCATGAAACTTGCACCCTCAATTAATATTTTGTTTCTCCTTTCAGCCACAATGTATTTGTTGGGGAGTTGGAGTAGCACTAAACTAACTCTCAATGCCCTTTTGTTCACAAAACGAGTTAAGACCCGAGTTCTTCAATTTGGTTTCATGATCATTTCTTATAATCTTTACTCTAGAATTGTTCTAATTTTCAATCTTCATAGCGAAATTCTTCAAGATTTATGTTGTTTCATCTTTAGTTCTAAGGAAGTAAACCTAGTGAATCTCGGATAAACGTCAGTAACAAAAGAGAATATGATTTTTTTTTCTAATACTCATTACAATAATGAGTCTAAAAGATCCATATGTAACATATGGAATGGTTTATTACTGAATTAATCAATTCTTGTTTGTATCACTCTTTGTATTGTTTTCCTTTTAAGCAAGCCTCACAATGATCATTGCATGTAAATTCCTTCTTTGGTTAACCATTTTATAGACCAATTTATTCATTGTTTTAAGGTTTACATGATTTAGATGCGTATATCAGTTGAAAGATTTATCCCTGCTTGCTTTGCATATGACAAACGATAATTTTGTTGTTTGTTTAACATTTAAGACATACTCATTATCTTTCTTGGTTGTTATTAACAAAAGTGTACCATAATTAGAAAATAACATACCAAACATTTGATGACATAAATGAGATATATTTAGAAAATTGAACTCAAGTTACTTGACATACTTTACCTTATCAAAACTTATCTTACCATTTGTTACAATTCCTCGACCTATAATGTTAGAAATAAACTTATAAATGCACCATAGACCCCATGTACAGTGACATAATATAACCTAGGAGAGGGGATATTATAAATAAATAGTAAAACAAAGACCAATTTCCATAAACAAATATATAGATTTGAACACATGGATCCATGCATATTTAAACTAAAATAGTATTATAATTACTCAACAATCATGAGTCTTTTTTAATTTAAACACCAATTAGTCATCTGTGAATGACAACTTAAAAAATTGTTACCAAACAAAGATAATACATTCAAAATCATCAAATGGTTCAAACCTGTAAGGGTCTACTCATCCAATAAGCTCATGTCCTAATCTATTTGTCTAGTGCACGAAATTCATGTTAATCTAGTGACAAGTTTAAGATTTACTATTTAAACACTTTATCTAATTAATATAGATTAATGTTTACAGTCCTGAGAGAAATATGACGTGGTAGTCAACAAACAGCATTATAGACTCAAGAACCTAACACACTATATATAGACACTTCTCTTTGTGTGAGGCGAGTCACTTCGCACGAAGTGAATTTCACTTTGTGCGAAGTGAACCATGTACATATAAATTCAATTCTAACAATTTCGCCCTATGACATACATAGACATGACCCTAAGACGTAAGCTATAGACATACTGCATCAACAAACTCCCCCTTGGATATTGCCGCAGTCTTGGTCAGTTTTAAAAATCGTCAAAAACTTTATAACATTAATCTTTATCTTCTGAAGAAATTCTTCCTTGGTTATCTTCTTTCTTGACTCGGTATCGGTGTCTGATATGTCGCTGGAGCCCATTTAACAAACTGAAATCTTCTGATTGAAGCTTTCTTTGTAACTGCATCAATTCTTTCTTCTTTCCGAATCTGCTTCATTAACTCAACCCTTTCCAACTTTCTCCAGTTAGATCTCCATATCTTTCCAGAATTAATACCTTGTGCATAACATACATTAATCATACCTTGGTATTGCATCGCTTGGACTTTTTCATTAGCCTCATAACAAATCTTATTGTAGAATAAACACCCGATATCTTTCTCCGAACAATTTACTAGCCAGACCGGGTCTAGTATCCGTATCGCTCTTCATAAACCTTCAATCTTTAACACTATTACTGCTTCCCCCATTTCAATATCATACTGCTACCACTTGAAGAATTCATAGAAATCCTGTTCGATTTTCACCAAAGCCATATTCTTCATCGCCCGTGGCCATTTTATAATCAACGTAACATACTTTTCTTTTGTAACCGGATCTATCCTTATTTTCATCTTAGGTATGTGCGGTTTACAGTGATTAAAACCATGAGCAGCTTCATACTTGATTAATTTCCACAGCCTTTGATCATGAAACTTCATAAAAAAGTTGATCTTCTTTGTTTGACACAGCTCTTCAACGTCCCACCATGGCAACATTTTAATATCACTTAAGTACCTGAAGTACTTCACGCCAAACTCCCTCTTAATTGCATACACATCTAGTTCAGGAATCCAACCACAGCTTAATATGTCTCCTAACGACTTATCTTGATGACGAGTGAAGAAGGCTAGCGGTCGTTGAAATTTTTTTCTTTGGGTAACTCCTTGAACCACGTCTGTTTCGCTTTAGCAATCTCTTCTTTCGATAAACGTCTTCGCACATTCCCATCTTTAACACTTTCCTCAACTCTTCGTTTCAACAAATCATTCGTTTCCTCAGCGAACATTTCTTGGAAGGTTGGGAAGTCATCTGTATCTTCTCCAGAATACTTAAAAGTTTCGTCATCAGAATTATCCTCCACGACAACGTTAACATAGATATCAGCAGTGACCACATATTTGTATACATAATCTTCAGGCTTAGAAGTACTGATATTACTCAGCTCGTCTTCTAAATCAAATTCAAAGGAACTTCATCCACCCCTAACATTTTTGCAATTTCTTCTTTCGAATAGTCCTGGACGAACTCCCCCTCTTCAACACCATGTTTGAGGTAGAATACTTTAGGTTGTGGCAAGTCAGGAACAACTGTTATAGGTGGAACAACTATGAATATTCCTAACTACTCTGCTTCGTTAATCGGATCTTTTGTCTCCACATGTCTTTGAGCATCATCTTCTTGGTTCTCGTCATCGTTTAGATAATCATCATATTTGAACGATTCATTAATCTTAGCATCCTGAACTCTCAAACTTGTACGACCTTGGGTGTTATCATCATCAACACCCTTATCATCGTCGTCTATCTTATCACCTCCACCAACATCTACATCCTCCTCCTCATAACCATCTATCTTAGCATCAATCTCTACTTCCATCTTCTTTCTTTCTATGTATTTCTGCTTCAAAGTAATCCCACTAACATCTACAGATTCTCTAATAAGCACATAGTTCACTAACGATTCACATTCATCTTGTGGCTCGGTAGGTATGATAACCGAAATATCATCAATCTTATTCTTTCCTTTACTCACACCTGCTGCTTCAACTTCAGCTTTTCTAGCTCCTTCCGCTGCTCTAGCCTTGGCATCTTCAATCTTGATCAAATCATACTCAAAATCAAAACTTAACCCCAACTTTTCCTCTAACACTTTATACAACACATCAAACTTCTTGGCATTCAAAGCTTTTTCTTCTACCAGATCTTGTACCTCTTTATAAAGCCTTCATTCTCAGCAGTAACATTCGTAAGCATTGACACCAACTGTATGTTCTCTGCTTAAAGATGCTTGACTCTGTTCTCTAAATCATTAACTTTCTGATCCTTGAAGAAATTTCCGTCAAAGCCTGCGAATAACAAATCACCTTCATTAGTAGGGCCTGTGGGATGAGATCGTCGTCTCTGAGCTGATTGTGGTGTTTAGTGTCGAAGTCTCGTGGATGATTGTGGTGTAGAGTGTTGTTGTATCGGAGGTTTGGTTGTTTTTGTGGTGATGGTGATAATTGTGGTGATGGTGGTGATTGTTCGTGTGGTGGTGATGGTGGTTGTTGCGGTGATGGTGATGGTTGTTGTACAAATTCGGTCTAAGGCGTCCTTATTTTTCTATACTTTTGCCTTGCTTTCTTTATTGCAAGAGACCCTGTTGTCTTTCTCTTAACATTAGAAGGCTTGGTTTTCACATGTTTAGCTTTCTTAGTTGGTCTTTCCACTATCTCTTCAGGTTCAGAAGGCACATATGTATCATTATCATCATCATCTCCAAAATCCTTTTTCTTCTTTGACTCTACCGTTTAGGCTGTACCTCTTGCTTCAGGAACAACACTATCATCAGAACTTTCTTCATCGTCACCATCAAAAGCTTGCGTTTCAACTTATGCGCCAATTTTTGCAACATTCAGATCATCACGATCTTGGTCTGATGTAGTAGAAAATACCTCTTCTTCAACGTTCATTTCAACCTGAACATTCAGTTCAACTTCAACATTCACTTCCACCTTAGCCTCTTTGTCTGTTGCTCCATCTCTGAGCAAAGCCTCTGCTTGCTTTCTCTTTTAAGCTTTCTTTTTAGGAGTAGTCTTTTTCTTTTCCGTCTCCTCTTTCTGGTACCATGCACCCCTTTTTGGAATATAATCTTCCATCTGATCTTCTTCATTATCAGAGTTACTTTCATCGTTCCTCCATTTATCTTTTTGTGGTGCTTTGTATCTTTTATCTTTGATAGCTCCAAAAGATGACCTCGCAACAGGTTCAGTCTTCTACTTTAAGTACTGATTCAGACGAACAAGTGATAGATCTGACATATGATCGAGCGACAACAAATATTTCTTTTCTTTCACCAAGTTTGGAAACTGATTGTCTAACATCATTTGGACGAACCTTGGATACTACAAGAAATTGTCTTTCTTAATATTAGCTTTCATCTGCTCAAAGATTAATCTTGTGAAGTTGTAAGGCTTGTTGATCGAGCGAGCAACTATCATGCACATTTGGTAGACGAGTAGTGCATCATATCATCCCTTGCGAGACTTAGAACGGCAATCACAAAATGTATGAGGAATTTGTATGACATGGCCAAGAATGATTTGTTGAATGTTGTATTCACAAACCCCTTGTATCCCATACGGTAGAAGCATCCTTTGCACATCTTTCCCAAGTACATCGTGGGATCTTCATCTTTATCTTTAAAGTCCAATACTCAACGTATTAAAGCTTCTGTAATCAGCACCTCTTTGTCTTCGTTTCCTATCCTTAATAATGATTGAATAGCTTTCTATTCAGGTACAAACTTCGTGTGATCCCAAAATCATTGTACGTACGATTGATAGGCTTTGTGTTGATTAGTTAAAGCTTTCTTTATTGGTAAACGATTCATGAACTCTAAAATATCCTTAAAAGGTGCTATCTCTAGGATCTTTCATCGAGAACACAACATATATTGTGCTTCAGCTTGAAATTGGATTTCTTTTCCTGCAAACACATTACAAACAAACACTTAGATGAAAATTTCATGAAAATACCAAATCACTTTGTGCGAAGTGACATGTACAAAGTGGTATAACTTCGTACAAAGTAAGATGTCAATTTAACACTTTTCCACTTTTACTTCGTGCTAAGTGAGTATTTCTCTTCATACAAAGTGAACTTTCACTTCATGCGAAGTGAACTTTCACTTTATGTGAAGGTAACTCTTAAGAACACTGTGAACTTTTTTCATGTTTTGATGAAATTGAAAGTTCTATAACATGCTAAAAGTGCCGACTAGCCTAGATATATGCTCAATTTTAATTTGGTCCGTTAAATCATTCTAGATCTGAATATTTATGTACGGTTTACCGAGAACATGTTAATTACATTCAATTAAAGTCCAAATTCGTCCAATCTATGTTAGACATTGTTAGTGGTGTGCCAATCAACCAATACAAGTCTATAATCGGGCAACACTTCGTTTTTGCATTTACAAAACTCTTTAGTTCGTACGAGGGAGATAAACAGTGAAAAATGAATTCACTTCGTGCGATCTGGAATATATAGTGCAAGTTTTTCACTTCGTGCGAGGTGAACTCCACACTTTCAAATTTTTAACTTCTCGTTCATTTTAACCAGTTTTAACAACCCACTCAGTTGACCAATTCCAAGTTAATGATCTTGGTTAACTGATTTGCCTACCAAGTCCAATTTAATAACCTTGGTTGGACACTTTATGATCAAACTAACATTTTTTAGGCAATTTTAAGTTTCAAATTAATGGATTTTAAACATTTCAAAACATCTTCTCATTTCAGATAAGCTCCCAACCGTTGTTCTCTGGATTTCTCTCAGCATTCAACATCTTTGGATTTTGAAGATCCGCTTTCCATCATTGATATTCGAAACTAAGATAGAAATAAAATCTTTTTGATTTTCCAAAGTTTAAGCTAAAACATACTGAAAATCTTTCTGAGTTTTTCTGAAATGAAATGTAATAACTATGTACAAACATATTTATGGAATTTTTTTGTGAGTTTTTGTTAGAGGATCATATAAGTTTTTGAGACATATCACTAGTACCGTTGATCTTGAAAACTTTATGTGCTAAACAAATTCACTTAGATTGTTAGTATATTGATCCACTTAAACCTGTACACATTTCTCAATTGCTCCAAGATATGTTAATTAGATGTCTTAGAACATGTCTTAAAGTGTTTCCTACCTCAGAATGTACTCTTGTATCAAGATTCCCTGGATTTCATCTTATAGGTGAATATATCTAACTGATATCTGTATCTGGGTTATGCGAGACATTGAGAGCTCAGGTTAGTACCATCGTACAGACAAAGAGATGAAGGCTCGACTTAAAAGTGGTGTTCCAAATTTGGAATCTTTTTACTGCAATTGTTAGATTTTTCGATACTCTCAATTTGCTGCAGTTTTAGGTTTTTAAAGCAATAGGATTCTACAAATTCTAGGCCATTGCTGACGCAAAATCAGAAGAACTTGTATACTACCCCAGATTTCAATTATCTATAAAGACCTAGTATCTCAGAATCCGGTAATCTCTCAAACGAAATTTCGGTGTACTAAGACCATATATCAGAGAGATGTTAACCCACTAATTAAGAAGTTTTTCTTTATATTTATATCTCAGAAACAATATACTAAATATGCGAAGTCTACTGGCACAACATCAATGAGACTTGTTTAAACATTTTGACACAATATTTTTTAGCATACTGTGATAGTTCACTGATGTACTATCATTTCATCTTTTTACATGAAAACTCTTTTTGTCTTTTTCATGTTTTTGTACTTTTTCAAATTTTCATATGTTCTTGTATTTTTCACAACATTTCTCCCCCTAAAATCAAAAACATATATTTGGATTTTTGTTTTAAAGAAAGAAATTTGAAATACTAAAAACTTGACAAACCGATGAGGATTACATCAACTCGTCATCCAACTCAAATTTAACCTCTAAATCTTCCCCCCCCCCAATGTCATATTTTTTATCCGATTAAGTTTCAAAAGATATTTAAATATAGCTCGACCAAACGCTTTGGTGTAAAAATCTGCCATTTGTTCATCAGTGTGGATCTTTCAATTCTAACCAACTTTTTCTCGTAGCAATCACGGATAAAGTGGTGTCGTAGCAATTCAAACCAACTTTAGAGTGTAATGTATAGTTTTAGAGTGTTGAACTGGGTTTCTAGTGATGTTAATAGCAACCTCATTATCAACATATATAGGCGTATCAAGAAACTACAATCCATAGTCTCCCATCAGTTGTTGTATCCACAAGATTTGGGAACAACAACTGGAAGCTGAAACGTATTCTGCTTCGCAAGTAGAAAGAGCTACTGTGGTTTGCTTCTTGCATTGCCACGTTACTAATCGTGTGCCAAAGAACTGGAAACCATTAGATGTAAATTTAGCATTTAAATGGCAACACCCAAAATCGGAATCGGAATATCCAGCGAGGTTGAAGTCGTCGTTCTGTGGATACCACAAGCTGGTCCTTGGGCAACCCTTTAGATATCGAAGAATCCGTTTGACGATCAGCATGTGTGACACTCGTGGATTTGACTGATATCGGGTGTAGAGGTATGTCAGATACATGATATCCAGCCTTGATGCTGTTAGGTACATTAAAGATCCAATCATTGATCAATATAAGGTCTTGTCAATCTTCAGTCCTTTTTCATCTGGTCTGATGTCGTGATTGAGAGCCATTAGGGTAGATAATGGTGATGATGTCGACATGTCTAATTTCTCCAAAACGTCGTGCACATACATCGTCTGATGGATAAAAATTCCAAGAGGCAACTGATCGACCTGAAGTCCCAAGAAGAACTTCATCTCTCCCATAGAACTCATTTAGAATTTCTTTTGCATGACATTCTCGAATTCTGTACACAGCGCATCGTTGGTCGAACCAAATATGATATCATCCACATATATTTGCACAATTAAGATGTGTCTTTCAACTTCCTATGTGAAGAGGGACTGTCTACTGTTCCTCTTGTGAAACCGTCTCTAGAAGGTGTTGAGAAAGCGTCTCGTACAAGGCTCTCGGGGCCTGGTGTAAACCGTATAGTGCCTTATCCAGTAGATAAACCTTTTCTTTGTGTATCGGATCGACAAACCGTATAGGAAAGCGGACTTTACACCTCCTCCTTCACTTTGCCATAGAGGAAAATGGACTTTACATCTACTTGGTACACCTTGAAACCTTTCCATGACGCAAACGCCAGAAAAATGCGGATGGATTCTAATCTTACGACAGGAGCATAGACCTCTATATAGTCAATTTACTCTTGTTGATGAAAACCCTGAACAACGAGTCGAGCTTTATTGAGTACAATCACTCCTCTATCATCACGCTTACACCTGAAGACCCATTTTGTACTAACCTTCTTGTGGTCATCCGGTAGGTCAACAAGCTTCCAAACTCCAAGTTTCTCAAATTGTTTTAGCTCTTCTTGCATCGCGTTGACCCAACTTCCCTCAGTAAGAGCTTCATTGTATGTTTTCGGTTCAACCTGTGAAATGAAACAACTATATGAGATAGTATCTTGTACAGGTGCAACTTTATAATAAAAACATCTAAGATCCTTATCGATCTAATTTCGCGTTTTGACTCTAGTCTGCAACTCTCCGATTATGTTTCCCGATGGGTGATACGACATAGTACTCGGCATAACTTCGTTTGGAACGCTCACTTCATGCTCCAGATTAGTGATGTTTTGATCAGCAACAAGATTTCTTATAGATGCTTCTTTCTGAGCACTTGGACCAGCTTGACTGTTTTTAGTAAACTTTCAATCTATTCTACACCGTCGTCAGAAGTAGATTTATCGTTGTCATATGTCAGTTCAGCATCAGAATCAAATTCGTCACTTTGATCAAACGTGGGAGCTAGTTCATTCATCTCTTGATTTGTAGTGGGATCATTTGTTCCTGCAGTCTGAGATCCCAAATATTGATTACTTGTACTAGCTTCAGCATCGTGATTGCCAACAGGTGTTTGAGTAATGACAATTGGTCTCGGTACTTGTTATTGCGATGACGCTTGCTATTGTTGGTAAAGAACTAACAGTTCCTCCTCTGTTGGTTTAGTCGGAAGCTCAAAGGAATCCCAGAGACTATCATAGTTGAAGAGCCAAGCATCTCCTGGTTTCTGTATTGGAGACGTATATCTTTGACAATCATCGTTCTGAGCAATAATAACCCGGATTATGCTAGGAAGATATACTCTACCAAGTGGACTAGCATATCCTATGAAGAACCCTTCCAATGATTTAGCCCCAAATTTTCCATAGGCATCAATTACGATGCATGGTGACCCAAACAGTTCTAAATACTTCAGATTAGGTTTTCTTTGTTACATAGCTCGAAACACGTCTTCCTATGTGCCTTGACCATCTAAACTTTGTTCAAAGTAAAGCACGCAGAAGCCACTGCTTCGCTCAAAAAACTGACTGGAAGTTTAGAATCAGCGAGCATGGTTTTGGTTGTCTCTATCAGGGTTCTATTTTTGCGTTCAGCTACACCAATTTTTGCGGAGTATATAGTGCGCTGAATTCATGCAAAATTTCTTTATCGTTACAAAACTCAGCCATCTAATTGATTTTGAACTGTACTGTTGTCACTACGAATTCGACGAATTGGTAAGTGGTATAGGTTCTCCAATTTTCAGAACAGAATCATCAGATTTTCAAACGTTTCGTCTTTGCTCTCTAGAAACATCACCAATGAAAATCTTGAGTAGTCGTCTATCACAACGAGATAGTAAAGATCTCCTGAAATGCTTTTAACGTTGATAGGTCAAAAGAGATACATGTTAAGTCTCTCTACTGGGAGCTTGATAGAGTTCAGGAGTTTCCTCGGTGCAAGTTTTTATGCTGCTTACCCTTCTTACATCTTATTCAATCGTTCCTCAGATGAAAAATCTTCAGATTAACTCCCTCAACTAGATTGTTGTGAACTAAGAAGTTCATTTTTCTGAGATGAATATGCCCCATTTTTCTATGCCACATGATCGACTCTTTTTCTGTTGCTTTGGATGCGAAGCATTGTGCGATTTTTATTGTTGTTGTAGCAATACTCATGTCTAAGATATACAGATCATTCTCTGGAGGAGCACACATCAGGATCCTTTCCTCAGGTATATTGAATCCCGGATTCAGAATTAAGCATCCTTTATCTATGAAGTGTGTCACGAACTTGTATCACAAAATCTAGGAAATACTCAGCAAGTTGTTCTCTAACTCTACTATGTAGTTGACTTTATCGAAAGACACCACACCGTTTGTTATCCTTCCTCCTTGATTACTCGCGAACCCAACGTAGCCTCCACGGATTGATATGACATTGTAAGGCAAGGCTAGCATTCCTGTCATGTGTCGAGAAGCTCCACTATCATTTATCCACTTTGAAATGACTGATCTCGGGAGCCCTTGCACATGCAATTAAGTGATTACTTGAATAGAGTGACCCAAGCCTTGTTGGTCTTAAGTGGGTTCGGGATATCATACTTTGGTTCACTAATACTCTTACTTTGTTTCTTGATTTCAACAAACTCTACAACATTAACCTTTTTATCAATCATGATTGGAACGGTTGTTTTGCTTTCCTCAAACCACCCAAGTTTGTTGTTTTGAAAATGCTTCTTAGGATGAAATTTCAAATCTTTTTTTATCATTCTTGCTTGATGATTCACCAACCTCTTTGTTTGAAACATTTGAATTAGTTGGTTTCTCAATGTTAGATTCGTTGTTTCTTTTCAAAATTTATGCTGGAACAAACTTTGGGGGTTTTTGGTTCTCATCTTCTGAAGACTTCTTGATGTTGTAAATAGGTTTAAAATTAGTTTGGGTACATGGTCTTGCGATATGCTCGACTTGGTTACACTTGAAACATGTCCTACTGTCATTTCGAACAGAGGATTTCTGAACCTGTTCATGACGCTTCTTTTTGGCATAAAACTAATCATTTGACTGTGACTTAGCCAAACTCTCCTTCTCACTTTCTAAGCTTGTTCCAAAAACAAAGTTTACATTCTTTGAAAAAATTGGTTTTCAAAATCTATCTTTTTGTTTCTTAACATACCCCAACCCTTTTCTTTTATTCTCCGAATAATTCTTTCCTTTGTAATTGTAATTGTAAGATCGTTTGGGTTTAGAGTAGTAAGATGCGTTCAGATTTTCAAGCTCCGAAAGGCTTACTTCTACCAACTTAAACACTTGTTTTCAAGATTCACATTCTGAATCAGAAATTCTTGATCAGAATATAGTTTGTCAGATCCTTTCATTTTATATGCAACCATATTAAGATCATCATCCGAACTAGATTTTGTTTTTTAAGACAATTCTTATGAAAACTTTCTTCATTTTCAAAAGGTGACTTTGAACTAGTTTTCTCCAGATTAGACTCAATACTTTCAAACTCAGTACTATCACTTTCATTTCCCAAAATATTTTCAACTACATTTTTTACCACGTCTGACTTACATTCAACTTGTAGGTCCCCTAATCCACAGATCTTGCACATAATCGTCTATCCAACCTAGAGTGCAGAATCTCCTAGATTAGATTATCACAGAAAACGTGTATAAACAGAAATCACCAACAAACTCGAACTTCATTAATTATCTATCACAACCGATTACAATCAATCAAGACCACCACGAATTCATCCAAGTCAATCTCTCTTACGAATTCTCTCTAAACTCTCTCTAAAGTGAATATGGTGATTAACCTTAAACCCTAATGCAAAGCCTTGTTTATATAATACAAGGTTGCAACATGGGCTAGGGTTCCATCTCACGGGCTAAGCCTATTTCGCCCCCTTCCCCATATGTATGGGTTTGGTTTGGCCCAATCACTCCTAATAACTAATACAAAGCTAAACCTGCTAACCATTTATCGTTCTACCAATTACAAAGTATCGAAAGACCAAATCCAAAAGTTGTTGTCACTAATATCCACCAACAAACTCCCCCTTGACAATAGCTTTATCAAACAACTTTATCTTCAGATTTGGTGTAAGTTACATTGAGGTTTTCAAGCAGCTCGTCCTTTTGTTCAGTTTTCAATTTCAAATTGAGAGCCTTATCCACCCCGTCAAGCTTTTTATTTGAATAACTTTCCCACATCGGGGGTGGAACTCGATTGTAACTCGTTGCTTTGTTTTGAGAAACAGTATCATTTTCTTCCTTTTTGATTTTTTCTAGTTATTTAGGAAGAATATGATCAATCACATACGATGAAGTTGAGTAACTGATCAACAACTTTGTTGACTCTTTCAGTATCAATTCTCACAGCCTCTAATTCACTTTTTAGCTTAGCAATCTTGTTAAAGTGAATGTTTATGGCCATTTGTTTGTCCATTAGTTGCTTTAAGCATCGAAACTCTAGCACCATCTTCACGACTTGCTAAGTCAAATTGTTTAATGGTTTTACTCAACCTATCATATGATTCTTTTGTTTATTTGTAATCCCTTGACAGCTTATCAGAATGTTTTTTTCAGTATTTTATATTTTTCATCTTTTTATACACATTCCTTGCAAGGCTCTGAATATTTTTTGCAAGGTTTTTCAACTTCAATTATTTAACCTTACCCTATTCTTTAAGGTACTATTATACTAATGTACTAGTTTATCCCACTTCATGGCATACCCCCATGATCAGGGTATGCACAAAGATTCCTCGTAGTAGGAGAGTATACCGAATTCATCCGTTTTGATTTACAACGTTAGATAATTGGTGATCAGGTCAGTTTATCTGTACAACAAAGAGACCAATATTCGACGAGGGTTAAGATAGATACCACAGATTTTGGCACGATTTATGCATTATGCACATTTGAATGACTCTCTAGGAGAGCTTCTTAAATTTATGGGATTTGGCATTTTGCTCTTTTAAGATATGTTGGTTGTGCCTAGGTCAGCATATATCTGGATGCAGCATAAGGACAACCCTGATATCCCCGGATGAAATAACGATATAAAGACCCAAAACCTCGGATTTTGGCAATCTATCAATGCAAGATTTAATGTTACAAAACCATACGCCACTGATATGCTACCCACTCATACACAGTTCTTTATGTTTATATCACCATGGTAAGTTGATTATTTCATGTATCTTGCCTACTAGTACATCATATGATGAAACTGCTATCACACTTAAGCAATTTAAGTCCAAATTTAATGTGACAATCTAACTTGCTGTATTATCTCTTATTTTCCACACATTCAAAACTCATTTTTGATTTTCTATATTTTATTTTTATTTTTACGGTTTTCTAATTTTTTTATGTTTTTATTTTTTAAGAAAATAGTAAACTATTTATTAAATTCTTATGAAAAACTGGTTATTCATGATTCCTCATCCCGTTGAGTTCGACTAGATGTTCAAATCGAGCTCTGTCAAATGCTTTAGTGTAAGATCTGCCAGGTTATCTAGTGTGTCGACCCGATGAAGTTCAATCTATTTCTTTTTAGCACAATCCCGTATAAAATGATGATGAATGTCAATATGTTTCGTGCGACATTGTTTTACAGGATTGTTTGTGATTGAAATAGTGGCATTATTGTCTATTAGTATAGGAGTATGAGTGAAATTCAAACCGTAATCGCGCATCTGCTGTTGAATCCAGGGAACTTGAGAAAAACAGCTGCCCGCAACAATTTATTCAGCTTTACACGTAGAGGTAGACACGCAAGACTGCTTCTTGCATTGCCAAGACACAATCCTCCCTCCTAAGAACTGACAACCACCTGTTGTGGATTTTCTAGTAGACTTACATCTTCCAAAGTCTGAATCAGTAAAAGCAACAAACTTCAAATCACTATCAGCTGGATACCACAACCTAAGTTTAGGTTTCGCCTTCAAGTAACGAATAATATGCTTCACCGCTTTCATATGTGACTCTTTTGGATTTGCTTGATATCAGGCACAAAGACACACTGTGAACATGATGTCTGGTTTTGAAGCAGTCAAGTACATTAGAGAACCAATCATAGCCCTGTACTGAGTTGGATCAACATCATCCACACTTTCATGATCTGGACCAAGATTGTGATTCTCTCAAATAGGTGCGTTGAAAGTAGCGCAATCCTCCTTTTTGAAACGATACAAAATGTCATACACATACTTTGTTTGATGTATAAACATCCCATCTTTCTTTTGTTCAACTTGCAGACGCAGAAAGTAAGACAACTCACCCATTGAACTGATTTCAAACTTGCTCTTCATCACCTTTTCAAATTAATGACACATGTTCTCATCAGATGACCCAAAGATGATGTCATCCACGTAAACTTGTACCAGTAGAAAATCTACCTTCGTTTGATTAATGAACAGTGTCCTGTCAATCTGACCTCTTTCAAAGCCCTTCTTCAACAAATGTGTTGACAGTGTCTCATACCATGGCCTGAGTGCCTGATGCAATCCATAATATGCCTTAACCAGTTTATACACTCGGTCTGGATAGTCTGAATGAACAAATCCATCTTGTTGTTAGACATACACCACGTCTTGGACTTTCTTGTAAAGAAATGCACTCTTCACGTCAAGTTGGTAAACTTTAAAGCCCTTGAATGATGCGAAGGATATGAACAAAAGAACTGCTTCCAACCTTTCCACTGGTGCAAACACTTCACTGTAGTCAATCCCCTTTTGTTGATTGAACGCGTTAACTAATAACCGAGCCTTATTTCTTGTCACGATCCCTCGGTCATCTTTCTTGCACTAAAAGACCCACTTAGTGCATATTTCCTTTTCTCCCTCAGGCAAGTCAACTAGCTCCTAAACCTTCAACTTCTTGAACTGAGCTAGCTCCTCTTGCATTGCTTCAACCCATGAATTGTCTTTCAAAGCTATGTGAACATTCTTCGGCTCCTCTTGGGCAATAAAGCAGCTATACAAACACTCATTCATAATAAGTTTTCTCAATCATAGCATACATGCATGAACCTTAGGACAGACCCTGGTCGTAGCGGAAGCGCAAACGTGTGACTATGAGGTAATCATTGCATCCAATCATGTAAACTACTGTAAATCAACAACGATGCCATGCTTATAATAACTTGCAACCAATGTTTACAAGTTTCCAAAAGTGAAATCATGGGTTTCCAAATAATTTCACATTGTCATCAAAAATATGGTTTAAATACATTACATCATAATGAAAGATTGTTTTCATCGTAAAAGCATGTTGAGGTTTTGACTCCTATATACCCGTACAAGGTTGGGATATAAGAGACAAATCCTCCAAAAGGTGGAATTCGTTGTCATGTCATTTCCGATATCCCGAATTGTATCACCAGCTCAAGTCTTGTGTCCTGAAATACATGTAATTTTAAAAAGTCAACATAAAGTTGGCGAGTTCATGTAGTTAATGTTTTCGTATAAAAATGTCAATCTTAATGAAATCCGAGTATGTTATTAGCATCATGGAGTTCTGGGGATCTATCAGTATGTCGTGAGCACCCTGACTTATATGTGCCATAAGTAAGTAACCAACCCGAGACAACTCTGACATCATTTGGGATCACAAAAGCACTCCTAACCGGTTAACATACCAGGAGTGGAGCGTGTCTCAAACTTGATAGATCAATACCTTTTGCACCTTGGCACTATGTGATTAATGGTTACGATTGTCATCATCCTACTTATGCACAAATGATCCTGTTATCAACTGAACCCATAGCTAACATACTATTTGTTATGACATGTATTTCCCCTCGATAGTTTGTAAAGCAATACTTTGAAACCAATGAAAGGAGGGACATGAACTCACAGTTTTGCGTTCCGTACGTCATACTACTCATAGTGGGTGTCCGTACACGTGTATAACCTACATGTGTATCGAGTTAATTAGACACCTAGGCCTCGATGGACCTTGTACTCGTTGTTCATCTTGAATTATTGTAATGTATTTCTTTGTTATGATACAACAACTTTTAATGTTATCAGAGTGCTTGTAGTTTGTTTGTTCGATTAATATTGTTATATATATTTCTCCATATATATATATATATATATATATATATATACATTGTTGTTTTTAGATCGTGTATGAACTGGGACTTGCCCATGTTTTCATGTCATTGGGCCTAGCCCATGTTTTCTTGTCATTGGGCCTAGCCCATGTTTTTTATGTCATTGGGCCTAGCCCATGTTTTCTTATCATTGGGCCTGGCCCATGTTTTCTATGTCATTGGGTCTAGCCCATGTTTTTATATCTTTGGGCCTAGCCCATGTAATTTATATGTTATTGGATTTTGTCCATATATCTTATACATGTGGGCTTGTCCATATGTTTTAGGGAATTGGGCCTTGCCCATGTCTTTATAAATTTTGGGCCTAGCCCAAATTCGTTTTTATAAGCCCATTATTTATAACCTTATACTTATAATTATTACTAAGTATTAATGTATAAGTATATATATGTGCCTTATACTTTTTATATTTTTAAATTCCGGATTTTGATTTCGATAACATATATATTTATGTTAAGTGTCTAAAATATATATTTTAGACTTGTCGTCGTCGTCTTTCACTACACGCTTTTTCTTATCGCAAATCGCCAGTCGTCGTAATAGCTTTTTGTATCGGCAATTTATTCATTGGTCGTCGACGTGACGGTGTATTCGTGAACGTTCGCCCATCGTCCGCATTGCTTCATTTGTCTGTTTATTATTTCGACGCATTGTCAGAATATATTTATTTATGTCGCCACACTTGGTATTATTTTCAAGTGTTTGTATTTTTGTATATGATTGGGTATTTTTATTGTGAATACCCTAAGTTCTAAATACATACACATATGTATTTCTATAAAAATGTTTACTTCTTATAAAAATCATTCATGTGTAGAAAAATTACTTTTAGGTTGTAGTAATCTTCATGGATGATGTAGTTGATGATCTTGTTTAGATTTAAACATTATCATGTTTAAATCTTTATTTTCATACTTGATCATACAAGATCATCCAACTGTTATATACCCTACTTTAACATAAACAACATCAACATGCTAACTAACTACCATATAAACACATAATCAACAAAAAATAAACAATATTTAGTGTTATTATTATGGTGTGAGTTAGGGTTGTTGGTTTATCTTTTCTTCATTTTCAAGATGATCAACTTGTACATCACTAATCTAGACATAAAAATAAGCTAGATTATGAAAGAATAACTCTTACAATGGGTGCACAAGTTAGATGGTGATTTAAGAAGGAAATGAAGCTCCAAAATGCCTCCAATAACCCTCCACCCTTTCTAGCTCCTTGAATGATCTTGAAGAGGCTTTAAAGTGTGTATAAGTTGGTGGTTTATGGTGGCTAAATGGTGATGCAAGAGTGATGGTGGTGGCTGTAGATATGAGAGGGAAAGGGAAGAAGTGTTGCATTTTTTGTGAAGAAAAATGATAAAGATTCAAGTGTAGGTAATGATATATAATCACATCATCTTTCTAGATGAACACTTTTTCAACATATCATGCTTCAAATCTTCCATTTTCAACAAAATCAAGTGGGTGGGGCCCACATGGGGGGGGGGTTAAGTGTAAATATTATTTATGACACATGTTAATTTATTAGATATTTTGGTCATTAGTTTAAGTGTTGTGATTAGGGGATTGATCTTGCATTCTTAATATATAACTAGGGTTTAGAGAGTTATTATATGCCAATTAATCCACTTCATCCCCTAATATAAGTTTCGGATGATGGAGATGTCGTTAGATCGTTCATCAACGCAATATTCGCTAATAAACGAACTTATTTATTTAGTACCGGAAGCTTTTTTTTCGATCACAACAATTGTCATGGTGTCTACTTAGTGCATTTCTGACCTAAAAATATGTATAACTAGTTCGCTAGACGAATATACGATGAGCTAGGATGGGCAAGATGCCTTTCGTCGATCGTTCGCTCGATATCGGCACTTTTATATTCCGCCATTGAACTTTTCCGAAAGTTGTGTTTCCGCGACCTCATGCTAGTTGAATGGATCCCGAGTTCCAAATGAGGCTTAACTAGCACGACTGAGGCTATCGGCCACTAAAATGTTCGTCGTTTCGACAAACGGTTGCCTTCTGCTTGCATTGTGCACTGTTTGCCGAATGACCGGAAACGATGTCTTTTGTGCATTCTTGTTATTCTCACATTGTTTTAGGATGATTAACATAGTTTTATTATTATGCTTACATCCGGAATTCACTGAATTAGTCTCGCGGACAAACTGACATTTGTCGCCTTTTTGGTCGAAACGAACAATTTTTGCAATTTAGGCGTTGTACTGGAAAGTTATGTATTATTGTAATGGTTGATCTCAAATAAGTGTTTTCATTTATATATGGACTCTGGTATGGAATTAATATGCCGTTGTTCCTTGTTCTGGTTCGTTCTAGCAGGTTTACCGACATAGTTAGTGTCATCGCAATTAGTGCGCCCAACACTTTCTACCAACACTTTTAGGGCATCGTTTTGGTTTGTTCCGCGTCGTAACGGAAACCAGTATATGTTATGATCAGATTTACTTGTCCTAATACTTAGAATATGACGTACGACTCAGTTACGCAATTAAATTACGATAATATGCATGAGATTATGAACTACAAATAGTGATTAAATTGTACGGAACCGGTTATTTGCCATTTGTCACACCTTCAGCTATACTTCTCCTTGTCTGAACACCTGCAGCCGGATCTCCAATGATCATGTCAACTGGATGATCTCTGTTTGTTCGTGTTGTAGCAATGGCGTTAACCACTTAATTGTCATCCAGGTTGGAAACAACCTCCCCTTGAATGTTCTGGTCTACAAATGGATTAGCGAAGTCCTCCACCTGAATGGGTTCAGACTTACTATCGCTTGAGTCTTGTTCAACTGCATTGGTGGAAGTTCCTGGAGCATCTGTCATCATAACACTTGATCTTGGCATGAAGTCACCATCTTCACCGTCACTGATCTTAGTTTGAATCAAGTGAGATTCATCTGAATTGGAAAACTCATGAATATTAAATGATTTAAAAACACCAACATAATCATATAATATAACAGGACCACTCGTTGATTGTTGAGGTGAATAACTAGTGATTTCAACGTTCAACACAACCTAAATTTTATCAGTTTTTAGATTAAAAAACCTTTTATTCGGTGTTAAAGGTACGTAACCTAGAAAGTAACCTTTGTTAGCAACCTCACCAAATTTTTGTTTATCTTTATTTCGCACAATTATGGAGGGTAATCCAAATGGTTCAAAGCCTTTTAAGTTCGTTTCTTGTTTAACATAAGTTCTTGTTAAACTTGTTTTGTTAAATCGTCTAATAGTTAAAACTTTGTTTAGAACGTAGCAAGCTGTATATTCACAGCGTCACTCCAGAAAAGAACTGGAAGCTTTGAATCAGAAAACATAGTCCTGGCGGCTTCAATCAACGTCCTGTTTTTCCTCTCAGCGACTCCATTCCGTTGAGGTGTATAAGGAATAGAATATTGATGTTCAATTCCCTTGCGAAGATAGTAGAGATCAAGAATCTGATTATTGAACTCCGTGTCATTATCACTCCTTACCCTCTTGATGCGTGCATCATGGACATTTTCCAATTTTGTAAAAAGATCAATCAGCAGCTCCGCTGTCTTATCTTTTGTACCTAAAAAGAAAACCCATGAATAATGTGAGTAATCATCTGTGATAACTAAACAATAGTACTTTCCATCTATGCTCCTTACGTTCACTGGAGCGAATAAATCCATGTGAAGTAATTCATAAGGGGCTATAGAATTTACTATTTTAGATTTGTGAGGTTTCTTATGTTGTTTTTGCTTTTGACATGGAAGACATTTATCTTCCACATGAAACCTCTGGACTTGCACCCCTTTCACTAAACTGTTTATAATAATATAATTCATTTTTCGATAGTGGATGCGGGCCATTTGCCTATGCCACAACATTGACTCAACCTCTTATGGTTTTGACAATAAATACGCCACCACTGGAGAAGCATCCTTCGCACCCATGTCCATGACATAAGTGTCATTCCTTCTTGGAGCTCTCATCACTATCCAATCGTCTGGTATCACCAAACCCGGTTTCAACACTAAAGCTTCAGACTTAGTAAAATGGATCGAGTAACCTTGTCCCAGACTTGTGACACGCTCATCAAATTATGTTTAAGCTGCTCAACATAGTTCACTTTGTCCAATATGATGTTCCCGTTGGTCACTTTTCCTTGACCTGTAATGTGCCCTCCTTTAGCACCTGAAATTCACATAACCTCCATCTATTCTCCAAAATCAGTCAACAATCTCGCAGCCCCCGTCATGTGCCTGGAGCAACCACTATCAACATACCCTAAGTTGATAATCCTCCTTGGCAACTCCTGCACAAACCAACAAGAAATTAGTTAGAATGGGGGACCCAAGCCTTAATGGTCTTGGGTCTTCCAAATTCATCAACCACTTGAACATCCATCCAATATCCATCACTCCTAACTAGAGTCTTGGATCTAGGACATGCTAATGGAAATGGGGTTTGATTTCCACGAGGTCTTTGGTCCTAAGGTTGCCTATACAAGTTTGGACTTTGTGACCTTTGGAAATTTTTGTTTTGAGACCTTGAGTTTTGACTCACATAACTTGATTGATTCCAAGAATTTTGATTATTATAATTTCTAAATCCCTTGTTATAAAAATTTCGACCACCAACATTCTGGTATCGATTTTGATATTAACCTTGACTTCTGAAATTACTTGATTTATCATTAAAACCATTCATTCTTGGCGAACTACTTCTAGGTCTCTCATATATGCCTGCTGTAGATTCGGGTTGAAACCTTTGTTGATTTTTTTTGAAAACGAGTAGCTTGTTGAGTTCCTATTTCAGCCTTACTTACACCAACAGCAACACCCTCTTGTTGCTTAGAAGAAGAAATCTTTGTGAGTTGGACACTTTTTGCTCACCATCATCACTCTTCTCTTGTGATTTTCCTCTCTTGTTGTCACTCACTTGTGCTTCACACTTTTTGTTAGGACAACAACTAGCTACATGTCCTTTAGTGTGACATTTGAAGCACGTCTTCTTGCCGAAGACTTCTATACAGAAGCCTTTAGACTAGATCTATCAGGTGAAGATGATTATGCCTTAGAAGGATCTGGTTTAGTTTGCTCAACATCAGATTTTCTTTGTCTTTATCTTTAGCAAACTGCACATTTGATTCATTTTCAACAACACTAGTTTCATTTTTCATGTCACTTCCCTGAACAAAATTAACCTTTTTAACAAAAGTTTTTTTTAGGAGGTGCATTCTTTGTTTTCAAAACTAGTTCCCTGTTATTTTCCTTCTTGACACTAGCATCATCATAGTCAGAAACATCACCATGTTCTGATGTGGAACTACTAGGTGTAGTTGACACATAGTCTGTTAAATCATCTTTATTTGGAAAGAATGAATAGTCATGACTAAGAGGTGGTGGAACTTCATTGAAACCTTGAAAGCCCACACTCTTTTGTCATTACTTTTTTTCAAGCCACTCATCATGTGTTATATTACAAAAGATGAATCTCTGAATTGATTTAATTTCTATTCAAGTTCAACAATTTTCAGTTGGGCTTCTGACAACTCTTTTCATCTTTCAGAAATCTCTTTTGTTTTCTCACTCATTGTATCATGAGCCAAGTCTATAACTTGAAGTTTTTCATTTAATTTTCAAGTTAATATGTCAATTTCATTTCATAACCTTTAATTTTCTTCAAGCATGAAGACTCGTTTCTTTTTATGAAAAAGTTTGATTCTTTTACGCTCTAGAGCTCATTTAGCAGACTTTGATTTTGCTTTATTAGCTTTTCAACCTCACCTTGCAATTCACGAGATTTTAAACAATCAGAACTAACAGGGTTAGAATTTACCTCTCCTGTTGATTTGCTAAAGTCGGCCATGAAAGCAGCAAAATTAGCAGTCATTTTCTTATCTACAGCATCTGTCTTTACGTCAGACTTTAGCTCTTCCTCTTGAACTTTAGTCGCCTGTTTAGCATCTATCTTTTCAGCTTCAGTCTCCTTCTCAGTCTCTGCATCTGCTTGTACTGCTGCATTATCAACCGTAGGAATCTATTCCATAAAAGAATGTGTGATGTTTCCATCACCTTCTAGATGAATGCTCCAATCATAAGAACCATTAGTTGAAGTGGTGGAAACAAGTGCTCGTGATGCACTTGTTGATGAATTTTGACCAGATGAATTATGAAATGTGGAAGATTGTTGTGATTCTCCTGTTTTTCTTTGACATTCTCTTGAAAAATGTCCAAGATTATGACACATAAAGCATCGAAATTTTGATTTATCGAATCCAACCTTTTTCCCAATGAACTTTCTACCCGTTCTATTCATGAACCTTTTGGCCATGAGGGTTATCATGGCCATCTACTATTGAATATCCATGTCATCTAAATAATCTAGATCAATCTGCTCATAATCTTCGTCGAGTCCTGCTGGAACTGTTATCTTGCCCTGTGTATAATTCTGATATGAAGCCACAAACAAGGCAAGTAGAGCCAATTGATTCTCAGCTGATTTTACACTCATGGGCATGGAATTGGGAGTTTTGCTATTCGATCAAGTCTGAAGTTCTTGTTGTTTCTTTACTCCTGATGATCCTCCTGAAGCAGCAACAAAGCACACATCACCCTCAGCATTAGTCATAACCTACTCATTTTCACATGAGAGAAACGCAGTTGCTGAATCACTAGAAGCGTTGTGAGATGATGAAGATGGAATGCCTTTGTAAATTCCCGCATCTTGAACCTGATCATATCTAGTTTCCTTCTTCTACATATTGAGCTCATAAGCTCTCAGTTTCCCAACAACCTCTTCTAAGTCTTTCTTATCATAATCAGCTCCCCCCTTAATCATGAGAGTATAAATATCCCACTTGGTAGGTAAAGCATCTAGCAGCTTATCGTTTATCTCAATGTCAATATATTCCTCTATGTCATAATTGTCCATTTCTGACATTAGATGATAGTATCTTGTGATAATGTCTTCTAGGGCTCATTTCTAATTCCCTTAAAAACAACAAATTGCTTCTTTAGCAGGTCTACCCTGATCTTCTTCACGTCAGCATTTCCCACATATCTTTTTACTAATGCCTCCCACATCTCTTTTGAGGTGGTATATTTCTTGAACGTATGTAAATGCCATCAGGTAAGGACATTTTTTTTGCAGCTAAAGATCTCTTCTTAGCTTCATACATTTTCTTTTCAACATCATTCATGTTCACATAGGTAGTGACTTGTTGTCTGCCTTCAAAATCATCAGTTGGGTTTACGTACCCATCTTGAATACAGATCCACATCCGTGTTTCATGATATTTAATAAACGACTGAAACCGGTCTTTCCATGTCAAGTAATTCTCTACCTGCATCATCTTTGGTGGTTTGTTAGTCGTGCCAACCTCATGCTCCATCCTTAACAACTAGTATAAATTAGACATATTCGACATTTTTACTGAACCGGCTCGCTAAAAACGTTTAAAAACTGTCCTAAAACTGTGATTACCAAATCATACCGTTAGACTCATCTCGACAATACGGATCCAATGATATATAATGTTCGAGACCTTTTTAGGAATTTTCGTGCCTTTTTTTATCCTAAAAATCACACGAGTCTAATCGTGCAGTCGGTTTACTTAGATTGTTTACGGGTTAATTATGCAGCTCACTACATTTAAAACCGAATGTGACAGCTTGTTAAAGATTCACCTTTTCGAGTTCAACTCAGAACAGTGTCTAATTCGAAAGAGTGATCCGAGATGGTAATCCGAAATACTATCCGAAATGGTCCGAAATACTATATCCGAAATGTAATTCAGAACAGTGATCCGAGATGGTTCGAAATGGTCCGAAATGGTATATATCCGAGAATATCCGAAATGGTCCGTGATGCACTGTTATGATCTAAAATAGAACCTTTTTGGACCCGAAATGCGCACTGTAGATCCGAAATGAACACTTTTTATCCAAAATGTAACAGTGTTGATCCGAAATGCAAACTTCTTATCCGAAATACCTTGCTAATCATCCGAAAACAATAGCAAAACCCTAGAACAGCCATCAAAACGTCCAAAAACCCTAGTTTTCTTCCGCAACCATTTCTGAACCGAGCCAATCAAGCCCTAATCCACGGATCTTGCACAGAATCGACTATCCAACCTAGAGTGCGGAATCCCCTAGATTAGATTATCACAGAAAATGTGTAGAAACAGAAATCACCAACAAACCCAAACTTTATTAATTATCTATCACAACCAATTACAATCAATCAAGACCACTACGAATTCGTCTAAGCCAATCTCTCTTACGAATTCTCTCTAAACACTCTCCAAAGTGATTATGGTGATTAACCTTAAACCTTAATGCAAAGCCTTGGTTTATATAATACAAGGTTGCAACATGGGCTAGGGTTCCATCACATGGGCTAGGCCTATTTCACCCCCTTCCCCATATGTATGAGTTTGGTTTGGACTAGGCACTCTTAATAACTAATACAAAGCTAAACCCGCTAACCGTTTATCGTTCTACCAATTACAAAATATCCAAAGACCAAATCTAAAAGTTGTTGTCACAAATATGCACAAACAAACTCCCTGTTGACAATGGCTTTATCAAACAACTTTGACTTCAGATATGGTGTAAGTTACATCGAGGTTTTCCGGCAGCTCGTCTTTTTATTCAGTTTTCAACTTCAAATTGAGCACCTTACCCACCCCAGGCTTTTTCTTTGAATAACTTTCCCACATTGGGGGTTGAACTTGATTGTAACTCATTGCATTGTTTTGAGAAACAATATCATTTTCTTCTTTTTTGATTTTTTCTGGTTGTTTAGGAAGAATATGATCAATTACATACGATGAAGTTGAGTAACTGATCAACAACTTGTTGACTCTTCCGGTTTCAATTCTCACAGCCTCTAGTTCACTTTTTAGCTTAGCAATCGCGTTAAGGTGAATGTTTATGGCCATTTGTTTGTCCATAACAGTTGCTTTAAGCATCGAAAGTGTAGCACCATCTTCATGACTTGCTTGTTCAAATTGTTTAATGGTTTTACTCAACTTATCATATGCTTCTTTTGTTTCATTGTAATCACTTGACAGATTATCAGAGTTTTTTCAGTATTTTATATTTCTCATCTTTTTCTACACATTCCTTGAAAGGCTCTGAAATTTCTTGTAAGGTTTTTCAACTTCTATTATTTTAATCTTACTCTCTTCTTTGACCGACTCTTCACCGTTCTTGACTTTCAAAGATACTCTTTAAGTTCGCCATCATTGCTTTGTTAGCAATCTCTACAAGGTCCTCTGTGGTCATCTCTTTGTTCACATCAATCAATTCTTCAACTTACAAAATTTTTATACATTTCAGGAGGTACAAATGTTTAAATGCACTATGAAAGAGATCTTCCTCAGGAGAATAATATTCATCAAAAGGGAGCTTCATTGAAGGTTGCTTCAGAATATTCTTCTTCAACTGGTTCTTCTCTAATCTCTACCAACAATGCGATGCTTTTAGGCTTTGAAATGTATTTGTTCCGGTTGAAGCCATCGTATTCTTGAGTCACAACAAGAGCTTTATGCTTTGAACTTGACAAACCATCCTCGATTTGAATCATTCTCAATCTGAGGTGGTCACGTTTTATGATAGATCACCTTCTTGTAATAATCATCAACAAACGGATTTGATTTCCATTGACTTCACGATTTGGGCATTCTCTTTTGAAATGTCCTCTTTCTTTACACTTAAAGCACGTGACCTTCGACTTATCAAATCCAAGTTTTTCATTCAAACCTCCCAAACTATTTCGTTCGGTGATCTCCTTGAACCTTTGTGCTCTACGAACAATCGATGCCATGCACCACTTGATATCAATTAATTCATAATCTTCATTAGTCATGTTCGGATTTCCAATTTTACCTGCAACCAAAATTTCATATGATTCAAGAACGGATGCAAGTAGTGCCATGTGTTGCTTTGCGGTATGTTCTGTGAAATCTTGTGCATTCTGTAGATTCACGACAATGTTCCTTGGAGAGTTGTTTGGTTTTATTTGGTCTGGCTTTGGAAATTGTTGAGCTTTGCAAAGATTTCGGTGTTTGAGATGAATTAGGCTCAAAGGTAGGAAATGATTGAAAACCGCCACCAGATGACTGGTTTGAAGAAATACTTGGCGAAGTGTCTTCACTGAAAGCAATGTGATTCTTAGGACTTTGAGAATTTGCTGTTGGACTTTTGTTGTAATATAAATTCGCATGTTGCTGGATATGTGAACCTCTTGTCTTAGCCATTTTCGGCATCTCGAGCTCATGACCTTCTAGTTTCTCAATAAATCTTTACAAAGTGAGAGTACCATATTCTGAGCTATTCTTCAAGATAGTAAGATAACTTGACCAATATCCCTCGGGCAATGAATCAGTCAGCTTGTCTACCAATTCCTCATTTTCCTTTTGAATACCAAGTTTTTCATCTCTACCACCAAGTGACAATATCGTTCGATCAACAGCTTCATCGTTTCACCTTTAAGCAGATTGAAGATATCGAACTCTTTCTTTAACAATGCCTTTTTGCACTTGATCATTTGAGTGCTCCTTTGGAATTTCACCTTTAAAGCATTCCACACTGATTAAGGATCATTATCATGTTGTAAGAGAGTGAATATGTCTTCTTTGATGGCTTGTTGAAGAATGTTCATCATTTTATTTTCTCGAACAAATTTATCTTTCTCTTAGGTAGTAAATTGTGTCAACGTCTTCTGTAGCCCATTTTCTGCAGTTGGTGAAGTATACTTTTCCTTGATGGCATATCAGCTATCAAAGTAGTTAGCTTTTACCCAATTTACAAACCTCTCGTTCCAACCATAGTAATCTTCTAAGCACATGAGCTTCAGGGAGTTTTGTCATCATCCCCATTTTGTTTACGAGGTTTAGGTTTTGAGCTGCTATAGTCGTTGAATCTGCTGATGTTGTGAAAGCATTGAAGAATTCGTTCAGGATTTTCGTTGAAAATTTTTTGAAAATATGTTTCGTGCAAAGTGAACTTTGTGAAAGGTGCCCCTGGAACGAAGTAAAATCACAAAAACAACTAAGCTTTACTGCGTGCGAAGTAAAATGCTAATTTCTAGATTTATCTTCATGTGAAGATAATTCAAAATTTTGCAAGAGTTTCACTTCGTGCGAAGGTAATTTTTACTATATTTCAATAAATTTTCACTTCGTGGAAGTGAATTTAAGATCATGCAAAGGTAATGTTCATATTTTCACGTTCTTTTTTGACATTTTTATCACGATTCTAGTTGAATTAAGGTCTGATTCTTTCAAGGGTTAGTTATTAGTCAATTCTAAATAGTCCTGGAAAAGATAAGTCCATTTTGTCCGTTCAATTTTTGGGAAATGATAAAAACATGAAAAATGAGTAGAAGAAGTTGAATCTCGAGAACAAGTCTTCAGATCAGGCCTCCAAGCTCGGATACCACTTGTGAGGATCTTCTCATCCAATAAGCTTAAGTCCTAATCTGTTTGCCTAGTTCAATATATGCGAAATTCATGTTAACTAGTGACAAGTTTAAGATTTACTATTTAAACACTTTATCTCATTAATGTTGATTAACGTTTAAAATCCTGAGAGAAATCTGACAGGACTTCGTCGTATTAGTCAACAAACAACATTGTAGACTCAAGAACCTAGCACACTATATATAGACATTTCTCTTCGTGCAAGGTGAGTCTTTTCCCATGAAGTGAACTTCACTTCGTACAAAGTGAACCAGGTTACCTTCGTACGAAGTGAACCAGGTTACCTTCGTACGAAGTGAACGATATACATACAAATTCAATTCTAACCGTTTCGCCCTATTACATACACAGACATGAAACTGAGACGTAGGCGATAAACATACTGCATCAATAAAACCTTTACAGGATAAGTTGGAAAGTCGGGACATCACAAAATGTGACGACACGAAAAATATGCTAACAAGAACAATAATTCAGGTTATGCGATGTTAGATAACGTATGAGTATGCGGCCATGCATTGATTTTGGAATACCAATGGTCGGTTCCTGCCTCCCTAGTTTGTCTTTTAGTTGGTTTAGGCTTTGAATGTGTTAAATTGGGGCTTTTGAATTAATTGGGGGCATCTAAGGTTAAACTTATGAGGGGCAGACCCCTTCTAGCCCTAAGTAAGCTATGCACCTACCCATGCCCTTTGTGGTTTTGGAGTTGTATAGAAGGGATCCATTGCTTTTCATGTGTCGAGAGCAACCATAATTATCATACCATTGATCTTCATTACATTTTGGTTGTCCTTACGTATGTAAACAACTTAGTTACACATAGGTACTAAAGCTGTTGTGATCTTGGGTTTAATAGTTTAACCATCATATATAAACAATGTTAAAACAAAATTCTTAGCTTTTGAGGTGGTTGCAACCACTTTCTTTGAATCAGTATTAACCTTGTGCTTCCCCGGCTACTCCTTTACCTTTGTCAGCTGTAGATTTGGTGTCGTTGAAGATTCCTTTGACCCTGGTGTCTACAGCTTCAGCTCCTTTGGGAATACCTACAAAACCTTTTTTGTCTTGAAACTGCTTTGCCTAACCAAAGTCTTTTTCCAATTTTGTCTTGAAACTTCTTTAACCTCAACGTGATCATAGCCATCTGCCACTTCAAACCCATTTCTTCCAATTCATCAGGTTCAACTTGATACATGTATTCAGCTGTGAAAATTTCTCTTTTCAACTCTCTTTCCATAAGGGCCTCATAGCTGATCATGAAGGTGTTAAACAAAGCGACATGTTCTATTGATATTTTAAGAGCTTGCTTATCTATGACTACGATATTTTTCTTGTTTGATTGTGGATCCTTTCTGGAGTTCGAGGGAGTGATGTTAGAGCTTGTAACATTCACAACATGTGAACTAGAGACAGTAGGGCAACAAAAGCCATGTTCTTTGGAGCAAAGGATTGAATGGACTTAGGAGAGTAACTGACTTGATTCATCTCTCTTTTGATCATGTCCATTTCAAAGGAATTTAGAGTGTTTATCAGATCAGACAACATAGTGGGGTTCTGATTGTTCAGAAAGTCTTTCTTGATCATCATGCATTGTAGATTCCATTATTTTGGGAGAGAATTCATAAGTTTCTTTATAGCAGCACGGTTAGCAACATGATTTTCCGCCTTCTTCATTTTTTTCAACATGGTCAAAAAGCGATGTGATTAGACAAACTATCTCCATGGATACTCCCAAACATGTCGTATTCCTTTTGGACCATGTCCATCTTGTTATGTATCATTTCTGCATCGCCTTTATAATAGTCAATGAACGCATTTCAAAGATCATGAGTCATAGTGTACTACTCGAACATGCTGCAGTCATATTTTGTTAAGCCCACTATAAGTGCAACATCAACCCGGGGCCACGCTAAATCATTGCCTTGTCTTCATCGATATAGGTGGATGGATCACCGTTGACACTTGACCGTTATCGATGGTTTGCATAGGAATGAGTGGTCCAACAGTGATAGAAATCCATTGGTTATAGTTCATTAAGGAGTAAAACGCCTTCATGCGGTTTTTCCAACTCCCAAAATCATGAGATCCCTTAAGTTTTGGTGGACGGGTTGCGGTACCGGTTTCAAGTTCAGCTTGTTCAATAGGGGTTAACTTATTAAGTGACATTTTGATTTGATTTAAAGTTGAAATTGTTAACAGCTTTTTAATTACGCAGGTCAGATGATACTGGGCACAATTACGCAGGTTTGTATGTATCTTGGGACTATATGATTTTCGCCTTCTTCATTTTTTTCAACATGTCCAGATAGCGATGTGATCGGAAAAACTATCTCCACGGATACTCCCAATAATTTCATATTCCTGTGGACCATGTCCATCTGGTATGTATCATTTCTACATTGCTTTCATAATAGTCAATGAGCGCGTTCCAAAGATCATGAGTCGTAGTGTACTCCTCGAACATGTTGCAGCATCTGTTGTTAAGGCCACTGTAATTGAAACATGAGCCTGGTGGTCACGGTGAATCATTGCCAAGTCTTCATCGGTGTAGGCGGATGGATCACGTTGACCCTTGACCATTATCAGTGGTTTGCATAGGAATGTGTGGTCCAATAGTGATAGAAATCTATTGGGTATAGTTCATAAAGGAGTAAAACGCCTTCATGCCATTTTTTCCGAATCCTTATTGCACAAGCTGAACTTGAAACTGGTACCACAACCCATCCACATTAACTTATTAAGTGACATTTTGATTTGATTTTAAGTTGAAATTGTTAGCAGATTGTTAATTACGCAGGTCAGATGACACTGGGCACAACTGTAACACCCCGACCGCGTAAAACAACGAACCACGGCGGAAACGTCGGGGAGTCATGTCACAGAACTATTGTTTCACAACTCATGGAATTTAAAATTTTGTTTGATTAAGTTAAATGTTTACATTGTCTTGGGATAAACAGAAACAACACATAAATAACTTGTCTTTCATGTTTTAAGTCAATAAGGTCCGCGTCCATTCCTACGTGAACCATTCATCATATTATCAAGTGTTGATTCCTGAAACATATGTGAAAAGAGAGTCATCATAAAAAATGACGGCGAGTACATAGGTATTGTGAGTGTGTCAAATTCGTGGCCTTGTATACATATTGCAACACCTCGTCCGACTACAAGAGTCGTTAAGTGAAAACCTCATATCAAAAGTGTTTGATATTGCAATACAATTAACCAACTAAAACAAGTTAGTTAGAGTTGTGAAAACCTTGTAGCCATGAATCTTGACAAAAACATTTCTTTTGTAAAACCTTGTAATAGATTGATTAAAAAGAAAACTTCGTATGGTTTATATCTTTAAGTGAAAATCATTGTCTGACATTGTTCAAAACAATTTGTCCGTGTTATAAACCATTTGTCCGTGATATAGATAAATCGTCTATGTCATAAACCAATTGTCCATGTCATAAACAAATCGTTCGTATTTTTAATTGTGAAAACTTTTGACCATTCTTTAATGAACACATTCAAACATGTGTTGACTATACCACCAAAGGGTATCTTTAATAGACCACCAAAGGGTCTCTTTAACTAGACTAACAAATCAACAAATGATTTGTTAATCAGAAACAGTTTCTATAATTACCCAAACTTCCACCAAATCTAGTGAACAGTCCGATAATGGGATTGTCAGTCCTATGGTACCATAACATACTACTGGTCGGATTGGCCAAAGCTAATGAATGTCATTCGTGTTATGGCCGATGCATCAACAAGGTGTTCACATTATTGAAATCGTATTATTTTATATATAAACCATAGACATTTTTTTGAAAACTTGAAAATGATTTAGCACATATGAGTCACCCCAAAACATTTGCAAAACGTAAAAGATGGGAACTATGTACTCACTTAGAAAATCATTTTTGAATACATAAACCATGTATATTGTTTTGAAATTTTGAAAATAATTATAGGCACATATAAATCACCCCAAAACATTTGAAAACGTAAAAGAGGGGGGGGCTATGTACTCACCTGGGATTGCGAAAGTGTTCTTGATTAACAAAATAAACAAATCTTAAACGAGTCCTAATGTGTCAGATAAATATGTTAGCGTGTCGGGACTACAAACGGGAGATCAGATAGAATGAAGTCTTATAAACCAAATGAGTGTTGGAACTCATGTGATATGGTTTAACAAACTTAACATTCTGATTTGGAAAGGATCCTAAGTGCTTTTGGCCCATTATGACTCGTTAAGGTAGTTTACGCTACTTTAGCGTAAACGTGTGATCGGATGGTTAAACATCTCCTATGATAAGTCTTAAATGCCTAAGCATGTTTGAAAATGTTAAAACATCAGTTTATATGTCAAAAATTTGGTTACATGTGTTTAAAATGGATTTATGCGCAAAAGAGCATTTTGGTCATCATTTTTTTAAGAACATAGAAGTAACTTATCATAACACTAACCAAACGATGGGACCATAAGGTATAACCTCAGTAGGTTATTCCCTATATAACTATGGTCACAAATATGTTTTTGGTAGGATCCTAAGATTTACCAAACGGGTTGGATTCGAAAGTCAAAGCGGTGGTCAAGACCGCTCGACTTACGACCCTAAATAAGCACTAAACTAGAAGTGACGAGTTAGACATATCAAAATATGTCTTACTAAGTTTATAAAACTGATTTGGTATCAAAACTTGGTGTTTTGATACCCGAAAATAGTTTCGTCGTAAAATGCACATCATGCGTATTTTTTACCGAAACTTTGACTCGTCACTTCGACTAGTAAACGTGGTAATCAGAAGGTGAAATCGTTAGGGATTATAACCTTCGTGATTACGATCACGTTTCAAAGTTCAATTGAACTTTGACTTGACCAAATATAGTCAGAACCAAAACTCAATCAGGTTGCCAAACTGTTCGACTTTTAGCTCAAAATAGCTAAAAAAAATTAAAGGACTAGGAAGAGTACTTACTCGTGTTGAAGAACACTTTTGGATCTCAAGATAGGAGGCTTCCATAGGTTGGTAACAAGCTCCAAGAAGGATAGAAAGAAGAACTTCACACTTTGCTTTAAAGTGTTTTGAAGTGGTGTGAAAAAAATGGAAGAATCATGGGGTATTTATAGTATTTTATGATTTAGGAGGTGATGACAAGTGTCCTCAAGTATGGATTAGTATCCTAACATGTGTCAACACCATATTAAGTGTGGCAAAGTGAGTGCTAGGTGTCAAAAATTGGAGATAGGTGGCAAACTTGGTGAAGAAACAAAAATATTTATTATTTTTTTTTTGAAATTTTTGGCCCTTGGACTTGTATTTTCACTTGTTTGCCATTTTTAACCCTTGAACCTAATATTTAGGTTATATAAAGGTATTAAGACATGTTTAACTTGGATTATGCCCGAAAATGTCGTGGATGTCGGTTCATTCGGTTGTACGGTTATGCGTTTTGCAAAACTGCGTAAAACGCTTTTAACGAACACGAAAATGATTGAAATTGTGCAACGATTGACATTTTTGCATTCTCATCAATAAAATACAAGCTTTTATTGAATACAAAAATATTTGGAAATAAAACACATGGTTTCATTGAATACGAAATTGTTTGTAATTGTGCGATGATTGAAAAGGCACAAATGTCACAACAATTACGTAGGTTTGTATGTATCTTGTGACAATTACATAATGGTAATCAGGTAAGCAAGTAAATGCACAATTTTTGTTGATTAGAGTGTAAAAGCGCAACTTGGACTAGTGCGTAAATGACAAATACGCAGGAAAACTACCAACCAAAATTATGAGGTTAGTAACAAGACACCAACATCGTGATAAAGTCGTAGTAGACTAGATCACTGCCCCTAAAATCGCTTTTGGATTAAATACGTAGACAAGATAAATACACATATTATTATCGGTGGACCAATAAAAGTGCAGTTTGAAGGATTATCTGTGCTGATTGAATGGACAAATACACCCAGAAGGGTTTTTAACAAACTGAAACACATTAATCACCCAAAAACACTCCCAAATCCATGCTATCTTGTGAGAAAAATGACCCAAAACGATTACTACATTGATTAACAACTCCCAAGCAATAAACACATCAAATCTAGCCATTTCCAACCAAACTTTTGAAAGACACTGAAAAATTCGAAAAACCTTCAAAAACGCAAAAAACTAAAAAAGAAGTGCTCAATCAGGAGCACAAAGGCTCTGATACCAAATTGTAAGTCCTAATTGCTATAGATTACAGTGACAGTGATTGATTGATCACACAAACACCTATTGATTAGGTGTTTGGGTGATGAAACTAAAGAAATAAGATGAAAACAGAAGAATCTTGAAGACTAAGTGTAATCAACTAAATAACATGTTGAATCCCATTTGATAAACACAGTAAGCAGCCTAGATTATACGTACTAAGTACTTGATAATATTACACCAAAAACACACACACTAGTCCAAGAAACTTTGAAACCCTAGTGTGTGCTTGTTACATTTATACAATTGCTGACCTGCATAATTATAATTACTTAGGTCAGGTAATTACGCCGCCAACTTTGTTAAACCACAATATAGACTTTACATTATACCCCTGAACTATCTAATGAGAATAGAATATCCAAACAAGGTTAGCTCATATATCATTGGTGTCAACTGATCTAACAATGAGTATATGTCATACAAAGAAAAAGCAAAACACAACAAAGAAATACCAAACCTAAAGGAACAAATAGTAAGCAAGCAAGCGAAATGCACCTAAGGCAAAGCAAATCTACAAAGCAAGTAGAAGTGACCAGATAAACAACTCGGATAATTCTTAAAGGTGCCAATTAAAGTCCCCGAAAATGGCGCTAAAAACTTGATCTATGAAATATGTATATATTATTTTTTATGCCAAGTTTTACTCAAGACTCACTAACTAAACCACACACCAATTACAAGTGTACCAGTCATAGTGTAGTATAACAGGTAAGTCCAAATATCGAACCTAAGGACTCTATGTAGGCAACTCACAGCACTTAACCTCTACCGAATACTAGTCAAGTTTTAAATACATTTTGAGGCGATTTTACCTAATTAATATTAACTATGGATTTTAACTAAGAAAACAATCACGAACACGAAAACACGATTTAACTAGGTCAAAGATTAGACATGAGAAGGCAACTACCTAGGCAAGGAATCCTACTAGCAAATTCGCAAACTCTCAAAATTGGACATATGATTGGAGATCGGATTCTAAATATACAAATAACAAGGAATTCCTTAGACACACTAGATCACCTCCCGGTCTCACTAACGCTACACAACAACCTAATAAACATGTAACGCTCAACAGTTTATGGTTCGGTTCACATCTTGGTCTCACCAAACTTATGCTAAGTTACCCAAAGACAGGATCACCTTCTGGTCTCTCTAATCTTAGTATATCCTAAGAAATAGAGGGGTAATCTATCTATTCAGATAATGACTCAGAATTGCTAATAACCTGAAGACGTGATAGGATGGATCACCTCTTAGTCTTACCAAATCCCGTAACCTAAAGACCTAGATAACTCCATATTTTATCTCCTCCCAGTCTCAAGAACAACAAAACACTAGGTTCAACTATCTCATAACCTCCTTCCTAGAGTTTATTATGTCTAGTAACCAAAAGATAATCACCAACCCCAAGTGAGTGATTCACACGACACTACAATTAAATAATATCAAATCAAACATTCAAAGACACATGTGTAACAAGGTCTGCAAATCAATCAAAGAAAGCTTGCATACGCATAAAAACCAATGAGTAAATAAAATCTTACCAAAGTATGAACCAATCAAATAAAATCCAAAATCTGAGAATAAACAAGTTTACAAAGTATTCACCATAAGCCTAGGGAATAATAAAAGTTTAGCTACTCATAATATCCATAAACATCATCAACAAGTTCAAAAAAAATCAGATTCAACATGGTTTAGACAATCAAGTACAAGTTAGTAATCGACAACTAACGGTTTACAACTCTAAACCCGATCTAATCGCCATCAACCTTCAAAAACACCTGGAAATCACCCTAATCACCCTTATGATTATCTAGGGTTGTTGTTATTCGAATTAGGTTTAAAACATAACTTAAATAGGTGGTTAACAAATTTTTCTCGACTAAACACCACATGATAGGGTTTCAAATTAGGTCTAAATTTGCTAGGCATTTTGGACTTTTTTTCATCTTTTCTGATCCCTGTAACGTCCGTCAGATAAGCATCCCCGAAAACCAAGTTGTATTGTAAATTTGATCCTACATGTAATAAATAAATATGAAGTTGTATAATGTATTTTAGCATAAAAAATTCAATTGACATAATAAATAAATAAATATTTTGAGGAAATATAATAGAATGTGTAAAAATGGTAATGGGACTAGGTTAGTCTTTTTAGTTTTAAGAAAGAAATCACTTAATTAGGTTAGTATAATCTTTAACCAAGTTAGATTTTATAAATAACTCATTGCATTACATTAAATTAATACACTAACAAACCAAGTTACAAACTTGAGGCACCTAGATGTAACACCTTCAAAAGTATATTTATAAAGATGAGGGGCCTTTTGGTCATTATGCAAAAGTCCTAACATAAAGGAAATTAAAATGGGTGACGCCTGGTTTCGAACTAGGACGACCAAGGTAGAAGCGGACAGTGCTAACCACTTCACCATAACTGAAAATGTGTTAGGGGATTGAGATGTTTGGTTATTATTGTGTCAGTAGAATGAAACTATTAGATAAAAAAGAAAATGGCAGAGACCAGGATCAAACCTGGATCTACACCGGGTCCTGTCTCGACTAAGACAACCTAAACTAGTTGAGCTGCAGCCTGTTTTGTGATGAATGAGATAATAGATTCATTATAAAACACAAAACTGAACGCCAGATTTCACTTTCTTCTTCATTGGATCAGACCTGCGCAAATCAACCTAAAACCGAATCCTTAAACTCTTCATTTCTTGACCCTTTAGCTTCGAAATCATCACATTCATTTTGGTTTTAAGGTAAAATAAATGTTTCTTCATTCACCTTCCTTTAAGGCATCATAAAGCAACTAATAAATCACAATCATGAAACCATTAAAAACTTGGTCAAATCTTAGATCGGGTTTATCTTTTTAGACCAAACTGGACTGAAATATCGACATTATATGAACCATAGCACCTTTACACAACTTTACCCACTCAAAGAACCTGTAATCATCTTGTAACTCGTGAATTTTATCACGAACACAAGCTAGGGCTCCAAACCTATGAGAATGATACTCCTTCATACGGACACCAATTCGGTAATTCAGAATCCTAAACTCCTTAGATTTTCGAGCTTAACAAAACCCCACTATCAATTTCTATGATAGAGGTTTTAATCTGTACGAATTTTAAATCCCCAAATTTTAGGGTTTTGTTCCTTGTCATGTTATATTCGTTTGGTGAGTTTTATATTCGTCATATATATATCCTACAGGTTTATATAATATGTTTTTATTAAAAATCCATCATAAAAATTTAATTATGTTAAAATCAGATTTTATAACATCAACCATTTATATATATATATATATATATATGGGGGAGGGTTATCTTGATATCGCTAAATATTGCGAGAACCGTAAGAACGAATGAGAAAACCAATGAAAACCATTTTTTAATACAATCATCAATTTAATTAAAATACAACATAAAAAAACAGAAATTACAACGTCAAATAATTCATTTCTTCTCTCAAAATCACTCTTATTAGATTTTTTACACATATGTAAATTTTTTTTATTTCCAAATTCACGTAAATATAAATGTGTAAATTAAATTTCTAGAATTATATTCGAATAATAACGACAAGTGTAAAAGGAAATTTAAATTTCACTTGTTTTTGACCAAGTTCTAGTGGTTTTTCCATTCGTTCTCATGATTCTCGCGATATTTAGCGTTCTCATGCAAACCCTCCCCTATATTAAATATATATATATATGTATACAGAGGGTAGGATTGATGCGAGAACCGCGAGAACCAATGTGAACAAAAAAATACGGAAAAAATCTAAAAAACACACAAATTTATTTTAATATATATTTTTAAAATAGCTATATTTTGTTACCAATTTTTTTTTTCGAGTAACAATTATCGATGTACATGTGCATATGTATCATTTCTTGGACAAATTCCGTAATACATTACCAGTGGTAGACAATTGCACTTTCATTTACACTAACATCCGTAAAATACTACTTTTTACATTGTCAGTATTAAAAATGCACATCTGCATCATCATGTATAATCATGATATAATGTGTTTTTATACAAAGGTTTGTGAATTTGAATAATTAAGTAACAATTATCCATGAACATGTGCATATGTATCATTTCTTTGACAAATTCCGTAATACATTACTAATATTAGACAATTGCACTTTCATTTACACTGCCGTCCAAAATACACAACTTTTATACATTAACAATCTTTGAAATGCACATGTGCATCTATATGTATGAACATGATATAACTGCACCATGATATTGTCCGCTTTGGTAGGTAGCACACCCTCAGCGCCCGCCCCTCACGGCTTTAAAACACATCATGATGGTGAAGATATCAAGCCACTTATAAGAAAACCTTCGTTCCCTTTCACAACCAATGTGGGATGTCACAATCCACCCCCTTACGGAGCCTAACGTACTCGCTAGCACACAAGTCCGGTCCCTGGCTCTGATACCACCTTTAACAGCCCATCATAACCTCACCATGATATTGTCGGCTTTGGCAGCCAACACACCTTCAGCGCCCGCCCCTGACGGCTTTAAAACGCGTCATAATGGTGAAGGTATAACACCCCTTATAAGGAATCCTTCGTTCCCCTTCACAACCAATGTGGGATGTCACAATAGGTTCGAGAGTGAACACTGGTGTATTTGCGAACTGAGCGAACTAATCCTAGCCATACACGTGGTGTGTAAATCAATGGCGAGGATGTGATGATGATATACACTAGTGTATCTTACAATTTGATGATGAAATCCTAGCCATACACTTGTGTCAATCAATGGCAAGGATTTGTTCACTCAGTTTGTAAATACACTAGTGTTCACTCTATAACCCACCCAATATATATATATATATATATATATATATATTATTTACCATCATATCTTAAAATTTAAAACTCCCTTTATTTGGTATAAACTCGTAAGATTTCTAATGTATAATTGTCACACCCCAACCTATGGCAGAAACATCGGAGTGAGACTAAATAGATTGCTCAAGGCATCATAACACTATATGCGACAATATTTAAATTCAAATCTCATTTCATTGCATAAGTCAAATACAACATAATTCAAATACTTCAAATTCAACAAAATTACAACATAGAAACCTAGCATTCTAGGTGAGTTTCTAAAGCGTCCCTACTAGATTCATCATATCCAACATCTTTAACCTGCAACATGTTAAAAGAATAGTTCAATACAAAAAGTATTGGCGAGTACACAAGTTTAAGTACATAGCATAAGTGTAATAGGATTTACTCAAATCCTCATGGCAATTGTATACAAGGTAAGCTAGCATGCAATACTAATTGTCAAACCCAAGTGTCCACAAGAATTAATGTGTCCCTCGTCACACGAAGTAACGAGACTAAAGTATATAAAAAATGAATCAGCTTAAAGCTTAACAATACCCTAACGGGCGGTGTGCTACTCCTATAGCACTATATATATTAAGTTGGGATAGCTAAGTTAATGACAAAAAGCATGTATGAATCTAGCATAAAGCTAAGCATAACAATAAGCATGTATAATGGATCGAGTGTATAAAGCATGTCGTGTATGTATTGGTGTATTTTTGTAATTTAACATGTTACAACCCAAAGTGTAAAGAGGGAGATGGGTCAAGTTACTCACGGTTTTGGAAGCTTCCACTTGGTAACTTCCATGAAGAGTTGGAGAGTTGGAGGATCACCGAGTTATCCTACAAGAGGAAAATGTGGGTTGGTAAGTATGCGAATGGTAACAAAGGATTTAGGAATTTAAATACACCAAAGTATGTATACGAGAAAATAACCACCTAGACTTAATACTCGTTTTGGCATTATGAACCCGTTCGGGTTGATGTGTTTTCATGGGTTAAGATACCCATTAGAATCGTAACGGGTTGATGTAACCTAGTACCATGACTGACAACCATTTGATTATGTGTTCGGTTAATGTGTATATATATATATAGTACAGGTAATAAGTAGATCATAAACATCATGGAAGTTCATAGAAGTCATGCATTAGGAGGATAACCTCCCTTTAACCTCTTTCGTATAGTTCACCAATGTACAAGTTGTCACAAGGACAACAAGGATGGTCATGAATAAGTTAAAATGAAAAAAAAAAGTTGTAAAATAATCAAAATCATCAAGTGAGGTGGTGGATTGAAGGTAGGATAGCTAAGGCTTCATGTAATCACACACTACCAACTCAAGTCTTGTTTCAAGAACAAGTTTGAAAGGATACAAAAATCGTGTTTCAAACCCTATTAAAACGGAAAGTTCTTACCCTTGTGACCTCAAATATGGTGATGTTCCATGTTGGTTTTCCATGGAAAACCTATGGAAACACTCCTGGAGGTGTTCCAAGTATTAAGAAGAAAGAAAGAGTAAAGAAGAGAGGGAAAGGTGAGTTGGAACTTACTTGAAGGTCTAGAACTTTTAGAACTGAGAAAGAGCTTTAGAGAGAGATGAGTATTTGAGGTGTGAAATAAGTGTGGGAGGAGGTGGGTATTTATAGTTGAGGTTAGGGGATGAGTTAGGTGAGTCATTTAATGTAAGAAACACAAAATTGACAAATCCATGAGCTAGAAACCACAACTCCGGATTAAGCCTCTCTCACGGGCCGCGAGATGCATAATTCTAGAAACTTCTTTGATTTTTGTCACTTTTAGTCCCTGAACTTAGTTTTCCATCATTTCATGCTATAAATTGATATTTTTGTATGTTTTTAAAAGTATAGAGTATACATGTGTATATTTTAGATATCAAGTATGAATGTATGAGTATTTGCATGTATAACAAGCATCGGTTTATATGCATACACGTATTTAACAACTGAATGCATGAAAGACAAGTATGCATCAAGCATGAATTTTATTACGATCAAAGTATCAGATTACAAGATTGGGAAATGAAATATGAATGCGATACAAATACAAGTTTCCGTAAATAGAAATACAATTACATTTTCTAATTAAGTAAAGTAGAAAAAGCGAGACATTACAATAATTTCCCAGGTTAGGTTCACGTTATCATATTATAAAAATTGGTTATGGACTTAGAACTTAATTATTATTTTTATTAAATGTGTCACAAAAGATAGTTAGGCAAAATTGTTGAATTTTAAGATGTGAGATCGTATAAGTATATAGTAAATTATAAGTAATAATATATTATGTTATATATTACTTAGGTTATTTTTCTTATGTGATATTTAGTATTATATATATATGGGGTGACTTTTTATCTTTCGAGAAATTCCCAAGTAATGCGTTGTTTTAACAAGACTAAGCAGGAACCCTAACCATGAGAAGGTTCGATTCTCTTTTCCTCTTTTTTTCCATAAACTCTTTTCGGGGTGTATCTCGTGTTTGATTTTTAACTTATTATTTAAATTGATAAGATGCAATTTGATGTGTTGCTATGTGTCAAATGTTACTAGTACCTATTGTTTCTCTATATGTGCATCTGTGTGTTACTCGCTTTGTCTCACAAGTTTCGCATGGATCCACCTGGCTGACTGGTTCCCCACGACAAAGGGTCGAACTCGGTATCAACATCATTGTTTCGCAGATTCTCCTTTTGGAGCTTGAATCTCTATGTGGTTATTGTTACTATTATTGCTATGTTGCGTTGCTTATAATATATGTGATGACTTCTTATTATAATATAGGAAATAGGCGCATGACTCATGTGCTTGCACACACACAAACGCATGACCTATACCTTTCAACCCACCCATGCGGTTAACCTTCAAATGCATGAGTCATGCATTTGGTTTACAAAGAATGCAAAAGTCCGTTCTAACTTAAACCTATGACTTTGTAACATGCCATATAAATATATCAAATTATAATGCGACATGTGTCCAAACTCTCCGTTTAATTTCGATTTGTGGAAGGAGAGGAATCAAATATGTCAAAAAGGGGAAAGATATAAACTTCAAGGACTAAAAATGAAAAAATGTTAAAATTCAGCTTCTAGATGTCCCTTATGGAATGTAAGGGGTTAAAAATGTAAGGCGGTGAAAACACCCCTTATTGACCGTAAGAGGTGCCCAACGACAGAAATATGGCAGCTGGCCTGCCATGTTGCCACCTAGCTCCGGTTATGCCACTTTAACTCTCTTTCCTCTATGTGTTGCGAAACTAATCAGATCCTAACGATCTTTGGTAACAACTGCAATGATTTGGTGCCATTTGGAGTAGCATAAATAGGTGATCTAGTTGTTCATTCAACTCCCACCTTCACAATTCACTTCTAAATCTTTCTTGGAGCATTTCTAGAGCTAGAAGCTGCCTTCCTATTGTTCTCAGTAGTCTTTGTATTCTAGTAAGTTCATTTCCTTTGGTCAACTTCGATTATTAAGTTATAATTCAACTGGAAGTTAAATAGCTTGACTTTTCATTTAGCTTTCAGCTCTAACCACTACGGTCAAGTTAAAGTTCTAATTGAACTTTCCTACATGATCATAATAACCAAGGTATGACTTCCTTGTGATCATACCCTCCGACAATCACGTTTAATACGCGAAATGATGAGTCGAGCATTTTATATCTAAAAAGTCAAAACTAGTAAATACACATTTTACGCTAATTGAACTTTTAACTATCTAAACCAACTATTTTGGGATGTGTAGAGCATGTTATATCTAAAAACTCAAAAGTAGTAAATATGCATTTTACGCTAATTGAACTTTTAACTCTCTAAACCAACTATTTTGACATCATATCAGTTTATATAGATTAATAAAACCTATTTTAACATGCTAAACTCATCATACTCAGTTTAGACTTTAACCTATATCGAAAGTAAAAAAGTTTGACTTTTGCTTTAACTTTCGATTATAACCCTTTTGGTCTACCTTAAACCCAATCAAGGCATCTTTTTGTGACCGTAATATTATAGGGAATAATCCTCTAAGGTTATACCTTATGGTCATACCATTTGAAGGGAAAACTCGATAAGTCCACTATATATACTTTAAAATGTCAAAAATGTCCCTATGACATAAGAATGGTTTTAAAACCTATAAAGCACATAATTTGACCTCGAAACTGATAATATCATATTTTGAAATATATTTTAACATAACAGACTTGTCATAGAACCATTCGACTATCCAATGCCACGGTTTCACAAATGACTAATTTAATATATATGAAATATATAAACAACTCGAATTGGGTTTAAACCTTTCAAAATCATTCCAAATCAGAATGTTTGGTTAAATAACCCATATCCAACAAGGCTTCGCACTCGAAGGTATATAAACCACATTCTACCATGTCAATGGTTAATCTACCGAAACCGAGCAATATTCTAAGTAGCGAGTCAAGTAATACAAGTTGAAATACGACTTTGCTTCAAAGAACTTATTTAACAGAATATATGCTAACCAAAGGTAATTACTCTTAGCTTAGTTTTATTTGAAAACTTGGGATACGACATTTGCCTCTTGGAGCGGCTATTATATAAATGGGCAAATGCTTTGAGAAATATAAGAATACGGATCAATCCGTATTGCTTGAATAACATTAACAATACGGGTAATGGTACTGTGTCCGGGCGTCCCGACTCATCAACTAGGAATGGCGATATAAAATACACCCAGGGTAGTAGGCATACTCCAAGAAGACGTTGTATTAAAGACGGTGTGTACCATCATCACATACCGGTATAGTTTCTGGTACCCAAATGTATTGACAAGGATGTAAAACTCATGGCAAGATATATATCCCAAGAAATACTAAATGATTAACCCACGTGTTATCATAAGATGTATCAAATGATTTATGAAAATGATATTTTAAAAACGAGTTAGTTAATTGAATTTACGAGTAAAAGCTGACGTATTATAAATGATTAAACTGTAGGTAATGAACCCTGAATATAGGGTGGAATGGTTCAGTAAACAGAAATGCCTTGGAATTTGCGAGTCCTCTGCTGAAAGGCCTATGATGTCCTAATCTTTCTTTCATATCGGATCCTACTTGTGGGTTATTGTATTAAACAATTTATAAATTTTATTTAATAAGGATTTAAAATTTTATATTATTAGTTTATCATCCTATCTTCCGCTGCATATTTGTTAAATCGTTACCAATCGTCACGTATAAACCAACCAACTGGGCCCACCGGAAACCGGGGTGTGACAGGTTGGTATCAGAGCCACAATTTGAGGAATTTAGACACTAGCCTTTTGTGTCTAAACTCAAATAACACAATTGCAGCTTCCTTAAGAAAATTCTGAGTCTAGGCTTAACCAAAGACAAATCTTATCTATATAGTTATTGATTTTATATTTGTTCGGAAAATGCCCCCCAAGACGACAAGGGCAAGGTAATGGACCGATGATTGGCCGAGGACCACCACGACCCCAACAATCCCACTCGCATCGTTCCAATGGGTCATTTCATGCCTCAGAATAATTATTTAAAACATGTTACTTATGTTGATACAAAACTCTTTTGTATGTAAAAACCAAAAACCCGGATCCATATATGAAGATGCATGCTATAAAAATACAATCATAGGGTGTTTAGAATACTACCTTCCAAAGAACAAGTAGGTGAAGAAGATGATACTTCTTGAATGGTAATCTTCTAAGTAGAAGACCTCAAGCTTGTATACCCCTAGCTTTCCAACAAACACCAGAAGATTGTTAGGATTTCTATACTTATGAACTCACTTGTAAAACTCTTGGACAAACACTATGTTTGGTCGAAAATATGAGAGCATTCACAAGAGTTCTTGCAATTTGAAAAATTTTTATGAAAGTATATCAGAGAATGATCATTAAATCTCCATATATCTTCTTCAAGATCTTGTCTTGGATTATGGAAGATTACATGAGATATGTAAGAAGATTGCATGAAATACTATTGGTGGAAAATCCACCTTGGGGATACTCCATGTGGACGGCCATATGGCCTTGTTTTTGTCACCCAAGATTTCAATTTTATAAAATAAGTCTTATGTTTATTATATAACCTTTTTTTATAAAATTATAACATTACATGTTATAAGACTTATGCAACATATCATAATTATTTATAATGTTACTTAACCCATTAAATAACAATATAAAATATTCTCTCAAAATAAATTATCCATATAATTTATTAGTTTCTCAAGTGCAATTATTTAGAAAACCAATTTCTAAATATTCTAATTGTTAATATTTATTTGTTTGATCACATCATAAATAAATATTATGGGTGTTTGTCTAGCTTTTATTGGGTATGACCCGACTTGGATCATAACGTACTAGCCATATCAATTTAATATGTGTCTTGGGCATATCGATTCCAACAATCTCCCACTTGAACAAGATACATCGAAGATTGATGCAAGTAGCAAATACCGCCTAACAACGGTTTACTACCCCTAATACGTATGACGAAGTGCCATTCAATAACATCATCCCCTTCAAGTCCCTTACTTGAACATGATTTAGGTGAAATGATCATTTATCCTTTCGTTACAGATGTCATGTCAAATCCAGAGACATAGAGTGATCATTCTTTGTTGATTTAACTTTAGCAGTCCTTAGACATCTAACTCTCAACGAATAAGAGGAAAAAATCCCCTCTTGACTATATACGTCTCTCACAATCACCTCGTACCACACCTGAGCTTAGCCTTCTATACTACCATATTACTGACAGCAAAGAACCAAGTCAAAGTATAATATTTGATGAATATCAAGACCCAATATGTATCTCAGGTCAGAGGATACAATGATATTCGCCTTTACTCAAATTTACTTATGATCAATCTCAAAGATTCCATGCAGTAACATTTGAGAGCGGGTCAGTCCAATATTTGTTCCCACAAATATGAACGACTACGGACATTTAGAATAATTAACTTATTCATGGATTTAAACATGCTAAAATGGAACATAACTCAAAATTCGATAATAATTAAATGAGTCAAAATAGCAATTGTTCCAATATCCAAATACAAAGTAGATCAATTCCAATCACTAGAATATCGAAGTCCTAAGGCACAAGTATGACCCTCATGCTTTGGCCGTTCAAGGAGCTTCGTGACTGGATCCGCAATGTTTTGATCAGTGTGAACTTTGTGAATACATATCTTTCCTTTTTCAACTTCATCCCTTATGTACTTGAATCTCCGTTCAATGTGCCTAGTCTTTTGATGTGCACGAGGTTCCTTAATTTGTGCAATTGCACCCTCATTATCACAAAAGATTTCTAGAGGATCCTGAATGGTAGGGACTACCCCTATGTCGGTGATGAATTTTTTCAACCATGCAGCTTCTTGTGCTGCCAATGAAGCGGCGATGTATTCTGATTCTGTAGTGGACAATGCTACAACATCCTGCTTCGATCTCTTCCAAGAGACTGCAGCTCCATTCAAAACGAAGACATACCCAGATTGTGATCGAGAACCATCTCGGTCAGTTTGGAAACTCGCATCCGTGTAACCCTTTACAACGAGTTCCTCTTCACCAGATCCATATTTTAGAAACATATCCTTAGTCCTTCTAAGGTATTTCAATATGCTTTTAACAGCCATCCAATGACTGTTACCTGGATTCTGCTGGTATCTACTTGTCATGCTTAAGGCGCATGACACGTCCGGTCTAGTGCATATCATTGCATACATGATGGATCCTATAGCAGACATATATGGGACTACTTTCATTCTCTCTTGCTCATCCTTTGAGCTTGGACATTGAGACACATTCAATATCGTTCACTTTTGAATAGGTACCAAACCTTTCTTAGAGCTCTCCATCTTGAACCTTTTCAAGACTTTGTCAATGTATGCACTTTGGTTCAAACCTATCAAGCGCCTTGATCTATCCCTATAGATCTTTATTCCCAAAATATAGGCGGATTCACCAAGATCCTTAATGGAAAAACAACTTCCAAGCCAAGTTTTAACACCTTCCATGGTTGGAATATCATTTCCAAATAGTAGAATGTCATCGACATACAGTACTAGGAAACTGATGATGCTCCCACTAGCCTTCTTATTCACACAAGCTTCATCGGCGTTCTTGAAGAATCCAAAATTCCTAATTTCTTCATCAAAACGATGATTCCAACTTCTAGATGCTTGTTTCAATCCATATATTGATTTCTTTAACTTGCATACTTTGTTAGGATGTTTTGGATCGACAAAACCTTCAGGCTGAACCATATAGACATCTTCATTAAGATATCGATTGAGGAAAGCCGTTTTGACATCCATTTGCCAAATCTCATAATCGTAGTATGCAGCTATGGCAAATAATATCCTAATTGACTTTAGCATCGCCACGGGCGAGAAGGTCTCATCATAATCAACCCCTTGAGTCTGAGTGAAACCTTTTGCTACAAGTCTCGCTTTATAAGTATCCAAGTTACCATGCATATCAGTTTTCTTCTTGAAAACCCACTTACTTCCAACTACTTTGGAGTTAAGAGGTAGCACAACCAATTCCCATACTTGGTTGTCATACATGGATTGCATCTCTACGTTCATGGCTTCAAGCCATTTGTCACAATCGTATTTTTGACATTGCATCATGGTATGTGGTTGGTTCATCCGAATCTACCACGTAGCATCCATCCATGAAAAATCCACATCTTTCGGGTGGATTACTAATTCTACCAGATCTGCGGACGTTTTGTGTGTGTTGATCAACCACTTGATCCTCTTCAACAACCTCTTATTGAGTGCTACTATCAACCAAACGTGTATCGGCTTGTGGTTCTTAATCCTCATCAAGCCCACTGTTCTACTACTAGTTCCTTCCATAAGGAACTTAGCCTCCAAGAACTTATCCTTTGGAGCAACAAATACCTTTTGCTCTGTTGGATTTTAAAAGTAATATCCTATATCATCTTTAGGATATCCTACAAAGATACACTTAGTGGATCGTACTTCTAATTTGTTTGGGGTGTATTGCTTCATATAAGCTTCACAACCCCATACTTTCAAATATGATAATGATGGAGCCTTTCCATGCCATATTTCAAAAGGTGTCTTATCCACTTTCTTGGTTGGGGCCATATTCAGTATACGGGCCGCGGAGAGCAAAGCGTAACCCCAAAATGATTGAGGTTATGTGCTTCTAGCCATCATAGATCGAACCATATACAATAGAGTTCAATTCCTCCTTTCAGACACACCATTATGTTGTGGTGTTCCAGGTGGAGTAAGTTGTGAGATAATCCCACAACTCCTAAGATGATCTTGAAAAGCATCACTAAGGTATTCACCTCCTATATCGGTGCGAAGGACTTTGATTGTTTTCTTGAGTTGATTTTCTACTTCACTTTTGAAATCTTTGAACATTTCAAATGCTTCATCTTTGTGTCTTATCAAGTATACATAACCATAACGACTATAGTCGTCGGTAAAACTAATTAAGTATCTTTCACCATTCCTAGTCATTAGCTTAAAAGGACCACATACATCCGAGTGTATGATACCTAATAAGTCTTTTGCCCTTTCAAAGGTGCCACTGAAGGGTGCCTTAGTCATTTTGCCTTGTAAACAAGATTCACATACATCAAATGAATCATCTCCATTTGTTTCCAAAGACCATTCTTTCGAAGTGTTTGCATGCGATTTTTGTTTATATGTCTAAGGCGACAATGCCAAAGATAGGAATCAGTCAAATCTAATTTGAGTTTCTTGGTGGTTGCTTGGTACATTGAACTATCAAATGTATTATCATGAACCAATTCAAAAATACCATTTGAAGGCATAGCTTTAAAGTAAAACATGTCATTCATCAAAACATAAATGTCATCGTTTACAAACTTTAAATTAAAACCATATTGTAGCAAGAGGGAAACTGAAATAATGTTCCTAGTCAAACTAGGAGCATATAAAACATTTTTCAAGATGATTTCCAAACCACTTGGAAGTTTCAAAACATAGTCTCCTCGGGCTTCAACTTGAACCTTTGCTCCATTGCCCATGAAGAGACTAATGTCTCCCTTCTTGTAATGTTTATTTCTTTTGAACCCCTGCAACAAATTGCAAATATGAGTTCCACACTCGGTATCCAATACCCATGTGTTTGAAGAAATAACATTAAGGTCAATATGTATCATAAAGATTGTACATGAGGTTTGCTCCGCATCCCTCTTGTTATTCAACTCCTTGAGATAGGTTGGACAATTTCTTTTCCAATGTCCTATCTCTCCACACTCAAAGCATGGGTCAGTCGAAGCAACCTTTTGCTTCTTTTCCTTCGGTTTCGTGGGTTCCGCTTTAACCTTTCCTTTCCCTTTGACGTGGCCCTTCCTTTTGGCAAAACTTGCCTTAGAGTCGGGGTGGGGCCTCTTCTTGTTGCTTCCCTCATTGATCGTTAGAACGGGTAAAGCCTTTTTACCCATGCCTGCCTCGGTAGTTTTGAGCATTGCATGAAGCTCACCAATCCTCTTGTCCCATCCGTTCATGTTATAATTCATGACGAAAGTCGCAAACTTCTTTGTTAAAGAGTTGAGGATCAAATCCGTAGCCAACTCTTTTGAGACGGGACACTTGAGCCTTTGGAGGCGATCAATGTGGCTTTTCATCTTAAGGACATAAGATGAGACTGATTGGGTTTCCTCCATACGACATGCATGAAGCGTTCGAACCGTTTCGAAGCTTTCTACCCTTGCTTGTTGAAGGAACATTTCTTTCAATTGGGTAATCATGTCGTATGCCCCATGATGTTCAAAATCTTTTTGAATCTCAGGAATCATAGTTCCCAACATGAGGCAAGAGGCCTGCATGGAGTCCTCGGTATACTTAACCCAATCGTTATAGGCCTCCCCATCTTCCACGTTAGGTTCATCGGGAATAGGATCGTCCAACACATAAGATATCTTTTCTTGCTTGAGAACGATTCTCAAGTTTCGATACCAATCCATGAAGTTGTTATTTCAAGGATGGTTCTTAGTGATAGGTTACGGACGGTTAGGGTAATTGTGTTTGCATTGTTAGCAGCCATCTACAAAATTTTAACAAAGTTTAATTTTTTAGTATTTTCGATATTATTAAATTTTAATTATTAATACCCTTTTGTGTCTCATAGACAATTAATAATTAAAATCTAGAATCCAACGTTACATTTAAATATTGGTTTGGTGACCTTTATCCCATTATTTAAATTAACAAGGTAGTCAACGTTTGACAATTGCAACCCTTTGCAATTTCTAGCCATATGGGATCGGTTAAACATCTTAATGTTTAGTTAGCATGTTTAATCCCATCAACACCTTTGTACACCATGCTTCGGTGACCCTAAGCACATGGTTTCCAAATCAAATCGTCCTACTTACACACACATGTAAGTTTACACATACAAGTGGTTTGGTGACCTTTATCCCACAAATATTGTAAGCCTACCTCCAATTCAAAAGTTCCTTCAAATGTGGTTAGGTGACCTTTATCCCATAAAGAATTCCCAAGTGATTCGAGTGTTGTATAAAAGGATGGTGTTTGACTTGTTTAAAAGGGATTTTATGTTTTCAAAAATTCTAGTTTTAGAAAACTTTATGTACCATACATTTGCATGCATTCAAATTCATGATACCTTATTGAAAACCAATTTTCAAGGTTCTTTTAATAAAACCCATTTTATTATAAAATCATTAATTTTAATAAAACCATTTTATTAACCACTTTAATGATTTTTAAAGAACCAATTTTAAGCTTGTTATGGATTATAAGTTGTTAAGCATGCATATCCAAATATCATCTAAACAACCATAAATAAAACAACTATACAAGCATAACAAACAAAATAGGTGCATAACCATAGCCAACTATTTTTGACAACACTTGTTAGCCGAAACAAGTGCCAAAAGGTCCTTCCTAAAGGTGAATATTGACACAAGAAATGTGTCGTTGAACTCCCACTTGAACCCGCATCCAAATGCTTCAAGTATTCCTTTTGTGTTGCGATTTCTTCACTTTCTTTAGGCTTCCAAATGGACTTTATATTCAGCTCCAAAACTCCTTTGGGCCTCAAAAATGTGTTTTGATTATTGGGCTAAATCCCGTTAAGAACCATGAGGTTCTTTAGACCCAAAATTGGCCAAATCAAAAACGCATTTTGTGTGCGTCTTCTTTTAAAATGAAGTATCCTAATACATTTTTCTAGTAAAATAAAATGCACCTAATCTATTTATTTACATACCAAATGAAAATAAATAAATTACTACTTTACAAATGGAAGAAGAAAGATAATTAATTGTTACAACCCATTGAAATAATCAAATAAATCACAACACAATCATTCAACATATTCAAACACAACGTCATGGCTAGTTTATGAACACCAAAATATATATCCACATATATATTTAAATTCAAGAGCAAAAATGGTTTCCTTTTTGTAACCCAATTTTCGGCCAAGGGAAAAACCGAAAAGATTGGTTTTTGTCCAAACAAACAAATCATCCAAATGATATAATTTTTCAAGATACTTTTATGCATGTATAATAAACATCTTGAAAAACAAAAGGAGAACCATGATTAAAATTTTCAGCCATAGGGTTTCCACAAACCCAAAATCCTGAAAATTTTAAATCCTTTGAAGCATGCATTCATATAAGCGGCTCTGATACCACTGTTGGGGTTTTGAACATGTTTAACAAAGTTATTTTATCCATATAAAATAAAAACGTAGCGGAATAATTATTTAAAACATGTTACTTATGTTGATACACAAAACTCTTTTGTATGTAAAAACCAAAAACCCGGATCCATATATGAAGATGCATGCAATCAAAATACAATCATAGGGTGTTTAGAATACTAACTTCCAAAGAACAAGTAGGTGAAGAAGATGATACTTCTTGAATGGTAATCTTCTAAGTAGAAGACCTCAAGCTTGAATACCCCAAGCTTTCTAACAAACACACAAGATTGCTAGGATTTCTACACTTATGAACTCACTTGAAAAACTCTTGGACAAACACTATGTTTGGCCGAAAATATGAGAGCATTCAC